>CM060355.1:109587839-110837839 GCA_030545235.1 Helianthus tuberosus
TAGGTGCCGTTTGATTTCGTGATCCCTCTAGCTTTGCTTGGTTGTTATTCAAGACTTCTAAGCATCCTCAAGTGAGTACATAGACCCCTCTTTTACTGTTTTCCAAACGTTTTGGGGTGAAACGCATGTGCCTACTTGTTATTTTCATGCTTTCCATATTTTCATATCATATACTTGCTATGTTCATTAGTACACTATTAGTACATGATTTCATTATGTCTTGCTATGTATGTTCACTTAACACGCTAGCACAATTGTTTTACGTTTTGAACCATTTGAAATCATTGGTTGTATGTGAACCATTTGATGTATGTGAACCATTTGAAATCGTTGGATTTATGTGAACCGTTTGTAACCATTTGATTTATGTGAACCATTTGTAACTGTTTGAGCCATTGGGTTAGGGAAGTGATTAGGTAACGGGGCGGGTGTAATGTGTTAAAAGCATGGTGGATACGCCGCTGGTACTTCCTATATATAAGTGCTTTTAACACATTATACATCGTTGCGTTATCTAGATCACTTGGGTAAACGATTTCGAAACAATGTCACACAAGGATGTTTTCTGAATAATATAAACCATACGAGTTTTATTAACGAGTTTTTATGAGATATTTTACAATTTGATTTAATAAAACAAATGTTTTGGAGTTAAGAATCATGGGTATGAGATTTTGCAAATTATAACCAACTTGATTTGAGTTGGTTAATTATGTCGCAATATTATACTTTTCAAAACAAGGTTTTTAAATAAGTATTGCAACATGTAAAAAGAGCCATGAAACTGACACTCATATAAAACCTATGTACTCGCCGGCATTTTTATGCTGACGTATTTTCACATGTGTTTCAGGTACCATAGTCGATGATGTTTGATGATGATATCTGTGTTCGCTCACATAGGAATAGACGAGGCCTTAGTGACTTAATAACAATGAAAGTCTATTTGTTCATGTTTTGTTTCTAATTCCAATGTAATGTAATACATTTAAATTCAATAAAACAAAATTGTTTAAATCCATGGTTGTGAAACAATGATTCTCTTACAACACTCCCCGACGTTTTCGCCATGTTTTGTTGTTTTACGTGGTCGGGGTGTGACACGTGTGGCTGAGGCTTTGGCAGCCTACCAAGCTGGTACGATATGTGCCAATTACCTTTTGTTCTTGTGTCGCGTACACAACTCTTACCCCTGTAATGTGTTTTCTTTCGTCCATTAGGTCAGCAAGCGTAACAAAACAAAACAATCCACCTGCATGTACGTTCAAGACGTTCATGGATTGTAAGCCAAAGACCTTCAGTGGGACTGAAGGGGCTGTAGGACTCCTGGGTTGGTTTGAGAAGGCAGAATCAGTGTTTACGATGCGTAACTGTCCTGCTGGGGACAGAGTGAAGTATGCTATGGGCACACTCGAGAATGGTACCCTGACATGGTGGAATGCCCAGGTTCAGATGTTGGGCATCGAGGTGGCAAATGCCACTACTTGGGACGATTTTAAGGAGTTGATAAGGGAGGAGTATTGTCCTCGTGATGAGATTCAGAAACTGGAGAACGAGTATTATGATCTGAAGATGGTGGGATCCGAGATTGAGGCATACGTGAAACGGTCTCATGAGTTAGCTATCATGTGCCCGAACTTATCCCAACCTCCGCACCGGAGAATAGAACTGTTCATCAAGGGATTAGCTCCACGGGTGAAGGGTTTGGTTACTGCAGCGAACCTCAACAACTTACCTCACGTTATCCGTTTGGCTCACAAGATCACCAATTAGGAGGTGGAGTGTGGTTCGCTACCACCGTGCATTTCTACCACTACTGCTGCTGCAACCACAGCTACTACGCCCGCTACTGATAGCAAGCGGAAATGGAATGATGTAGATAAGGTGACGATCTCGAATTAGTCTCAGAAGCGGCCAGACAATAACAGCAATCGCAGCTTCAGTCAGTCCTCTGTTAATCAAAGCCAGGGCAACAGTTCGGGTCAGGGTTCTTACGAAGGGAAACTACCAAAGTGCAATAAGTGCAACTATCACCATCGGGGACAGTGTACCCGAGTATGTCACAGATGCAACAAAGTGGGACATATGGCCAGGGATTGTAGGGTTTCACTTCCGAACCAGCAGTAGCAGCACACCCCGCAACAGCAATAGTCACAGCAGCAGGAAAGGCAACAACCCCAGCAAAACCGTGGAAATCGTAAGGGATGTTTTCAATGTGGAGCCGAGGGTCACATCATGCGAGACTGCCCTCAGCTAAATCAGAATGCTGGTGGTAACAACAATGGGAACAACAACAACGGAAACAACAACAATGGGGGCAATGGTGGAAATGGCGCGCATGGGAGAGTGTTCACTATTGGAGTTGGGGAAGCTCGTAACGATGGCAATGTTGTGACTGGTATGTTTTCTGTGAACAATCTGGTTGCTTCTGTTTTATTCGACTCTGGTGACGATTGGAGTTATGTGTCTTTGGGGTTCAGTCGTCGGTTAGGGTTGACTCCCACACCTCTTGTAAATAAGCATGTAGTAGAACTAGCTAATGGTAAATCAATAGAAGCTTCTCATGTTCTGTTTGGTTGTAAACTTGATCTCATGGGTCAAGTGTTTGATATTGACCTACTCCCTGTTACTCTTGGAAGTTTTGATGTGGTCGTTGGCATGGATTGGTTGTCCAAGCATCAGGCGGAAATTCTCTGTAAGGAGAAAATCGTGCGTATCCCTCTCCCCAGTGGAGAATCCTTGTCAGGACAGGGGCATCGCAGTGGTGCCATGGTTGGCATCATCTCAGTCATGAAAGCCCAGAAGTGTCTACGAAAGGGCTACCCTGCTATTCTAGCTCCTGTCACCGATTCACAACCTGAAGAAAGGAAGATCGAGGACCTTCTAGTTGTTCGTGAGTTCCCTGACGTGTTTCCTGAAGAGTTACCTGGTTTACCTCCACATCGTCAGGTGGAATTTCAGATTGACCTTATGCCAGGAGCAGCTCCAATTGCTCGTGCTCCTTACCGTCTCGCACCAGGAGAGTTGCAAGAGCTATCAAATCAACTTCAAGAACTGTTGGATAGAGGTTTTATCCGACCCAATTCTTCGCCTTGGGGAGCCCCGGTTTTGTTTGTAAAGAAGAAGGATGGATCTTTTCGTATGTGTATTGATTATAGAGAACTCAACAAGGTGACAGTCAAGAACCACTTCCCTTTACCGCGTATTGACGACTTATTTGACCAGCTGCAAGGGTCAAGTTTTTACTCGAAGATCGATTTAAGGTCGGGCTATCATCAGGTGAGAGTCTGAGAGGAGGATGTTCCTAAAATGGCTTTTAGAACGTGATATGGGCATTATGAGTTCTTGGTTATGCCGTTCGGTCTGACAAACGCACCAGCAGTCTTCATGGATCTTATGAACCGTGTGTGCAAGCCGTATCTCGACGACTTCGTTATCGTGTTTATCGACGACATTCTGATCTACTCAAAGAGCAAGGAGGATCACGAGCGGCACTTGCGTATTATTTTGGAGCTCCTGAGGAAGGAGAAACTCTACACGAAGTTTTCGAAGTGTGACTTCTGGATTCGAGAGGTACACTTCCTTGGCCACATTGTTAATGAACTAGGGATACACGTGGACCCTGCTAAGGTTGATGCTGTCAGAAATTGGGCGGCACCGAAGAATCCTTCGGAGGTGCGACAATTTCTTGGTCTCGCTGGGTATTATCGAAGATTTATCAAAGATTTCTCGAAGATCACTCAACCTCTCACCTCGTTGACACAGAAAGGTGTTGTGTATTCTTGGGGAAGCAAGCAGGAGGATGCGTTCCAACTATTGAAACAGAAACTCTGCAGTGCACCGATCTTGTCTCTACCTGAAGGTACCGAGGATTTTGTGGTTTACTGTGATGCTTCTATTCAGGGACTTGGTTGCGTGCTGATGCAACGCAACAATGTGATCGCTTACGCTTCTCGACAACTGAAGGTTCATGAGAAGAATTACACGACTCACGACTTGGAGTTGGGGGCTGTGGTTTTCGCGTTGAAGATCTGGAGGCATTACCTGTACGGTACTAAATGCACTATTTATACCAATCACAGGAGTCTTCAGCATATTTTTTACCATAAGGATTTGAATATGCGACAGTGTCGCTGAGTAGAACTCTTAAATGACTACGATTGCGCTATCAAGTATCACCCCTGTAAAGCTAACATTGTAGCTGATGCCCTTAGCCGAAAGGAATCAAAACCGAAACGTGTGCGAGCCTTACAGCTTACCATTCATTCAAACCTTCCTGATCAGGTTCGTTCGGCTCAGACTGAAGCATTGAAAGAAGAAAACATTGAAGCTGAGTATTTACGAGGCATGGAGAAACGACTTGAGAAGAGATCAGATGGCATTTACTATTTTATGGAGCGGATATGGATTCCGTTGTTTGGCAACCTTAGAGATCTTGTGATGGACGAAGTGCACAAGTCTCGATACTCAGTTCAACCAGGTTCAGATAAGATGTATCAAGATCTTAAAGTCTTGTATTGGTGGCCGAAGATGAAAGCTCACATCGCTACGTACGTGTAGGATCGTGAAACGACCAAATGAGGCGATCAGAAGAGGTCTCATTCATTGATTCTGTCTTTGTTTAGCTTGTATTCACTATTAACTGTCTCGTTTATTGATCTCTGAGCAAATTACAGCACGTACACACTTCGACAGCACTTCGGCGTCGGAAACAAGAAGGTTACAACTGATATCGTTTGACAGGTATATATAGGGATCTAATTTCGTTTGAAAGTGTTTTCAAACGAAATTACTTTTGTTAATTTCGTTTGAACCATCACATGACACCTTCAAACGAAATTAGCTCAAACATATGTAAATCCTCCTATTTTCCTCGTATACGTGCCCTGGTCTAACAATTCTAGTATAAGACTTGATACAAGACGAAGTCAACAGACATATGCACTAACAGTACGTTAGTAAGTGTTTGACTTGTGCAAAAGTCAAGGTGGAGTATCAGAAACCCTCAGGCTTGCTGCAACAACCAGAAATACCCATGTGGAAATGGGAGCAGATTGCTATGGATTTCGTCACTGGTTTACCAAGAACTCAAAATGGGAGCGATACCATCTGGGTGATCGTTGATCGCCTCACGAAATCTGCGCACTTCCTCGCAATCAAGGAAACGAATAAGTTCTCTCAACTCACTACTGTGTATCTGAAAGAAGTGGTTTCTAGGCATGGGGCGCCAACCTCTATTATCTCAGACCGCGATCTGCACTTCATATCTGAATTATGGCAGTCAATGCATAAATTGTTTGGCTCACGTCTTGACATGAGCACTGCGTATCACCCACAGACGGATGGTCAGAGTGAGCAAACCATCCAAACACTTGAAGACATGCTGCGAGCATGTGTGATTGATTTTGGTAAGGGCTGGGAGAAACATTTTCCGCTGATCGAGTTCTCCTACAACAAAAGTTACCACACTAGTATCCAGGCAGCACCGTTTGAAGCTTTGTATGGCCAGAAATGACGTTCTCCTCTTTGTTGGGTTGAGGTAGGTGATAGCTAGATCACAGGACCGGAACTTGTTCTTGAAACTTCAGAAAAGATTGTTCATATCATGAATCGTATGGCGGCGGCGCGCGACCACCAGAAAAGTTACGCTGACAAGCGTAGGAAACCCTTGGAATTCGCTGTAGGCGATCGTGTCATGTTGAAAGTCTCACCCTGGAAGGGTGTAGTGCGCTTTGGGAAGCGCAGAAAGCTTAACCCACGCTATGTTGGGCCATTCAAAGTCTTGGAACGAGTTGGTAAAGTGGCGTACAAGCTAGAGTTACCTGTTGAGTTGGGTAATGTTCATGATGTATTCCATGTTTCAAAGTTGAAGAAGTGTTTGTCCGATGAAACACTTGTAGTACCGTTTCAGGAGCTGAGAATTGACGACAAGTTGCAGTTTGTCGAAGAACCAATTGAGATTATGGATCGGGAAGTTAAGGTTCGTAAGCATAGTCAAATTCCAATTGTGAGAGTTCGTTGGAACACAAGACGTAGACCGGAGTTCACGTGGGAGCGCGAAGATCAAATGAAGCTCAAGTACCCTCACTTGTTTCCAACTGACAAATCTAAATCTAGTGTAACTAGCGAATTTCGGGACGAAATTCCCATTCAAATTGGGGATGATGTAGTACCCGCGGAAAATCCACAGTCATCCTGAGTTAACGTCTTACTGTTTTGGTGTACTTTTCAAATTTCGGGATGAAATTTATTTCAAGTTGGGGATGATGTGACAATCCGAGATTTCAAGGTCTATCTTTTACACATCAGTGACTGCACAACCTTGTTTCATAATTTGATTTATCTGTATGATTAGTGGTTATGTGTAAGGACTGTTTGTTATGTGTAGTGTTAATATAGTTTAGTGAGAGTTTAACAAAATGTTTTGATGTCACAACCCATTAATGGCGAAACATGGGTTTCGGCCCAACCCTTCCCGACGAAAGGTGAGTTTCGTCGCCACATGACGAGTTTCGTCAGTAAGGGGCTTTCGGCCCAAAACTGTTAGCCGACCCAACTGATTTAATATATATACTCCCCTTAATCGTTTAGCAAACCCTAGAACACTTTCTTGCCTCCCTCTTGTGCGACGACAACTGTAGAACTTGGAACTTTTCCTATCCAAACAATTTTATCAATTTAGAACCTCGGTTAGTATCTAGTTCTTATGCGTAGATTTATGTTGTGATATACATGGGATTTTGTATGTATGATTTTGTATGTATAATGTTTCATTGTCCACTAACCGTATCATGTAGTTAGATTTGTAAAAATGCATGATAGTATTGTGATTCGCTGACTCCGTGTAAGTAGTCGATGATGTTTTAAGGATTGACGAAACGGTTATGTGTAGAATGAATATGGATGTTTGGGATCAATGATGGGTTGGTATGATTTGAACTGTTTATGCCTTCGTTGTATGTTACTGATAGTAAGCAATTAAATGATTGATCGATGATTATGTTGGAATCGTTATGGATGATTAGAGATCTAGAAGTCGTGAAACTGTAACTGTGTAGATCTGTAACTGTTCCATCGCCTGATGAGGGGCGACGAAACATGATGTGTTTCGTCACAACATATCTCGACGAAACATATGAAGTTTCGCCACCCCGTAGCTCGACGAAACATATGAAGTTTCGCCACCTACTACATCGATGAAACATTTGATGTTTCGTCAGGAGTTTCGCCGCCCAGAATGTGGTTCACAACAGATTGTAGTTTAGAACACGTGTGATAATAAACAAGTATATGTTGATTGTTATTATGACTGAGGAAAACATGATTTGCAATAGCTCACCTAATTGTTGATTACCATTGTGAAATGTACATGTGAAACTGTGGATTTGAATGAGTTATGTAACTGCTACGCGTTATCCGGGAATCACTGCTTGAAAATGTACACTATGACTGTTATTTATACGTGAACTTTGAGAATGTGAAACTGATTATGCATACATGAATACCATAGGCTTTGACTGATTTGTGTGTGTGCGAGTAACTAATCATACCGAGCAAATCAAGGTGAGTTCACTACTCTTGAGCATGCGTCCCGGTGGTTGGGACAGTCAGTGGGTATCCCGGGGAGGGATAAGTCCTTTGGGTAAAACTGGGATGTTGGATAATATACTCACTCTATCACTCTTAAGTCCCATCTTTTTTGTTACCGGAGAGGTAGCGGGGTATTAGTTGGTAGTGCTACTTAGGTTTGGCACCCTCACCCCGTACCGGAGAGGACGGGTGTGAGCTAATGACCCAGTCATGCCCAGTGCTTTGATAGGAGCACTAGGGAACGGGCAAAACATACATCAGGAGCCGTCTTGTTTAGTATCGAGATATTATCAACATTACTTTCGGATTTGTTAACAAACTGGATTAAACACTTGGTAATTAACGTTTTCGTAAAACTGTGAACTCACCAGCGTTGTCTGACACACTTGTTGCATGCTCGCAGGTCTTTAGGTACTTTGGATGGGAACTTGCTATCTGGATGGCTGGAGTGGTCATGGTCATGTCGCCGAGGATTACTTGAATATTATTTAAACATTATTGCATTTGGTTTTTGGGAATACATTAAACAATGTTTGTCTTTTGCTTCCGCTGAATCTGATAACTCTTGTTAGACAATTATGATTGCTTAATTTAATAAATATAAACTTGGTGATGTTTTATTATTGGTTGCTTGGATCCTGGTATGTCACGTGCCCCACGGTGTTTCCGCATGTGGTAATTTGGGGGTGTGACATGATACAGGTGAACAAGCAGGAAGAGAAGATTGGACATAGGATGGCCTTAGTTAACAAGAAACAGATTAATAAAGTTTAAATGTTATGAACAATGTCTCATATGTAATTGTTTTATTTGGATATTTGCTATGTGAAACATTCAATAAAGATTAATGACTATTTAAAACATTTAATAGCAAGTTATAAGCTTTGGAAATCAATCATGCCGCGGTCACCTATTCCGTTGCGGGTTAGGGTGTGAAAATTTTCTATAAAAACATGTAACATGTTTTCTTACATGCACTACACATCGAAAACTCGTAGAAATTAAATTTTAAAATGTTACACTTCGTAAAACATGCAAAATCTGTTGTTGAAAAAAAAGTGTAACACGTGATGTTACATATATGTAAACGAGTGAAAAAGGTGTAACATATCAACTTTCCCTCTCCTGACAAAGTTGTTACAATATGAAAAAAGTTATAACATGTGGCAAAATTGTGTCTATACATTGAGTTTCTTGAGTTTTTTGCACTCACATGGAATTTCTTGGTATACTTGAGCTATATATATATATATAGGATTCGGTTCAAATGAAAACCACCACGAGTTGTGAGAACGTGAAAACTTTTTGATCCTGGGAGAGTTAAGCCAATTTTTTTTTGCACAAACGTAGATGAAAACATTATAAACACATCTGTAAAAAAAATTGTTGAGGCGTTAGTTTTGACTAATGCAATTTTTACAGTTGATAACTATTTTTTATCAGGACGTAAAAAAAAATTGAATTAGTTAAAACTAACGACTCGACATTTTTTTAACTTTTTTTTACAGATGTGTTTATAATGTTTGCATCTACGTTTGTGCAAAAAAAAATTGGCCCAACTCGCGCGGGATCAAAAAGTTCTCACGGTTCTCACAACTCGTAGTGGTTCTCATTTTAACTCATCCATATATATATAAAGAGAGAGAGAGAGAGAGAGAGAGAGAGACAGGTTAACGTACAATGGCTCTTATCGTACAAAATGTACGTGATTATCCCAGCCATACGATCTGGTGCGAATTCACTCTTGAACATGCGATTTGTGCTGAAAAACCAACATGCGAAATTGCTTTATATACCAACATGCGATTTCATCATATTTACCAACATGCGAACGTGCCTTCGTACGTCACAAAGTGTAAACGTAAACGAAAAAATGCGACTTCATGAACACGCCGACAATGAAACGGAAGCATCGAAGACGCGTAATACCTTCAAAACTAAAATTTTACAATATAACTAGCTTCTTGATTAAATTTTAATAACCGTAGTCGAAACCGGATCGAAAAACGGATTAAAACGACAAATGACGCGTTTTACGCGATTTAACGCAACCGACGAACGAACGCGTCAAAACCGACTACCGGCGCACATTTTACGTGATTTCGATTTTAAAAATATACGTTATTATATTTGATGGAGCTCGGGTGCGAAGACGGGTTTCAGAGACGCTAACGGGACACGCAAGACTCAAGACACGGGCTAATGGGCCTAGGGCCCAAGCCCACTTAAAAACCTATGTATTTAAAGGATGTAAACCCTAGTTCCCTTCCATTTGATCAGCCGCAAGCCAGTGTTTTCCCACCCACCTTCTCCACAACCCTATCTTCATAAAAACACCAAACACAGAACATTAAATCCATCATCTTGAGTTCACCCCAAACACACCCACTCTCTTCCTCCTGTCTTCGATTCCGGCGACCCCTCCGGTCGTTCCGGCTCCCTCCCAAAGCAGAAACAGCCGGCCACCACCCTCCAGTGGTGGCACACGGCGGCGATACATAGAGAGAACGAGAGAGGAAGACACGAGAGACGGGGAGATCGGAGAAGTAGAGGAAACGGTGGAGATGCCGACTTTCCAGCAACTGCTCGTCGACGGCGGCGGTCCTGGTTTCCTCCGACGAGCTTCCGCGAGGTTGTAGGTGACGATGTTCTTGTTCGGGTGAAGGTTAACGGTGACTGTGGTGGTTCTCACGGCTCCGGTAAGTGTCTCGAGTCTTCAGCTTCGGGTCAGATCGGTTGCGGGTGCGGGTTTGTTTCGGGTTTTAGTTTCAGCTCAGATTTTCAGCTTCGGGTCTTACGGGTCAGCTTTGGTTCAGTTACAGGATTGGGTTCGATTTGGGAGTAGGGGCACTTCAGAATTCGAGATTTGGGTTAGTTGATTCTACACAGGTTCATGTTAGGGTTCGGGACTGGTTAGACAAGCTTAGTTTTTGCTTCGAGTCAACGGGTTCAGATTCAGGGCAGCCAACATCAGGATCGGGATTTTGTTTGGTTCGGTTAACCACGGGTCAGCGGGTTCGAGTTACGGTTCAAAGTTTTAGGTTTGGTCAAAGCTGGTCAAACCTCAGCAGTTACGGTTCGGGTCAGATTTAGAATTTCGGGTTCGGTTGACTCGGTCAAACTCAGGTCAACAGTGATTAAACTCGGTCAAACCCAGTTGACTCGGTCAACTCAGTCAATGAGAGCGGCACAAAGACTCGGCAAAAGATTTAGGACGCGATTATTATTTACGTTAATCAGTTTTTATTTATTTACGTAAAAACGAGCTCGAACCGATCGATTAAATTATAGTTCACATCTTGACATATTCGATAAATCTTATATAAATATTGTTTATATTGTTTGAATAAATGATGAATTTGAAAAATAACGACAACTTGTGTTGTCGGGGGCATCCAAAAACAGAGGAAACTCTACCCGTTTTTCTAGAAAATTCGTAAACGAAACGTACTTTATTATAAAACAAAAACTATCTATATCAGGTAACTTTTACGAAACAAATACGAATGTACAATTAATTTCAATGACACTTTATTACTTACGAGAAACGCGTTTACAACGTTCGACAAAATCAGTTTTACGAGATAACCAAACGCATTTACATTTTTATAAATGTTTTCGGGGTAGAAAGACATGCACATTTTGCAAAGAATACAAGGTTTTCGATAAACATAAATACATACTTCTAAACCATTTTACAAACAATTTTTAACTAACACAAATGGTTTGTGAACGTCAATATACACAAATGGTTTACGAAAGGTATATGATAACTATACCGATTTTTCAAACAAGCGTATTTTCGAAATGTGCATACAACGTTTTCTAGTTTCCTAAACTTCGGGAAAATACACGTGCAATGGTATATAGGAAACTAAGGAATGATACATAGATCACGTTACGAATAGGGTGAAACTTAAGCACCATTAATCAACGTATACATTTAGACCGGGGAGCGAAAGGTTAGATCTAATGGATTTCAAGCAACCTCACTCTTGGCCTTATTTTACCAAGGAGTGCTTTTGGGTCTCAGTCGATAAACGACGGAAAATGCCTAGGTTTGGATGCTTCATATGTCGTGACATATGTTAATGTCCTAGCTAAACATTAGCGATCTCGATTTCCTTGCATTTACAACTCATGAACTTACATTTTACGATTTACAAACTTGCACTTACATACCATGTTTTATACAAATACAATGCATAGGATTATGCATGCATGTTGTCAATGTCAGGTGTGAACATTGACGGTTACACAAATTTTACAAACACAAGAGTTTACAAATACAAGGTTTTACGAACATAATGCGTTACAAATTCGAAGTTTCACGAAATACAAAGTTTCCATATAACATGCCAAAGAAAATGATTTTAATTCCTTTTCTCAACAATATTTTAAAAACCGGTTATTCAAAAGTTTTATTTCAAATCTTTTACAAACAAACTATGAACTCGCTCAACTTTATGTTGATTTTTCGCATGTTTCTTTCTCAGGTCACATTTTCAAATTATGGCACAGCTGGAATAGGAGAACCATGTGGCTTCGACTACTTAGTGGGCGTTCGCTTTCTAGAAGTCTTAGCATTAACTGCTTCCACTGTGCGATGAAGATACCAATCCAGTCACTCCAGCTCTGATATATCGGGGTGTGACAGATTGGTTTCAGAGCTATAGGTTTCAGTGAATAGGGTTTTCTGTAGAGATACCTAGGCTCTAACCTCACCTTTCTCTAGGGACTTAGATTATTAAGACTTTGAATACATACTGAATGCCTAAGACTCGAATATGGTCTCCAACCGTTGCCAAAAACAATGTGACAAAACTTTGTATTAAACAAACGTTAATTTGTGTTTATACACGGTACACAAAACAATTGCATACAGTAAACAAAACTTTGAGAGCTTAGGAAACATGCATTTAGAACCTTTGGAAACTTATGTAGAAGTTCATTAAAGGTCATCGCGTAGGAAACACGTCTATTAACTCAGGTAAACGCAATTATTATGTCGTCTATGCTAGATTATTTAAACGAGCAGGTAACCTACGTAAAACGAAGTACCGGCGTGCAAAAGTTACACGAAACTCAATCTACACGTCAACGGAGGTTGATGTTAGGATCTGAGTTTCTTTGATTGTGTTGTTTAATTAAATGATTAACGTAAGAAGGTAAAACAGAGATGTATTGCAGCGGAAATGAAAGTAAACTTTTATAACACAATCACAAGAGAATAGTTTTCAGCCAACATGATTTCATTAATCGAATGATTGTATGAATTACAAGATTCAACTATGCGTGCATGCAACACTAAACTCCCCCTCAGCCTGAGCTCAGTAGTTAGTTCGTACAAGATGAATGTGTGCAAAGAGCTAATAGAACAGTACATGTACTGTTCTATTTATAGTACAATCCTAACCACTAAGCATCTAATGTTGGCGTCACCTAGATAGTGACATCTAACAGACTAACAACCTCTAAACACTGATCTATACTAAACACTGATACATAAACACTGATGTTGCTTTCCACTGTTGTTGCCTAAACACTAATGTTGCAGATCAGTGCTTTCTTCAATGGGTGATCAGGCCTTGAATCAGCAGTGCTTTAGTCTTCATCAGTACTTTGAGAAACACCAGTTGTTAGGTCTTCAGTCTTTATACTCAGCAGTTCTTTGAATAACATTTGTTGAGGGGAACAGTTCTTAGATTCATCAGCTGATAGAAACACTGTCATTGGAGGGAACTTAGGTCATGCATTGCTTATTAGTGATCAACTATTGAGAATCAGTTTTGGCTTTCAATATCATCTGTTCTTCTAGGTTTGATTACATGGGCCAACAATCTCCCCCTAGAACAGATGATGCCAAAACACTTCTTTATTCATGATCTTTATTTTCTCATTAATTTCTACCTGATTTGCCCTTTGAATTGTAATTCAAAGTTCATGGAGTCTTCATCATCCTCATCCCTACAGAGTTGAAGTTCTAAAAGATCTAAGAGGTCAGCTGCATCCAGACCTAATGCATCCTCTCTTGAAATGTGTTCAACTCTTCCATTGGACTTGAGCAAAGTCAATACATGGGTCTTTCTATCAGACTTCCACTTTAGTATTTTTAAGTCCAATGGGATTCTGGGGAGAGACTTTATTTGTGATGAGTTTGGTGAAGGAGGTCTGCTTGTCAGCCTTTGAACTGTTTTAGCAAGTTGAGCTTGAAGGTGTAATGAGGCATTATCCAAGCCATATAAGAGCTGGTTTTTGATAGATGCTTTCATGATCTCAGCTTCTATCTTTACATCTTCCTCATCCGTCTACTTTTGTCTTTTTCTTTGATCTAAGACATGGGTGGATAAGTCAGAGGATGTGAACAGTGTTTTCACAGAGAGGGTCTACTGATTTGGCTCATCAGTGGTTTTGCCTTTGTATGTTAGTTTCTTTGGTGTTATAGGATCTGTTTCTCTTAGTTTCTCCAGCTTATCATAAGTTAGATCAATGTACTGCCTAGACCATTTTGATATGGCCTTTGCTGATCCATACTTAGCTGCAACCAACTCAGCTCTCTTCCTTTTATATTCTAAAGTAAGTTCTGCACTAGATTTCTTGAACTTGTTCCAGTTTGGTGCAGACTTCTTCATCTGAGGATCATTCTTTACTCTTTCAATTCTGTTTACTTCTGCTTTGAGAGCTGTGAGTGGCCAGTCTTTAAACTGTTCTACCTTGGCAGGGTAAAATTTGTCTCTCATAATAAGCTCTATAAGATCTTTCCTTAGCTTCTTTTGAAGATCAGCATTTGGTGGCAGGTTTGACATCTCTTTGCTTAAGTTTCTTGTATAGTCTTCCAGTTTCCTGACTTTACTAAGCCCATGCTGCATTCGACTTGAGATGTTGTTATCACCTTGCCCTTTACCCTCATGTTTAGCAAAATATATTCAGCTTGCTTGGCTTTGAGTTTCACATAATCATCCAAATTCTTTGGAGTTCTGAAACCATGAAGGGATGGGAAGGTTCTTTTGGATGGATCATCCTCTGTATAGAATTGCCTCATTTCATCTTTCAATGCATGCAATTCCAGAGGATAATTTACTGCCAATGGAATGGTTCTTGAAGGGTCTTCCCCTTCAAGTGTTCGTGGTTGAGCAAGTGGATTGGATGTTGGTGATGATGGATGATTGATGTAACAACCCTCGGTAAAACCAACACCCTCATAATATTTCCGACGCCCTAGTATATCTTAAAATGTCCCAATATGTCTTTATATACACCCCATATAAGAAAACCGAGCCCGAAATATATAAAATAGTATTTAAAATAATAAAAGTTTAAATTTAGGGCTGAGGCGGGCCGCGTAGACCCACCCCAATCCTTACGCGGGCGGTATCAAGGTTAGAACCTGATTTCGTTAGTTTTCTTAAGTTAAGACGGGCCGCGTAAGATATATGTTAAGTGTACGCGGGCCGCGAGAGATCAATAACACATCAACACCAGAGGCTGACACGTGTCGACATCGTGGCGAGTCTAGGCGATGACCCGGATCACCTAAACCCTACCCGGCTAGTACGCGGGCCGTGTAAGCCCCCCCTTATCTTTCACGCGGGCTGCGTGAGAGTCCAGTTCAGCAAGTATAAATAGAAGGCATCGGATTTCATTTCGAATTCGCTCACAACGATTTCTTTCTCTCAAATTCTGATAATAGGCTTATAATACACGGGTATTATACCCCCTAATTAGCAAGGTTCTGCCCCGTTGTAAGTATTATAACCCCAGTTTCGTAATAGATACGCTGCCCGATTGATTTAGGGTTCCGTAACAACTGTCGTGGTTCTGCCCGACGTAGTTGTTGGAATGCCGTCTCGGAGAGGGTATCATTAATATTTTCAAAGGGTTATGATACTAACCAATGTACATTTGTATAAATTATAGATTATTCCCAGGAAACCCTTACGTGAAGTCTAAGATAGCAATGTGAGTTTATCCTCTTTTTGTTAACCTTTTTGGAATGTTTTACAAAACCTTAATTGTTTTACTGTGTGATTAAGCGGTGATTGAGTCTTTGTAGTTCTTCAATTACTGCCGGTATGTTGGGGTTTTGTATACAAAATTTACTACTACAAGTAGTAAGTCGGGGATGACAGTACGTTACCATTGGACAATGAGTTAGCCAATGTGTAATATGACCCACAAGTCAGGATTGACAGTACTGAATGAGTAATTGTGTAGACATAAACAATGTGATCGCTCTCAATACTGTTTTAATTAATAAAATGTTTCTTGATTAAAATGGGATTCACTCACCAGTATTTCCCACTGACAAATGTTTTTAAAACGCGTTTCAGGTAACACAATGTGACAGCCAATTAGTAAAAAGCCAGCTGGAGAGCACTGAAGGCTTGGGAAAAATGTGGCTATAAAAGTTACCTAAAAGACGATGTTTTAAATTCAATAAAATAGGGTTTATCCCTATAAACATATTGTAATAAGAAACTTGGGTTTTGCCCATGTGATTATTAATATTACATATGGTGGTTTTACTCTGATAAACATTTCCTAACTACAGTCCTGATGTAATTTCCGATGCCAAATTAACAAGCTGATACCACCGAAACTCTGAGTTCGCGTCCGCCCGTTCCCGGGACAGATAAGGGATCGGGGGTTGCGACAGAAGGTGGTATCAGAGCCTAGCCACTGGTCTGAGCCAAAGAAGTGTTTTGCTGACACTTAAATTCTAAATTTTGTGTTAGGAAATAAATTACGGAAATACGTGCATAACTGTATTTATTTGTTATGTGTTATTTGACTATTTGTTAGTTTACAGTATGAGTGATCAAGGACCCTCAGACATGAGTCGTCAGTTGTCTGATTCACCTAGGAGTGAAGGTACCTCTTCACAGCCTGCCCTTTCTGGGTATTCTGCTGATCAGGAAGAAGGAATGTTTGCTTTTAAAGCCCAGTCAGAAGAGCCATTCCCTCATAAGAAATGAGGATGGTTCAGTAAGGAAGCCTTTGCACGTAGGAAAAGAATGCGAAAGTTGCAACAGCAAAGAGTTTTAGCAGACGCTAAGCGAAAGTCAGATGCCCATACACAGGATATGCTTAATAGAAGCCTAGCTAATTTCCATATCCTAGCTACAACTGCTGCTGACCCAAGTCTAGAACAACTAGTGGCCCCACAACCACAAATCCCAGACCAACCCATGGAGATAGAAAACCCTGAAAACCAAGTGGAGATGCATGATTTCAACCCAGAAGAAATCCCTAGGGTACCTGCACCAAACCCCCTAGACCCAAATTACGACCCCTGGTGGGACGATAATAGGGATTTTGTGCAATGTTACCCGATACATGGAGACACACCCATACAAAACATAGGAGCCTATCCAGGTATGGACCCTTTAGATCCCTATTACCACGATGAATATATTAGGGAGATCTTAGAAGATCCTTACCGATTTCAGGCACTTTCACCCCCATATCAGGAACCCGCACCCCAGATTCCAAACCCAGTCCTAGAACCTGCACCCCCCAATGAGTGCAGAAAACATCCAAGAACTTAGGACATTTGGTGAGGAAATTTTAGAAAGCAGTGAGAGAATGCGTCAGGTGGGAGAGCGTCTCGTATGGAAATACGATGAACGCAATATGGATTTTTGGATAAATCCATATCCGTGATGTGATGGAGGAAACGATAATAGTAATAATAATATAATATAATAAAATAAAAAAATAAAATAAAATATGTGTGTACGGATGCATATTATTATTAGTGTGATTCTATTTCTGTTGGTATTGTAATTTTTATTTCAGTACTAGTGTGTAATAGATGCATAATAGTATATGGAAATAGAGTAAAAGTCACAATGATCGACGTTTTTGGCTAGATTGCGTGTCATGTGATTAACTATATTAAATATTATCTTGTGATATTAATATGGGGTAAATGTTTAAAATTCAGATGGCTGATGAAGGAAATCAAGAAAATCTGAATAATGATAACCAGAGTAACATTAACGTGGTTAATGAGAATCCAAGCATCAATAACAATGGAAACCAAATGGATAATAGTGCCGTTCAACATATGTGGCACAAGGAATCATAGATGCAATGCCATTTATTATTCAAACTATTCAAGAAGCGAATAATAAAAGTAAGCATAGCAGTAAGCGACCAATCGAACCCGAAAACAACGTGAACAATGGACCCGTACTTTAAATGCCTATTCCCAAAAGGAGAAGAACCGTGTCTTACGGTTGTTCTTATAAAGAATTCAGGTCTTGTAAACCAATGGAATTCTCGGGCAACGAAGGGGCCATTGCAATTCTACGCTGGATAGAGAAAACTGAGGCAGTCTTAAGAATAAGCAAGTGTGCTGAAGAAGATAAGATATTGTTTGCTTCTAATCTATTTAAGAATTCAGCACTAGAATTGTGGAACACTATCCTCCAATCAAGAGGAAGTGATAGAACCTACAATATGAAATGGGAAGAATTTAAGAACAAGGTAGAAAGGAAATTCTGCCCACCTAATGAGAAGGAACAAATAGCAAACAAATTCCTAAACCTTAGGATGACTGGTGTGGATAGTAAGGGATACACTAAAATATTCTTCGAATATGCTAGAATAGTGCCAACTCTTGCTTCACCAGAACCAGTGTTAATCTCCCGTTATATCTGGGGATTAATTGAGGAGATAAGACACGTAGTCAAGGCAACTAGACCTCAAACCATAGAAGAAGCTGTAGAACTAGCAAATACCTTGACAGATGAATTAGTCCGTACCCGAGAGGAGGATCAAAGGAGGAATCTAACCTAGAAACTCACACAAGAATTTCGTTCTGGAAATTTTAATTGTGGGAAAAATATAGGTTCTACCTCTACACCCTACTGTAGAAATTGCAAAAGAAAGCATTCAGGAAAATGCTCCATATACTGTAACTTTTGCAAAATATCGGGACACAAAGAAGAAAATTGCAGGAAGAAAGCTAACAACAGGATATGTTACAACTGCGGAGAACAAGGTCATATCAAGCTTAATTGCCCGAAATTAGCTCCAGCTACAAACAACAAGAATACTCAAAATGCTAGAGCATTTGTTCTAACTGCAGATGAAGCCAAAATGATTCCAGATGTCATCGCTGGTACGTTTTTATTTAATGATATTTTTACTAAAGTATTATTTGACTCTGGTGCAAACCAAAGTTTTATTAATACATCATTTTGGAAAGTTCTAAATCAATCATTAACTAAACTACCACAAGAATGCTTAATAGAAACAGCTAATGGAGAAACTGTTAGGATTTCTGAAATCTTGCAAGGAGCAAGCATAGAAATTTTAAATCAGAAATTTATTGCAAACCTTTATCCCATGAATCTGGCAGGATTTGATGTTGTTTTAGGAATGGATTGGTTAATAACCAATAAAGCTAGTATTTTATGTGATCAAAAGTCAATTCAAGTAAATTCACCAAAAGGTAAAACGATCACAATTAAAGGAAATAAACCATCTAGAACTACAAAATTCATATCTGTGATGAAAACTGCAAGTTACATAAGAAAAGGATTATTAGTGTATTTGATTTCCATAATCACTAACACTAAACGAAAGGATTTAAAAGATATTCCAGTAGTATCTCAATTTTCAGATGTATTTCCAGAAGAATTGCCAGGGCAACCTCCAGATAGGGAAGTCGAATTCAGAATCCATTTAATACCAGGAACATCACCGATTGCCAAAGCACCCTATTGTTTGGCACCTGCTGAAATGCAGGAACTGAAGAAACAATTAGACGAATTGTTAGAAAAATGATTTATACAGCCAAGCTCATCGCCATGGGGAGCGCCAATACTGTTTGTTAAAAAGAAAGACGGATCAATGCGTATGTGCATTGACTACCGTGAATTGAACAAAGTAACGATTAAGAATCGGTACCCATTACCAAGAATCGATGATCTGTTCGATCAACTGCAAGGAGCTCGATTTTTCTCTAAAATCGATTTAAGGTCAGGATATCATCAATTAAAGGTACATGAAGAGGATATTCCTAAAACCGCATTCAGAACCAGGTATGGCCATTATGAATTTACTGTCATGCCATTTGGTTTAACCAATGCCCCAGCTGCATTTATGGACATGATGAACCGAATATGTAAGCCATATTTGGATAAATTCATAATTGTTTTCATAGATGATATTCTCATTTACTCTAAGAATAAGGAAGATCATGCAAAGCATTTGCACGCACTTTTAAGTTTATTAAGAAAGGAAAAGCTTTACGCTAAATTTTCAAAATGCGAATTTTGGTTAGAACAGGTACAGTTTCTTGGACACCTAGTCAATCATGAAGGAATTCACGTGGATCCCACAAAGATCGAGGCAATTACTAAATGGAAAACCCCTGAGTCACCAACCGAGGTCAGAAGTTTCTTAGGATTGGCCGGTTATTATAGAAGATTTATTCAAGATTTTTCTAGAATAGCCATTCCTTTAACTAAGCTAACCTGTAAATCTGTTAAGTTTGAATGGGGATTAAAACAAGAAGAAGCATTTAGAATCCTTAAGCATAAATTAACCCATACACCCATACTAGCATTACCAAAAGGAGCTGAAGACTTTATAGTCTATTGTGACGCTTCTAAATTAGGTTATGGATGTGTATTGAGCAACGTCAAAAGGTTATAGCTTACGCGTCTAGATAACTTAAGAATCATGAAGAGAATTATTCAACCCACGATTTAGAGTTAGGAGCTATAATTTTTGCTCTTAAGATTTGGTGACATTACCTTTATGGTAGTAAGTTTACCATATTCACTGATCATAAGAGTTTAATGTATATTTTTAAGCAAAAGGAGTTGAATATGAGACAAAGACGCTGGATGGAGATGCTTAGTGACTATGAATGTGATATCCAGTATCATGAAGGAAAAGCAAATGTAGTGGCAGATGTTTTAAGCCGAAAATATCATGAAAAGCCAAAAAGGGTACGTTCTTTTAAATTAAATCTGCAAGTAGATTTAAATGACCAGATAAGAGAAGCACAAGAATCAGTAATCAAGAATGATGCTGAAAAACTAAAAGGTATGCTAAAAGAATTAGAACAAGGAACAGATGGAATTTGGAGATTCCATAAAAAGAGAATGTGGATACCTAAATTAGGAAACCTGGGTAATCGTATATTAGAAGAAGCCCATAAGTCCAAATACGATACACCCAGGAAATGATAAAATGTACCAGGATTTAAGGAAGAATTTCTGGTGGATAGGAATGAAAAAGGACATAGCAGCCTATGTTTCTAAATGTCTAACTTGTTCACAAGTCAAAGCTGAACACCTGAAACCCTCATGATTTCTACAACAATTAGAAATGCCAGTGTGGAAATGGGAATTGATAACAATGGATTTTGTTACTAAATTACCCAAAACTAAGAAAGGAAATAATACAATCTGGGTGATTGTAGATAGGCTAACCAAGTCAGCTCATTTCCTACCAATGAAGGAAACTTTCAGTATGGAACAATTAGCTAAGTTATATATAAATGAAATTGTTTCTTTACATGGCATTCCTTTATCAATTATTTCTGATAGAGATAACCGATTTACCTCTCATTTTTGGTCAAGTTTCCAAAAGGCAATGGGAACCAAGTTAAAATTGAGCACAGCTTATCACCCTTAAACAGATGGACAAAGCGAAAGAACAATTCAAACAATGGAGGACATGCTTAGAGCTTGTGTACTTGATTTTGGAGGTAATTGGGATGATCACTTACCTTTAATAGAATTTTCTTATAATAACAGTTATCACACAAGTGTCAATGCTGCACCTTTCGAAGCACTTTATGGACGTAAGTGCCGAACCCCAGTCTGTTGGGCAGAAATTGGGGAAAAGCAACTATCTGGACCTGAGATGGTACAAGAAACAACCGACAAGATTATTCAAGTCAAGGAACGACTGAAAGCAGCACGTGACCGACAGAAGAGTTATGCCGATAACCGACGCAAGCCATTGGAGTTTCAAGTAGGGGACAAAGTATTATTGAAGGTCTCTCCTTGGAAAGGAGTAGTAAGATTCATAAAAAGGGGAAAGCTAAGTCCCAGGTATATTGGACCTTTTGAGATTATTAGAAGAATAGGACCTGTAGCCTATCAGCTACAACTGCCAGAGGAAATGGCAGGAATACATGATATATTTCATATATCTAATCTCAAAAAGTGCTTAGCTGATGAATCGCTAATAGTACCTCTTAAGGATATAGAAGTAAATGAACAACTCAAGTTTGTAGAAAGGCCTTTACAGATTGAAGACAGGAAAGTCAAGAATCTCAAGCATAAGAGATTAGTTCTGGTCAAAGTAAAGTGGGACTCCAAAAGAGGACCTGAGTACACATGGGAGCTTGAATCTGAAATGCAACGGAAATATCCGCATTTGTTCCAGTAGATCTCGAGGACGAGTTCTAAAATAAGGTTGGGGAGAATGTAACAACCCTCGGTAAAACCAACACCCTCATAATATTTCCGACGCCCTAGTATATCTTAAAATGTCCCAATATGTCTTTATATACAGCCCATATAAGAAAACCGAGCCCGAAATATATAAAATAGTATTTAAAATGAATAAAAGTTTAAATTTAGGGCTGAGGCGGGCCGTGTAGACCCACCCCAATCCTTACGCAGGCGGTATCAAGGTTAGAACCTGATTTCGTTAGTTTTCTTAAGTTAAGACAGGCCGCGTAAGATATATGTTAAGTGTACGCGGGCCACGAGAGATCAATAACACGGCAACACCAGAGGATGACACGTGTCGACATCGTGGTGAGTCTAGGCGATGACCCGGATCACCTAAACCCTACCCGGCTAGTACGCGGGCCGTGTAAGCCCCCCCTTATCTTTCACGCGGGCCGCGTGAGAGTCCAGTTCAACAAGTATAAATAGAAGGCATCAAATTTCATTTCGAATTCGCTCACAACGATTTCTTTCTCTCAAATTCTGATAATAGGCTTATAATACACGGGTATTATACCCCCTAATTAGCAAGGTTCTGCCCCGTTGTAAGTATTATAACCCCAGTTTCGTAATAGATACGCTGCCCGATTGATTTAGGGTTCTGTAACAACTGTCGTGGTTCTGCCCGACGTAGTTGTTGGAATGCCGTCTCGGAGAGGGTATCATTAATATTTTCAAAGGGTTATGATACTAACCAATGTACATTTGTATAAATTATAGATTATTCCCAGGAAACCATTACGCGAAGTCTAAGATAGCAATTTGAGTTTATCCTCTTTTTGTTAACCTTTTTGGAATGTTTTACAAAACCTTAATTGTTTTACAATGTGATTAAGCGGTCATTGAGTCTTTGTAGTTCTTCAATTACTGCCGGTATGTTGGGGTTTTGAATACAAAATTTACTACTGCAAGTAGTAAGTCGGGGATGACAGTACGTTACCATTGGACAATGAGTTAGCCAATGTGTAATATGACCCACAAGTCAGGATTGACAGTACTGAATGAGTAATTGTGTAGACATAAACAATGTGATCGCTCTCAATACTGTTTTAATTAATAAAATGTTTCTTGATTAAACTGGGATTCACTCACCAGTATTTCCCACTGACAAATGTTTCTAAAACGCGTTTCAGGTAACACAATGTGACAGCCAATTAGTAAAAAGCAAGCTGGAGAGCACTGAAGGCTTGGGAAAAATGCGGCTATAAAAGTTACCTAAAAGACGATGTTTTAAATTCAATAAAATAGGGTTTATCCCTATAAACGTATTGTAATAAGAAACTTGGGTTTTGCCCATGTGATTATTAATATTACATATGGTGGTTTTACTCTGATAAACATTTCCTAACTATAGTCCTGATGTAATTTCCGCTGCCAAATTAACAAGCTGATACCACCGAAACTCTGAGTTCGCGTCCGCCCGTTCCCGGGACAGATAAGGGATCGGGGGTTGCGACAATTGAATGGTTCAGGGTTGGTTTGGATGAAAAGTGAAGATGATAGAGGAATAGGTGCAGGTATATCATCATCATTCACTTGAAACTTTCTTTTTTCTTGTATAAACAGTTTTAGGAGAAGGAGTTTTTGTTGGAGAGTTGGAAATAGGAATGAAGATTGCTTGGGAAGGAAATTGGAAAGTGGTGGATTGACTAACAGCTGTTGAAGCAACTGGTGTCTCAACCGCTGCTGTCTTAACAATTGTTGAAGTGTAAACATTTGTTGCATTGGTGGATGGCATTGGTGAGGATGGTTTTGTTTTCTGCTTTTTGGCAGGTTGTTTTTGTGATGATGGTGTTGGTGTTGGTTTAGGTGTAGCAGTGGATGGCTTGTTAATACCAGCAATGGTTTTGAGACCAGCAATGGTTGGTTTTAGTGGTGAGGGTGATCTTGGGTATGTGGCAAGTGGTGGGTTGTTGTGTTTATGGGATTTTCTTTTTTCTGAAGTGCCAAGATCCTTTGTTTTTATCTCCTAATCTTTCAAAGCCTTTTGTTCCTTCTTCCAAATCCTTTCCTTTGTTGCATTATGATTTTGGACAGTCTTTTTGTTTGCAGTCACTTCATCTGCTTGAATGTTCAGGGTTTCATTAATTCCCTTTTCTTTTTCTTTGACAGATGTTTCATCAGTGGTTGCAGAAGACTTCTTTTCAGGCTCTGGCTTTTGAGTTGGCTTTTGCCTTGGAGTAGGTCTGCCAAACTTCTTCATATCATGTTTCTCCCCCTTTTTGGCATCATCTTGATCATCATCATCTTCAAAGGTGCAGGGGCAGTGCCAGTCATTTTTGTCAAGGCTTCTTTGATAGCCTTGATTTCAGCCTGAGTATCTTTATACCTTGCTTCAACCATATTTCTGATCAGTGCCATATGTGTATTATGTTGAATTTCTGTAAGTTCCCTTTGAGCAATAAGAATGGGCTGGACTAAGTGCCAGAGCTCTTGGGATAATTGTTGATGTGTTGGTTGACTTTTGGAAGCTTCTACCAAAGTTTGTATTGATTGATTCATGGTGAGAACAGTGGTTTCAATGGAAGATAACCTCTCCATCAAATCTTGGTATTTTAAACCATCACCCAAATGAATGGGATCATCTGATTTCCCACCAGTGGTGGTTGTATCAGCTTTTGAACCTGGAGGAGTCTCCAAAGGTTCATCAACTGATGCCCCTTTTTCTTGGTATTGGGGACTTCTTTCTTCAGCAGTGGTTACCTTGGAAATCTCACCAGTGGTTAACTTGAACACACCAGGGATACCTTGGTTCCCATAGAAGATATTGCCTTCAAGGGAGTCTTACTAATGAAACTACTGTCCAGATATAGATCAGTGGATCCAACATCTGTAGTAGCTGCTCCACTTAAACTACCAACAAGAATTTCATGAAATCCTTGTGGTGTAGCCTCCTCAGCTGTTTGTGGGATAACCAATTGAGGTGAATCAGACACAGCCATTGTTGAAGTTGTACTCTCTTTAATGTGTGATTGAGAGGGGTTGTTTTGAGTTTGAAGCTCAATGGCATCAAACAGAGGTACAAGGGATGGTGGAAGTTGAGATGAAGGTAGTGGTGTTGAAAGAGAATTTGCCTAGGGAGAAGGGTTGTTAAGCATACTCTCAAGTGAGGGTAATACTTCATATTGAGGTGTCCCTGTGGTTACAACATGTTCCTTTTGTGAGGAAGCATGAGGAGATAAGGCTTTGGGTGGAGATCTTTCCATTTGTTGTGAGGAAGTAGCAATAGTGGTTGTTGGTGACATTTGTGTTGTCACTGGGTTAACTTCTAGGATCTCATCTTCTAGAAGATCCTTTTTGGTGGGTTTGGTGGGCATTGTGGATTTCTTTTTGGTCTTTTTGGAGGTTTTTGGTGGGGGTTGCACAACAGTGGTTGTGCTGCTGTGTTCACCAATTGCAGTGAGCTCAGCAGCTGAAGTCTGAGGAGCAGATGCGGACTCATCCAAAATTTGCTCAGACTCCCCTGCTTGTGTTTTGGAACCTTTTGACTCTTTAGCCATGAGGCGAGTAAAAGTTTCAACAGACAAGCTGTTTATTTGAAAAGGAGCACCTTGTACAAGTACTTGTGCATTTTCTTTTGGGATTTTCTGTTGCAAATAATAGCTTAAAAATCTAGGAAACAATAAGAAAGCCTGTGGCTTATTTTCTTTAATATTTTTCACATTTTTGACCAAATCATTAAAAATTTCTTGGGAGTAATTGAAATCAGTTTTAGACATGATAGCATACCCCAAGTATTGGATTTTCAGAGGAATTTCATTAAAAGCAGTTGTTTTATTAGACACCCAGGTGAGCAGGGTATGAAACAGGAATTTCATAGGAGGTGGAAATTCTCCCTTTTGCATGGTAGCTTTTGACAGTTGTCCTGTATACCCTCTTTCGATCAAATCAATTTGATACTCATCTTTAGGGAAAGAGGTTTTACCTGCTTAATCGTTCATCTGGAAAACTTCTGATATAGTCTGTGGTGTTATTGGAACCAAAAGATTGCCCAAGCCTTTTTATCTTGTATTTCAAGTTTGGCATTTGCCCAGAAATCTCGTAGGGTATCTTGGTAAATGGGAGTATTGCAAGTCAACAAAGTTTTGTACTTTGATGATGAAAGGGCGTCGATGATGGAATGGAAATCTGTATTTTTACTTGATTTTTCACGTGTACAGAGGTAGTTGTGTGGGTGTTTGATGATGAGAGCCATGGTGATTGTTAAAAATCACGAATGGAAGAGAAGGGATGAATGTGAGATGAAAACCATTTTTGAAGAATTTTTGAATTCGATACGACAATGAAAACTCTGTTTGGGGGTTTTATCAGGGTTTTATTTGAGTGAAAAAGTGAATGCTGATGTGGCAGCGGTTTCAAAGATCGGACGGTCAACATCTGCCCACGTGGCAACCTCTGATGAAAAAATGGAAGACAGTTGTTTGGGAACCACTGATGGACAATATCAGTGGTTGACAGCTGTGAAAAATGAGAACAGTGTCTGATTTTAACTATCAGTGGATAGACATCAGTGGTTGGAGCACTGATGTTTGGTCAACAGTGGTCAACAAGGAAAATGAAGAAACAGAGGTTGTCTTTCAGCAGTGGGTGAATTTTCTACAAGCAGATGTTTGAACCAAACAGTGGATATGGACAGACTTTTAAGTATTAATGAAAATTTTCATTTTAACTATTTTTAAGGATGGATTTTTGATTTTCTGAAAACATTTTAATGCTTTTTATTCATAGAACAACAAGGTTTTGCCTATTATTCCATGTTAAGCATGCCAATTCTAGTGATCAAGCTTTCAAAGGTGGATGTGTCTAAAGCTTTTGTTAGCACATCTGCCAGCTGATCCTTAGTTGGAACATGATGCAGAGAAATCAAACTTTTTTCATAGCAATCCCTAACAAAGTGATGTATGATGTCAATGTGCTTGGTGGTTGAATAAGAGACTGGATTTTTGATGATATTTTCAGCTGCTTGACAATCCAACATAAGAGGTGTCTTTAAAGCTGTTATACCAAAATCCAACAATTGATTTTGAAGCCACAACAGTTGAGTTGTACAGCTTGCAGCAGCAATGTATTCTGCTTCAGCAGTGGATGTAGAAACAACTGCTTGCTTTTTGCTTTGCCAAGACACTAAGCAATCACCTAGGAATTGGCACCCCCTGATGTAGACTTCCTGGTTGTGTTGCATCCAGCAAAATCACTGTCTGAAAAACCTGAAAGCTTAACATTCCCATTAGCAGGGTACCAGATACCAAGTGTGGGAGCACTTTTTATGTATCTGAATATCCTTTTTACAGCAATGAGGTTAGACTTCCTAGGTGCTGATTGGGATCTTGCACAAACACATGTTGCAAACATGATGTCTGACCTAGATGCAGTTAGGTACAATAAAGACCCAATCATGCTTCTACATAATGTTTGATCAATCAAATCATCCTTCTCATCAGACATAACCAGCTTTGTGGTTGCCATGGGTGTACTACATGGTTTACAATCATTCATTTCAAATTTGTTTAAAAGATCTTTTACATATTTGCTTTGATGAATGAAAGTGCCATTTTGCAGTTGCTTAACTTGGAGACCAAGAAAGCACTGTAGTTCACCCATTGCACTCATCTCAAACTCAGCTGTTATGAGTTGTCTAAATTCTTCACACATTTTATTACATGTGCTTCCAAAAATGATGTCATCCACATAAATTTGGACAATCATCATATCTTTTCCTCTCCATTTTAAAAACAAAGTTTTATCAATTTTACCTCTTGTGAAACCAATAGAGAGTAGAAAGGTGGAAAGAGTTTCATACCAGGCTCTAGGTGCTTGTTTCAAGCCATACAAAGTTTTGTTTAGCTTGTAGACATGATTTGGATTAAATGGATCCTCAAAACCAGGAGGTTGACAAACATATACCTCTTCTTGAATCTTACTATAGAGGAATGCACATTTGATATCCATTTGAAACACCTTGATGTTGTGGTTGACAGCAAAGGCTAAGAACAGTCTGATAGCTTCCAATCTTGCTACAGGGGCAAAAGTTTCATCATAGTCAATTCCCTTTTCCTGTCTAAAGCCTTGAACCACAAGCCTAGCTTTGTTCTTAACAACAATGCCCCTTTCATCAGTTTTGTTTTTGAAGACCCACTTTGTGCCAATAGGACTTACACCCTCTGGCAGTGGTACAAGTTCCCATACTTGTTGTCTCTTAAACTGTTGGAGCTCTTCTTGCATAGCTTCTACCCAACTGTGGTCTTTAAGTGCCTCTTAGTACTTGACTGGTTGATGGAGTGATAGAAAGCCAGCAAAAAGACAAATGTTTTGGGCTTGACTTCTGGTGAGAACCCCTTCAATGATGTTGCCAATCACTTGGTCTGGTGGATGGGATTTAAGAAAGATCAGCTCCCCCTTGTATGGAACAATGGCATTTAATGGTGAAGGCTGCAGATGTGAATAATCTGAGCTAACATCTGTTGGTGACTTTGATGATCCAACATCTGTTTGAAATGGAGGTGGAATAAGAGGAATGGGTGTGGCACAAAGTTAATTTTTATCCACTGTTGTAGGATTTTTATCAACAGTGGTTGGGGATGATGTGGTGACAGAGGTTGAAGGGCTACCTTGGTCAACAACTGTTGATGCAGCAGTGGATGGGCTCTGACAGCTGTTTTGAACATCATCTGCTCTGGTGGTGGATGTGATTTTATATTGTGGGATCACAACATCATATCCATAATCTTGTGATGGTGGTTGTTGAGTACTTGTAGGGTTAGTCTTGATAGACACACCTTCAAATGTAAATTTATCAAGATCAAATAATTCAGCAGGATTTGTAGGGATTTTCAGTGAAGAAAGTTCATTGAACTTTACATTCAAAGTCTCTTCCACACACCTAGTCCTTGTGTTAAACACTTTATAGGCATTCGCAGTGGTTGAGTATCCCAAGTGATAACCACAATCTACTTTGGCTGCAAATTTTGAAATTGAATCTTTTAAGTTTAAAATGAAGCATGGGCAACCAAATACTTTAAAGTATGAGATCAGTGGTTTGATTTTGAAACGAGTTTCATAAGCAGTCTTTTGATGCCTGGGGTTGATCAAAACTCTGTTCTGCACATAGCAAGCAGTATTTACAGCCTCTGCCTAAAAAGTTAAGGGTAAACCTGAATCTGCAAGCATTGTTCTGGCAACTTCAATCAAAGTTCTGTTTTTCCTTTCAACCACCCCATTTTGCTCTGGTGTTCTTGGGATGATGTACTGCCTTACAATCCCTTTTGACACGCAGAAATCATCCAACTCCTTGTTTCTAAACTCTGTTCCATTGTCACTCCTAAAGATTTTTACTGGCATGTCAAATTGCTTTTCAACCTGTTTGACAAAGTCTTGCAAAATGCCTGCAGTCTCATCTCTAGAATGTAAAAAGTAAGTCCATGTAAACCTAGAAAAATCATGTACAATAACCAAACAATATCTTTTCTTTTTCAAGCTCATGATTTTTACTGGGCCAAACAAATCCATGTGCAGCATTTGCAAACACTTGGTTGTTTTGGACTCTTCAATGGACTTGTATGAGCTTTTATGTTGTTTACCTTTTAAACAAGAAACACAATGCTCAGAACAAGTAAACAATTTTTGTGGAAGACCTCTTACAAGGCCTTGTTTTGACAAAGTAGTGATTGTCTTGAGATTTGTGTGCCCAAGTCTTTTGTGCCATAATTCTGTCTCTTTGTTAGAGGCAGCTGAGAATAGGCAAGCATCAGTCATTAGGCTCTCTTTTGAAATCAACTACATACACATTGCCACTCCTTTGAGCAACAAGTTGTGTTTTCCTTTGGTTATTTTTTCTTCAATATTTTTCACCATTTCTGGTCCAACAATCTTGCAACTCTCCTTAGTAAAGAATGACCCATAGCCTTTGTCCCTCATTTGTGAAACACTAAGGAGGTTGAACTTTAGATTATCAATAAGATTGACATTTTCAAACTTGATTTTTCCTGAATCAACTGTTCCAGACCCCAACTCCTTTCCCTTAGAATTGTTACCAAAAGATATATCACCCCCTCCATGATTTTTAAATTCTTTGAGTAGGGCTCTACATCCAGTCATGTGCCTGGAGTCTGCACTATCTACATACCAAAGACTATCTAAGCATGCAGAAGCTCCCTGCACATCAAGTAAACAATTAGTTCAGGAGGGTCTCCAAAGCCAATAAGACTTTGGATGGGGTCACAACAGAGTCATTATCAAGTCCAGGAATATGGACAGTGGTTAGCTTAGGGGTTTGAACAGTTTTGAAGCATTTTTCTCTAACCACTGTTGTGGACCATTTCCTGTCAGGTGTTGAAATCCAAAAGGATGCCTATTCACTTTTGGTTTAGAAGGCCTTTTGTAAGCCTCATAAACATGTGGGACCCTTTGATATGGAGGTTGACCTTTTCCTCTTTGGAATTGGTTGGCAGGAGGTGCATCTGTCACTTGAACATCTCTGGGAGCAGAGTTTTTATTCAACTGTTTTGTAACAGTTGTTTGGACAGACACAAATGGTTGTTGCTTCTTGATGGATGAATTTGAGGAACTCACAAGTGTTTTTGAAGTGTACTCTTTTCTTTTAACCTCAAAAGTTTTAAAGTACACACACTCATGAGTAAGATGGTTGGTTTTTCCACAGATGGTGCAACTTTGTGCAGGCTCAATTATGCTTGTTTTGTTAATGTCATAAGCTTTTAAGTGAAAACAATCCTTTGTGGAATGATTTTTCTTTTCACAAAAGTCACAAAACAGATTTTTAACTTTTTCTCTTTTCTTCTTCTTTTCAACTTCCTTTGCAACAGAGTTTTGAACCACTGTTGGGATGTCTTTAAGAGGAATGATCTTAGCCTTAGGTGCTTTCACACCCTCAACTGTGGAAAAAACCATTGGTTTGAAATTCTCAAGGATGTCACACTCATCTGACCAGGTGGGTTTGAATTGATATTTTTCAATCTCCTCAAAGGTTGATGACCACTCTGGCCTTTCTAAAATGATTTTGTTACCATTTTTATCAGTTATTTTAATTTCTTGACCATCCTTGTTTGTTGGTATTATCTCAACAGAACCAGACTCATTTACAGCAGTGTTTTCAACTTGATCATTTTTCCTAAAACTATGCCAAATTTTACATTGCTTTTGATTTGTTTCTCTAACATCAGCTCATAACCTTTGAAGGATTCCACCCATTTTTCACAAGTGATTTGGGTGGATTCCAACTCCTTTTTACAAGCTTGATATTTTTCTATCATGGCTTGGAGTTGATCCTTGGTTATGTTGTGTTCATGTTTAAGACTGCAGATCTCATTATCCTTTTCATACAATTTGTTTTTCAGTTCTTTAACAGACTTTTCAAATTGTACTTCATCTTTCAAAATTTTATCCCTAAAGTTTTCATTCACCTCTTTAACATTTGCAAATGCTATGATGCATTTGTCTGAACATAGGTTTTTCAAGACCTGAAGTGATACCTTAGCTGCAGCCATCATGGCACAGTCACAGACATTTTCACAAGCACTGGTGTCCTTCTCCACATCATCAACACGCCATGGGTCAGCAAGAGGTTCTAACAGTGGTTCAGGTTCCTTCTCTAACAGCTATTCACCAACAACAGCAGTAACCACTGCTTCAGCAACTTCATCCACTGTTTCAACACTGGGTTCCACTTCTTTAGTTTCCAGCCATTCTGGAATTGACTCTAATGCTACAAAACAAAATTCATCACAAGGAACATCATTCTTAGCAAATAGAGCAAAATTTTCATCAGATAACTCATCAGGCATGCTACTCCAATCAACAAAGCCTTGGGTAAAGAAGCTTTACTGACTGGCCTCTGCTGGAATAGATGTTTATGCAGCATGTTGTGGTGCTGGTTGTTGCACTTGAACCTGAGAGACTAGGGCTTGGACATACTGGATTTGTGGAACAGGGGTTTGAACATATTGCACTGGAACAGTTGTTACAGGGTGTGCATAATGAGTAGTGTTTACATGAGCAACAGGGGTATATTGGGAATAGTGCACAGTGTTTTGTGTGTTTTGAGGTATAGGGCTAGGATGTGTAATGATTGGTCCATTATTTTGACTTCTACATTCTCTAGCAAAGTGTCCTAGCCTGTTACACTTGTAGCACTTAATTTTTGATTTATCCAACCCCACTTTTAGATTCCCATGTAACCCTGGAAATTTTCTTCCTGTTCTCTTATAAAACTTGTTGGTTCTTACACTCAGCAGTGCCAATTGGTGCAAAATGTCCATTTTCTCTAGATCAGTGGGATCAAAGTGTTGGAGGTCATTGAGTTCAAAGGATAAGTTGTCAGAATTCTGGTTTTCTCCACTTGCTGTAAAAGCATAATTGGGTGAGTAAGAATCAGAGTTGTTAAAAGCTCTACCAGCAATTATGTCAATGTAATGATCGTAACTCTGATCCTTACTACCACCAGATTCTTCTTGACCCAGAAGTGCAGAAGTGCTGTGTTATCAAAGGTGTAATCATCAGCAACCTACCCAGATTCCTGTAACTTCTTTTTCTGGTTCAACTCTCTCTCATAAGTGAGGAGTCGACCATGAAGTTGGGTCAAACTTAGCTCTTTAAAACCCACAGAATTTCTTGTTACAAAAGCTATTGTGTCCCATTTGTCTGGTAATGACCTTAGAAACCTACTATTTAAAGTGGACTTTGCAAATTCAACATTAACCAGTTTAAGTTCACTAATGAGACAGCTAAATCTTTCCAACTGTTGGGTTAGAGACTCTCCTTTGACATGACAAAAGGTTTCATACTGTTGATTCAAAACCTCCCTATTATTTTCGATAACCTCTTCTGTTCCACCGAACTGCTCTTTCAGTGCATCCCACAGCTCTTTGGCACTGTTACAATGTAACAATGTAACAGTCTAGCATAAATGTCATTTGGGAGAGCTAAAGCCACTATTCTAAAAGCCTTTGCATCTAATTTGTAACACCCCAAATTTCGTATGCTATAAAATAATATTATTTGGTGATGCTAAATAACGAAAGACGGTAACGGTAAAACGGTACCGTAAGGAAATGATAGTAAATTGTAACATCCCAAAACGCGAATTTTAAGATTTCGTTAGAATGACACTATGTTCAATTAAATAAATATAATAACCAAGTTATTTAACTTGGTTAAATGTCTAACTAAACAACCAAAGAAGGAAATTGCTACAATTGTGATCAAGTAACAACTATAGGGGCCAAGGTTGTTAAAAAGGGGAAAGCTATGTTAATTAAAAAATATAATTAAAACCCAAAAACACACACTCAGTGTGTGTGTGGGTGTCTACGTACGACCAGGAGAGGAGAAGATAGGGGTTCAAACCCTAGATCACAAAATTCATCAAATTGAAAGGGGATTTAAGGGCTAAATGAATGCATGAACCAAGAAAGTCGATCACCTAAGTGTTTCTAACATCAAGTAAGTCGAATTTGGTGTTTTGGTGATGTTTGATTAAGTGGGTTTTGTGTAATCCGAAAGTATAGTGTAAGATTAAACATGAATGTTTGTTATGATGAATGTGTAGATGCTAAAATATGTTTAATTTTGACTATGATGATGATTTGGGAAAAACTCATTTGTATTAGAAGTGAAGATGATGATAAAGATGATTATTCATGATCAATAGATGTGAATTGTTGATGGATCATGTTGTATGTAATGAGTAATTTTAGTTAATTTGAATATAGTATGAAGGTTATATGATCCTAGTTGAACTTGATGATCTATGCTATGAATTAGGAGGATTATGCAATAAAATACTTGTACATTAAGCTTTGCATGTTGTATGCACACCAAGTATTTGATAAAATGCATAGGTGAGATTTTGGAAGAGATTTGATGAAAAAGAATCTGTCCAGAAAGTTACAGCCGAATTTAATCGGCTGTAACCGGGTCAAATCTGGTCAAAAACTGATGTTTATTGAGTTTGTGATGAACTTCCAGGAAAAACCTTTCAAACCCAACTGAAATTGCATTTTTTCGACGAAAAATGAACGTTTTATGAATTTTTCCGTATCGTAGGTTCAGGCTGCGTTTTCTGGCAGAATTTGCAGCCCATTACGAATGTCATAACTCAATTTAGGAATTCAGTAATGATCTCAAATTTTTACTGTAGCTAGCTTCAGGTGATTCCAAAAATCTCCAACTGGAATTTCGTCAATCGGATAAATGAGGAATTTTAAATGAATTTTTCCGTAAGCTGCAGTCAGAAATGACGAATCTGATTTCAGCTTAGTAAATGAATTTTTATAAATTTTTGGTAGAGAGTTAGACTCTAAAAATTTAACACAATGATAACCCCTCCGAAGGGCACGTCACATAAAAGGATTATAATTTTTGCAAGCTCGTAAGTATAGTAAACGGACGTCACAAAACTGTCTATTTTCAGTGAATTGAGCTATACATGTTAGTGAATGATTAATTAATGAAAGTAATGTGACTAAGTGGTTATATGTTTATCGGATTAGAAGTGTGTATGATTGACAGTTGACTTTTTAGAAAGTCAACAAGGTATGAATAATAAGGTTAGACTTCCTAACACTATTGTGAGAATAAGGAGATCATGTGAATATTTGCTAGATTATTATATGACGAACATGACGGTAAGTTGAATTAGTTATGTTATGAATGATGTGATAATGGATCTATGCCATATTATGTTAGCAGTTGCCTACTAGTAATGATCTATAACATTACGAATTGTAAATTGTATGTATTGTTATGTAATCATTGGTAATTAAGCATGTATGAATGTATTTAATTTAATGTATGGTGGAATGTGTACTATAACACGCGTATGTGGTATATAGAACCATGTGTAGAATTTCTCGATGTATGAATAAAGTAATTGATAATATGAGTTATAACGTTTGCTAATAATGACATGTAAACGTGGACATGAAAGGATAGGTACATGCCATTTTGGGCGCGAACTCGGGAGGCAACGAGACAAACATATGGAATACGTATCAACTACTTACGGGTCAAGGTAAGTGCTTCTTGCACTTAATAGTTGTATGCAGGAACATAGGTTTATTGTTTGCAGGTTCTTGTACTTGTATACATAGAACATCTTGTGGTTTAATGTGGAACTTATATGATAATATTAAAGTATGAAATGTTAAATTGGAGGTATTCATATGAGAATACCATGGACCAGGGAATCATAACCCACGAGTATGGTAAGTATCTATATCATAGATTTAAAACTATTTAATTGGTAAGATGAATTCAAGTCATGGGTACATGACTTGCCTGGTGATTATTATGTTTTTTTTTAAACTAAGGGTAGAATTTTAGATGTGTTGATAACGGTTGATCTAATAAAGGGTTGTTGATGTATTAAAAGTCGAATTAGTACGTGGCTTCCAAACCACAATCTTAATAAATGGGATGCTTTGGATTAAATAAGTACATATGCACATGATTCCAAGTTGTGTACAAATATCATAACCATGATGTTTATTTAGTAAGTGGATTAGATTACAGTGGTAACTGGTTAAACTATTGTCTCGAATTATTTAACTTGGGGTAAGCAAGTAGATTTGGGTCACTTGATCCACATGAATGAAAAAGATTTGGATTACGGCTAAGTAAAGCATTAATGAAATCTTTGGATCTGCTAGAAATAAATATTAATGGTCTAATAGTTGAATGAGATTTTTATCACAGGTGGCTTAATTGTGAATTCTAGTGGAGGTTGATTCACAAGTTGGAAGCAATAGTTGACTATGAAATTAATGGAGTCGAGTTCGTTGGAAGTTTGTGAAAAATATAGATCAAAATTCACCTATTTGAGTTATCTAATATATATTATATATAGAACTCATAACGTGCATGTTGGGTTTCAGGTATAATGGGAACTAGAGGTTCGCGGACTGATGAATGGAACAAGGTTTGGCGAGAAATTCGAGATCGGGCCAGCAATGTCAGTTCGTCCATCCGTCAGGTTATATCGCCGACTTAGACGGGTCATCATGTTTTACTTGCCTTTTTAGGCATTCGGTAGTTTTAAACCGTGTAAGCTTCATGAGTCAGACGTAGTGTCTTGTTTTGTTTGTGTTCAAGTTTAGAGTTGTAAAATGGATTGTAAACAGGTTTTGTTACCGTAACGGTTATCCATATTACGAACGGGTCATGCCGAAATTTTATAAAAATTGGCATGAAATATGTAAGTGTTTAAATGATGGTAACTATCAAATGAAGGTCAAGACACTATAATTGTTTCTAGAAATTGAAGCTAAAAAAAATGGGCCTACATTCCGCATAGTAAGAATGTTTTAGAAAATTTATGGGCGTTACATAATTCATTTTTTTGAAAATCCTGTTCTGAGTAATTTTCAAGGCTTTTAGGCACTTGGCCTTTGGGATCTTCTGTGCTAGGCACCATTGGAACGTGTGGTCCAAAGTTGACTGACTTCCAGAAGCCGGTGTTTTGCTGAGCTAAAACATGGCCCATCCTACGTTGCCAAATATTGTACTCGGATCTGACAAGCATAGGTGGCTTGAATAGTGTTCCGGTTTTGTGAGGGTCGTGTGATTGTGACGTCATCTTGGTTGTTTTACAGATGTTTTTGAATAATCAACTTTTGTATGTGATTACCCTTTACTCTGTTTTTCAACTAAATATGAACAATGATGTGTGTAAAATGCAACATATAAATTACATCAAATGAGGCATAAAACTAACCCTTTTTTTAGTACTAATATTGGAAAAAGAATGTTTTTGTCTTCCTTTTGTATTTTCAGGATTAAATGAGCTCAAAAACGCAAAAGAAGCAAAAAGACAGCTAAATCCAACATAAATACAAGAAAAGGAACATTAGTGGATTGCCCGAACCCTCAACGGCACCTTCCAAAGCAAAATAGAGAAAACAGAAGGCTGAACACGCCCCGTGCTCAGCCAGCACGGGGTCGTGCCCAAGAAGCAGCAGAAAAGACAAACCTATAGAAGCTTCTATTGCCCACCACGGGCCGTGCTCAGCGGACACGGGGGGCGTGCCGAAAGTACTGCATGCGCATTAATTGTAATTGCGAATTACAATTAATGAAGAGAGAGAGTGTCAGACAGGCACGGGGCCGTGCCCAGTGGACACGGGGCCGTGCCCAGGCCTCTGTTCAGCCTATAAATAGGAGTGCTTGGTTTCATTGCAACTCATCCCTTGGCACACCACCTCTCTCACACTTCATCCACCACCCACCACCATCACAACACCATCATCCACCACCATCATCCATTGTCCATCATAGAGTGTGTGAGTCGTCTCGGGATCCAAGATTGATCGTAAGAGTTCTTGACAATCAAGGCCATGTTTGCCTAAGTCTCTTACATCACTTGGTGAAGACAAAGTGTCTAGTATAATACTTTTTATTTCTAATCTTTTGCACTTTTTATTTGGTTTTGTATTAATGACTTTAATAAATAGTTACTTATGTTGAAGGTGATCTTTCCTTATCGTTTGTCCGTGGTGTCTTGGCGTTATTTTACTGTCTATATAAAATAAAGGATTTTCACCATTCATATCTCCACGGTCTATATGGAGGTATGTTGGCTACCTGGTAGGGGGTTAAGGGAACGGTTTGGTAAAGGTCTTGCCATTGTTCAGCGTTTAGAGGTCCTGCAATGGACCTGGGTCAAATTTAGTAGGACCTCCTTCAATACTTCACGGTATTGGATGGCGGGGGTCCAAACTCTTTGATCCCCTCATAAGTTAACTACTATTAATACTATAACCCGGCTATTTAGGACTGTATCCCTGCTGACTCAGACTACTTAGTCGAGGGTAACGTCACCGCCAAAAGCGGGGCCTACCACAATACTGCATTAATAACTTAATTCATTATCTTCCAATAATCCACCCCTTTAGGATTGTATCCCTGCTGACTCAAACTACTGGGGTGAGGGTAACGTCACCTTCAAAAGAGGGGCCTACTACAATAACTAAGATAATCTCTTAATTATGTGCAAAAGTGCGGAAATAATCAAAGGTTATACTAGATACGAGTCGGAACCAAGTGATTCATCTTGTCTATCTGTTTTTATTTTATTTTTATTTTCAGTATTTTAGTTAGTTTTTATTTTTCTTAGTTTAAAACATTTTTCTAAACTTTTTATTTTGATTAGACGTTGAGGATAAACCGGTACTAAAAGCTCTTGTGTCCTTGGACGACCTCGGTATCTTACCAACGCTATACTACACTCAACGATGGGTGCACTTGCCCATATGTGTGTTTAGTGTTAGTGAAATATCGTGTTTTATAAATTTAAAACTTGGCTAAAATAAGTGTTAAAAAAAGGGCTTAAAATATACACCTAAAATATACGACACTTCACACGCATCAAGTTTTTGGCGCCGCTGCCGGGGACACAAGGATTTTAAGAAAGTTAGGAATCAACGGCCTAATCATCTTTTATTTTTCTTTTTTATTTTTTAGGATTTTCTTAGTTTTTCAGCTTCTGCAGAGCTCAGCACGGGCCGTGCCCGCTGAACACGCCCACGTGCTCAATCATTGGAACTGGCAATCCTGTTTTACATCAGACAGTAAGCTGAACACGGGGCCGTGTCCACTCAACACGCCCCCGTGCCCAAGTTTCAGTTACTGAAAACAGAACCGTTAGATCCCGACGGTTGGTAATTTCTGACACAAACATGAGTGATAGTAATTATTTTTACTTTCGGCACTCTTATGGTACGTGGTGTCAATTATGTGGTGGCGAACATGAAGAAGTAAAATGCTACTTCCTAAATTATAGGCCCCACTACATGGACCCACGATCTTTTCACAACCTTAAGAGGGGCGAAAGTAAAAATAAGCACTATTTCTCCCTCGAATGCGCCCAGCCAGATATTCTAGGGGAAATGTTCCTTAGCGAATTATTTCAACTAGAAGAGCTAATTCTGAAATGGATAGAAGAGCTTAGGAAGGATTTTATTAATCCGCCCCAAGACGATACCCATGAAGAAATGTTGGAACCGCATTCCGACAACCTCGTTGCTCCCGAAAATACCTTCGTGCCTAGCAAAGACTTGGACGATAGTCGTCCCTGTGTCGATTGTGCCGTGAAGGACTCTCCATCGACTTCGTTCGGTGCATACATAGACCTGAGCGATTCGGCATATACCTTCTTTAACAAGAGCCCGGAAAAGGGTTGGACTTGTCCACCTAGAATGAAAATAGGAATTACCCTCACCGACAACCTCTTGCGTTCTCGCTTTAGCCTAGGATAATTAAGGTATATTAGGCACTTTGGGGTTGTTCCAAGCAGTCAGGAACCACCCGATAAAAACAAGTTCCTTAAAAAAACTAGACAACTTCATAAATCAGTCCGCAGACACGGGGCCGTGCCCAGCCAACACGCCCCCGTGTCCATCGAAAGATTCCTTTCTGATCAGTACGTCAGAATACGGACAAACTGTGTCAGAGCTCCACCTGCACACGGGGCCGTGTCCACTGAACACGGGGCCGTGTCCAGGTTGCTGTCATTTTCTATAAATGCAGCCAAGAATTCTGCACATTTGGACCAACTTGGGGCAGAGATTTGCAGGAATCTTCTCTCAAACTATCCTAGGTAAGTCTAAAAGAAGGTTCCAACAACCCATCTTGTCCCTTCCTCTTTTAGTAATTTCCTTCTTCTTCATCTTTCTCCAAGAACTACCATTGAAAGTTTGGAATTCCTCCAACTCTATGGTAGGGATAAATGAGTTTTGTTCAAAGAATCTTGGTAAAAACATGTTATGAAACATGGTTTTAAGTTATTAGTAGCCAAAGAGGGCCTACAACATTCAGAAAATAACTTAAAAATACAAGTTTCCTTGTTCCAAAACTCTGCAGAAAGATGGACACGGGGCCGTGCTCAGTGAGCACGGGGCCGTGTCCGGTTACTGTTTCATTAAATAAGCTATTTTTAGTTTATTTTTCGTAGGATGTCGAGTGAAAACAGCGATACATCTTCTGTGCATTCGTCAAACAACCGAAGAGGAAGAAGACCCTCCATTGAAGCTACACTTGTTCACTATGTGATAGCATTAAGGGAGGCTCTAGATGAAATGACTTCAGTAGAGGAGGTCCTTATCGACCGTATTAACGATCTTACGATGGGACTTGAAAGCAGCTTCCAAGAAATTAACCTCTTGCACCAGAGGTTAAATATTCTTGTAGCACCTCCAATGGAACCAGTCCTTCCTCAGCAGGATTGGAACCTGGCTCTCGGAATTAACAACCCTACCGGGTGGGAAGACTTTCCGGCGGAACCTCCCATGGAACACCAACAAGAGATCCCGGTGGAAGTTGAAACCCCTCAAACTAATGCCAATGAGCCTTCTTTTCTCCTTCCAAGAGAGATAGAAGAATGGCTCGCCGACATTTGAGGAGAACCGCACTCGGAAGAAGGAGTTCACTAAGGCCTTGTTTAACCAAGATTGAGTATTTCTTGGAAATTTTGCTAAATTAAAATAAAGTAAAGGCTAGGACTCCACGGTTTGTTATTTCTTTTATCTAGTTTAATTTAGGATTATGTAAGTTCTCTCTATGATGAAATGAAATGATGGTTTTAATGTTTGGATGGTTTGTAATGAATAAAACACACTCATGGTGGTAAAGGATGAAAAGGGGAACGAGAAAAATGATCCCATGCACAAGAACAAGGCAACCCGACAATTTTCTCCCTTTCAGAAGGTTCAACACGGGCCGTGCCCAACCAACACGGCCCCGTGTTGAACCACCTGCAGAAAACGCCCAGTACAGGTAACTGGACACGGGCCGTGTTCACCCAACACGCCCCCGTGTCCAGACTTCTGTTTCTCTTATTTCAATTTTGTTACTGGCACTTGAACACGGGGCCGTGCCCGGATAACACGGGGCCGTGCTCAGTGCCCAGTAACACAAATTTTTGCTTTTTAAACACTATTTTACACATCTAATCAACCTAAAAATTTATTTTTGGGACACATTGAGGACAATGTGTAATTTAAGTGTGGGGGGGATGCTAAAACCTTGAATTTTGCAAGTCCTAAATACAAGCCTTACACAAAACTCTATTGGAATCGCTAATCACCCCAAATTTTTTCAAAAATTTCATTTTTTTTCTTGTCTAGGTTTAACTCGGGAAATTCAAGCTCTCAAAAAAGGTTATATTTTTACAAATTTACAACCGATAGCGTAGTGATAAAAAGAACCAACATAAGAAAATTATGAAAAGGCATGACAAACTTATTTAAAATTTGATTATATATACTTGATCACATAAAAAAACCCATTCCCACAAAAGTGAGTTTTGAGCCTTTATTGAGCACTCAATTTCATACCATTTGACTAAATGCTCATTTTTCGTTTCTTGTGTGAATAGCCGCTTGGTTCTTACGACTCTAGAACTTGCCATGACAATACATTCCCGGTCCTTATCAACTTAAACCCGAGTAAGTAAATGATAGAGGCATTAGGACTAACCTTTTTCATTTCCACACCATTATTTTTCTTTTTCCTTTTACCACCTACCCAAAAATCCCCCTAGTTAGCCCCTTTGAGCCTAAACCTTTTCGTTTCATCACCCAAAACAAAAACCATTTCACCCACCAAAACCTTTTTCATTTTTAACCCTTTATTTTAGTAACAAGTTCGGTTCTTCGAAAAAAAAAAAAAAAAAATGAAGCAAAAAGAAAATTAACAAACAAAGTAATCAAAAAAAAACTTTGTTTGAATAAAAGCTTCATCAAAAATAAAAAGTTGCAAAAATACGAAAACCGACACTTGTTACGCTTTTTAGCCCTTTTTCTACTAACCACTAACCCAACCACCTACCTTTAACCCTAGCCAACCCTTAACCCACAAAGTCCTCTTGATATCTACAAAGGTATAAAAGTTAAAAAGGAGGAGGATTGATTTCTTGGCAAGCCTATGGTAAGAATAAGTTCCATGCCGCTCTCGAGTGATTCACTAAAAATACACCTTCGGCCGAGTGTGAGTGATTTCCCCGTGAGGTATGTGAACTTGTATATAAATAGAATTTTAAAAAATTATGTTATGCCCAAATAAGTAATTTCTTTTATGAACAGTTCTAAATAAATCATTACGAACAGGAGTGTAAATAAATAAAAATAAAACCCAAAAAGATCTTGGAAATCCCGACACTCTATGACAAGCCCAAAACCTTCTCTTCTACCTATTCCATTTGGGAGTGTAAGCCAAATATTAAAGAGTTTTGCTTGAGGACAAGCAAAAGTTCAAGTGTGGGGGTATTTGATGTGTGTAAAATGCAACATATAAATTACATCAAATGAGGCATAAAACTAACCCTTTTTTAGTACTAATATTGGAAAAAGAATGTTTTTGTCTTCCTTTTGTATTTTCAGGATTAAATGAGCTCAAAAACGCAAAAGAAGCAAAAAGACAGCTAAATCCAACATAAATACAAGAAAAGGAACATTAGTGGATTGCCCGAACCCTCAACGGCACCTTCCAAAGCAAAATAGAGAAAACAGAAGGCTGAACACGCCCCGTGCTCAGCCAGCACGGGGTCGTGCCCAAGAAGCAGCAGAAAAGACAAACCTATAGAAGCTTCTATTGCCCACCACGGGCCGTGCTCAGCGGACACGGGGGGCGTGCCGAAAGTACTGCAGGCGCATTAATTGTAATTGCGAATTACAATTAATGAAGAGAGAGAGTGTCAGACAGGCACGGGGCCGTGCCCAGTGGACACGGGGCCGTGCCCAGGCCTCTGTTCAGCCTATAAATAGGAGTGCTTGGTTTCATTGCAACTCATCCCTTGGCACACCACCTCTCTCACACTTCATCCACCACCCACCACCATCACAACACCATCATCCACCACCATCATCCATTGTCCATCATAGAGTGTGTGAGTCGTCTCGGGATCCAAGATTGATCGTAAGAGTTCTTGACAATCAAGGCCATGTTTGCCTAAGTCTCTTACATCACTTGGTGAAGACAAAGTGTCTAGTATAATACTTTTTATTTCTAATCTTTTGCACTTTTTATTTGGTTTTGTATTAATGACTTTAATAAATAGTTACTTATGTTGAAGGTGATCTTTCCTTATCGTTTGTCCGTGGTGTCTTGGCGTTATTTTACTGTCTATATAAAATAAAGGATTTTCACCATTCATATCTCCACGGTCTATATGGAGGTATGTTGGCTACCTGGTAGGGGGTTAAGGGAACGGTTTGGTAAAGGTCTTGCCATTGTTCAGCGTTTAGAGGTCCTGCAATGGACCTGGGTCAAATTTAGTAGGACCTCCTTCAATACTTCACGGTATTGGATGGCGGGGGTCCAAACTCTTTGATCCCCTCATAAGTTAACTACTATTAATACTATAACCCGGCTATTTAGGACTGTATCCCTGCTGACTCAGACTACTTAGTCGAGGGTAACGTCACCGCCAAAAGCGGGGCCTACCACAATACTGCATTAATAACTTAATTCATTATCTTCCAATAATCCACCCCTTTAGGATTGTATCCCTGCTGACTCAAACTACTGGGGTGAGGGTAACGTCACCTTCAAAAGAGGGGCCTACTACAATAACTAAGATAATCTCTTAATTATGTGCAAAAGTGCGGAAATAATCAAAGGTTATACTAGATACGAGTCGGAACCAAGTGATTCATCTTGTCTATCTGTTTTTATTTTATTTTTATTTTCAGTATTTTAGTTAGTTTTTATTTTTCTTAGTTTAAAACATTTTTCTAAACTTTTTATTTTGATTAGACGTTGAGGATAAACCGGTACTAAAAGCTCTTGTGTCCTTGGACGACCTCGGTATCTTACCAACGCTATACTACACTCAACGATGGGTGCACTTGCCCATATGTGTGTTTAGTGTTAGTGAAATATCGTGTTTTATAAATTTAAAACTTGGCTAAAATAAGTGTTAAAAAAAGGGCTTAAAATATACACCTAAAATATACGACACTTCACACGCATCAACAACTTAAGTATCAATGAATTTGAGCTGAACTTTTACTTCAAATTGATTCTTAGATCGAATTTGACTGTCCTAAGCTCTTATACCAATTGTTAGGGTCTGAGTTTCTTTGATTGTGTTGTTTAATTAAATGATTAATGTAAGAAGGTAAAACAGAGATGTATTGCAGCGGAAATGAAAGTGAACTTTTATAACACAATCACAAGAGAATAGTTTTCAGCAAACATGATTTCATTAATCGAATGATTGTATAAATTACAAGATTCAACTATGCATGCATGCAACACTAAACTCCCCCTCAGCCTGAGCTCAATAGTTAGTTCGTACAAGATGAATGTGTGCAAAGAGCTAATAGAACAGTACATATACTGTTCTATTTATAGTACAATCCTAACCTAACCACTGAGTATCTAATGCTGACATCACCTAGATAGTGACATGTAACAGACTAACAGCCTCTAAACACCGATCAATACTAAACACTGATACAACAAACAACTGATACATAAACACTGATGTTGCTTTCCACTGTTGTTGCCTAAGCATTAATGTTGCAGATCAGTGCTTTCTTCAATGGGTGATCAGGCCTTAAATCAGTCGTGCTTTAGTCTTCATCAGTACTTTGAGAAACAACAGTTGTTAGGTCTTCAGTCTTTTTACTCAGCAGTTCTTTGAATAACAGTTATTGAGGGGAACAGTTCTTAGATTCATCAGCTGATAGAAACACTGTCATTGGAAGGAACTTAGGTCATGCATTGCTTATTAGTGATCAACTGTTGAGAACCAGTTTTGGCTTTCAATATCATCTGTTCTTTTAGGTTTGATTACATGGGCCAACAGTTGAAGTACGTCACATACGACTTTCGAGGCAAAGTCTTTGAGAAGACACGATGGAGCATTTCAGCAACGATCATCATCATCATCATCATCATCGTACTCAGTATATCCCACCTATAGCAAAGCTAAGGTAGGGTCTGAGGAGGGTGGGATGTAGACAACCTTACCTCTACCCCGTAGGAATAGAGAGGCTGCTTCCAATGAGACCCCCGGCTCGATTGTGGTTTTGCATCAAGCCTTGGACATAAGGCACATAACACTCAGCAATTGAGACAAACGCCAATTGGTGCATGTACCCCCTTGTCTTTCGGCTATCAACGCCACCACATGATGCCTGATTAACGATCCCCTCTTTTTAACGTTATTTTCACGAAATTAGTAAAATAACGTTAAAAATTAGTGCACTTTTGCTTTTGCCCCCCCGAGCGCCCACACATATATTACATTATATGTACCCCCTTGTCTTTCAGCAACGATGCTAATCCTATTAGCGGGAGAGCTACCGATCAGGACGCGGCAACTTGTCACCCGGTCCTACAACGACACGAATCACGCCAAGGAGAAGACGCATGTCTTCGCATTCCCCTTATCTTATTAACGACGAATACGCTATGTTCGACATTCCATGGTAATGTCACTTAACAACCGGTCATCACATGAAACCCCAGGTAAAGTCCTTAAATTTCTTTTATTGAAATTCCGACTTTTGCATCTAGTCAGTAGATTTTCACATCTCTACTCCTCTTAATGGTCATTAAATCACGATAATTTATTTCATTATAGTGAACACTCATTTCCTTCATCTCTTGAAAAATTCATATATTACACATACATCGTTTGTTACGCATGTGGTTTTACTTCGAATGATCGTTTTCATCAAAAATTTCAATTATTATTTCGCTATATCTAAGCATTGTTTCGTGATTTGGATGATCTGCATTATTGTAAGTGTTGACTCCTCGATATTGAGTCAACAAACTTTCATGAAAACTCCTCTTTCTTTTCAAGTTACGTACATGGTTTTTTGTCGTAACCATGCCGAAATTTCCTTGTCGATACATGTATTTATTGTCAGATTACGTCGAAACCAAGTTCAATTGTTTGAACTTTTCCACTACACATATTCAATTCAAGGCACCATATGATGTATTGAGAGCATCATATTCAAATCAAAGTTTAACAAGCGCTTCATTTGTTTCGAGTCTTAGTAGACTTGTTTGGTCTTCAACTCCATTAAATCGTTTGTTGATTTCGACACCTTGTGGTGGTGCTTTCACTAATTTGAAGCTTGCGCTAATCTCGTTTACACATCTCATGCACGGATTTAATTATTTATTTATTGATTTAATTTAACTCCACTTTGATTTATCATATTAAAGCAGTCTTAATACAATCTCGTGTTAAGATAATGGTACACAAATTCATGTTATATTCCGGTGTACCTCCTAACGGTTCTTTCATTACCGATCAAATGATTTGTGACATTCATTGTTTTTTCATCTTCGATCGAAAACATTATTTCTTTAATGTTCCATCTTCAAATTGAAAATCTTATGATGTCGTTTGAAACAAATTTTCAGATTTACTTCATTGCGCCTTCATTTTATTTCAAACACGGTGAACTTGTTTGGTCACTGCTATCATTAAATTATCTCGATCACTACGACACCTTGTGGTATCAGTATAACTTGTAGCTTGTGCTAATCACGATCGAGCGTTTCATGCAAAATTACTTCGTTTGAGCTGTTGATTCTAAGTTTCATCTAGTAGATTTATTGTTTCTAGATTTCATTTGCATATTGTGAATGTCCGTTTGGAATTCTGTTGGTCGAAATTCCTTTATTTGTTGGATCCCTGTTAACTTAGTCACGCTGGTGACTGTATCATTATGTCTCATTTTCCCTTGACATCAAATTCTTAAACACATTCCTTTTAGCCGTTGGGTTCTTATTGTTGTAGCATGTCCTTGAATTCACATAATTCGAACAAGTCTTGATTCGATTTCATGACCATTCACTTTGGTATTATTTCGTATCTACGTATGCATTACATAACTCTAAGGAGTAACATAGTTTAAATTTCGAGGACGAAATTTTATTAACAGAGGAAGAATGTAACAACCAGTAATTTACGGCTCCTAATTACACGCAAAATAAACATTAGGATGATTAAAGTAGTGTAATTAGATGCAAATTAACTTAATTAGGCCTTTAGTATGCCTAGGAACGTCTAACCAGCTTTACAGTGCGCAAATGGTGATTTGCGGAAAATCTGCTAAACGTTAAACAATAACGAATTGAAACCCTTAACAAAATACTGATAACGCTGACAAATACGAATTCTATACAAATATTTTATACTTATAAATTTAGTTTTGCGAATTTATCGTGCCTTCGTACGTCACAAAGCGTAAACGTAAACGAAAAACGCGAATGCAGGAACGCACCAGCAACGAAACGGAAGCATCGGCTATGCGTAATACCTTCAAAACTAAAATTTTACGATATAACTAGCTTCGTAATCAAATTTTAATAACCGTAGTTGAAACCGGATCGAAAAACGGATTAAAACGACAAACAACGCGTTTTACGCGATTTAACGCAACCGACGAACGAACGCGTCAAAACCGACTACCGGCGTACATTGTACGTGATTTCGATTTTAAAAATATACGTTATTATATTTTACGGAGCTCGGGTGCGAAGACGGGTTTCAGAAACGCTAACGGGCCACGCAAGACTCAAGACACGGGCTAATGGGCCTAGGGCCCAAGCCCACTTGAAAACCTATGTATTTAAAGGATGTAAACCCTAGTTCCCTACCATTTGATCAGCCGCAAGCCAGTGTTTTCCCTCCTATCTTCTCCACAACCCTATCTTCATAAAAACACCAAACAAAGAACATTAACTCCATCATCTTGAGTTCACCCTAAACACACCCACTCTCTTCCTCCTGTCTTCGAGTCCGACGACCCCTCCAGTCGTCGTGATTCTCCGACGAACCCCCTTCACCCTCTCGTTCCAGCTCCTACCCGAAGCAGAAACAGCCTGCCACCACCCTCCGGTAGTGGCACACGACGGCGATACATAGAGAGAACGAGAGAGGAAGACACGAGAGATGAAGAGATCAGAGAAGTAGAGGAAACGGCGGAGATGCCGACTTTCCGGCAACTGCTCGTCGATGGCGGCGGTCCTGTTTTCCTCCGACGATCTTCCGCGAGGTTGTAGGTGACGATGTTCTTGTTCGGGTGAAGGTTAAGGGTGACTGTGGTGGTTCTTGCGGCTCCGGTAAGTGTCTCGAGTCTTCAGCTTCGGGTCAGATCGGTTGCGGGTGCGGGTTTGTTTCAGGTTTTAGTTTCAGCTCAGATTTTAAGCTTCGGGTCTTACAGGTCAGCTTCGGTTCAGCTACAGGATTGTGTTCGGTTCGGGTATAGGGGCACTTCAGAATTCGAGATTCGGGTTAGTTGATTCTACACAGGTTCATGTTCGGGTTCGGGACTGGTTAGACAAGCTCAGTTTTTGCTTCAAGTCAAAGGGTTCAGATTCCGGGCAGCCAACAGCTGGCTCGGGATTTTGTTTGGTTCAGAAAACCACGGGTCAGCGGGTTCGAGTTATTGTTCAAAGTTTTGGGTTCGGTCAAAGCTGGTCAAACCTCATTAGTTACGGTTCGGGTCAGATTTAGAATTTTGGGTTCGGTTGACTCGGTCAACTCAGTCAACGAGAGCGGCACGAAGACTCGGTAAAAGATTTAGGACGCGATTATTATTTACGTTAATCAGTTTTTATTTATTTACGTAAAAACGAGCTCGAACCGATCGATTAAATTATAGTTCACATCTTGACATATTCGACAAATCTTATATAAATATTGTTTATATTGTTTGAATAAATGTTGAATTTTGAAAAATAACGACAACTTGTGTTGTTGGTGTCCAAAAACAGAGGAAACTCTGCCCGTTTTTTGAGAAAATCCGTAAACGAAACTTACTTTATTATAAAACGAAAACTATTATATCTGGTAACTTTTACAAAAACAAATACGAATGTACAATTATTTTCAACGACACTTTATTACTTACGAAAAACGCGTTTCCAACGTTCGACAAAATCAGTTTTACGAGATAACCAAACTTGAAAGTTTTATAAAATAAATATAATTATCTATATTTATTTCAACATAAAAAAGTCGGATATCTTTTATAAATAAATATAATTATTTATGTTTGGTTTAAACATCGAGATCTCGGGAATTATTTTATAAAAATAAATATAGTTTATATATTTATTTCAAATATCAAACAACACGAATTCTTTTACAAAAATAAATATAGTTATATATTTTTTTCAAACACCAAACAACTCGGATTATTTTTATTAAATAAATATAACTTTTTATATTTATTTAAACGCCTACACGGCCTATGCCTATATTTTGATAATTATCGTACGAGACGCGATATATAATACGAGTTCGCTATATATTATTTTCGTATAAATATTCGTTGCATACACGTACGACTTCTCGGGACGACTAACGCGATTCCATCGCTATATTTATATATTTTTATATAAATATTTATATATTTTAAATCCCTTGAAAACTAAGTATTTCCACGGCTTAGTAATTTCACCGACATTAAACGGAACATAACAAATATATCTCTAACGTTTCCATTAAGTTAACAACGTACCGTCGAATCGTTCGGTTAACGATTCGGTAGAGCTCGGTGACACGTAGTTTAGTTACCGCTTTTATTTAGAAACTTATAAAATATTCCGTGTTAAGGATATTATAGAATGCACGCTAGCGAATCACGTCTTGGAAACGACCTCACGAAGTCATAATTAGCTAGTTTTGCACAAGGATATCCAGGTGAGTTCATAACCCCACCTTTTTATGGTTTTACGTTTTTATAAATGTTTTCGGGGTAGAAAAATATGCACATTTTGCAAAGGATACAAGGTTTTCGATAAACATAAATACATATTTCTAAACCATTTTACAAACAAGTTTTAACTAACACAAATGTTTTGTGAATGTCAATAAACACAAATGGTTTACGAAAGGTTTATGATAACTATACCGGTTTTTCAAACAAGCGTATTTTCGAAATGTGCATACAACGTTTTCTAGTTTCCTAAACTTCGGGAAAATACACGTGCAATGGTATGTAGAAAACTAAGGAATGATACATAGATCACATTACGAATAGGGTGAAACTTAAGCACCATTAATCAACGTATACATTTAGACCGGGGAGCGAAAGGTTAGATCTAATGGATTTCAAGCAACCTCACTCTTGGCCTCATTTTACCAAGGAGTGCTTTTGGGTCTCAGTCGATAAATGACGGAAAATGCCTAGGTTTGGATGCTTCATATGTCGTGACATATGTTAATGTCCTAACTAAACATTAGCGATCTCGATTTCCTTGCATTTACAACTCATAAACTTACATTTTATGATTTACAAACTTGCACTTACATACCATGTTTTATACAAATACAATGCATAGGATTATGCATGCATGTTGTCAATGTCAGGTGTGAACATTGACGGTTACACAAATTTTACAAACACAAGAGTTTACAAATATAAGGTTTTACGAACATAATGCGTTACAAATTCGAAGTTTCACGAAATACAAAGTTTCCATATAGCATGCCGAAGAAAATGATTTTAATTCGTTTTCTCAACAGTATTTTAAAAACCGGTTATTCAAAAGATTTATTTCAAATCTTTTACAAATAAACTATGAAGTCGCTCAACTTTATGTTGATTTTTCGCATGTTTCTTTCTCAGGTCACATTTTCAAATTATGGCACGGTTGGAATAGGAGAACCATGTGAATTTGAGTACTTAATGGGTGTTCGCTTTCTAGAAGTCTTAGCATTAACTGCTTCCGCTGTGCGATGAAGATACCAGTCCAGTCACACCAGCTCTGATATATCGGGATGTGACAAAAGTGATACATGGTGAACATAATCATTCACTCACTAAATATATTGGGGGACATCCATTTTCAAAACAGTTGCCAACTAAACTAATATTGGTGGTGGAGTTGATAAGGAAGCATATGTGGCGCCATGAGACATTCTAGGTATTATATAGGAGTATAATGAAAATAATGTCTCTACGATGGTAAAATTCGAGAGAAGGATCATGAAGGGAAATCTCCAATGGAGGTTTTGATGTCCTTTTTTGATGATAAAGATTATATTTTTAACATTTCTACCAACTGAGTTTCAAACTAGTTAGAAGACTTATTCCTCGTTCTTCAGCATCATTCGATTTATTCCGTGTTTTTTTTTTTCATATGTGTTGCTTATGGATGTCACGTACAATACGAACAAGTTAATATTGCCTTTTATTCAAATTATTAACGTAACTTCTATGAGCAAGACAATTTCCATAGCTTTTGTAGTTATGTATACATAAATATATGAGGAATACGTTTCGGCATTGAACTGTTTAAAGTTAACTCTATATGAGTGCATGCAACCACGTGTTATAGTTACGAACAGAAGTTGACTATGATGAATGCATGTGAACAAGTTTTTCCAAATGCACATTTTTCAAAGTATATTTAGGAATTGAATACATCTTTCACCTTGCAATGTGATTGGGATTCCTTCAATTTAATGTGGAATGTACTTAATGAATCTCAATCGTAAACATCATTCCTCCAAAATTACTTGCAACTTTAGTCAATGTCGATCCATCATCCAGGTATCTACTCATACTACCACAGTGACCCACGACAACTTCCACCACGAATACCACGACGACTAGAGTCCGCTTAAGGAAGAGTGAAACAAAGCAAGGGTTTTGGGCCCACACTTCCTTAGAGTCTCTTATTCTAAAAAATATCATATGAAGGTGATGTTGAATTTGAGATTGTTAACATTGAGATTTATGATCTATAAGCATGCATACAAAAAGATGGATATATGAATAATACGATCTAAAGCAATTGTTTTTTTTTTTTTTTGAAAGGGCCCTAATTTTGTTATCCGCTTTAGGCCTAAAAACTTTGAGTAGGCCTTTGACGACGCCTACTGCCATGACCATTATAACTACCACTACTACCAGGACGACCACGCTGACCACCACCACCACTAATATTGTTATTATTATTATCTTCTTATGCATGATCTTTTTCGGCTCGATGTGGAATTTTTTATACTTAATTACTCATGGTCTGATACAGTTAGTTTTGATGAAATTCTGAACCACTATTTACGGTTTTGGGAAACGACAAATCACCTACGATAGTTAGGTCAACTGGACTGACGAAAGTAGTTCGGTTTGGCAGTTTCAACCCATTTTTAAATCAAAATCGTTAGCTTTTTTTTTGAAAATTTAACATCTGATAAATGTATCTTGGGGTAGACATTGGGTATTAGGATGGGTAGCACCTGGTACCTCTCAACTTTTACGGCATAGTGCAAAAAAATACATTTTTTTATTTCGTTACACCTGGGAAAAAATTACGTTACCCCTGAGATTATTTTAGGGTAACTCTAAAAAAATTGGGCTTTTATGAAAGCCCAACCGTAAATTTATGTTTAAAAACTCAATAATAAACGATTAAAAGACCACTATAATTAAAACTCAATAGCCTACGTAATTAAAACATAAAAGCCCACATGCTTTGTTAAAACTTAAAAGCCCAAGTGATATGGGTTTGTGTGTCGCTCCGCCGCTCCACCTCCCACTGCCTGATTGCCGAACTCCACCACTCCACCTCCCACTGACCCACTGCCGATTACCGAACGCCTCCAAATCTCCAATCTCAAATCTCCATTGTAAAGAGGGTATGTATAATTGATTATGTGCAAAATCTAGGTATGTGTTTAACTTTCAAAAACCAAAGATGAGAAATCTGTTAGGTATGTGTTTAATTAACTTTTTTTATTATCGTGTTTTTATTTTTGTTTCGTTTGCATTGTATACAAGCAGACCCGTTCCTGAAAATGTTAAAAAAAATTGGGCCTTTGGCAAGATTTAAAAAAAACGGACCCTACCCATTCTATAATATAAATTCACCATTCACATATATAAAAAGTAAAAACCTATAATACGACGATAATTGTTATAAAATAAATTTTACAAAAGTAATGTAGCAAAATGATTGATTGGTATATGTAATTTGGGTTTGAAATTTGGGTCTTTTAAAACTAAGCGGATCATTTTACCATTAGTTATTTAGTTTGGGTTTAAATTTTAGGTCTTTTAAAGTTATTTAGTTTGGGTTTAAATTTTAGTTCTTTTAAAGTAGTGGTAACTCAAGTATTAAAACAGATTTGAGCTTAGTTAAAAGTAAATACAAGGGTTTTTTTTTTTTTTTTTTTTTTTTTTTTTTGAAAATTGCAACGCTAAATCCATGTTCCAAACCATGAACTACATCATATAAATCTTAAACAAACTGAACCGTCCAATTTGCTTCAGTTTGGGTGTTTCGCTCGGTTTCAACAGTTTATGAACATCCCTGGTCACAGTGGCTCTCGCATAATGTTTTGGTTGTTTTGATCATTTGTTTAGGAACAGGTCTTGTCCACGATCAGCTTTGTGGTTGATAACGCGTGCCTTAATTGAACCTCAGCTGTCGGTCTGGCATCGGTTGTTTGACTCATGTACCAGTGTTTTGCTTCTATTCAGTAGCTCTCTTATATTTTCAGTTTTCAAAAAGCTAATTGCCATGTTTGTAGCATTGTGTAGCTAGACACATAGGACAGACTCAACAAATGATGTTCAGCAAAGAAAGTATAACTTTACACTACTAAATACATGCATGACTTAAAAAATACAAGAAAATGTAATTCTTACACTTTCTTTTACTATGTTCCTTGGAAGTCTACGCGACATTTACGTGCCACAATTTCATACACTATAACCAGTGGCGGATCTAGGATTCCGACCAAGGGGTAACGTGTTATAAATAAGCCGTAACGAAATCAAAAAAACGTCAAATTTTTCCAAAATTTACACTAATTTTTCCAAATTTTTTCCGACCAAGGGGTAGCGGGGGTTACCCCTACCAAAGAGGTAGGTCCGCCCCTGACTATAACGTCGAGTGAATGCGTGATCATGTGGCAAAACTACATCATGCTACCTCCCTGACATCAGTTGAGCTAAATCTTGATTTTCGTAGAAAGATCCAACGTCCCAATCCTCGGTCAACGATGAAAGTGTCATTAGCGCAACGACAATAGACCTCATGCTTGGCCTCAACTGCGCATTATCATGTGTACAAGCTCTAGCAAGCAGTGCAACCTATGCACACTTAAAACATAACTAACTTGAACCCTACAAACAAATGTACTATTTCTATTCTTTTAAGGTTTACTCACCTTGCGCACTGAGTCGAGAGGGTAGTCGGCCCCAAGCCTTGGGTCGACTAGTTTGCGTAAACCTTCACTTGGGTCAGACAAACTTAGGACCTCATCAAACTACAAAACAGAAAGAGCAATAAACATTAAGACAAAATGTAAAAAACTGTAAACATTTGATCAAGATTTTGAGAACTAACCAAACCAACAAGTCCTTTGGACTCGTTACCAAATTCATTTGTCTTGACAACGGCTTCTTTCGCTGATACTAGCTCTAACAATACGACCCCGAAAGCATATACATCAACCTTTGGAGAAACCTCCCCATACTGAGCATATCTACACCAAAATATTCACTTTAGACCGTGCTCTTGTATTGAGATTAGAAAAGAAATGAATGAAACTTACTCGGGAGGCATGTAGCCGAATGTGCCAACTAAACGGGTTTGTAAAGAACCACTCCCGACTTCGGTAAGTTTTGTCAGCCCAAAGTCAGCAACCTATGGAACCATAAGGGTATTGTCTAGTTTAAAAAATCTGATAACCGGGCGGTTCTGGTGCACTGAGGCTTGAATCCAGTCTAAAGTTTTAATATAATTATTAAATGTTTATAACCTTTGCACGGAAATCTTCATCGATTAAAATGTTAGGAGACTTGATATCGCGATGTATATAGACAGGAACTGTATGCTCATGAATGTATTCAAGCCCTCTAGCCGCATCAAGGGCGATTTGAACCCTTGTAGCCCATGGAATTGACTCTCTGCCTGAAAGTATCACAGATTCATAGTTAAAAGCTAGTCTCTTATATGAATGAGTCGTATTGGGTTATGACTTATCCTTATCGGGTCAAATGGGTCAGAATGTATCTTCAATGCTTACAACCTCCTAAATTGTAACATAAATTTTTTGGATAACATTTAGCACAGAATTTATTCATAAATAATGAAAAAAAAGTTGTTTGTGTGTCATCCCAATTAATAAGGCCCGTACTAAATAAAAACAACACGATTCAACTTGAATCCTTTTGACCCATTACTCAACCCGCCTGTATGCCTCCTCAACTAAAAACATGACAAGTCAAGAATGTGTTTGCTTTCTTGGTCACCCTACCCGATGAACCGCGCAAATGTTGACTCAAATTGCCATTCCCGATAAACTCATAGACCAAAAACAACGATCCTTCAACACAATATCCTATCAACCGTACCTGAAAATACAGAATCTGTAGATCAAAATGTGATTCTCATCCGAGTTCATATCGGATTTAAAAACTCTTAGATAAAAGCATTGCATTCTTATTTAATTTCTCAAAGACGCATAAAATGTTGCATAAATTTGAAGAAATTACCAGGTTCAAATGATGAACATGTGTTAACACCTTTAATTCAGCAAGAAATTCTTTTGATGCTTGCATTTCCATCTTCTTTATTGCAGCTTTCTGCACTTGTCAACAACAAAACAAAATCAACTTCCAAAAAAATATAAATAAATACAATCTTCAAACTAATTCTTCGACTTTTGGTCAACATCCTATATAAATTTCAAGATCCTAGAAAAAAACAAGTGTACGAAAAATATTAATATTGATGAATGAAACACGAACTTCGCCTCTGAGCTCTCCATAGTAAACGGTACCAAAGCCGCCTTGACCAATCTTATTGGTGATGCTAAAGTCATCTGTAGCCGTATAGCAAGCTCCTCGTATGTGAACTCCACTGACTTGTCCACGGTTATACCCGTGGCCCCTGGATGTGCACCCCCAGTTAGAGTGCCCGAGTTTGTGGTTCCTCCCATGTTTCTACGTAAACCTACATCTAGATAAAGCAATACTTGTATAAATCATATGCAATAACTTGAAGAAATTAGATAAGTTGTAAGAACACACTTTATTGAGGGAAAAAAAGGTTAAATTAATATGTTTGAGTTGAAAGTCATTGTGTGGATTTAATGATCACAGTTAAATAACCAAGTATCATAAAACGTGTAGCATCCGGTCCCTCATGCCAACTAATTAACAACCACTGCGCCCAAAACGTGTTGGTGTGATTAAGGTTGGGCATTCCTTACGAGCCCAAAAACTCTCTTGTCCACAGTTGATGTGGGATTTGTCTAGGGTGTTACACATTTAATACCAATTATTGTGACGTTAAGTCACATCAACAAGATAATTAACAACAAAACACAAATCTAAAGTTTCAATCACACATTAGATCAAAATGTAAACTAACAAATGTTCCAAGAATAGATAAAAGGAAAATACTAGGATTGCCAATTTACCATGAACATGTTCGGGTCCATCTTCAAGCAGCAGTGATCCTTCGCCCACCCTCTTCCTTCGATAGAAGACAAAGTAGAAGCAAATGGCAAAGAAAAGAACACCTGCAACTGCTCCAACAGATACACCAGCAGTGGCACCACCAGATAACCCTACAAAAACCACCAGGAAGGTATGCAAGTATACCATCATTAACAATCAGTTGACTTTTCACACTTAGAAATTATCAAAATCCAGGAAAAGACTCATCCAATTGAACATGTAAAGAAGACTACCCCTATTGCTGCAAAAACAAAAGGATTTAATCAGATACAAACAAAGAGAAAACGCCTGTAAATAACAAAAATCGAAAGGGTTATAGGCTACCTGATCTTTAATGGCGGAAAAGTTCCATTTTGATCTGTGATTAAGAAAAAAATTGAGAATGTATGAGCAACATAAGTCATACAAATTCGTTTCCTACTTTTCATCGAATACTACGACTATGATTATGATCATGATCTTGATCATGATGGTTACGGTTATGGTTATGATGATTGTGATTATAATTATAATTATGATTATGATATATTATGATCATGATTATGAGTTTAACTGTAATTATGACTATGTTATGATCGTTATCATGGTTATTAGGATTACGATCATGAACATCATTATTATGATTATGAATATGACTATTATATTGACCATGACTATGGCGATGATCATGATTATGATTATGATTATTATGATCATGATTATTGTGATTATGATTATTCTCATGATCATGATCATGATTACGACCAATATAGCAAACTATGTTAAAAAGTTCAATATTCTCAAGTGAAAAATCTGAATTTATAGTTAAATCTATACCTCTTCCAGGAATAAACACTAGATCCTTGTTCAAAAAATTTGAGCCCGGATTATACCCCCTCAAAAGACTTTCACTTATCATGGTATCATTAGCAATCGTAGACAAATTCTCGCCCCTTCGAATCGGATACGTGATAAACAACCCATAATCCTTAGACACGCGACTATTTCCACAAGAACAGTTAACTACAACATTAACTTGACTTCCTGGCTTTAAGTTCAACTCATCATAACTATTAAACCTCCTCAACATATCGACATTGGTGAGGCCCGAAAAGTAAGTTTCCGCAATGACCAAATAAGTATCTTCTGAACCAACACTATAAACAAACCCATGGTTCAGAAAATCTTGATCATTACAACCACACGAAAACGGGACATTTATTCTTGCACCAGCAGAAACTATATCTGCATTTGTGATTTGTGGGTTGTAACTTAGAATTTCTGGGATAGCACTGGAAAAGATTTGGGATACAAATGTGATGTTTGATTTGTCCCACATAGTGTAAGAAGCCAAAGCAACACATTTGTCTTTGCAGCTTGATTCGACTCGATTAATGGTCACAAATAGCATGAAAAACTGAAGAAAAGTTTTCATTTTTCTGCTGATTATGTTTATCATGATGAATGATCAAGAAAACCAAGAAGAAGTGTTTGAATGAAGTAAAAACAATGGATGATACAGAATAAAAGAAATAGAAATTAACGAAGTGACTTAGTCAAATGCAAGTAGAAACTGTGTGCAGAAGGAATAAATTTGGAGTCAATTTGTTGACGAATGAGTCTAGTCTGTGATGTATGATTGTTCTTGTTTGAATGGGTCTTTGATCCCTATTTCTTACTTGCAAAGGGTTTAAAGTTTCATGTTTCTTGGATTTCTGTCATGGAAAATTTGAGGTGACGTATAGACGGGGTATGGTACAAAAAGGTTTAAACTAATTTTTCTCGAAGCTCGCTCGAAAAAAAGATTAGAAAAGATTTTCTAGAAAGCGTCTCGTTTATAAACTAGTCAAGTTCAAACCAAAGAAAGCTTGCTCGTTTAGCTTATTTAAATTACGCCCTGATTTTAATATTTACAAATAAAGCCATGTTGATCCATGATTCCATTTGAGAACACCCTAATACTAATTTTAATATTATTTTTATTTTAAATATTTTAGGAAGTATTAAATATTAAAGTTCAATCAAACGAGTTGTCTTAATAAGCTACGACCCGGCTCGAGCTATATACAAGCCAAGCTTGAGACCGAAATTTTAGCTCATGAAGATAAATGAGCCAATCAAAGTTGGTTTATTTAACTTTGACCCCGAGTCATAATTGAAGCTAGCTCGGATCGTTTACAACAAGTCTAGAACCCTTCTACTATGGTTGTAAACGAACCAAACGTTCAGCGAATAATTTGTGTACCTTTCAGCGGGAAGTTTGTTTGTGTTCGTACAAACAAGAAATGTTGTGCGTTTAGTTAAACGAACGAACATGCAAAGAGGCCACGTTCTTAAACTTATGTTCATGGACGCTCGAGAACATGTCCATTTATGTTCATTTGTGTTCAATAGTTTATTAGAGTTTTTTACTTTTATTTTTTATTTAAGTACTTAATTCCCATTAATAAAATATTTTAAATATAGTGTATTGCATATTAGTGTTCCTCCTTACTTGTTGGAAACTCTAGTTAAAATAGGTGTTCCCGCTCTCATTCCAAGCAGACGTGACGCGACTAGGCCCCCACTCTCATTTCAGTCTCCGACTTAGGTTTTTTGTGCTCGTATTCTTCATCATTCTCAATACAAGATAGGGGTGGTGTGTGTTCGTTTATATTAATAGAAGTTTGTTTGTGTTTGTTTGCCTTCATTTGTGTTCTTTGTATTCATGAATGTTTGTTTGTGTCCACTTTACTTTGTTTGGTACCTAAATTAACGAACAAACACGAACACATTCAGTTCTTTAATGAACGAACACGAACAAGGTTGTGTTCATGTTCATTCGATTCGTTTGCAACCCTACATGCTACTGCTAAAAGGTGTAAACTATCCAAACCGTTCGTGTGCTATTTGAGATCGGTTCATTAAAAGCTTCAATCGATCAATCAAGCAGAGCTTGAAGGGGCTTGAGCCCGAGCTCAAGCCTATAATTAAGATTGAATAATAAACAAGACAATCGAGTTTCAATCATTCAGCTCGAGTTGGCTCGTGATCCTAAACAAGCCTACTATTTACATAATTTTTATTATTTTATCAATTTTGATAAAAAAATTAAATAATATATATTTTGATATATATAAAAAAATTAAGTGTGTGTATATAACTATTCTTATAAATGTATTTAAATTAATAAATAATAAACAAAACGAGTTTGAACTTGAAAAACTACTCATAAGCAAAACTCTTACTCTCGTATGTTAAATCATCTGCCCAAGTTCTTTTAATTCGACTCTAGTTTCTACTTTTAGGTAAAATTTATTTTGAATTTGAATTAATATTTTTTAAAACTACAGTTAGTTATGTCAATCCCTGCGAGTGAGTTGATGGTAGAGTGGTAAGGAAGAGACTTGGTGTTTCAAGTGACTCAGGTTCAATTTATGCCCCCTCCATTAGTTTCAGTGGCACCTAGTGATGATGGGAGACTAGGCGAGTATCCTTGAACTGAGCGGGTTTTACCTCACTGCACTGATGTGCCTTCAGACGAGTGTTCACGGGCTTCGGCCTTAGGTGAGGGTTTTCCCCGGTTCATAGGCGAGTATACCCCGATTTGGTGAATTCTGTCAGTAGCCCAATTCGAGGATTCGTTGACCCTTAGGCTGTGTTCCAGAGATCCACTTAACAGGGGGAGGGGAGGGGAGGGAAAATGAGGTTTTTTTTGTCTGAAAATAGTCTTTCCGATTTGGAAAGACATGGAGGGAAGGGGAGGGATTTTTAACTCGGGAACACACCGTTAAAGAAAAAAGTCATTTCAATGCCCGTTTTAGTAACTACACAAATATTCAGTTTTATATTAATGACTTGGGCCTTGGGATGAGAGTTTTTCGGTTAGATCATTCAAACCGAATGACTGGACTAGGACCGTGCCGATTAAAAATATGTCGTTAATATACACAAAGTGCAGTGGTCAAAAGGCATGCCCTCTCTAGTGGAGACGCAGGTTCGATTTCCGCTTGGGCCATTTTCGAGGGACATCTGGGTGAAGGGACGAATCGGGGCTTTAATCCCGGGTTCAAACCTGACGGGGGCGAGGGTTTACGGATTCCATCCCGCGCATCAGGGGGCACGGTATCATGACGGTCGAAGAGTTAACCTTGGAAATAACCTCGATCAGAGTGGATTTACAAGTGAGATTCTTTGCCATTCTTATATACACACAAAGTGCAACATTTGGTGCAAGTTTCATCTTAGTCCGCTTAAAGTCGTCAAGAACAGGCAACTTTCACTCCAATAAATAATATAGTCTAAAACAATTATTTAATAAAAACTTTAACTAAAATAAGTTCGAAAGTTGGCTAACCTTTGGCCGGCACAAACACTGGTCCCGACCCGGCACTGAAATTGGATCCCGGGTTGAACCGCTCCAACAACATCATTGGGACACCCGAATCTTTACTTAAGGACCACAAATCTTCTCCGGGTTGAAGAGGGTATGTTGCGAACAACCCATAATCCTTCGACACGTATTTGTCGCCACATGTACAATTCAGGGTAACATTCACATCCGCAAAATCTGGTATTTGAGTCGGGTCAAATATGTTGACCAGTTGGACCCAATACTCATCGGTAAGGTTTGCAAATACCTCTTTTGCAACCTTACTGTAAGTATCGCCAACTTGTGTGTGGTATATGAATGTGTGACCCAAAAAATCACCATTCAAACATAGACAAGAAATGGAACGTTAATTCGGGTCCCACTTTCGATGGTGTCGCTTCTCGGGATTTGTGGATTGTACTTAAGGATCATAGGGATTGATTGGCCAAAAATATTGCTTATGTAAGTCAGATTTAACCCTTGTGTGACATAATATGATGCAAAGGCCAGATCACAACCATTGCTACACTTGGATTCAATCTTGACAATGAAGAAAAGAACACAAAGCCCCAATTGTAGTATATGTCTCTTTGTATTTGAAATATTGTTGTTCATGAAGAGAGAGAGAGAGAGAGAGAGAGAGAGGAGATGGAGTGTAAGTTAAAGGGGATATAGATGAAGAAGTTGAGTTGATTACATAAATGTTTGTTTTGTTTGATAGCATAAGGAATTGTGAAGGAATCATGAACAAGTACAATTAATATGTGTCATTATTCTTGTCTTTTATTATTTGTTTATGATTCTTGACACTAACTTCAATTAGTAAGAAAGCAATATATAAATACATTATTAGTTCTAAGATCATCGAATATATAGATGAACGTTTATAATAAAATGAATGAAATTTTCAGATAAGAAACTAGAAGTCGTCACGTGTACCAAGGTGTGAGGGGTAAATACTTCCAATGAGAACATAAAATCTAGGTAGCTAGCTAGGTGACATTAACCTTACGCATCATTATATATAAAGGGTAAACACACAACTAAAAAAATGCACCTAGGTCAAAACATTTTCTGAAATAAAACTCTTAAAATTAGTAGATTACTAGCAAAAAGATCCGCGCGCGTTGCGGCGCGGGTACATTGCAAATATCGAATGGATTAGTACAAGCGTTATGTGATGCGTTAATCATATGAAAACGCGCGTTTCGAGGTATTCGATCGAACTTAATGTAACATATATAAGCATTGCGATTGGATCAAAACATAAAGTAAATCAAATTTATATCGTACAATCATAACGTATTATATGTGACCCGACTTATATATAGACAAACGTATCGGGTATAACGGAAAAACGGACACGTATAATCAAAAGAGATTAATTAGAGCTTTTGAAAAAAGGGGAAAAAAGAAATCACAATCTGACTCCACTCGGTTCGAAACAAATTTACGAAACATTCATAAAATAAGCATGAAAACATATTATATTTGACCTGATCCGTTTTTCAAAAAAAAAATTACGTCGAAACATACACCATCTCGAATTTATACAAAAACATACATAAAAATATGCATGTAAGAATGTTTTTAAAACGAAAACGTATTATATTTGACCTGACTCGTTTTCAAAAAAAAGTTTACGTTAAAACGTAGAGAAATCGAATTCATACCGACATGTACATAAAAATATTCACGTAAAAAATAGTTTTTTTTAAAGTAAATGAGGTATAGGGGTAAACTCGGAACAAATTATTAGTAAAAAACTTAAGAGGTTAAATACGTTTATAAAATTGTGCAAAGTAGAATCACTGCCAGCGACTACCAACATTGGAAGACTTAGTAAAAATTAAATAAATAAAAAAGGAAAAAATAACAACGAGAGAAAAACAAACGTAAAATCGTTTAACCACGCATGCCTGTTGCAGCTTGTCAATGCGAAGAAATTAGACCGAAACGTAAAACGTATAAAATAATAACTAAGTTCATCTAGGACCTATGCCTTGCGACGAACTTGTCAAACGGAGAAATAGAGGGGTTGTGACGGCCTGTCAAACAGGAAAAGCCAGAGGGAAAAACGTTGAACCCCACATGCACATTGTAGCGTGTTAACTCGTAAAATTTAGAACGAAAAACTTGCGAAAAATGAAAAGTACGAGACACCAAAGTTGAAAATAAAAAAGTGTTGAGATTAAATTTTAAAAGATGAAAAGCCTTGGGTTAAAAGTAAAAATTAACCAATGATCTCTTGGGCTAGTGGTCAAGGAGGAGGTGGGAAGTTTTGCTTCTCTTGAAGGTCTTGGGTTCAAATCCAGACAATGAGGAATTTTAATACTAACTTGGTGAAAGTAAATACTAACCTGATTAACGACATTCTAACCATACGCCGTTCAAAAAAAAGTAAAAAAAATAAAATAAAGTGGTTAAATTTAAAAGATAAAAACCTTTGTGTTGAAAATGAAAAAGTCAATTATTTTTTGAAAGACCCCAATACATAGTGTACAACAACATAAAGCAACTTTGTGTTGCTAATTTATATTATGGTACTTGTGAATAAAAAGATACTCGAATTGATGTTATAACTAGGTTATGGTCCCGTGTGTTACACGGGTTGATTAACGAAAACGATATAATTTATTATTTGTAAATACTTATTATTTTTAATCTACTCTTGATAGTTTTGATTGAACATACATGATAAATTCATAATTTGTCATTAATAACATTGAATTTCGGGCAAACCTCTAATAACATTGAATTTCATGGGATAAACCTCTTAAAATTATAAAATAGAAAACAAAGTCATCGAAATTCACACCAACAAAACTTGGGAAAAATAGGAATATTGGATTTTAATAATACCAACTATTCATCGTTAAGGTTATAAAAAGGTTTTGGACGAAAATGTTGAGTTTTCCGGCCAATAACTTGAGTTTTCCGGACAAAAAGAAGTTTTCCGGCGATGAAAGAATTTACGGCGACCTCAATAATTGGGGCTTTTAGTAGAAAAAAGGTTCCTAAAGTAAGTAATAAGGTTACAAAGAGGTTTGGTATAAAAAACTTGAGTTTTCCGGCCAAAAAGGAGTTTTTCGGCTAAAAATGTTTTTTCTGCAACCGGAGACTAACGGCGTTAGGATTCTGTTAGTCAGGGTCCATTGGAGGCTAATATGTTTATAGTTGGGATTGCCAGTGGTTACTTTTTAAGTTGGGACTGTTGACGACCAACGACGCATATTTGGGATTATTGAAATCCAATATTCCCTAAAGAAACACGCAACTATTTGATTCTTTTTTACTACTTTGTTTGCGTTACTTATTGAAAAGAAAAGTCTTGGTATCAATACATGCATCTCAACCCAATGGAAAATGTCCCCATTTTATTTCTTTTATTATATAACTGTAAGTCCCGAAATCGAGATCACAATGATATCGCACAACTCATAAGGTGGCGGAATCACATAAACAAGTTGCAAAGAAACAAAAAGATGAAGGAAGGATGATTATGTATTCAAAAGCTTCAATCTTGCATACAATCATTATCTAATACAAGATCTACCAAAACCACAAAACATGCACCTATGACATAAGCTACTATTTACAGAAAGGGATTAGGGAGGATGCTCCCTAAACCCTAGGCCCAATCTACCCAAAAGCCCATTTACAACCAGTGGCGGACCCATGATTTTTTTTCGTTGGGGTCCATTTTTTTGTGTTAGAATTTTTCACAACCAAACATTAAAATTTTCCGGTCGATCATCGTAGTCGAGTCGGGTCGAGGCTAGGAAATAATGTAGAAGCATTTAGTGGACATGAAACCACTACATTATTAAGAACGATTTTTAAGAATCAAGTTATCAAATTGGGGTGATTAATAAGTTGCTTGAAACCAATAGCTACCTAAACAACACAACTACTTCACATAACTTCAAAATTTTGTTTAAGCTTTTTTTTTTTTTTTTTGAACGCGGTAATCAAATGTGAAATAAAATCATTCGGAGACATTAAATTTATCATTTTAAAAAAGCAAATTAGATGATTAATGGGTGGTTGTGGTGTTTTAAAACACTAGTTTAATTTTGATGGAAAATATTAACTAAAAAACAAGAGATGTAAGACTTGAACTTAAGACCTACTTGTTGAAACACAAGGAGATTTACCACCATACCACCTTTGTTTTTAATACTATGGGGTCCTTGAAAAATTTAACATGCCGGTTCTACTATTTTTTGTAAAAAGATTGGGTCCTTGGACCCCGACCAGCATCATGTGGGTCCGCCCCTGTTTACAACCATTAACCCCAAACTCCTACTAATCCACTAGACTACTTATCCATAAACCTTTAAGGGCCCAACAATCTCCCCCTAGGTTTATTGGATCAGTAGCTGCATCACACCTGAGGACCACCTTCTCCTTCATCTTCTTCTGGAGCAAACAAGCGATGATTTAATATATTGATAGCATCACTCGTCCAAGCCTTCGCACATTCTTCATACTTTTCATTTGTGCGAATTTGTTGACTGGAGAGAATCAGAATATCTTCCTTATGAAAGCTTATTAAATCATAGGAATTTGGAATCCTGATGGATTGTTCTTCAGTAACTATAACTGCTTCTGCCATCCTTGGATCATAAGCCCAGAATTTAAAGTTTCTTAGGATTCCCTTCTCAAACTTCTTGGAGATTGGAATGATCTTCTCTTTATCAGTGGCTGGCCAGATAACTGATTTGATAGTGCGTTTAGTGTGAGGATCACGAACTCCAGGGTTTCTCCTAATTGTGGGCTCAGCAGTCTTCATTGTTGCGAAGTTGCTTTTCACTTCTCATTCTAGTCTTGAGTGAAACGCCCAACCCCTGCCTCTCTTGTTCAGATCTGGATCATAGTAAGGAGCACGTAGCAGACTCTTTAAGTCAATCTTGGTCCAAGATTCAAATTTACTCTCCTTTCCATAATACTCTTGATGCCCACTTTTTCGCGTAATTAGCCACATCTGTTTATCTGGTTCATACCTCCAACATGCCACTTCTAATTTGTTTCCAACTTCATCGTAATGGGAAATCCAAATTCCATCACCAATCTGTCTGGCCTCTATGTTGGATCCTTCAATTGAAAGTTTTCATCTAGAGGATTTAAATCCTGATTCTTCATTACCAACAATTGCTTTTTGTTTTGCTTCTCTTTCTCTTTCTGCTCTCGCCTCTTCTTGGACTTGCTGCTTTGCTTCTTTGGTTTGGCAGCGAAATAAGCTTCTAGAGCTGTTGCACGCTCTGCTTCAGCTGCTGCATGTGCTGCTGTTCTTTGCTTTGGAGTTTGTTCTATTCTTCCAACATAAAACTGTTCATCTTCTTTACCCACAAACTCATTCCCAAATTTCTTCTCAAGCTTTACCTTCTGATCGTAAACAGTCGACATCAACATCCCTACATCACCTTGCAGCTGATCTATGGTGAGATCTCTGTTGGTGAGTTGTGATTGTAGTGACGAGATCTGGGCTTCTTTCAATTCAGCATCTTGTTGGAGAGAAACGATCTGAGCATTCTTCAGCTCTGCATCCTCTTCTAATACAACCACACGCCTTTTCAATCTTTTTACGTATTCATCCTCATCACTATCACTTTCGCTTTCAAAGATATGACGTTTCTCAGTCGCATAACGAAAAGCTGCTTCATCATGCTCAGTATTGCCTCCCCCACTTGAGCTTCCTGCTTCAAATTGAACGCCACCACTAGAACTGCCTGGTTGTGAGGGGGTGGTTTCAAAATCGAAGTTGAAATCATATAGATCTGGGTCCTCTAGGTTTGTTGTCTTTGATGCATCTTTTGTTTATGGATCAGGTTGAGGATCAATGATAGGAGTGGACTCAGGGGCAGTTGAAGGCCAAGAATGAGTGTCATCAGGTACGGTGTTGGTTCTTTGTTTCTTTAGAGCTGATTCTTCAGTAACATCAGCAGTTGCTTCTACTTCCATTTCAACCTGTGAGGCAACAGTAGTTTCTTGGACTTCAGCAGTGGAGACGGACGGAGGGTTTCCATCACCACCCTGTAAACTTAGAAGTAAAGCTGCTAGATTATCAGAAGTCATAGGCAGAGGCTTGCGAACGGCATCTTCTTCTTATCAGAAATCACTATCTCTATTTCGCTTTCAGAATCTGTTTCTTCACTAGAGTCTGTCTCTAATTCTGAATCAACAAATTGAATTTCATCTTCATCATCAGCCGCCTGTTGTTCTTGCTGCATGAGCTGTACGTCATGCTCTTCCGTAATTTGTGCATGGGTTGGAGGCGGAATTGGAGCAACAGGGGCGACTGGAGGAGCAGGGGCAATAGGAGCTCCTTGCACACGATCTGCAAATCTCCCATGCTTCTCAAGTGCAAACCTTCCCTCAAAATTAAGATGTTTGGCTCTTTTATTTCTACTTGTGTTCTCAAAACATCCTGGCCCCATTGGCTTTGATGAAGTTTGGGCCCTTGACCAACGCTGAGTATCGTTCGTCAAGAATCATCTGAATAAACCTTGGGTATAGCATGAAAATCTTGTTTTTCGGATCATCGAGCATTTTCTTCATATTATCAAAGATGAAAGCTGAAAAATTGTAATCGCATCCATTCACTAGCGCCATAATTGCTGATGTTTGCGTTTTGTTGAGCTGATCAAATCCACATTTGTTCTCAGCGATACATTGGAGAAAGAAGTGTACTAATAGCCTCCAGTATGGCGGAAATAGTATCTTTAGGACTGTTGGATATCCACCTTCATAGCTCATCCTTCTAAGTGCAGCTTGAACTCTGGACTGATCGTATGAAGTTGGATGATGTGGCTGATCTCCCAATCGTAATACTTCCTGCACTATCGCGTCGGTCACAATGATTTTTGTCTTCTGAACTGTTGCTTTAATTGAACTTGCACCTTGTCTGTTGATTTAAGTAGTGTTCCAAAAGGTGTTGATGCAGCTGTTGCATATCACTGGTTCTGCTCTTAATGCGTGAGTGAGAGGACAATTGTTCAGACCCCTAATGAGAGATCCAAAAAGCTCTATTTAATCTGCTGGAGGATCTGACAAGAAGCCTGCTTGATTATGAAATTCATTGACCTCCAATTGCCTTTGGTTCCTTTCCTGCATCATAGCACCAGCCATTTTCTGCACTAAAATTTTCGACGTTAGATCACTTCTTAAAACATATGTTGACTTGTATTTTAAGTTAACGACGAGTTAATAAAATCAACACGTCAAAAATTCAAATACAAGTAAACATGTCACTAAAGTAGTCCAAAAATGCAGTCTAGAAAGACAGTTCAATGGTCCAGGTCAGAAAAGGTTCAAGTCAAAAGTTCAGGTCAAAGGTCCGGAATATGGGGTTCATCTCGGATGGACCTCTTCATCCGGAATGACATATTCATTCCATCCGTGATCATCCGAGATGGGATTCTCCCAGTTCAAGATCATCCGTGATAATGATCTCAGGTCCGAGATCATCCGAGATGCTGCTAAGTAGTCCGGAATCACACACCTTCAGTCCGTAATGAGTCTGTTATTGTCCGAGATGGTCCGAGATGAGGGAAGTTTGAGAGAGAATTCTTAGAAAGTGGTCCGAGATGATTCGAGTTTGTGTCTCGGACCATTGTCTGCTTGGTATTTAATGATCTCGGATGCTATTGGGCCAGGCCCATCTCGGATGTTTAGTCCGAGATAGTGGGCCTGTTCAGGTTTTAACTTGGTCAAACCCTGATGGGCCCCATTCGAGACGGTGGGCCATCCAGCTCAATATTTTATTATTTTTAGCAAAATACCCCCTTTAAAATCAACGAATCTACCCACTGAGCAACAATAAAATAATAATAATAATAAAATGATAAAATAATAATATGTATGAAATACCAACACAGGGGTGATTTTGGGAAGACTGTCACGGGATCAAATCGTTTTCTAACTGATTAAGGAACACTTTTCAGCTCTTCATTTACTTGGACCGGTCCATGCGATTGTTAATATGTTTATCCTCTTAAACCCACCGCTCAAACTTCAACTTTTAGCTTTGTGATATGCTTTAGGTAAAATTATACTGAAACATCCGTGTGTCCCATTTCAAGGCATACCCCCGCGATCAAGGTAAGCACAACAGTTCATCGTAGCAGGTGAGTATACTGAGATCATCCTTAAGTTTTTCAACGCCAGACTTCCTAGTGAACAGGTCAGTACTTCCGTACAACAGAGAGACCAGGGAAGTTCTGACGAGGGCGAGACAGATACCTTTAACAGTACGAATTTAGCTTTGATAGCGCACATAATTCTCTTTTTAGTGAGATTTCTTCCATTTTCAGGTTTTGGCCCTTTTTGTGGCTCTTTTGCAAGATATCCTGACTGTGCCCAGGTCTGCATATAGTCTGGATGCAACAGAGAGACAACCCTGATATCCCGGATGACTTATCAGTATAGAGAACCGAAACCTCAGATGTTGGCTATCTATCAAAGCAGGATTTAAGACCATGAAATCATACGCTGTTAATCTGTTACCCATGAGATGTCCAGTCCATTATGTTTATATCACTTTGCTTCTTTTTCCTTTTCGAGCGGCAGACCTATCAACACATCGCAGTGGATCCTGGCCTGTTTAGCATTGAAACCTTACGTGTGTTAATCAAGTTCTTTAGCACGAAAATTCATTTCACTTCCCAGCAACTGTTCTCCCCCTAAATTTGTGCAAAAGTAAAATACTTTATGCCTAGATTTACCGGATGAGATACCATTATTCATAAAACCCCTTTATTTATTATATACATTAACGTTTTTTTTAATGCTCAGTCGGTGAAGCGTATCATTTTCAAAAGGTCTACAAGCACATTGAACCTAGAGATGCTGACAGGTTTTGTAAAAAGATCCGTTGTGTTAGCATCAGTATGGATCTGTTCAAGTTTAATAAGACCTCTGTCAAAACAATCTCGTATGAAATAAATTTTGATGTCAATGTGCTTGGTTTTGGAGTGAAAAACAGGGTTTTTAGTGATCTGGATAGCGGCATCGCTATCACAATAAATGGTTGTATCAAGATAAGTCAAACCGTAATCCTCCAGCTGATGTTGCATCCAAAGAACCTGGGAGCAGCAGGCAGACGCTGCAACATACTCTGCTTCTGCTGTGGAGAGAGACACTGTTTGTTGCTTCTTGCACTGCCAAGGGATGAGTCTATCTCCCAAGAACTGGCATCCAGCTGATGTAGATTTCCTATCCCTGTCTGTTCCTCCAAAGTTGCTATCTATAAAGGTAAACAGATCAAAGTTCGAATCTCTGGGATACCAGAGTCCGAGTTTAGGAGCTCCCTTCAAATATCTGAAAATTATTTTAACAACAGTTAGATGAGAGAGTTTAGGGTTAGCCTGATAACGAGCACACTGACAAACGGCGTACAGAATGTCTGGCCAACTTGTAGTCAGATATATCAGTGAACTGATCATGGATCGATACAATGTCTGATTAACAGGACTTCCCTCAAGATCCTTAGTCAACAATGGCCGTTTTGCAATTGGGGAGTCTATTGGCTTTGAGTCTGTCATGCTAAACTTTGCAAGAACGTCATTTACATATTTACTTTGGTGGATTAAGATTCCTTGATTATTCTGACGGACTTGCAGGCCCAAAAACATTGTCATCTCTCCTAAGGAACTCATCTCGAACTTCCTCTTCATGACCTCTTCAAATTCTTTACAAAGTGTATCATTCGTCGATCCGAAGATAATGTCATCGACATATATTTGAACTAGGATGATGTCCTTGTCAACACGCTTAATGAACAGCGTCTGATCGATTGTTCCTCGAGTGTACCCATGAGCGAGCAAATGTTCTGTTAGAGTAGCATACCATGCACGGGGTGCTTGGTGCAAACCATACAGAGCCTTGTCCAGCTTGTAGGCATAACCTTCCTTTTCTTGATCAACGAACCCCGGTGTTTGAGCAACATATATCTCTTCCTTGACCTTTCCATAAATAAATGTCGTCTTTACATCCATTTGATAGACTGTGAAGCCCATAAAAGATGCATATGCCAGGAAAATACGGATGGCTTCAAGACGCGCCACTGGAGCATACACTTCATCATAAACTAAACCTTCGACCTGACTAAAACCTTGGACTACTAATGTTGCCTTGTTCCTTATGATTATTCCAGAATCATCCTGCTTGTTACGAAATACCCATCGTGTGCTAAGAGCTCGTTTTCCTTGAGGCAGCTTTTCAAGTTTCCATACTCTAAGCCTTTCGAACTGATTGAGCTCTTCATGCATTGCGTCAACCCATCCAGGTTCCTGCAAAGCAACATTAATGTTTTTAGGCTCAATCTGTGATATGAAGCAAGAGTATAAGCATGAGTTAATGTCTCCAGATTTGCTGCGGGTTTGAACACCAGCAGACACAGGGCCAATAACATTCGTGATTGGGTGACTTTTCTAAACACGCTGTGGAATTGCTGTTGCAGGGACTTGCAGGTTAGATTGCAAATTTAAAAGCTTCTTGATGCTATTCCAGATGGCTCCCCCTCATTTGGTGCATCAGTGTTGATCACCAGAGGATCTACAGTACAATCTAATGGAATTGCTTCTTTAATCCTTGAACGTTTGACGGTCCTGCGGAGACTTCAGTGTTGCTAACTTCACCATCAGAGGTAGCTGCTGAGGGTTCAGGAATCGGCTATTGTGCAGTGGAGGAGTGACGTGCTGTTGCCTCTTTGTCAAATCCTGATGGATTCACAGTGAGTTTCTTGATTAAATTTTGCAAGGGCACATCCTCATCTTCGTCTTCAAAGGGAATAGGCATCTCTGCAGCTGAAACTCCTGCATTAACAACCTCATCAGACAAAATAGGAAACGATTTAAACAAGGAGGAATAATCATATAGCCAATCAGGTCCAATGTGAGGATCTTTTGTATTTTCTTCTAGCCAATCCACATGATATGCTTCCACAATCTGCTTCTTGACCTTGTTTTACACTCGAAGTATTTTTAGCGTATCCAATGAAATAGCATGGATCTCCTCAAGCTTCAAATTTTCCTCTGGAATCCATGAGAAGAAGTACACATGGATGGCAAAAAGTACGAAAATGTTGCACCGAGGGTGTTTGACCTTTAACTAATTCATATGGAGTTTTTATGTGACGTTTGTTGATCAAGGCATGATTCTGAACATAGCAGGTCGTATTCACTACTTCTGCCCAGAATATTAGTGGAAGACCCCGAATCTATCAGCATTGTGCATGCAGCTTCGATAAGAGTACGATTACGTCTTTCTGCAACCCCATTCTATTGATGAGATCTTGCTGTACTGTATTGACGGTCAATTCCTTTGAGGGCACAAAATTCGTTCAGTTCAGCATTCTTGAATTTTGTCCCATTGTCATAGCGGATAATCTTCACACGTTCATTTGACTGATTCTCCATGAGTATAGTAAATTTCTTGATCAATCCAGTTGTCTCGATTTTCTGCTCCAAGAAGAATACCCAAGTGAAATGAGCAAAATCATCTGTGATGACCAAATAGTAGGCCTTTCCTCCGATACTTAGTACATTGACCGGGCCAAATAAATCCATATGTAGCAGTTCCAACACCTTTAAAGTAGTGTGAACAGGTTTTGACTTATGAGGCCTTCGATGCTGCTTTCCTCTAGCACATGCCTCACATTTCTCTATTTGCATGAAATCCTTGATTGGCAAGTTCACGACAAGTCCTCCTTTGGCTAATCGATTCAAATTTTTCGTGTTCAGGTGACCCAAGCGACGGTGCCATAGCATAGCATCATGTTCAGCAAATTCTGAAAACAACCAAGTAACTTGATCAGTAGGTGCTTTGTTCATATCAATCACGTAGTCATTTCCTCTCCGTTCAGCTTCAATCAGAAACCAGTCTTCAGGTATGATAATTCATGGTTTCAAAATGACACAGCCACTCTTGGTGAAGAGAACTTCCATTCCTTTGTCACACATCTGTGATACACTCAGCAGACTGTGCTTAAGCTCAGGGACATAGCTAACATCTGAAAAGGTGAGGACGACATTCTTGACTGTGCCTTTCATGGTGATTCTTCCTGATTCTCCTCCTGCGAAGTTGACACATCCTCCGTCAAATATCTTGATGTCATTCAACTGGGATATGTCTCCTGTCATGTGTCTAGAACAATCACTATCAATAAACCAGAGTCTAAAGATAGCCCTCCATAGTCGTTCCTGCACATTTAACGGAATCAGTTAGAGACAGGAACCCAGGCCATAGTGGAGCTGAGTTTACCATCCCTATCAGTGTAGGTAACTTCGCGAAAGATCAAATGATTTTTATCATTGCTTGTAGTTTTGGGTGATGCGGTAGAAGTTGATGGTTTCGAACATGGACACTGGGATCCAACAGGAATTTTAGGTTTCCAATTTTTGGTGTCCGAGACACTTCATTTGATGGAAAAACTTTCGCTTTCCCTTAAAACCTGCTTGTGTTTGAAAATTTTTGGTTTTCCTGTTTGTCAAGATTCCAGTCTCTGTCAGAAGGCCTTACTTTGGGAGGACCATTTTTGTTAAAGTGAGAATGCATGGCCTTCTGATGATACATGTTCTTAGAGTAGTAGGGACGATGAACACAATTTCTAGCAATGTGTCCCGGAATTAACATGTCTGTCTTTTTGAGAAAAAAGACATCTAGCTCAGCTTGTGTTATTCTCGAGAACTGATCATGTCTTTTCTTTTCATTTGACGCTAAGTGCTTTCGAGGATGCTTGATCTTGGATGAACCCGGCTCACAACTGTCAGCACAAGAGTAAGTATCTGCTACCTTACCCTTGAGTTTGGGTTCTGTTTGCTTGAGATTTGGGTTTTCCCTCTTAACATTCTTTCTCTTTGGCCTTCTGTTTCTACGTGACCGCTTACTTTTTGGGGGAACTGATTCAGTTGACTCTATTTTGTTAAGGTCACCTTTGGAATTAATAGATGAATTGTTGGTGGAAGTGACTTTCACAGATTCCTTTTCTTTAGAGACCATGTTTTCAGAAGATTCTGCAGAGAAGGTTTCCACAATAATTTCTTATACGGTTTCATCATCTGATTCGACTGTGGAATTGATTTCCATGGATTCCTTCTCCATAGTTTTCATGTTTCCATGGGTTTCTGCGGAATTGGACTCTATGGAGGTCTCCTCTTTAGTTAGATCATCCTCCGAGCTCTCGACATTAGATGATTCCGGTAATTCAGATGATGAGCAATCTGTGTCTAAGACAGTTTGACTGTCTTCTTTCGCAATGCTGCTGGATTCTGATTGTTTATCACAATCTGAATCACTTGAAGATTTTAGCTCATTATCTAAGATTCCTGAATCCTCTGTTTGGCCGTCAAGATCGTCAGGAGATCCCTGTTCAACAACAATCTCTTCATTATTACAAACAAAATTATCAACTTGTTCATTATTACAGGGAGCTTCTGATGTATCATTTGATGTTTCAGACATACACGCACAATTTTCTGAAACATTAGAATTGATTTCTGAGCTACTTAAAACAGATGTCTCAAGTTCATTAGTCGATGCATCAGGCTCTCCTATCAAAACAACATCATCATTTTCAACATTTTCAACATCGTTATTTTTATCACATGTATAATATAGAATAATGGCACCAGATTCATCAGTCATAGTGGGAACACCCCAAGTCTCAGCAAACCAAGAAAAAACACAATTCCAAGCATACAGGTCATTTTTATCAGAACAACATTATCAGCAGCATGTTGATGTGATTCATCATCCTCTTTAGACTTCTCTTCAATTCTTACTGACTCTACATACAAACTAGAACAGTTAGTATTTTCAACAGAATCAGAATTTGGTGAACTTTCCTTCATCTCCTCTGCGGGTGTGTTAACTGGTTTTGTTTCAGTTTCAGCTTCTGTATTCGTTACTGTTTTGTCACGACCCCCGATCCCAAATCCCCGGGAACGGGCGGCCGCGAGCCAGTTTCGGTGGTATTGTGTATTGTCTAATTTGGCAGTGGAAATTTTCATCAGGACCGTAGTTAGAAAACATTGATCAGAGTAAAATACCACATTTTCATAACATTAAACAAATGGGTTAAAACCCAAGTTCGTAGTACACACGTTTTCATAGGAATAAATCCTATTTTATTAATAAAACATCTATTTTATTTTTAGGTAACTTTATTGCCACTTTTCCAAGCCTTCAGTGCTGTCCAGCTGGCTTCTATTTGGCTTTCACATTTTGTTACCTGAAACGCGTTTTAAAAAAATATTTTTCAGTGGGAAATACAGGTGAGTGAATCCCAGTTTAATCAAGTTTAAATAAAAATCCCATTGTACAGTATTGAGGGCGATCCCGCAATTATATTTGTTTCCAAGACATCACAATTAACATCCATGGTACTGTCGAACCCGACTTGTGGAAATGTTACTCCTTGACCAGGTGGTAACAAATTTTGTATATAAAACCCCAACATACTCATGATAATTGTATTCTTACAAATACTCAATAACTGTTATTCGCATGGAAAAGTATTTAAGGTTTTGTAAAACAGTTAACAAAAAGGTTTACAAAAAGTGGATCAACTCACATTGCTGTCTTAGATTTTCCGTAAGGGTTTCCTGTTGACAATTTATAATTTACACAAATTCACACGCGTTAGTATAATAACCCATTTTAACATTATTAATACCCTCCCCGAGACGGCATTCCAACGACTACGTTGGGCAGAACCGCGACAGCCGTTACGGAACCCTAGATCAATCGGGCAGCGTATCTAATACGTATCCAGGGGTTATAATACTTACAACGGAGCAGAAATTCGCTAATTAGGGGGGTATAATACCCGTATAATAAGTCTACTATTCATATTTTGAGAGAAAGAAACGATTTTGAACGATTTTTGATTGAAACCCGATGGCCTGCTTATATAGTTGCTGAGTCTGGTTCTCTCGCGGCTCGCGTGTGACACCTGGGTCACTACGACCATCAAACAAATACTGTATCAATGAAATATTGTATTTCATATTTGGGATTCGTATAAATATGTGTATCCTTTGCACATATCAATTCTTGTTCGATTTCAAGCTTTAAATCACTTTCTGGAAGGTTATACGCGCACTGATGCGTAAATATAACCCGTTTAATGCAACAAACACTCCGGAATAGTGAAATAGGCTTAACATACCTTAAATAACCTTTACATAACTTATAAATAAGTTTTGAAGGCTTTGGTATGGCAAAATCAAGTTAAATCGCTTACAGGGACTAAAGTTGACAAACTGCGAAAGTATGCCGATCTGAACGGGTACGCAAACGTAATGCCTCCAATTGCTTGAGCAACCAACCATACTTTCTGAATCGGTTTATCAGTTGGAACTCCTCATATACTACCTTTGATCTTCCCATTTCCTGCAGTCTCATATAACATATATGATAGTAGAAAATGAAACGGGTCAAAAGTAGCCAAACATGTACTCTTGGGGGGGGGGGGGGTAGTTGCACGGACCTCCCATCCGCCGGAGTATTGCAACTCCGCAAGCTAGCTTAGCCCCATAGCTGCCTGGCGGTGATTACCCACGGTGAAAACATGACCATAAGTTAAACATACCACAAATATCCTTTATATAGCTTAGAAATAGGCTTTTAGGGGTTCGGTGTGCAAAAATAAACTTTTGGGTCATTCAGGGACTAAAAGCGTCAAAAAGTGCACAAGTTTGCATTTTCGCGCATAACTTACGTTCAGAATACATCCGGACATCCAAAAATTTATGTAAGCACTAAAACATTTTGTTTTAGTGTTTGGCATAAGAAAAATCCATTCGTCACGCAATTTGGATCGTTTTTCGCGCTTATGCGCATTCCGTCGTAATTAACCGAACAACGCAATCGTACGACCAAACGAACCGACATCCGAGATATTTTTGAGCACATTTTAAGTTCCCTATACTTTAACTTCATTTAGAGCTTTGAAATGGGGTTAACGGGCCTTGAACGTGTCGGAAATGAGCTTATTACACAACAGGGACCAAATCTGCCATTCTGCCAAAATAGGTCCTTGCGCACCTCAACACTATTAGTGTTACGGTGCGCAAGCAGTCCCCAGAACAGCAGAAACTTGCAGAAACTTTGAATCTGGTCCATTCCACCTTGCACATGGTTTTGGGGCAATACCTTGGGCTCTAATGGTTTTCAAAAACCAGGGTTTTGAGGTGGAGGGTTGAGATTGAAGCACATTTAACGAGGAACGATCTTAACGGCTCTACGAATCCTATAGATACCCCTTGCCTTCATTTGCCAAAACCCACAAGAATCTTGATTTGAGAAGCTCTAAGTTGAAACCTTTGTTTCATACCTGAGCTACTTGGATCGAGGTTAGCATTCGGGGACCCTTTGTAAGTGTTCCTTCGTTCTTTTATTGCTTTTCGAGTCCGAAAGTCAAACTTTGTTTGACTTTCTGCATTGACCAGTTTATGGTCAATGCGAAGTTCGTTTGAACTTCGCAACGTGAGCGTAATCACGATGGTTATAGTCCCTTGTGACTATGCCTACTGATTACCACGTTGTCTAGGCTCAGTGACGAGCCGTAGTTTCGGTCAAAATGCGCATTCGTGCGTATTTTGTAACCAAACTACTCTTAGGTATCAAAACCGTTTGTTTTGATACCAAACTTGTTTTCAAACTTAGTTAAGCATGTTTTAACATGCTTAGCTCGTCACTTTTAGATTTGTGCTTTTCTAGGGTCGTAAGGGTAAGCGATCTAATAAATCGCTTATACCTTCGAACCCGACCCATTTTGGTCGATCATTAGGATCCGACCAAATACTTTAGGACCATAGTATATAGGGAATAACCTTCCGAGGTTATACCCTATGGTCGCATCGTTTGAGTAGTTGTATGATAGGTAGTTTATATGCCTTAGGTAAATTACCAGAATACCCTTTTCATGTATAATTGGTAATTAAGCATATGTAACCTAAACTTTTGTCACATAACTGATTTTGTAACATGTTTCGGCATATAACACTTGTCATAGGGCTAGTTAGACGTCTCGAGTGCGCTTTTGCGCGCACGACGCGTTAAAGTAGCATAAGCTACCTAAACGGGTCATAATGGGTCGTAAGCACTTATGTTAGGTTTCATTTAGTATGTAGGCTTTGTTAAACCATATTACACGAGTCTCCATACTCGTTTGGTTTACGAACCCTCATTCTATCCGATCTTCCGATATAGGTCCGGATTATTAACATAGTTACCTATATTAGGTGTCGTTTGATATCCGTGATCTCTAGCATTGTTTGGTTGTTACTCAAGGACTACTAAGCAATCTCAAGTGAGTACATAGACCCCTCTTTTACTGTTTTCCAAACATTTTGGGGTGGAACACATGTGCCTACTTGTTACTTTCATGCTTTCCATGTTTTCACATTATATACATGCTATGTTCATTAGTACACTATTAGTACATGATTTCATTACATTTTATGCTATGTATGTCCATTGTGTGCATACTTAGTACATTGTTTTACATTTACATTTTATGCTATGTATGTCCATTTGTTACATACTTAGTACAGTTGTTTTCATAACATGCTTACATTTTGGTATGACATTTGGGTTGTTTACAATGGAACAATACATTCATTAACATTAGCTACGCTGTTCGTTAGTAGGTAGTGGTACCATAGGAATTGACAACTCCCGTTCCTGAAATCCTGGGTAGGTTTGGATTGGAAGGAATGACCGAATTCAATATACATAACACAGATAGACCTTTAAATTGTTTAAGGGTTTATCACCACAGTCTCAAGGCTTGGATGTATGCATTTTCACAACACTGCATAGATGTTCGTATCAGTATAGCATGCATTTCCACAAAACATAACTTTGATTTAAACCAAGTTTTACTTCAATACTTTGTTTTGTGCATTTCACCTATGGTTTAGTTGATGCATTCCACTAGCCATACATATCATTTTGGTTACACATTACATGATTTACATTTGACACATAAACATTTTCGACATTGGTTATACATTGCATGATTTACATCTTGACATAAACATTTTGACATATTATTCAATACATTTGGCAATTGGTTTAAACATGGACATCTTACATTGGTGGTTTGTTTGGGTAAGTGATTTAAGTAACGAGGCGTGTGTAATATGATACAAGCATGGTGGATACGCCGCTGGTACTTCCTATATATAAGTGATTGTATGGTATTACATATCGTAGCGTTATTTGAATCATTTCAATTTGGACATATAACATTTTATACAAATAACATACTTTTGACAATACATTGTTTTACAAACAACTTAATTTATACAAACTCATTTCACAGGGTTATTCACTTAACCATGTATTATTCTTTTATACATATATATCATTTGGTTTATTTATCACTTTTCAAATGATTTACAAGACAAAGCAAATTACAAGGTTCATGACTAAACATTTTCTTAAACAATAAGTCATGAAATCCTATTTTCATAAACCTATGTATCTCACAGGCATTTTTATGCTGACGTACCTATTTTCACATGTGTTTCAGGATATGATGCATAGGATTTATCAAGACACACTTAGGCGGACTTGGGCCTTAGCGACAATAAAAGATGCAAGACTAGTTATTTATGTTATGTTTCTTTGATTGTCAAGACATTGTAACTCTTTTAATCAATAAAACAATATTTCAATTTCCATGTGTTATGAAACAATGATTCTGTTACAACACTCCCCGACGTTTCCGCCATGTTTTGTTGTTTTACATGGTCGAGGTGTGACAGAAAAGTTGGTATCAGAGCTCATGGTTATAGGGAATTAGGTTATTAGTAATGCTTTGACCTAGTCTATAACCTTCCTAGGACCCTAACGCGAGTTTACTTGCGTTTAGTCATAAAACAATACTGTCACCTATCCTTAGGCGACAACCACAACCAGATCATAAATTTCAAAACCGCTTTGAAAACTAATCATCTGTTCTAGGATGATTGATTACTAGGTTTTGAACACTCTATTATAAGGTTTTGAACCCTCTAAGTTTTCAAATCTCGTCAAAGTTTGGGTCGTATAATGTGAACACGTGCAAACTGGAAGAGTGAATGCCTGTACCCTGAGTTTTCTGTCGAAGGCTAGAGTGTTCGTACAAATCCGCAGTATCGGACCAGTCACTCTTACCTGGGAACTCTTGGGGTGAGTGTTCACTTATAGGCGAGCATGTCTTCAGTGATACATTAATATGATCCGTTTACTTTGAATTGTCACCGTCTCATTTGTTAGCCTTAGGTAACAAACAAATGATCGCAATTTTTATGCATTGCCATCCTGTTTTGATTGTCTGATAACCTTTCACTTGTTTCTTCCTATGTCTTTCATTTTTTTTTCTTCTAGAATGTCTGTTCATCACGGTGACGCCCAGATATCCGAGCAGACTGCCAAATTCGCTCAGCGAATAGGCGAAGTAGTCCTGAAGACTGTTGAATTAGCTACTGCCATGTATCGTCTCCAGGATGAAGCCACTCAAGAGTCACCAAGACAGGCAGGACCTAGTCAGGTGACAGCACCACCAGCCAATAAACCAATCGAGGAATCAAAGACCATGGATGAACGATCCCCTAAGAAGTCAAAGAAGCGAAAGGCTTCTCAGAACTTCGCCATGGTCGCTCACAATGTAAAGCCGTCCCCAACCAACCAGCTCAACCCCCTGCTAGGAAGCCATACAACGGAACTGCACCCTTGTGCAACCAATGTAGCCTTCATCATCACCCTAGTGTGAAGTGCCGCAAATACCAAATTTGTGGACTTAAAGGTCATACAGCAAGAGTTTGTCGAGCTGCAGTTGCTCCAAAGCTAGCTGGCGACCCTACTCAAGCTCGTTTTCCGCCTGGTACTTGCTACAACTGTGGCGAGACGAGCCATTACAGGAACAACTGCCCGAAGATTGTCAGTGCAAATCCAACCCTTGGATGAGCAATTGGCTGAACAAAGGATGTTGCTGTCTTATGCCTTTGTTTCTTTTGTTTTCTTGTAATGTGAAACAATCTATTTTGTTCATAAATAAATTATTGTTCACAAATTCTGATGTACAATTGTAGTTACATATGTGTATGTCATTACCTATAATACCTACATTAAGGAACTATGTTCCTTACAAACTACTTTTGTGAATTTACTATTTTTGTGTTTACTCATGATTCCCTCGAAAATTTTTTTAAGTACTCGTTTCATTCTAAGAAACGAGGTACATGAAATAAAGTGAAATTATGAGTAATCGTGCTTTTTGCACGTCTGTGCCTTTGAATCCTTGGTTAGATAACTAAGGACATTTCCAAATCTCATACCCATTACATTCTGATTTTTCAACATGCATAACATAAGTTTTCAAAGCAACCTACATAATTTCAAAACATTCTATATATAGTTCGAAAACATTTTTTTTTATGGTGTATTTAATTAACATAACAAATGCACAAAGCTTTGTCTGTATTTTCAAAAACAACCTTCATGATTTCAAAATGTCTCAAATATCCTGAAAACAATATTAATACAATATATTTTCTTATCAAGTGCATGATTTCAAAAGCATCATTCATGTTTTCCAAAAAAAAAAAAAAAAACCTTATACATAATTTCAAAATTCATCTCGCATGATTTTAAAACATTTTTGTAAATATACATACCTAATACACCTACTTTATGATTTCAAAAGTATTATATATAAGGTTTCAAAAACGTTAAACACATTTTTCTTAAAAGAACCCCATGCATAGTGTTCCAAATATATTTTCCTCATACATTTACTTAACCTTCAAATTCTGCTTCATATGTTGCCTTGACATATCTAGCATCTCAACTTCATAAGCATTCTTACTTCATGTTTTGACATAAGCACATCCATTGCAAGGTTTCAAAACATCTTCAACTTCTAAAATCCATAGGGGATCTTTTTATCTTCACAATTAGATCCTTGTGGATATTTGTCATACAAATCAGAGTCCTTAATTGGATTCCTTATGTACCTTAATTCGAACATTTCGGTTCCTAATAATCGAAATCGGATTTTCTTTTTGAATCTTTCTATCTTTATAGTTAGATTCTTGATAACGTTTAAAGTACCAAATGAAATCCACGGATTGGATTCCTAGTGTGCTTTAAATGCATGTACGCAATTAACAAGACAAATTAACAAACAATTTTGTGGTTATGTGACTATGTGTTTATGCAACTTGTGTTTTCTTTTATGCATTTTGTGTTTTTGTATACTCTGGATATTCGTTATCCAAATCCTCGTAGAATCTTTCATATCTTCATGTGAGGGATTCGTAGTAGGATATTCAAAAAGGTACCACCTTAAATCCTTAATGGGCTTCTATGTAATAGTTAAGACCCTTGGATTATATAGTACTACTCCATGATTCATAAGAGACCCTTTAGTGGTCTAGTCAAAAAGATTGATTCACAATTTGGTTAAAGAACGACATCTAGTGATGTAGCTGAACAGACTCCTTGATAGTCTATTTAGATCATTTATTGATTTAACTAAAAGGACTCTATGGCGGTCTAGTCACACTCATCACAGGATTGTTCATTTGGTTTTACCCTACACATTATAAAATAGACTGTGTGAACTGTGCAAGGAATTGTCTAGTTATGGACGCGTACATAATTATGAAATTTAGTGCACAGAAACCCAATAAGATTTATTATGTGTAAGAACCGATAGTGACAACAATAACAAAATGAGAACGATGTAATGGAGGTACGGTGGACGCACCAATGGCGCTTCATATACTTGTATATAAGTGTCCCTCTTACATTGCAAGCATAATGTTATTAAGGTTACTAGAAGTTCAGAACCCTAACCAATGTTGTTCGATCTTTTCAACTTCATGTTTTCAAGCTCTCACAAGTTTCCTCTGATTAAATTTCGGGACGAAATTTCCTAAAGTAGGGGAGACTGTGACACCTGGGTCACTGCGACCAAATTTCCCTATACTTTAACTTCATTTTAATTTACCTATACTTTAACTTCATTTTAGAGCTTTGAAATGGGGTTAACGGGCCTTGAACGTGTCGGATATGAGCTTATTACACAGCAGGGACCAAATCTGCCATTCTGCCAAAATAGGTCCTTGCGCACCTCAACACTATTAGTGTTATGGTGCGCAAGCAGTCCCCAGAACAGCAGAAACTTGCAGAAACTTTGAATCTGGTCCATTCCACCTTGCCCATGGTTTTGGGGCAATACCTTGGGCTCTAACGGTTTTCAAAAACCAGGGTTTTGAGGTGGAGGGTTGAGATTGAAGCACGTTTAACGAGGAACGATCTTAACGGCTCTACGAATCCTATAAATACCCCTTGCCTTCATTTTCCAAAACCCACAAGAATCTTGATTTGAGAAGCTCTAAGTTGAAACCTTTGTTTCATACCTGAGCTACTTGGATCGAGGTTAGCATTCGGGGACCCTTTGTAAGTGTTCCTTCGTTCTTTTATTGCTTTCCGAGTCTGAAAGTCAAACTTTGTTTGACTTTCTGCATTGACCAGTTTATGGTCAATGCGAAGTTCGTTTGAACTTCGCAACGTGAGCGTAATCACGATGGTTATAGTCCCTTGTGACTATGCCTACTGATTACCACGTTGTCTAGGCTCAGTGACGAGCCGTAGTTTCGGTCAAAATGCGCATTCGTGCGTATTTTGTAACCAAACTACTCTTAGGTATCAAAACCGTTTGTTTTGATACCAAACTTGTTTTCAAACTTAGTTAAGCATGTTTCAACATGCTTAGCTCGTCACTTTTAGATTTGTGCTTTTCTAGGGTCGTAAGGGTAAGCGATCTAATATATCGCTTATACCTTCGAACCCGACCCATTTTGGTCGATCATTAGGATCCGACCAAATACTTTAGGACCATAGTATATAGGGAATAACCTTCCGAGGTTATACCCTATGGTCACATCGTTTGAGTAGTTGTATGATAGGTAGTTTATATGCCTTAGGTAAATTACCAGAATACCCTTTTTATGTATAATTGGTAATTAAGCATATGTAACCTAAACTTTTGTCACATAACTGATTTTGTAACATGTTTAGGCATATAACACTTGTCATAAGGCTAGTTAGACGTCTCGAGTGCGCTTTTGCGCGCACGACGCGTTAAAGTAGCATAAGCTACCTAAACGGGTCATAACGGGTCGTAAGCACTTATGTTAGGTTTCATTTAGTATGTAGGCTTTGTTAAACCATATTACACATGTCTCCATACTCGTTTGGTTTACGAACCCTCATTCTATCCGATCTTCCGATATAGGTCCGGTTTATTAACATAGTTACCTATATTAGGTGCCGTTTGATATCCGTGATCTCTAGCATTGTTTGGTTGTTACTCAAGGACTACTAAGCAATCTCAAGTGAGTACATAGACCCCTCTTTTACTGTTTTCCAAACATTTTGGGGTGGAACACATGTGCCTACTTGTTACTTTCATGCTTTCCATGTTTTCACATTATATACATGCTATGTTCATTAGTACACTATTAGTACATGATTTCATTACATTTTATGCTATGTATGTCCATTGTGTGCATACTTAGTACATTGTTTTACATTTACATTTTATGCTATGTATGTCCATTTGTTACATACTTAGTACAATTGTTTTCATAACATGCTTACATTTTGGTATGACATTTGGGTTGTTTACAATGGAACAATACATTCATTAACATTAGCTACGCTGTTCGTTAGTAGGTAGTGGTACCATAGGAATTGACAACTCCCGTTCCTGAAATCCTGGGTAGGTTTGGATTGGAAGGAATGACCGAATTCGATATACATAACACAGATAGACCTTTAAATTGTTTAAGGGTTTATCGCCACAGTCTCAAGGCTTGGATGTATGCATTTTCACAACACCGCATAGATGTTCGTATCAGTATAGCATGCATTTCCACAAAACATAACTTTGATTTAAACCAAGTTTTACTTCAATACTTTGTTTTGTGCATTTCACCTATGGTTTAGTTGATGCATTCCACTAGCCATACATATCATTTTGGTTACACATTACATGATTTACATTTGACACATAAACATTTTCGACATTGGTTATACATTGCATGATTTACATCTTGACATAAACATTTTGACATATTATTCAATACATTTGGCAATTGGTTTAAACATAGACATCTTACATTGGTGGTTTGTTTGGGTAAGTGATTTAAGTAACGAGGCGTGTGTAATATGATACAAGCATGGTGGATACGCCGCTGGTACTTCCTATATATAAGTGATTGTATGGTATTACATATCGTAGCGTTATTTGAATCATTTCAATTTGGACATATAACATTTTATACAAATAACATACTGTTCACAATACATTGTTTTACAAACAACTTAATTTATACAAACTCATTTCACATGGTTATTCACTTAACCATGTATTATTCTTTTATACATATATATCATTTGGTTTATTTATCACTTTTCAAATGATTTACAAGACAAAGCAAATTACAAGGTTCATGACTAAACATTTTCTTAAACAATAAGTCATGAAATCCTATTTTCATAAACCTATGTATCTCACAGGCATTTTTATGCTGACGTACCTATTTTCACATGTGTTTCAGGATATGATGCATAGGATTTATCAAGACACACTTAGGCGGACTTGGGCCTTAGCGACAATAAAAGATGCAAGACTAGTTATTTATGTTATGTTTCTTTGATTGTCAAGACATTGTAACTCTTTTAATCAATAAAACAATATTTCAATTTCCATGTGTTATGAAACAATGATTCTATTACAACACTCCCCGACGTTTCCGTCATGTTTTGTTGTTTTACGTGGTCGGGGTGTGACATCGCGTAACACAAGGGCAGGGCCTACGCGGCCCGCGTTGACTCCAGGTCAACGTGTAGCCCATCGGGATCAGCCACTAGACTCGACATGTGTTGGGCCACGTGGCCACACCGGGCTGTGCCACCTTTTGAGCCTCTCACGGCCCGCGTAAGGGTTATGGGGTACCTTACGCGGCCCGCCTCAACTTAAATTTTCATTTTTTTTAATGCTATATTGTATTTCGGGCTCGGTTTTCACATATGGGGTGCATTTTGGGACATATTGGGATATTTTAAAATATATTAAGGTGTCGGAAAAATTATGAGGGTGTCGGTTTATTTTGGATTGTTATATCCTCCCTACCTTGTTTTGGAGCTCGTCCTCGAGATCTACTGGAACAAGTGTGGATATTTCTTTTGCATTTCTGATTCGAGCTCCCATGTGTACTCAGGTCCTCTTTTGGAGTCCCACTTCACTTTGACCAGAACTAATCTCTTATGTTTGAGATTCTTGATTTTCCTGTCTTCAATCTGTAGAGGCCTTTCTACAAACTTGAGTTGTTCATTTACCTCTATATCCTTAAGAGGTACTATTAGTGATTCATCAGCTAAGCATTTCTTGAGATTAGATACATGAAACACATCATGTATTCCTGCCATTTCCTCTGGTAGTTGTAGCTAATAGGCTACAGGTCATATTCTTCTAATAATTTCAAAAGGTCCAATATACCTGGGACTTAGCTTTCCTCTTTTGATGAATCTTACCACTCCTTTCCAAGGAGATACTTTCAATAATACTTTGTCTCCTACTTGAAATTCCAATGGCTTGCGTCGGTTATCGGCATAGCTCTTCTGTCGATCCCGTGCTGCTTTCAGTCGTTCCTTGACTTGAATAATTTTGTCGGTTGTTTCTTGTACTATCTCAGGTACAGATAGTTGCTTTTCCCCAATTTCTGCCCAACAGACTGGGGTTCGGCACTTTCGTCCATAAAGTGCTTCGAATGGTGCAGCATTTATACTTGTGTGATAACTATTATTATAAGAAAATTCTATTAAAGGTAAGTGATCGTCCCAAATACCTCCGAAATCAATTACACAAGCTCTAAGCATGTCCTTCTTTGTCTGAATTGTTCTTTCCCTTTGTCCATCCATTTGAGGATGATAAGTTGTGCTCAGATTTAACTTGGTTCCCATTGCCTTTTGGAAACTTGACAAAAAATGAGAGGTAAATCGGCTATCCCTATCAGAAACGATTGATAAAGGAATTCCATGTAATGAAACAATTTCATTTACATATAATTTGGCTAGCTGTTCCATACTGAAAGTTTCTTTCATTGGTAGGAAATGAGCTGACTTGGTTAGCCTATCTACAATCACCCAGATTGTATCATTTCCTTTCTTTGTTTTGGGTAATTTAGTAACAAAATCCATTGTTATTAATTCCCATTTCCACACTGGCATTTCTAACTGTTGCAATAGGCCTGAAGGTTTCTGGTGTTCAGCTTTAACTTGTGAACATGTTAAACATTTAGAAACATAGGCTGCTATGTCCTTCTTCATTCCTATCCACCAGAAATTTTTCCTTAAATCCTGGTACATTTTATCATTTCCTGGATGCATTGTATACTTAGACTTATGGGCTTCTTCTAATATACGATGACATAGGTTTGCTAATTTAGGTATCCATATTCTCATTTTATGGAATCTCCAAATTCCATCTGTTTCTTGTTCTAATTCCTTAACCATACCTTTTAGTTTTTCAGCATCATCCTTGATTACTGATTCTTGTGCTTTTCTGATTTGATCATTTAAATTTACTTGTAGATTTAATTTAATAGAACGTACCCTCTTTGGCTTTTCATGATACTTTCGACTTAAAGCATCTGCCACTACATTTTCCTTTCCTTCATGATACTGGATATCACAATCATAATCACTAAGCATCTCCATCCAGCGTCTTTGTCTCATATTCAATTCCTTCTTCTTGAAAACATACCTTAAACTCTTTTGATCAGTGAATATGGTAAACTTACTACCATAAAGGTAATGTCTCCAAATCTTAAGGGCAAAAATTATAGCTCCTAATTCCAAGTCATGGGTTGAATAATTTTCTTCATGATTCTTAAGTTGCCTAGATGCATAAGCTATAACCTTTTGGCGTTGCATCAATACACATCCATAACCTAATTTAGAAGCGTCACAATAGACTACAAAGTCTTCAGTTCCTTCTGGTAATGCTAATATGGGTGTATGGGTTAATTTATGCTTAAGAATTCTAAATGCTTCTTCTTGTTTTGATCCCCATTCAAATTTAATGGATTTACATGTTAACTTAGTTAAAGGAATGGCTATTCTAGAAAAATCTCGAATAAATCCCCTATAATAACCGGCCAATCCTAAGAAACTTCTAACCTCAGTTGGTGACTCAGGGGTTTTCCATTTGATAATCGCCTTAATCTTTATGGGATCCACATCAATTCCTTCATGGTTCACTAAGTGTCCAAGAAATTGTACCTGTTCTAACCAAAACTCGCACTTTGGAAATTTAGCATAAAGCTTTTCCTTTCTTAATAGACTTAAAAGTGCGTGCAAATGCTTTGCATGATCTTCCCTATTTTTAGAATAAATGAGAATATCATCTATGAAGACGATTATGAATTTATCCAAATATGGCTTACATATTCGGTTCATCATGTCCATAAATGCGGCTGGGGCATTGGTTAAACCAAATGGCATGACAGTAAATTCATAATGGCTATACCTTGTTCTGAAGGCAGTCTTAGGAGTGTCCTCTTCCTGTACCTTTAATTGATGATATCCTGACCTTAAATTGATTTTTGAGAAAAATCGAGCTCCTTGCAGTTGATCGAACAGATCATCGATCCTTGGTAATGGGTACCGGTTCTTGATCGTGACCTTGTTTAATTCACGTTAGTCAATGCACATACGCATCGATCCGTCCTTCTTTTTGACGAATAATATTGGCGCTCCCCATGGTGACGAACTTGGTTGTATAAATCTTTTTTCCAACAATTCATCTAAGTGTTTCTTCAGTTCCTGCATTTCTGCGGGTGCCAAACGGTAGGGTGCTTTGGTAATCGGTGCTGTTCCAGGCAATAGATGAATTCTGAATTCAACTTCTCTGTCTGGCGGTAGCCCTGGCAATTCTTCTGGAAATACATCTGAAAACTGAGACACTACTGGAATGTCTTTTAGTTATTTTCCTTTAGTGTTAGTGATTATGGAAATCAAATACACTATAGAACCTTTTCTTATATAACTTGCAGTTTTCATCACAGAGATAAATTTTGTGGATCTAGATGGTTTATCTCCTTTAATTGTGATCGTTTTACCTTTTGGTGAATTTACTTGGATTGACTTTTGATCACATAAAATACTGGCTTTATTGGCTATTAACCAATCCATTCCTAATACAATATCAAATCCTGCCAGATTCATAGGATAAAGGTTTGCCCTAAACTTTTGGTTTAAAAACTCTATTCTTGCTCCCTGCAAGATTTCAGAAATCCTAACTATTTCTCCATTAGCTGTCTCTACGAGACATTCTTGTGGTAGTTTAGTTAATGACTGATTTAAAAGTTTGCAAAACGAAGTATTAATAAAACTTTGGTTCGCACCAGAGTCAAATAATACTTTAGCAAATACATCATTAACTAAAAACGTACCAGCTATCACGTCTGGAATCATCTTGGCTTCATCTGCAGTCAGAACGAATGTTCTAGCATTTTTAGTGTTCCTGTTGTTCACAGCTGGAGCCAATTTTGGACAATTCAGCTTGATGTGACCTTTTTCTCCACAGTTGTAGCATAGTCCATTACTGGATTTCCTCCTGCAATCTTCTTCCTTGTGTCCTGGCATTTTGCAAAAATTGCAAAGAGTGGAGCATTTTCCCGAATGCTTTTTCTTGCAGGCCTTGCAGAATGGTGCAGAGGTAAAACCCATATTCCTACGGTTGTAATTCCCAAAACGGAATTCTTGAGTAAGCCTTTGGGTTAGGTTTCTCCTCTGGTCTTCGTCTCTAGTACGGATTAACTCATCTGTCAAGGTATTTGCTAGTTCTACAGCTTCTTCTATAGTTTGAGGTCTAGCTGTCTTGACTACATGTCTAATCTCCCCAATTAATCCCCATATGTAACGGGAGATTAACACTGGTTCAGGTGATGCAAGGGTTGGTACTATTCTAGCATATTCAAAGAATGTGGTAGTATAACCCTTACTATCTACTCCGGTCATTCTTAAGTTTAGGAACTTATTAGCTATCTGTTCCTTTTCATTGGGAGGGCAGAATTTCCTTTCTACCGTATTTTTAAATTCCTCCCATTCCATGTTGTATACCCTATCACTTCCTCTTGACTGGAGGATAGTGTTCCACCATTCTAAGGCTGAGTTCTTAAACAGATTAGAAGCAAACATTATTTTGTCTTCTTCAGCACACTTGCTTATTTTTAAAACAGCCTCAGTTTTCTCTATCCAGCGTAGGGCTGCAATGGGTCCTTCATTGCCCGAGAATTCTATTGGTTTACAGGACCAGAATTCTTTGTAAGAACAACAATAAGGCATGGTTCTTCTTCTTTTGGGAATGGGCACTTGAAGTACGGGTCCATTGTTCACGCTGTTTTCTGGTTCGATTGGTCGCTTACTACTATGCTTACTTTTATTATTCGCTTCTTGAATCGTTTGAATAATAAATGACATTGCATCTATGATTCCTTGTGCCACTATATGTTGAACGACACTATTATCCATTTAGTTTCCTTTTTATTGATGCTCGGATTCTCATTAACCACGTTAATGTTACTCTGGTTATCATTATTCAGATTTCCTTGATTTCCTTCGTCGGCCATCTGAATTTTAAACATTTACCCCATATTAATATCACAAAATAATAGTTAATATAGTCAATCACATGACACGCAATTTAGCCAAAAGCGTCGATCATTGCGACTTTACTCTATTTATCTACTATGCATCTATTACACACCAGTACTGAAATAAAATTACAATACCAACTGAAATAAATAATTGTACGCATCCGTACACACATATTTTATTATTTTATTATTATTATTACTATTACCGTCTCCATTCTCACATTCACGGATATGGATTCATCCAAAAATCCATATTGCGCTCGTCGTACTTCCAGACGAGTCGCTCTCCCACCTGTCTCATTCTCTCACTGCTCTCTAAAATTTCCTCACCAAATGTCCTAAGTTCTTGTACGTTTTCTGCACTCATTGGGGGTGCAGGTTCTAGGACTGGGTTTGTAATCTGGGGTGCGGGTCCATGGTATGGGGGTGTAGGTTCCTGAAATCGGTAAGGATCTTCTAAGATCTCCCTAATGTATTCATCGTGGTAATAGGGATCTAAAGGATCCATACCTGGATAGGCTCCTATGTTCTACATGGGTGTGTCCTCATGTATCGGGTAGCGTTGCACATAGTCCCTAACTTCATCCCACCAGGGATCGTAATTTGGGTCTAGGGGGTTTGGTGCTGGTACCCTAGGGATTTCTTCTGGATTGAAGTCATGTATCTCTACTTGGTTTTCATGACTAAGCCTTAAACACAAAGATTCCTTCTTCCGTATCAGCAGAGTACCCTGAGAGGGCAGGCTGAGAAGAGGAGGTGCCTTCGCTTTTAGGCGAACCAGACAATTGACGGTACGCGTCAGATGGTCCTTGGTCGCTCATACTGTAAACTAACAGATAGTCAAATAACACATAACAATAAATACAGTTATGCACGTATTTCCGTAATTTATTTCCTAACACTTTACATTTTGATGTCAGCAGAACACCTCTGTGGCTGAATCAGTGGCTTAGCTCTGATACCACCTTCTGTCGCAACCCCCGATCCCAAATCCCCGGGAACGGGCGGCCGCGAGCCAGTTTCGGTGGTATCATGTATTGTCTAATTTGGCAGCAGAAATTTTCATCAGGACCGTAGTTAGGAAACATTGATCAGAATAAAATACCACATTTTCATAACATTAAACAAATGGGTTAAAATACAAGTTCTTACTACACACGTTTTCATAGGAATAAATCCTATTTTATTAATAAAACATCTATTTTATTTTTAGGTAACTTTATTGCCACTTTTCCAAGCCTTCAGTGCTGTCCAGCTGGCTTCTATTTGGCTTTCACATTTTGTTACCTGAAACGCCTTTTAAAAAACATTTGTCAGTGGGAAATACTGGTGAGTGAATCCCAGTTTAATCAAGTTTAAATAAAAATCCCATTGTACAGTATTGAGGGCGATCCCGCAATTATATCTGTTTCCAAGACATCACAATTAACATCCATGGTACTGTCGAACCCGACTTGTGGAAATGTTACTCCTTGACCAGGTGGTAACAAATTTTGTATACAAAACCCCAACATACTCATGATAATTGTATTCTTACAAATACTCAATAACTGTTATTCACATGGAAAAGTATTTAAGGTTTTGTAAAACAGTTAACAAAAAGGTTTACAAAAAGTGGATCAACTCACATTGCTGTCTTAGATTTTCCGTAAGGGTTTCCTGGTGACAATCTATAATTTACATAAATGCACACGCGTTAGTATAATAATAACCCATTTTAACATTAGTAATACCCTCCCCGAGACGGCATTCCAACGACTATGTCGGGCAGAACCACGACAGCCGTTACGGAACCCTAGATCAATCGGGCATTGTATCTAACACGTATCCAGGGGTTATAATACTTACAACGTAGCAGAACTTCGCTAATTAAGGGGGTATAATACCCGTATAATAAGCCTACTATTCAGATTTTGAGAGAAAGAAACGATTTTGAACGATTTCTGATTGAAACCCGATGGCCTGCTTATATAGTTGCTGAGCCTGGTTCTCTCGCAGCCCGCCTAACACAAGGGCAGGGCCTACGTGGCCCGCGTTGACTCCAGGTCAACGTGTAGCCCATCTGGATCAGCCACTAGACTCAACATGTGTTGGGCCACGGGGCCGCACCGGGCTGTGCCACCTTTTGAGCCTCTCGCGGCCCGCGTAAGGGTTATGGGGTACCTTACGCGGCCCGCCTCAACTTAAATTTTCATGTTTTTCATTTATTTTTAATGCTATATTGTATTTCGGGCTTGGTTTTCACATATGGGGTGCATTTTGGGACATATTGGGATATTTTAAAATATATTAAGGTGTCGGAAAAATTATGAGGGTGTCGGTTTATATAGGATTGTTATATGTTTCATTTACATGATCGGACTTATCTGCTGATTCATTTTGAACATTTTCATTTTTGACAAAATTCATTGGTTTCTTGAAATCAGCTTGTTGATCATTTTTAAACTTTGATGGTTCATATGTACATAATCACTAGGCTTGCCATACATCATTTTGTCATAATTTTCCATCTCCTACTCAGTGATAGGCAATCTGGAATTATTATGATTATATGGTGGCGGAACCTGTGTGTATCCCAATCCTTCTTTCGGGTTTCTTCTCTTGTGCGTACCAGTCCGTCAGTTAGGGTGTTAGCTAATTCCACAGCATCGTTAATAGTGCGTGGTCTCGCAGCTTTGACGATATCACGGATTTCACCAATCAATCCCCAAATATAACGGGAAATAAGTACTGGCTCTGGCGAGGCCAGGGTTGGTACAACTCTCGCATATTCGAAGAATGTCGAAGTATACCCTCGACAGTCTACATCCACCATTCGGTGGTTCAGGAACTTATTTGCCATTTGTTCCTTTTCATATTCGGGACATAATTTTCTTTCTACTAACTGCTTAAATTCTTCCTAATTCATGGCATAAGCCATATTTCTTCCTTTGGCTTGAAGTACCGTATTCCACCATTCTAGCGCCCCTTCTTTAAAAAAGATGCGACGCGTACATGACCTTGTCTTCCTCGCCACATTTACTTATCATAATTACTACTTCGGTTTTCTCCAACCAACGCAGTGCCGCAGTCGCTCCTTCATTACCTGCAAACTCATCTGGTTTACAGGCAAGAAATTCCTTGTAAGTGTAACCAAGTGTTGCAGCTTTCATTTTCTTAAGGAGCGGAGCTTGCATTCCATCATTGTTGTTATTAGTATGGTTGCCGTCTCCATTTACACTATTACTGAAATTGTCACCGTGTATGCGTTTGCTAGGAATAAGTTGTTGAGGTTCAACTGGATTTCGAGCAGCAGCAAGTATTGCTGGAATAGCATTGGCTATCCCCTGAGCAACGATATTCTCGATATCTTTCCTATTCAGAAATTGATCTTCATTGTTATGCTCAGATTGATTAACTTCATTAACTGGTTCATTACCAGCGTTTGCCATCTGGTATTTAATTTATATAACTAATTAGTATAAACCAAATATAACAAAATAATTGCACATAATCATATAAACAAATATAGACAAAATTGTCGATCTTTCGACTTTCGATATTATATATATATATATTAGGCATCCGTACAAACTGGTTATTTTACAAAAGTTTTATTTTCAGGTTATTTCATATACTTATATTTTTATTATATTATTATTAAACAACCACAGTTTCACAACAACCCTATCCCCTGTCAGCTGGCACCTCAGAAGCGACGTTCCCTCTCGTCGTACTTCCAGGAGATTTGTTCTCCCACCTCCCGGATCCTATTCCCTGCATCTATCAACTCCTCGCCAAAATGGCAGAGTTCAGCTAAGTTTTCATTACTCATTGGTGGGTTTGGTGCAGGTTCTGGGTCGAATTGAGGGAAAAAAGTATAAGGATTATTTAGCAGGTTTTGAAACTGCCAGTCATTGGTCCACCATTCGTCCATTTCTCCTAGAGGTTGAGTATGGATCAGAGGTTCTGGGATGGCTGGTTCCAAGTTTTCTGGAAGTTGGGTTTCAGCTGGATAAGGGAAGAGGTTTTCATTGATAGGCCTAAGGATATCACAATTTTCCAGTATGCGATCTAGTTCCTCCTGTAGTGGCAATTCCTCAGCTTGTTTAGAACTTTCCCCAATTTCTATTTCTACTTGTCTAAAACTTTCCCCAATCTCGATCCCTTTTCCTTTATCCATGGGATTTTCTATTTTGGGAATTCTCCTAGTTGCTGGTTTCCTTCTGCGCACACGCCCCCAGCCCACAAATCTTCTTCTTTTCTTTGGCTTTGATTTCTCCGGAGGTGGAGCTTGGAATTCCATGGGTTCCTCAACATCGGCCAAGTAACCAGTAAAGTCTCTGGAAACTTCTATTTTCACAGGATAGAGATTGAGATTCTGAAGAGCTTCAGATAACTCATTCATGCTGTTTAGCCTATATGCAAAATGCACACAAAATGCTAAGTTAAATTTTCACAGATGAATATTTAATATATTTATTTAAGTATTATTGCACATGTCAAATACAAAGTATAACCAAAATTTAAAATATACTAGTGGTTATTTATTATATTAAAGTTTCTAGCTTATGGATAATATGGGTGCTAATACTGGGTCGGGGTGTTGGCAGTTAAAGGTTAACATTTACTGCTACGGTAGCTAACATGTAGAGATTTGCCCATTGTTCATCTAACTCATCTTCCCATGGTGGGTTTTCACCTGTTCCCTGAGTTTCTTTAATTATCACTTCTTTTGTTTGAAACTTCCTCATTTTCTCTTGACTTTTTCTAATAATCAAACTTCTTTTATTTGGGGTAAGTGGTTTCTCATATTGTGCCTTACGAACAAATATTCCCTCCTTAGTATCTGCTGAGTATCTTGAGGAATTTGATTGGGATGAAGTTCCCTTATCTTTCGGTAAACTATCTAATTTAAGATAGATATCCGACATTCTTTGCTTACCCATACTATAACTAACAAGTAGTCAGTTAATAAAACACATATTCACAAGAAGCTAATCAGGAAAATTAAGTAGTTAAATACTTAATAGGCTTAAATCAGTGGCTCTTTCAGTGCTCTGATACCACCCTTTCCTGTCACGGCCCCAGCCCCGGTTTGACCCGGTCAGGAGTCGCGGGACAGGAACTCGTGGTATCTGATTGATGCGACAGCGGAAGATTTTAACAGGATCTTTTAAAACTTGAAAATGCCCGATTATTTTATTTCATAATGCGGGATAAACCTCGTAATTTACAATAGAGGAATTTCATAAGTAAATTCCCTGATTTATAAAACATGTTTATTTATTTTAACTGAGCCACCTCTTCAAGCTTGTTAGTGCTCCGTAGCACGTTTTCCTTGATTTACAGCAGGTTGCCTGAAACATGTTTTAAAAATATTTTGTCAGCGGGGAAATACTGGTGAATCATTCATTTTGCACAAAATGACACATAGTTATAAATTACAGCATAAGAGCGGTTACAATCGCTTCTATCTTATTTTTATCTGGCGCCGTGTCACCTGGTGACGATGGTCATACCACTATTGGGTCTTTCCCCAAGTAGTGACGATTATCACTGTTAGGATTTATTAGCCTAACCGTGAGAAATTAGTAATGTGCACAATACCCCAATTGGCTAGTGATTCAAGATAACCATGACTTAATCCCTGTAATTATAACATTTGAAAACAATTGGAGTATTATAAAATACTTTTGATAAAAAGAGAATGACTCACTTTGCAGATTTATACGGGCAGAGTTTAGCCTACTGATTAGCCTTGTAACCTAATTTAGATAACAATGCACACGAACTAGGTCAGTAACTAATACAGCATTTACGATAACTCACGAGATTAAAACCCTCACAACGAATGACAAAGTGCAATACTTAAACATCCATCGAATTCACGACGAATGACAAAGTATAACCCAAGTTTGAGCAGCACTTAAACATCCATTGGATAGTTTCAATCGATCGGACATTGAATCGTAGTAGCGATCGAGTTAATACCCTGTATCGTAGCAGCACCCCACTAACTTTGGAAGTAATTTCGACTTTTGGACAGTATATTTCGAGTTTTGAATTGAGAATTCGATACAGAATGATAGCTCGAGGTCCAAGCTATTTATAGGTGAAATATGGGTCTCACGCGGCCCGCGTGAGCCTTCAGCCAATCCTTACGCGGCCCGCGAGGGAGTCTAGTTCATAGATTAGGGCTAGCGTGTCACACCTAGGTCTGCCACGTGTGCGACGCGTGGCCCGGCATGCTTATCCGGTGAACCATACTTTGACGCGGCCCGCGTAAGGCTAAGCTAACCCTTACGCGGCCCGTCTGAAGACCAAGATTCTTGTTTTCTTGGTTTTTTATATAGACTAGGGTTTCATGGGTCCAGGTTCTTACTTACAGGTCAATTTAGGACATTTTTGAGAGTCCTTACACCTTAGGTCCTTTATCCCTAACTTTGTTAAAACTTTCAGTTAAATGAAGTCATGTGCAACTCATGCAAGGGCAAAATAATCATTTAATACAAAAAAAAGAATGTTAAAATTTAAAAACTTATATAAAATTATAAACTTAAACCATCATCATCATCTCCCTTGTACTCTCTCTCTACATACCACTTCTACAAGACTACAACCATCAGGCCACACCACCTGCACCACCGCCCACCAGATCTAAAAAAACCCAGTCCCACATACATCTTTAACCCTGACTCATATCTGCAACAGACTTGAATCTCGAAGCATTTCGCATGCTTCTGCAATGGAGAAACTTCTCCGATCCACTTCCTACTCTCTATTTCACACGCCAAAACTCACTTCTACTCACACTTTCTAATTCACAAACCCTAACATTCAAATCAACTTTCATAAAAGTAGGAGAAAGAACAATGCCACAGCAGTTAATGCAGGCGATGTCGGAGAATTGGATACGGCGGTGGTGGAGAAGGAGAAACCGCCACCGTCACCGTGCCGCTTTCAGGTTCTGTGAGGTAATCTGACGCCGTTTGGTGCTACGGTACATCAGGATGGTGTCAATTTTGTCATTTATTCACATAATACGACTTCTGCGACTTTGTGCTTGATGACTCCGTCTGATTTGCCTCGGGTATAACCGTTATTGATTCATTATGTTCTATGAAAAATTGTCTACAGTAGATATTTTATAGATAGTGATTGATGCGAATAAAAGATTTATGAGACTAGGACGCTTGCTTACAAGAGTGATTATGTTAAAGTTTCTTTTTAAATCATCAACTGTGAGTATTATACTGTGAGTGTTCTAAAAAATGTGATTACTAGTATTCTCTATTCATCATCAATTGAAGAAGCTCATTGAAACATGCAGAAATAGTAAACAAATTACTTAAGAATTTCCTTGGGAAATATCTTAAAAGCTCTTTTGTAAACTGATACAATTGCTCACCATTTGTGTAGACTTGAGGAATTGATTCCACGCTTGTTAATTTAGACATGATAGTGATAATGAGTGGTGGCATTATGAGAGTAGTGGTGGTAGAGGTTGGTTGGAGAGAGATGAAGAGAAAGATTCTAGGGTTAGGGGTGAGAATTGGGGAAGATGGTGTTTATTTATTAATCAATATTTTAAATAAAAACATGAAATGACAAGAATACCCTTAAATGGATATAACATAACTAAAAATTTTAACTTGGTTAGTGCTAAAGGACGAAAGGTGTAATGCGTTTTCAAAATAAAGGATTGTGACTGTAATTATTGAAGTTAAAGGCTATCCATTGCAACCCGCTACAAACATGAAGGACAAAAAGTGTAATTTACCCTTCTTTATAAGAAAAGTTGCACATTACACATATTACGAACGGTGTCACTGGAAGTATCAAACTTTTTTGATGTTTAACTCATTTTGTTTGTATTTTCCAGTGAGGAGCTCTAGCTCACCGTTCACAGAGTCACATTCAAGAGTTTTGAATGTGAGTCTATGTTTGTAGTCATGAACCTAACATTGCTGTTGGTTTACATCTCTACGAAGTTGAGTTATGTCCTTCTTAAGTGCCTCAATCTTTTCATAGAGAATTTTATTATTCTCTCGAAGACTGATGTACTTTCCCATCACAGTGTTGTAATCGGTGATTAATGTTGAGTTTTGAGATCTCAGCAAAGCAACTTTCTTCCTACAATGTTCAGTACATAAAAGCGAATTTACCGTCTCGGCGAGTGATTTTGGTTCCTCGGTCATAGCCATCAAGCACTGATGAACCCTATCCATAGCAGCAGATTCAGACAGCTTCATTGATTCCACTTGAGCAACAGCATCAGCCCAGTTGAATCCATTCTGCTCCTGAGCGATCAAAGCTCTTCCAGCTCCAGAATTTCCCTGTCCACTTGAAGTCGAAGTCTCAGTAGGTGTGACGGGAACCATAGACCTTTCCTTGTTCCTTGCTGCAGCTTCCTGAGTAGCTTCATATCCTACAATAACCTTCTTGCAATCCCTAGCAAAATATCCCGGTTCATAACACCTATAGCACCTTAGCCTGTCTTTCAACACTCCAGGACGAGCATTCATAGGACGACACCCATATTTCTTAGCAAACTTATCTGCCTTAAATGCTGACATAGCCATATTCCAAGCCACGTCCAGTGCATCCAAGTCTTCCTCCACAACTTGATCCACATCTGGTGTTATTTCTCCTGATGGCATGAGATCTCCTGCCAGAATGGCATTAAAACTGGATATCATAGAGGTTACAAGAGCAAGTTTTTCTTCATTATGTTTGGTCAAGAAAGCCATGTGGTTCACTGAAGGTGATGATGGGTTATTCTGAGGTGCAGACTGGGTGGTTGAACCAAAAGCATCATTAGCATGTTGTGGTTGAGGCTGAGATTGCGGTTGCATATTTGTGACATTGACAGCAGGTGTTTGAGAGGTAGGCAGAGACATTCCATACATATAGTTGGCCTTTGGTGCAGCAATAGGACTGAAAACAATGTTTGGGTTATGATTCATAACTCCATGAACAGGACTGAAAACCAGATTTGGATGAGCTTGGGACATCAATGCTGTGTTGTTGGAGGTAGTCATTCCAGCAGCCATTAGTGAGTTCTTGTGATTCATTTCTCTCTGTTGATTGTCAATCTCATAGGACTTGATAGTAGCAATCAGTTCTGTAAGTGTCATAGCATTCAAATCCTTGGTACGCTTGATCATAGAAACCTCAGCATCCCATCCTTCAGGCAGCGAGTTAAGTAGTTGACGATTCATTCCACTGTTTGAGATGCTGATTCCGGCACTCACCATCTGTGATACAAGTTTAACAAACCTCCTAATCTGATTTTCAACAGTTTCTCCATAGATGTGGTTAAACGAACTGAACTGTTGATTCATCATGTTGACTCGCTAGCTTTCATGTCAGCATTTCCTTCAAACAAGTGTGTCAGTTGATCCCAAATTTCTTTTGCACTTTTGCAGTTTCGAACTCCAAATGAAATGTCTGGACCAAGAGCCATTGAAAGAGTTCCAAAAGCAGCTTCATCTTCAGCAATGACCTTTCTGTCATCATCGGTGTAAATGCCTTAAAGTTTTGGAATTTGGGTTTGAGGGTCATCTTCAGTAGCGTACATGATAGTGCGTGTCCATTCTTGATGCTTCTCCAAACATGAGGCTCTTTTGCCTTGCAGTATTGCTCAAACCTAAACTTCCACTCGTAGTAGTCGTCTCCATACAAAAACCTTGGAACCTTGGTAGACGTGCCGATAACTTGGTCAAGTTCTTGATGGAAAGCCAAAGACTGAGTCTGAATGGCAGCAAGGGTAGCATTAGCAAGATCAGCTGCAGTCACAACACTGTTCATAACACCGGTTTGGTTCAACATGATGTTTTGCAAAGTCTAAATGGAGGTCCGAATTGAAGAGTCCGAAATGGTCACTAGTCCGAAATGATCAAGTCCGAAATGAATAGTGGTCCGAGATGGATTTTATCCGAAATGGATTCTATCCGAGACAAGCAATCTTCAACACAAGTGGTCCGAAATGACTAAATACAGTTCGAGATCTGAAAACTTTATCTGAGATCTGATGAACGTCCGAGATCTGATGATTTGATCCGAAATCTGATGAATTTGATCCGAAATCTGATGATGACTATCCGTGATCTGATGATGACAGTCCGAGATGACTTGATGATGGTCCGAAATGCTTGATGATGATCCGAGATGTCTTGATGATGGCCCGAAATGACTTGAAGATGATCCGAGATCAGGCAATCTTCAAGTACGAGATGGCTAATGATGATCCGAAATGATTCGGAATGCAATGAAGACAGTCCGAGATGTGATGAACACAGTCTGAAATACGCTGAAACAGTCCAGAAACCTCCAGAAGTCGGAACAGTACCACAGAAACGAAACAGTAGCAGTATCCAGCAACGCGATATCAGATCCGAGCCTGGAAATCAAGTTCGCAAGTCTCTGATACCAATTGTAAGTCCTGAAATCGAGATTACAATGATATCGCACAACTCGTAAGGTGGCGGAATCACACAAACAAGTTGCAAAGAAACAAAAAGATGAAGGAAGGATGATTATGTATTCAAAAGCTTCAATCTTGCATACAATGATTGTCTAATACAAGATCTACCAAAACCAGCAAACATGCACCTATGACATAAGCTACTATTTATAGAAAGGGATTAGGGAGGATGCTCCCTAAACCCTAGGCCCAATCTACCCAAAAGCCAATTTACAACCGTTAACCCCAAACTCCTACTAATCCACTAGACTACTTATCCATAAACCTTTAAGGGCCCAACAATAACCACGTGTATTGTACGACTTGAATAAATGTAATTTTATATACCAAATAACAAAAAAGTTATATCTTTAAAAACCCTATGTATTATACTGGTTGAATAAATGTAATTTTGTATATTAAATAATAAAAGAGTTATATCATTAAAAAAATCCCCCGTGTATTGTACAGGTTTAATAAATCTAATTTTATATACCAAATAATAAAACTGTTATATCTTTAAAAACAACATTTATTACAAGGATTGAATAAATATAATTTTGTATAGCAAATAATAATAAAAATATATCTTTAAAAAGCATCGTGTAATACACGGGTTGAATAAATATAATTTTATACATTAAATAACAAAGAGTTATATGTTGGTGCATATTTTGTATGTCTGCCATTGTGCGAATAGGCTAAATAGAGCGTGTGTTAAATATTGTATAGAATAGTGTGAAATCCAGTAGGAACTGAAGGTTTTGTGATGTTACAGCTCCTTCGTATGAAGGGAGTCCCATTCGTATGAACGGGCAACTTAGCCATTTCGTACTGATGCATAAGACCTTAGCCGGTTCGTACGAAGGCCCCAGGTGTAGCTTCGTACGAAGGCATAATGCCTATATATGGGTGTTGGGTATTATGTGAGACAAGCTTTTGGTTCCCAGAGGGGAGATGTTGTCCAACTGGTTTCACGGGTATGTAACTTTTATACATTAATAGAAACCAGATTATAAGTGACTTGTTCGGTGTCGTTCTCTACTTCTACTCATTTCTTATCACCGAACCGGTTATCTCGGGACCAAAGCTCCATCAAACCTGTCGGATCCTAGAATCTCAATTGGTATCAGAGCTACGGTACCGATTCAATCGATCTAATAGTTGACTGAATCACCCTAGCTCATGAAGTTTAAATGTGTAGGGAGTTTTGACCTAAAATATTGAAAAAACATCAAATTGAAGGTCAATTCACAGATAGATTTTGAAATTGAAGACATCATTAGATTCGGAATCGATTTTTGCATACTCCTGTGAAGTTTCATCATAAAATTCAAAGAAATAAAGATTCTGGAACCAAAAATGTGATTGGAAGTGTTCTTGCGAAATCATCACAGCTTCGTACGAACGCACAACTTCGTACAAACCGGCGTTATGAACTGGTGTTACAGGTTCGTACGAATCCACTCATGGGTCGTACGAAGGGACAATCCTGGGTTCGTACGAAGGGACAGTCCAGCTTCGTACGAAGGGACACTTGGTACTTAATTGTCATTTCGTCCGGAACTTTAGCCAACATATTTTATGATGCGTTCACATATTGTGGAAATTAGTGGGGTAGTTATGATACTGGAGCAGAATGTTTATCATTTAGGGTATCTGACTATTTATGGGCCGTAACGTTAAATTCGCATAGATGAAAAACTGACATTCGGGGAAGAAATTGTCATATTCTCAGTATAGTCGAGTTTTTCAGAGATGATAAAAGACTGAATTGCTCAGTTTGAGGGGAAATTCAGTGATAAGACGTCAGAATTTGCAAAAAATGAGGGGGAATAAGAATTTCATAGAATATATTGAAATTCTGGCATTTTTGAAATTCGTGACGATGCAACAGTATTCGGTTGGTTCCGACTTCAGAATTGTCTGGGAATGTGAATATGATAATGGATGAGTGCTTCTGAGATCTGGATTGTCCGAGAGGGTAAATCTGATTGTGAACGAAAGCTTCGGAGATCTAAATGTCTTACCAGATGATTTGTTATCCGTTGAAGATTTGCTGATTGTGGAGAACACCGTTTATATGGATCTATCATTCTTGAAGGTGCTTAAAAGTGATCACGGAAAATGGATATCAAATTTTTGTGGGTAATCAGAGATTTGAAGTTAACCAGTGTGGTATTTGAAGTTTCTATCAATTTTCGGTTGGGTTTTTGTACAATAAACAAATCAAGCAGGCGGAATGCGAGATCGATAGTGCTGAAATGATATATCAAAAACCAAATGCGGATGTGGTTAAGGTTGAAACAGAGAAGCTGCAGTGATTAGTTTCAAGTTGATGATTATTCGCGAAGATTGCAGTTGAGCAAATCAGAGGAGGAGTCGTGAACTGTGCAAACAAAGACCTGAAGATTTATTTCAGGGGGAATATGTACAAACACTATCAAAGCAAACCCGAATCATCAATCAAGAGGGAATCAATTAAAGATTTCAAGATGCCTGATTGAAGTTGCAAAATATCTGAAGTTGCATAATATTCAAACACGGCTCAAGGTTTTCAAAGTGACGATTCGACAGTGACAGCCAAGGGGGAATTTGTTGGTGCATATTTTGTATGTCTGCCACTGTGCGAATAGGCTAGATAGAGCGTGTGTTGAATATTGTATAGAATAGTGTGAAATCTAGTACGAACTGAAGGTTTTGTGATGTTACAGCTCCTTCGTACGAAGGGAGTCCCTTTGTACAAACGGGCAACTTAGCCAGTTCAAACTGATGCACAAGACCTTAGCCAGTTCGTACGAAGGCACTAGGTATAGCTTCGTATGAAGGCATAATGCCTGTATATATGGGTGTTGGGTCTTGTGTTAGACAAGCTTTTGGTTCCCAGAGGGGAGATGATGTCCAACTGGTTTCATGGGTATGTAACCTTTATACATTAATAGAAACCAGATTATAAGTGACTTGTTCGGTGTCGTTCTATACTTCTACTCATTTCTTATCACCGAACCGGTTATCTTGGGACCAAAGCTCCGTCAAACCTGTTGGATCCTAGAATCTCAATTGGTATTAGAGCTACGGTACCGATTCAATCAATCTAGCAGTTGATTGAATCACCTACGCTCATGAATTTTGGACGTGTAGGGATTTTTGACGTAAAATATTGAAAAAACATCAAATTGAAGGTCAATTCACAGATAGATTTTGAAATTGAAGACATCATTAGATTCGGAATTGATTTTCGCATAATCCTGGGAAGTTTCATCATGAAATTCAAAAGAAATAAAGATTCTGGATCGAAAAATGTGATTGGAAGTGTTCTTGAGAAATCAGCACAGCTTTGTACGAACCAGCGTTATGAACTGGTGTTACAGGTTCGTACGAATCCACTCATGGGTCGTACGGAGGGACAATCCTGGGTTCGTACGAAGGGACAGTCCAGCTTCGTACGAAGGGGCACTTGGTACTTAATTGTCATTTCGTCCGGAACTTTAGCCAACATATTTGATGATGCATTCACATATTGTGGAAATTAGTGGGGTAGTCATGATACTGGTGCAGAATGTTTATTATTTAGGGTATCTGACTATTTATGGGCCGTAACGTTAAATCCGTATAGATGAAAAACTGACATTCGCGGCAGAAATTGTCATATTCTCAGTATAGTCAAGTTTTTTAGAGATGACAGAAGACTGAATTGCTCAGTTTGAGGGGGAATTCAGTGATAAGACGTCAGAATTTGCAAAAATGATGGGGAATAAAAATTTCATAGAATATATTGAAATTCCGGTAATTTTTGAAATTCGTGACGATGAAACAGTAGTTCCGACTTCAGAATTATCTGGGAATGTGAATCTGATCGTGGATGAATGCTTCTGAGATATGGATTGTCCGAGAGGGTAAATCTGATTGTGGACGAAAGCTTCGGAGATCTGAATGCGTTACTAGATGATTTGTTATCCATTGAAGATTTGCTGATTGTGGAGAATACCGTCTATACGGATCTATCATTCTTGAAGGTGCTTAAAAGTGATCACTGAAAATGGGATATCAAATTTTTGGGGTAATCAGAGATTTGAAGTTAACCAGTGTGGTATTTGAAGTTTCTATCAATTGCTGGTTGGATTTTTGTACAATAAACAGATCAAGCAGGCGGAATGCGAGATCGATGGTGCTGAAATGATATATCAAAAACCGAATGCGGATTTGGTTAAGGTTGAAACAGAGAAGCTGCATTGATTAGTTTCAAGTTGATGATTATTCGCAAAGATTGCAGTTGAGCAAATCAGAGGAGGAGTCGCGAACTGTGCAAACAAAGACCTGAAGATTTATTTCAGGGGGAATATGTACAAACACTGTCAAAGCAAACCCGAATCATCAATCAAGGGGGAATCGATTGAATATTTCAAGATGCCTGATTGAAGTTGAAAAATATCTGAAGTTGCATAATATTCAAACACGGCTCAAGGTTTTCAAAGTGACGATTCGACAGTGACAGCCAAGGGGGAATCTGTTGGTGCATATTTTGTATGTCTGCCACTGTGTGAATAGGCTAGATAGAGCGTGTGTTGAATATTGTATAGAATATTGTTAAATCCAGTACGAACTGAAGGTTTTGTGATGTTACAGCTCCTTCGTACGAGTGGAGTCCCTTCGTACAAACGGGCAACTTAGCCAGTTCGTACTGATGCACAAGACCTTAGCCGGTTCGTACGAAGGCACTAGGTGTAGCTTCGTACGAAGGCACAATGCCTATATATATGGGTGTTGGGTCTTGTGTTAGACAAGCTTTTGGTTCCCAGAGGGGAGATGCTATCCAACTGGTCTCATGGGTATGTAACTTTTATACATTAATAGAAACCAGATTATAAGTGACTTGTTCGGTGTCGTTCTCTACTTCTACTCATTTCTTATCACCGAACCGGTTATCTCGGGACCAAAGCTCCGTCAAACCTGCCGGATCCTGGAATCTCGTTATATCTTTAAGAATCACTTGCATTGTACAGGTTGAATATGTGACAACTGGCACCAAACCGGTAATTTCCGTACAATTTAATTAATATTTAACATCTGCAATTATGTGCTTAAACGTCAACATTGTCTAATTACATGCTATACTTGTGAATTCATGCACGTTTTATACTTCGAATAATGCTTTATGCATTACTATTAGCGTTGCGTCAGAAAGACTAGTAAACTCACCGGTAAGACACATTGTGTCAGCAATTCTGCAGAAAGCAGTCAGACAGTAGAATTAGGGCCTGGGAGTAGGTCCAACGTCTAAAATACATCAAAACCCAAGCATGGATACAAGGGTTAACATATAGATTTTCCGGAAGCTAAATTATGCATTAAAAAGCACCCGAAACACACTTTAAATGTGGAATTTCATATATTTCAGCAAAATTCAGCATTATAACGAGTTAGTAACATGTAAAAATATGACTAAATGGCCCTGAATGCTTTCCTAAGTGTCGGGAATTAAAAGTGTCATAAAAGGGCACTTAAAGATCACTAAACGGAATAGTTTGACACTTTAACGAACCGGTATTTAACCGAACAACCGGACACTACCCGAAACACCAAAATTATACTACAAGCATTGTTTTAATGTTTCTGAGCTAGTCATGATCCCCGAACACCCTAACACACTATATAACACATCATACACATAAACACCTAACTAATACACTTGGAGTTCTAGCTAATCACTTAACTTACCATTGAAACTTACACTTTACCCCCCCCCCCTTGGTTGTGGACGGTCACAAGGGTGGCCCCCACCCTTGATCCGCATTGTTTTGTGTTGTACTTAAGAGACATAATAACCTATGGACAAAACTAAAACATGGTTATAAGTAAACTTGAGCTCTCATTCATCTCCCACACTTCATCCTCCATCTTTCTCCCTCTCCTCTCCCCACTTTCGGCCGTAGCCAACCACCAACACCACCACCATCTTCAATTCAAGTTCAACCAATCTCAAGTGTACACAAGGTGCAATAAGGGTTACAAGCAAGCTTGGTGGTCTTGGATCTTGAAGGACCTCTCCCATTTGCTTTTATCCAACCCATTTGTCATCTTCAACCTCTTGTGTTCTTCCCTAGCCTTGTGCTAGTAGTAAGGCCCTAATAATCCCTTGTTATTTCATATTTAGATGGTTAAAAGATGATGAACATTGTTAATCTTGAAGAACACTAAAGAACATGATCATGATACTTAAACATAAGCTTATTAACATATGAATACATGATGATTTGTGTTTATTTGCTTCTTGATGATTGATGATTTGTGTTAGTGATGTTAGACATCATAAGAAACCTACTAGATTGTGATTAAACACATGATCTAGTAAGTTAAGGTGATGATCTTGTGAAAGAACAAGATGATCATATTTTATATACATGAACTTGAATGATGAAATTTGTTTTAAACAAAATACAAATCTTGTAAATAGATGATTACAAAATAATTTTCTCAAGAAACCAAGTTTATTTTCAAGATTTACAAAGTCATGGTTTCTAAGTAAACCAATCATATTTTAGTGTTTAAACAAGACTAGAAACATGTTTGTAACAAGAAAAATACCAAAGAAATATTTTTAGAAAAATCATCTTACAAGTTGTAAATGACCAAATCTTTTAATAATGTGATTTACAAATAAACATGTTTTAAAGGGTAACTAAACCTACTAAATGACATGGTAAGTTACTACAAGTTTTTACAAAAACTTCAAGTTCATCATGTAGTGTAATTTACATGATCTTGGCTCATGGTAAGTCTTGATTGTGTTGTTGATGATTGATGATGATTTTAAAAGAAAATAAACACATGTTTTGAAAACATGGGAAACCTCCATTTTTAGGGGAAACCATGTCAAAATTTCTATAAAATTTTGACACTTAGAAAAATATAAGTTTTGGTGAAACTTATTCCCTAAAAATTTACCTAAAAATATTTACCAAGGTTTCCCTAATTTTTGTGTAAAATTTCCAAGTTAAGAAATGATGATTTCTTCAAGTTAAAAATTGATACTAAGTATGTATATTTTTGAGAAAAATATATAAATTTTTTGGTCACCAAATTTTGTGCTAAGTGTATGTATTATGTATTGTATGTAATAGTGTATTAGGACTTGAAAATACACTAAATACTCCCAAGGAGTAGAAATACAAAAAATACACATACAATATGCTTAGACAAATACAAGAAAATATATTTATGAAAATATATTTCTTAATAGATTATGTAACTCGGACAAGTTACGAACTTAAAATGCCTTCTTGGACAAAAATACATAACTGGGGTGAAAAATACAAGATACTTATATTTATTTTTGAGAAAATAATATAAGTAAGATACATAGTTAAAAATATAAATTATTTTTAACAACCAAGAACACATACATAAAAGATGGTGACTTGTACTTGTGCGATACAAGTCTAGTGACTGACGTTAATAAAACACGTATAGGTCACGACGCTATATAAGCAAACCCGATGAAGTTTACGGCGCAGGAAACGCAAAGTTGTGAGTTCATGTCCCCACTTTTAAACTTTTATATGCTTTTTAAACTTAGGGAAAATACATGTGTTATGGTATGTTGAATACAAAAACTAAGGAATGATACTTTAGATCATGTCACGAATAGGGTGCCATAAGCACCATTAATCAGTTACATACCAAGACCGCGGAACAAAAGGTTAGATCTAATGGGTTTCAGGCAGCCACACTCTTGGTGATACTAGTACCAAGCAGTGCTTTTGTGTCTCTAGTCGTGAATCGACAGTCGTGGATTCGACAGTTAAAAATGCCTATGGTTTAGATACTTCCTATGTCGTGTCACGTGTTAGTGGCCTTGCAAACCATTAGCGATCTCGATTTCCTTATATTTACAGAAATACTTGTTTCATACAAATTACATACCATGTTTTCATTCAAAGTATACAAACGTTCAATACAAAAACTGCATGAATTCACACCAACATTATGTTGACGATTTTCCAAAAACTCACATGTATTTCAGGTAACTAAAGTGGATGTGCGCGCGGTTTTACTCTCACTCTTGGATGTTGTTTATGTTGTTAGCTATGTGTGTCAAGACTCCTATGCCTCTTTTGCGGGATTGGTTGTTATATCCCACCTCATGTGGTGATATAATAATTAAAACCTTGTTGTTTGTAGATGAAATAAAGTTGTAAACTTTTTAAAACAATTATTGGTCGTGTGATGTAAACACTTATCTTAAACCATGTTTTGAATGTTTAAAGTCAATGGCATTTGGAGTTATTTTATGAGCATGTAGTATGTTTACCATTCGTATGCAATGAGAACCTTTCAAGATCACACCTCGTGCTTCCGCCTTATAAAGGGGTGTGACAGATTGGTATCAGAGCCAGGTTGTAGTGAACCAGGATTCCTTCTCGAGTCTAGACTACAATCTTTAGGATCCTTTCACGAAAACAATTTTTTAAAAAAAATTTCATTGCATAAAACTTTCCGCGACATCCACTACCTGAAACTATTTTCAAAGAGTCAAGTAAGGACACTACGAGACTTAGGGTGCACTAGAGTTGCACTTATCTTTGACTAAGAATTACTTGCAAATATGTGTAATTGTTAATATATACATATACTAGAAATAGAATATCATAGGTACATGTGTCTTCACCTGAAAGCAATGGCCTATCTGAAGGAAGTGATCCGACGATGAAACGAACTGTGCAGACTGTTCAAGGACTTACGTAATTATGGATGCATACATAATTATGGAATTCAGTGCACAGAAACCACAGCAAGTCTTGTCACGTATCAAACGAGATTCCTTCAATACAAGCAAAGGTCAAACGTGAATACACTCACCCCTCCCCCAGCCTATTAAATACTCTGTTGGAGTAATAATTTTGGGTATAAAGACAAGAACCGCCAATGTGAAGTAAGATATTTTGTCCTTTACATATATTAAACTTGTACTTTGGGGAGATGTAACCCTTATGCATTTTGTTTACTTCGCAAACAATGATGTAACAAGTTGTTCTGATATGTGTAAAGACTCGGTGAATATCTTATGACACGCCAGTATTTATCTATTTATACCTGCTTGTTGCTGTATGAATTGATTTATACGTTGGGCGGATTGTTTTATGTCACTTATATGGGTATATGTCTGTGTATATATACTATTACTGTCTCGTATGACGATATCAAACAAATGTCTAACCCTGTTGTGTTATGTTGACAGAACATGGCACCTAGGAGAGCTGTGAACAATCGGGATTCTGATCAACCCCCTCCTCCTCTTCTGCCGAGGACCGCTGAGGAACTGAACGCCCTATTGGAAGAAAGGATCTCCGCAGCTATCGCTCAATACGAGGCGAGGCGAACCGCACCGAACAAAGTGGAGGACCAAGCAATGCTAGACGTAATGGGCAGGGAGATACATCTGGAGGAAACACAGCTCAAGGCTGCACTTTCAAGCAGTTTCTCGACTGCAAGCCGCTGAATTACGACGGCACTAGAGGTGCAGTGGCGTTTGTACGCTGGACGGAGAAGACTGATTCCACTATCCGTATGAGAAAGTGTACCGCGGACCAGCAAGTCACTTTTGTTACGGGGTTGTTTGTTGATGAAGCTTTGACTTGGTGGAATTTGCAAGTTCAGACTCTGGGTGATGATGCTGCGTATGGCATGACGTGGGATGAGCTAAAGGAACGAATGAGAGAGAAGTATTGTTCTCGTGCTGAACTCCAAAGGTTGGAGACTGAGTTCTGGCACTTGACCATGGAAGGTGCAGACATTACTGGTTATACCCGAAGGTTCCACGATTTGTCAAGAGTGATCCCCTATATGGTGACTCCTAAATTTAAGCGCGTTGAGCACTACATCTGGGGATTGGCTTCAGAGTTTCGCAGCATGGTAACTTCGGCTAAACCTGAAACGATCACTCAGGCTGTAACTCTGGCTGTCAGCCTTACTGAAGATGCTGTTCGTATGAAGAAGTTATCGCTAAACCCAACTGAGAAGACCGTGACGCATGTTGAGTCGTCTGGTGACAAGAAAAGGAAGCATGTGAGCCTGAATCAAGTGACACGTAACAACAAGGGTTCCAATAACAAGAAGTGCGACCCCAACCCGCCTCAGGAGGTGAAAACTCTTGCAACCATGAATGACGCTCCTGCCAGAGGATACCTGGGCACTCTGCCCATTTGCAACCAGTGCAAGCGTCATCATGAAGGAGTTTGTCGCGTCCCAAAATGCGACAAGTGTGGAAAACTGGGTCACCATACTGAGAACTGTTGGGGAAAAGGAAATGGAAATGGTAATAGAAATGGGAATGGAAACCGCAACGGTGCTGGTAATAGAAACGGTGGTGGAAATGGCAATGGCAATGGTAACCGGAATGGTAATGGAGCTGGGCAGAACCAAGGATGCTTTGGTTGTGGAAGCAAGGATCATTTCATGAAAGATTGCCCAAGGGGGAACAATGCTCAGGCTCGAGCATTCGTGATTGGAGCAAGGAACGCACGCGAGGACCCTAATGTGGTCACCGGTACGTTTCTCGTTAACAATCACTTTGCATCCATACTATTTGACACTGGTGCCAATTATAGCTTCATGTCTGTGGAATTTAAACGTATGCTTGGAATAGAATCTAGTAGATTAGATATTCCTTATTCCATAGAACTAGCCAATGGTAAACTTGTTGAATCGGGCGAAGTTGTTAGGGGTTGCTCATTAGAACTTGGTGAACGAAGATTTAGCATCGACCTCTTACCTATTCAAATGGGTAGCTTCGATGTAGTGGTCGGGATGGACTGGTTGTCCAAGAACAAAGCTGGAGTTATTTGTTACGAGAAAATCATTCGCATCCCTCTGGCAAATGATGAAACTCTCATCATGCATGGAGAAAAACGAGATGCACCTCTGCGAATCATCAGTTGTATGAAAGCGCAGAAGTGCTTAAGGAAAGGATGTGTTGCTTTCCTGGCACACGTTGTAGATATGAAGGCTGAGGAGCCGAAACTCGAAGACATTCCTATGGTGAAGGAATTCCCTGATGTTTTTCCCGAAGATCTGCCAGGACTACCTCCGCAACGACAAGTCGAATTCCATATAGACTTGGTTCCAGGAGCCGCTCCTGTAGCCAAGGCACCCTATCGGCTTGCACCATCCGAGATGCAAGAATTATCTACACAACTCTAGGAGTTGTTGGATAAAGGATTCATAAGGCCAAGCTTCTCGCCTTGGGGAGCTCCAGTATTGTTCGTAAAGAAGAAGGATGGAACACTGCGGATGTGTATCGATTACAAAGAACTGAATAAGCTCACTATCAAGAATCTGTACCCACTACCGAGGATTGACGACTTATTCGATCAATTGCAAGGATCGAGCTACTATTCCAAGATCGACCTTCGATCTGGGTACCATCAGTTAAGAATCCAAGAGGAGAGCGTACCAAAGACTGCATTCCGAACGCATTATGGGCATTACGAGTTCCTTGTGATGCCATTCGGACTGACGAACGCGCCAGCGGTATTTATGGATCTGATGAACCGCGTATGCAAACCATATCTCGATAAATTCGTAATTGTATTTATCGATGATATGCTGATTTACTCGCGAACGAGAGAAGAGCACGAGCAATACCACAGAACCATTTTGGAACTACTGAAGAAAGAGAAACTTTATGCAAAGTTTTCAAAGTGCGAATTCTGGATTCGCGAAGTACAGTTTCTTGGTCACGTTGTGAATGAGAAGGGCATTCATGTAGACCCATCCAAGATTGAAGTAATAAAGAATTGGGAAGCCCCCAAAACCCCAACTGAAGTTCGACAATTTTTGGGCTTAGTGGGCTATTACCGACGGTTTATTGAGAATTTCTCCAAAATAGCTCAACCGCTGACAACCCTTACACAGAAAGACAAGAAGTACGACTGGGGTAATAAGCAGGAAGAAGCCTTCCAACTGCTCAAAAATAAGCTATGCGATGCACCGATACTATCCTTACCCGAAGGCACTGAAGACTTCGTGGTATACTGCGACGCTTAGCGTCAAGGTTTGGGTTGCGTGCTCATGCAGCGCCAAAAAGTCATCGCTTACGCTTCAAGGCAGTTGAAGGTGCATGAAAGGAACTATACCACTCACGACCTAGAGCTAGGCGCAGTGGTATTCGCCTTGAAGATCTGGCGACATCATTTATATGGTACACGATGTACAATCTTCACAGATCACAAAAGCCTGCAACACATATTTGATCAGAAGGAATTAAACATGCGTCAGCGACGATAGGTTGAGTTGCTGAACGATTATGACTGTGAGATTAACGGTGTGTTCCCGAGTTAAAAATCCCTCCCCTCCCCTTCCCTCCCCTCCCCTCCATGTCTTTCCAAATTGGAAAGACTATTTTCAGGCAAAAAAAACTCCATTTTCCCTCCCCTCCCCCTGTTAAGTGGATCTCTGGAACACAGCCTAAGTACCATCCTGGAAAGGCAAACGTTGTAGCAGACGCGTTAAGCCGAAAAGAAAGGGTTAAGACCTTAAGGGTTCGAGCATTGGAAATGACTATTCGGATGAACCTCACTGCATGCATTCGTGACGCACAACAAGAAGCCCTTAAGGGAGACAATCGTAAAGCTGAATACCTCCGGGGTATGCTGAAGAATTTGGTGCCAAACAAAGAGGGAACCTTATACTTTAAGGGGCGTATTTGGGTTCCGCTCTATGGCGGTATTCGAGAAGTCATCCTTAATGAAGCTCACAAGTCGAGATACTCGATCCATCCAGGATCGGACAAAATGTATCAAGACTTGAAGGATTACTATTGGTGGCCGAGGCTTAAAAGCGATGTGGCTATCTATGTTGGAAAATGCCTAACCTGTGCTAAGGTTAAGGCTGGATATCGGAAACCGTCCAGGCTATTGCAACAACCAGAGATACCCATGTGGAAGTGGGAGCAAATCTCGATGGACTTCATAACAAAATTACCCAGGACCCCTAGAGGGCACGATATGATATGGGTGATAGTTGATCGATTGACGAAATCTGCGCATTTCCTACCGATCCGAGAAAAGGATAGCATTGGAAAGCTTGCTGAGTTGTACCTGAAAGAAATCGTGGCACGTCATGGGGTGCCTATCTCAATTATTTCAGACAGAGATGGACGTTTTGTCTCGAGGATCTGGCAATCCTTCCAGGAGGCCTTTGGATCTCAACTAGATCTAAGCACGGCCTTCTATCCGCAAACAGACGGCCAGAGTGAACGGACCATACAAACGCTGGAAGATATGCTTCGCGCATGTGTTATGGACCTAGGCGGCAGCTAGGATACTCGTCTACCTTTAGTTGAGTTTTCCTACAATAACAGTTACCATACGAGTATAAAAGCCGCACCGTTCGAAGCTCTGTATGGCCGCAAGTGCCGCTCGCCATTATGTTGGGCAGACGCTGGAAACAAACGTATGGTTGGTCCTGAACTTATACAAGAGACAACCGACAAAATCATGTAGATCCGAGAGCGCATTAAGGCGGCTCGAGATCGACAAAAGAGCTACAATGATCGAAGACGAAAACCCTTAGAATTTGAGGTGGGAGACAAAGTTTTGTTAAAGGTCTCACCTTGGAAGGGCGTAGTAAGATTCGGAAAACGTGGAAAGCTGAATCCACGATACATCGGACAATTCAAGATCTTGGAAAGAATTGGTACCGTGGCTTACAAGTTGGAATTACTGGAAGAACTTAACGGAGTACATGATACATTTCATGTGTCCAACCTCAAGAAGAGTCCAACCCAAGAAATAGTGATAATCCCTGCGGATGAAGTGCATATTGACGACACACTCCGATTTACAGAACAACCCGTTGAGGTTACAGACTGGAAAGTCAACAAGACCCGGAGGAGTAGTGTCAAACTTGTAAAGTACGTTGGAACTCTAAGCACGGACCCGAGTACACGTGGGAATGTGAAGACCAGTATAAAGACAAGTACCCCCACCTGTTCAAGAAAACTCCTGCGAGAGTTAGCTCAGCCTGAATTTCGGGACGAAATTCTTTTAACGGGGGGAGACTGTGACAACTGGCACCAAACCGGTAATTTCCGTACAATTTAATTAATATTTAATATCTGCAATTATGTGCTTAAACGTCAACATTGTCTAATTACATGCTATACTTGTGAATTCATGCACGTTTTATACTTCAAATATTGCTTTATGCATTACTGTTAGTGTTGCGTCAGAAAGACTAGTAAACTCACCGGTAAGACACGTTGTGTCAGCAATTCTGCAGAAAGCAGTCAGACAGTAGAATTAGGGCCTGGGAGTAGGTTCAACGTCTAAAATACATCAAAACCCAAGCATGGATACAAGGGTTAACATATAGATTTTCCGGAAGCTAAATTATGCATTAAAAAGCACCCGAAACACACTTTAAATGCAGAATTTCATATATTTTAGCAAAATTCAGCATTGTAACGAGTTAGTAACATGTAAAAATATGACTAAATGGCCCTGAATGATTTCCTAAGTGTCGGGAATTAAAAGTGTCACAAAAGGGCACTTAAAGATCACTAAACGGAATAGTTTGACACTTTAACGAACCGGTATTTAACCGAACAACCGGACACTACCCGAAACACCAAAATTATACTAGAAGCATTGTTTTAATGTTTCTGAGCTAGTCATGATCCTCGAACACCCTAACACACTATATAACACATCATACACATAAACACCTAACTAATACACTTGGAGTTCTAGCTAATCACTTAACTTACCATTGAAACTTACACTTTACCCCCCCCCCTTGGTTGTGGACGGTCACAAGGGTGGCCCCCACCCTTGATCCACCTTGATACTATTGGATTCTCCATGATCTTACTTGATTTGCTAGGAGATTTTTTGTTGTACTTAAGAGACATAATAACCTATGGACGAAACTAAAACATGGTTATAAGTAAACTTGAGCTCTCATTCATCTCCCACACTTCATCCTCCATCTTTCTCCCTCTCCTCTCCCCACTTTCGGCCGTAGCCAACCACCAACACCACCACCATCTTCAATTCAAGTTCAACCAATCTCAAGTGTACACAAGGTGCAATAAGGGTTACAAGCAAGCTTGGTGGTCTTGGATCTTGAAGGACCTCTCCCATTTGCTTTTATCCAACCCATTTGTCATCTTCAACCTCTTGTGTTCTTCCCTAGCCTTGTGCTAGTAGTAAGGCCCTAATAATCCCTTGTTATTTCATATTTAGATGGTTAAAAGATGATTAACATTGTTAATCTTGAAGAACACTAAAGAACATGATCATGATACTTAAACATAAGCTTATTAACATATGAATACATGATGATTTGTGTTTATTTGCTTCTTGATGATTTGTGTTAGTGATGTTAGACATCATAAGAAACCTACTAGATTGTGATTAAACACATGATCTAGTAAGTTAAGGTGATGATCTTGTGAAAGAACAAGATGATCATATTTTATATACATGAACTTGAATGATGAAATTTGTTTTAAACAAAATACAAATCTTGTAAATAGATGATTACAAAATAATTTTCTCAAGAAACCAAGTTTATTTTTTCAAGATTTACAAAGTCATGGTTTCTAAGTAAACCAATCATATTTTAGTGTTTAAACAAGACTAGAAACATGTTTGTAACAAGAAAAATACCAAAGAAATATTTTTAGAAAAATCATCTTACAAGTTGTAAATGACCAAATCTTTTAATAATGTGATTTACAAATAAACATGTTTTAAAGGGTAACTAAACCTACTAAATGACATGGTAAGTTACTACAAGTGTTTACAAAAACTTCAAGTTCATCATGTAGTGTAATTTACATGATCTTGGCTCATGGTAAGTCTTGATTGTGTTGTTGATGATTGATGATGATTTTAAAAGAAAATAAACACATGTTTTGAAAACATGGGAAACCTCCATTTTTAGGGGAAACCATGTCAAAATTTCTATAAAATTTTGACACTTAGAAAAATATAAGTTTTGGTGAAACTTATTCCCTAAAAATTTACCTAAAAATATTTACCAAGGTTTCCCTAATTTTTGTGTAAAATTTCCAAGTTAAGAAATGATGATTTCTTCAAGTTAAAAATTGATACTAAGTATGTATATTTTTGAGAAAAATATATATATTTATTGGTCACCAAATTTTGTGCTAAGTGTATGTATTATGTATTGTATGTAATAGTGTATTAGGACTTGAAAATACACTAAATACTCCCAATGAGTAGAAATACAAAAAATACACATACAATATGCTTAGACAAATACAAGAAAATATATTTATGAAAATATATTTCTTAATAGATTATGTAACTCGGACAAGTTATGAACTTAAAATGTCTGCTTGGACAAAAATACATAACTCGGGTGAAAAATACAAGATACTTATATTTATTTTTGAGAAAATAATATAAGTAAGATACATAGTTAAAAATATAAATTATTTTTAACAACCAAGAACACATACATAAAAGATGGTGACTTGTACTTGTGCGATACAAGTCTAGTGACTGACGTTAATAAAACACGTATAGGTCACGACGCTATATAAGCAAACCCGGTGAAGTTTACGGCGCAGGAAACGCAAAGTTGTGAGTTCATGTCCCCACTTTTAAACTTTTATATGCTTTTTAAACTTAGGGAAAATACATGTGTTATGGTATGTTGAATACAAAAACTAAGGAATGATACTTTAGATCATGTCACGAATAGGGTGCCATAAGCACCATTAATCAGTTACATACCAAGACCGCGGAACAAAAGGTTAGATCTAATGGGTTTCAGGCAGCCACACTCTTGGTGATACTAGTACCAAGCAGTGCTTTTGTGTCTCTAGTCGTGAATCGACAGTCGTGGATTCGACAGTTAAAAATGCCTATGGTTTGGATGCTTCCTATGTCGTGTCACATGTTAATGGCCTTGCAAACCATTAGCGATCTCGATTTCCTTATATTTACAGAAATACTTGTTTCATACAAATTACATACCATGTTTTCATTCAAAGTATACAAACGTTCAATACAAAAACTGCATGAATTCACACCAACATTATGTTGACGGTTTTCCAAAAACTCACATGTATTTCAGGTAACTAAAGTGGATGTGCGCGCGGTTTTACTCTCGCTCTTGGATGTTGTTTATGTTGTTAGCTATGTGTGTCAAGACTCCTAAGCCTCTTTTGCGGGATTGGTTGTTATATTCCACCTCATGTGGTGATATAATAATTAAAACCTTGTTGTTTGTGGATGAAATAAAGTTGTAAACTTTTTAAAACAATTATTGGTCGTGTGATGTAAACACTTATCTTAAACCATGTTTTGAATGTTTAATGTCAATGGCATTTGAAGTTATTTTATGAGCATGTAGTATGTTTACCATTCGTATGTAATGAGAACCTTTCAAGATCACACCTCGTGCTTCCGCCTTAGAAAGGGGTGTGACAGAATAAATGAAATTTTATATATCAAAAAATAAAAAAAGTTGCATCTTTAAAAAATCTGTGTCACGGTTTGAATAAATGTAATTTCATATACTAAATAAAAAAAAATATTTATAAAAAACTCCATGTATTGCACGGGTTAAATAAATTTAATTTTATATACCAAAAAATAAAATGGATAAATATAAATGGAAAACAAAACAGTAAAAGATAAAAAGATAAAATTATTACTTGTATTTTCATTTATATTTTTACATTAAAAATCTAAAACATTAGTAGAAGCCATGAGTTACCTATGCTTATGTTATTATAATTCAATTTTATTAATCCCTATTATAAAGTAAAGACATGATAAATATAAATGGAAAAAAAATAGCAGAAGATAAAATTTATAAATTAAAATAATATATTTTTTATTTGAATCTTATTAACAAATATTATCTATATCTATTTGTTTAGGATATATTCTTTATTTGAATCTTATTAATAAATATTATCTATTTCTGTTTGTTTAGGGTAAACGATAAAAAGATAAAATTTATGGATTAAAGTAATATATTTTTTGTTTAAATCTTATTAACAAATATTATTTGTATCTATATATTTAGGCGGGAAAAAATAGTTGAGATCACCTCATAAAGTGTCATGTGTCCTCCATATGATTTACTTTATTATATATATATATTTTTTTAAATTAATAGTAATATATAAAAGTTATTTACATTTACAAAAAACTATGAAACTATATAAAAGTGAGCAGTATTTACATTTACAAAAACTATGAAACTATATAAAAGTGAGTAGTATTCCTAAAACTGTGGATCCCATTAATAGGCATTCATTTAACTTCACATGTCCATCTTCATTAGATAATCCAAATTAAGAAACATCATAAAACATTCTTAATCAGTTATCACGTCATAAAAACATCCAATTTTCAAAAACACTCAAACCCCCACCTAAGATCATAGGTGTGGGCGTGGAAGCCACAACAACGCCGGAACACCTCCCTGTAGACGGCGTTGTGGTTGGCGTAGGGGAAGGGGCAGGAGGAATTCCACCGGCGTGGAGGCAATTGTGCGGGTGAGGTGGAGACTCTTGATTGGTGGGTGTAGTTTATGTTTGTTTTGATTAGTTGATGTTTAATTTTCTTTTTAAATTTTTTCCCTCTTCCACGCCATTTCTCACCCCGTGCTTTTTCTCCACGCCACAGTGTTGACTTGGTTGTCACATGGCATTTCACACTCATTCTTCGTGCCCTCCCACATCGTGTCGTCTAACAAGAAAACCTAAAAACACAACGCAATGTCACATCATCACCATTTTTTAATAAAAAAGATTTCTTTCTTTAATATTACTACCCAACGTCCCAACCCTCCCACCCGGACCCACCCAGTGACACCATCCACACCATTTACTCGTTTTTGTAGTTTGTCTGTAAAAATGATTCTCAAAGATGGAAGGTAAAAATGATGCCCCCAATTGCTAAAAACAAGATGGATTGGGGCTGCTATTAGACTATATGGTATGGGAGGGGCATGAAACGTCATGTGGCATTTACGTCAGCGTCTGTCAGAAAGGTGGCACGGTGTCAAAAAGCACGGGGTGATATGGGGCATGGAAGAGTGGTGTGGTGTGACACGTGACATACACTTTATATAATTAATTTATTATTAAAAAATAAAACTAGTAGCACCAGTTAATAACAACCATCCACCTCACCACAATGCCAGCTACCACGCTAAGGAAGTGGCGGTGTAGCGACATGGTTGAGGCATCCACGCTACCACACCATGTGGTCTTTTTTAGTTAGTCTCGATCAGTTATTATTGACACATGATGTTAACTGTTTGAGTAAGCTCTTCCATTCATTTTCAACGCTATTCTCAATTAGTTAGTCTCGATCAGTTATTACTAACACATAATGTTTAACTCTTTGAGTAAGCTCTTCCATTCATTTTCAACACTATTCTCAAATTTGTAAGATTATATTGTTTTAATAAATTTAAAATGCAGTGGAGGCAAGGCAACTTCAGATCGACTAGGAAAAAAAATCAAGAAACATGTATTATATGCAAACTTATACACATGATAAGAAATGGTATTTTGTATAAATGTATAATAGTTACAAAATTTTTATATTTATTATAATTATAAGAAACCACTATAATAATTCCTTAAACATATATATAATCAAAACAAATAAAGGTGCTATAACCACAAAGAAAAGTACAATAATGTTTAGAAAATATACATACAACAACATAGTTGCCTTTTTTATCAATAAAAAAATGCGGATGCTAATACTTTGGTATTAATCTGTGTGTTGTGTTTAGCCGTTGGATACTTTGTCCCAAATGTAAGGTTCTTTTGAAAAAAAAAAAGGTACACTTTCTTTAGTAAACCATGGATTCTCTGGTCTCAATATTATTAGACCCATTTTCTTCATCTTGGGGTGGTGTAAGAGCATTTACAATGCATCTTTTATATGTATGTGAGTGTAACCTCTATATTTATAAGAGTGATTGTAAATTGTTGTGAGTTAAGGAGAGAGAAAAAATTACTGTTTATCAGTAAATTTGGAGGAGATACTGTTTTTACGCCCCACTTGCGGTATGCGCATATAATGTATATATGTGTGGGCGCTCAGGAGGCAAAAGTGAAAGTGCACGAATTTTAACGTTGTTTTACTAATTTCGTGAAAATAACGTTAAAAGAGGGGGATGGTTAATCGTGCATCATGTGGTGGTGTTGATAGCCAAAAGACAAGGGAGTACATGCACTAATCGGCGTTTGTCTTAATTGCCGAGTGTTATGTGCATTATGTCCAAGGCTTGATGCAAAACTACTATCGAGCCAGTGAGGGGTCTCACTGGAAGCAGCCTCTCTATTCCTACGGTGTAGAGGTAAGGCTGTCTAAATTTTACCATCCTCAGACCCTACCTTAACTTTACTATTGATAAGATTTAATGAGTATGAGTATGATGATGGTTGTGAGAGGAGAGATAAAACATAATAGTAAAAGTATAAAAGAACTATTGTTTAATTGAAAAGAAGAGAGAAAAGTTAGTATTTTTTAATGTAATTATAGAGATGGAGTAAAAGATTTGATTGTGAATGCTCTAAGAGTATTTTTTTTTTAGCTTTTCCTTTTTGGTGAGGTGACAACCTTAGATATTTTTACATATTGGGTCGGTTTTGAGGGAGGTAGTTTTGTGGGCGGATGGTGTTGAACAACTCTTGTTGGGTGATAACTTTTTTAGACCATATATCTACAAGAAACCACGGATTTATGTTTAACCTCGAGGGTCTAGTCTAGCTCAATACATACAACTCAAGTTTATTAAAACAAGCATCATTGCTCGAATTCATTTAAGATGGGTTTGATTCAGGGGCGGACCTGGCTTAATGTCAGGCGTAGCCCGGGCTACGGCTCAACTTTTGACCAGTAGTGTAATTTTTTTTTTTTCGATTTTTATACAAATGATACCCCTGAACAAATACGAGGACACCCCTCAATCTTTTTTGCAAACCAATAATAAGCCCAGTTGGTGATAATGAATACAAACCAATAATAAGCCCAATAAAAAACTAAACAATAAGCCCAAATAACTAAACAATAACATATTAGATAAGCCCAAATAACTAAGGGGTTGTTTGGTAGCCTCTGAATGGTCATTAAGAGGCTACCTCTTAATGGAACCATTAAGAATTTTACTAATGAGAAGGTAGAAGAATGTGACATGTGATGATTTACCATTCAGAGGTTACCTCTTAACCATTCAGACTTGAGGTTACCTCTTATTCATTCAGAGGTTTTAAACCATTAAGAGGTAACATCTGAATGGTCATTAAGAGGCTACCAAACAGCCCCTAAATAATATCCCAAAATTGAATGGGCGGCATTATGAAACGTCGACTAGAAGAGTCAGACGTCCAAAAAGTGAAAAAATGATTGTTTGTGCTTGGCCTTGTCGCTGAATCGCTGATCATCTTTGAACACAGAGACAAAACACATCAACAGAAACTGAGAATTGGTTGTACTCATCATCGACATTTATACAAAATTGGGAATTGGCAGGTAGCTCAGGGCTTTGATTCTTTGAATATTCAATATTGGGATTTGGGAACATTTTGGCTGTGAGTATACTCATCGAAGTTCGAACATTAGTTTTAATGGTTTATTGTTGTTACTTGTTGTTAGTTGGCTGTACTCATCATCGACATTTATACAAAATTGGGAATTTTTTTTTTTTTTTGAACAGCAGTTTAATTCTTGTTACTTGTTATTGGTAATTGATTATTTGATAATTGTTTGATTGTTAATTGATTGTTAATTGTTTGATAATTCTTTGAAGTGATGGCGAAACCAAATTCCAAAAGGAGATTATTGAATGTTTTTCAAAGGAAGTAACAAAAAGCATTTGTGCACAAATTAAAGATGACGTGTTTGGGTTGTTGGTAGATGAATCCAGTGATGTTTCTTTGAAGGAGCAAACGGCTGTAGTTGTTAGATATGTTGATAAACTTGGAGCTGTTAGAGAGAGTTTTATCGGAATTGTTCATGTGAAAGACACGGCTTCTACAACTCTTAAACAAGCCATTGATGATTTATTAGCAAGCAACCAGTTGAGCATAAAACAAGTAAGTAATAAAATTCATAGTTTCTTTACATAGTTTCTTTACATTATTATAATAATCATTGTTTATTTTTGTTTTAGGTGAGCGGCTAAGGTTATGATGGTGCAAGCAACATGCGGGGAGAATTTAATGGGTTAAAAGCGTTGATTTTGAAAGATAACCCGTCTGCACATTACATCCATTGTTTTGCTCATCAACTTCAGTTGGTTATAGTGGCTGTTGCAAAAAAACATGCCGGTGTGAAAACTTTCTATGAATTTCTTTCCATGGTTGTCACTACGGTTTCAGCTTCTTGCAAACGAAAAGATATGTTAAGGGAGGAAAAAAAGGCGAGAGTGGAAAAAGATGTGACAACTCGTATTTCGAACCTATCTTTGTGTTTAATGTAACGTATGTGAACCCTATGTGATTATGTGAACTTTAATGATTAATGAGATGTTGTGTTGTTATGATATGAGCATGTATGTATGTAATTGGATCACACAAAACATAACCGATCGCACAACTTCAACTCGATCGCACAAGCCCACTCGGGCTACACTTATTGTACTTGAACCGAATGGGCAGCCCATTATGATGGATTCGGCCCACCTCTCACACGCATAACCTCATGAGGAGGTTAACACTTCTCATTGTTGCAAATCTCATAACACACACAAACCCTACTCTCTTTCTCTCTTCTCAAACTCGACGGCAGCCACATCCCATATCTCGAAGCTTTTTAGTTCGGATTCCTCTTCATTCTACCTTCTAACCGGTTAGTGTTTTTATGGTTGATTGCATATTGAATGATGTTATGATTTATGTGATTCTCTACAATGATTTGTGAATGTTACATGTTTAGTTATGAATGATGAGGATTGGTGTTCATGTAATCGGTTCATATGTGTTGCATGACTTGATTAATTTAGGGTTGGTAATTATGTAATGTTGATGTTGAGTTAGAACCGAGGAGATGAAGTCGGCTGTGATGGGTTTAGATGTTCAATTGATTCATAGGTCTTGATATGGATTACGGATCTTGATGTTAATCATACTAGTTGATTCGATGAGATGATGTTGAGTTGTTACATGATTGTTAGGGTTCATATAAGTTAATTGGTAAATCCTTTGGTTTGATCGATTGGCACTAGGTTTGGAAACTGTTGACCGATTTAATGATGATTTGATCGAATAATTGTAAAACAAGAAATTGTTCAAATTGTTGTAACTGATTGCATGATCTTAGGAGAATCACTTAACTGATCGCACAAGACCAAATCACACAAGATCGGAACACACAAGTTCTGATCGCACAAGCCCTTGAATCGCACAAGGGCTAGTCGCACAAGACTTGGTACAACCACTTTAAGCACCATGTACAGTCAATATTTGCATGATCGCACAAGACCTTGTGGATCACACAAGAAGGTGCCGATCGCACAAGTCTTGGGCCTCACACAAACAACTTGAATGTCATTACTGTTGGGCCTCAAAGCCCAAGTCCAGTCGCACATGATGTCCCGAGTCGCACAAGATCAAACGGATCGCACAAGATATATTATCTGTTTATTTAATTGGGTCGTGTATATGCTTATAGATTTGTTTGGGTTTCTAGTTACCGGGCCGGGTACTATTGGGCTTATTCATAGACTGGGCCGGGTGAGTAATGGATCGCACAACATGATGTGGGTCGCACAAGGCTGTGCTGACCGCACAACATGTTGGGCCGGGGTGTTTAGTTGGGTTATGTTAGTAAACCGCACAAATGGTTCGGCCCAAACTATTGAATCGCACAAGCTTGAATATGTTATGTACTTGACTGTTTATGTGTTGCCATGATCAGTATGTGTTCGTAACTTGCTATCTCTGTGTAACATACGTGCACTATTTGAACCTAGACCTGACTTGTATGGTAACCATGTTAGGACGTGGTTGACCTCTAGCAGCTCGATTGACCTTTCGTTTATCTGCCGAGCTAACCTAAGGTGAGTTCACACTTACTACAAAGCATGGGATTCCCAGGGGTTGGGAATGTGTTAAGGAATATGGATTCCTCGTCCTTCTTGGGTAGGACAGTACGGGTTCAGGAATGTAATTCCTCGTCCTCATGGACAGTTAAACTTCACTAGACCAAAACTCTATCACGAAGTCCCTCATTTTTATATTGACTTAATCGCCGGGCCAATGGCGAGCGGGTCATTAGTTAGATAGCGCTATTTAGGTCTGACAAGCCTCACACCGTGCCGCAGAGGACGGGCGTGAACTAATGGATCTGGGCACATCAATGATAATAGACATTGACGCTAAGGGCACATAAACATGACTAAAGTCAGTGGTCGATATGGTAACGAGTCTAGTAGTATAAACATGGGGTAGCCCCCACGGCCAGAGAGCCAGATAATTAAACATGGGGTAGCCCCCACGGCTGGATTGCCAGAGTAAATGGGATTAACAAATCACGTTTTCAACTATGGGGTATCCCCCACGGCAGGGATGCCAGTTAAAGGAAACTGTTTTTGGAACAACTTAAAACAAACACCCAACTGTGAACTCGCTCAACTTAGTTGTTAACTCGTTACTACATGCTTTGCAGGTCACTAGGTTTAGCAGGAGCTTGCATGGGGAAGAGTCGTTGTGGAGCATGGACATTGAGTGTTCATGATAAACTTAAATACTGTGAATTTACTATTTGGGTTTTGAACTATTTGCTTCCGCTGATAACTTAAACTATGTTTGTTTGGACACCAATTGTATTGTGTTGGATTTTATTATTACTTACATGCTTGTTCAATATGATTGGTGGCTTGATCCTGGTCAGTCACGCCTCCAAGCGGTGATACTCCGCAGGTGGATTTTGGGGGTGTGGCAAAAGAGATACTTGAAGGTGAAATTAAAACGGGTAAAGGATTAAACCAAGAGGTTTCCCTAGCACGGGCCGGTGATACGCGATGGGGTTCACATCATAGAACCATCATCAGTTTGCTTAGATTGTTTTCGGAAGTTGTTACCATACTTCAATATGTTAAAGAAGATGGAGATTGCAGTCAACAACGGACAAATGCAAAAGGTATTCTATCCTATTTTAAAAAACTTGAGTTTGTTTTTTATATGCATTTGATGGGAGATATATTAAGTTACACAAATGCTCTTTCAAAACACCTTCAACAAAAAGGTAAAGATTTATTAGAAGCGGCCAACTTGATAAATGGTACAAAACGAGCATTAAATGATTTAAGACAAAATGGGTTTGAGCCGATGTTGGAAAAAGTGACTTCCTTTTGTAAAAAATATGACATTACAATGTTGGACATGACGGAAAGTTATGGTAATCCAAGAAACCGAAAGAATGTCGTTACAAATCGACATCATTTTGAAGTAGACATTTTTAATGAGGTTTTGGACATGCAAATTCAAGAATTAGGAAATTGATTTAGTGAGGTAACAACTAGTTTGATAAAAAATATGTCGGGTTTAAATCCTTCTAACGGTTTATCTAAGTTTGACCCATCGAAGATATTGGCGTTTGCTAAGATGTACCCGGATGATTTTACTACACAAGAAATAGGGAGTCTTTTGGGTGATATTGAGTCATTTCGTCACACAATAAGCGATGATGATAACTTTGAAGACATGAATGGAATAAGTGATCTTGCGCGTGTTATGGTTGAAACGGGAACGCATAGTTCTTGTCCTACAGTTTATCGGGTAGTTAAGCTAGCTTTGCTTTTACCGGTGGCAACCGCAACCGTTGAAAGATGTTTTCGAAATTGAAGCTTGTGAAGACGGATTTACGCAATTGAATCGGTCCGGAATTCTTGAACAATGCTATGGTTTGTGCGGTCGAAAAAGATTTTTTAAGTGAAGTAAAAGACGACGATTTGATGGAACGATTTCAAGCTATGAAAAAAAAGAAGAGGACAAATCTATTAGGTATTTGTTTTACTTTATTTTATGTATTGTTGTTTTTTTTAATATTGTATGATTGCACGGTAAAAAAAAAAATTTGGGATACCCCTGAATTTTTGTTCTAGTTCCGCCACTGGTTTGATTCAAGCTTTTAGCTAGTAGATCTGAAGAAACACCAAACTAATCTGGTGGTTAGTTTGTGGTTTGTGCCTCGACCAATAAGGTTAATCTTCTTTGTAGCGTCCAAGTTGTGATGGTGGTGATCCTGCAAACACTAAACACACCGTTAAGCTCGTTACGAGGAAGGGAATAGGGGGTTCTCCTTGTAACCACCCTCCGGCGTAAGAATAAGTATCTGCTTTGAGGATATAAGTATGTAATTAAAGTGAGAGAGCAAGGAAGTGGACCCTTAAACCTGAAGTGAAGGTTCCTATTTATAGCCGGAGTGGTGTGGAAGGAGATGGGCTGATGGGCCTTGGGCCTGTAGTCGACAATAAGGAATATCCGTTTTGTCCCCTCTGCCGCGACCGTTGGTGCTTCTGGGCGAGATGGAATCTGGCGCCGCTGATTGGATCCACGTGGCCTGACCATCGTCCTTGTTGTCTGTTCTGTCATCAGCGGCTAAGTGGAGATTGTGGTGCAGTTGTCGGCGCATGCTGATTGGTGCCGCGTAAGTGTCCTTGTGTACCTCTTTGTCTCCTGTACGATTGTCAATCGTGAAGCATGATTGGGTACAGCCTGTTAGACGCTCATTGGTCCATTGTTCTACCACTTGTACCTTTAGTACTTGTCCTTGGATTACCTGCGCTTCTGTCCTCCGCGCGACCATCCAGATTGTCCAAAGTAGCCAGCGCAAGATCCAGGAAGTGAGGGTTTTCATTTAAGAAGCCAAGTGTGAAATCTGGTCTTGTGATTGCCCCGACCCCGCGCGCGACCTAGGTTACCCCGTTTGGCTGGCACGAGGTTAGGACAGCTACCAAATTAGTCTGTTAAGGATATGGTCTTGCGCGCGACCTGGTTGGTCGGCGTAAGATTTGTGACCATACCCCTTCAAGATCTCAACTAAAAGCAATAGATTTTGAATCTTTAAGACTCAAACGCGGCTTATATAATATATGTTGCAGGGGTTTTTATATAATTTCAAAATGGTGACTTCAAGAGATGAAGATTTTTGTGTTGTTGAATGTGGGCCTTTTGTACATGGTGACTTCAAGAGATGAAGATTTTTGTCTTGTTGAATGTGGGCCTTTTGTACGCGAAATAATCAAGAGATATTTGTGACAAAATAAGACACGTTGTTTTATATCCATCCAATCAGTGTTGTTGATAAAACAGACCAATTTTAAATTATTAACCATTCATTCTTCTTCTTGACTATGGAATCCTCAACCATTCTTCCACTGTCTAACCTTTCTATTTTCTGTCAGAAACCCCATGGAACCACCTTTGGAGCTCTTCCATTTAGTTTTAAACAATTGAAGACAACATCTAACATCACTCTTGCAAATTGTCAAAAGATGCATGTCTCAGGTAAGCGCGCTCTCTGTCTGTGTGTGCACAGACAAAGAGATACATATATCGTTCTCTCTCAGCTCTCTATGTGCATATATCTATATACACACAAAAGAGAGATTCTTTTAGAACAACAACTCACACACTCTCTAACTTTTACAGCTAAACTACATGTTTCTTGGAAAAAATAAAGTCGTATCCATCGTTAGGACAAAGGCCCTTTAGAGAGAGATACATGTATATCTTTCTCTCTCATTTGTTGAGAGAAAGAGGGAGAGAGACATATTCGGGTCAAAGAAAGAGTGGATAAGAACATGTGGGTTGGGTTGAGTTGTACAGTTAATTTTTTTAAATATTTTTCATTATTTTGTATTTTTATATTTCACGTATAATTAACCGATTTCAGATCATAAAAAACTGTTACTAAAATCATGAACCAATATTTTATATAAAATTTAATTTCGAAAAAATCATGACTTGAGTTCACCTCATTTGACCCGTTTTCATTTAAGCTAATCATTATCGATGTAATATAACTCATTGCAAGCTAGAGCTAAAGCCTTCAATGAGCTGAGATTGTGCTTTTCAAGCCTTAAGCACAGCCTCAAGCAAAGCCGAAATTGGGTTCTGCTCGACTAGACTCGAATATACATTTTGATAGAAAGATATGTTTTTTTTTTTTTTTTTGTTAAGTTATGATTGTTTTGACTCTTGAATGTTGACTTTCGATAGGATTTGGAGAAGCATCACCAGAAACCAAAGCAGCAAAAAATCTTCACAATTTCTTTACATATGTTGCAGTCAGGATTGTCATTGCACAACTTGCGGTGTGTTCCTCAGGCGGATCTAGGGGTGTTTTGGGGGTTCCCGGGAACCCCCTCGGTTTGGAAAAAAAATGAAAAAATAGTGGAAATTTTATATGATTTAGAAAAAAATAGTGAGAATTAGTGAAAATCTAGCAAAAGGAACCCGGTGAAAAAAATCCTGGATCCGCCACTAGTTCCTCTTCCTCTTAGAAAAAAAATTATGCATGGTTGACTTTTTATGGTCAAACAAGTAACCTTTCTGAAACAAATTTTTGGTATACTTAATCAAATTACATATAAATTAGTGTTATTACTGTGTTTACATGTTTAAAAAACATGATAACCTTTTGAATTCAGAAAAGTCAAAGTGATATTTCAATCTTTCAAAAGAAATACAACATTTGGTTTGACATATGGTTTGACAGAACAGGACACCACTCCTGAGGCCCATAAGGACTTGCTGGAGTTTGTGGATAGACACTCTTTGAATGATGGTGATAAATTTTGTGCAGCGTTAATGCGCGAATCACCAAACCATAAAACGCTAGGTATTCTGTAACTTCCCTATTTCCGAATTACAAATATTAGCTGTATGTTTTTACATGTATAAGAGTTCTAACTATTCGGATTTTTCTTATCTTTTGATTTGTTGGGTTCACATGATGCTTCTCCCTTTATAGCTATGAGAATATTGGAGGTAAGTATGGTTCTTATTCATTATTGAGTTTATTCTTCTGCTAAATGCACCATGTGAGCCTGTTTAATCTAATAAATAATACGTATGTTTTACTTAGGTTCGATCTGCGTACTGCAACAGAGATTTTGAGTGGGACAATTTAGAACGAATAGCTAAAAAGGTAAAATATTTTCATATGTATTAAGTTTTTTTTTTTTTTGCTTCACTACCTTGGTTCTTATTTTTATGTTCCTTACAGATGGCTGATGAAGCTAATACGAAAATTATGAGGGATTACGTGTTGGAAACAAGTCATGTAGATAATGAAAAATGAAGTTGGTCATCTGATGGATAATATACTGTTCCGTTTTCCATCAAGTGTTGCATACAATCATGTATATTTACATTTCATGTAATGCATCATTTCACACTTTATTCGAATGAAGGTGACATATTACAAAGTATTTACAGAAGCCGGTTACATAGCGTGTACCTGTATGATGAGACAGAACATATTCTTCTCCGTCCACAAACACTGCTTAATTTATTGGATCTTCATTTCTCTCCGGTGACTACAAATGGAAATATGTGATGTGTTGACATACCTTTTAAGCATGTATGTATGTGTGTAGGGGTGAGCACAGGTCGGTTCGGTTCCGATATGAACTAAAATCAAGTCTATAACCAATATATCGGTTTTTATATCTTCATAACCGACTGATTACGATTATAAACGGCTTGATTAATTCAGTTAGCGGAAAAAAATGTTGGGTTAGCTATCAGTCCTCCGGATTTGGGCGTGAGTGGATTTATTTTAACATTTAAGCTAGTTTTTCAATTAAAAAATCCAATTATTTTTTAAGTCAACAAAATGTCAGCAATCCTTATAGTTTTTTAAAGAAGAATGTTATATTCCTTATAGTTTTTTAAAGAAGAATGTCAGCAATTCATAAAAAAGTTAGGGATTATTACATATATCCCCCTATTTAAAACCTAAATTACATATTTACCCAACCTAAAAATTAAATTACATATTTCCCCTTCTCTTAGCAAAATGATATAAATACCCTTTTAAAAATAAAAACCCTGCTAGCTTTCATTTCCCCCTACGAGTCATCGCTGGTGACTACGGCTTTGCCAAAACTTCCACAGTTCCACCGGCAAACCATCAACCCTAACCGGCCTCTGAGAACCAGCGACGATAAGAGTTCCGGCGACGAGAAGAGATCAGTGACGACAAGACTTCCGGCGACAAGAAGAGATCCAACGACAAGAAGAGAACCAGCGACGAGAAGAGGTCCGGCGATTGTAACCAGGTTTTTTCCGGTTTGTTCTCTCTCGATAGAATGGGAGTTTGATTAGTGGGATTGATTTCTATTTGAAATCTTGAAAAGAATTATGCAGTTTTCTTAAAAGTAAAATTGGGATTCTAGTTGGGTTTTGATCTTTTCAGCAGTCAACTTTTATGTTCCCGTTCCATTTACATATTTATGTGTTAATCTTGTAAGAATTTGACTTGAAAATTGAATTTCATATTAAGTTTTATGGGTTAAAGATTTCTGAAATAGGATATGAAGATTAAGAAGACAGGAGAGCAAATCATGAATGGAAATGTGTAAATATGTAATCTGTAAGTTTTATTAAAAAAGAAAAAGGATAAAATAGTCATTCTATGATTTATTTTTAATAAAATAAAGCAAAATGGGTAAATTTGATATTTTGAGTTTTAAGGAAGGGGATATATGTAATTGTTTTTTTGGTTTGGGTATATATGTAATTAATGAAGTTTGTAGGGGGATATATGTAACTGCCCCAAAAAGTTATAACAAAACTTTTTCAACAGGTAGCACTGTATATATACAAAAATCGAAAGGTTGGTTTTAGTGTGGTACAGCATTACATATAACCAAAATATAACATTCAGTTATCAAAAAACTCACAGCTGAACCATCGGTTCGGTTGTTCGGTTATTTGGTTTTTCTGTTCACCCGTATGTGTGTGTGTGTGTGTGTGAGAGAGAGAGAGAGAGAGAGAGAGAGGTTTGTATGATAAGTAAGATATACCTGGATATGGTGATGGACATCAGGAGAAGCTTGGATATGGCCTGTGCTGAAATATGCTTGAGCATAATCTTCGATATGTTCGAGACTGCAAACATGTTTTTACAATTATAATATTATATTATGGTGTTCAATGTTTAAAAATTTCGCACAGTTCCTTGAGTTCTTGTTTTGACAATAGAAAAAAAAAATATTAAAATTCGATTAGATGTGATTCTTTTACATTGTAATTGGAGATATGGTTGGTCAAACTTATCCCATTATTTAATTTTTAAATCTAAGATGAGAAATGTTATATTTAAATGAATAATTCGGTTCTTCTAAAAAAAAAAGATGAGGGTTTAGATATCCTAGTTACCTGTAAATGTAATTTACCATAATTCCCCCACTTTGACTAAGACCCTTTTCTGATCGATCGGCCATCCAATTTAGTCTTCCAATCATCTGTAGATGAAAATCAGTCACAATTCATCATATAAACAAAGGAGCCGTGAAACAGATGCAAAATCGGTTTTTCTGACATACAGCTCCATTTTGCAAGTGGAAATTGGCAACCGAATCTAGAGCTTTCCCTCTCTTCTTCTCAAGTACAAGGTACCTGTTGTGTTTGACAAAGTAAATCAACATAACTTATCAAAAAATAATAAAATGTTTTATCCTTTTTTTGTAAACTATCACTGCTTAATGAAATATAATAAAACGTACCTGGCACACAGTCTTAGTAGAATCGGTTCTAACACAGTTATCAGTCTATCAGATCGAGTCCATTCATGGTTTGTTGATGTCAATATGTGCAACAACACTTCCATCCCGCATTCCCCCGTAGTCGAGTCCCTAGAACATATTTAAATTTTTTAGTCTCAAATCAAAGGATCTGTAGCAGTAATACGATGAACAAACAAGTAGGGCCCACAATCCTATTTTCATTTTCCCCCACACCACAAAAGAAGGTGACAAAAGAGTAAAGTACACGGATGGTCCCTATGGTTTACCAAAATTTTGGATTCGGTCCCTATCTTTTCAAAAGTACACGGATGGTCCCTGTGGTTTGCACTTTGTAACACATTCAGTCCCCAGCCAACAAATATAAAGGTTTTAGCATGTCCAAGTTGCGGACTAATGCGTTACAAAGTGCAAACAACAGGGACCATCCATGTACTTTTGGAAAAAGTTGGGGACTAAATGTGTTACAAAGTGCAAACCACAGGTACCATCCGTGTACTTTTGAAAAGCTAGGGACCAAATCCAAAATTTTCGTAAACCACAGGGACCATCCGTGTACTTTACTCTAATTAACAAGATGGCATGTAAATTCATCTTACTTGCATGCATCCAGCAGTGCTCTTTCTTCCTCGGGTTTCAGGATGTTTTCACAGAAAATGGGGCCCGATCTTTCCGATGATGCCAACTTAGATAGAAGCCACTGCATGAAGCCTGGGATAGGGCTTAGGGTTGCAAAATTCTATAAAAATATATACATATTAGAGTCTGAAATCAAATGAACAATTAGTTTTGCAACAAAGGCTACGTAATTGATTTATACGTCTTACATGTATATTTGGCATGTCTTTCTTCACCAGATAAATCACTCGTTTAATAAGGAACTTTCCTAAGTTGACTCCTGCTAAGCCTGGCTGCCAATATCGAAAGTTTGGTCAAATAAACAAAAGTTTATCATTGTCTAACTGAAAAACATAAGAGAAACAACTACATGAAACCGATATAATGAAGCAAAAACAATTGTTACCTGAGTTGATGAAATAGAGTAGAATAAAGCAGTAGTTGCTTCACATTCAGGCGTTGGAGGATCATGCCACAAAACTTCCTAGAATGCAGCAAGTACTGGTTACTAAAGAAAATAAATAATATTTACATGATGAAGAATACACATTTACCTGTATGGTACAAGCTATATTCTTCATAAGTGCAACTTCGATAAATATAAGCGGTTCGCCTGACAAAAAGATCAGCTACTAATCATGTTATTAATTCAAAGACGACATAATCAAATCACCCCTTTTCAACATTAATATACGCCACGTGCACTGACCCGGTATGGATGGATGAATATATCCAAAACAGCGGCGACCGAGTCCCAGTCTCCTCTTTAAATCTATAAGATTACTGATGGGATGCACAGCCTGTGAATATTAATTTTGTTAAAGTCATAAATACTAAAATATGCAAGAAAATCAAAATAACTATTTTGAAAAGCGGTAACGCATGCGAACCTCATAAGCTACAATCTTCTCTAACAAAGAAGCGGGATCGTCCCAAGTAATTTGGTGAAGCTCCAGGTTGGCGGGACTTAGCCAAGTAATAAGCTTTTCTTTCAAATAAGAGTCAAGAGCGCGTATTGATGCAACATTTTCATCCCTAAATATTTAAAATAATCACATTTGATAATGTTTCAACATGTAAAAAAGAATCAATGGAATCGTTGTCGGGAAATTACATATAGGAAATAAAGGCATCATAGATCAGTCAACCTTATATGACACAAGCTTTAAAAATCCAGCGGTCAAAATGCAAATAACAACAGTTTTGGGCATAACCTTACGCGATAATAGATAAAATATCAGCACGAACAGAGGCCAAAAACTTCAAACCACCAGGGTGTGTGTTGAGCCTTTCGAATAGAACTTCATACATTGGCTTAAGGGCGTGCCTCAAATTTCTTTCAATTCTATAAAAAGCAGAAAGATGACCGTCCATTTCACGCCCATGCTCATCAGTTTCATCACCTGATAGTTAATCGTTTTACACCGAAACAATATGAACCAAAATTCATAGTTGTAAACAAAGAAGACTCACCATTAGGGATCTCAAGACCAACATACTGCTTCATCAAATCCCGTACTTTACTCCTGTTGAGATCATACTCTCGAGCAAGAATGAGTAGTAATTTGTGTCGGTTTTCTTTAGAAAGACTAAAATATCCCTGAGACACCACATCCATATTGTCAGTACCATTATCATCGACAACTTACACGAACATCAAGAAAAGAAACAGAAAGCATTTAACACCTCCGAGAATTCATTTAGTGCAGTATCCAATATCTCTTTTTTGTTCATTGATATAACTGAATGCATTGATTCTCGCACTTGCCCAAAATCTCTGCAAGTATTTAAAGGGTTTAAAATTGCATAAAAAAAGGAAAAAGAATCTCCATTTTTTGATGAAGTTGCATATAATGATTAACCATACAAAACCTTTCGGTTTTGATCGAGGCATTTTGAGTGGCTGATACGTTCCTTTCCAAAGGAGCATGTTGCAGTTGGTTAACTTTCTTCTACCCATAAATAAAATAAAAATCAGCATCAAATATTAGGAGAAAAAAACATATTTCTAGTTTATTCATAAAATCACAAGAAGCCTTCAATCCTAAAATAGTAGTAATATGCTAGTAATGCAACAATTGTGGCGAAGCTACAGATTTCCGACCGGGGGTCGAAAACGTATATACCCAAAAATTTCTATAAAACTTACCGGGGGTAAAAAACCTATATACCCAAAAATTTCTATACAAAAACTACATACTCTCCACTACAGAGCGAAAAGTTCGGAGGGTCCGCCGCCCCCACTAAGCTACGCCAATGGCTACAATGGTCCAGAACATTGTACATACAAACACTTCTATTGCATAACAAGTTCTTTGAAGTGGTTAGATCAGATTGCTCACAGATACAATACATTAAACCCTAATTACTATCAATCAACAATATTTCCATTAACATTCTCAAACATTGGAATTTTCATGTAACAAGTAGTAGAGTATAATTGAATTTGGATCCAGAATAGAGGTATTGATAAATAATTCCAAATTGTAGAGCAAACAATTGATAAATTAGAGGGAAAAAGAGGAGAATTGCTTACGGAAACAGGGGAAAGAGGCCTCATTTTAGAACGCAACAAAATGGCTAGACCTTTCTTGTTCATAATAATATCTCAGGACTTTAAAAGCGGATGGATTTAACTTTAAGGTTGCGATTGCGATGGATGTTAAGCTATCAATTGTTCCAAAGGTATATGGTTTTCGTTTGTTTGGGAAGAAGAATGATAGTTCTTTGTTCGTTGAAGCCCAATCAAGCTAGAAATGGGCTTGCATCATTTCACAAATTCTTGATTAGGATCAAATACAAACTGTCAAAACAATTAAGAAAGGCGAAGGATTCTAGTTTGAGATCAATTTTAGTAAAAAACAATAGTGAAAGGACATATAAAAATCTTACATTTCTCCATCTACGTTTTTAAGTTAATTTAAAACGTTCATAACTTTTTCATATAATATCTTTTTAAAAAAATCACTATAATAACTATTATTTTTTCATCTTTAATATGAGTATGATTGTTACAGAAATGATAGGTATTTTAGCTTTACTTTAACTTAAGTGTGACCAAGTAAACTTTCTAGTAACAAAGTGTCCAAACTACACCAAATCTCCAAATATTTACAAAGATTGGAATTCACTAGTCTAGTTTGAGTTTCACTAAGTTACTTTATGATTTAGATTATTAGTTACTTGTATATTCTTTATTTTATTCATGACCGGCCGAAATCATCAACTAAGTTGATGATTTTGTGCTTTGGTGAATCCATACAATGAGGTTAGGATGGAATTGATCCTACCTCCATGCATGACACTATATGATTTGGACTATATACTTATAAATATATATATATAGGGTAGTGATAGTGTACATTAATTCAGAAGTGTGAGAAGTGTATTATAAGAGCATTCTCATCCAATCCATCAAATTATACATACATTCCACTAAAAAACAACTCCTATATCAATATATTTTCACTAAAAACAAATATTTTTTTCTCTCTCATTTTCAATTAAATAATATTATCATTACATTTTTCTCTCTCCTTCACTCACAACCACTTTCAATATATATTAAAAAAATTATACTGGGTGAACAGTGTCTCCCCAAATATACAGATGAACAGTAACATTTTCTCTCTCCTCTACTCACAACCATTTTTTATACCCTTTATAATATAAAAACTACCCCTCACATATTTTGATGGTTTGGATGAGAATGCTCTAACACTATATAAAACACTATATAACACCATATAAACACCGTATAACACAATGTAACACCATATAACACTATGTAATACTATGTAACATTATATAACAAATATGACACTATACATCTATCATAGACATGCTATCAGACAAAATATAGTGTTATATTTGTTATATAATATTATATAGTGTTACATAGTGTTATATGGTGTTATATGGTGTTACATAGTGTTATACCGTGTTTGTATGGTGTTATAATACACTTCTCACACTTCTAGATTAATGTACAGGATCCTCTACCTATATATATATCATTATATATTAGAATCGAATCATAACACTAACCAAACTCATGGTTGAACTCATTTTCATCTTGGACTGAGGTTCCTCAAACTATGGATTCTAATGGGTGAATAGGTACCCATGATAACATGACCAAAATAGTGTCCATATGAGTGCTTTAGACAAGATGTATTTTCTTGTGATATACATTCTTATATACTACTTTAAACGCTTAATCCCTACTCAATACCGAACTCCATAAAGTCAAACGGCTCGTTCATCCTTGTAGGATAATCTAGGCATTTTCCTAAACACTCAAGACTCTCCGCTCACGTTTTTGAAGCTTTGCAAACCGTGAGTATACATGACTCCCTTTTACTTTAAGTACACTTTTGGGGCGCAAATACATAAATCCTCTGTAGGGTGGGGTTCTAGAGTGAACACTAGTGTATTTGCGAACTGAGTGAACAAATCCTGACCATTGATCTACACACGTGTATGGTCAGGATCTCATCATTAAATCGTAAAATACACTAGTGTATTTCAACATCAAATCCTGGCCATTGATCTACACACGTGTATGGCCAGGATTAGTTCACTCAGTTCGCAAGCTACACTAGTGTTCACTCTTGAACCTAATCCTCTATATATATATATATATATACACACACACACATACAGGGTAAGGTTCATTTGAGAACCATGAGAACCAATGTGAACACACCAAAAAAACCTAACCCCCCCACCCCCCACCCAAGCCAAAATGCTAAAAAATGAACCCTCGAAAAACCTAAAAAAATCTAAAAAACACAAAAAAAAATGTTTTTACTATTTTTTACCTCAAAATCGCTACTTTTAGTAGCCAAATTTTATTTTTATTTTTTAAATTTGGTAATGAAAATTAGCGATTTTGACTTAAAAAAATATTAAAAAATTGTGTGTTTTTTTAGCTATTTTAAGTATTTTTGTTTGTGTTCACATTGGTTCTCGCGGTTCTCGCAATAAAGGGTGGTTCCTAACGGATCCTTCTCATATATATATATATATATATATATATATAGGGTATGGTTCATGCGAGAACCACCTTTATTGTGAGAGCCGCGAAAACAAATGTGAACACAACAAAATAAACCCACTACACCACCAAAAACCTAAAAAAAAAACCTAACCCCCCACCCCCAAGCTAAATAGTAAGAACTAAACCCACCCCCCCCCCCCCCCACCCAAGCTAAATGCTAAAAACTAAACCATAAAGCTAAACCCTCAAAAAAGCTTTAAAAAAAACTTAAAAAATCTAAAAAACACAAAAAAAAAATTAATATTTTTTAACAAAAATCACTACTTTTAGTCTCCTAAAAAATTAAAAAAAAAATTAATAAACAAAAAGTAGCGATTTTTGCTAAAAAATATTTAAAAAAATTTGTGTGTTTTTATTTTTATTTTTTTAGGTATTTTTGGTTGTGTTCACATTAGTTCTCGCGGTTCTCGCAATAAAGGGTGTTCCTAACGGATCCTTCTCCCATATATATACACAAATCAAACTTACACATACACAAAATATTCACTTTATTCCATCAAACAAAGCCATACATACATGCTTAATGTGTTATACACTTGGATACTTGCATGCTAGAAGCCATTCTTGCACGAATACTTGTCATTAACTTCATGAGCCAACCTTAACATGTATAGCGCTATAGGAGTAGCACACCGCCCGATTGATGGATCATTGTTAAGTATTCAATCGTAAACGGTCTCGTCACTTTGGTAACAAGATTACGCTAGTGGAATCTTTGGGTTAACACGTATGCGATGCATGCTAGTTCATGTTAAGTTGTGCCTTAGTATACGATTTTGCCATTGTTAAACTTTTATACGTATGCTAGTAAACCAAACTTGATTTCTCACCAATGTTTTATGTGTTGATCGTTACTTTAATATATATATATATATATATATATATATATATATATATATATATCGCAGGAATATGATGATAATGCGTTGAAAAGAAATCTAGTAGGATGGACTAGAAACACACCTTATTTTAAATTTTGTTTTGTTGTTGTTATTTGCTTCCAAACAATGTATTCGAATCTTCTGAAATGATGAAAATTGTTATTTAAATTATTGTCACAAGTTAGTGGTTATGAAATCTCGAGCAATCTCGTTTTCGTCCCACTCTGATATTTCCGTCATCGGTTGGGGTGTGACAGATTGGTATCAGAGTCATAACTATAGGGAATTAGGAAAATTGTCATGCTTTTGACCTAGTCTATAGTTAATGTTAGGATCTGAGTTTCTTATGAATGTGTTTGTTCTAATTATAATGAAGATGAATGACAAACAAATTGCAGGGTACTGTTCTATTTATAGTACGAAGCAAACCACTGAAGCATCTTTGTTGACGTCACCATGAAGGTGTATACAAACACTGTTATCTAACTACTGATTACAATACAATACAAAGAAATAAACTAAACTACTGCTTCTCCTTCCACTGTTGTGACTCCAGCAGTACTTTATATCTTTAGCAGTGCTTGACCCATATCAGTAGATTGAGCATCAGTGCTTTAGTCTTCAACAACCTTTAACAGTCTTCAGCAGATGTTTGAAGATCAGCAGTTGTAGACGAACAGTGGATGGAGATCATCAGTTGTTAGGGCCACTTCCAAGGGGAAAGATTGAATACAAACATCTGCTTATTCTGGATCCACTGATCTGATCCAGTTTTGGCTTTAATCAACTGTTCCTTTGTAGGGTTCAATCCTAACAATCTCCCCCTAGAACAGATGATGCCAAAACCCTTCATTATTCTGGATCTTTATTACCTCATCAATAATTCCCTGACTTGCCCTTTGAATTGTAATTCAAAGTCCGAGGAATCTGTGTCATCCTCATCCCTGCATAGTGTAAGATCAAGGAGATCTTGCAGATCTTCAAGACCCAGGCCCAGTGCTTGTTCCCTTGATATGTTCTTCACTTCACCACTGGATTTGAGTAAAGTCAATACGTGGGTCTGTTTGTCAGATTTCCACTTTAGTTTTTTTGAATCCAGTGGGTTTCTTGGGAGAGGCTTTATTGATGATGAGTTTGGAGATGGTGGCCTGGTAATGACTGGTTGAGCGGTGTTTGAAGCCTTTGCTAATTCAGGATTTTCTGCTATCATCTGCTGAAGGACCATTTTTATAATGAAATCCCCTTGTTCAATGTCTTCTGTAGTTTCTGCATCCATCTGCTTTTGCCTCCTTCTTTGATAAAGGATGGCAGCAGGTGGAGCAATGGATTTCCTGACTTGTAACTTTTGTGGTTTAGCTGGAACCACTATTTCAGGATAATCAGGCTTTTGAGGCACACTTGGATTTTTCTTTCTCAATTCTTCCAACCTTTTGTAATTAGCCAACACTTTATCCTCTGACCATCTTGTAACCTGATTCCTTGACCCAAAATCAGCTGTTCTCAGCTCTTCTTTCATTCTCTTCAGCTTTAAAGTTCTTTCTGGTACATTTTTCTTGTACTTTGACCAAACAGGAGGAGTGTGTTTTATTTTGTCTTTGTTCATTTTTTCAACTCTCTCTAACTCCTCTTTGAGCTCATCAAGGGTCCATTCTTTATATTGAGCCTTTTCTGCCTTGTATTTCTTGAATGCCATTATGTGTTCAATGTAATCTTTTCTTAGGCTTTCATCAGCTCTTTCTGAAAGTTTCTGACAAAGATCTTTTGAAAACCGCTCCAAAGTGCTGACTTGAGTTAGCAGATATTGGTAGTATCTTTGAATCTTTTTGTCAGATTTTCCCTGTGTATTTCTTTTAGAGATATCCTCTGCTTATTGAGCCTTTAACATCAAATATTCTTCAATGTTGTTAGGCCTAGGATAACCTTGAACAGATGGCAGGTTCTTTTTTACAGGATCATCTTCGGAGTAGAAGGATTTTATCTCCTCTCTAACTGCTGGAAGATCTAATGGATACTAAACAGTTGCAGGAACAATGGCAGTGTTTGGATTTAGAGCTTGTACTGAAGAGAGTGGAACAAGGTTTGGAATGGTAGCAAGGGTCAGTGGTTGTGAGGAAGTTGGAGGTGGTGGAGAATCATCTTCCAATATTATCCTTCTCCTTTTGGGTTTAGGAGAGGCTGGTGGTGTTTTGGTGGGTTGAGTGGTGGTGATTTGAGCGATAGGTGGCTGACTAACAGCTATTGAAACAACTGGTGTTTCAACCACTGTTGTCATTACAACAGATGATGTGTCACCTGATGTCTTCTGCTTTTTGGCAGGTGGTGTTGGTGGTAATGAAGTTGTTTTAGGTGGTGATGTGATTTTTGGTAAGGCAGTGGATTGAGTGTGTGTTGAAGTGGTAGTGGTGGCAGTTGTTGGGTTAACATCTGTTGAAACCACTGAAGTACAAACAACTGTTGATACAATAGGTGTTTTAACATCTGTTGGTTTGGAGGTTTGATGTGAGGAGTTTTTGGGAGTTTGGGGAGCATGTGAGTCTGGAAGGTGTGGATTTGGGTTGCCTCACTTTTCTAGTGGGCTGTCTTCTTTTAGGCTTAGGATTTTCTTCATCCTTGGGCTCAGAAGTACCCTGTTCTTCCATCTCCATTAAAACTTTCTTCTCCTGCTCGAACCTTGATTTACTCTTTGCCTCCATATCCTTTTTCAGCCTTGCTTTTTCATCAGCAAAGGCATTTAAGGTTACATCAACCTTTTTGGAACCATCTGGCCTAGGGAGATCTGCAGCCATGTTAGATTTTGCATCTGGTTCGATGTACAGACCATCTTCCCATCCCTTTTTCTTTAACTGCTTCATTTTCTCCCCCTTTTTGGCATCATTAGGTGGTGGGTTATCCACAAAAATGATTGAGGGAGGAGCAGTGACAGTGGTTTTCATCAAATGGGCCTTGATTGCCTTGATATCTGCCTGTGTATCCTTGAACCTAGCTTCCATTAATTTCTGATCTTTTGAACTTGAATTTCATGTTGCTGATCAGCATATTGTCTTTGTTGAATAAGCATAGGTTGAAATAAACTCCAGAGCTCAGTGGGAGTAGGAGCAGATGATGGATCAGATGTTGCAGCTGGTGCAGCAGTGGGTGGTACCTTTTGTGCTTGTAACAATTGTTGCAGCATAGTTTTGATTTCTACAACAGTTGTGTCAATCTTGTCAACCCTCTCCGTCAATTCTCTATACTTTAAACCATCACCCAACTTAATGGGATCATCTGATTTCCCACTGGCAGTGGTTGTATCAGTGGTTGACTTTGGGAAAGTTTCCTAGAAATCATCCACTGATGCCCCTTGTTCTTGGTACTGGGGACTTATTTCTTCAAAAGAGGTTACCATTTTAAGTGAACCAGTAAATACTGGAAACACTCTGGTTCCCAAAGAAGAAATTGCCTTCAAGGAAGTCTTAGGGATGAAACTACTGTCCAAGGGTAAACTAGTGGGTTCAACACTTGTAGTAGCTGCTTCACTTGAACTACCACCAAGAGTTACATGTAACTCAAGGGGTGTAACCTCCTCAGTTGTTGGTGGGTTAGCAATGATAGGGAGCTCAGACTCAGTCACTTGTTGTGGCATATTCTCAGTGATAGGTGGTTGAGAAGAACTTATTTCTGTCTGAGCTATATCAAGAGCATCCAACAAAGGCATTATTGATGGTGGAATTGTGGCAGTGAGTATGGGTGTGGAAAGAGAATTTGCCCAGGGAGCTGGGCTGTGGATGATGGAATCAAGTGATTCCAAAGCATCATAATGTGGTGTCCCTGTTCTTACAACCTGATCTTTTTTAGAAGAAGCAGGAGGAGTTTGAGGCTCAGGTTGAGATCTTTCTTCCAACTGCTGTGAGGAAGTAGCAGCAGTGGTTATTGGTGACTTTTGTGTTGTCACTGGCAGTTGCTCTGGGATCTCATCTTTCAGAGTTACCTTTTTTGTAGGTTTGGGGGGCTTTTGTGATTTTTTCTGTTTTGGTCTTTTGGTGGTTTTAGGTGTGGGTTTCACAGCAGTTGTTTTGCTGCTGTGATCACCTTGAGCAGTGGGCTTAACAGCAGGTACCTGAGGAGCAGTGGTAGCTGCTAAATTATGCTCAGGAACCTCTGTTTGTGTTTGGGAAGCTTTTGATAACCTTGTGAATGTTACAGGAGTTAGGCTGTTTATTTAACAAGGTTCTCCTTGGATAAGCACATGAGCATTATCCTTTGAAAATTTCTTTTGAAAATAGTAACTTAGAAACCTTGGAAATAGTAAAAATGATTTTTTATTAACATTTTTGACCAGATCATTGAAGATCTCCTGGGAGTAGTTAAAGTTTTCCTTATTCAGTATAGCATAACCCAGGTATTGGATCTTCAATGGTATTTCATTGAAAGCGATGGTCTTGTTTGATACACACATTAGGAGGGTATGAAATAAAAACCTTGTAGCAAGAGGAAAACTGCCTTTTTATAAAGTATCTTTTTTCATTTCCTCTTCATACCCCCTCTCAAGAAAGTCTGTTTGATACTCTGTTTTAGGGAAAGAAGTTTTACCTTGAAGATCATCGAGTTCAAAGACCTCCGAAATGGTTTGAGGTGTGATGGTAATTGGAACTCCCTTTATCGAAGAATTAATGGCTAAGGGCTTTTTATCCTTAGTTTCAAGTTTAGCATTTTTCCAAAATTCTTACTGGGTTGCCATGTAAACCGTAGCATCATAGGTCAACAAAGTTTTGTACTTTGAAGACGAAAGAGCGTCAATTACGGTGTTGAAGGTGGTGGTATGACTTGGTTTTTCAAGTAGACCCAAGTAATTGTGAGGAGCTTTGAATGGAAGAGCCATGGCAATTTGAGTGTGTTTGTGAGAGGAAGAAGACGATGAGTGATTTGAGAGAAATGGATGGTAACTGTTTTGAGAAAGGAAATTTGAATTCGATTCGACAGTGAAAACCATGTTTGGGGTTTTGATCAGGGTTTTATAAAGGGAAAAAGTGAATGCTGACGTGGCAGCGGTTACAAAAGATCTGACGGATAAGTACTGTCCACGTGTCAACCACTGATGATGAATGGAAGATAGTTGTTAAGGAAACCACTGATGGAACAAGGATCAGTGGTTTGCTGTGGTGAAATGAAAACAGTGGCTGATTTTGAACTATCAGTGGATAGCCTATCAGTGGGTTAAAAACACTGATTTTGAACAACAGTGATTAACAAGGAAATGAGAAAACAGTGGTTGACTTTCAGCAGTGGACAATAATCATCAGAACAGATGTTTAAACCAAAAATAGTGGTTATGGAGACGTTTAAGGATTAATGAAAATTTTCATTTTTAGCTATTTTTAAGGATGGAATTTTGATTTTCTGAAAACATTTTAATGCTTTTATTCATAGAAAAACAAGATTTTGCTTGTTATTCCATGTTCAGCATGCCAATCCTAGAGATCAAGCTTTCAAAGGTGGATGTGTCTAATGCTTTTGTTAGCACATCTGCCAGCTGATCTTTAGTTGGAACATGGTGCAGAGAAATCAAACCTTTTTCATAGCAATCCCTCACAAAGTGATGTCTGATATCAATGTGCTTGGTGGTTGAATGGGATACTGGATTTTTGATGATATTTTCTGCTGCCTGACTGTCCAACATGAGAGGTGTCTTTAAGGCAGTGATACAAAAATCCATCAATTGATTTTGAAGCCATAGAAGTTGGGCTGTACAGCTTGCAGCAACTATATATTCTGCCTCAGCAGTGGATGTTGAAACAGCTGCTTGCTTTTTCCTTTGTCAAGACACTAAGCAACTGCCTAGGAATTGGCACCCTCCTGAAGTGGACTTCCTTGTTTTGTCACATCCAGCAAAGTCACTATCTGAGAAACCTGAAAGCTTGATATTTCCATCAGCTGGATACCAGATACCAAGTGTGGGAGCACCTTTTAGGTATCTGAATATCCTTTTTACAGCAATAAGGTTTGACTTTCTAGAGGCTGATTGGGATCTTGCACAAACACATGTTGCAAACATGATGTCTGGCCTAGATGCAGTCAGGTACAATAAAGACCCAATCATGCTTCTATAAAGAGTTTGATCAACCAAATCTTCCTTTTCATCAGACATGACTATCTTTGTGGTTGCAATGGGTGTACTGCATGGCTTACAATCATCCATTTCAAATTTCTTTAAAAGTTCTTTGGCATATTTGCCTTGATGGATGAAAGTACCATTTGTTAGTTGCCTTACTTGGAGACCAAGAAAGCACTGGAGTTCACCTATTGCACTCATCTCAAACTCAGCTGTCATGAGTTGTCTGAACTCTTCACACATTTTAGTACATGTGCTTCCGAAAATGATGTCATCCACATAAATCTGGACAATCATCAAATCTTTCCCTCTCCATTTTAAAAACAATGTTTTATCAATTTTACCTCTTGTGAACCCAATGGAAAGAAGAAAGGTGGAAAGAGTTTCATACCAGGCTCTTGGTGCTTGTTTCAGGCCATACAAAGCTTTATTTAGCTTGTAGACATGATTTGGATTAAATGGATCCTCAAAGCCTGGAGGTTGACAAACATATACCTCTTCTTGAATTTTACCATAGAGGAAAGCACATTTAATGTCCATTTGAAACACCTTTATGTTGTGGTTGACAGCAAAGGCCAGGAATAATCTGATAGCTTCTAGTCTTGCTACATGGGAAAAAGTTTCATCATAGTCAATGCCTTCTTCCTGTCTGAACCCTTGAACCACGAGCCTTGCTTTATTCTTGACAAGAATACCCCTTTCATCAGTTTTATTTTTGAAGACCCACTTTGTGCCAATAGGACTTACACCCTTTGGCAGTGGAACAAGCTCCCATACTTGTTGTCTTCTAAACTGTTGGAGCTCCTCTTGCATGGCTTCTACCCAGCTGTTATCTTTTAGTGACTCTTGGTACTTGACTGGCTGATGGAGTGATAGGAAACCAGCAAAAAGACAGATGTTTTGGGATTGGCTTCTGGTTAGCACCCCTTCACTGATGTTGCCAATGATTTGGTCAGGTGGATGAGACTTCAAGAAGATTAGATCTCCTTTGTATGGAACAATGACATTTAAGGGTGAAGGCTGCAGATGTGAATCATCTGAGCTAACCACTGCTGGTGACTTTGATGATCCAGCAGTGGTTTCAAATGGAGGTGGAGGAATAGGAGGAAGTGGTGTGGAAGCATGTTGACTTTTATCCACTGTTTGAGGACTTTTATCAACAGTGTTTGATGATGTGGAAGCAGGGGTTAATGGGCTACTTTGGTCAACAACTGTTGAGGTAGCAGTGGTTGAGCTTTGACAGTTGTTTTGAACATCTGCTGGTCTTCCAATTGATGCAGACTTTTGTTGTGGAATGATGACTTCATAACCATAGTCTGATGAAGGACTTTGTGATGGACCTGCACTGTTAGTCTTGACATAAACATTTTCAACGGTAAATTTATCAAGATTAAACAATTCTGCATGATTTGCAGGGATTTTCATTGAAGAAAGTTCATTGAACTTCACATTCAAAGTCTCTTCCACTGTTTTGGTCCTTGTGTTAAACACTTTGTAGGCCTTAGCAGTGGTTGAGTATCCTAAATGATAACCACAATCAATTTTGGCTGCAAACTTTGAGATAGAATCTTTTAAGTTTAAGATGAAACATGGGCAACCAAAAACTTTGAAATATGAGATCAGTGGTTTTATTTTATACAGCAGTTCATAGGCAGTCTTTTGATGCCTGGGGTTGATTAAAACTCTGTTCTGGACATAACAAGCAGTGTTGACTGCCTCTGCCCAGAAAGTTAATGGCAAACCTGAATCAGCAAGCATGGTTCTGGCAGCTTCTATCAATGTCCTGTTCTTTCTTTCAACAACCCCATTTTGCTTTGGTGTTCTTGGAATGCTGTACTGCCTTACAATTCCTTTTGACACACAAAACTCATCCAACTCCCTATTTCTGAACTCTATGCCATTGTCACTTCTGAAGATTTTTACTGGCAAGTCAAACTGCTTTTCAACCTATGTGACAAAGTCTTGCAGAATGCCTGCAGTCTCATCTTTGGAATGTAAGAAATAAGTCCATGTAAACCTAGAAAAGTCATCTACAATTACCAAGCATTCTTTTTGAGACTCATGACTTTAGCTGGGCCAAACAGATCCATGTGAAGCATTTTCAAGCACTTGGTTGTTTTGGACTCTTCAATGGACTTAAAAGAGCTTTTATGTTGTTTTCCTTTTAGGCAGGAAACACAATGCTCAGGACAGGTGAACAGTTTTTGAGGAAGACCTCTTACTAACCCCTGTTTTGACAAAGCAGTGATTGTCTTGAGATTTGTGTGCCCCAATCTTCTGTGCCATAGTTTTGTCTCTTTGTTAGAGGCAGCTGAGAACAGACAGGCATCAGTTCTTGGGTTCTCTTTTGACAAATCAACTACATAAACATTGCCACTTCTTTGAGCAACAAGTTGGGTTTTTCCATTTTTTATTATTTCTTCAATCTTTTTAACCATTTCTGGTCCAACAATCCTACAACAATCCTTAGTAAAGAATGAGCCATAGCCCTTATCACTCATTTGTGAGACACTAAGGAGGTTGAATTTTAGATTGCCTATTAGATTGACATTTTCAAACTTAACATTACCAGACTGAACTGTACCAGACCCCATCACCTTCCCTTTACTATTATTACCAAAGGATATATCACCCCCTCCATGTGTTTTGAAATCTTTGAGTAGGGCTCTACATCCAGTCATGTGCCTGGAGCCTCCACTATCTACATACCAAAGACTATCTAAGCATGCAGAAGCTCCCTGCACATCAAGTAAAAGGTTAGTTCATTAGGGTCTCAAAAGCCAATAAGGCTTTGGATGGGGTCTCAACAGTGTCTGTGTTAAGTTCAGGTGGATGGACAGTGGTTAGCTCAGGGGTTTGGACAATTTTGGAACTGTTTTTCTCTAACCACTGTTGGGGGTCTTGCCCTATCAGCTATTGATACCCAAAGGGATGCCTGTTCACTCTTGGTTTAGAGGGCCTTTTGTAGGCTTCATAAACATGTGGGACCCTTGGGTATGGTGGTTGACCTTTACCTCTTCGGTATTGGTTAGCAGGGGGTGCATTAGTCACCTGAACATCTCTTTTAACAGAGGTTTAGTTCAACTGTTTGGTAACAGCTATTTGAACTGGAACAAACAGTGGTTGATTCTTGATTGGTGGTTTTGATGAACTCAAGGATGCTTTTGAAGTGTACTCATTCTTTTTTGCATCAAAGGATTTGAGATACACACATTCCTGAGTGATGTGGTTTGATTTACCACAGATGGAGCAGCTCTTAGCAGGCATAATGACACTTGTTTTGTTAATGTCATATGCTTTTAGATGAAAACAATCTTTTGTTAGATGATTCTTCTTTTCACAGAAATCACAAAACAAGTTTTTAACCTTTTCTTTTCTTTTCTTCTTATCAGACTCCTTTGCAACAGAGTTTTGAACTACTGTTGGGATGTCCTTAAGAGGAATAACCTTTTCCTTGGGAACTTTTACACCATCAGTGGTTGTGAAGTCCATGGGCTTGAAGTTTTCAAGGATGTCACACTCATCAGACCATGTGGGTTTAAATTGGTATTTCTCAATTTCCTCAAAAGTTGAGGACCCCACAGATCTTTCCAAAGTGATCTTGTTACCAAGTTTATCAGTTATTTTAACCTCTTGGCCATCCTTGTTTGTAGGAATGATTTCAACAAAACCAGATTCATTTGCAGCATTGTTTTCAACTTGGTCATGTTTTCTAAAACCTACACCAAATTTTACATTGCTTTTGATCTGTTTCTCAACATGACCTCATAACCTTTGCAGGATTCCACCCATTTTTCACAAGTGATCTGGGTGGATTCCAACTCCTTTTTGCAGGCATGATATTTTTCTATCATGGTCTGGAGTTGGTCCTTGGTTATGCTATGCTATTGTTTGATACTGTAAATTTCACTTTTTTTTCACTCAATTTATTTTTCAGTTCTTTTAATGACTTTTCAAATTGAATTTCAGAAGTTAATACTCTATTCCTAAGGTTTTCATTCACCTCTTTAATGTTAGCAAATGCTATGATGCATTTGTCTGAACACAGATTTTTAAGAACCTGAGGTGATACCTTGGTTGCAGCCATCATGGCACAATCACAGGTATGATCACTTTCTTCTTCAGCTTTCTCTTCTTTTTCACCTTCTTTCTTCTCTTCTTCTTCTTCTTCTTCTTTGGACCAGGGGTCGGACAGTGGTTCCAACAGGGGTTTTGAACTTTCTCCCAACAGTACTTCATCAGCAACAACAGTAACATTGCGTCAGCAATTTTGTCCACTGTTTCATCACTTGACTGTTCTTCTTCAGCTTCCAGCCCCTCTTATATGGTCTCCAATGCTACAAAACAGATATCATTACCAGAAACATTACTTTGAGCATAGAATGCAAAATTTTCATCTCCTAACTCTTCAGGTAAACTGCTCCAGTCAACCAGCCCTTGGGTGAAAAAGCTTTGTTGGTCTAGTTGAACCACTGCTGGAGTGCTGGTGCAGTTTGTTGAGGTGCAGCTTGTTGCACCTGAACCTGAGGAGCAGAGGCTTGGACATACTAAATTTGGGGAACAGTGGTTTGAACATAATGCACAGGAACAGGGGTTGCAGGATGTGCATAGTGAGCAGTGTTTACATGGGCAGCAAGGGTATATTGGGCATAGTGCACAGTGCTTTGGTTATTTTGTGGTCTAGGGTTTGAGCTGGGATGTATGATAATTGGTCCAGTGGTTTGACTCCTGCATTCCCTAGCAAAATGACCTAGCCTATTACACTTATAGCACTTAATCTTTGACTTATCCAGCCCTACTTTTAGATTCCCATGTAACCCTGGGAATTTTCTCCCTGTCCTTTTGTAAAACTTGCTAATTCTTACACTTAGCAAAGCAAGTTGGTGCAAAATGTCCATTTCTTCTAAGTCAGTTGGATCAAAATGCTGTAAATCATTGAGTTCAAAGCACAGATTGTCAGAGTTCTGGCTTTCTCCATTTGCTGTGAATGCATAATTGGATGAGTGAGGATCAGAGTTGAAATTTCCACCAGCAGTTATGTCTATAAAATGATCATAACTCTGATCCTTACTACTGCCAAACTCTTCCTGACCCAAAAGAGCTGTGTTACCAAATGAGTAGTCATCTCTTGCAACTTCTTTTTTATGGTTTAACTCCCTTTCATAGGTCAGGAGTCTACCATGAAGTTGGGTCAGGGTCAGATCTTTGAACTCAACTGAGTTTCTGGTCACAAAAGCTATAGTGTCCCACTTTTCAGGAAGTGATCTTAAAAACCTGCTGTTAATAGTTGATTTTGGAAATTCAGTTTTAACAATCTTAAGTTCACTTATGAGACAGCTAAATCTCTCAAACTGCTGTGTTAATGTTTCACCCTTAATGTGACAAAAGGTTTCATACTGTTGGTTCAAAATTTCCCTGTTGTTTTCAATTACTTCTTCAGTCCCCCCCAAATTGTTCCTTAAGTGCATCCCACAATTCCTTGGCACTGTTACAGTGTAACAGCCCAGCATAAATTTCATTAGGGAGTGCAGATGCAATGATGCTAAATGCCTTGGCATCCAGTTCAATTTTCTAAAAATCCTGTTCAGTATTGTTCTCAATTTGCTTAGGTTCGAACTTCTTTGGATCCTCAACACTCGGCACCAGTGGAACATGTGGTCCAAAGATAACCGACTTCCAACATCCGGTATTCTGTTGAGCTAAGATGTGACCTATCCTTCACTGCCAGATGTTGTACTCATTTCTCTTCAACATAGGTGGTTTGAAGAGAGAACCGATGTTATTGTTCATGTCTTGTGATTGTGATGTCATCCTAGTTATTTTACAGGCACTGGTTAATTAACTTTGATCGTAATTAACCCTTACTCTGTTTTTCAACGAAACGAACAATTTAAAAGTATCAACGATTATGAGCTGAACTATTTATTAGATCAAATTTGACTGTCCAAGCTCTGATACCAATTGTTAGGATCTGAGTTTCTTATGATTGTGTTTGTTCTAATTATAATGAAGATGAATGACAAACAAATTGCAGCGGAATGTAATGGAATAAACTTTCAACATAATCGAATGGAAGAAATGCTTTCAACATACATGTTTATCATGAAATCGAATGATTATATTTATTATAAACTTTAATTACAATGCATGCATGTAATGCAATCTCCCCCTCAGCCTGAGCTTACACTGGTTTGTTCGTTTAGAATGACTTGGGATGAAAGAGCTAATAGAACAGTACAGGGTACTGTTCTATTTATAGTACAAAGCAAACCACTGAAGCATCTTTGTTGACGTCACCATGAAAGTGACATCTAACCTCCTAACAACCTACAACCACTGATCTATACAAGCACTGTTATCTAACTACTGATTACAATACAATACAAAGAAATAAACTAAACTACTGCTTCTCCTTCCACTGTTGTGACTCCAGCAGTACTTTATATCTTCAACAGTGCTTGACCCATATCAGTAGATTGAGCATCAGTGCTTTAGTCTTCAACAGCCTTTAACAGTCTTCAGCAGTTGTTTGAAGATCAGCAGTTGTAGACGAACAGTGGATGGAGATCATCAGTTGTTAGGGCCCCTTCCAAGGGGAAAGATTGAATACAAACATCTGCTTATTCTGGATCCACTGATCTGATCCAGTTTTGCCTTTAATCAACTGTTCCTTTGTAGGGTTCAATCCCAACAGTTAAGAAGTCCCATACTTGACCCTTTTGTGTCCATACTTAAGATCCTTGAATTCTCCTTGTTTACTTCTCATCTTATCTTTTGTCAAAATATACATGTCTTTCCTAAGACAGGCAATAACACATACACGAAGACGCGAAGACACTCTTATTGTAACACCTCGTAAATTTATGTCCAATAATGTATCGACACGTGGTATGAGCTTTAAACGTGTAAAAGATCACCTATGAAGGACTAAAGTTGACAAACAAAGAAAGTATGTAAGTATAAAGGTTCAAAGTGTCAACAATGGATAAATATGCCTTACTGTAACCCTACATGATGTTTATACCCTTAAACGAATGAATCATGGATCGTACGAAGCTAATTGGGGAAGAAAGTGAGAGATTACAAACTACAAGGGTTAAATGTGTCAACATGTTTAAAGTATACCTCTGATTGACCTTTTAGCAAACCTGAAGCTTTGTAACGATAAATTATACTCACTAGAATATGTGATAAAAAATTTCACCAAGTTTCGTTATCGTATGAGAAAGTTATGACGATATTCGTATACAAGGGGTTAAAAGCGTCAACGTTGAAATTTATGACTTTTTGGGTGATCATAAAATTAACCAAGGACTTAACAAAGTTTGTATATGTCTTGGAGCCCTTAAAAGTTAAATTAGAGGGTCAAAAATGCAAGTTTGGAAGTAAAAACCACGTATATAAGGACCAGGGACCTGAAATGCAATTAATGAAACATTTTTAACCTGACCTGGGGGCTCATACCGGCCGCGTAAGACCTGGGTGGTCTGTTACGCGGGCGCGTGACCTGCACAGTGACATAAATCACATGCAGCTGCCTGTTGGAGCTGATAACCGACTTCAAACCTTGTTTTTACATACCAGGGGCTGCCCCAATGGTTTATCATGCATAGGGGGGGGGGGGCACTTGTCTTGATCTGAATCCATGCATAGAGTTGTTTGGCATCATCTTGTGAGATCAAAACTCATATATAAGGACTCCCAATGTTGCAACACTTCACACTTCACTTGCAAACTTCCACAAGCTTATTTCTGGAGCTCTCTGATCAGCAACCAAGTTCTCTTAGGCTACCTAATCGTGCATAGGACCCTTGTAAGTGTTCTTGACCCTTCTTAATTCAGTTTAGCTTAGTTAATTAGCCTAAAGTCAAACCATCTTAATTAGAGTTTGACTTCGAGATTAATCAATAATTGTCCAGTCAAATCTAGAATTAAAAATACCTATGAGTTGGTAATTATGTGGGTAATAAACCCTTAAAAGGGCACCCTCTGATTCCCGCTCTAACTAGGTAAATTGCCGGGTCAAAGTTTATCTTAAAAAGTCAACAGAAAGCTTATTTTCAAATTAATGCATAATTAGCAATGTAGAACCCATGCAACCTATTTTATCACTAATATAACTTGGTAATTAATGTAAGAACATGTTTAAACATGTTCACCCCGACAATTTTCAGTTTAGGCCCGGTTCGGAACCGAAAGTCGCATAATTTGACTTCTGCTTTGACTTTCAGTTCTGACCCGTTTAAGCATGTTTTAGAAATTCCTTAGAGCCTTATTTGGACTAGGTTTCATGTTAGTATAACCCTCTGTGATTATACAACTTGGTTCATTTGTTATCCGATTCATATGCATGTTTCCGTTAAATGCTTAAATGTTGACTATTATGCCCATATGACCTTAAAATATGATTTTTGAAAATGTAAAAGAATAGAAACCTTCATTACTGATTATTAGACTTGTCCCTAAAATTTGACATCAGTTTGAGGTCTAGATTAGGAGTTATGCTCATTAGCGTAAATGAAAAGCTTTTTATTAATTAAACGGCGTAATTAGCATATAGCCTATCTAAACCCAATTTTTAATACCAAACTTTTTACCTACTGATATAAAATAATATTTTGGGATTTTTTGAAGATTTTTATTTAATTTTAGGCTGAGCATAACATAGAGTTCTAAGCTTGATTCGGTAATTGCCCGTTTTGCCCTTTTGGGCTATAAAATGAGTTTTTCAAATTATTTTGATACCAAACCTTTTCCTACTGATCTAATATGATAAATAAAATATTTTGAGCCTTCTGGAATAATGAAAATATCAGATTTCTTTTAATAACCCGGAAATAGCTCAAAATCGCCTTTTTAAGCATTTTTACCACATAGTATGTATTAAAACTATTTTAAACATATAAGGTTTGATGCCTACTGATATTTTCAGTAAATTTTAATATAATAACAGTAAGCAAAAGTTTTAAAGTCAGATTTCCAGTTTTGACCTTTTAAACCTATGTGAAATTACCAAAATACCCCTAAGGTGCATAGTTTGGTTATAAATGGTAAAATTCACATATAGGTAATACCCTACCGTTATAACTTATAAAATTAAGTATTTTTACTGATTATATCAGACCTGTAAGTCGGATTATTATTTAAACTCTTTTATAACCTTTAAAATGACCAAAATGCCCCTACGGGGCATAGTTTGAGTTTAAATCCATTTCGGGCATAATAGAAGATATCTTACTGATGTCACAACATATTTAAGGCATATTAACTTAGGAAACCTGTTTATGAATCATTTGGTTACCCGTTACGCATTATTCGCGTTCGGTGCGGTTTATGTAACTAGTTTGCATAAATTAACCGAAACGGGTCAAACCTTATCATTTTTGTCTCAAAATCCAGAATGTGTTTAGTTTACCCATATTATACAAGTCTTCAAACTTTTCGGGTCTAAATCACATTCTATCCCGGTCTTCGCTTAATCGTGCGTTTGAACCGTATCTTCCTTTAAAACTAACTGGTCTAAGTTTAGGCTTAATAAAAGACCCGTTAGGAATCTAATAGGTTATTATAAACCTTTGTTCCAGACTAGGAGACCTGGTAAAAGCTACGTGCATTTGCTGTTTGTGATAAATACTTGCAAAGGTAAATACTTTTAACTTATTTTCCCTATACGGGCTTGGGTACGGTATATAAAATACCGCTTGGTCGGGCATTGAATTTTTAATTGTATGAAGATTAATTTATTGAAATGTCCCGTTTAAATTGTTTTGTTTGCTTAAAGCCTTTGGGGGGTTAATGACCATGTCCCGGATATCCTTGGCATCATTTTACGAAATGGCCATGACCTTAGCACGCGGGTGTAGGCGTACACCCGCTAGTGCATAAATAAATAATAAGGTATAACCGCCGGTTTCGGGAATAACCCGCCGCGGGACTATATCATGTGGTGTGTCTATTAATCTTTAACCAGGCGTCAATCCGGGCTACTGAACGTATAACGAACATGTAATTCTTTTACAAGTTTATATATAAATAATTATCCCAAGTTATAAAAAATATTTTGTGCCTCGGGCATTCAAATCAATTTTCTAAATCTTTTCAAAATGAGTCAGTTAATTGTATTTACCAGTGTAAACTGACGTATTTTCCCAAAAAGGTTAAGTGCAGGTACTACTCGAAATAGGTTGGCCTCTCCTTAGCATCAATAAGAGTCTCGCAAGCTTGGGATGCATTTAAGTATGATGAACTATGTTTCCTTTTTATTTGATCCGCCTGTGGATCTGTTTGAACTATTATTGTGATACTTAATATTACAATTTTATTCGGTTGAAATAAATCTATCTTTTGCTTCCGCTGTGCATTTAAAATTGTGTTGTTTGACTATGATGATATCAACTACGTCACGATACTCCCCACCGGGCCCACCGGTAATACATGGAAATATCGGGGTGTGACAGGTTAGTATCAGAGCCAACACTGAGTGAATTAAACACTAGCCTTTTGTGTTTAATCTCAGTTACACAGTTGCACATTCCTCGATTCTCGAGTCTAGACAAAGAACTTAGGATTTATCCAAATTTGTCTTATTTTCTAACTTTGTCTTTTATATTTTCTTGTTGTATACTTGGTTTGTTTTGACAGGTTGAACAAGATGCCACCAAGAGTGAGAGGGAGAGGAAGAGGCAAGGGGCCACTCATCGCCCCGAATGATCATGAGGCCGGGCCTTCGCACCGGCGAACACCATCAGATTCACATAACCGGAGTCCTCAAGATAACTGGAGGACCTATATTGAATCAGCAAGGCGCTCAGTTTCGCTGAGCTCCTCCCCTTCTTTTCAACACTCCTTTGGGCCTCATTCTGAAAATGAGCCCCATAATTCCCACCAATCTTACATTCCTCTCCAGGGCCACAACTCACCTTTTGATGACCCAACGCCCTTTTTCCAGAGCCGGTTCAACCCGGCAAACTACCTTGGAGAACCAGTGGGTTTTAACCCACTAGGACCCGAAGACCATTTCTCGGGTGATCATGCAATGGACATAGACGAGGACACCGATCCTGCAGAGCCACCGTCCGGAACCCCTATCCACCCCATCGAAATTTCGGATGGGTCACCTTTCGTGGGATCACCTTATAATGGTCCCGACAGCTATGAAGAAAGGTTCCGACAGATCGACTGGGTGTTTACTCCCAGTTACCACAACTCACCACAGCAGCAGCAGCAGGATCCCTCCGAGGATTCTCGTTTTGTCGCGGTCACTCTGCCACCAACACCAGCTCAGCAACAACCTCCGGAGCCACCGAGGCGAAGGAGAACAACCGTACGGATGTCCGTGCGAGGAGGAGTGCGTATCAGCACCCCTCAACCTTCGAGTGGCAGCCGCTACTCGCCACTCCATGAAGAACCGCAGATGGGTGGGTCTTCAAACCCCGTCTCAGAAGTAAACTCTGCGCCTGTCGCACCACCACCGTTGGGCTTTGGCGACCCTATACCTACATACACCGGTGCGGCGCCGTATAATCCCTTTGAGCAGCCGATCCACACAAACTACAACTATGCCGAGGCCGACCCTTACCTGGTAGCAGCGGCAAACTACAATGCCCATCATCCGGAAGGATCCTTTGGAATCCCATATCAAGTTGGATACCCACACTATGGGTACCCACCATATGGGTATCAGTAACCGCCGCCTCCTCAACCTCCGTTTTATCAGCAACCCCCGCAGCCGCCAGTGATGTCACCACCGCAACATCAAGAGATTCTTCAAAGGATAAATGAGGTGCGGCAGGAGGTGCGGGAAGACCGTAGGCAAAACCGTGGGATGTTTAAGGGTTTGGTGAACTTAATCAAGGGAAAAAGCAAGAAGGATCATTAAATCCTTTATTTGTTTGTTTATTTTAGTGTTGTAATCATGTCCCTGCGTGGACATTTGTTTCTGTATTCTGCCCCTGCGTGGGCATGTCTTTCTGTTTACCCCTGCGTGGGTATGTTTGTTAGTTCTGCCCCTGCGTGGGCATGTTATTTCTGTAGAAGTCCCGTTTAGGGCAAACATGTACTTGTTTAAAATTTTAATGGAATGGTTAGTTTAAATTTCATTTTAAATTATATGTATAAATATAATATGTGAAATAAATGAAAATAACATTCATTTTACAAAACCTACCATTTTAATAAAATAATAAAAATCTTAAAAGGTAAAACCTAGCCACATGTCATTCTAAATATGTCCAAGATGGTAAGACCTATTTAAAAGATTCAAATCCTTCTTAACATCTTTAAACATGTTAACATTCCTGACAAATTGCGATACGATAAAATCGCATAAGTCATTCTTGCATTGAATTCTTCCAACTGCTTTTATTATACTAAACATCCAATAGGGATGTAATGCCTACGGGCTATACTCATTGTCATATAAGACAAAAGACAGTCGTGGTATTCGACCCCCTGTTAAGAAGAGGTAATGAATTATAATTAAAACCTCAATACCATGACCCTATAAGATCATGATTAAAGATTTAAAACCGTCCACGTGACTAGGCCTTTTTGCCATTAATATATTTTAATTCTAACTAAGGATTTTTATAAATTCCTGAATATATATGCCTAACAAATTAATCAAAATGGTTCTTAAATACCATGATTAATAAATCATCTAGATCGATAAAACTGTTAATAGACCTCTGAATGAATTAAAATCATTATTTTATGTAGCAAACAAGCTACATGGCCGGATCGGACGAAGCCAACAGTCACCCCAGAGAAAATCATGACACCTCCAGAGTCAACGTAGCCGGAGCAGAATTACAAGCATTAATAGATAATGCTGTTACGCGAGCTTTGGACAGGCAGTTCAATGAATCTAGTGGTACCCATGTAAGGACCCAGTCTGCGCCACACTCTAAACCACCATCTAGAACTCACACCGCTCACAAAAGTGATTCTCATCACTCAACGAACCAGAGGAGTGTTCCATCTAAGAGAATTATGCTGAACCAAGAACCACGCGCTAAAGGTTGCACCTATATGTACTTTGTTTCCTGCAAACCCAGGGATTTTACTGGGGAGAAAGGAGCAGTTGACTGCATGTCATGGTTAGACGAGATGGACACTGTGGTAGATATCAGTGGTTGTGCTGATAAGGATGTGGTAAAGTTTGTATCTCAGTCGTTCAAAGGCGAGGCACTAGCGTGGTGGAGATCTTTGATTCAGGCCACTGGGAAGATTCCATTGTACAATCTGTCTTGGAATCAATTTGTTACTCTCATTAAGGAAAACTACTGCCCTCAGCATGAGGTTGAGAAGATTGAAGCTGATTTCTTGTCATTGGTTATGAAAAACCTGGATTGTCAAGCCTACCTTACAAGCTTCAACACCATGTCAAGACTGGTTCCGTATCTGGTAACTCCGGAACCCAAAAGGATAGCTCGTTTCATTGGGGGTCTAGCCCCAGAAATCAAGGCCAGTGTGAAGGCCTCTAGACCAGCTACTTTTCGGTCTGCAGCTGATATATCATTGTCTCTTACTCTTGACACGGTCAGGCAAAGATTGCTGAGAAACACTGATACTGAGAAGAGGAAGCGTGAGGATGACAATTCACGACGTTCAGACAAGAAGCATAAAGGAAACAATGACCACAAGAAGAGTTCTGGAACTAAAAAGGATGGTCATCAATCGGGTGATAAGCCCAAGTGTAAGGTCTGTAAGAAGCACCATTTCGGGAGGTGCAGATTTGAATCGAAATCCCAATCGCAGCCAAGGCCTTGTGGGATTTGTAAATCATCTGAGCACAAGACATTGGACTGTAAGAAAATCAAGGATGCGACGTGCTACAGCTGCAACGAGAAAGGGCATATTAAGTCCAACTGCCTAAAGTTTGCAAAGAAGGCTGAAGAGGGGAAAAAGACCAATGCTAGGGTCTTCCAGATGAACGTACAAGAGGCAATCCAGAATGATAATGTCATAACAGGTACCTTCCTTATTAATGATGTTTATGCAAGGGTGTTATTTGATTCTGGAGCAGATAAGTCATTTGTTGATGATAAGTTTTGTAAGTTGTTAAACCTACCTGTTAGAACCCTAAGCATAAAATATGAGGCTGAGTTAGCCGATGGCACCATAGAAACCGCATCAACCGTGTTAGATGGATGTTTCATATCCATTAGGAACCACTCTTTTCCTTTGAAGTTAGCCGGTTTTGATATAGTTATAGGCATGGACTGGTTATCTTATAACCAGGCCCAGATTGTTTGCAACAAGAAGCAAGTGGTGATCAAGACTCCATCTGGTGAGTCACTTACCATTCAGAGAGATACCCAGTATGGACTGCCTGAGCAAGTGTCTATGCTCAAGGCATCTAGGTGTTTGAAGAAGGGTTGTGTCATTTACATGGCACAAGTGACTATGGATGAGCCGAAGCCTAGGATTGAAGATATTCCCATCATTTCTGAATATCCCGAAGTATTCCCTGAAGAACTACCTGGTTTGCCACCAGATAGGCAAGTAGAATTCAGAATTGACATTATTCCAGGAGCAGCACCTGTTGCAAGGGCACCTTACAGGTTGGCACCAACAGAGATGAAATAGTTGAGGACCCAGTTAGATGAATTGTTGGCAAAAGGTTTCATTAGACCTAGCTCGTCTCCATGGGGAGCACCAATCCTGTTTGTGAAGAAGAAGGATGGGTCGATGCGTCTATGCATCGATTATCGCGAGCTTAACAAGGTCACTATCAAGAATAGATATCCATTGCCCGGGATCGACGATATGTTCCATCAATTGCAAGGGGTAAGTTACTTCTCAAAGATTGACTTGAGGTCAGGCTATCATCAGCTGAAGGTTAAAGATGAAGATGTACAAAAGACTGCATTTAGGACTCGTTATGGTCATTACGAGTTCTTAGTGATGCCTTTTGGGCTCACTAATGCACCTGCCGCATTCATGGATCTCATGAATCGCGTCTGCAAGCCTTATTTGGATAAATTCGTCATCGTCTTCATCGATGACATTCTCATTTACTCCAAGAGTCAAGCTGACCATGAGAAGCATCTCCGTTGCATTCTTAAGCTGCTTCAATAGGAAAACCTCTATACCAAGTTCTCGAAGTGTGAATTTTGGCTTCGCAAAGTCCAATTCCTTGGACATGTTGTCAGTGAGCGTGGTATCCAAGTAGATCCCGCTAAGGTTGAAGCTGTTATGAATTGGCAAGAGCCGAAGACGCCTACTGAGATTCATAGCTTTCTAGGTTTAGCAGGATACTACAGGCGATTTATTGAAAACTTCTCAAGAATTGCAGCACCCCTGACTCTACTAACATGAAAGAATAGCAAGTTTGACTGGGGGCCTAAGCAGCAAGAATCTTTTGATATTTTGAAGCAGAAGTTGAGCAACGCTCCAGTACTGACGTTGCCAGATGGAATTAATGAATTTGTAGTTTATTGTGATGCATCGCACACAATGCATCGCACACAGGTATGGGATGTGTGCTTATGCAGAAAGGCAAAGTTGTTGCTTATGCTTCTCGATAGTTAAAGGTGCATGAAAAGAATTACACCACCCATGACTTGGAATTGGGCACCGTTGTATTTGCACTAAAACTGTGGAGACATTACTTGTATGGAACCAAATGTGTGATCTACTCTGATCATAAGAGCCTCCAACACTTGTTTAATCAGAAGGACTTAAACATGAGACATCGACGATGGATGGAAACTCTAAATGACTATGATTGTGAAATCAGATACCATCCAGGTAAGGCAAATGTGGTTGCCGATGCCTTAAGTAGGAAGGAAAGGGTGACTCCCATAAGAATCAATGCCAAGAGCATTGAATTAAAGAATAGTTTAAATGAAAGGTTGTTAGCTGCACAGAAAGAAGCCGTACTAGAAGCTAACTATTCTGATGAAAAGCTAGGAGTAACTGAAGAACAGTTATCTTATGGCAAAGACGGAATCCTAAGGTTAAATGGACGAATATGGGTTCCAGTTTATGGAGGACTGTGGGATGTTATCCTCCAGGAAGCCCAAAGTTCTAAATACTCCGTTCATCCTGGAGCTGACAAGATGTACCAGGATCTGAAGGCGAACTATTGGTGGATAGGCTTGAAGAAGTCTATAGCTACCTATGTAGCCAAATGTTTGACGTGCGCACAAGTTAAAGCTGAACATCAAAAGCCGTTAGGTTTGCTACAACAGCCTGAACTTCCCACCTGGAAGTGGGAGATGGTGACAATGGATTTCATCACCAAGTTGCCAAAGACAAAGAAAGGAAATGATACTATATGGGTGATAGTAGATAGACTAACTAAGTCAGCACATTTCCTACCCATTAAGGAGACTTATAGCTCCGACATGTTAGCCGAAATATACGTAGATAAGATTGTATCTCTGCATGGCATACCAGTGTCTATTATCTCTGACAGAGATACTAGATACACATCACATTTTTGGAAAAGTTTCCAACAATCTTTGGGCACGCGCTTAAACTTTAGTACGGCTTACCATCCTCAGACGGACGGGCAGAGTGAGCGTACCATCCAAACTTTAGAAGACATGCTTCGTGCATGTGTGATTGACTTAGGTGGTAGTTGGGATAACCACCTGCCATTGATCGAGTTCTCCTATAACAATAGCTACCATACAAGCATCCAGGCTGCGCCTTTTGAGGCATTATATGGTAGGAAATGTAGGACGCCTATTTGTTGGGCAGAAGTAGGAGAGGCTCAGTTATCAGGACCTGATATAGTCCTTGAAAAAACGGACAAGATTGTCCAAATTCGTGACCACCTGAAAGCTGCCAGAGATAGGCAGAAAAGCTACGCAGACTTAAGGCGTAAACCTCAAAAGTTTGAGGTTGGTGACAAAGTATTACTTAAAGTATCACCCTGGAAAGGAGTGATGCATTTTGGTAAGAAAGGTAAATTAAGCCCAAGGTACATAGGACCATTTGAGATCATCGAATGTATCGGATCCGTGGCCTATAAGTTAAACTTGCCTGAAGAGCTCAGTGGTATTCACAATGTATTCCACATCTGCAATCTAAAGAAATGTCTAGCTGATGAATCGCTAGTCATACCACATACGGATGTGCATATAGATGAGAGCTTGAAATTTGTGGAAAAACCTCTGTCGATCGAGGATCGACAGGTAAAGAAGCTTCGAAGGAAGCATGTGCCAATTGTAAAAGTCAAATGGGATGCCCGCAGAGGTCCCGAGTATACGTGGGAGGTAGAATCCACAATGAAAGAAAAGTACCCTCATTTATTTCGGTAAATCTCGAGGTCGAGATTTCTTTTAAGGGGGTGAGGATGTAACACCTCGTAAATTTATGTCCAATAATGTATCGACACGTGGTATGAGCTTTAAACGTGTAAAAGATCACCTATGAAGGACTAAAGTTGACAAACAAAGAAAGTATGTAAGTATAAAGGTTCAAAGTGTCAACAATGGATAAATATGCCTTACTGTAACCCTACACGATGTTTATACCCTTAAACGAATGAATCATGGATCGTACGAAGCTAATTGGGGAAGAAAGTGAGAGATTACAAACTACAGGGGTTAAATGTGTCAACATGTTTAAAGTATACCTCTGAGTGACCTTTTAGCAAATCCGAAGCTTTGTAACGATAAATTATACTCACTAGAATATGTGATAAAAAAATTCACCAAGTTTCGTTATCGTATGAGAAAGTTATGATGATATTCGTATACGAGGGGTTAAAAGCGTCAACGTTGAAATTTATGACTTTTCGGGTGATCATAAAATTAACCAAGGACTTAACAAAGATTGTATATGTCTTGGAGCCCTTAAAAGTTAAATTAGAGGGTCAAAAAATGCAAGTTTGGAAGTTAAAACCATGTATATAAGGATCAGGGACCTGAAATGCAATTAATGAAACATTTTTAACCTGACCTGGGGGCTCATACCGGCCGCGTAAGACCTGGGTGGTCTGTTACGCGGGCCGCGTGACCTGCATAGTGATAGAAATCACAGGCAGCTGCCTGTTGGAGCTGATAACCGACTTCAAACCTTGTTTTTACATACCAGGGGCTGCCCCAATGGTTTATCATGCATAGGGGGCACTTGTCTTGATCTGAATCCATGCATAGAGTTGTTTGGCATCATCTTGTGAGATCAAAACTCATATATAAGGACTCCCAATGTTGCAACACTTCACACTTCACTTGCAAACTTCCACAAGCTTATTTCTGGAGCTCTCTGATCAGCAACCAAGTTCTCTTAGGCTACCTAATCGTGCATAGGACCCTTGTAAGTGTTCTTGACCCTTCTTAATTCAGTTTAGCTTAGTTAATTAGCCTAAAGTCAAACCATCTTAATTAGAGTTTGACTTCGAGATTAATCAATAATTGTCCAGTCAAATCTAGAATTAAAAATACCTATGAGTTGGTAATTATGTGGGTAATAAACCCTTAAAAGGGCACCCTCTGATTCCCGCTCTAACTAGGTAAATTGCCGGGTCAAAGTTTATCTTAAAAAGTCAACAGAAAGCTTATTTTCAAATTAATGCATAATTAGCAATATAGAACCCATGCAACCTGTTTTATTACTAATATAACTTGGTAATTAATGTAAGAACATGTCTAAACATGTTCACCCCGACAATTTTCAGTTTATGCCCGGTTCGGAACCGAAAGTCGCATAATTTGACTTCTGCTTTGACTTTCAGTTCTGACCCGTTTAAGCATGTTTTAGAAATGCCTTAGAGCCTTATTTAGACCAGGTTTCATGTTAGTATAACCCTCTGTGATTATACAACTTGGTTCATTAGTTATCCGATTCATATGCATGTTTCCGTTAAATGCTTAAATGTTGACTATTATGCCCATATGACCTTAAAATGTGATTTTTGAAAATGTAAAAGAATAGAAACCTTCATTACTGATTATTAGACTTGTCCCTAAAATTTGACATCAGTTTGAGGTCTAGATTAGGAGTTATGCTCATTAGCGTAAATGAAAAGCTTTTTATTAATTAAACGGCGTAATTAGAATATAGCATATCTAAACCCAATTTTTAATACCAAAATTTTTACCTACTGATATAAAATAATATTTTGGGATTTTTGAAGATTTTTATTTAATTTTAGGCTGAGCATAACATAGAGTTCTAAGCTTGATTCGGTAATTGCCGGTTTTGCCCTTTTGGGCTATAAAATGAGTTTTTCAAATTATTTTGATACCAAACCTTTTCCTACTGATCTAATATGATAAATAAAATATTTTGAGCCTTCTGGAATAATAAAAATATCAGCTTTCCTTTAAAAACCCGGAAATAGCTCAAAATCGCCTTTTTAAGCATTTTTAACACATAGCATGTATTAAAACTATTTTAAACATATAAGGTTTGATGCCTACTGATATTTTCAGTAAATTTTTATATAATAACAGTAAGCAAAAGTTTTAAACTCAGATTTCTAGTTTTGACCTTCTAAACCTATGTGAAATTACCAAAATACCCCTAAGGTGCATAGTTTGGTTATAAATGGTAAAATTCACATATAGGTAATACCCTACTGTTATAACTTATAAAATTAAGTATTTTTACTGATTATATCAGACCTGTAAGTCGGATTATTATTTAAACTCTTTTATAACCTTTAAAATGACCAAAATGTCCCTACGGGGCATAGTTTGAGTTTAAATCCATTTCGGGCATAATAGAAGATATCTTACTGATGTCACAACATATTTAAGGCATATTAACTTAGGAAACCTGTTTATGAATCATTTGGTTACCCGTTACGCATTATTCGCGTTCGGTGCGGTTTATGTAACTAGTTTGCATAAATTAACCGAAACGGGTCAAACCATATCATTTTTGTCTCAAAATCCAGAATGTGTTTAGTTTACCCATATTATACAAGTCTTCAAACTTGTCGGGTCTAAATCACATTCTATCCCGGTCTTCGCTTAATCGTGCGTTTGAACCGTATCTTCCTTTAAAACTAACCGGTCTAAGTTTAGGCTTAATAAAAGACCCGTTAGGAATCTAATAGGTTATTATAAACCTTTGTTCCAAACTAGGAGACCCAGTAAAAGCTACGTGCATTTGCTGTTTGTGATAAATACTTGCAAAGGTAAATACTTTTAACTTATTTTCCCTATACGGGCTTGGGGTACGGTATATAAAATACCGCTTGGTCGGGCATTGAATTTTTAATTGTATGAAGATTAATTTATTGAAATGTCCCGTTTAAATTGTTTTGTTTGCTTAAAGCCTTTGGGGGGTTAATGACCATGTCCCGGATATCCTTGGCATCATTTTACGAAATGGCCACGACCTTAGCACGCGGGTGTAGGCGTACACCCGCTAGTGCATAAATAAATAATAAGGTATAACCACCGGTTTCGGGAATAACCCGCCGCGGGACTATATCATGTGGTGTGTCTATTAATCTTTAACCAGGCGTCAATCCGGGCTACTGAACGTATAACGAACATGTAATTCTTTTACAAGTTTATATATAAATAATTATCCCAAGTTATAAAAAATATTTTGTGCCTCGTGCATTTAAATCAATTTTCTAAATCTTTTCAAAATGAGTCAGTTAATTGTATTTACCAGTGTAAACTGACGTATTTTCCCAAAAAGGTTAAGTGCAGGTACTACTCGAAATAGGCTGGCCTCTCCTTAGCATCAATAAGAGTTTCGCAAGCTTGGGATGCATTTAAGTCTGATGAACTATGTTTCCTTTTTATTTGATCCGCCTGTGGATCTATTTCAACTATTATTGTGATACTTAGTATTACAATTTTATTCGGTTGAAATAAATCTATCTTTTGCTTCCGCTGTGCATTTAAAATTGTGTTGTTTGACTATGATGATATCAACTACGTCACGATACTCCCCACCGGGCCCACTGGTAATACGTGGAAATATCGGGGTGTGACACTTATACCACAAACGAGATGATCTCACCAAAAGAGGCGCGAAAACCCTCACTTTGGTGAAGTCCCTCATTCGTGTTATCGATTTTCACGAAATTGTACCATCAAGATAGGAGTGATTTCCTCACCTTGATGGGGAATTTCCAATTCATATTCTAGTGGACCCTTACCGACAAGTCGGAATTTATTTCCATATCTCGTTTGGTAAGTACTAACCACACTAAGGGAACGACGTTGTCAAGTTAGGGGTGAGACCCACATCTTGATAACGAGTCCCATTCTTCGATTTTCAATCTCGGCAAAGTCTCAAATTTTCGATTGACTAGGGGACATGTAGTAACCGGAAGGGTGAATACCATTAACTGAAATTTCGGTGAGAGTATTCTACCTATTAGGCCAAAGCATGTTTCCCTAACTCAGGAGGATTTTCGACCACTTTGGAATAGTCTTAGTTTTGTTCCAAGACACTCCAAGATTTTACATTGAATCTCTTTATGCTATATCATTTTTAATGTGTTTTATGTTCATTTCAAAATCAAAGACCCGAATCGCACGTTACTCATAATCTAAAATAATGATAATATTCGAGAACAAACAAAATTTACAACTCTTCCATTGTTGGTTGATTATGCACATGATAATACGTTTTATGCTTATGTGAACTATATGAAACCTACATGCTATGTGACATACTACCATGCTAATTCATGCAAGGAAAACTTTATTTTTCTTAACACTTGATGATCAAGTCTCATCCTCTATCCTTAGTCGATCTTGTAGATGTCTTCTAATCGATTCTCTCACTCTAGAAAAAGCTCCAAGCAAGGCTCGAACAAAAAGATGATGGTGTTCATGGCCAAGCAAATGGCCAAGGTCATACCCCAGATCGTGAATTAGATTTAAGCCACTTCAAGCCCTAATGCATTGGTTGACTCCAAGGTTGACCCCCCCCCCCAAATCCACCTTCACCTTTAAACAGTTTAACTCGTGTGGTCTTGCGCCCTTCACGGGTAATGATGGGGCTACTAAGATGCTTCAATGGTTTGAATCCATTGAGGTCACCTTCTACCAGAACGGGTGCCCTGAGCATCTTAAAAGCACCAACACCACCGGCATCTTCCAGTCAAAGGCACTCGATTGGTGGACCACCGAGCATAACACCCGCGGAGACGATGCCGCCTACGCCCTACCATGGGTTGAGTTGAAGCAACTCATGATAGACGAGTTTTGTCCCCCTCACGAGCTCTGAAAACTAGAGGAAGAATTTAGGAGCCTCAAGCAAGTAGAGGGCGACAACGCAACCTACACCACTAGGTTCAAGCAACTTAGTGTGTTATGTCCTACCCAAGTCCCTACATCCTTACCATCAAAAAGACCATCGAGAAGTACATTCGTTGTGACAACTAGCACTTTTCCATGTAATTCTGTATGATGTGAATAGTAACTTGTAATATATGGTTGTGTATGATGAATTTATTGTAACACCTCGTAAAATCGTGTCCAATTATGTGAAGACACGTGTCCTAAACCCTAAATGTGTGAAAGATTGAATTACAAGGACTAAAGTTGACAAACAATGAAAATACGTATGCGGAGGGACTAAAAGTGTCACATGCTAAACTTATGCCTCTGAATGACCTCACACAATGTTCGTATTCTTGAGTGAGTAAATTATCAGACGTAAGAAGCCATCTATGAAAGAAATTGAAAGTTTACAAGACAAAGGGGTTAAACGTGTCAACATGTTAATTCTTACCTCTGAGTGACCTTTTAACGAACCAAGGCTTCGTAATGTTTGATTATACTCTCAAGAATACCTGATATTGAGTTCATGAGGTTTCGGTACCATTATATGATTAAATCTGCAAAATCCCAAGAAGAGGGGTTGAAAGTGCCAAAATGATAATTCTACTCCCGAGAGATTTTTTAACGAACCCAGAGCCTAACGGTACTTGATCATAGTCTTAAGAATATTTAAAATCTAATTTGAAGGGCCCCTAGTGCTGAAAATGAAAGAAATGGAAGTTACATAAGTGCAGGGGCTAAACTTGTCAACAAATAAACAAGTTTTGTTTTTGATCTGCCCCGCGTATCGCGCCAGACTTTCCTACACCTGGCGCGTGTCGCGGTCGAGACCAAAATTCAGCAGGTCTGGACAGCTGCCAGCATGCAGCCTTGCTCCACACACAAGGCATCTCTGCAATCTGATTTCGAAACCAGCAGTATGCAAACGGATTTTAAAAACCTCTTGGACACATGGAGACATCTTAGAGCACCCTAGAACACTTGGATTGATCTTGGATCACCTCCTTCAACTATGAATAGGCGCTTCAAGTTCCTCATTTACTTGCTCATTCATAAATTTAATCCTTCTCGCTCTATTCTGAGGTTCCTGATACAAAAGGAAGCTCTTTCTAGTTCAAAGTTCAAGCTAGGACCCTTTGTAAGTGTCCTTAGCCACCTTAGTCCAGTTTTTGTTTGTTTAAAGACCGAAAGTCAAAGTTGCTGCAAAACGGCTTTGACCTTCGGTTTAGACTTAAATGGTCCAGCCATTGTTCGAGGAGAATATGGCTATGTGATCATAATTAGGTAGGTGTTAATCCCTCAAAAGGGAACCTCCTAATTATCACGTTTACTTAGTTAATTGTCGGGTCAAAGTAATTAAATAAAAAGTCAAACTAGTCAGATTTTTAAATAAAAATATAATCTGATAATGTAGAGGATATAAATCATGTTTTGTCACTTTAATAACTTGGTAAATATTATTAGAACATGTCTAAACATGTTCAACCTGACAATTCTAAGTTTAAGCCCGTTTCGCAACCGAAAGTCGCAAAAGCTTGACTTTTGCTTTGACTTTGAGTTCTGACCCGATTAAGCTTAATTCCTCTATGTTTTTAAGCTTCCATAGTGACCATATAATGTTGTAGTATAACTCTCAGAGATTACATTACATGGTCATTAGGAAATTCTAAATTTTATGCATGTTTCCGTTATTATGCTTATTATTGACCAATATGCCCTTATGGTCTAAAAATGAGATTTTTGAATAAATATGTGACAACTCGTATTTCAGAACCTTTCGTTGTACTTTGATGTAACTTGTTTGGACAATATGTGATTACGTGATATGTGGTTTTAATGGAATGTTTGTTATGTTATATGATTATGTGGGTAATGTATTGTATATATTGTAGTCGCACAACACATGTCTAATCGCACAAGCCCTTTGGGCACACCACTCTCGGCCCACTCCCCTTGAACTTGAAACCAATGGGCAGCCCATGATGGGTTCGGCCACTCACCTATTTAAACCAAGACATAACCCTTATGGGGTTTTGTTTCCTCATTACTTGCAAAACACAACACACACCAAACCCTAGTTCTCTCCTCCCTCTCTCTTGAAGCCGACGGCATTACATCCCATCCTCTCGAAGACTTTCTTGTTCGGATCATCCCTGTTTTACCTTCTAACCGGTTAGTGTTTCATGGTTATTGTTTTGTTGGATGATATTGTGAAGTATATGCTCTTACATGATGATTTACGAATGATATGTGATTGATTATGATATGAATAAATCGGCCCACATGTGTAAGATGTAGATTAATATAGGGTTTGATGATGTTATGATGTGAATGATAATCTAGAACCGAAAGCATGTTAATCGGCTGTATGTGATTGTATTCGGATGGTTAGTTTGATTCATGTTGATAAGTTATAGGTCGTATGTTAGTCTTTGAATTCGTTAGTGTGAAAATCCGGTTGAAGGCTAAATTGTTGTGCATGATTGGTATAATGATTAAGATTAATTAGGGTTCATGAGAATTAGTTGGAATATGCTTGATTTGATCGATTGAATGCTAAATGGAAACTGTTAGAATTGATTGGTAAAAATCAAAGATGCAGCTGATTCCCTAAATTACGGGATTATTTAACGGATCGCACAAGTCCCTTAGTCACACAAGAGCTGAACGTACAAGCTCTTGGATCGCACAAGGGCAATCGCACAAGCCTTGGTCACACAAGATTGGTGCAACTATTTAAGCACATTGTACAAACTAGAACTGCATGATCGCACAAGACAAGTGGATCGCACAAGGTGGTGCCGATCGCACAAGTCTTGGGCCATACACACATCTGTTGAACTTTATTATGCCGTTGGGCCTTAAAGCCCAAAACCCAGTCGCACAAGATGTCCCGGGTCGCACAAGGCCAAATGGACCGCACAAGTTGAATCATGTTTATTTGGTTGGGCCGTATGCATGTGGATTGCTTATGTTATTTGGGCCGGGTATGTTTTGAATCGCACAACCTATTATGAGTCGCACAAGTTGTGCTGGACGCACAACGGGTTGGACCGGATACTACTGGGCTTCAATTAGTGAATCGCACAAGGCTGTTGGGCCATTAGACTTGTGCGAGCCCAATCATTTGAGTAGCATAAGTTCGGATATGTTATGTATTTGACTGTTAACGTGTTGAATATGTTTTCCATGATTATTACGTGTTTTAACCTGTTAGTTTATGTGTAAAACTTATGTGCACTACTTGAGCCTAGACCTGACTTGTATGGTAACCTTGTTAGGACGTGGTTGACCACACATTGCTCAAGTGACCTTTTCCTGTATCTGCCTAGCTAACCTAAGGTAAGTTCACACTTTCTACAAGGCATGGGATTCCCGGTGGTTTGGGAATGGGTTAAGAAACTAAAACGGAACCTGCATATTCTCCTTGGGTAGAATATGTACCTCCATCCTCCATGGGAAGGATGACAACATTAAACCTGTGTATTCTCCTTGGGTAGATTACGTGCCTCCGTCCTCCATAGGAAGGACGACAACATATAACTTACTAGACAAAACTCTATCATTAAGTCCCTCGTTTTTATATCGACTTAATCGCCGGGCCAATGGCGAGCGGGTCATTAGTTAAATAGCGCTATTAGGTTTGACAAGCCTCACACCGTGCCGCAGAGGACGGGAGTGGACTAATGGATCTAGGAACTTAGTCAATGATGATAGACATGGACGTAGGGCACAACATACTCCAGTCAGTTGTCGATATGGTAACGGTCGAGTGGTTACATGGGGTAGCCCCCACTGTTTATGGTTTGGGAAACAAGAAACATATTAACTACTGGTTTTCGAATGAACTTATGGTTTTTGGAACAACTTTATAATGGACAACCAACTGTGAACTCGCTCAACTTTGTTGTTGATTCGTTACTATATGCCTTGCAGGTCGTTAGGTGTTTATTTGGAGCTTGCACGAGAAGGAGAGGTCATTGTGGGACATGGACTGTTGAGTTCCATGTTAACATTTGAACTTTTAAACTTATACTTTGGTTTTAAACTTTATGCTTCCGCTGATAACTTGAATTTGATTAACTTGTTTTAAACACCAATTATATTGTGTGGTTGGACTTTTATTTATTTAATTACATTGTTCAATATGATTGGTGGCTGGATCCTGGTTAGTCACGCCTCCTGCGGTGATACTCCGCTTGTGGATTTTTGGGGTGTGACAGATTGGTATCAGAGCCATTGGTTATAGTGAACTTGGTTTTAAAAAGAGAAAAGCTTTTTGACAAAACCAGACTATAACCTATACAGTGCTCAACGATCCACAACGACACTTCGCTCCACGTGCAAGACTCAACACTATAAGTAATATGGTTTGTGTTTGTATTGCCTGCCTGTTAGTTTAAGTAGTGCATTTGATCATGGTATGCTTAGTTAGCGTAACAATTATGGTTTGAAACCCTGTGTGCTTGCTCTCTTCTGTCATTCCACACTTACGCACTTTCATGACACCTTTCTTACTTGTGTTTCCTTCGATGTGAAGATCATGAGTAGATGCCTGAACTTGACTCAAGCCCAGCTGACGGCTCTAATCAATGAACGAGTTGCTGAGGCACTCGCAGCAGCCCCTGTAGGAGGTATAACCTGCCATTCCAACCTATCCTAGGATGTTTAGATCCTACTCTCGCGAACCAACTCTCGTGCTTAACCTTGTCTTTTCTTTCTCGCGTGACAGGTCAGCATGCTCAACCTCCCGCATGTACGTTCAAGACCTTTATGGACTGTCGACCTAGTACCTTCAGTGGTACAGAAGGAGCTGTAGGTCTTCTACACTGGTTCGAGAAGATCGAGTCTGTCTTTGAGATGTGTGAATGCCCTGAGGCTCGTAGGGTAAAATTTGCTACTGGAACACTCGAAGGTGCTGCGTTAACTTGGTGGAACGCACAGGTTCAAATGTTAGGGTTGGCAGCTGCTAATGCCACCCCATGGAACGACTTCAAAGACCTAATCAAAGAAGAGTACTGTCATCACGACGACATTCACAAGCTAGAGGTGGAGTTTTACAATTTAAAGACGACGGGGTCTGAAATGGAGGCGTATACGAAGAGATCGAACGAATTGGCTACACTGTGTCCTACTATGGTGGATCCTCTTATTAAACGCATCGAGCTGTACCTCAAGGGTTTCGTGCCAGAGATTCAGAGCCATGTGACTGCAGCTAACCTCCCTACTATCCAGCAAGTCATACGGCTAGCCCATCGTCTCACTGATCAGGCAGTTGAGCAGAACAAGCTGCCTAAACGTATTGGTGCTACCACTACTTCAGATGCTCCTAGCGACAACAAGTGCAAATGGGATGGAAATTCAAGCAAAGGTTCTACTTTTGTTCAGTCTCAATCTCAGCAGCAGAGAACTGATGACTACAAGAGCCCCAGTCAGTAGTCTTTTGGGAATCAGGGTCAGAGTGGGTACAAGGGAAATCATCCTAAGTGCAATCGATGTAACTTGCACCATATCGAGCCGTGCAACAAGGGTCATTGTCAGAGATGTAACAAGCTTGGTCACGCAGCCAAGGATTGCAGGAGCCCATATCCTGCAAATCAGAATCGTCAACAGCAGCCACAAGCTCCACAGAACCAGCAGCAGCAGCAACAACAGGGTAATAAGGGATGTTTTCAGTGTGGTGCAGAAGGTCACTTCAAGAGAAACTGTCCACAGCTGAACCAGAATCAGAACAACAACAACCAGGGAAATGGAAACAATGGGGGCAACAATGATGGCAACGGTGCCAGGGGACGTGTTTTCGTAATCGGTCAGGGTGATGCAAGGAACGATCCCAACGTTGTGACGGGTAAGTTCCTACTGGACGACTTCTGTGTTTCTGTTTTATTTGATTCGGGTGCCGATACTAGTTATGTGTCCTTAAAAGTTAGTCAGATGCTTAAGCGTGCCCCAATTCCCTTAAACACCAAGCATGTTGTAGAACTAGCAAATGGTAAAAATCTTGAGGCCACACACATAGTTAAGGGTTGTAATCTTGTTCTTGCTGATCAGATCTTCTCTATCGACCTTATTCCTATCGTTCTTGGTAGCTTCGATGTTGTCATTGGGATGGATTGGTTATCTCAACATCAAGCGGAAATTCTTTGCAAGGAGAAAATTATCCGCATCCCTCGTTTTGGTGAAGAACCTCTCGTGATTCGTGGTGACAAAAGTGGTGCTGTAGTAGGCATCATATCTTTCCTTAAGGCTCAGAAGTGCTTACAAAAGGGCCACCCAGCTATTCTAGCCCTCGTTACTGACGCCTCAACGAAAGAGAAGAAGATAGAAGACATTCCTATTGTACGCGACTTTTCCTGAGGTATTTCCTAAGGAATTACCTGGTCTTCCGCCTCATCGTCAGGTTGAGTTTCAAATTGAGCTAGCTTCTGGAGCAGCGCCTATAGCTCGTGCACCTTATCGCTTAGCCCCATCAGAACTAGAAGAACTGTCCGCACAACTGCAAGAACTTTTGGACAAGGGTTTCATTCGTCCTAGCTCTTCACCCTGGGGAGCTCTAGTCTTGTTTGTGAAGAAGAAAGACGGTACCTTCCGAATGTGTATTGACTATCACGAACTCAACAAGGTGACCGTGAAGAATCGTTATCCTCTTCCGCGTATTGATGACTTGTTCGACCAGTTGCAAGGATCAAGCTTCTACTCAAAAATTGATCTGAGATCGGGCTATCATCAACTGAGAGTCTGAGACGAGGACATCTCTAAGACAGCGTTAGGACTCGTTGTGACACCTGTGTCACTTCAACCATCAAAAAAATACCAAGCCAATGAAATATTGTATTTCATACTTGGGATCTGTATAAATATGTGTATCTTTTGCACATATCAACTCTTGTTCGATTTCAAGCTTTAAATCGCTTTCTGGAGGGTTATACGCGCACTAATGCGTAAATATAACCAGTTTAAATGCAACGAACACTCTGGAATAGTGAAATAGGCTTAACATACCTTAATTAACCTTTAGATAACTTAGAAATAAGTTTTGAAGGCTTTGGTATGGCAAAATCTAGTTTATTCGCTTACAGGGACTAAACTTGACAAACTGCGAAAGTATGCCAATTTGAACTGTAACGAACATTCCGGAACATGACCATAAGTTAAACACACCCTAAATATCCTTTACATAGCTTAGAAATAGGCTTTGAGGGGTTCGGTGTGCTAAAATAAACTTTTGGCTCATTCAGGGACTAAAAGTGTCAAAAAGTGCACAAGTTTGCATTTTTGCGCATAACTTACGTTCTGAATACATCCGGACATCCAAAAATTTATGTAAGCACTAAAATATTTTATTTTAGTGTTTGGCACAAGAAAAATCCATTCGTCACGCCATTTGGATCGTTTTTCGCGCTTGTGCGCATTCCGTCGTAATTAAGCGAACATCGCGTTTGTACGACCAAAGGAACTGACATCCGACATATTTTTGAGCATGTTTCATGTCCACAATGTTTAGGCATCATTTTAGGGCCTTAAAGTTGGCTTTACGGGCCTTAGAAGTGTCGGAAATGGCTTAAATACACAACAGGGACCAAAACTGTCATTTTTGAAACTTATTTTCTGATCAGAACCCCCATGCGGCCCGCATTAGTTTTGGTGTATCCTGAAGCGGGCCGCGTCAGCCTTCCAAAATAGATAAGATCGATTAGCCAGCTGATTCCAGCTGTTTAATCCACACCCACACATTCTAACTTGCCCTTTCAGCTCATGGGGGATCATTTTTAGCCACCATAACTTTCCAACAAGTGTACGCACAAGATTCGAGCACGGTTTCCATGAAACGATCTTAACGGTTACCCGAAAACTATAAATACCCATCCACCCCCATTGCAAAACCCACAAGAATCTGATTAAAAAGACTCTAAGTTAGAACCATTGTTTCATACCTGAGTTATTTTGATCACGATTAGCATTCGGGGACCCTTCGTAAGTATTCTTTCGTTCTTTTATTGCTTTTCGAGTCTTTTCGAGTCTGAAAAGTTCGTTTGAACTTCGCAACGTGAGTGTAATCACGTTGGTTATAGTCCCTTGGGACTATGCCTACTGATTACCACGTTGTCTAGGGTCGTAGGGTAAGCGATCTAATAAATCGCTTATACCTTCGAACCCGACCCATTTGGTCGATCATTAGGATCCGATCAAATACATTAGGTGACCATAGTAGGTAGGGAATAACCTTCCGAGGTTATACCCTATGGTCACATCGTTTGAGTAGTTGTATGATAGGTAGTTTATATGCCTTAGGTAAATTACCAGAATACCCTTTTCATGTATAATTGGTAATTAAGCATATGTAACCTAAACTTTTGTCACATAACTGATTATGTAACATGTTTAGGCATATAACACTTGTCATAGGACTAGTTAGGTGGTCCGAACGCGTTCTACGCGAACGACGCGTTAAAGTAGCATAAGCTACCTTAATGAGTCGCGATGGGTCGAAAGCACTTAGGTTAGGTTTCATTTAGTATGTAGGCTTTGTTAAACCATATGACACGAGTCTCTATACTCGTTTGGTTTACAAACCCTCATTCTATCTAAATCATCCGATTTAGGTCCGGTTATTAACATAGTTACCTATATTAGGTGCCGTTTGATATCCGCGATCTCTAGCATTGTTTGGTTGTTACTCAAGGACTACTAAGCAATCTCAAGTGAGTACATAGACCCCTCTTTTACTGTTTTCAAACTGTTTTGGGGTGAAACACATGTGCCTACTTGTTACTTTCATGCTTTCCATGTTTTCACATCATATACCTGCTATATTCGTTAGTACATTATAGTACATGATTTCATTACATTTCATGCTATGTATGTCCATTTAGTTCATACTTAGTACATTGTTTTACGTTACACTTATGCTATGTATGTCCATTGTGTGCATGCTTAGTACATTGTTTTACATTACAATTTGTTGCATATGCTCATCCAGCATATGAACACAGTATATTACATTTTGAACCGTTTATAACTATTTGACTATGTGAACCGTTTGTATCTGTGAACCGTTTGTATCTGTGAACCGTTTGTATCTGTGAACCGTTTGTATCTGTGAACCGTGTGAACCGTATTTGACCATACATAAACATTTCTACAATTGTTAAACATTACATCCTGATGGTTTGGTTTGAGTAAGTGATTTAAGTAACGAGGCGTGTGTAATATGATACAAGCATGGTGGATACGCCGCTGGTACTTCCTATATATAAGTGTTTGTATGGTATTACATATCGTAGCGTTATTTGAATCATTTCAATTTGAGACATATAACATTTTATACAAATAACATACTTTTCACAAGACATTGTTTTACAAACAACTTATCTTATACAAACTCATTTTACATGGTTATTCATTTAACCTTACATTTATTTATACATATCATCTGATCTTATCGTTTTTCAAATGATTTACAAGACAAAGCAAATTACAAGGTTCATGACTAAACATTTTCTCAAACATAAGTCATGAATCCTATTTTCACAAAACCTATGTATCTCACAGGCATTTTTATGCTGACGTACCTATTTTCACATGTGTTTTCAGGAGATGATGCATAGGACTTATCAAGACATACTTAGGCGGACCTGTGCTTTAGTGACTTAAAACGAGACAAGAACTAGATAATTTATGTTATGTACTCTTTGTTTCTTGTTTAAAACAATGTAAACTCTCATATTTGTTTAATAAAACGAAACTTTAATTTCCATGGTTGTGAAACATTAATTCTGTTACAACACTCCCCGACGTTTCCGCCACGTTTTGTATGTTCTACGTGGTCGGGGTGTGACAGAAATGATGGTATCAGAGCTAATGGTTATAGGGAATTAGGTTATTAGTGATACTTTGACCTAGTCTATAACCTTCTTAGGACCCTAACGCGAGTTTACTTGCGTTTAGTCATAAAACAATACTGTCACCTATCCTTAGGTGACGACCACAACAAGAACATAAATTTCAAAACCGCTTTGAAAACTAATCATCTATTCTAGGATGATTGATTACTAGGTTTTGAACCCTCTATTGTAAGGTTTTGAACTCTCTGTTATATGGTTTTGAACCCTTTTGAGTTTTCAAAATCTCGTCAAGATTTTGGGTTTTAAATAATGTGAACACGTGCAAACTGGAAGGGTGAATGCCTGTATTCTGGGTTTTCTGTCTAGGCAAGCACTTCGTATACATCTCATCAGACGCGAGACCAGTTGTGCTTACCTGGGAATTCTTGGGATGAGTGTTCACTTATAGGCGAGCATGTCTTCGCGATACATTATTTTTGACCTATTTACTTTGATTAATCACCGGGGTCGTTGTTGCTTTGTAGTAACAAACAAGTGACCACTATCCTTGTTTTCATCAGATTTGTTTCATCTCATTCTTTTCGTCTAATTCTCTCACTCGTTTCCTTTCATGTTTCATCTTTTAGAATGCCTCCTCGACGCGAAAGCCAGATAGCGACTGCCGAATTGGCAGAAATCATTGCGCAGCAAATGGCTGCTCAATTCCCAAACCTCTTTGCTCAATGGAATCAAGCCAACAACAACAACAATGGTCCATGCAATTTCAAGAGTTTTAACTCGGCGAAACCACTCAAGTTTAGTGGTTCTGAGGGAGCGACTGGGCTTCTTCAATGGTTCGAGAGCATTGAGAATACTTTCCGCCACGTGCAGTGTCCTGACAATCGCAAGGTCGAGTTTGCTTTGAGTGTGTTCCAGAAGAGAGCCCTTACGTGGTGGAACGGGGTTATGAGAGATCGTGGTGCAGAAGTTGCTCTAGCATAGACATGGGCTGAACTTAGGGCCCTTATGATGAAGGAATTCTGTCCTCGTCACGAGATTAGGGCCTTGGAAAGGGAATTCGACAATCTTGAGCAAGACAGCGGTGAGCATCGAGCCTACACGGACCGTTATGAGGAGTTAAGTCTGTTATGCCCAAACATGGTCACGCCTTTGGATAAGGCAATCGAAAAGTACATTGATGCCCTCCCTGACTCAATACAAGACATTGTGACTGGCAGCAACCCTACTACAGTTAGACAGGCCATTGAGCTATCTGCAACCTTGACTGAATCAAAGATCAGGAAAGGTAAGCTTTTCCGAAAAGGTGACAAGAAACCGGTCGAGGAATCGAACCCAATCGAGGAATCAAAGACCATGGATGAACAGACTGGATCCCCTAAGAGGTCAAAGAAGCGGAAGGCTTCTCAGAACTTTGCCATGGTTACTCACAATGATCAAGCCGTCCCCAACCAACCAGCTCAACCCCCTGCTAGGAAGCCATACAATGGAACTGCACCCTTGTGCAACCAATGTAGCCTACATCATCATGCCAATGTAAAGTGCCGCAAATGCCAAACTTGTGGGCTTATAGGCCATACAGCAAGAGTTTGCCCAGCTGCAGCTGCACCAAACCAAGCTGGCAACAATACCGCTCAAGGTTGTTTTCTACCAGGTTCTTGCTTCAACTGTGGCGAGATGGGTCATTTCCGAAGAAATTGCCCAAAACTTGCTAATGCAAATCCAACACAGGGATGAGCATCTGACCGAATGGAAGACAACGCAGTTTAGAAATAATCAATCCTTATGTATTATTTTTCTTTAGTTGTCAAGGTCCAAGAAACAATTGTTATCGTTGTTTATAAATAAATCTTTTATATACATTACAATGTATTTATGTGGTGGCATGTATAAACAACATATCTCTTGCAATACCGACAATCAAGGAACCGTATTCCTTGAAGAACAAACTACCCCCAAAATTTTCCCATTCTATGATCTCTTGCGTTTCCACGAAATTCCTAAGTACCCGTTTATTCTAAGGAAACGAAGTACAAGGCGCAAGTTACAACATTGGATGAATACCCAAAGTACCATTATAAATCCTTAATAGGGTACCTAAGGGTATTTCTGTAAAATCCTAAAATTTGTTGTGTTCCTTAATTCGAATATTACATTTCTTTGAAAACAAAAATCGAATTTTTGGGAGATCTTCCTATTTCTTCAGATAGATCCCAGAGGACATTGAAGTCCATCGACTGGTTTCCATATCCGTTCTCCATCGATAACAAATTAATAACCAAGTTAAACAACTATGTGATTATGTGCTTATGAACATTACAAGACAAACTGTGCGGACAGTGCAAGGAATTACGTAATTATGGATGCATACATAATTATGGAATTTAGTGCACAGAAACCACAGCGAGCTTTGTCATGTGCCTAGAAGTTAACTCTATTCATTTCCATTTCTGATGAAGCACCCGTTGAAAATGACTCCGTTTGTTCATTTTCGTTTCTGAAGATTTGTCCGTTAAGGAAATGAATATCCGTTTGTCTCTCCTTTTCATTTCCATTTCTGATGAAGCACCCGTTGAAAATGACTCCGTTTGTTCATTTTCGTTTCTGAAGATTTGTCCGTTAAGGAAATGAATATCCGTTTGTTTCTCCTTTTCATTTCCATTTCTGAGGAAGCACCCGTTGAAAATGACTCTGTTTGTTCATTTTCGTTCTGAAGAATGTCCGTTAAGGAAATGACAGGATTATGCCTTACATATCTCTGGTGGTTATTTGACACAAAGTCACAAATAGACTCCTACGAATAAATTTTGGGACGAAATTTCCTAAAGTAGGGGAGACTGTGACACCTGTGTCACTTCAACCATCAAACAAATACCAAGGCAATGAAATATTGTATTTCATACTTGGGATCTGTATAAATATGTGTATCTTTTGCACATATCAACTCTTGTTCGATTTCAAGCTTTAAATCGCTTTCTGGAGGGTTATACGCGCACTGATGCGTAAATATAACCAGTTTAAATGCAACGAACACTCCGGAATAGTTAAATAGGCTTAACATACCTTAATTAACCTTTACATAACTTAGAAATAAGTTTTGAAGGCTTTGGTATGGCAAAATCTAGTTTATTCGCTTACAGGGACTAAACTTGACAAACTGCGAAAGTATGCCAATTTGAACTGTAACGAACATTCCGGAACATGACCATAAGTTAAACACACCCTAAATATCCTTTACATAGCTTAGAAATAGGCTTTGAGGGGTTCGGTGTGCTAAAATAAACTTTTGGCTCATTCAGGGACTAAAAGTGTCAAAAAGTGCACAAGTTTGCATTTTTGCGCATAACTTACGTTCTGAATACATCCGGACATCCAAAAATTTATGTAAGCACTAAAATATTTTATTTTAGTGTTTGGCATAAGAAAAATCCATTCGTCACGCCATTTGGATCGTTTTTCGCTTGTGCGCATTCCGTCGTAATTAAGCGAACATCGCGTTCGTACGACCAAAGGAACTGACATCCGACATATTTTTGAGCATGTTTCATGTCCACAATGTTTAGGCATCATTTTAGGGCCTTAAAGTTGGCTTTACGGGCCTTAGAAGTGTCGGAAATGGCTTAAATACACAACAGGGACCAAAACTGTCATTTTTGAAACTTATTTTCTGATCAGAACCCCCATGCGGCCCGCATTAGTTTTGGTGTATCCTGAAGCGGGCCGCGTCAGCCTTCCAGAATAGATAAGATCGATTAGTCAGCTGATTCCAGCTGTTTAATCCACACCCACACATTCTAACTTGCCCTTTCAGCTCATGGGGGATCATTTTTAGCCACCATAACTTTCCAACAAGTGTACGCACACGATTCGAGCACGGTTTCCATGAAACGATCTTAACGGTTACCCGAAAACTATAAATACCCATCCACCCCCATTGCAAAACCCACAAGAATCTGATTAAAAAGACTCTAAGTTGGAACCATTGTTTCATACCTGAGTTATTTTGATCACGATTAGCATTCGGGGACCCTTCGTAAGTATTCTTTCGTTCTTTTATTGCTTTTCGAGTCTTTTCGAGTCTGAAAGTCAAACTTTGTTTGACTTTCTGCGTTGACCAGTTTATGGTCAATGCGAAGTTCGTTTGAACTTCGCAACGTGAGTGTAATCACGTTGGTTATAGTCCCTTGGGACTATGCCTACTGATTACCACGTTGTCTAGGGTCGTAGGGTAAGCGATCTAATAAATCGCTTATACCTTCGAACCCGACCCATTTGGTCAATCATTAGGATCCGATCAAATACATTAGGTGACCATAGTAGGTAGGGAATAACCTTCCGAGGTTATACCCTATGGTCACATCGTTTTAGTAGTTGTATGATAGGTAGTTTATATGCCTTAGGTAAATTACCAGAATACCCTTTTCATGTATAATTGGTAATTAAGCATATATAACCAAAACTTTTGTCACATAACTGATTATGTAACATGTTTAGGCATATAACACTTGTCATAGGACTAGTTAGGCGGTCCGAACGCGTTCTACGTGAACGACGCGTTAAAGTAGCATAAGCTACCTTAATGAGTCGCGATGGGTCGAAAGCACTTAGGTTAGGTTTCATTTAGTATGTAGGCTTTGTTAAACCATATGACACGAGTCTCTATACTCGTTTGGTTTACAAACCCTCATTCTATCTAAATCATCCGATTTAGGTCCGGTTATTAACATAGTTACCTATATTAGGTGCCGTTTGATATCCGCGATCTCTAGCATTGTTTAGTTGTTACTCAAGGACTACTAAGCAATCTCAAGTGAGTACATAGACCCCTCTTTTACTGTTTTCAAACTGTTTTGGGGTGAAACACATGTGCCTACTTGTTACTTTCATGCTTTCCATGTTTTCACATCATATACCTGCTATATTCGTTAGTACATTATAGTACATGATTTCATTACATTTCATGCTATGTATGTCCATTTAGTTCATACTTAGTACATTGTTTTACATTACACTTATGCTATGTATGTCCATTGTGTGCATGCTTAGTACATTGTTTTACATTACAATTTGTTGCATATGCTCATCCAGCATATGAACACAGTATATTACATTTTGAACCGTTTATAACTATTTGACTATGTGAACCGTTTGTATCTGTGAACCGTTTGTATCTGTGAACCGTTTGTATCTGTGAACCATTTGTATCTGTGAACCGTTTGTATCTGTGAACCGTTAGTATCTGTGAACCGTTTGTATCTGTGAACCGTTTGTATCTGTGAACCGTGTGAACCGTATTTGACCATACATAAACATTTCTACAATTGTTAAACATTACATCCTGATGGTTTGGTTTGAGTAAGTGATTTAAGTAACGAGGCGTGTGTAATATGATACAAGCATGGTGGATACGCCGCTGGTACTTCCTATATATAAGTGTTTGTATGGTATTACATATCGTAGCGTTATTTGAATCATTTCAATTTGAGACATATAACATTTTATACAAATAACATACTTTTCACAAGACATTGTTTTACAAACAACTTATCTTATACAAACTCATTTTACATGGTTATTCATTTAACCTTACATTTATTTATACATATCATCTGATCTTATCGTTTTTCAAATGATTTACAAGACAAAGCAAATTACAAGGTTCATGACTAAACATTTTCTCAAACATAAGTCATGAATTCTATTTCACAAAACCTATGTATCTCACAGGCATTTTTATGCTGACGTACCTATTTTCACATGTGTTTTCAGGAGATGATGCATAGGACTTATCAAGACATACTTAGGCGGACCTGTGCTTTAGTGACTTAAAACGAGACAAGAACTAGATAATTTATGTTATGTACTCTTTGTTTCTTGTTTAAAACAATGTAAACTCTCATATTTGTTTAATAAAACGAAACTTTAATTTCCATGGTTGTGAAACAATAATTCTGTTACAACACTCCCCGACGTTTCTGCCACGTTTTGTATGTTCTACGTGGTCGGGGTGTGACACTCGTTATGGACACTACGAGTTTCTGGTCATGCCTTTCGGATTGACAAACGTGCCTGCGGTCTTCATGGATCTCATGAACCGAGTGTGCAAATCTTACTTGGATAAGTTTGTCATTATGTTTATCGATGACATCCTGATATATTCTAAGAGTCAGGAGGAACACGAGCATCATCTGCGACTTATTTTGGAACTTCTTCGAGCAGAACAGCTGTATGCTAAGTTCTCCAAATGTGACTTCTGGCTTCGTGAAGTCCATTTCCTAGGCCATGTGGTTAATGAGGATGGGATTCACATTGATCCATCCAAGGTTGACTCAATCAGGAATTGGCCTGCACCTCGTACACCAACTAAAATCCGCCAATTCTTGGGTTTGGCGGGTTACTACAGAAGGTTTATCAAGGATTTCTCAAAGATTGCGCAACCTCTCACTTCACTAAATCAGAAGGGTGTCACCTACCGTTGGGGTGATGCACAGGAATCGGCATTTCATCAACTAAAGTAAAAACTTTGTAGCGCACCTATTCTCTCGTTACCTGAAGGCACAGACGATTTTGTGGTTTATTGTGATGAGTTAATCCAGGGACTAGGTTGTGTGTTGATGCAACGTGAAAAAGTGATTGCTTACGCATCGTGACAACTTAAAGTTCACGAAAAGAACTACACTACTCATGACTTGGAGTTGGGAGCAGTGGTGTTTGCTCTTAAGATATGGAGACATTACTTGTCCGGTACCAAGTGCACCATTTATACCGACCACATGAGTCTCCAGCATATCTTCGATCAGAAGGAGTTGAACATGCGACAACGTCGATGGGTCAAACTCCTTAACGACTATGAATGCGCCATCAAGTACCATCCAGGCAAAGCCAATGTTGTGGCTGACGCCCTCAGTCGAAAGGAAACCAAACCTAAGCGCGTGCATACGTTACAGCTTACCATTCACTCTAGTCTTCACGCTCAAATTCGTGATACTCAGGTTGAAGCAATTAAAGAAGAGAACATCAGGGCTGAGTCCCTGCGAGGATCGAAGAAACGGTTAAAACAAAAGGAAGACGGCACTTACTACGTGGCAGGGCGCATCTGGGTCCCATTTTATGGTAATCTACGTGAGCTTGTGATGGATGAAGCTCACAAGTCTCGTTACTAAGTACATCCTGGTTCAGATAAGATGTACCACGATCTCAAGACTACGTACTGATGGCCCCACATGAAAGCTAATATAGCAACCTATGTCAGTAAATGTTTGAACTGTGCTAGGGTCAAGGTCGAATACCAGAAACCATCAGGCCTACTTCAGCAACCAGAGATACCGACCTGGAAATGGGAGCAAATCTCCATGGACTTCGTTACTGGCTTACCTAGATCTCAACGAGGGAATGATACCATTTGGGTGATAGTGGATCGATTAACCAAGTCTGCACATTTCCTGGCTATCAAGGAAACGAATAAGTTCTCCACTCTAGCAGACATCTACCTGAAGGAAGTAGCTTCGAGGCACGGGGTGCCAACCTCCATCATTTCCGATCATGATCCACGTTTTACCTCTGATTTGTGGCAAGCGATGCACAAATCCTTTGGCTCACGTCTCGACATGAGCACAACATATCATCCACAGACGGATGGGCAGTCTAAACGCACCATCCAAACCCTTGAAGACATGCTTCGAGCATGTGTAATCGACTTTGGTAACGGCTGGGAAAGACACCTTCCTTTAGTGGAATTTTCATATAACAACTGTTACCACACCAGTATCCAGGCTGCTCCATTCGAGGCATTGTACGGACGGAAGTGCCGATCACCTCTTTGTTGGGCAGAAGTTGGCGACGGCCAAATCACTGGCCCAGAACTCGTCGTAGACACAATAGAGAAGATTGCTCAGATACGACAACGAATGGCGGCAGCTCGTGACCGTCAGAAAAGCTATGCTGATAAGCGCAGGAAACCACTCGAGTTCCAGGTTGGGGATCGAGTGCTACTAAAAGTCTCACCTTGGAGAGGTGTGGTTCGTTTTGGTAAACGGGGCAAGCTGAATCCACGTTATGTTGGACCTTTCGAAATCACAGAGAAAATAGGCAAGGTGGCCTACAAACTGAACCTACCTGAAGAACTCAGCGGAGTTCACAACGTGTTCCATGTGTCAAATCTGAAGAAGTGTCTGTCAGATGAGACCCTCATAGTTCCTCTCAAGGAACTCACCATCGACGATCAACTGCGATTCATCGAGGAACCAGTAGAGATTACTGACCAAGACGTTAAGGTTCTCAAACGTACCAGAATACCCCTTGTTCGAGTTCGTTGGAACTCCCGTCGTGGCCCAGAGTTCACATGGGAACGAGAAGACCAGATGAAAGACAAGTATCCCCAGTTGTTCGAGAAAAGTGAAACCACTACTGAGGCTGAAGCTACTGCGGAATTTTGGGACGAAATTCCAAACCAACGGGGGAAGGATGTGACACCCCAAGAAAACCAGGAAACCATGCAACTTAACTAGCTTCCTCAGTAGCAACGTGCTAAATTTCGGGACGAAATTTCTTTCAACTTGGGGATGATGTGACAACTCGTATTTCAGAACCTTTCGTTGTACTTTGATGTAACTTGTTTGGACAATATGTGATTACGTGATATGTGGATTTAATGGAATGTTTGTTATGTTATATGATTATGTGGGTAATGTATTGTATATATTGTAGTCACACAACACATGTCTAATCGCACAAGCCCTTTGGGCTGACCACTCATTGCCCACTCCCCTTGAACTCGAAACCAATGGGCAGCCCATGATGGGTTCGGCCACTCACCTATTTAAACCAAGACATAACCCTTATGGGGTTTTGTTTCCTCATTACTTGTAAAACACAACACACACCAAACCCTAGTTCTCTCCTCCCTCTCTCTTGAAGCCGACGACATTACATCCCCTCCTCTCGAAGACTTTCTTGTTCGGATCATCCCTGTTTTACCTTCTAACCGGTTAGTGTTTCATGGTTATTGTTTTGTTGGATGATATTGTGAAGTATGTGCTCTTACATGATGATTTACGAATAATATGTGATTGATTATGATATGAATAAATCGGCCCACATGTGTAAGATGTAGATTAATATAGGGTTTGATGATGTTATGATGTGAATGATAATCTAGAACCGAAAACATGTTAATCGGCTGTATGTGATTGTATTCGGATGGTTAGTTTGATTCATGTTGATAAGTTATAGGTCGTATGTTAGTCTTTGAATTCGTTAGTGTGAAAATACGGTTGAAGGCTAAATTGTTGTGCATGATTGGTATGATGATTAAGATTAATTAGGGTTCATGAGAATTAGTTGGAATATGCTTGATTTGATCGATTGAATGCTAAATGGAAACTGTTAGAATTGATTGGTAAAAATCAAAGATGTAACTGATTGCCTAAATTACGGGATTATTTAACGGATCGCACAAGTCCCTTAGTCGCACAAGAACTGAACGTACAAGCTCTTGGATCGCACAAGGGCAATCGCACAAGCCCTGGTCGCACAAGATTGGTGCAACTGTTTAAGCACATTGTACAAACTAGAACTGCATGATCGCACAAGACAAGTGGATCGCACAAGGTGGTGCCGATCGCACAAGTCTTGGGCCACACACACACATCTGTTGAACTTTATTATGCCGTTGGGCCTTAAAGCCCAAAACCCAGTCGCACAAGATGTCCCGGGTCGCACAAGGCCAAATGGACCGCACAAGTTGAATCATGTTTATTTGGTTGGGCCGTATGCATCTGGATTGCTTATGTTATTTGGGCCGGGTATGTTTTGAATCGCACAACCTATTGTGAGTCACACAAGTTGTGCTGGACGCACAACAGGTTGGGCCGGATACTATTGGGCTTCAATTAGTGAATCGCACAAGGCTGTTGGGCCTATAGACTTGTGCGAGCCCAATCATTTGAGTCGCACAAGTTCGGATATGTTATGTATTTGACTGTTAACGTGTTGACTATGTTTGCCATGATCATTATGTGTTTTAACCTGTTAGTTTATGTGTAAAACTTATGTGCACTAGTTGAACCTAGACCTGACTTGTATGGTAACCATGTTAGGACGTGGTTGACCACATATAGCTCAAGTGACCTTTTCCTGTATATACTGAGCTAACCTAAGGTGAGTTCACACTTTCTACAAGGCATGGGATTCCCGGTGGTTTGGGAATGGGTTAAGAAACTAAAACAGAACCTGCATATTCTCCTTGGGTAGAATATGTACCTCCATCCTCCATGGGAAGGATGACAACATTAAACCTGCGTATTCTCCTTGGGTAGATTACGTGCCTCCGTCCTCCATAGGAAGGACGACAACATATAACTTACTAGACAAAACTCTATCATTAAGTCCCTCATTTTTATATCGACTTAATCGCCGGGCCAATGGCGAGCGGGTCATTAGTTAAATAGCGCTATTAGGTTTGACAAGCCTCACACCGTGCCGCAGAGGACGGGAGTGGACTAATGGATCTGGGAACTTAGTCAATGATGATAGACATTGACATAGGGCACAACATACTCCAGTCAGTTGTCGATATGGTAACGGTCTAGTGGTTACATGGGGTAGCCCCCACTGGTTATGGTTTGGGAAACAAGGAACAGATTAACTACTGGTTTTCGAATTAACTTATGGTTTTTGGAACAACTTTAAAATGGACAACCAACTGTGAACTCGCTCAACTTTGTTTTTGATTCGTTACTATATGCCTTGCAGGTCGTTAGGTGTTTATTTGGAGCTTGCACGAGAAGGAGAGGTCGTTGTGGGACATGGACTGTTGAGTTCCATGTTAACATTTGAACTTTTAAACTTATACTTTGGTTTTAAAATTTATGCTTCCACTGATAACTTGAATTTGATTAACTTGTTTTGAACACCAATTATATTGTGTGGTTGGACTTTTATTTATTCAATTACATTGTTCAATATGATTGGTGGCTGGATCCTGGTCAGTCACGCCTCCTGCGGTGATACTTCGCTTGTGGATTTTGGGGGTGTGACAAAATAGATATACAAATGGGTTAGGTGCTGATTTGTAAACATTTCTAAAATATTTTGACACTACATTCTGGCCTCAAATTGATGTTATGCAATTTATCGAAAATAATGCTTTTAAAAGGACTAAAGTACCCTTAAACATGTAAATCAAGTTTAAAACATAAATTTGACTCTAAACTCATTACCTACTATTGTGATATAATTTTTAAGGATTGTTGGAATATTAGTTCAGATTATATTTTGACCATAACATTGAGTTCATGTATAAATTCTATAATTGACGATAATGACCTTTTTGCAAATAAAATGTGTTTTACATATGATTAACATGCAAAACCTTTTCCTACTGATCTAATATGAAAAATAAAATATTTTGACCATCCAAGGCTGGTCAAAATCTCATAATCACATAAACTTTGCAAATCTCGTCAATTATCGACTTTTACGCTAATTAGGTGCATAGTATGGTTTAAAACCATATTTAGCACCCAAAACTTGTTACCTACTGAATTTATAAATAATTTTTAATATTTTTACAGTAGGTATAACTCATGAACTCAGACTTCCAATTATGTCCTTAAAAGCATATGTGAAATGACCAAAATGCCCTTTCGGGGCATAGTTTGGCCATAAATGGTAAACCACACATATGTATGATATCCTACTGTTATAACATCATAAAATAAGTATTTTTACAGAATGTTTTTTACCAGAACATCAGTTTACTTATAAACCCCTTTTATAAATCCTAAAATGACCAAAACGCCCTTATGAGGCTTAACTCGGTTTTAAATTCTTTTTGGGCATATATGTTAACATCTTACTGATGTCTTAACATATTTTAAGCATAATAATATATAGGACTTGTATATGGTTCATTCGGTTACCCGTTATGCTTATACGCGTTCGGTTCGGTTTATGTAACTAGTTTGCATAAATTAGCCGAAACGGGTTTAACCTTGTCATTTAAACTTCAAAATCCAGAATGTATTTGGTTTACCCATATTATATAAGTATCCATACTTGTTGGGTCTAAATTACATTCCATTCTGGTCTCCGCTTAATCTAGCATTTCGAACCGTAAAACATCTTTATAACTAACCGGTCTAAGTCTTTTACTTAAATAAGACCCGTTAGTATCCTAATAGGTTAATAAAACCTTCCTTACAGATTAAGTAGCTTCGGTAGAAGATATTTGCATAAGGTCTTAAGAATATAAGGCTGAGTAGCATTTTCTTGCATACTAACTCAGGTAAATACTTTTAACTTATTTTCCCTATACGGGCTTGGGGTACGGTAAATTATTACCGCTTGGTCGGGTATGGGATTATTTAGTCAGATTGTGATTTAATAAATCCGCATAACCCGTTTTAATCTATATTATTTAATAACATAAACATTGGGGGTTAACGACCGTGTCCTGGGTATCCTCGGTTCATTTAAATTATTAATGGCCACGACCTATGCACGGGGTGTAGGCATACACCTGACAGATGCAAATACTAATTATTAAGTTACCCACAAGTTGGGGATAACTCCTTTGTGGGTTTTACAAGTGGTGAGTCGGTTAATCATGACCAGCTTCCAAACCGGCCCCAATTGTATGACAAATATGTAAATCTGTATACAAGATTTTAATAAAAATTATCACAAGTTATAAATGATTTTGTGCCTTGTGCGCCTAAACCAATTTTCATAAACTCTTTTCAAATGAGTCAGTTAATTGTATTTACCAGTGAAAACTGACGTATTTTCCAAATACTAAGTGACAGGTACCTCTCGTAAATAGGCTGGAGCTACTTGGCATAAATAAGAGGATCTTGCAAATCCCTAGATACCTGAAGTCTGTTAAACTCAGTTTTATGTATTTGATTTTATGGTCTGCCTGTGGATCTCTATTACAATCCGTCTGTATATTCTTTTGTTTTGAACTTTGGACACTATGGGTTGTAATCGTATTTAAACTTCCAAGCCTTCCGCTGTGCTATAATTGTGTTAATTTTCTATGATAATATCAACTACGTCATGATACTCCCCACCGGGCCCACCGGAAATATGTGGAAATATCGGGGTGTGACATTTATGCTATGAAAGATTGCATGATTTACTTTCAAAGAGCTCACAAAATACATTACATGTTGCATGCTACTTATGATTGTTAAATGCAACTTGAAACAGTTAAATTAGTGTACATAACGAAACTAGCAGTACTGACGGGAGTTCAGTACTCAGGCAGACATCATGTTAGGACACAGAATGTGGCTCAGAACCAAAGCTTATGCTAGAATTCTATGTAGGAAAGTATGGATTATTAAACAGCCTTCCGAATGATGAGTAAACACCAAAAAGTGCCCGAAACACACTCTAACTACAAAATTCTGCAGAATTCAGCAATTTAACATCAAAATTTAATGCAGAAATAAGGTTTAAGTGTCCAGAATAACTTGTAAAGTATCGGGAATGAAAACGGTCATAAAAGGTATCTCATAACACACTAAACTGCGCAATTTAGCACCTTAACGAACCGGTAACCAAACGAACAACCGGACACCACCCGAAACACCAAAATTTAACTAGAAACATTGTTTTAACATCACAAAGCTAGTTATTAACACTAAACACCATATTACATCCTAAAACATCTAAACACATAAAACCCCTAACTAAATCACTTGAATCCTAACCATAACCTAACTTAACATTTGAAAACTAACGAAGACCCCCCCCCCATATAGTGGACGATCAACAAGTGGCCCCCACACCCACCATTCTTTTAATTAGTAAATTGTGAATGTTGTTTAGATATTGAACATGTTAACCTTTGAATAAACACATGTTGGAAGTAAGTTAATAAAAACCACAAGTCCTCACAATCCTTATCATTTCTCAAGTTTCAAACTCACAAACATATCCTCTCCCTCTCTCAAAAGCTATGGCCAACATACCCTCTTCATCATCTCCATTTTTCAAGCCATTTCCAAGCAATCTAAGCATTCCCTAAGGTGTATCAATGCTACATAGGAAGGTTGCAAGCAAGGAGACTTGAAGGACCATCTTGTGGAGCTATTACCCACCTCTTTTCTTCTTCTTCATCTTGCATCTTGTTCTTCCCTAGCCCTTGTGCTAGTAGTAAGCTCTCTTTATCTTGTTTTTACACTTGATTTTAGTGGTTAAAGTATGTAGTAACTAGAGATTTAAAGAATCACACCAAAACAAGAACATGAACATAAACATAAAGCTTGAAATCATGAAGATCTAAGTTGTTTAAGTGTATGTGATGAACTTGTTTGTTGATTTCTTGAATGTAAGGTGTAGATCACCACATAAAAGCTAGCTAGATGATGATTTAAAACATGATCTAGCAAGTATGAGGATTGATCTTGAAAGATCTATGTTGATCATCCTTTATGTTAAGTGTGAACTTGAAAATGAACTTGATTTTGTGTAGGATGATGATACCTACAAGTTGTAAGTCTTAAAATATAAGATTTCAAAGATAAAAGTATCAAGAAAATAAAGTTTACATAAAGATTTAACATGATTTGGTTTTAAAAGAAAGTAAACATGACTTATGTGTTAAAATGGAACACTTGATGTATGGAAAACATGAAAAATTCAAGAAGATGAATTTTTGTAAAAGTGTGTCATAAATTGTAAAGAATGAAATCTTGTAAGAATGAATTTTATGAAATAAGAATCATGTATTTAGTGTTATTAAACCATGTTAAACATCATGTTAAATTACTACAAGATTTTATAAATCTTCAAGTTCATGCCATCTTGTAAAAGTGCATGTTTATGGCTCATGGTAAGTTGTAGTATATTATTGATGATGAATTTTTGAAAAGAAAATGATATGCTAATAAGCATGGAAACGTCCATTTTCAAGGGAAACTATGGCAAAATTTTTGTAAAAATTCAACACTTAGAAAAAGATTTTTAAACAAGTGTTTACAAGTAATTTTTTATCATGGTTTAAATATAAAATTGCCATAATTTTTGTTATAAAAATTTCAAGTATTGGAGGTTGATTTTCAAGAATAAAAATGACTAAGTATATATTTAGGAAAATATATATTTAGAAGTCACAAAAATGATGTGCTACATGTATATTGCTTGTATTAGTTATACTAAAAATTAGGAACCTTGAAAATAATACATCACACCAAAATACTAAAAATTGCAATTTGAAATATTACAAAAATCACAAGAATATATATATATATATAACGTATACCCAATTATTGGACGATTCGGACAATGGACACTTTGGACTATATATATATATATATATATATTCCGGAAATAAATTCGTATCTTGACAAATGTGGTAAACAATATTTTTGGAACCGAAGAAACGACAAAGTATGGATTTTTACAAATATTATTAAATATATCATATTTTGTCAAAATAGAAAATATATTATTTTTGAAGTGGAAGAAAATATATATTTTCATAAACAACTCAAAATATATTATTCTGGTGGAAACTAAAAATATATATATTTTTCTATAAAATTCTCTTAAAATATATATATTTTAAGAATATAAAGTTGGTGAATTTTAATTGTACAAAAATAATATTCCGGAAAATTATACACAAATTAAGTATAAAATACTTAATAAATATAAGAAAATACGTATTCCTATACGTATAAATATATACCGACATACACTACCAACACTTGGTAAAATACGCAAATACAAGTATACCTATACTTGAAGATATATATGTGTGAACCATATGACAAAACAAGTTAAAGATATATTATTTTTAACAATATTCCGAATAATTGAATGGAAATAATTTAAGTTAAAATATCCTTATTTTAACTAATACTTATATAATTTGGAATTATATAACTACATATACAATATACGCCAAGCGTGTAACTCAAAGTATACCGGAATTCCAAAATAAGTCTTAATAAACAAATAAGGCTAAGAGTCGTTACACGACCTAAGTGTCTAATAAAACATAGCACGTGTGTAGGTAGTGGTACGACTTGTGGAGAGAGACTTTGAGTACACGAGGCAGCTGACGCAAACTAGTGAGTTCATGTCCCCCTTTCCTCTTAACTGTTTTCGGATTTATAACTTTCGGGGGTGAAATACATGTTACAATGGTATGGTTTAGCTAAGGAATGGACTGTTAAATCATGTGGATGGGTAGGCGCACACTTAAGACCATTAATCTTGTTTAAGACCGGGGGGCAGGAGTGGTAGATCTATCGGGTGTAGCGAGCCCCACCCATGGGTCCTTGTGTGGCCGCATGTAGTGACTATGTCGTTCCAGCCGGGTAGACCGGTACTAAATTCGCTAGGTTTGAGCCTTCCTACGCCATTGCATACATATTAATGTCCTTGCAAAACATTAAGTAATCTGTTCATAGACGCTTTACATACCGGTTATCAAAGGAATACTCTCAAATGTTTACAAGTTTATTCGAGCTCACATACAAAACACATGAACTCGCTCAACTTTCGTTGATGTTTTCAAATTACATGTATTTCAGGAAAGTAAATGGATCTTGCGGCGTTAGGAATGATTTCAAGAAGTAATTTCAAGATTAGATGTCATCCTATTTTGAAGGGTTTGATTTATATATCTTATCCTGGATAAGATATATGAAGCAAAGCCTTGGTTTAATAGTCTTTTGTTAAAAAGTCCTTTTTATGGAACGTATTACTATTTTGGATGGTTGTAACTTAACTTAAACAACTTATGTTTGTACTGTTTCTAAAACTTATGAATGGATGAACATCATATTTTAGTCATGTAGTTGTTTATTATAATTGAATGCAATGAAACTGATCGAGTCACATGAACACGCTTCCGCAAAAGTCAGGGTGTGACAGGTTGGTATCAAAGCTTCGATTGTAGTGAACTAGGATTCCTTCTCGAGTCTAGACTACAATCACTAGGAATCTCTCACGAAAATATTTTTACAACCAACAAAATATTTTTCATTGCATTTACGAAAAACACCAAGATCCATGGAACAAACATTTTTCAAAGGAAAGAAAAACGAGTAAGGACATTAGTAGATGGTATAGTCTACATGGGGTAGACTTGCCAAACTAGAAATGACCCATGTAGGAACAACGTGAACACATGTGATATGTTGCCTTTATTTGTCTATACATATACTAAGTAATATTATAATTTATTGATATATATGCATATATGTGCCGAATTGTTTTTGACAGGATACCATGTCCTCCTCTGAGAGTAGTGGATTATCAGATGTGCACGACCCCATGGCCATAGTATCTGATGATGAGATAGCACCTATTCCAAAGATCTTTACCTCTGACTCCGAGAGCGACCCAGAGATGCTGTCTGACGACGATGATGACTTCCAACCCTTTGCTCGACCGAACTTCGGGGATGACGTTCCCTTCCTCAATGATGTTCTTGCTTTCCCCTTACCTATTCATGACCAGCTCATCATTGGGCACCCCGATGGTGAGCATCTAGTAGAGCCTATTCCGATTGATGTCGTTCCTCTTGCTGCCATTCCTGTCACACCCTAACTTTTGTGGAAGCGTGGTTAATGGTGTGACTTCTTAATACCATAGCATCCAATCATAACAATGCTATATGATAAAACCAAAAGATATTCATCCATTAATTAAACTTAGAAAGTACCACAACATACTTGTCTTGAAAACATCGATACCAAATTTAAGTTACAAAACATGACGTGTCTAACTGAGTTCATAAAGACATCACAAAAGACTTTAAATAAAACCTGAGTTTGGAAACATGTAACCCGTCCAGGAATAGGATACACCCCTAAATTCAACAACCACGGATGACATCTTTTATTTAAACGCAGCTTGAAAACACATGCATACCCTTGCCAGATCCACTAGTTCCCTGAAATACATGTAATTTGAAAAATCAACAAAAGTTGAGCGAGTTCATGTGTGAGTGTATGAATAAACCTTTAAAGTATGTCTGTATGTATGTATGTCCCTGGTATGTAGCAAAAAGGAAAAAGAGATCACCAATGGGTTGCAAAGCCAATGGTATGTGTGAAATGGTGCAGGAAAACTCAAACCTAGCAAATTTGTACCGGGCCTCCGGCTGGAAGACATAGTCACCACTATGGGCCACCCTGGTCCCCATGGGTGTGGGCTCGCTACACCCAAATAGATCTATCACTCATGTCCCTCGGTCCTACGATGAGGATTAATGGCCTTAAGTGTTGTACCCACCCTTCACATGATCTAGTAGTAACCCTCCTTAGCTAACCATACCATGTATAAAACGTTTGTAATAATCGTAACATGTATTTCACCCCCGAAGTATAAAACTGAAAACAGTTAAAAGAAAAGGGGGACATGAACTCACAGTATTGCGTCCTCAGCTCGTAACTCAAACTCTGTCAGCAAACACGACTACCTACAGTGTACTAGCGTCTATTAGACGGACGGGTCGTGCCTTTGCTTAGTATTAATGTTTTTGAGTTACTTTTCTTTTATTATTCCGAGTTATAATTATTTGTCAAAATAATTAATATTTCAACTTAAATTATATTTGGTTTTGGAATAATTGTTTTAGCAATATTTCTGTATTGATATTTCTCAAGTACTTAACTTTGTATTTCCTTCCCAAGGATGGGGTATCTTATACATGTATTTTTGTAATTTCCAAAATAATATATTTCCAAGTCTCACTTTAGAAAATATATTCGTAAACTCATTTTGTCCCAAAAATAATGTATTGTCCAGAAAATATATATTTTTCCCAAAAATCATATATCTTCTAACTATACTAGGAAAATATATTTTTATTTCCCAAAAATAATATATTTCTCCTTGTCCAAAAATAATATTTATCAAAAATATATAAGTAACGGTATTGTTTTGGATAGTTAATTTCACGGTACTTTGTTAAGTTATATTACTTTACCCTAAAATAATATAATCATTTCACCGAGTACAAATAATCACACAAGTGTCTTAATATGTATATATATTCTAAATATATATGTTTACCCATTTTTATTTATAAAAACCAACATCCAATATTTGTATTTTTATTACAATAATTATGGCAAAGTTTGTATCGAAAACTGATGATCAAAATATACTTGTAAATACTTGTTAGAAAATATTTTTCTAAGTATTGATATTTTTAGAAAATTTTGCCATAGTTTCCCCTAAAAATGGAGGTGTCCATGCTATCAAAGCATATCATTTTCTTTTCAAAAATCATTACAACAATCAACAATCAAACTTTAAACATATTACACTTACCAAGTGCAAAAACTATACAATTTACATAACAACATGAACTTGAACTTTTATTAAAACTTGTAGTAACTTGGTAAAGTGTTTAGTAGGTTTAGTTACCCTTTAAAGTGTATTTATTCCTTTAAAAATCTCATTCTTAAGTAAACTAGGTGTTTACAACTTGTTGGATGATCCTTCTAAAAATTATTCTTTTGAACTGTTCTTATAAATAAAGTGCTCTTACACTTATTTTATCACCAAAAATAGTGTACATTTAAGTAAGAATCAAGTTCTACTAAAAATCATATTTTGAACTTGGTTTTCTTGGAAAATCATTCATGAATCTTAGATTTATAAGATTACTAGCTTACTTTATTTATTGTTTTTCAAGAAATCATCTTATTTTCAAGTTCATGTTCATACAAGAGGATGATCATCTTATGTTGTCAGATAATCATCCTCTCACTTGCTAGATCATGTGTTTAATCACAATCTAGCAAGCTCCTTATGATGATCAACATCATAATCTCAAGTAAATAACAATCAAGTGTCATGCATGCTTTAATCAACATTATTTCAACAAGATTTCATCATATGTAAGCTTATGTTTATGATTCTTGTTTAAGTCTTTTAGTGTTCTTGTGATAATCAATATACTACAACTTTTAACCAACAAAATGAGAAGTAAAACTAGTAACAAGAAGCTTACAACTAGCTCAAAGGCTAGGGAAGATCACAATAGATTGAAGATGACAAAGATGGTGGATGAAAGCAATGGATGGAGGTTCTTCAAGTTCCACAAGCTTCAAGCTTCACAAGACACCTTCTTACACTTTGAAATGAGCTTGGAGTGAGTGGATGGTGGTTGTATGGTGGTGGTGGTGGCGGCACTACCTAGGGCCGAGAGGGAGATGAGAGAGTGAGGGAGATGGAGTGAAGTTTGTGAAGTGAAATGATCTTATGAGATACATGCCATACTTATAATCATTTCTTCCAAATATTATATCCACTATATCAACCAAGATCTTAATAAAATAAGAATGAAATCTAGAGGTAAGGTGGTGATCTTGGTGGGGTCCTTGTAACCGTGAATATCAAGGGGGGGGGGGGTAATTGTAAAATTGAATGGTAACTAGTTAGTTAATAATTCAAATCCAAGTATATGGTTGCTAGTGTTAGTTACTAGATATTCTAGTGGGTGTTATGGTGTTCGGGGATCATAACTAGCCCAGAAATAATTAAACAATGTATCTGGCAATATTTTGGTGTTCCGGGTAATGTCCGGTTGTTCGGTTAGATACCGGTTCGTTAAAGTGTCAAGTTATTCCGTTTAATGATATTTATGTTACTTTTTGTGACCCTTTTAATTCCCGACACTTAGGAAAGCATTCAGGACCATTTAGTCAATTTTCTGCATAATACTAGTATGTTAAAAAGCTGAATTTTGCTGAAAAATGCAGAATTCTGCACTTTGAGTGGGTTTTAGGCACTTTCCGGCACTTTATCTATCACCTAGTGACGCAGTTTTATGGTCCTTACTTCCCTACACACCATACTAGTGTAGTACCTTGTCCCTGGCCCATACTGGGTCTCAAAACACTGTCTGTCTATGTACTGAACCCCATCAGCATATTCCTGCTTTATACGTTAACTGTGCTAACTGTGCTTTGTGCATCATGTATGTCAATAAAGTTTGTATGTGATAATGATGTGACAATATGAAGTGTGATTCACATGTATGTATGATACAGTATCAGAAAGCAGTTTAAGTTATCAGTTGTAATTATGCACAGTCATTAAGCACTAATCAATATTAATTAATTGTACAGATACCTGGTTTTTTGAGGGTTGTCACATTCTCCCCCTGTTAAGAAAATTTCGTCCCGAAATTTAAGTTTTGCTACTAGATGCAGGGGTCTTGGGGAATAAATGTGGGTATTTTTCTTTCATACGACCCTCACGCTCCCAAGTGAACTCTGGGCCGTGTTGCGCGTTCCAACGAACCTTGACGAGTTTGACACTACTCCGTCGCGTCTTGTTAACCTTTCAATCAGTAACCTTAACAGGTTTTTCAGTAAAGTGGAGTGTGTCGTCAATGTGAACTTCGTCGGCTGGTATGACCACTGTTTCTTGAGTTGGACTCTTTTTCAGGTTAGATACATGAAATGTATCATGAACGCCATTCAGTTCTGCGGGTAGATCCAACTTGTAAGCTACAAGACCAATCCTCTCCAGGATTTTAAATGGTCCAGTGTATCTCGGGTTCAACTTCCCACGCTTCCCGAAGCGTGCTACACCCTTCCAGGGTGAAACCTTTAACAAAACCATATCTCCTACCTCAAACTCCAGAGGTTTTCTTTTTTGGTCCGCGTAACTCTTTTGTCGATCACGAGCCGCCTTTATGCGCTCTCGGATCTGTGTAATCTTATCAGTCGCCTCTTGAACCAATTTGGGACCGACAAGCTGTCTATCACCTGCGTCTGCCCAGCATAGCGGTGATCGACACTTGCGTTCATAGAGAGCTTCAAATGGTGCAGCTTGGATACTCGCATGGTAGCTGTTGTTGTAAGAGAATTCTACCAAGGGTTAGTGAGTGTCCCAACTGCCACCCAAATCCATCGTGCAAGCTCGTAACATATCCTCCAACGTTTGAATCGTTTGTTCACTCTGGCCATCTGTCTGCGAATGGAATGCAGTACTCAGATTCAACTGACAACCAAAGGCTTCTTGGAAGGATTTCCAAATCCTTGATACAATCCTTCCATCTCTATCGGAAATGATTGAGAGAGGCACTCCATGTCATGCAACAATCTCTCTCAGGTATAGCTCAGCAAGCTTGCTAGTGTTGTCTTTCTCCTTGATTGGCAAAAAGTGAGCAGATTTGGTCAGTCGGTCTACGATTACCCAAATCGTATCGTGACCTCTGGGTGTCCTTGGTAACTTCGTTATAAAGTCCATTGAAATCTGCTCCCATTTCCACATGGGTATTTCGGGTTGTTGCAGAAGTCCTGAAGGCTTCTGATATTCGGCCTTTACCTTGGCGCAAGTCAAACATTTGCCAACATACGTTGCAACATCGCCTTTTAATCTCGGCCACCAATAGAAATCCTTTAAATCTTGGTACATTTTATCCGATCCTGGATGGATCGAGTACCGTGACTTGTGAGCCTCATCAAAAATAACGTCTCTCAGACCACCAAAGAGAGGAACCCAAATTCGTTTCATGAAGCATAACGTTCCTTCATCGTTTGGTACTAACTGCTTCTCCATCCCACGGAGATATTCATTCTCAAGATTCTTTTCCTTGAGTGCTTCTCTCTGCGCGGCACGAATGCGCAATGAGAGGTCCGTTTGAACAATCATTTCCAAAGCCCTAACCCTTATGGGCTTGATTCTTTCTTTCCGACTCAAGGCATCGGCGACCGCATTTGCCTTCCTTGGGTGATACTTGATCTCACAATCATAATCATTCAACAACTCTACCCATCGTCTCTGTCTCATGTTAAGTTCTTTTTGATCAAAAATGTGCTGTAAACTCTTGTGATCAGTAAAGATTGTGCGTCGCGTGCCATACAAATAATCTCGCAAGATCTTTAATGCAAACACCACCGTGCCTAACTCCAAGTCATGCGTGGCGTAGTTTTTCTCATGAACCTTCAACTGGCGTGAAGCATAGGCTCTAACCTTCTGTCGCTGCATCAGCACGCAGCCTAAACCTTGACGCGAGGCGTCGCAATATACCACGAAGTCGTCAGTGCCTTCGGGTAGGGATAAGATCGGTGCATCGCAAAGTTTGTTCTTCAACAACTGAAATTCTTCTTCTTGCTTGTCTCCCCATTCATACTTCTTGTCTTTCTGTGTAAGAGAGGTCAGAGGTTGAGCGATTTTTGAGAAATCCTTAATAAATCTACGATAATATCCTGCCAAACCTAGAAACTGTCGAATTTCAGTTGGCGTTTTCGGGGTCTCCCAATTCTTGATTGCCTCGATCTTTGTGGGATCCACATGAATTCCATTTTCGTTAACCACATGACCAAGGAACTGAACCTCGCGTAACCAGAACTCGCACTTCGAGAACTTCGCGTACAACTTCTCTTTCTTAAGCAGCTCTAAGATAGCTCTTAGATGTTGCTCGTGTTCTTCCTTCGTCTTCGAATAAATCAAAATGTCATCAATGAACACGATCACAAACTTATCGAGGTACGGCTTACAAACTCTGTTCATCAAATCCATGAATACTGCTAGCGCGTTTGTCAGACCAAACGACATAACCAGGAACTCGTAATGCCCATATCGACTCCTAAAGGCAGTCTTCGGAATACTCTCCTCTTATATACGCAACTGGTGATAACCTGATCGAAGATCGATCTTGGAGTAAAAACTCGAACCATGTAGTTGATCGAACCGGTCATCAATCCTTGGCAAAGGATATCTATTCTTGATAGTCAACTTGTTAAGCTCGCGGTAGTCGATACACATGCGAAAACTACCGTCCTTCTTCTTGACAAACAGCACTGGAGCTCCCCAAGGCGAGAAGCTTGGTCTAATAAATCCCTTATCCAATAGCTCCTGAAGTTGTGTTGACAGCTCTTTCATTTCTGAAGGCGCAAGTCGATAAGGTGCCTTAGCCACAGGCGCAGCGCCTGGAACTAAGTCAATGTGAAACTCGACTTGTCGCTGCGGCGGCAATCCTGGCAAGTCTTCGGGGAAGACTTCAGGATATTCATTCACGACTGGGATGTCTTCTATCTTTGGCTCAGCGGCTTCTTTGTCCACAATGTGTGCCAAGAAGGCAACACATCCTTTCTGCAAACACTTTCGATCCTTCAAACAACTGATGATCCTTAGGGGCGTATCGCGCTTCTCTCCATGTACCACAATTGTTTCTCCATTCGCCATTGGAACGCGAATGACCTTCTCGTGGCATACAATCCTTCTCGGTTGTTTGACAACCAATCCATCCCCACTACCACATCGAAGCTTCCCAACTCGACTGGCAGCAGATCTAGTGTAAACTCGTGCTCCCCAAGCTCTATCACGCAACCCCTAATAACTTCATTTGCTTCTACTAGCTTCCCATTAGCTAGTTCTATTGAACACGGAATGTCTAACTTACTGGCTACCAACCCAAGTATTTTCTTAAATTCTAGCGATACAAAACTATAATCGGCACCAGTATCAAACAGTACAGATGCAAAGCGTTGATTGATAGGGAACGTACCAGTGACCACATTAGGATCTTGGCGAGCTTCCCTCTCACCGATGTTGAAGACTCTTCCATGTGCTTGATTGAGCTTTGGGCACTCTCTCTTGAAATACCCCACGTCTCCACAATTAAAACAACCTGGTCCTCGACCGTTACCATTCCCATTACCACCTTGAGCGTTGTTTTGGTTGCGGTTTCCACTCCCAGCTTGATTCACAAAATCAACACGATTTCCATTCCCGCCATTTCCTCCTTGAGGGCGGTTTCCATATCCATTCCCACCACGGTTGTTGTTACTATAACCAAAACCCTTTTGACCATTGTTACCATGCCCAGTACCAACCCAACATGTTTCCTTCGAGTGGCCAACCTTCCCACAAGACTCACACTTCCTGAGTCTGCACTAGCCGGAATGATGGTACTGGCATACATCACATTTGGGCAGAGTGCCCATGTAACCCTTTCCTTTGTTTTCAACCCCGGGCTTGGCTTCAGCCGGTAAATACGACTCTCTCTTCTTGTTGACACTGCTGGTGCCCTTTTTGAAGTTTGGGAACTTCCTCGTGTTCTCACCCGAAGACTCCACGTGAGTCTCCTTCTTCTTTTGGTCGGAGTTCAAAAACTTATTTAACCGGATAGCTTCTTCAGTCAGTGACACGCTCAGATCGATAGCCTCAGTAATTGTCGGCGGCTTTGACGTTGTTACCATACTCATAATCTGAGGTGCCAACCCCCAAATGAAACGCTCAACGCGCTTGAATTCCAGAGTAACCATATATGGTACCACGTGAGATAGATCATGAAATCTTTGCACATATTCGGCGATCTTCGGGCCGTCCATCTTGAGGTTCCAGAATTCAGTTTCTAACTTTTGGATTTCAGCCCTGGAGCAGTATTTCTTTCGCATGAGCTCCTTCAGCTCGTTCCAAGTCAAAGCATATGCTGCTGCCTCTCCCAGAGTTTGGACTTGGAGATTCCACCACGAAATCGCTCCATCTATGAACAATCCGGAGATGTAGGTAACTTGCTGATCTGGTGCACATTTGCTCATTCTTATCGCCGAATCGGTCTTCTCTGTCCATCGAACAAAAGCCACAACACCCCCGGTGTCGTCGAAATTTAGCGGTTTACAGTCTAAAAACTGCTTAAAGGTACAACCTGTACAAGTAACGTTATTCACAGAAGCATTAGCAAACGCACATGGAATATCCAATTGTAACGTAATGTGTCTCAAGCGACTTAAACATTACCATGAGGTGGGTTGTTCCTCAAGGTACCCCCGCTAGTTTCAGCGCGTGAGGCCTCGTAATCTGCTATCGCTTGTGAAATGCGTTCTTATAACTCGGCCTCAGTGGTGGGCAATCGTGTCTCTCTTCGTGGAGGCATCTTCTATAAGAAGATTGTATAGGTCAGGTCGTATGCATATAAGTATGTAGTACGCGTATGTAATAACATTTATCAATCACACATAACATCCCATGTCAAAACACAAACAAGTAATTCCAACAACGTATATAATGAGAATGTTGCGATTGAGCTTTCATATATCAAGACCACAAGTACAGTTTTACATGTTTCACAATTGTATCATACATCAAAATGGGACTATAGGGTCACATCACCCTTGTCCAAAACATCTACCAACTACAATAATCAAAAGTCTAAAGTCAAAGCGTGGTCTTCAAAAGGCTGTGAAATCTGGCTCAATAGCTGCACTCTCATCAAAAGTATGCCATCTGCATACAACCAAAAACCTCTAAGCTGATGGTGGAGTAGGAGGAGGTGGAGGAATGAAAAGCAAACGGCGCATACGTGCTAACTCCTCCTCTAGAGTATGAATAAGATGCAACAAACAGCTAATCTGCTGCTCCATCGTAAGAAATCGAATATCGAAATCCGGGTAAGGAAATAGTGGAGCAGCAAACTGTGATGGACCAGTGCCAGGTGGAGGACGCGGGATCCTCTCTAGCTCCGTGACTCGATGACTCAACATATCCTGCTGGAGCTGTAACGACAAAAGTATATCATCCCTCGTGTATCCAATGTGGAAGGGATGGTATGGATCAGTAATAGGCATCGTGTAGGCCGGAAAACAAATCGGTGGCTCGCCCGTGGGTGCAGAAACAAAAGGAGCAGTGTGTGTAAACTGTGGCATGAAATGATCGGCTGCTGACACAGGAGGTATATGACCGTGCTGCTGACTCGATGGTCCTTCCCCGGGATGGGGAGGAGGGATATCCTGAAGAAATGTGACTGGTAATTATGTGCGATGAACCTCAGATATGTGTGGGTGAAATGGAGCAAAGTCAATGGGTGCATATGTGGGTGCAGGAGGGGGAGTAACTTGTCTAACAAAAGGAGGTAGGTCATCGTCGTCCTCGATCCACCCATTGTGGGTGAATGCATATCTGGGGTCAACCTGGGCTGCAAAAGGAGCGTGATCAATGGCTGCAGGTATAGGGTCTGGCAAAGGTGGTGCAACAACTGGTACATCGGCGGGTGCAAGGTCATGCTCGGGCAAAGGATCGTGAGCAGGTATAGGCTCTGGTGAAATCAAGGGCTCAGGGTCAGTTGGAGCTAGCTCATGATCAGCGGGTATATCAAGGAGCTGATCGTCAGGAACGACAGGTGCATCAATGGGCTGCTCAGCAGGAATAAAATCAATCTCCTGCTCAGGATCGAAATCAGGATCAACAGGTGCCTCAAAAGGCGGCTCATCGGGGACAAACTCAATCTCATGATCAGGGTCAAAATCATGTGGAAAGACAGGATCCATCTCATCATCAAAGTCAAAATCATGATCATCGTCGTGTGGACCAATAGGTGCGGCGGACATAGCTGTGTCCGAATCAGAATCGGTGGGATATCGATGTAATCCCAATGCGTGTAAGGTACTAGAAGACACTGACTCGAATGAATCAGGACCTAAATGGTCGGAAGGATCCTCGACAACAGGAATCTCATCCTGTGGAACAGCAATGTCATTAGTGACCGGAATCTCAACAAGTGGAATAACAACATCATCATCAACTGAAATCTCGACAGGTGGAACGACAACGGCATCATCGACTGGAGCCCCACCATCCTGGGCATCCTCAGGGGGACCCTCAATCAAATGATCGATGTCGTCGTCAGACATAGCGTCTAGAGGCAGACCCTCAAGAGGAACTGCAGCAAGAGGAAGAGGAGCAGGGATCTGAACAAGAGGTAGATCCTCGCCAAGAAGACCATCAGCTAGTGGTATATCGTCGCCAAAATCTGGCAAGGCGAAAGGCTGAAAATCATCAGTATCATCTGAAAGCATCTCTGGATCACTCTCCGAGTTGGAGATAGGAATCTCGGGTGTCAGGATGATCTCATCATCCAAAGTGATAGCCATGGGATCAATGGGGTCGGATGCTCCGCTCTCTGAAGAGGACATGGTGTCTGTAACAGATCAATCACAAGTATGCAAATATATCAACAATCGTCAAATAAGTATGTAAGTAATAACAATGTAGGCATGTATACAATCCTAGTCTTCCCAAGACTATCCCACCCAGCCTCTCAGACTGATCTACTTAGTCTCTCAGACTAAACTCCCAGTTTCCCAAACTGAACTACCCAGCCTCTCAGGCTAAACCTCCCAGTCTCTCAGACTGAACTACCCAGCTAGTCTCTCAGACTAACTCCCCAGTCTCTCAGACTGCACTACCCAGCTAGTCTCTCAGACTAACTCCCCAGTCTCTCAGACTGAAATATAAATGAATTCTTTGAAATGTATTTTGTCTCTTTTATTTGTAAAAATGTTTGTTTCCTGGATTTGGACACTTTGTGTATGCAATGAAGACATTTCGTGAGAGCCCTAATGATCGTAGTCTAGACTCGAGAAGAATCCTAGTTCGCTACGATCGAAGCTCTGATACCAAGCTGTCACACCCTGACTTTTGCGGAAGCGTGGTTAATGGTGTGACTTCTTAATACCATAGCATCCAATCATAACAATGCTATATGATAAAACCAAAAGATATTCATCCATTAATTAAACTTAGAAAGTACCACAACATACTTGTCTTGAAAACATCGATACCAAATTTAAGTTACAAAACATGACGTGTCTAACTGAGTTTATAAAGACTCCACAAAAGACTTTAAATAAAACTTGAGTTTGGAAACATGTATCCCGTCCAGGAATAGGATACACCCTTAAATTCAACAACCACGGATGACATCTTTTATTTAAACGCAGCTTGAAAACACATGCATACCCTTGCCAGATCCACTAGTTCCCTGAAATACATGTAATTTGAAAAATCAACAAAAGTTGAGCGAGTTCATGTGTGAGTGTATGAATAAACCTTTAAAGTATGTCTGTATGTATGTATGTCCCTGGTATGTAGCAAAAAGGAAAAAGAGATCACCAATGGGTTGCAAAGCCAATGGTATGTGTGAAATGGTGCAGGAAAACTCAAACCTAGCAAATTTGTACCGGGCCTCCGGCTGGAAGACATAGTCACCACTATGGGCCACCCTGGTCCCCATGGGTGTGGGCTCGCTACACCCAAATAGATCTATCACTCATGTCCCTCGATCCTACGACGAGGATTAATGGCCTTAAGTGTTGTACCCACCCTTCACATGATCTAGTAGTAACCCTCCTTAGCTAACCATACCATGTATAAAACGTTTGTAATAATCGTAACATGTATTTCACCCCCGAAGTATAAAACTGAAAACAGTTAAAAGAAAAGGGGGACATGAACTCACAGTATTGCGTCCTCAGCTCGTAACTCAAACTCTGTCAGCAGACACGACTACCTACAGTGTACTAACGTCTATTAGACGGACGGGTCGTGCCTTTGCTTAGTATTAATGTTTTTGAGTTACGTTTCTTATATTATTCCGAGTTATAATTATTTGTCAAAATAATTAATATTTCAACTTAAATTATATTTGGTTTTGGAATAATTGTTTTAGCAATATTTCTGTATTAATACTTCTCAAGTACTTAACTTTGTATTTCCTTCCCAAGGATGGGGTATCTTATACATGTATTTTTGTAATTTCCAAAATAATATATTTCCAAGTCTCACTTTAGAAAATATATTCGTAAACTCATTTTGTCCCAAAAATAATGTATTGTCCAGAAAATATATATTTTTCCCAAAAATCATATATCTTCTAACTATACTAGGAAAATATATTTTTATTTCCCAAAAATAATATATTTCTCCTTGTCCAAAAGTAATATTTACCAAAAATATATAAGTAACGGTATTGTTTTGGATAGTTAATTTCACGGTACTTTGTTAAGTTGTATTACTTTACCCTAAAATAATATAATCATTTCACCGAGTACAAATAATCACATAAGTGTCTTAATACGTATATATATTCTAAATATATATGTTTACCCATTTTTATTTATAAAAACCAACCTCCAATATTTGTATTTTTGTTACAAAAATTATGGCAAAGTTTGTATCGAAAACTTATGATCAAAATATACTTGTAAATACTTGTTAGAAAATATTTTTCTAAGTATTGATATTTTTAGAAAATTTTGCCATAGTTTCCCCTAAAAATGGAGGTGTCCATGCTATCAAAGCATATCATTTTCTTTTCAAAAATCATTACAACAATCAACAATCAAACTTTAAACATATTACACTTACCAAGTGCAAAAACTATACAATTTACATAACAACATGAACTTGAATTTTTATTAAAACTTGTAGTAACTTGGTAAAGTGTTTAGTAGGTTTAGTTACCCTTTAAAGTGTGTTTATTCCTTTAAAAATCTCATTCTTAAAGAAACTAGGTGTTTAGAACTTGTTGGATGATGCTTCTAAAAATTATTCTTTTGAACTCTTCTTGTAAATAAAGTGCTCTTACACTTATTTTATCACCAAAAATAGTGTACATTTAAGTAAGAATCAAGTTCTACTAAAAAATCATATTTTGAACTTGGTTTTCTTGGAAAATCATTCATGAATCTTAGATTCATAAGATTACTAGCTTACTTTATATATTGTTTTTCAAGAAATCATCTTATTTTCAAGTTCATGTTCATACAAGAGGATGATCATCTTATGTTGTCACATAATCATCCTCTCACTTGCTAGATCATGTGTTTAATCACAATCTAGCAAGCTCCTTATGATGATCAACATCATAATCTCAAGTAAATAACAATCAAGTGTCATGCATGCTTTAATCAACATTATTTCATCATATGTAAGCTTATGTTTATGATTCTTGTTTAAGTCTTTTAGTGTGCTTGTGATAATCAATATACTACAACTTTTAACCAACAAAATGAGAAGTAAAACTAGTAACAAGAAGCTTACAACTAGCTCAAAGGCTAGGGAAGATCACAATAGATTGAAGATGACAAAGATGGTGGATGAAACCAATGGGTGGAGGTTCTTCAAGTTCCACAAGCTTCAAGCTTCACAAGACACCTTCTTACACTTTGAAATGAGCTTGGAATGAGTGGATGGTGGTTGTATGGTGGTGGTGGTGGCGGCACTACCTAGGGCCGAGAGGGAGAGGAGAGAGTGAGGGAGATGGAGTGAAGTTTGTGAAGTGAAATGATCTTATGAGATACATGCCATACTTATAATCATTTCTTCCAAATATTATATCCACTATATCAACCAAGATCTTAATAAAATAAGAATGAAATCTAGAGGTAAGGTGGTGATCTTGGTGGGGTCCTTATGACCGTGAATATCAAGGGGGCGGGGGTAATTGTAAAATTGAATGGTAACTAGTTAGTTAGTAATTCAAATCCAAGTATATGGTTGCTAGTGTTAGTTACTAGATATTCTAGTGGGTGTTATGGTGTTCGGGGATCATAACTAGCCCAGAAATAATTAAACAATGTATCTGGCAATATTTTGGTGTTCCGGGTAATGTCCGGTTGTTCGGTTAGATACCGGTTCGTTAAAGTGTCAAGTTATTCCGTTTGATGATATTTATGTTACTTTTTGTGACCCTTTTAATTCCCGACACTTAGGAAAGCATTCAGGACCATTTAGTCAATTTTCTGCATAATACTAGTATGTTAAAAAGCTGAATTTTGCTGAAAAATGCAGAATTCTGCACTTTGAGTGGGTTTTAGGCACTTTCCGGCACTTTATCTATCACCTAGTGACGCAGTTTTATGGTCCTTACTTCCCTACACACCATACTAGTGTAGTACCTTGTCCCTGGCCCATACTGGGTCTCAAAACACTGTCTATCTATGTACTGAACCCCATCAGCATATTCCTGTTTTATCCGTTAACTGTGCTAACTGTGCTTTGTGCATCATGTATGTCAATAAAGTTTGTATGTGATAATGATGTGACAATATGAAGTGTGATGCACATGAATGTATGATACAGAATCAAAAAGCAGTTTAGGTTATCAGTTGTAATTAAGCACAGTCATTAAGCACTAATCAATATTAACTAATTGTACAGATACCTGGTTTTATGAGGGTTGTCACAATTCCCGCTGAGGATTGGCCTTTTGCTGTCGACTTGGTTGATGATATTGCTTTTCCTAAGGTAGATCACCCTGATGAATACCAGGGTGATGGTCAGGTGGACGATATCGCCATCCTAGACATACCCTCACCTGTTGTATCCGTTATAAACATCTCTTCCAACTCAGACCCATACTCTGTTGCGGACTCCTTCGACTCTGTGACCTCTTCAGCCCTACTAGCTGCTGGAGTTAGGGCTTATCCTACTGATGATAATGACGATGCCATGTCAATTGCACCATCCCCTCCTATTCGTGTTCCCATACCCCCACATGCACATGATCACATGCCCGATCCGGTTTCAGCTCCCATTGATTTACCTCTAGTTGCACAACTTAGCTCACAGCCCCCACCTGCTACATTTGTCACTCCTATCCCAGGGAGTTCATTCCCCCCATTTGCTACCGATGCACACCGATCTAACCTTCCCACCATTTTTCCTCATGAGAAACATGATCCCCATCCTGGGGAGGGTACACCAGGACAGCCTCCTAGCTTCGACCCTCTAGCATCTGCTGGTTTCATGCCTACTCCTCATTTCACTCCGTTCGAGGCAGACCCGTATCTTCAGTCTCCCAGGTGGTTCCCTCCGTAATCCATGCCATTATCAGATCCCTACCTCCCATCCCACCATGCTGGGTACACTCGTGATGACCTCCTCCTTTCTCTCCAGCTACAGTTCGAGATCCGTAGTTGTAGAGTACTAGAGTTAAAGTGCGAGGCGGATGCCAGACAGCCTCCACCACCTTCGTATCCTCCACCCGTTACTCCACCACCACCACCGTCGTTCCCTCCTTCCGTGCTTCCATCATCTGCTCATGTTTCTATTGAGGGTTTTGATGCCTGATTTCTAACTGCTGAGCAGCAAATCAGCTTTTTAGTTCGATGTGTTCATAAGCTCGAGGACGAGCTCGCTCATCTACGCAGTCTGATCTTTCCTACTATCTCGCCACCTCCAGCACTCTAGATCTTTGTTTTGCAGGTACTTTTGACATGAGGACCAAGACTGAGCTCAATACTTTTGAACACCTTAGGAGACCAATGTAGAAGGAAAATGGTTACTACTTTTGTATTGTTAAAAACTTGTATGACCGAGGTGATGTAACCTCGAGTCCATTTTGTTTTTCTTCTATTAAAAACAATGTACCAAGTTTTTAAACATATATGAAAGCTCAGTGGTTGTTTACTCATTTATACATTGTTGATTTATATATGCATGTGATGTTTATGTGATTAAATGTTTGCTTGTTGTGATGATTATTTATGTTATATGTATATATATATATATATATATATATATATATACCTCATAGACAATTATTTGGTGAATAATGTCTAACCTACCTGATACTTCTTACTAGAAGAAAATGCTGCCAGATGTAGCACAAACACTAACACGTTACCGAGAACTGAGGCAGAACTCAACGAGCGCATATCGCAGGCTATAGCGCAGCATGAAGCCCTCTGCTCTGAACGCAGCGGTGGCACTTCAGGAAACAATCCTCTCACTGGTAATGTTTAGTCACCCAAGACACATTACAAATCTTTTGGATATTTCCAAATTGTGCTCTGTCAATGCTCACTCGTGAACGTTGTTGCATGTGTTTCAGGCTGCACCTATAAGCAATTCCTGGACTGTGACAACCGGTGATTTACGACTCTTAATTACGTGATAAACAGGCGATTAACGCAATAATAAATAGTGTTTACAGCACAAATTAACTTAATTAGGCCTTTGGAGTGCCTAGGAACGCTTATCCGACTCTACAGTACGCGTATGAAGATTCACGTGGAATCTACGGAATATTAAACGGCAACGATTAAGGGTATTATTTTACGCACTTTTAGAACAAAATTTTATATTATGACGTTCCGACAATTTTGGGTTTTGATAACGGGTCTCGTAGGAATTACGAGCCGCTTAAACACGGGAATTGAGCTTGTGGGCCCTGGGCCCAAGCCCAAAACTCATAAGCTTAAAACTGCACATAATATATTAGATCTTGTCTACAAGATTTTCAGCTTAAAAATCTTATCAAATCTATAATAAATCTTACAAAATCTCTAAAATCCTCACAAGATACACAAGATCTTACAAGATCTCCACATCCCTATAAAAAGACCCAAACCCCTTCCCTTATTCTTGAATGTGCAGACTTCATCCATCTCTCACATCTACTCTCACTCATTCTCGATCACACCTGCATACAAGAACAAATCACATCTCACCCACCCACACTCTCACCCTCCTGTTCTCGATGTCTGACCGGCTACCGGAGCCGGTTAACCAGCCGTTTCTATTCCGGCAACACCCCCCCTCTTCGAGCAGCAGACGGACCACCACCACCACCACTGTTGGGTGGTGGTGAGCAGCGGATCGATCAGAAAAGAGTAATGAATAGGCGAAGAGAGAGATACAGGAGGGGAGAGAGAAATCAGAGAGAAAGGAGAAGACGGTCGCCGTTTTTCGGCGACATCGGAGCCGACGGCGATGGTTTGATACTTCTTCGACAAGTTTCGCCGGTAAACATTCGTCTCTTTTTCCCATTTTTCCTTTATTTCTCAGAAGTATTGATGATGATGAATGTGCTGTTGTTTATTTTGTTGATGTCGGGTCGAAGGAGGCCGACTGTGGCAGTCGGCGGCAACATCTATGAAGGTGGCTGTACTTGTCTCAGATTCTGTATGATTTAGATGCAGCTCGGTGCAAGTCAACTCAGTCAAGTGCGAGTCAACTCAGCTCGGTGCGAGTCAACACAGCGGGTGCGGGTCAACTCAGCTTACGGGTCAACTCAACTCGGTCAAACCAAGTCAACAAGTCAGCGGGTTCGGATCCGCTCACTGTTCAGTCAGACGGCTCGGGTAAACTTCGAGTAGAATGGGTTCGGCCAACTCAGTCAACGGTTCGACGCGAAGAGCGGTAAAGATTTAATGGCGTGAATTATTTCGTTATTTCTATAAATCTATTTATTTTCGTGAAACGAGCTCAAACCGAACGGATTAGTACTTAGATTACATTTTGTCGCTTTTACAAAAGTTATTTATATTGATTATTGAACATTGTTGAATTCTGAAAAATATAACGACAACTTGGTTGTCCGGGGTGTCCAAAAACAGAGGAAACTCTGACCGTTTTTCGAGAAAATCTAAAAACGAAACGCGTTTTATTGTAAAACGACAACTAACAAATTCAAACAACTTTCGTAAAACAAGATATTATGTACGACAACAACTTGCAACTCACGAAAACAACGATACGGAAATTATTTCGACAACAAATAAATATAGTTTATATTTATCAAACGACATGATTTTGTTTTATAAAATAAATTTAGTTTTATATTTATTCCGAATATCAAACAACACGGATTCGCTTTAATAAAAATAAATATAGTTTATATATTTATTTCAAGTATTAAACATAACGAATTCTTTTATAAAAATAAATATGGTTATATATTTATTTTCAAACATAACAACTCGACGATTGTTTTATAAAATGAATATAACTTTTTATATTCACTTCAAACGCCTAAACGGTATATACGCACATTTCAATATCGTATCATACGAATATTCCTATTTACACAACGACTTCTCAAGACGACTAACGAGATTCTACCGATATATCTATATATTTTTATATAAATATTGAGATATTTTAAAAACCTTTCGAGAACTAAGTATTCCAAGACTTAGTGATCTCACCAACATTGAACGAAACATAACAAACATAATTTAATCGTTTTTACTAAGTTGACAACTTATCATCGAATCGTTCGGTCAACGATTCGGTAGAGCTCGATGACACGTAGTTAGTTACCGCTTCTGTTTAGAAACTTATAAGATATTCCGTGTTAGGAATATTGTAGAATGCACGCTAGCGAGTCTCGTCTTGGAAACGACATCACTAAGTCGTATATAGCTAGGTTTGCACAGGAATATTCAGGTGAGTTCATAACCCCACCTTTTCACTGTTTTACATATTATAAATGTTTTCGGGGTGGAAAGACATGCAAGTTTTGTAAAAATAAACAATTTATCGATAAACGAAAACTCATATTTCTAAACCATGTTACGAATGGATTACAAAGAACTCAAATGGTTTACGAATGATTTGTACTAAAGATACCGGTTTTACAAAACAAATGCGTATTTTCGAAACATAAATGATCTTAATGATTAGGGACGGGATTGTCCTAGTTATAATAATGGGATTGGGTCGGTCTGCGTACGTAAAATGAGACAACCCAGTGAGTTCATGCTCCCCCTTTTCTTTTAACTGTTTTCAGTTTTATAACTTCGGGGGTGAAATACATGTTTCAAATGTTACAATATTTACAAATGGTATGATGGATACAAGAATTGAGAAATGATACGAGAAATGATACGAGAAATGATACGAGAAATGATACAAGAAATGATACGAGAAATCGTGTCACGAATAGGGTACCATAAGCACCATTAATCAACAATATACCTAGACCGCAGAACAAAAGGTTAGATCTAACGGGTTTTCGGGCAGCCACACTCTTGGTAAGAACGAGTACCGAGTAGTGCTTTTGTGTCTCAGTCGTGAATCGACAACTAGAAAAATGCCTATGGTTTGGATGCTTCCTATCTCGTGTCACATGTTAATGGCCTTGCAACCCATTAACAACAGGATACATACAGAAATACTTGATTTATACATGATACATACAGAAGTACTTGATTTATACAAGATACATACAAAAATACTTGATTTATACAAGATACATACTATGTTTTCATACAAAGTTTCCATATAACTTGACAAGAAAATGATTTTAAATTCGTTTTCTCAACAACACTTCAAAAACCGGTTATTCAAAAAGATTTATTTCAAATCTTTTACAAACAAACTCTGAACTCGCTCAACTTTATGTTGATTTTTCCCATGTTTCTTTCTCAGGTTACTTTTTTCTAAATCATGGCACGGTTGGAATAGGAGAACCATTAGAGATTCGAGTACTTAGTGGGTGCTCGTTTTCTAGAAGTCTTAGCTTATTTGCTTCCGCTGTGCAATGAAGATACCAGTCCAGTCACGCCAGCTCTGATATTTTCGGGGTGTGACAGATTGGTATCAGAGCTATAAGTTACAGCGAATAGGGTTGTCTGTAGAGATACCTAGGCTCTAACCTACTTTCCTCTGGGAACGTAGAATATTTTACACACGGTAAACAAACAGTCGCATACAGTGCACAAAACTTTGAGAGCTTAGGAAACATGCATACGAAACCTTTGGAAACTCATGTTGAAGTTCATTAAAGGTCATCACATAGGAACCGCGAATATTAACTCGGGCACACACTATTATTCATATCGTCTATGATATTTTGACTTCCCGAGCAGGCAGCCTACGTAAAACGAAGCACAGGCGTGCAAGAGTTTACGAGTCTCGAACGATGCATCAACGGAGGTTGAAGTACATCACATACGACTTTCAAGACAAGGTTTTTGAGAAGACACTTAAGCGCCGATGCTAATCCTGTCAGCAGGAGAATTACCGATCAGGATGCGACAGCTTGTCACGCGATCCTGCAACGACACGAATCACGCCAAGGAGAAGACACATGTCTCCGTGTTCCCCCTATCTCAATAACGACGAATACGCTATGTTCGACATTCCATGGTAATGTCACCTAACAACTGGTTATCACATGCAACCCTAGGTAAAGTCCTTAAATTTCTTTTATTGAAATTCTGACTTTTGCATCTAGTGAGTAGATTTTTACATCTCTACTCCTCTGAATGGTCATTGCATCACGTTAATTTCTTTCATTATAGCGAACACTCATTGCTTGATTTCTTGAAAATTCATATGTTACGCATGCATCGTTTGTTACGCATGTGGTTTTGTTTCCAATAAACGTTTCATCAAAGTACAAATATTATTTCGCTAAATCTTATTATTGATTCGTGATTCAAATGACCCGCATTATTGTAATTGTTGGCTCCTTTGTTATCGAGTCAACACATTTTCTTGAAAATTCTTTTCTTTTTCAAGTTACATACATGGTATTTCTTTGTGGCCATGCCGAAAGTTTTCTTGTTGATACATGTATTTATTGTCGGCTTGCGCCGAAATCAAATTCAATTGTTTGAATATGTCCATTACACATATTCAATTCAAAGCATCATATGATGTATTGGGAGCATCGTATTCAAATCGATTTTTTTTAACGAGCACTTCATTTGTTTCGAGTCGTAGTAAACTTGTTTGGCATTCGACTCCATAAAATTGTTTGTTGATTCCGACACCTTGTGGTGTCAGTATAAACTTGTAGCTTGGGCTAATTATGATTGAGCATTTGATGCAAAACACAGGTGATACTTGTTCAACCACCGCTATTATTGAATTGTTTCATTCACTACGACACCTTGTGGCGTCGGTAGAACTTGCAGCTTGGGCTGATCATGATCGAGCATTTCATGCAAAACTATTTCGTTTGGGCTTGTTGATTCTAAGCTTCTCCTAGCGATTGTTATTGTTTCTAACATTCGTTTGCATATTGTAAACGTCCATTTGGAATTCTTTTGGTCGAAATTCCTCTTTTATTGGACCCCTGGTAACTTGGTCACACTAGTGATTGTATCAGTATGTCTCGTTTCCTTTGACATTATTCGTATTTACTTACGCATAACGTAACTCTAAGGAGTTGACGTAGTCTAAATTTCGAGGACGAAATTTTATTAACAGGGGGAGAATGTGACAACCGGTGATTTACGACTCTTAATTACGTGATAAACAGGTGATTAATGCAATAATAAATAGTGTTTACAGCACAAATTAACTTAATTAGGCCTTTGGAGTGCCTAGGAACGCTTATCCGACTCTACAGTACGCGTATGAAGATTCGCGTGGAATCTGCGGAATATTAAACGGCAACGATTAAGGGTATTATTTTACGCACTTTTAGAACAAAATTTTATATTATGACGTTCCGACAATTTCGGGTTTTGATAACGGGCCTCGTAGGAATTACGGGCCGCTTAAACACGGGAATTGAGCTTGTGGGCCCTGGGCCCAAGCCCAAAACCCACAAGCCTAAAACTGCACATAATATATTAGATCTTGTCTACAAGATTTTAAGCTTAAAAATCTTATCAAATCTATAATAAATCTTACAAAATCTCTAAAATCCTCACAAGATACACAAGATCTTACAAGATCTCCACATCCCTATAAAAAGACCCAAACCCCTTCCCTTATTCTTGAATGTGCAGACTTCATCCATCTTTCACATCTACTCTCACTCTCTCTCGATCACACCTGCATACAAGAACAAATCACACCTCACCCACCCACACTCTCACCCTCCTGTTCTCGATGTCTGGCCGGCCACCGCAGCCGGTTAACCAGCCGTTTCTATTCCGGCAACACCCCCCCTCTTCAAGCAGCAGACGGACCACCACCACCACTGTTGGGTGGTGGTGAGCGGCGGATCGATCAGAAAAGAGTAATGGAGAGGCGAAGAGAGAGAGATACAGGAGGAGAGAGAGAAATCGGAGAGAAAGGAGACGACGGCGGTGGTTTGATACTTCTTCGACAAGTTTCGCCGGTAAACATTCGTCTCTCTTTCCCATTTTTCCTTTATTTCTCAGAAGTATTGATGATGATGAATGTGCTGCTGTTTATTTTGTTGATGTCGGGTCGAAGGAGGCCGACTGTGGCAGTCGGCGGCAACATCTGTGAAGGTGGCTGTACTTGTCTCAGATTCTGTATGATTTAGATGCAGCTCGGTGCAAGTCAACTCAGTCAACTGCGAGTCAACTCAGCTCAGTGCGAGTCAACACAGCGGGTGCGGGTCAACTCAGCTTACGGGTCAACTTAACTCGGTCAAACCAAGTCAACAAGTCAGCGGGTTCGGGTCCGCCCACTGTTCGGTCAGACGGCTCAGGTAAACTTCGAGTAGAATGGGTTCGGCCAACTCAGTCATCGGTTCGACGCGAAGAGCGGTAAAGATTTAATGGCGTGAATTATTTCGTTATTTTTATAAATCTATTTATTTTCGTGAAACGAGCTCAAACCGAACGGATTAGTACTTAGATTACATTTTGTCGCTTTTACAAAAGTTATTTATATTGATTATTGAACATTGTTGAATTTTGAAAAATATAACGACAACTTCGTTGTCCGCGGCGTCAAAAAACAGAGGAAACTCTGCTCGTTTTTCGAGAAAATCTAAAAACGAATCGCGTTTTATTGTAAAACGACAACTAACAAATTCAAACAACTTTCGTAAAACAAGATATTATGTACGACAACAACTTGCAACTCACGAAAACAACGATACGGAAATTATTTCGACAACAAATAAATATAGTTTATATTTATCAAACGACATGATTTCGTTTTATAAAATAAATATAGTTTTATATTTATTCCGAATATCAAACAACACGGATTCGCTTTTATAAAAATAAATATAGTTTATATATTTATTTCAAGTATTAAACATGACGAATTCTTTTATAAAAATAAATATGGTTATATATTTATTTTCAAACATAACAACTCGACGATTCTTTAATAAAATGAATATAACTTTTTATATTCACTTCAAACGCCTAAACGGCATATACGCACATTTCATTATCGTATCATACGAATATTCCTATTTACACAACGACTTCTCAAGACGACTAACGAGATTCTACCGATATATCTATATATTTTTATATAAATATTGAGATATTTTAAAAACCTTTCGAGAACTAAGTATTCCAAGACTTACTGATCTCACCAACATTGAACGAAACATAACAAACAAAATTTAATCGTTTTTACTAAGTTGACAACTTATCATCGAATCATTCGGTCAACGATTCGGTAGAGCTCGATGACACGTAGTTAGTTACCGTTTCTGTTTAGAAACTTATAAGATATTCCGTGTTAGGAATATTATAGAATGCACGCTAGCGAGTCTCGTCTTGGAAACGACATCACGAAGTCGTATATAGCTAGCTTTGCACAGGAATATTCAGGTGAGTTCATAACCCCACCTTTTCATTGTTTTACATATTATAAATGTTTTCGGGGTGGAAAGACATGCAAGTTTTGCAAAAATAAACAATTTATCGATAAATGAAAACTCATATTTCTAAACCATGTTACGAATGGATTACAAAGAACTCAAATGGTTTACGAATGATTTGTACTAAAGATACCGGTTTTACAAAACAAATGCATATTTTCGAAACGTAACTGATCTTAATGAGTAGGGACGGCATTGTCCTAGTTATAATAATGGCATTGGGTCGGTCTGGGTACGTAAAACGAGACAACCCAGTGAGTTCATGCTCCCCCTTTTCTTTTAACTGTTTTCAGTTTTATAACTTCGGGGGTGAAATACATGTTTCAAATGTTACAATATTTACAAATGGTATGATGGATACAAGAATTGAGAAATGATACGAGAAATGATACGAAAAATGATACAAGAAATGATACGAGAAATTGTGTCATGAATAGGGTACCATAAGCACCATTAATCAACAATATACATAGACCGCAGTACAAAAGGTTAGATCTAACGGGTTTTCGGGCAGCCACACTCTTGGTGAGAACGAGTACCGAGTAGTGCTTTTGTGTCTCAGTCGTGAATCGACAACTAGAAAAATGCCTATGGTTTGGATGCTTCCTATGTCGTGTCACATGTTAATGGCCTTGCAACCCATTAACAACAAGATACATACAGAAATACTTGATTTATACATGATACATACAGAAATACTTGATTTATACAAGATACATACAGAAATACTTGATTTATACAAGATACATACTATGTTTTCATACAAAGTTTCCATATAACTTGACAAGAAAATGATTTTAAATTCGTTTTCTCAACAATACTTCAAAAACCGGTTATTCAAAAAGATTTATTTCAAATCTTTTACAAACAAACTATGAACTCGCTCAACTTTATGTTGAATTTTCGCATGTTTCTTTCTCAGGTTACTTTTTTCTAAATCATGGCACGGTTGGAATAGGAGAACCATTGGAGATTCGAGTACTTAGTGGGTGCTCATTTTCTAGAAGTCTTAGCTTATTTGCTTCCGCTGTGCAATGAAGATACCAGTCCAGTCACGCCAGCTCTGATATTTTCGGGGTGTGACATGGACTGTAAGCCCTTGAATTTTGATGGCACAGGAGGTGTCATTGATTTCGTCCATTGGGTTGAGAAGACTGATTCAGTGCTGAGAATGAGCAAATGTTCCCCCGAGCAGAGAGTTACCTACATTTCAGGGTTATTCATGGACGGAGCACTCTCCTGGTGGAACCTTCAGGTTCAAACCCTTGGTGAAACTGCTGCTTATACGCTAAGCTGGGATGAGCTCAAGGAATTGATGCGCAAGAAATACTGTTCTAGGGCCGAAATCCAGAAGCTTGAGATTGAGTTCTGGAACTTGAAAATGGATGGGCCGAAGATTGCTGAGTACATTCAACGTTTACATGACTTATCGAGGGTTGTTCCTTATCTAGTCGAGCCTGAATTCAAGAGGATTGAGCGACTCATCTGGGCACTCGCTCCTCAAATCCTAAGCATGGTTGCTACCTCAAAGCCTCCAACCATCGTAGAGGCTATCGATCTGAGCGTTGCCCTTACTGAGGAAGCTGTTCGCTTGGGAAAGTTCTCCAAATCTGGTGAAAACTAGAAAGAAACTCACATGGAATCCTCAAATGACAACAAGAGAAAGTTTACGAACTTCAAGAAGAGCACGCAAGAAAACAATAATGCCAACAAGCGTAGGGATACAAATCCACCAGCAGAGGCCCAGACTGGCACGACAAACACTGAAACTAGGGGAAAAGGGTATATGGGCACCCTACCCAAGTGCGACATCTGTCAATATCATCATGCCGGTCGGTGCAGATGCGGTAAGTGTGACAATTGTGGAAAAGTTGGGCATGCAAAGGATACATGTTGGTATGGTGCGGGACGTGGTAATAGGAACCAAGGAGGAAGTGGTAATCAAGGTGGAAATGACAATCAGAATGGTAACAGAAACCAAGGTGGGAACGGTAATCAGGGAGGAAATGGAAATAGGGGTGGAAACGGTAACCAAGCTGGCAATGGGAATCGAGGGGGAAACAAAAACAATAATCAAGGCGGAAACGGTAATGGACGTGGCCAAGGCTGTTTTGGCTGCGGGGACGTGGGGCATTTCAAGCGGGATTGCCCTAAGAACAATCAGGCCTGTGGAAGAGTGTTCAGTATTAGAGCTAAAGAAGCATGCCAGGATCCTAATGTGGTTACGGGTACGTTCCCTATTAACCAACACTATGCATCTGTTCTGTTTGATACTGGCGCCGACTTTAGTTTCGTATCTATAGAATTTAAGAATACACTTGGCCTAGTTTCAAGTAAGCTAGACATCCCATATTCTATAGAACTGGCAAATGGAAAGTTAGTAGAGGCGAATGAAGTGATTAAGGGTTGTACTTTGGAACTTGGAGAGCGAGAATTTTCTATTGATCTTCTACCTGTTGATTTGGGCAGCTTTGACGTTGTTGTTGGGATGGATTGGTTGTCTAACAACCGTGCGGAAGTGATTTGCCATGAGAAGACCATCCGCATTTTGTTAGTGAATGAAGAGACGCTTGTGATTCATGGAGAAAAGCACGAGATGCCCTTACGAATTATCAGCTGCATGAAGGCGCAAAGTATCTCCGAAAAGGCTGCATAGCATTCCTTGCTCATGTTGTCGACAAGGAGACCAAGGAGCCAAAGCTAGAAGACATCCCCGTTGTGAAGGAATTTCCAAAAGTCTTTCCCGAAGACTTGCTTGGGTTACCTCCACAACGACAAGTGGAGTTTCGGATAGACCTAGTGCCAGGAGTAGCACCAGTGGTAAAGGCATCATACCAGTTAGCTCCATCCGAGATGCAAGAGCTTTTGACTCAACTGCAAGACCTGCTACACAAGGGATTTATTAGGCTGAACTTCTCACCCTGGGGAGCTCCAGTGCTGTTTGTTAAGATGAAGGATGGTAGCTTTCGTATGTGTATTGACTACAGGGAGTTGAATAAGTTAACCATCAAGAATCGGTATCCCTTGCCGAGGATTGATGACTTGTTCGACCAATTACAAGGTTCTAGCTACTACTCGAAGATCGACTTGAGATCGGGATATCATCAACTGCGAATACAAGAAGAAAGTATCCCTAAAACGGCTTTTTGGACTCGCTATGGACATTACGAGTTCCTTGTCATGCCGTTTGGCTTAAGAAACGCACCGACAGTATTCATGGACCTCATGAATCGGGTGTGTAAGACGTATCTGGATAAGTTCGTGATTGTGTTTATTGATGACATCTTATATAATCGCCAACTAAGAACATGAGCAACATCTGCGAGCTATCTTGGAACTCTTGAAGAAAGAAAAACTGTATGCGAAGTTGGCGAAGTGCGAATTTTGGATTCACGAGGTGCAATTTCTAGGTCACGTGGTGAATGAGAATGGGATTCATGTCGACCCTGCCAAGATTGAGGCAATCAAAAACTGGGAAGCCCCAAAGACGCCAACTGAGATATGACAATTTCTGGGGTTAGCAGGTTACTACAGGCGATTCATAGAGAACTTTTCGAAGATTGCTCAACCGTTAACAACCTTAACCCAGAAGGATAAGAGATTCGATTGGGGCGAAGCACAAGAAACAGCTTTTCATACATTGAAGGATAAACTCTGCGATGCACCCATCTTGTCTTTACCTGACGGTACCGATGGATTTGTGGTTTATTGTGATGCTTCTCGACAAGGTATTGGTTGCGTGTTGATGCAACGGGACAAAGTCATCACGTACGCGTCACGTCAATTGAAGGTGCATGAGAAGAACTATACAACGCATAACCTTGAACTAGGTGTTGTGATATTTGCATTGAAGATTTGGCGTCATTACTTGTATGGTACTCGTTGTACGATCTTTACAGACCATAAGAGTTTGCAACACATTTTCGATTAGAAGGACTTAAACATGAGACAGCGAAGATGGGTCGAGCTGTTGAATGATTATGATTGTGAGATAAAGTATCACCCGGGCAAGGCGAACGTTGTAGCAGACGCCTTGAGCCGCAAGGAGCGCGCAAAGCCTCTAAGGGTGCGAGCCTTAGAGATGACTATACAAACTGATCTCACTACTCGGATTCGTGAAGCTCAGCAAGAAGCGCTTAAACCGGATAACTTACGGGCTGAATCATTACGTGGAATGGAAGAGAAATTGTTGCCAAGGGAAGATGGAACATTGTACTTCATGGAACGAATTTGGGTACCATTCTTCGGCGATCTACGCACACTTATTTTGGATGAAGCTCACAAGTCAAGGTACTCTATCCATCCTGGATCCGACAAGATGTACCAAGACATGAAGGACTTTTATTGGTGGCCCAAGATGAATACTGACATCGCTACATATGTGAGTAACTGTCTTACTTATGCCAAAGTTAAGGAGGAGTACTAGAAACCATCAGGGTTGTTGCAACAACCTGAGATTCTCGTATGGAAGTGGGAACATATATCGATGGATTGCATTACCAAGCTACCGAGAACCCAAAGAGGTCATGATATGATTTGGGTAATTGTAGATCGACTCACTAAGTCCGCGCATTTCTTACCAATCAGCGAGAAAGATAGCATGAAGAAGTTGGCAAAATATATCTCAAGGAGATTGTGGCACGTCATGGAGTGCCTGTTTCCATCATATCCGACTGAGATGGTCGTTTTGTGTCAAGGATTTGGCAAACATTTCAGAAGGCTTTTGGATCACAGTTGAACCTTAGTATTGTCTTTCACCCTCAGACGGACGGCCAAAGCGAACGAACGATTCAGACTTTGGAAGACATGTTACGTGCTTGTGTGATGGACTTTGGTGGAAGTTGGGATACTCACTTTCCACTAGTGGAGTTTTCCTACAATAATAGTTATCACACCAGCATTCAGGCCGCCCCGTTTGAAGCATTATATGGACGTAAGTGTCGGTCCCTATTGTATTGGGCGGAGACCGGAGATAAACAGCTTATTGGTTCAGAGTTGGTTCAGGAAACTACAGAAAAGATCCCTCAGATACGTGATCGTATCAAGTCAGCACGTGATAGACAGAAGAGTTACGCCGACAAGCGGCGGAAACCGTTGGAATTTGAGGTTGGAGATATGGTTTTATTGAAAGTCTCACCTTGGAAAGGTGTGGTACAGTTTGGAAAACGTGGAAAGTTGAACCCATGGTACATTGGACCTTTCGAGATCCTAGAAAGGATCGGAACTGTTGCATACAAGCTGAAGCTTCCAGAAGATCTTAGCAGTTCCCATGACACGTTTCACGTGTCTAATCTCAAGAAGAGTCCTACTTAAGAAACAGTCGTCATTCCCGTAGACGAGATTCACATCAATGACAAACTCCAATTTACTGAAGAACCTGTTGAGGTTACGGACTGGAAGGTCCACAAAACACGGAGGAGTCGTATTAAACACGTTAAAGTCCGTTGGAATTCACGTCATGGCCCAGAGTTTACATGGGAACGTGAAGACCAAATCAAGTCTAAGTATCCACATTTGTTTCACAACTCCCCTGCAACCGATAATGCAGCTTGAATTTCGGAACAAAATTCTTTTAACCGGGGGGGGGGGGGGGAGAATGTGACAACTGGCACTTTTCCATGTAATTCCGTACGATGTGAATGTCACACCCCCAAAATCCACCATGCGGAGTATCACCGCTTGGAGGCGTGACGTGACCAGGATCGAGCCACCAATCATATTGAACAACATAATTAAGTAAATAAAACCAACCACAATACAATTGGTGACCAAAAGAAAGTAACCAACTTTAAGTTAACAGCGGAAGCATAAAACATGGAACCAAAACATAAGTAATAAATTCATAAGTTTAAATGTTTAACATAGGACTCAACAGTCCATGTCCCACAACGACCATGCCTCCCTGTGCAAGCTCCATAGATACCTAACGACCTGCAAGGCATGTAACAAGGAGTCAACAACAAAGTTGAGTGAGTTCACCGTTGGGTGTTCGTTTTAGGTCGTTTCAAAACATGGTTTTCGTTTAGTTGGCTTACTTGCCGTGGGGGTTACCCCATAGTTGAAAACATGATTAACCAAATCCTTCTTTCCCAAACCATGACCCGTCGGGGTTTCCCCATGTGAACCACTAGACCGTTACCATATCGACAACTGACGAACAATAGTTGTGCCCTACGTCAATGTTATATCATCATTGACAGTTTTCCATAGTCCATTAGTACACGCCCGTCTGAACGACACGGTGTGAGGTTTGTTAAACCTAATAGCGCTATTAACTAATGACCCACTCGCCATTGGCCTCGGCGATTAAGTCGATATAAAATGAGGGACTTAATGATAGAGTTTTGTCTAGTAAGTTTTAAGGTTGTTGTCCTACCCAAGGAGGACGAACATACGTATTCTACCCAAGGAGAATACGCAGGATTAATATTGGCATCCTACCTATGGAGGATGGCGGTACATATCCTACCCAAGGAGGATATGCAGGTTCCGTTTTAGTTATTTTAATATTGGCATCCTACCCATGGAGGATGGTGGTACATATCCTACCTAAGGAGGATATGCAGGCTCCGTTTTAGTTCTTTAACCCATTCCCAACCACCGGGAATCCCATGCCGTAGAAGGAGTGTGAACTCACCTTTGGTTGCTCAGTTAGACTCTCAAAAATAGCTAACAGTCAAGGTTGGTCAATCACGTCCTAGTATGATTACCACTTAGTTTATTAGTGACTTCAAATAAGCACGAAGTTCCTACACGCATCTATCACATAACATGCATCACTTTAACGGTTCATGCCCATATAAACTTCCCATCTATTCCCGTTCATAAGCAAACATACGACATTGCACATAACACTTTCATATGACATATAACTTGTTAGATCATTCTCAGATATCCTACCCGACATTTAGACCTGCAAATAACTACTTATGTCGTTTCAGCTTTAACATTCAAAACTGGGCTGTTTTCGGGAATTTTAATAAAATAGTTAACCTATTCCAAAAATTCCCAACTTTTTACAGAAGGTCTTAAACGATCCGAATATTATTGTGTAAAAATCTCGGGATCCAATTCATCACCAATTATAAAAATTCATTTTCCGGACTGCAATCAGATTCATCACTTTCTGACTGCAGTCCACAGAATAATTCATTTAAATTTCGTCGTAAGTCCGATTGATGAAATTCCAGTGGGAGAATTACTACGACATCAGTGGTCATCTACAGTACAAATTTCATGAGTTAATTCTACACAGACTTTAAGTTATGACGAAAAACATAACACATATTTTCTGCAGTAAAAATGCAGCTTTTGCTGCTGTGAACAAACGACCCTTTAAAAATAGCAAACGAAGTCTAAAAATTATGATTCTAGTTCCATTAGAACCGTATTTCGAAATAAAACTTTATAGACATAAGAAAATCAAATTTTCGTTAAGTTATGATCTGGTTACAGCCAACTGAAGTTGGCTGTAAACATCAACCAGCTTCCTGTTTTCAGCTCTTAACTTTCTAACGCGTGCTCGATTGATTCCGTTAACATGTTTAGCGAACAACGACGACTCTCATACACACATACAACAGGTTATAAGTCATTCATATCATGTAACCCTAATCAGCACATAATCATCATATTATATCATGTTTCATCTTATTTAAGCTTATGTTTCATGATTTTAGTTCTTGTTCCTTAGTGTTCTTGATATACTTAACATACTACAACTTTTAATCATAACAAGAAGATGGACAAGGGTTAAACAAGAACTTACAACTAGCACAGAGGCTAGGGAAGAACACTAGTGAGAAGATGATGAAAAATGATGTGAAAAAGCAAGTGAAAGAGCTCCTTGATGATCTACAACTTCAAGCTCCTTTAAATCACCTTCTAGTCTTGAATGAAGCTTGAAATGGATGAAGATGGTGGTGTTTAGGTGGTGATGGTGGCGGTTATGGTGAGGACCGATAGGAGAGGGAGAGTGAGGGAGAGATGGTGTTGATTGTTGTGAAGATATGAAGTGATAGGAATGATCTTACACCATACTTGTAAAGATCACAATCTAATATTTTGGATACAAGATCAAGCAATATCTACATAAAATATGAGATAAAATCTAGCAAATATTTGGGTGATTTGGTGGGTCCCTTGGTGACCGAAATTGGGTATGGGGGGGGGGGGGGGGGGGTTAATTGCATATTTTTGATGGAAGTTGGCAAACACTAGTTAATTTCCAAGTATTTATTTACATGTGTTAGTTAGTTGATATCTAGGGGGTGTTATGGTGTACGGAAATCATGACTAGCCAAGAAATAATTAAACAATGTTTCTTGCAATATTTTGGTGTCCCAGGTAATGTCCGGTTGTTCGGTTAGATACCGGTCCGTTAAAGTGCTAAGTTGTTCCGTATAGTGTCCTATATATATCTTTTTGTAACACTTTTAACTCCCAACACTTAGGAAAACATACAGGACTATTTAGTCAATTTTCTGCACAAGACTAGTATGTTAACAAGCACATGTAAGTAAGACGCAGTAATCAGAAAGCAGTTAAGTAATTCAACACAGTCATCAAGCACTTTAATTAACATTAATAAATCGTACGGATACATGTAATTATGAGGGTTGTCACATTCTCCCCCTGTTAAGAAAATTTTGTCCCGAAATTTAGCACGTGGTTACTGAGGAAGCTAGTTAAGTTGCGTGGTTTCCTGGGGTGTCACATCAACCCCCCGTTGGTTTGGTATTTCATCCCGAAATTCTGCAGTAGCTTCAGCCTCAGTAGGGGTTGCACTTTTCTTAAACAACTGGGGATACTTGAGTTTCATTTGGTCTTCTAGTTCCCAGGTATACTCTGGGCCACGACGGGAGTTCTAACGAACTCGAACAAGAGGTATCCTGGTGCGCTTGAGAATCTTAACATCTCGGTCTGTGATTTCAATTGGTTCCTCGACGAATCGCAACTGGTCGTCGATTGTGAGCTCCTTTAAGGGAACTATAAGGGTCTCGTCTGACAGGCACTTCTTCAGATTCGACACGTGGAATACGCTGTGAACTCCGCTGAGTTTTTCAGGTAGATTCAACTTGCAAGCGACTTTGCCAATTTTCTCAATGATTTCGAAGGGTCCAACATATCGCGGGTTGAGTTTGCCTCGTTTGCCAAAACGAACTACACCTTTCCAAGATGAGACTTTGAGTAGCACTCGATCCCCAACCTGGAACTCGAGTGGTTTCCTGCGCTTATCAGCGTAGCTTTTTTAACTGTCACGAGCTGCCGCCATTCGTTGTCGTATCTGAGCAATCTTCTCAGTCGTGTCTACCACAAGTTCTGGGCCTGTGATTTGGCTGTCACCAACTTCTGCCCAACAAAGAGGTGATCGGCATTTACATCTGTACAACGCCTCAAATGGAGCGGCCTGGATACTGGTGTGGTAGCTGTTATTATACGAAAACTCCACTAACGGGAGGTGTTTTTCCCAGCCATTTCCAAAATCGATTACGCATGCCCTAAGCATATCTTCAAGGGATTGGATGGTGCGTTCAGATTGCCCATCCGTCTGTGGATGATATGCCGTGCTCATGTCTAATCGAGAGCCAAAGGACTTGTGCATAGCTTGCCACAATTCAGATGTAAAACATGAGTCACGATCAGAAATGATGGAGGTTGGCACTCCGTGCCTTGATACTACTTCCTTTAGGTAGACATCTGTTAGAGTAGAAAACTTGTCGGTTTCCTTGATAGCCAAGAAGTGTGCAGACTTAGTCAATCGATCCACTATCACCCAAATAGTGTCATTTCCGCGTTGAGATCTAGGCAGGCCAGTAACGAAATCCATGGAAATTTGCTCCCATTTCCATGTCAGGATCTCTGGTTGTTGGAGTAGGCCTGATGGTTTCTGATATTCAATCTTGACCCTAGCACAAGTCAAGCATTTACTGACGTAGGTTGCTATGTTGGCTTTCATACCAGGCCATCAATACATAGTCTTGAGATCGTGGTACATTTTATCCAAACCAGGATGTACCGAATAACGAGACTTGTGCGCTTCATCCATCACAAGCTCGCGTAAGTTCCCGTAGAGTGGGACCCAGATGCGCCCGGTTACGTAGTAAGCGCCGTCTTCCTTTTGTTCTAACCGCTTCCTCGATCCTCATAAGGACTCAGCCCTGATGTTTTCTGCTTTCAATGCTTCGACCTGAGCATCTCGTATCTGAGTAGGAAGACTAGATTGGATGGTAAGTTGTAACGCTCGCACACGTTTAGGTATAGTATCCTTTCGACTGAGGGCGTCGGCCACAACATTGGCTTTGCCCGGATGGTACTTGATCGCACATTCGTAATCATTCAAGAGCTCGACCCATCGACGTTGTCGCATGTTTAACTCTTTTTGCTTGAAGATATGCTCGAGACTCCTGTGATCGGTGTAAATGGTGCACTTGGTACCGTACAGGTAATGTCTCCATATCTTAAGTGCGAAAACAACTGCTCCCAATTCCAAGTCCTGCGTAGTGTAGTTCCTTTCGTGAACTTTAAGTTGGCGCGATGCGTAGGCAATGACCTTGTCACGTTGCATCAACACGCAACCAAGTCCTTGGATGGAAGCGTCGCAATAAACCACAAAGTCATCTGTGCCCTCAGGCAATGAGAGGATAGGCGCGCTACAAAGTCTATCTTTTAAGTGCTGAAAAGCAGATTCATGTGCATCACCCCAACGATAGGTGACACCCTTCTGAGTTAGCAAAGTGAGAGGTTGCGCAATCCTTGAGAAATCCTTGATGAATCGTCTGTAGTAGCCCGCCAAACCCAAGAATTGGCGGATCTCTGTTGGTGTACGGGGTGCAGGCCAGTTCTTGATCGAGTCAACCTTGGATGGATCAACATGAATCCCATCCTTGTTTATCACATGGCCTAGAAAGTGGACTTCGCGAAGCCAGAAGTCACATTTCGAAAATTTAGCATACAGTTGCTCTGCTCGAAGAAGTTCCAGCATAAGTCGTAGATGCTGCTCGTGTTCCTCCTGACTCTTAGAATAGATCAGGATGTCATCGATGAAAACAATAACGAACTTATCCAGGTAAGGTTTGCATACTCGGTTCATGAGATCCATGAAGACCGCTGGTGCGTTCGTCAATCCGAAAGGCAAAACCAGAAACTCATAATGCCCATAACGAGTTCTAAATGTTGTTTTGGAGACGTCGTCATCTCGGACTCTCAGTTGATGGTAACCTGACCTCAGGTCAATCTTGGAGTAGAAACTCGACCCTTGCAACTGGTCGAATAAGTCATCAATGCGTGGAAGAGGATAATGATTCTTCACGGTCACCTTGTTAAGTTCGCGATAGTCAATACACATTCTGAAAGTACCATCTTTCTTCTTCACAAACAAGACTAGAGCTCCCCAGGGCGAAGAGCTAGGACGTATGAAACCCTTTTCCAAGAGTTCTTGTAATTGCGTGGACAGTTCTTCAAGTTCTGACAGAGCTAGTCGATAAGGTGCACGAGCTATTGGTGCTGCTCCAGGAGCTAGCTCGATTTGAAACTCGACTTGTCGATGAGGCGGAAGACCAGGTAATTCCTTAGGATATACCTCAGGAAAATCGCGCACAATAGGAATATCTTCAATTCTCTTCTCTTCTGTTGATGCGTCAGTAACGAGTGCTAGAATGGTAGTGTGGCCTTTTCGCAAACACTTCTGGGCCTAAAGGAAAGAGATAATGCCTACGACAGCACCACTCTTGTCGCCATGAATCACGAGGGGTTCTTCACCAGAACGAGGGATGCGGACAATCTTCTCGTTGCAAAGAATTTCCGTTTGCTGATGAGATAACCAATCCATCCCAATAACAATGTCAAAACTACCCAGAACGATAGGAATAAGATCGATAGAGAAGGTCTGACCAGCTAAGACGAGGTTACAACCCTTAACTATGTGTGTGGCCTCGAGACTTTTACCGTTTGCTAGCTCTACCGTGTGTTTAGTGTTCAAAAGCGTTGGGGTGCGCTTAAGCATTTGACTAACTTTTAAGGATACATAAGTAGTATCGGCACCTGAATCGAATAAAACAGTAACAAAGAAATCATCCAGGAGAAACTTACCCATCACAACGTTGGGATCGTTCCTCGCGTCGCCCTGACCCAGCACGAAAACACGTCCCCTGGCGTCATTGCCATTATTGTTACCCCCGTTGTTGCCACCATTGTTGTTCCCGTTTCCTTGGTTGTTGTTGTTCTAATTCTGATTCAGCTGAGGACAGTTCCTCTTAAAGTGGCCTTCAGCACCACACTGATAGCATCCCTTGTTACCATGCTGTTGCTGCTGCTGATTCTGTGGAGCTTGTGGCTGCTGTTGACGATTCTGATTCGCAGGAAGTGAGCTCCTGCAATCCTTTGCTTCATGACCAAACTTGTTACACCTCAGACAACGACCCTTGTTACACTGCCCACTATGATGTTTGTTGCATCGGTTGCACTTGGGGTGGTTTCCCTTGTATCCACCCTGCCCCTGACTACCCGAAGATTGCTGACCAGGGCTCTTATAGTCGTCAGTCCTTCGCTTCTGAGACTGAGACTGAGCTGAAGTCGAACCCCTGCTGGAGGCTCCATCCCACTTACGCTTGTTATCACTGGGAGCATCAGAAGTAGTGGTAGTGCTAATACGCTTGGGCAGCTTGTTCTGCTCAACTGCCTGATCAGTGAGACGATGAGCCAACCAAATGATTTGCTGAATGGTGCCAAGATTAGCCGAGGTCACGTGGCTTTGAATTTCTGGCACCAAATCCTTAAGATACAGCTCGATACGCTTGATAGGAGGATCTACCATAGTAGGACACAAGATGGCCAACTCGTTTGACCTCTTCGTATACGCCTCAATTTCAGACCCCGTCATTTTCAGATTGAAAAATTCCACCTCTAGCTTGTGGATGTCGTCACGACTACAGTACTCTTCCTTTATCAAATCTTTGAAGTCATTCCATGGGGTGGCATTAGCAACCGCTAACCCTAGCAGTTGAACCTGTGCTTTCCACCAGGTTAAAGCAGCACCTTCGAGTGTTCCAGTAGCAAATTTCACCCTACGATCTTCAGGGCATTCACACATTTCAAAGACAGACTCAATCTTCTCGAACCAATGAAGAAGACCTACAGCTCCTTCTGTGCCGCTGAAAGTACTAGGTCGGCAATCCATGAACATTTTGAACGTACATACGGGAGGCTGAACATGTTGACCTCCTGCAGGGATAGCTGCGAGTGCCTCAGCAACTCGTTCATTGATCAAAGCCGTTAACTGGGCTTGAGTTAGGTTGATACCACCACGTGCTCCGCGTCCGTTCATGATCTTCACAACGAAGCAATGTGAGTGAGAAAGTGTCGCGAAAGTGCATAAGCGTGGGACGATAGAAAAGAGTAAACACACATGGCTCAATTAGCAGTTATCACGTAAACTACTGCACTATGTGAATTATCAAACAGACAATATAAGCATAAATCATATCACCTATTGTGTCGAGTCTGGCACGTGGAGTGAAGCGTCGTTGTGGATCGTTGAGCACTGTACAGGTTATAGTCTGGTTTTATCAAAAAGCTTTTCCCTTTTTAAAACCAAGTTCACTATAACCAATGGCTCTGATACCAATCTGTCACACCCCCAAAATCCACCATGCGGAGTATCACCGCTTGGAGGCGTGACGCGACCAGGATCGAGCCACCAATCATATTGAACAACATAATTAAGTAAATAAAACCAACCACAATACAATTGGTGACCAAAAGAAAGTAACCAACTTTAAGTTAACAGCGGAAGCATAAAACATGGAACCAAAACATAAGTAATAAGTTCATAAGTATAAATGTTTAACATAGGACTCGACAGTCCATGTCTCACAACGACCATGCCTCCCTGTGCAAGCTCCATAGATACCTAACGACCAGCAAGGCATGTAACAAGGAGTCAACAACAAAGTTGAGTGAGTTCACCGTTGGGTGTTCGTTTTAGGTCGTTTCAAAAACATGGTTTTCGTTTAGTTGGCTTACTTGCCATGGGGGTTACCCCATAGTTGAAAACATGATTAACCAATTCCTTCTTTCCCAAACCATGACCCGTGGGGGCTTCCCCATGTGAACCACTAGACCGTTACCATATCGACAACTGACGAACAATAGTTATGCCCTACGTCAATGTTCTATCATCATTGACAGTTTGCCATAGTCCATTAGTACACGCCCTTCCGAATGGCACGGTGTGAGGTTTGTTAAACCTAATAGCGCTATTAACTAATGACCCGCTCGCCATTGGCCTCGGCGATTAAGTCGATATAAAATGAGGGACTTAATGATAGAGTTTTGTCTAGTAAGTTTTAAGGTTGTTGTCCTACCCAAGGAGGATGAACGTACGTATTCTACCCAAGGAGAATACGCAGGATTAATATTGGCATCCTACCTATGGAGGATGGCGGTACATATCCTACCCAAGGAGGATATGCAGGTTCCATTTTAGTTCTTTTAATATTGGCATCCTACCCATGGAGGATGGTGGTACATATCCTACCTAAGGAGGATATGCAGGCTCCGTTTTAGTTCTTTAACCCATTCCCAACCACCGGGAATCCCATGCCTTAGAAGGAGTGTGAACTCACCTTTGGTTGCTCGGTTAGACTCTCAAAAATAGCTAACAGTCAAGGTCAGTCAATCACGTCCTAGTATGATTACCACTTAGTTTATTAGTGACTTCAAATAAGCACGAAGTTCCTACACGCATCTATCACATAACATGCATCACTTTAACGGTTCATGCCCATATAAACTTCCCATCTATTCCCATTCATAAGCAAACATACGATATTGCACATAACACTTTCATATGACATATAACTTGTTAGATCATTCTCAGATATCCTACCCGACATTTAGACCCGCAAATAACTACTTATGTCGTTTCAGCTTTAACATTCAAAACTGGGCTGTTTTCGGGAATTTTAATAAAATAGTTAACCTATTCCAAAAATTTCCAACTTTTTACAGAAGGTCTTAAACGATCCAAATATTAGTGTTTAAAAATCTCGGGATCCAATTCATCACCAATATTTTATAAAAAATCATTTTCCGGACTGCAATCAGATTCCTCACTTTTTGACTGCAGTCCACGGAATAATTCATTTAAATTTCGTCGTAAGTCCGATTGATGAAATTCCAGTGGAAGAATTACTATGACATCAGTGGTCATCTACTGTACAAATTTCATGAGCTAATTCTACACAGACTTCAAGTTATGATGAAAAACATAACACACATTTTCTGCAGTAAAAACGCAGCTTTTGCTGCTGTGAACAAACGATCCTTTAAAAATAGCAAACGGAGTCCAAAAATTATGATTCCAGTGCCATTAGAACCGTATTTCGAAATAACACATTATAGACTCAAGAAAATCAAGTTTTCGTTAAGTTATGATCTGGTTACAGCCAACTGAAGTTGGCTATAAACATCAACCAGCTTCCTGTTTTCAGCTCTTAACTTTCTAACGCGTGCTCGATTGATTCCGTTAACATGTTTAGCGAACAACGACGACTCTCATACACACATACAGCAGCTTATAAGTCATTCGTATCATGTAACCCTAATCAGCACATAATCATCATATTATATCATGTTTCATCTTATTTAAGCTTATGTTTCATGATTTTAGTTCTTGTTCCTTAGTGTTCTTGATATACTTAACATACTACAACTTTTAATCATAACAAGAAGATGGACAGGGGTTAAACAAGAACTTACAACTAGCACAAAGGCTAGGGAAGAACACTAGTGAGAAGATGATGAAAAATGATGTGAAAAAGCAAGTGAAAGAGCTCCTTGATGATCTACAACTTCAAGCTCCTTTAAATCACCTTCTAGTCTTGAATGAAGCTTGAAATGGATGAAGATGGTGGTGTTTAGGTGGTGATGGTGGCGGTTATGGTGAGGGCCGAGAGGAGAGGGAGAGTGAGGGAGAGATGGTGTTGATTGTTGTGAAGATATGAAGTGATAGGAATGATCTTACACCATACTTGTAAAGATCACAATCTAATATTTTGGATACAAGATCAAGCAATATCTACATAAAATATGAGATAAAATCTAGCAAATATTTGGGTGATTTGGTGGGTCCCTTGGTGACTGAAATTGGGTATGGGGAGGGGGGGGGGTTAATTGCACATTTTTTATGGAAGTTGGCAAACACTAGTTAATTTCCAAGTATTTACTTACATGTGTTAGTTAGTTGATATCTAGGGGGTGTTATGGTGTACGGGAATCATGACTAGCCAAGAAATAATTAAACAATGTTTCTTGCAATATTTTGGTGTCCCAGGTAATGTCCGGTTGTTCGGTTAGATACCGGTCCGTTAAAGTGCTAAGTTGTTCCGTATAGTATCCTATATATATCTTTTTGTAACACTTTTAACTCCCAACACTTAGGAAAACATACAGGACTATTTAGTCAATTTTCTGCACAAGACTAGTATGTTAACAAGCACATGTAAGTATGACGCAGTAATCAGAAAGAAGTTAAGTAATTCAACACAGTCATCAAGCACTTTAATTAACATTAATAAATCGTACGGATACGTGTAATTATGAGGGTTGTCACAGTGAACAGTAACTTGTAATATATGGTTGTGTATGATGAATTTATGCTATGAAAGATTGCATGATTTACTTTCGAAGAGCTCACAAAATACATTACATGTTGCATGTTACTTATGATTGTTAAATGCAACTTGAAAAAGTTAAGTTAGTGCACATAACGAAACTAGCACAATAATCAGATAAACTAGTAGTACTGACGGGAGTTCAGTACTCAGGCAGACATCATGTTAGGACACAGAATGATGCTCTGAACCAAAGCTTATGCTAGAATTCTATGTAGGAAAGTATGGATTATAAAACTGCTTTCCGAGTGACGAATAAACACCAAAAAGTGCCCGAAACACACTCTAACTGCAAAATTCAGCAAAATTCAGCAATTTAACATCAAAATATAATGCAGAAAAAAGGTTTAAGTGTCCAGAATAACTTGTAAAGTGCCGGGAATGAAAATGGTCATAAAAGGTATCTCATAACACACTAAACTGCGCAATTTAGCACCTTAACGAACCGGTAACCAAACGAACAAACGGACACTACCAGAAGCACCAAAATTTAACTAGAAACATTGTTTTAACATCATAAAGCTAGTTATTAACACTAAACACCATATTCCATCCTAAAACATGTAAACACATAAAACCCCTAACTAAATCACTTGAATCCTAACCATAACCTAACTTAACATTTGAAAACTAACCAAGACCCCCCCCCCCCCATATAGTGGACGGTCAACAAGTGGACCCCACACCCACCATTTTTTTGATTATTAAATTGTGAATGTTGATTAGATATTGAACATGTTAACCTTTGAATAAACACATGTTGGAAGTAAGTTAATAAAAACCACAAGTCCTCACAATCCTTATCATTTCCAAGTTTCAAACTCTCAAACATATCCTCTCCCTCTCTCAAAAGCTACGGCCAACATACCCTCTTCATCATCTCCATTTTTCAAGCCATTTCCAAGCAATCTAAGCATTCCCTAAGGTGTATCTGTTGGGTTTTCACATGTTTATCAAAGCTAATTTTATCCAAATAAAATTAAAAAGCAGTGAAAAAAATATTTAAAACATGTTACTTTCAAGATATAAAACCCATTTTATATGTAAAACCCAATAATCGGATCCATATATGACATGCATGCTATCAAAATACAACCATAGGGTGTTATAGAATACTACCATTCAAAGAGCAAGGTGATATGAAGAAGATGAATTCTTGAATGGAAATCTTCAAAGGAGAAGACCTCAAGTTTGCATACCCCAAGCTTCCAATGAACACCTTATGTTTTGCTAGGATTCTACACTTATGAATTCACTTGAAAATCCTCTTGACAACCACACCTTGGCCGAAAATTGTAGAGGGAATTCTTGAGTTCTTAGGGTGTAAGGGGCACTCCTCTAAGTGGGGAGTGACCTCTCTTACCCACAGCCAATCAGCACGCGCCACGTCAACTCCCCACTTAACTCCCCCCACACCCTCAATTTGATGGCAGCACTCCTCTCTTGGGGACTTGGTTTTATTTTTTTTTATATAAATATCTTTGTTGTTCATCCTCCCCAAAAAAAGCAAAAGCTTCCATCTTTCACACGGTGAACCCTCCCCGCTCCCCACTACCCGATTTGGGTCACCGAGGGGTCGGCGGCGGTGTTCCCGATCGGGGAGTACACTCACCGCACCCCTCCCCGCAGGCGCCCCGGACACCCTTAGCACTTGAATCTTGTCTCAAAATTATGTGTCTTTTATGTGAGAGAATAAGTGTATATTATATATCCAATCATGTATGATCTAGATATAAGTGTAGCATGAAATTTGATTGGACCAACCAATCTTGGGAAGACCCAAAGTGGGCGGCCCTATGGGGTGTTTTCCAACCAAATTTTTCAAATTTCATTTTAAAATAAGTCTTGTAATTATTTTTATAACTTTTATAAAATTATAACATCACATGTTATAAGACTTATGCAACATATCATAATCTTTTATTATGTTATTTAACCCATTAAATAACAAAATAAATATTCTCTCAAAAATTAATTATCCATATAATTTATTAGTTTCTCAAGTGCAATTATTTAGAAATCCAATTTCTAAATATTCTAAGTGTTAATATTTATTTGTTTGACCATATCATAAATATATATTATAGGTGTTTGTCTAGCTTGTTATTGGGTATGACCCGACTTGGATCATAACGTACTAGCCACATCAATTTAATATGTGTCTTGGGCATACAGAGTCCAACAATCTCCCATTTGCACAAGATACATAGAAGATTGATGCAAGCAGTAAATAACACCTAACAACGGTTTACTACCCCTAATACATATGACGAAGTGCCATTCAATAACATCATCCCCTTCAAGTCCCTTACTTGAACATGATTTAGGTGAATCTATCATTTATCCTTTCGTTACAGATGTCATGTCAAATCCAGAGACATAGTGTGATCATTCTCTGTTGATTTAACTTTTGCAGGCCTTAGACATCTTACTCTCAATGAATAAGAGGAACAAATCCCTTCTTGACTACATACGTCTCTCACAATCACCTTGTACTACACCTGAGCTTAGCCTATGTACTGTCTTATTACATACAACGAAGAACTAAGTCAAGGTATAATATTTGGTGAATATCAAGACCCAATATGTATCTCAGGTCAGAAGATACTATGATATTCGCCTTTGCTCAAATTTACTTATGATCAATCACAAATGATTCCATGCAGAAACATTTGAGAGCGGGTCAGTCCAATATTTGTATCCCACAAATATCTATGAACCTTGGCAGCAACACTTTGCTCTATATTCATACCTAATGAATATCCACCAATCCAAGTTCATGTTAGTCTTACATTCATATTTGTTCCCACAAGTATGATCGACTACGGACATTTAGAATAATTAATTTATTCACGGATTTAAACATGCTAAAATGGAACATAACTCAAAATACCATAAAAGAGTTAAAATAACAATTGTTCCAATATCCAAATACAAAATAGATCAAATCCAATCACTAGAATATCGAAGTCCTAAGGCACACGTATGACCCTCATGTTTTGGCCATTCAAGGAGCTTCGTGAGTGGATCCGCAATGTTTTGATCGGTGTGAACTTTACGAATACATATCTTTCCCTTTTCAACATCATCCCTTATGTAGTTGAATCTCCGCTCAATGTGCCTAGTCTTTTGATGTGCACGAGGTTCCTTGATTTGAGCAATCACACCCTCGTTATCATAAAAGATCTCTAGGGGGTCTTGAATGGTAGGGACTACCCCTAGGTCAGCAATGAACTTCTTTAACCACGCAGCTTCTTGCGCTGCCAATGAAGAGGCGATGTATTCTGATTCTGTAGTGGACAATGCTACAACATCCTGCTTCGAGCTCTTCCATGAGACTGCAGCTCCATTCAAAATGAAGACATGCCCAGATTGTAATCGAGAACCATCTCGATCAGTTTGGAAACTCGCATTCGTGTAACCCTTTACAATGAGTTCCTCTTCACCAGATCCATATATTAGAAACATATCCTTAGTCCTCCAAAGGTATTTCAATATGCTCTTAACAGCCATCCAATGACTGTTACCTGGATTTTGCTGGTATCTACTTGTCATGCTTAAAGCGCATGACACGTTCGGTCTAGTGCATATCATTGCATACATTATGGATCCTATAGCAGACGCATATGGGATTCCTTTCATTCTTTCTTGCTCATCCTTTGAGCTTGGACATTGAGTCATATTCAATATTGTCCCCTTTTGAATAGGTACCAAACCTTTCTTAGAGTTCTCTATCTTGAACCTTTTCAAGACTTTGTCAATGTATGCACTTTGGTTTAAACCTATCAAGCGCCTTAATCTATCCCTATAGATCTTTATTCCCAAAATATAGGCAGCTTCTCCAAGATCTTTAATGGAAAAACAACTTCCAAGCCAGGCTTTTACACCTTCCATGGTTGGAATGTCATTTACAAATAGTAGAATGTCATCGACATACAATACTAAGAAAGTGACGGTGCTCCCACTAGCTTTCCTATACACACAAGCTTCATCGCCGTTCTTGATGAACCCAAAATTTCTAATTTCTTCATCAAAACGGTGATTCCAACTTCTCGATGCTTGTTTCAATCCATAGATTGATTTCTTTAACTTGCATACTTTTTTAGGATGTTTTGGATCGACAAAACCTTCAGGCTGAACCATATAGACATCTTCATCAAGATATCCATTGAGAAAAGCCGTTTTGACATCCATTTGCCAAATCTCATAGTCATAATATGCAGCTATGGCAAATAATATCCTAATCGACTTTAGCATCGCCACGGGCGAGAAAGTCTCATCATAATCAACCCCTTGAGTTTGAGTGAAACCTTTTGCTACAAGTCTCGCTTTATAAGTATCCAAGTTACCATGCATATCTGTTTTCTTCTTGAAAACCCACTTACTTCCAATTACTTTGGAGTTAAGAGGTGGCACAACCAATTCCCATACTTGGTTGTCATACATGGATTGCATCTCTATGTTCATGGCTTCAAGCCATTTGTCGCAATCAGATTTTAACATTGCATCATGGTATGTGGTTGGTTCATCTGAATCTACCACGTAGCATCCATCCATGAAAAATCCATATCTTTCAGGTGGATTACTAATTCTACCAAATCTGCGAACGTTTTGTGTATGTTGATCAACCACTTGATCATCTTCAACAACCTCTTGTTGAGTGCTAGTATCAACCAAACGTGTATCGGCTTGTGGTTGTTGATCCTCATCAAGTTCCACTGTTCTACTCGTTCCTTCCATAAGGAACTTATCTTCCAAGAACTTAGCCTTTCGAGCAACAAATACCTTTTGCTCTGTTGGATCGTAGAAATAATATCCTATATCATCTTTAGGATATCCTACGAAGATACACTTAGTGGATCGTACTTCCAATTTGTTTGGGGTGTATTGCTTCACATAAGCTTCACAACCCCATACCTTCAAATATGATAATGATGTAGCCTTTCCATGCCATATTTCAAAAGGTGTCTTATCCACTTTCTTGGTTGGGGCCATATTTAATATATGAGCCGTGGAGAGCAAAGCGTAACCCCAAAATGATAGAGGTAATGTGCTTCTAGCCATCATAGATCGAACCATATCCAATAGAGTTCGATTCCTCCTCTCAGATACACCATTATGTTGTGGTGTTCCAGGTGGAGTAAGTTGTGAGATGATCCCATAACTCCTAAGATGATTTTGAAAAGCATCACTAAGGTATTCACCTCCTCTATCGGAACGAAGAACTTTGATTGTCTTGGTGAGTTGATTCTCTACTTCACTTTGGAAGATTTTGAACGTTTCAAAAACTTCATCTTTGTGTCTTAGCAAGTACACATAACCATAACGCCTGTAGTCATCGATAAAAGTTACGAAGTATCTTTCACCATTCCTAGTCATTGGCTTAAAAGGACCACATACATCCGAATGTATGATACTTAATAAATCTTTTGCCCTTTGGTTGGTGCCACTAAAGGGTTTCTTAGTCATTTTACATTGTAAACAAGATTCGCATGTATCAAATGAACCAATTTCATTTGTTTCCAAAAGACCATTCTTTTGAAGTATTTGCATGCGATTTCTATTTATATGATCAAGACGACAATGCCAAAGATAGGTCTCACTCAAATCCATTTTGAGTTTCTTGGTGTTTGCTTGGTACATCAAACTATCAAATGATGTATCATCATGAACCAATTCATAAATACTATTTGAAGGCATAGCTTTAAAGTAAAACATGTCATTCATCAAAACATAAATGTCATCGTTTACAAACTTAAAATTAAAACCATATTGTCTTAAAAGAGAAACTGAAATAATGTTCCTAGTCAAACTAGGAGCATACAAAACATTTTTCAAACAAATTTCCAAACCACTTGGAAGTTTGAAAACATAGTCTCCTTGGGCTTCAACTTGAACTTTCGCTCCATTGCCCATGAAGAGACTAGTGTCTCCCTTCTTGTAATGCTTATTTCTTTTGAACCCCTGCAACGAATTGCAAATATGAGTTCCACATCGGGTATCTAATACCCATGTGTTAGAAGAAATAACATTTAGATCAATATGTATCATAAAGATTGTACCTGAGGTTTGCCCAGCATCCCTCTTGTTTTTTAACTCCTTGAGATAGGTTGGACAAATCCTTTTCCAATGTCCTATCTCTCCACACTCAAAGCATGGATCGCTTGTGGCAACTTTTGCCTTCTTCTCTTTTGGTTTTGGTGGTTCTGCTTTAGCCTTTCTTTTTCCCTTCCCTTTGACGTGCCCCTTTCCTTTGGCAACATTTGCTTTGGTGTCGGGGTGATGCCCTTTCTTGCCTCCCTCATTGATGATTAGAACGGGTAAAGCCTTTTTACCCATTCCCGCTTCGGCCGTTTTGAGCATTGCATGAAGTTCACCAATGCTCTTGTCCCATCCATTCATGTCATAATTCATAACAAAAGCCTTAAATTTCTTTGTTAAAGAGTTGAGGATCAAATCCGTAGCCAACTCTTTAGAGACGGGACAATTGAGCCTCTCGAGGCGATCAATGTGGCTTTTCATCTTAAGAACGTAAGATGAGACCGATTGGGTTTCCTCCAATCGACATGCATGAAACGCTCGAATCGTTTCGAAGCGTTCTACCCTTGCTTGTTGTAGGAACATTTCCTTCAATTGGGTAATCATGTCGTATGCCCCATGATGTTCAAAATCCTTTTGAATCTCGGGAATCATAGTTCCCAACATGAGGCAAGAGGCTTGCATGGAGTCCTCGGTATACTGAACCCAATCATTGTAGGCTTCCACATCTTCCACGTCTGGTTCATCGGGAATAGGATCATCCAACACGTAGGATATCTTCTCTTGCTTGGGAACGATTCTCAAGTTTCCAAACCAATCCATGAAGTTGTTATGGTTGAGACGATCCTTTTCAAGGATGGTTCTTAGTGATAGGTTTCGGACGGTTTGGGTAATCGGGTTTGCATTGTTAGCGGCCATCTACAAAATTTAACAAAGTTCAATTTTAGTACTTTTGATATTATTAAAATTTTAATCATTAATACCCTTTTATGTCTCATAGACAATTAATAATTAAAATCTAGAATCCAACGTTATATTTATATATTGGTTAGGTGACCTTTATCCCATTATTTAAATTAACAAGGTAGTCAACGTTTGACGATTGCAACCCTTTGCAACTTCTAGCCATATGGGATCGGTTAAACATCTTTATGTTTAGTTGGCATGTTTAATCCCATCAACACCTTTGTTCCCCATGCTTCGGTGACCCTAAGTTCATGGTTTCCAAATCAAGTCGTCCAAGTTATGCACACATGTGAGTTTACACATATAAGTGGTTAGGTGACCTTTATCCCACAAACATGGTATCCCCACCTCAAACATACAAGTTCCCTCAAATGTGGTTAGGTGACCTTTATCCCACAAAGAGTTCTTAAGTGATTCGAGTGTTGTATAAAAGGATGGCGTTTGACTTGTTTTATAAAAGGGATTTTGAGTTTTCAAAATTCTAGTTTAGAAAACTTTATTTACCATACATTTGCATGCATTCAAATCAATGGTACTTTTATGAAAACAAATTTTTCAAGGTTCTTTTTAATAAAACCCATTTTATTTTAAAATCATTAATTTTTAATAATCCTTTTATTAACCATTTTAATGATTTTGTTAAGAACCATTTTTAAGCTTGTTACGGATTATAAGTTGTTAAGCATGCATATCCAAATATCATCCAAACAACCATAAAAAATAACCATACAAACACAACACATATATCAAAATGGTGCATAACCATAGCCAACTATTTTGACCACACTTGTTAGCCGAAACAAGTGTGTCAAAAGGTCCTTCCTAAAGGGTGAATATAGACACAAAAAAATGTGTCGTTGAACTCCCACTTGATCCCGCATCCAAATGCTTCAAGTCTTCTTCTTGTGTTGTGATTTCTTCACATTCTTTGGGCTTCCAAATGTCTTTTATATTCAGCTCCAAACTCCTTTGGACTTCAAAAATGTGTTTTGGTTATCTGGCTAAAATCCCGTTAAGAACTATGAAGTCCTTTAGGCCCGAAATTAGCCAAAACCAAAACTGCATTTTTGTGTGCATCTTCTTTTACAAAAGGTATCCTAATACATTTTTCTAGTAAAATAAAATGCACCTAATCTATTTATTTACATACCAAATGAAAATAAATAAATTACATATTTTTACAAATGGAAGACAAAAATAATAATTATTACAACCCATTGAATAATTAAATACAAATCACAAACACAAACATTCAACATATTCATATAAGGTCATGGCTAGGTTATGTACACCAAAATATATATCCACATATATATATATATATATATATATATAGGGAGGGGCTCATGCGAGAACCACCCTTATTGTGAGAACCTTGAGAACCAATGTGAACACAACCTAAAATAGCTAAAAAAACCTAAAAAAAACCTAACCCCCACCCCCCCCCCCCCCCCAAAAAAAAAAAAAACCCTAACCCCCCCCCCCCCAAGCTAAATGCTAAAAAAAAACCTAAAAAAAACCTAACCCCACCCCCCAAAAACCTAAACCCCCCTCCCCCACCCCCCAAAAACCTAACCCCCCCCCCCCCCCCCAAGCTAAAATGCTAAAAACTAAACCCCCAAAAAACCTAAAAAAATCTAAAAAAAATTTTTTGAATTTTTTAATATTTTTATGTTAAAATCGCTACTTTTAGAAGCAAAAAAAAATTATTATTTTTTTTTTTTAAATTTAAAAATTTTTTTTTTTTTAAAAAAAAAAAATAAAAAAAAGATTTTTTTTTTTTTGGCTTCGAAAAGTAGCGATTTTTTTATAAAAAATATTAAAAAATTCAAAAAAAAAATTTTTGTGTGATTTTTAGCTATTTTTAGGCATTTTTGGTGTGTTCACATTGGTTCTCGCGGTTCTCACAATAAGAGGTGGTTCTCGCATGATCTTCTCCTTATAAATATATATATATATATATATTCAAGAGCAAAAATGGTTTCCTTATACAACCTACATTTTTCGGCCAAGAATGAAAAAACCGAAAAATGTGGGTTTTTGTCCAAACAAAACAAATCATCCACATGACATAAGTTTTTTCAAGATTCCTTTATGCATGTAGGAAATAAATCTTGAAAAAACAAAAGGAAAACCATGGATAAAATTTCGGCCATAGGGTTTCTCCAAACCCGAAAACCCAAAAATTTGAAATCCGATGAAGCATGCACTCATATAAGCGGCTCTGATACCATTGTTGGGTTTTCACATGTTTATCACTATCAAGGCTACATAGGAAGGTTGCAAGCAAGGAGACTTGAAGGACCATCTTGTGGAGCTATTACCCACCTCTTTTCTTCTTCATCTTGCATCTTGTTCTTCCCTAGCCCTTGTGCTAGTAGTAAGCTCTCTTGATCTTGTTTTTACACTTGATTTTAGTGGTTAAAGTATGTAGTAACTAAAGATTTAAAGAATCACACCAAGACAAGAACATGAACATAAACATAAAGCTTGAAATCATGAAGATCTAAGTTGTTTAAGTGTATCTGATGAACTTGTTTGTTGATTTCTTGAATGTAAGGTGTAGATCACCACATAAAAGCTTGCTAGATGATGATTTAAAACACGATCTAGCAAGTATGAGTATGGATCTTGAAAGATCTATGTTGATCATCCTTTATGTTAAGTGTGAACTTGAAGATGAACTTGATTTTGTGAAGGATGATGATTCCTACAAGTTGTAAGTCGTAAAATATAAGATTTCAAAGATAAAAGTATCAAGAAAATATAGTTTACATCAAGATTTAACATGATTTGGTTTTAAAAGAAAGTAAACATGTTTTATGTGTTAAAATGGAACACTTGATGTATGGAAAACATGAAAAATTCAAGAAGATGAATTTTTGTAAAAGTGTGTCATAAGTTGTAAAGAATGAAATCTTGTAAGAATGATTTTTATGAAATAAGAATCATGCATTTAGTGTTATTAAACCATGTTAAACATCATGTTAAATTACTTCAAGATTTTATAAATCTTCAAGTTCATGTCATCTTGTAAAAGTGCATGTTTATGGCTCATGGTAAGTTGTAGTATATTATTGATGATTGATGATGAATTTTTGAAAAGAAAATGATATGCTAAAAGCATGGAAACCTCCATTTTCAAGGGAAACTATGGCAAAATTTTTGTAAAAATTCAACACTTAGAAAAACATTTTTAAACAAGTGTTTACAAGTAATTTTTTATCATGGTTTAAATATAAAATTGCCATAATTTTTGTTATAAAAATTACAAGTATTGGAGGTTGATTTTCAATAATAAAAATGACTAAGTATATATTTAGGAAAATATATATCTAGAAGTCACAAAAATGATGTGCTACATGTATATTGCTTGTATTAGTTATACTAAAAATTAGGAACCTTGAAAATAATACATCGCACCAAAATACTAAAAATTGCAATTTGAAATATCACAAAAATCACAAGAAAATATATATATATATATATATATATATAACGTATACCCAAATATTGGACGAATCGGACAATGGACACTTTGGACTATATATATATATATATATATATATATATATATATATATATTCTGGAAATAAATTCGTATCTTGACAAATGTGGTAAACGGTATTTTTGGAACCGAAGAAACGACAAAGTATGGATTTTTTACAAGTATTATGAAATATATCATATTTTGTCAAAATAGAAAATATATTATTTTTGAAGTGGAAGAAAATATATATTTTCATAAACAACTCAAACTATATTATTCTGGTGGAAACTAAAAATATATATATTTTTCTAACTTTAATCATAGAAATATATTATTTTTAAGATATATGTGGAAGTATACATATTTTTATCAAATAAAATTTATAGATATTTTTCTATAAAATTCTCTTAAAATATATATATTTTAAGAATATAAAGTTGGTGAATTTTAATTGTACAAAAATAATATTCCGGAAGGTTAAACACAAATTAAGTATAAAATACTTAATAAATACAAGAAAATACGTATTCCTATACGTATAAATACATACCGACATACACTGCCAACACTTGGTAAAATACGCAAATACAAATATACCTATACTTGAAGATATATATGTGTGAACCATATGACAAAACAAGTTAAAGATATATTATTTTTAACAATATTCAGAATAATTGAAATGAAATAATTTAAGTTAAAATATCCTTATTTTAACTAATTCTTATATAATTTGGAATTATATAATTACATATACAATATATGCCAAGCGTGTAACTCAAAGTATACCGGAATTCCAAAATAAGTCTTAATAAACAAATAAGGCTAAGAGTCGTTACACGACCTAAGTGTCTAATAAAACATAGCACGTGTGTAGGTAGTCGTACGACTTGTGGAGAGAGACTTTGAGTACACGAGGCAGTTGACGCAAACTAGTGAGTTCATGTCCCCCTTTCCTCTTAACTGTTTTCGGATTTATAACTTTCGGGGGTGAAATACATGTTACAATGGTATGGTTTAGCTAAGGAATGAACTGTTAGATCATGTGGATGGGTAGGCACACACTTAAGACCATTAATCTTGTTTAAGACCAGGGGCAGGAGTGGTAGATCTATCGGGTGTAGCGAGCCCCACCCATGGGTACTTGTGTGGCCGCATGTAGTGACTATGTCGTTCCAGCCGGGTGGACCGGTATTAAATTCGCTAGGTTTGAGCCTTCCTACGCCATTGCACACATATTAATGTCCTTCCAAAACATTAATTGATCTGTTCATAGATGCTTTATATACCGGTTATCAAAGGAATACTCTCAAATGTTTACAAGTTTATTCGAGCTCACATACAAAACACATGAACTCGCTCAACTTTCGTTGATGTTTTCAAATTACATGTATTTTAGGAAACTAAATGGATCTTGCGGCGTTGGGAATGATTTCAAGAAGTAATTTCAAGATTAGATGTCATCCTATTTTGAAGGGTTTGATTTATATATCTTATCCTGGATAAGATATATGAAGCGAAGCCTTGGTTTAATAGTCTTTTGTTAAAAAGTCCTTTTATGGAACGTATTACTATTTTGGATGGTTGTAACTTAACTTAAACAACTTATGTTTGTAATGTTTCTAAAACTTATGAATGGATGAACATCATATTTTAGTCATGTAGTTGTTTATTATAATTGAATGCAATGAAACTGATCGAGTCACACGAACACGCTTCCGCAAAAGTCAGGGTGTGACATTCGTGGTCTCCCACCGGCCGTCCACGATGTTGTTTTCGTCACAAGTTAGTCGTTATGAAGTCTCGAGCAATCTCATTTTCGTCTTACTCCAATGTTTCCGCATCGGCTGGGGTGTGACATCGATAACAATCATTATGCCCCACTCCATTGGTGCAGGTGTGATAGAAATGTGATAGAGATTTGTATCACTATATGGCCAAAGGCCGAGATGATAATATTAGTGATAGACCAAGCCTATGGTTATGAAATTGATTGCTGATAATGGTTGATTCTATTACACCAGGTTGCAATTGCCTTGGTAAGGTTTAGTCTTAACATGTCCTTGTAAGACACTAACAACATTGTTAGCCTTGTTGTGGGGGTTGTTTTTGCGATACTTCACATGAGGGTAAATATCGTTTTTGGGAGGGTATTGAATATGAGTACTAACCTTGTGTATGTGCCCTTCGGGCGGTTGGTGCGATGTTTATGTAATGTATTACGTTAGGGTTGAGGTGTGATCATTGTACATGCATCACATCCTAGCACCATAGGATAACAATTTTTTTTATCTCGGTTATCCTTTCTGTCTTACTAAGAGGTCTCGAATGCATTTAATGTGTTGCAGGTTGTACATGTATTGTAATGTCGCATTAATTACTCTCGGCACTTTTTCCTCCGGTCCTTGAGTTTGTTTAGACAATTGAGTGCAATAAGGTTTGGACATCGTGGTCCAGTGATATCATGTCTGAACATTATGGTCTTGGTTTAAAAAAAAGTGTGCCTTAGGCGCAACAAGGCTCAAGCCCATGCGCTTTTAATAGCTTAAGGAGCATTTTTCATTTCAAAAAGCTCACCTGAGGCACACTTTATTGGTAAAAAAAATTAACCCTGAGGCGCGCCTCAAGTATTTCCCATATTTTTGTGCACCACGTTGTTGTACAACATGCTTTTCAAGTTGTACATATATGTAATTTCATATTAAAACACAATATAAAGCTTTCTTGTCACTAAATATTGGGTAAATAATGTTAGAAACCTATAGGAAATATATAAAAGTTATAAAACGATTTACTCATTAGGTACGAAAAGTGGTGCGCTTTTACGTCTGGTGTTTCGTGCCTCGGTTTTAGACATTGTCGTTTTTGGGCACTTCTCGCTTCTTAAATCCAAGATTATGGCTCAAGATTGTCATCTTGAGACATCATAATTCGTGTCATCACATCTGGATGTCATAATTCGGGGATATGATATCTAGAACTCAAGGTTCATTGTTACCAGATGTGGACATTAATGATGAGAATTTAGACCTTGTGGCTTGGTGATACTATAGACTTACCTACAACATCATGTCCTCATGTTCTAAAGTAATTATGAGGCCATTATTATTGTTTCGACTAATTATTATTGCTTACCCTGAGTTATTAAATACTTTGACCGTTGGGAACATTTATATTCAAGTAAGCTATTAGTTCATGTGTTCTACCTAGTGAGGGTGAGTCACATTAGCGTCGCGTAAGTAAGAGAGTTACTGATGTGTTTGAAAGATAACATGCTTTTAAAGTCTAAAACCCTCATTTTTATAGTTGTTTAATGCAAATTTCACTTTAAATAGATTAAATGTTTGGTTCTTAGTGTTTTGCGGGTTCCTAGTTTAAATGATGGATTTCCATGACAGATTGAGAGCTTTACTGAAGAACTAAGAAGATCAGTCGTTGGAGACGGATACGAGCCATACAGTTTGGAGGAGCTACGAGCCGTTGGGTTTTGAATTGGGCTACATCGTCTTATAAGCCTGAACCTTAGTGGGCGAAATTATGATGCGTCAAAATTACGGGCAGTACTCGTGGAGTTGAGTACAGGTCGTACCCGACCTGGATTGAGCATGGATCATATATATAGAATAAGATGTCAAAGAAACCCTAAATTTACGAACTCAGCGGTCAGGAAGAGTGAAAAAATGGTTATTATAAGGAGAAAGAATCAAGAGAAGATCAACAGGATGAGGATTCAAGGAAGAATAGCATACAGGAGGTCGAGATATCCATCCTTACTGAGTTAGACCCTTCGTATTGTCATTGTCTTTTAGCTTTGATCATGTGTTCAATGAATTCTTGTGTTTTAGTTATTTCTATGAGTAGTTAACCGCTCTATAGACAATTAGGTTAGGATGAATCTTAATACTATGCGAAGTTGGATGACTTTGTTATGAAAGTTGTGCTTTTAGTAAGTATTTACTAATGAACTTGTGATTGTGTTAATCTATATGATGTGTATTGATCTTTGAATGAGTATGTGTGGATGATCTGGGTCTTTCTGTAAGTGAGTTAATTGCTCGAATGCTCCATGTGGTTCGCAACTTTTTCACCTTTAGTTCCCACTTTTTTAAAATAGCATGTTTGCTCCCTGTGGTTTTTTCACTCATGTGATCCCTAAAATGGATTAGAGTTAGTTTCATCAGTTAAGTCTACACAAAATGACTAAAATACCCCTTAAAATATATATAATACTTAAAATATTAATATCTAGTAGGACCCACTAAAATACACCTTATCAACCAACCTACTACCCTCACCCCCACCACATCCACACCCTTCATCTTCGTTGATTGATGACCACGCCTTCGACAAACCACCACCATAACCTCCACACACACCACCGTCGTGGTCCATAACCCCATTCCCGCCCCTCCTCTCTTCTTCTCCGTCATCATTCCCTCATCTGTTCCTTTCTTCTCTGGCTAAAACACCCCCTCCCTCCCATTCTTCTCCGATGAAGCACTCCCCGTTCATCCTTTTTTACCGCCAACCAACATTTTCCGGCAACATGTGCAGAAGCTCCGGTTCACCTCCGAATCATCAATCGGATCATGTTTCTGCCGATTACTTGAGACTACTGTCTATATTTCAACTTCCGGTGGTCGTACTATTCCAGCACACGCTAAAATTCTGGTAAGCAATTGCCTATTGCTAATAATCTGGTGGAGTTTTCATATCTGAAATTGAAATTATGATATCTAGTTTATACAGATGACCTAGTTTTGTTATGTATTGACATCGAGTTTTAACATTGTGCATAAGTGTTGAGGTGAATCGGTTGATAACATGGAATCAGATTCGTTAGATTCTGTAGCCTGTTGCTAGAATAGATGAATTTCTGTGAAATCGAATATGAGTTTTATGATTCTGTATATCTTCCTAACTAGGCCAGTATGATTTTCGATTGTAAGTGTGGGTTTGGGTGGAGGCAGAAGTGGGTAGTGGTTGCAAGTGTTGGTGGAGGTGGGTAATTCATATGGGTCACTTATGGGAAGAATCCGATTAAAATGGTTTAAAAGTTAGGGTTTGCTTCAATTGAGTAGCATAAATATAATTCGCTCGGTTTGTTAATATATGTTGCTAGAACAATATAAGAAGCTTTAAATCCCAAGGGAAGGTAAATTACTTAGTACTTATAACCGGATAGTTAGGTGTGTCTATAACTTGGTTATTTGGAGACATGTGGTCATCCTATGGGGTAATGACTTTTTAACACTACACACAGCGGTGGAACTACTGGGGGGTCAGGAGGGTCCATTGACCCTCCGGCCACCCTCCGACCGATCAAACTCCATACGTAACCAAGATATGGCGATGATATTTATTGAACTTTGACCCTTTAAGTCTTCAACTATCGTCCTTGTTGAAAGAAAAAAAGAAGCGATCAGGATACGTATCTTATTTCTCCGGCAGTATGGCGGCGTGTTTATGGGTGCTGTTAGTAGCTGTTAGGGTTAGATGAAAACATAAGTGAGAAAGAAGATGGTCAACGTTCTATTTAATATGTGGGCTTTTAATATTTAATTTGTGGTCCAATTTAAATATTTTTTGTCACACCTCAACCGATGACGGAAACATCGGGGTGCGGCACTGAGCGAAACAGATTGTCCAAGAGAAATTCCATAACAACTAAATTACCGGATAGTTAATATTATGTCCCATTCCATAACCCATCAAGTAAATCAATTATTACAGACATAGATATCTTAAAGACAGATAACATGTTCCGACAACTCAGATTTAAATAAATAAATTGTCTTTGTTTCTAGACTCCATCCTAACTTGATTTCCAGCAAGTAACAAGCAAAGCATCCTAAGCACCTATCACATACATTAAAATAGAGGTCAATACACATAGTTTAAAGGTGAGCATACAAGTTTAATAGGTATAATAGAGTTTGAAAGCGTTTATGCATAACTAGCATGTAACATGTATAATGTGAGGCTAGTAGGTTATCGACAATGAAATATTCACAGACAAGACTGCGAGTTATAGAATGCGCAACACATATCACCACTGTGACACGTGAAGAGGTAACCTTAACAACCCCTGTCCACGACAGGTGCTGAGTCCAATCTATAGTACTATCGTTGCTACGGCGTCAGGCAACAATCACTGTGTTAACATAACATACAAGCATTCATCGAGTAACAAGTAACATGCAATAACGGTCAGCGTATAAATAGTGTTTGCGTTGTGTGATTGATGTGATTTAGAATAAGTAATGTATGTAACACCCAAAAGTGCGTAAAGCAAAAAGGGATCGAGTATACTCACAGCGATGGAAGTTAATGGATTGAAGGGAGCGCTAGAGTGATTAGCCTGAACAGTTGACGGTAGTATAAGAGAATGAACAACGCGTAAAACGGTGCAAGTAAACCAGGTGTCGAATGGTAACCCGATCGGATGGCAATCTAATCGGATGGTCATTCGATCGGATGTCAATCCGTTCGGATGGTCATCCGATCGGATGGCCATTCGGTCGGATTGACATTCGTTTAGGAAGGATGTGTTTGTGTATGATGGCTTTGAAGTTTTCGTTGTAGCATTTTGAAAACAGAGAAGTATCTCTACCCTTCCGGTCGATCGATCGAACAGTCGTTCGATCGGATGGCGATCCGATTGGCAGAACACTTAGTGAGAACAAGTTCACAGTAGGATAGTCACTCGATCGGGTAGCAATCCGATCGGATGGAAATCTGTTAGAAACTGATGTTCTTTGAAAATTATAAAAATGATGAAGTGTCGAAGTTCCAAATGTCAACTGTTCGGATAGTCGTTCGATCGGATGGCAATCCGATCGGACGGCAATCCATTCGGCGTTCAGACCTTCTAAAACTTGAAAATGTTTAAGTGTGGAACCAAGTGTAATCCGATTGGTTTGCAGTTCGATCGGATGGCAATCCGATCGGATGGCAATCCGATCGGGCGGCAATCCGATCGGGCGGTAATCCGTCCCAACGAATCTGATCATCTTGACTTGATTATTTTGAAAGTTTTACATTTTGTTCGAGACGGTATGATAACGTACCAAACAACGGAACCTCGTCAAGTCCCAAGTCGCCTGATCAAACAGGAATCACCCCAGTCCGACAGTTGACTGTTCTTTGATGGTTGTTCATGTTTACTCCGGAATCGGTTGTCTCTTTGATAGAAATCAGATCTCAACTGACACTTCACTAAGAAATGAGTAGAAGACCAGAATGAGCTCCGATTCTATCGGTTTTGAGTGTAAAAGAGTTGAAAGAAAGTTAGAAACCATCTTTCCATCCTTTTAACTTTGAAAATGTTTAGATCTATGCGAAATCGTTGTGAAATCATGTGGAAATCCTTCAGATCTGAGTTCTTCTTGGTGGAATAAAGCCAAATCTTGAAGTTCATAAGGACTCCATGATAACATCATCCTAAAACACCTCAAATCCGTTGATTTCACGGTTAAAAGTTAAGATTCAAAGGTGAAAAAGATGAAGAAGTGCGTGTAGATCATAGAAGTACAAGATTTGAGTTGAAAACTTACAAGAATCGCGAGAAATCGAGAGAAAGGGGGCCTTGAGCGTGCTAGTCGAATGAAGGGGAGCTGTCACATCACAAGTGATGTGACAAGGGGTATTTATAGGTTGCCAAAAATAGAAAGGGGGAGCAAGTGTCGGATGGCCCACCGATCGGATGGCAATCCGATCGGACGGCCATTCGATCGATTGGCCATTCGATCGAAGTGGTCCGACGAGTTGAGTTTTGGCGTTTCGTTTTGCGTGTTGAGCATTGCGATGTGATTCGAGTGAGCGATGCGATAGTATTATCCATTAGTTACACAAATAACCTAACTACTATATCTAACATACAATCACTATAAATAACTTGCGTTTAGCGTTTACTATTAGATTGCGATGCGATAGAATTGTGATTGCGATTAAACACCTCAACATAAACATAACATGCACAAGTAACACATAATAGCACACACACGTAAAACGACATCCAGAACATATAATTCGAGTTGCAAATGCAATAGCGATGCGGTTTGCGATAAGTCGATTAGCGATTAAACATTGATTAAACCTCGATTGTTAATAGATACTCCACATAATACAACTAAAGCAAATAAATAATAGAATTCGATTACAAGTCAAGAAGCACAATCTACTAGTCAAGCAAGGAGTGACAGGTCGCAATTAGCAATCTTTTCTTCCTTTAACTTTGACTTTGACTTGTACCTTGACTTTCCAAAAAGCGGGTTGTTACAGCCTCCCCTACTTTAGGAAATTTCGTCCCGAAATTTAAGAAGTAGGCGTAACAAACAGTTGCGGGTACTTCGCCTTCATGTCACTTTCGAGTTCCCAGGTGAACTCGGCACCGCATTTGCCTTCCCAGCGAATCTTCACAATGGGAATGCGTGAGCGTCTGAGCACCTTGGTTTCTCGTCCCATGATCTCGACAGGCTTCTCCACGAAGTGTAATGTTTCATCCACTTGAAAATCTTCAAGAGGGACATGTAATTTCTGGTCGGCTAAGCACTTTCTGAGGTTCGAAACGTGGAAAGTCGGGTGGACATTACTAAGTTCCTCCGGTAGTTCGAGTCTGTAGGCCACTTTTCCAATCCTTTCCAGAATTTTAAAAGGTCCAACATATCGAGGCGCGAGCTTTCCTTTCTTGTCGAATCTGATCACCCCCTTCCAAGGTGCAACCATTAGGAGTACGTGATCGCCAACGTCAAATTCAAGGGGCTTGTGGCGTCTATCGGCGTAACTTTTCTGACGGCTCCGAGCTTTCAGTAAATTATCTCGAATTTGGAGGACTTTGTCAGTCTTTTCTTGCAACAGCTCAGGACCGGTAATTTACGCGTCTCCGATCTCGTGCCATACAATAGGCGATCGACATTTCTTTCCGTATAATGCCTCAAATGGTGCCATTTGGATGCTAGAATGATAACTGTTATTGTACGAGAATTCGACCAAAGGTAAGTGCGCGTCCCAATTACCACCGAAATCTATGACACACGAGCGAAGCATGTCTTCAAGGGTGCGAATCGTTCTTTCAGTCTGACCGTCGGTTTGGGGATGGAAAGCGGTACTTAGATTAAGGGTAGTACCGAGAGCGGATTGAAACGTTTCCCAAAGACGCGAGGTAAACTGACCATCGCGGTCAGAGATGAGGTCATGAGGCATCCCGTGTTGACAGATGATCTCGTCGGTGTAGATTCGAGCTAATTTCTCTGCCTTAAAGTCTTCTCATATCGGCAGGAAATGAGCGGATTTAGTCAAACGGTCAATGACAACCCAGATGCTGTCGTGACCTGACGTCGTGCACGGGAGTTTCGTTATAAAGTCCATAAGTATACTCTCCCATTTCCACATCGGGATCTCTGGTTGTACGAGTAAGCCAGAGGGGCGTTGATGCTCATCCTTGACCTTCGAGCAAGTCAGGCACTTTGAAACATAGATAGCGATATCCTTTTTCATGCCCGGCCACCAGTACTTGTAGCGCATGTCCTGGTACATCTTGTCAGCACCGGGATGAATAGAATACCGAGATTTGTGGGTTTCGTCCATCAGAATTTGTCGTAAATTCGTACGCTTAGGAATCCAAATTCGGTCTAGATAATGAAATATACCATTCGACTTATTTTCGAGTTGGGCGCCATTGTTAAGAATTCTTTCCTTCTTCAAAGTACGTTCGGTAAAACAAGCATGCTGAGCGTCATGGATAAGGGCTTCGAGATTATGCTGGGCTTGGATATTACGAACGCTATGCAAATAGCTTCGTCGACTGAGAGCATCGGCGACGACGTTTGCTTTGCCTGGATGATAACGAATCTCACAGTCGTAATCGTTGAGGAGTTCTACCCACTGGCGTAGACGCATATTCAGTTCCTTCTGGTCAAAGATGTGTTGTAGGTTCCTATGGTCGGTGAAGACCGTACACTTAGTACCGTAAAGGTAGTGTCGCCAAATCTTTAACACAAAAACAACTGCGCCAAGCTCGAGGTCGTGTGTGTCACACCCTGACTTTTGCGAAAGCGTGATTATGTGTGACTTGCTTAATATCATTGCATTCAATCATAACAACAACTATATGATAAAACCATAGATGGTCATCCATTAGATAAGTTTAAAAACATCACAACATCATTGTTTGAAACATAGACTTCAAATTCAAATTTTACAACCCATACGAATTGTTTAGAATTCCCTAAGGACTCATCAAAAGACTCTAAATAAAATCAGGCTTTGGTAGGTGTGTCTTGTCCAGGAAGAGACACACTAACCAAACCCTAAGACAACGGATGACATCCTTTATTCTTATCGCAACTTGAAACATCCAAACGCCTGCCAGATCCACTTTTAATTCCCTGAAATACATGTATTTTGAAAACATCAACAAAAGTTGAGCGAGTTCATGTGTTTATTTGTGTACGCGAATAAACATTTGTAATCATTGTATGTTTGTATGTTTTGTAAATCCCAGTATGAAAGCAAACAAGGAAATAGATCAATTAATGGTTTGCAAGGCCATTAACATGCGTGCAACGGCGTAGGAAGGCTCAAACCTAGCAGATTTTGTATCGGGCCTTCGGGTGTAAGACATAGTCACCTCATGGGACAAACCCCGGTCCACATGGGTGTGGGCTCGCTACACCCAAATAGATCTATCACTCATGCCCCTCGGTCCTAACACGAGGATTAATGGTCTTAGGAGTGCGCCTACCCATTCACATGATCTACTGTACTTTCCATAGCTAACCATACCAATTGTAATTGTTTGTAATCATTTTGTAACATGTACTTCACCCCCGAAGTTATAAAACAAAACAGTTAAAAGAAAAGGGGGGTCATGAACTCACAGTCTTGCGTCTTCGCACCGTAACTCAAAGCTTCTTCAGATAAACACGACTACCTACAACGTACTATGATCTATTAGACGAGCGGGTCATGCCTTGACTTAGTATTAGTTAGTGTCTTTGAGTTAGTTTCTTTATATCTCCAATATTATCCCATGTTATATAATTATTTGTTAAAATAATAAATATTTTAACTTAAATTATATTTACTAAATTTTGGAATAATTGTTAAAACAATATATATTAACTTAATACTTCCCAAGTATCTATACTTGTATATCCTTCCCAAGGATGGGTGTATTTGTATTCTTGTATATTTATATTTTTGCCATGTATAGGGATCGTATTCCGGTGTGTATTTATACGTACGAGAATACGTATTTTTATTGTATTCATTAAGTATTCTTATACTTAATTTCGTATCAATTTTTCCGGAATATTATCTTCAATAAAAGTTCACCAATATATATTTCCAAAATATATATTTTAAGAAATATTATTTATAATTTTTCTTTGGCAAAAATATTTGTATTTTCATATAAGTTCCAAAAATAATATATTTTCAAGTCTAACTTAGAAAATATATATAAACTTATTTTTCTCCAAAAATTATATATTTCATATTTATTTGAGAAAATATATCTTTCATCCCAAAAATATTGTATTTCATGTTTGCTTAAGAAATATATATTTTCTCCCAAAAATAATACATCTTCTAATAATTCCAAGAAAAATATATATTTATACTTGCCAAAAATAATATATTTTTCCCTTGTCAAAAATATGATATATTCTTGTAATAATTGTAAAAATCATATTTTTGTCTCTTGGTGTCCAAAAATATTATTTACCAAAATATATTTGTGAATATAATTTCCAGAATATTTTGTAAGTTATATTCCTTAGTTTGGTTTCACCAATATCTTGTGTAAAATGTGTATATTCATATTCTTGGAATTTTGGTAACATTTTGGATTGTAAGTTTTGGTATTTTAGTGAGTTATATTATTCCAAGTCCTAAAATAATATAACTAATACACATAATATACAAATAATCACATACATGGTGACTTCTAAATATATATTTTCCTAAATACATATTTAGTCACTTTTATTTATGAAAACCAACCTCCAATATTTATATTTTTGTAACAAAAATTATGGCAAAGTTTATGTGAGAAATTCATGGTTTAAAATACACTTGTAAATATTTGTTTGGAAATATTTTTCTAAGTGTTTAATTTTTAGAAAATTTTTGCCATAGTTTCCCCTAAAAATGGAGGTTTCCATACCTTGAAGGTATATCATTTTCTTTTGTAAGATCAACACAATCAATTCACGAATCAATAACAAACAACCTTTACTTACCAATTTTGCCAAAAACAAGCATAATCTACTACTTCATGAACTTGAATATTTTTCTAAAAATTTGTAGAGACTTACTAGTGTTCTTAGTAAGCCTTGTTACATTATAAAGTGTGATTGATTCTTTGAAAACTTCATTTTTAAAGAGTATAGATCTTTACAACTTATGATCATATTTTCTAAAAATGTTTCTTCATGGATTTTTATTGTTACACATATACTTCTACACTTGTTTAACCTTTAAAAATAGGGTTTATTTATGTAAGAACCAAGATTTAATAAAACTTATATTTTTAACTTGGTTTCTTGAGAAATCATCCATGAAATTTTAGATCTACATGATTAACAACTTACTTTGATCATTATTTTTCAAGAAAACCACATATTCTTTCAAGTTCATGCTTCTCATGAGGATGATCCATTTACTTCTATCATGTTCATCCTCTCATCTTGCTAGATTATGTTTTTTACTCATGATCTAGCAAGATCATATGATGATCAACATCATTTTCACAAACAAACAATGATCAACAAGTATATCAACACATAAACAACTTAGTTTCTTCATTAATCATGCTTATGTTCAAGTTTACTTCTTGTGATTCTTAGTGTTCTTCATGATTAACATTATGAATCTTCTTTTAACCACTTAAAATGGAAGTAAAATAGCAAGATCAAGGTTCTTACCACTAGCACAAGGCTAGGGATGATCAAGTGAAGTTATGAGATGGATAAAAGCAAATGAAAGAGGTCTTTAATCTTCCACAAGCTCCTAGCCCCTTTGTGTAACCTCTAACACCTTTGTATATACTTGGATTGTATGAAGCTTGATCAAATATGGTGGGTGTGTGTGTGTTGATTCTCGGCCGAGAGCACAGGGGGAAGAAGGAGAAGTTTGTGTGTTTTTTGATGTGTGTAGAAATAAGACTATGATCCTTCAAGTTTACTTATAACCCATTTCATCATTTTAACTCATGTATAATATGCTCAACACAAGGGAACATAATCTAATATTTAATTGAAACAAAATCAACTAAGTGGGGGCTATGTTGGCCGATTACTAGGTGGGGGGGGGGGGGTAGTAGACTAGGTTTAAACTAAACTAGTTAGTTACTAGTTAAATTTCAAGTATGTAGTTATGTTTCTAGTTAGTTGATATTTATACAGTGTGTTATGTTGTTCGGAGACCATAACTAGCTTGGTAATGTTAAAACAGTGCTTCTAGTGTAAATTTGATGTTTCAGGTAGTGTCCGGTTGTTCGGTTGGTTACTGGTTCGTTAAGGTGCTAAACTTTGCAGTTTAGTGTGCTTTATGTACCCTTTTGTGACTCTTTTGATTCCCGACACTTAGGAAAGCATTCAGGACCATTTAACCATATTTTTGCACAATACTAGTGTGTTTAAATGCTTATTTTTGCTGAATTCAGCGCTTTGGGTGAGTTTTAGGCACTTTCCAGCACTTAAACTATCTCTAAAAAGGCAGTTTTGTGATCCTTACTTTCCTACACACTATACTACTGTAAGACTTGGTTTCTGGCTCATTCTGTGTATTAGCACCTTGTCTGTCTATGTACTGAACTCCGTCAGCATTTTTTTTTCTAATTTATCTGATTACTGTGCTAACTGTGTTTCGTGCATCATTTGAGTTAAATAAGCTTTCATGCAATAATGGTATGTCACTTGCAATATGTGATTGTTAGTGCATGGAATGTCTGTTGACTACGTTCATAATGAGTCTTAGGTCTAGAAAGGTTGTACGGAGTTGAAAATCAGATATTAGGGTTTTAGGTTGTAACAACTGTGCTTGTAATCACTATGAACAGTTCTGTTATCAATAAAACAATGTTATTTGATCACAATGTTTGTTTTGTTATGTTCTACATTTTTCATGTTTTGACTTTTATCCAATTCCAAACTCTATATCACTTTCTGGAGAGTTATACGCAAACTAGTGCGTAAACGTACTCAGTTTAATGCGAGAAATACTCCGGAACATCAACATATACTCAACATACCTTAAATAACCTTTACATAACTTAGAAATAAGTTTTGAAGGCTATGGTATGGCAAAAACAAGTTAATTCGCTTACAGGGTCTAAATTTGACAAACTGCGAAAGTATGCCAATTTGAACTGTAACGAACATTCCGGAACATGACCATAAGTTAAACACACCTTAAATATCCTTTACATAGCTTAGAAATAGGCTTTGAGGGGTTCGGTGTGCTAAAATAAACTTTTGGGTCATTCAGGGACTAAAAGTGTCAAAAAGTGCACAAGTTTGCATTTTCGCGCATAACTTACGTTCTGAATACATCCGGACATCCAAAAATTTATGTGAGCATGACTATATTATATTTTAGCGTTCGCCTTAGGAAAAATTCATTCGTCGCGTCATTTGGATCGTTTTTTTCGCGCTTATGCGCATTCCGTCGTAATTAACCGAACATCGCGATCGTACGACCAAACGAACGTTGGTGACCGACCGGATAATATTTAAATCCCACAAATATTCTGTTATGATTAAAATCTTATTTTAATCAGTTCCGTGTTGAAAAATAAATTAAAACGCCTAAAAACGTTATTTTTCAAAGTTTAAGCGCGTACCGTGTGTTTCTGCGCAACACAGTGCTTCTACTGCAAAACGCAGACAACGCAGCCAGTCCTGGCAACTGAAATTTATTTCAGTAATAACTTGGCGAGTTTATTTTTATAGAGTAATAAAAATAATTTAGAACGCCATAAACCGGGATTTAAACGCTAGATAAAATACCCGGTACCCAGTTAAATACCCGTCTTAGCCATATACTAGGAATATGCTTGGCATATGCTTGGAATATGCTAAGGTATATGCTTGGAATATGCTAAGGTATATGCTTGGAATATGCTAAGGTATATGCTAGGAATATGCTTGGAATATGCTAGGAATATTCTAGGAATATTCTAGGAATATTCTATATGGAAAAACTATAAATACCCACCATATGTTTCATTCATAATCACTAGAAATTTGTTTTGAGAAACTCTAAGTTGAAACACTAGTTTCATACCTGAGATTTTCGAATCGAGTTTAGCATTCGGGGACCCTTCGTAAGTATTCTTTCGTTCTTTTCCTTATTTTATTGCTTTTCGAGTCAGAAAGTCAAACTTTGTTTGACTTTCAGCGTTGACCAGTAATGGTCAATGCGAAGTTCGTTTGAACTTCGCAACGTGAGTGTAATCACGTTGGTCATAGTCCCTTGGGACTATGCCCACTGATTACCACGTTGTCTAGAGTCGTAGGGTAGGCGATCTAATAAATCGCCTATACCTTCGAACTCGACCCATTTGGTCGATCATTAGGATCGGACCAAATACATTAGGTGACCATAGTAGGTAGGGAATAACCTTCCGAGGTTATACCCTATGGTCACATCGTTTAAGTAGTTGTATGATAGGTAGTTTATATGCCTTAGATAAATTACCAGAATACCCTTTTCATGTATAAATTGTAATTAAGCATATGTAACCTAAACCTTTGTCACATAACTGATTATGTAACATGTTTAGGCATATAACACTTGTCATAGGGCTAGTTAGGCGGTCCAAACGCGTTTCACGTGCACGATGCGTTAAAGTAGCATAAGCTACCTAAACGGATCATAACGGGTCAATAAGACTTAGGTTAAGTTTCTTTTAGTATTTAGGCTTTGTTAAACCATGTCACGTGAGTTCCTACACTCATTTGGTTTACAAACCCTAATACTACTCAGTCTTCCGATATAGGTCCGGTTATTAACATAGTTACCTATATTAGGTGCCGTTTGATTCCGAGATCTCTAGCATTATTTGGTGGTTATCTTTAGACATCTGAGCAATCTCAAGTGAGTACATAGACCCCTCTTTTACTGTTTTCCAAACTGTTTTGGGGTGGAACACATGTGCCTACTTGTTACTTTCATGCTTTCCTGTTTTCACATCATATACCGGTTATGTTTGTTAGTACATTATAGTACATGATTTCATTACATTTCATGCTAGGTGTGCCCATTGTGTGCATTACTTAGTACATTGTTTTACATGACATTTCATGCTATGTATGCCCATTGTGTGCATTACTTAGTACATTGTTTTACATGACATTTCATGCTATGTATGCCCATTGTGTGCCTACTTAGTACATTGTTTTACATGACATTTCACGCTATGTATGTTCATTTGTTTACATACTTAGTGCATTGTTTTCATCACATGCTTACATTTTGTTATGACATTTGGTTTGTTTACATGGGACAATACATTCATTAACATTAGCTACGCCGTTCGTTAGTAGGTAGTGGTACCATAGGAATTGACAACTCCCGTTCCGGACATCCCAGGGAAAGGGGACAGAAAGGAATGACCGAATTCGATGATATAAGACAGATAGACCTTTAATTTGTTTAAGGGTTTATCACCACAGTCACAAGGCTTGGATGTATGCATTTTCACAATACCGCATAAATGTTCATATTAAATATTTGCATGCATTTTTCCACAAAGACATTAGATTGATTTAAACCATGTTTTACTTCAATATTTTGTTTTTCGTGCATATGGTTTAGTTGAGACATTTCACTTGCCATACATGACATTTTGACATAGACATTTTACACAAAGACATTTGACATAGACATTTGACATGGATATTTGACATAGACATTTGACATGGATATTTGACATAGACATTTGACATGATTTACATTTGACATATAACATGTTTGACAATTGGTTTAAACATAGACTTCTTACATTGGTTGGTTTGGTTTGATTAAGTGATTAAGTAACGATGCGTGTGTAATATGATACAAGCATGGTGGATACGCCGCTGGTACTTCCTATATATAAGTGTTTGTATGGTATTACATGTCGTAACGTTATTTGAATCATTTCAATATTGAGACATAGAACATTTTATACAAATAACATACTTTTTACAAGACATTGATTTACAAACAACTTATCTTATACAAACACATTTTTACATGGTTATTTATTTAACCTGACATTTACTTATACATATCATCTGATCTTATTGTTTTCAAATGATTTACAAGACAAAGCAAATTACAAGGTTCATGACTAAACATTTTTCTTAAACATAAGTCATGAATACTATTTTCACAAACCTATGTATCTCACAGGCATTTTTATGCTGACGTACCTATTTTCACATGTGTTTTCAGGTGATTTTCCATAGGATGTGATCATGATACTAGGGCGGACCTGTGCCTTAGAGACTTTAAAAGAAAATAGAATATGTTTAATTATGTTCTGAACTCTTTAAATTTTCTGTTTGAAACAATGTAACACCTTTGTTTATAAATAAAAGACAACTTTGTATGCCATGGTTATGAAACAATTAATTCTGTTGCAACACGCCCCGATGTTTCCGCCGCGATTTGTTGTCTTACGCGGTCGGGGTGTGACAGAAGAGTTGGTATCAGAGCCAATGGTTATAGGGAATTAGGTTATTAGTAATGCTTTGACCTAGACTATAACTTTTCTAGGAACCTAACACAAGTTATCTTGTGTTTAGATCTTAAAACATGTACATCACCTATCCTTAGGTGATTAACAAAACAAGGAACCAAAATTTTTCCGAAACAATTTTTTTTAAAAACAATCATCTGTTTTTGAATAAATTTTTACAAGGTTTTGAACCCTCAATTGTAAGGTTTTGAACCCTCTGTTATATGGTTTTGAACCCTTTTCAGTATTGGTTTTTGGCCTTGTGCCTTCAAATTTTCGAAATCCCGTCAAACGTTTTGGGTTTTAAATAATGTGAACATGTGCAAACTGGAAGGGTGAATGCCTGTATTCTGGGTTTTCTGTCTAGGCAAGCACTTCGTATACATCTCAACCAGACGCGAGACCAGTTGTGCTTACCTGAGAATTCTTGGAGTGAGTGTTCACTTATAGGCGAGCATGTCTTCGATAATACATTATTTTTTACCCATTTACTTTGATTAGTCACTGTGAGTCGTTTGTTTGCTTTGTGATACGAACGAATGACCACCATCTATGCTGTTTGCAATTCTTGTTTTTATCATCTCATTCTTTTCATCCAATCGTCTCACTCGTTCCTTTTCATGTTTTTCCTCTTTTAGAATGCCTCCTCGACGCGAGAACCAGATAGCAACTGCCGAACTGGCAGAAATTATTGCGCAGCAGATGGCTGCTCAATTCCCAAATCTCTTTGCTCAATGGCAACAAGCCAACAACAACAACAATGGTCCGGGCAAATACAAGGATTTTAATCAGGCTAAACCACTCAAGTTTAGTGGTTCTGAAGGAGCGACTGGGCTTCTTCAGTGGTTTGAGAGCATAGAGAATACTTTTCGCCACGTGCAGTGTCTCGAAAATCGCAAAGTCGAGTTTGCTTCGAGCGTATTTCAGAAGAGGGCTTTGACATGGTGGAACGGGGTTATGAGGGATAGGGGTGCAGAAGTTGCTCTCGCACAGACATGGGCCGAACTGAGAGCCCTTATGATGAGGGAATTCTGTCCTCGCCATGAGCAGCGAGCGTTGGAGAAAGAGTTTGATGTTTTGAAGCAAGATAGTGGTGAGCACAGGGCTTATACCGATCGGTTTGAAGAGCTGAGTTTGCTTTGCCCGACTATGGTTACCCCACTTGACAAGGCTATCGAAAGATATATCGACGGCCTACCTGACTCGGTACAAGACATTCTTACTGGTAGTGAACCTGCCACACTCCGTCAGGCGATCGAGTTATCTGCGACATTGACTGAGTCGCAGATCCGGAAGAACAAGTTACACCGGAAGGGTGACAAGGGCAAGGAACAATCGGCTGACAAGGTGGATAGCAAGAAAGGTCAAAACGGGAATGGAAAGAACTCTGGTTCTTCGAAGAGGGCAAAGAAGCGTAAGGCTTCCCAAAACTATGCTGTTACTGCCCAAGCTAACCAGGCAGCTCTCAACCAACCCGCACAGCTTCCAGCAAAGAAACCCTATACAGGGAATGCACCTTTGTGCAATAGATGCAACAGTCACCACCAGCCGCAACTTCCATGCCGTTTCTGTACTAACTGTGGGAAATCAGGCCATCTCGCCAATGTTTGTCGATCTGCTCAGAATCCCGCGGTTCAGAACCCGGCTCAACAGGTTGCTCAACCTCCTGCTCCGCAACAGGGTCAAGCTGCACGACCACAATACCCACCGGGTGCTTGTTATAATTGTGGGGATCTGACCCACTATAGGAACCGGTGCCCAAGGCTAGCCAATCAGAACCAGAACCAGAACCAGAATCCAGCTCCGGCTCGAGGCCGAGTTTTTAACATGAATGCCCAAGAGGCACAGGCTGACGATAATGTGGTGAACGGTACGTTCTTTATTAATAATCAGCCTGCATCTGTTCTTTTCGATTCTGGTGCCGATAAGAGTTTCGTGTCTTTGTCTTTTGAGCAAATGCTTCGCGTGTCTAGAACGAAACTAGGCAAATCTTTGACAGTAGAGGTTGCTAGTGGTGAACCCATTATTCTTGATTCTGTTCTTCACAACTGCCAGTTGAATCTTAACGACCATCTTTTTCCTATTGACCTCGCGCCTATGCAACTTGGAAGCTTCGACGTTATTGTGGGAATGGATTGGTTATCCAAGCATCACGCAGAGATAGTTTGTTCTAAGAAAATTGTTCGTGTGCCGCTTTCGACAGGCGTGATCCTGCAGGTTCAAGGTGAGAAGCCTACCGTTGGTCTCAAACTCATGTCTTGTTTTAAAGCTCGGAAGTATCTGCAAAAGAACTATGTGGCTTTCTTAGCACATGTTACAGAAGATAAAGGCAAGGGTAAGTCTATTTCAGATATTCCTGTCGTTCGGGATTATTCTGAAGTGTTCCCTGAAGATTTACCTGGTCTACCTCCAGCACGCCAAGTCGAGTTCCGCATTGATCTCATACCTGGTGCAAACCCCATTGCTAGAGCTCCATATCGTCTTGCACCATCCGAGATGCAAGAGTTGTCTAAACAGCTTCAGGAGCTCTCTGACAAAGGTTTTATACGTCCTAGTTTTTCACCTTGGGGTGCTCCCGTTCTTTTTGTCAAGAAGAAGGATGGATCCTTTAGGATGTGTATCGATTATCGTGAGCTTAACAAGCTTACCATCAAGAATCGATATCCCCTACCTCACATCGATGATCTCTTTGATCAGTTACAAGGCGCTTCTTATTTTTCGAAGATCGATCTGCGTTCTGGATATCATCAACTTCGGGTGCAAGAAGAAGACATTCCGAAGACAGCGTTCCGTACTCGTTATGGGCATTATGAATTCACAGTCATGCCATTCGGTTTGACTAATGCTCCTGCTGTTTTCATGGACTTAATGAATAGGGTCTGTAAACCTTATTTGGATCAGTTCGTCATTGTTTTTATTGACGACATCTTGATTTACTCTAAGACGCAAGCTGATCACGAGCAACATCTTCGTCTTACTCTTGAACTCCTAAAGAAAGAGCAACTTTTCGCCAAATTCTCCAAGTGCGAATTTTGGCTTAAAGAAGTTCAATTTTTGGGGCATGTTATCAACGAACGAGGTATTCATGTAGATCCCTCCAAGATCAGTGCGATCAAGGATTGGGATACACCTACTACTCCTACTGAAGTTCGTTCTTTTCTTGGTCTAGCGGGTTATTATTGCCGCTTCATAGAAAACTTCTCAAAGATTGCAGTTCCTCTAACTGCTCTAACTCAGAAGAAAATGCCCTTTTATTGGGGATTCAAACAAGAGGAAGCTTTTCAACACCTGAAGCAGAAGCTTTGCGATGCGCCTGTTCTATCATTGCCGGAGGGTGATGATGATTTTGTCGTGTATTGTGATGCATCTAAATTGGGTCTTGGCTGTGTTCTGATGCAAAGAAACAAAGTCATAGCATATGCATCAAGACAATTGAAGATACATGAGAAGAACTACACCACTCATGACCTTGAGTTAGGTGCAGTTGTCTTTGCTCTAAAGATCTGGAGACACTATTTGTACGGTACAAAATGTGTGGTTTTCACTGACCACAAAAGTCTTCAGCATATCTTCAACCAAAAAGAACTCAACATGAGACAACGACGTTGGGTTGAGCTTTTAAACGACTATGACTGCGAAATTCGCTACCATCCTGGTAAGGCGAATGTCGTAGCTGATGCATTGAGTCGTAAGGAACGTACTAAGCTTCATTGTGTACGTGTTCAATCTGTTATTCAAGCTCGATCTGATATTCAAGCACGCATTTCTCAAACTCAACAATCTTGTGTTTCACAAGGATTGATGGATAAGGAATTTCCTTATCATATAACACCTTCTCTGGAACTGAAGGATAATGGATCATATTACTTCATGGACCGTTTGTGGGTCCCAAGCCAGGATGATCTTCGTACCTTGCTTATGGATGAAGCCCATAAGTCTCGTTATTCTATTCATCCGGGCTCAGATAAAATGTATAAGGATCTTCGTATTCACTATTGGTGGCCTGGTATGAAGAAAGACATTGCCTTATACGTATCCAAATGCCTTACTTGTCTTAAGGTTAAGGCTGAACATCAGCGTCCTTCTGGTTTATTGGAACAACCAGAGATCCCAGTTTGGAAATGGGAAAACATTACTATGGATCTTGTTACCAAACTCCCGCGCACAAAGAAAGGTCATGATGCCATCTGGGTAGTCGTAGATCGTCTTACAAAGTCAGCACATTTCTTGCCAATCCGTGAGGATTTTCCTGCTGACAGACTTGCTCAAATCTATGTGGATGAAATTGTAGCTCGACATGGTGTTCCTTTGAACATCATTTCTGACAGAGACGCTCGTTTCACTTCTCATTTTTGGAGAACCATGCAATCTGCCATGGGGACCCAACTTAATCTGAGCACAGCTTATCATCCGCAAACGGATGGTCAATCTGAAAGAACAATCCAGACTCTGGAGGATATGCTTAGAGCTTGTGTGATCGATTTTGGTGGTAGTTGGGATTCACATCTTAAATTGATTGAATTCTCCTACAACAACAGTTATCACACCAGCATCAAAATGGCTCCTTTCGAAGCTCTCTATGGTCGAAAATGTCGTTCACCAGTCTGCTGGAATGAGATTGGCGAGGCTCAACTTACTGGACATGCCCTCATTTTAGAGACAACTGACAAGGTCAAGAAAGTTCGTGATAACCTTCAGGCAGCTAGAAGCCGTCAGAAGATTTACGCGGATCCAAAACGCAAAGCCTTGGAATTTCAAGTCGGTGATCGAGTATTACTTAAGGTCTCACCTTGGAAAGGTGTGATCAGATTTGGAAAGAAAGGAAAACTTGCACCTAGATATGTTGGACCATTCAAGATCGTCGAAAGAATCGGAAAGGTAGCCTACAGACTTGAGTTACCTCCTGAACTGGGAAATGTTCATCCAACTTTTCACGTGTCCAATCTCAAAAAGTGTTCAGCTGATGAGAACTTCTCCATACCGCTTGACGAAATTCGTGTTGGCAAAACACTGAAATTTGTTGAGAAACCAGTGGAAATCATGGAACGTGAAGTCAAGTGGCTTAAACGCAAGCGCATTCCTTTGGTCAAAGTTCGCTGGGAAGCTAAACGTGGACCTGAGTTTACTTGGGAACGCGAAGATCAAATGAAGGCGAAATATCCACATCTTTTTCCACGAGTTTCCTCTAAATAAATTTCGGGACGAAATTTCCACAAGTAGGGGAGACTGTAACAACTGTGCTTGTAATCACTATGAACAGTTCTGTTATCAATAAAACAATGTTATTTGATCACAATGTTTGTTTTGTTATGTTCTACATTTTTCATGTTTTGACTTTTATCCAATTCCAAACTCTATATCACTTTCTGGAGAGTTATACGCAAACTAGTGCGTAAACGTACTCAGTTTAATGCGAGAAATACTCCGGAACATCAACATATACTCAACATACCTTAAATAACCTTTACATAACTTAGAAATAAGTTTTGAAGGCTATGGTATGGCAAAAACAAGTTAATTCGCTTACAGGGTCTAAATTTGACAAACTGCGAAAGTATGCCAATTTGAACTGTAACGAACATTCCGGAACATGACCATAAGTTAAACACACCTTAAATATCCATTACATAGCTTAGAAATAGGCTTTGAGGGGTTCGGTGTGCTAAAATAAACTTTTGGGTCATTCAGGGACTAAAAGTGTCAAAAAGTGCACAAGTTTGCATTTTCGCGCATAACTTACGTTCTGAATACATCCGGACATCCAAAAATTTATGTGAGCATGACTATATTATATTTTAGTGTTCGCCTTAGGAAAAATTCATTCGTCGCGTCATTTGGATCGTTTTTTTCGCGCTTATGCGCATTCCGTCGTAATTAACCGTACATCGCGATCGTACGACCAAACGAACGTTGGTGACCGACCGGATAATATTTAAATCCCACAAATATTCTGTTATGATTAAAATCTTATTTTAATCAGGTCCGTGTTGAAAAATAAATTAAAACGCCTAAAAACGTTATTTTTCAAAGTTTAAGCGCGTACCGTGTGTTTCTGCGCAACACAGTGCTTCTACTGCAAAACGCAGACAACGCAGCCAGTCCTGGCAACTGAAATTTATTTCAGTAATAACTTGGCGAGTTTATTTTTATAGAGTAATAAAAATAATTTAGAACGCCATAAACCGGGATTTAAACGCTAGATAAAATACCCGGTACCCAGTTAAATACCCGTCTTAGCCATATACTAGGAATATGCTTGGCATATGCTTGGAATATGCTAAGGTATATGCTTGGAATATGCTAAGGTATATGCTTGGAATATGCTAAGGTATATGCTAGGAATATGCTTGGAATATGCTAGGAATATTCTAGGAATATTCTAGGAATATTCTATATGGAAAAACTATAAATACCCACCATATGTTTCATTCATAATCACTAGAAATTTGTTTTGAGAAACTCTAAGTTGAAACACTAGTTTCATACCTGAGATTTTCGAATCGAGTTTAGCATTCGGGGACCCTTCGTAAGTATTCTTTCGTTCTTTTCCTTATTTTATTGCTTTTCGAGTCAGAAAGTCAAACTTTGTTTGACTTTCAGCGTTGACCAGTAATGGTCAATGCGAAGTTCGTTTGAACTTCGCAACGTGAGTGTAATCACGTTGGTCATAGTCCCTTGGGACTATGCCCACTGATTACCACGTTGTCTAGAGTCGTAGGGTAGGCGATCTAATAAATCGCCTATACCTTCGAACTCGACCCATTTGGTCGATCATTAGGATCGGACCAAATACATTAGGTGACCATAGTAGGTAGGGAATAACCTTCCGAGGTTATACCCTATGGTCACATCGTTTAAGTAGTTGTATGATAGGTAGTTTATATGCCTTAGATAAATTACCAGAATACCCTTTTCATGTATAAATTGTAATTAAGCATATGTAACCTAAACCTTTGTCACATAACTGATTATGTAACATGTTTAGGCATATAACACTTGTCATAGGGCTAGTTAGGCGGTCCAAACGCGTTTCACGCGCACGATGCGTTAAAGTAGCATAAGCTACCTAAACGGATCATAACGGGTCAATAAGACTTAGGTTAAGTTTCTTTTAGTATTTAGGCTTTGTTAAACCATGTCACGTGAGTTCCTACACTCATTTGGTTTACAAACCCTAATACTACTCAGTCTTCCGATATAGGTCCGGTTATTAACATAGTTACCTATATTAGGTGCCGTTTGATTCCGAGATCTCTAGCATTATTTGGTGGTTATCTTTAGACATCTGAGCAATCTCAAGTGAGTACATAGACCCCTCTTTTACTGTTTTCCAAACTGTTTTGGGGTGGAACACATGTGCCTACTTGTTACTTTCATGCTTTCCTGTTTTCACATCATATACCGGTTATGTTTGTTAGTACATTATAGTACATGATTTCATTACATTTCATGCTAGGTGTGCCCATTGTGTGCATTACTTAGTACATTGTTTTACATGACATTTCATGCTATGTATGCCCATTGTGTGCCTACTTAGTACATTGTTTTACATGACATTTCACGCTATGTATGTTCATTTGTTTACATACTTAGTGCATTGTTTTCATCACATGCTTACATTTTGTTATGACATTTGGTTTGTTTACATGGGACAATACATTCATTAACATTAGCTACGCCGTTCGTTAGTAGGTAGTGGTACCATAGGAATTGACAACTCCCGTTCCGGACATCCCAGGGAAAGGGGACAGAAAGGAATGACCGAATTCGATGATATAAGACAGATAGACCTTTAATTTGTTTAAGGGTTTATCACCACAGTCACAAGGCTTGGATGTATGCATTTTCACAATACCGCATAAATGTTCATATTAAATATTTGCATGCATTTTTCCACAAAGACATAAGATTGATTTAAACCATGTTTTACTTCAATATTTTGTTTTCGTGCATATGGTTTAGTTGAGACATTTCACTTGCCGTACATGACATTTTGACATAGACATTTTACACAAAGACATTTGACATAGACATTTGACATGGATATTTGACATAGACATTTGACATGGATATTTGACATAGACATTTGACATGATTTACATTTGACATATAACATGTTTGACAATTGGTTTAAACATAGACTTCTTACATTGGTTGGTTTGGTTTGATTAAGTGATTAAGTAACGATGCGTGTGTAATATGATACAAGCATGGTGGATACGCCGCTGGTACTTCCTATATATAAGTGTTTGTATGGTATTACATGTCGTAACGTTATTTGAATCATTTCAATATTGAGACATAGAACATTTTATACAAATAACATACTTTTTACAAGACATTGATTTACAAACAACTTATCTTATACAAACACATTTTTACATGGTTATTTATTTAACCTGACATTTACTTATACATATCATCTGATCTTATTGTTTTCAAATGATTTACAAGACAAAGCAAATTACAAGGTTCATGACTAAACATTTTTCTTAAACATAAGTCATGAATACTATTTTCACAAACCTATGTATCTCACAGGCATTTTTATGCTGACGTACCTATTTTCACATGTGTTTTCAGGTGATTTTCCATAGGATGTGATCATGATACTAGGGCGGACCTGTGCCTTAGAGACTTTAAAAGAAAATAGAATATGTTTAATTATGTTCTGAACTCTTTAAATTTTCTGTTTGAAACAATGTAACACCTTTGTTTATAAATAAAAGACAACTTTGTATGCCATGGTTATGAAACAATTAATTCTGTTGCAACACGCCCCGATGTTTCCGCCGCGATTTGTTGTTTTACGCGGTCGGGGTGTGACATAGGTTGTTAATTTCGTTCATAATGACATATGTGTCATTATAAGCGAAATCAGTTATATAGGTTTCGCTCATATGTACATAGTTAAGAATAGGTTTCGCTCATTAGGTTAGATAGGGGGTTTCGCTTATGCTAACACATGGGGTTTCGCTTATATGGACTGCCATATAAGCGAAATCAGTCAACTATATATACCTGTCATGTGTTTTCAGTTGTAACCATTGGAGCGAAATCAGGTCATGTGCTAGGTGACGAAATTCTGTCAAATTGTAATCAGAAAGCATCAATAGAGAAGGATTTGAAAGAGAAAAGCTGTTGTTACTTTGTATACACTGATTCCGCCTTTGTACACAAAGATGAACTGCCTTGACTGATTTTTCAGGGTCGCAAACCGGTCCAACAAGTGGTATCAGAGCTTCAGGACGAGGAGTTCATACTACTACAGCTGATTCGACCAAATTCTCTCATTTCTACTCACTTTCTCTCATACTTTTTCGATTTAAACTGGTTCCTACGGTTGAGATGGCCTGATTTTCAAATATAACGTGTGAAACATAGTAATAACAAACCCTAGAAAGAATCAGATTAAAATACGGCTTAAAAATGGTAAAAATCAGTTAAAAACTAGGTTTCGCTTTTTCGGACATCGAAGGTTTCGCTCGAAATTACCCTGGTTTCGCTCATACGGTAGTTTCGCTTATACGGACACCGGTAGTTTCGCTTTTACGGACATCGAGGGATTTCGCTCATAGGGACAGTGCTGATTTCACGTGAAACCTTTCATTGAATCATCTGTTTTTGATTGAAAAATTGATAGACTCTATGTGCTTTGACTGAATACATTCAAACGGTCCAATTAAAATCAATCATTAAAAGTGTTGTCGGTCATTTAAATTGAACAATTAAAGCTATCCACTAAACATACGACCCAATCATAAAAATTCTCATTTGACATTTAAGAAATTGGCCCAATCAAGGTTTGGATAAAGAGTTAAATTGAGCGGCCCAATCAGATCATTTGAACCAATCATTAATTGATTTTGTAGAGATTATAATTCGTGTCTTGATACAAGTAATTGAGGTGATTTACAAGGTGCAATTTTGTGGACTTTGAACTTAAAATTTGTTTAATTCAAGACGTTTAACAAAGAAATTGTGATCAAAATGTTTGACGAGAAGGAAAATGCTAATCTTGAAAGAATAAACAATTGGACGTGTGGTTCTCATTTTGAGAAAAAGGAGGTTTTGGTTGAAAGATTTGAACATTTTACGTGTAGGAAATATGAGAACTTTAATGAAACGTATAATCGATATGAAGATTTACATAAGGGTTTTAGAATGTATTACTTAACGATATCAGATGCTGAAAAGATATCTAAGTTTGCAGATGCGCTACCTTCAGATTGGGATGAATTTTTGGGAAAATTGAAAAAGGATTCTAGGTTCTCAAAATTTGGTTATTATGATTTCATCAGTGAGCTTAGAAAACGCAATGATGAGAATGAAGAGAAAAAGAAAGAGTTGATAGAGAAATTAGAAAGAAACTCGAAATACATAAGTTTGGATGTGATTCTTGAAATAATCAAAAGAATTGAAAATGGTATTGATGTAAGAAGAAAGATGAAATATGATCACAAGAGAGGTTGTTTTTTAAATGAAGATTTGAATCCTGCTGATATGGTTAAAAAAATTTTTTGCAGGAACGTCAAAGATTGAAGAATCCAAGAAAGATGAAACTTCAAAATGTGAAGTTGTATGCTCAAAATGCAAAAAATCTGAAGCAGAAAATGTCAATCTCTTGAAAGATGTGGAGAATTTGACATTGGAAAACAAAGCTTTGAAAGACGAGAAGAAAGCTGATAATGAACAGATTCTGGAATTGCGTTTGAATTGTGAAAAACTAAGATCTGAAAATGACAAATTTTTGAAGAATGTTGAAAGTTTGTCACTAGAAAACAAAAATTTTAAAGAAAAAGAAAAAGATTTTGATAATGAAAAATTAAAGATTGAAAAAGATTTTCAAAGTCAAATAAATGTTTTAGAAGATGAAAAATCTGTTATTTTTAAAAATAATCTTGAGAAACAGATTCAAATAAATTCTCATCTTCAGAAAATCATTCGGCTTGAAAATGAAGCTGAAATTGCTCGAAATAAAATTGATGAGTTTGAGAGTAAATTGAAAGGTTTTGTGAATTCTACATCACATGTTTGTCCAAAACCGATCAATTCAGTTCCAATAAGTGACAATGTCACAAATTTTGACAAAGTCAAAATTGAAGATTGCGATGACAAAGCTGATGATGAAAAAGAAAAAGAAAAGAAAAGAAAAATATTTTTAGATTTACAAGAAAAATTTAAAAATACTGTTTTGCAATCTACTGAAACAGGTGAATGTTCTAAGCAAAAACCTGTTAAGAAGAGTGTAGAACAGAAACAAAAAGTTAAAAATTCGAAAAATTTTAAAAATGAAAATAAAAGCTCATCAGTTCAGTCATCCAATCATTGTAAAAAATCAAAAAAAAATTTAAATGAAAACTCACAAAATGTTGGTAATAAGTGGTGCAGGTTTGACCACAGTGCTCAAAAGCCAAATCTAGCATTGAAGAGGAGAAATGACTATAACCAAGCCAAACAATGTTATGATCTGAAGGTTTGGACTGACAGAAGTGGATGGTACGATAACAGAGTGTGCTACACCTGTGGTGTGAAAGGACACATTGCTGTTAACTGCCAGAATTGGAATTATGAAACAAGAAGATGCTATAATTGTCATATCAGAGGACATATTGCCAGAGATTGCCTAAGGAGATTAATGGGAAGATCGAGGGTTGAATCTCAAAGAATGGCAAAGAAACCAGTCAACGTCAAGCCCAAAGAACAGAAGGTTCAAGAACCTAAAGTTCAAGAAAAGAAAGTGAAGCTTTCTCAGGGGCAGAAAGACAGACTGAGGAAGAAGAGGAAGAAGGCAAGAGAATATCTGGAGAAAATTTTGTCTTCGGGTTCACCGGACAGATTGAATAAGAGTTCTGATGAATCAACTAACTCGATTGCAAAGTCAAGAAAGACGAATTCATCGGATACAAATCTGAGGACGAAAGAAGAAAAGAAGAAGAAGAAAATGGTCGGCGATGAATCTGATGTGTCAAAGTCAGACAAGTCACCATCATGCGATGAATCTGATGTCTCAAAGTCAGACAAGCCACATTCAGGAAATGATTCTGGTTTGTCAAAGCCAGAAGAGCCCGTTGTTGAGGTAAAATCTGAGAATTCAGGTTTAACAATGGATGATGAAAATTTTCCATCATTGTTGAACAAGAATTCAAAATCACCCAAGGATGGTCAGGCTGGGGTGAATCTTTTCAAATAGAAAAACCTGACTTGCCGGAGTTCCCAGGTTGGTAAGCGTGGAACATGAATCGGCACATTTCTTAAGAAATTTCACTCTGGTGATTTTTCGCCTTACATGTGGTAAATCAGGGACATTAAGTTGTACTTGATTTCTTACAAGTGTTTGTGTTGATAGAATCTTGAACTGTTAAATCTTTCAAAATGGTTAAAGGAGAACAAAGTGATGAAGTAATCCCCTAGCCAACAAGTGGTTTGTTAATTCAACAAAACTAATTTTCCGAAAGAAACATTTGATTAAAACAAACTTAAGTGTTTTGAAATCACAATGGGAAAATAGTTTGTTGTCAGGGGGAGTTCTGATTGTTTATGCCAAGTGGATGGCGAATTGAAGTAATTCGATATCAGTTGTCAGTTTGTTTTCAAATTTTCCTTGAAAATCAAAATTGAAACATATTTTGATTTTAGGGGGAGAAAAATTTTAAAAAAATTAGAAAATTTGAAAATGTCAAAAACATTGAAAAAGCAAAAATGAGTTTTGTTGTGAAAAAGAGGAAATGATAGTATATCAGTGGACTATCACAGCATGCTAAAGAAATGAAATGTCAAATGTGATAAACGATCTCACTAAAGATGTGACGGTAGGCTCAGCTAGACTAGTAGATTTGCGATAACGATACAAACTAAATGAAAAAGCCTAGTTCTAGTGGGAAACATGGTTGAAAGCATAGTACTTAGTTTTGTCCTTCTTGATTGTGTGCCTACTCAGTAATCGCTGATTGTCGAAAGACATAAAACTGGTTAAGTTTGTGAAATTTCACAACTTTGCTAAAAATCGCTGTGATTTTGTGCATTTCATTTGCAAAGACTAAAACTTGTTTTATTTCTTTATTTTGTTTAAGAATCGGACATCCTCTGGCTATACGTGAGTATCGACCTGGATGTTGTTGCCTAAACGTTCTGCTTTATTTTCTTTGGTGTTTCGTTTAAGCTTTGGATCACCTCTGCGTATACGGGAGTATCGAACTGGTGATTAAAGCCTAAACAACTTCAACTTATTTTTATTTTTTTATTTTGTTTAAACATTGGACTTTCTCTGCGTATACGGAAGTATCGACCTGATTGTTAATGTTTAAACATTCTGCTTTGTTTTTGCACATATCACAGTTGATGAAAGTTTAAAAGGTATTACTTGAGTTAGTGTATTGCATGATGAGGGGATATGCTGAGATCGTGGGGTCCATAAGAATTTAGTGCAAAATTAATATACCTTAAAGTATCGGTAAGCATGTCGAAAGTTTTTAGATTGAGCTTAAGAGGACAAACATATCGTCAATCAAGGTGAATCGTTTAGAACTTAAAATGATTAAAGCTTAATGGTGCTAGTGATTTGTCTCATAAACTGATATGATCCTCTTACACAAACTCACAAAAATATTGTTTGTATATATTTGTTTACTGCATTTCATTCAAAACAAAAATCCAAAAAGATTTTCGGAGTGTTTTAGCATAAAATTTTGAAAATTCAAAAAGATTTTCGACAGCTGATGTTGAAGAGCTGATATTCAAAATTCGAGTGCTAAATATGATGAACTACATTGGGTTGGGAGAATATGTTGAAAATTTTGAATGTCATATACAAATGTTTTGAAAGATTGTGTGCTTAGTTAATCAAGGTCATTCATTTGAACTTGATGTAACTAGTATGTTTGTTGAATAAATGATGTCTACCAGTACGTTTATTAAATTCAATTGTGAAACTTATGTTGAGGTAGAGGATGTGCAGGGTAACAGGTTTTGGACTTCATCATTCCCACGGAAGCTAAATGTCAAAGCTTGAACCAGATAAAGACCTCAGATTCTAGCATACTGAGAGGGAGAGTCTGTGAAAGGGGGAGTCTGGATCAACGATCAAAGGGAAGTCTGAAGATGAAGACAGGACAAGATTGTGAACGTGTGAAGATAGAATGCTTATGATGTGAAGACAGAGAGTTGTAGAAAAGACCAAGACTGAAGACCCGGAGCCAAAAACTTCGTCAACATCCAAGGGGGAGTCTGTTAGTGGATGGAATGTCTGTTGACTATGTTCATAATGAGTCTTAGGTCTAGAAAGGTTGTACGGAGTTGAAAATCAGATATTAGGGTTTTAGGTTGTTAATTTCGTTCATAATGACATATGTGTCATTATAAGCGAAATCAGTTATATAGGTTTCGCTCATATGTACATAGTTAAGAATAGGTTTCGCTCATTAGGTTAGATAGGGGGTTTCGCTTATGCGAACACATGGGGTTTCGCTTATATGGACTGCCATATAAGCGAAATCAGTCAACTATATATACCTGTCATGTGTTTTCAGTTGTAACCATTGGAGCGAAATCAGGTCATGTGCTAGGTGACGAAATTCTGTCAAATTGTAATCAGAAAGCATCAATAGAGAAGGATTTGAAAGAGAAAAGTTGTTGTTACTTTGTATACACTGATTCCGCCTTTGTACACAAAGATGAACTGCCTTGACTGATTTTTCAGGGTCGCAAACCGGTCCAACGGTGATGCACATGTATGTATATGGAAATAATCAATAAGCAGTTAATTGTAATTCAGCACAGTCATTAAGCACTAATCATGGTTTAATAGTTGTACGGATACCTGAAATTCTGACAATTGTCACATTCTCCCCCTGTTAAGAAAATTTCATCCCGAAATTTTAAGCTCTACTACTAGCTGCAGGGGTGTTAGGGAATAAATGCGGGTATTTAGCTTTCATTCAATCTTCATGCTCCCAAGTAAACTCTGGGCCGTGACGCCCGTTCCATCGAACCTTGACGAGTTTAACACTACTCCTCCGAGTCTTGTTAACTTTCCAATCAGTAACCTCAACGGGTTCTTCTGTAAAGTGGAGTGTGTCGTCAATGTCAACTTCGTCAGCAGGAATGACCACTGTTTCTTGTGTTGGACTTTTCTTCAGATTAGATACATGGAATGTATCATGAACGCCATTCAGTTCTGCGGGTAGCTCCAACTTATATGCTACAGGACCAATCCTTTCCAGGATTTTGAACGGTCCGATAAATTGTGGGTTTAACTTTCCACGCTTCCCAAAGCATGCCACACCTCTCCAATGTGAGACTTTCAACAGAACCATATCTCCCACTTCAAATTCCAAAGGTTTCCTTCTTTGGTCCGCATAGTTCTTTTGTTGATCACGAGCCACCTTGATGCGTTCTCGTATCTGCATGATCTTATTTATCGTCTCTTGGTCCAATTCGGGACCAACCAATTGTCTATCACCTGCGTCTGCCCAGCATAACGGTGATCAACACTTTCGTCCGTAGAGAGCTTCGAACGGTGCAACTTGAATGCTTGTATGGTAGCTGTTGTTATAGGTGAACTCAACCAAAGGTAGGTGAGTGTCCCAACTGCCACCAAGGTCCATTACGCAAGCTCGTAACATATCTTCAAGTGTCTGAATCGTTCTCTCACTTTGACCATCCGTCTGTGGATGAAATGTTGTGCTCAAATTCAACTGAGAACCAAACGCTTCTTGGAAAGATTGCCAAATCCTGGACACAAATCTTCCGTCTCTGTCAGATATAATTGAGATATGCACTCCATGACGTGCAACTATCTCCCTTAGGTACAGCTCAGCAAGCTTACCAGTGTTATCCTTTTCTCTAATCGGAAAAAAGTGCGCAGATTTTGTAAGACGGTCCATGATTACCCAAATCGTATCATGACCTCTGGGTGTCTTGGGCAACTTTGTTATGAAATCCATTTAGATCTGCTCCCACTTCCACATGGGTATCTCAGGTTGCTGCAGAAGACCTGAAGGCTTTTGATACTCGGCCTTTACTTTGGCACAAGTCAAGCATTTTAAAACATAGGTAGCAACATCGCCCTTCAGTCTTGGCCACCAATAATAATCCTTCAAATCTTGGTACATCTTGTCCGATCCTGTGAAACCTGTGATTCCGCGACCATCAAACAAATACCAAATCAATGAAATATTGTGTCTCGTACTTGGGATTTGTATAAACATGTGTATCATGTGCACATATCAATTCATGTTCGATTTCGAGCTTTAAATCGCTTTTTGGAAGGTTATACGCGAACTGATGCGTAAATATAACCAGTTTAATGCAACAAACACTCTGGAACAGTGAAATAGGCTTAACATACCTTAAATAACCTTTACATAACTTAGAAATAAGTTTTGGAAGGTTTGGTTTGTCGAAATCAAGTTTATTCGCTTACGGGGACTAAATTCGACAAACTGCGAAAGTATGCCGATTCGTACTGTAACAAACATTTTGGAACTTGATCATAAGTTAAACATACCCTAAATATCCTTTAGATAGCTTATAAATAGGCTTTGAGGGGTTCGGTATGCTAAAATAAACTTTTTGGTCATTCAGGGACTAAAAGCGTCAAAAAGTGCATAAGTTTGTATTTTCGCGCATATCTTACGTTCTGAATACATCCGGAAATCCAAAAATTTATGTAATCATTAAAATATTTTATTTTAGTGATTGGCATGATAAAATTCCATTCGTCGCGTAATTTGGATTGGTTTTCACGTCCGTTCGTGTTTCGTCGTAATTAACCGAATAATGTGATCGTACAGCCAAACGAACCGACATCTGACATATTTTTTAGCATGTTTCATGTCCCCTATGTTTAGGCATCATTGTAGAGCCTTGAAAATGGCTTAACAGGCCTCAAACGCATCAAAAATGGCCTTAAAAGCATGCAGGGACTGAAACTATAACTTCTGAAACTTGTTGCTGAGCTGGGGAGTCCAGGCGGGGCGCGTAAGCCCAAGGACTTACCTTACGCGGCCTGTGTAAGCATGTCAGATCAGCAAAACTGATTTCCAGCTTGTTCCAGCTGTTCCCCATGTTTGCAAATGGTTTTATCAAGTCCATGGGCTTGTTTTAGGTGCCCAAGGTATTCTAAAACAGGGGGTGCATGTGTACGGCTCAGAATGAAGCACGGTCACTTTAGGTTTAGTGCTTATATAGGGTCGTAAGATAAGCGGTCTAAACAACCACTTAGACTTTCGAACCCAACCCGTTTGGTCAATCATTAGGATACGACCAAGCACATTAGGTGACCATAGTTTTATAGGGAATAACCTTCCGAGGTTATACCTTATGGTCACTTCGTTTAGTTAGTTGTATGATAGGTAGTTTATATGCCTTAGGTAAATGACCAAAATGCCCTTATTGCAAATAAATTCATTTTAAACATATGTAACCTAAATTTTGACATCTAAACTGATTAGGAAACATTATTAGACTTGTTAAGGCATATAATACTTGTCATATGACTAGTTAGGCGGTCCGAATGCGTTTTTACGCGAACGACGCTTTAAAGTAGCGTAAGCTACCTAAACGGGTCGTAACAGGTCGTAAGCACTTAGGTTAGGTTTCGATTTAGTATGTAGGCTTTGTTAAACCATGTCATATGAGTTCCAATACTCATTTGGTTTACAAAACCTCATCCTATCCGATCTCCCGATTTAGGTCCGGTTATTAATGTAGTTACCTATATTAGGTGCCGTTTGATTTCCGTGATCCCTCTAGCTCTGCTTGGTTGTTGTTCAAGACTTCTAAGCATTCTCAAGTGAGTACATAGTCCCCTCTTTTACTGTTTTCAAACTGTTTTGGGGTGAAGCACATGTGCCTACTTGTTACTTTCATGCTTTTCATGCTTTCATAATATGTACTTGCTATGTTCATTAGTACACTTATAGTACGTGATTTCATTATGTTTTGCTATGTATGTTCTCTTAGCATGCTAGCATATTGATTTTTATAAATACTTTTATCGCATATGTTATCCAGATTATGGACACATTGTTTTACATTTTGAACTGTTTGAACCGTTTAAAGCTGTTTGATCTATGTGAATTATTTGTACTGTTAGAACCGTTTGAAACTGTTTGATTTATGTGAACCGTTTGAATCTGTTTGATCCGTTGATGTGAACCGTTTGAATCTGTTTGGACCGTTAGGTTAGGGAAGTGATTAGGTAACGGGGTGAGTGTAATGTGATAAAAGCATGGTGGATACGCCGCTGGTACTTCCTATATATAAGTGCTTTTAACACATTATATATCGTTGCGTTATCTAGATCACTTGGGCAAAGGTTATCAAAACAAAGTTATATTACAAGGTTTTTCTAACAATATTCGAGTTTATTACAAAAACAATTTACGATTTGGGTTTAGAAAACAAATGTTTTGAGTTAAGATTCATGGTATCGAGATTTTGTAAATTATAACTACACTGTTTTGACTTGGTTATTTCAATTTACATTACAAACATTTTACAAAACTTGGTTTTTTAATTATCAATTAACAAAGGTGTTTAAGTTATTTTCAAAATATAAACAAGCAATGAATCTGACACTCCCATAAAACCTATGTACTCGTCGGCATTTTTATGCTGACGTATTTTCACATGTGTTTCAGGTATCATAGTTGGTGATGATTGATGATGATATTGATGCATGCTCACATAGGAATGGACGAGGCCTTAGTGACTTAATAACAATGAAAGTCTATTTGTTCATGTTTTGTATCTAATTTCAATGTAATGTAATACATTTAATTCAATAAAACAAATTTTCAATCCATGTGTTATGAAACAATGATTCTGTTACAACACTCCCCGACGTTTCCGCCACGATTTGTTGTTTTACGTGGTCGGGGTGTGACAGAAAAGTTGGTATCAGAGCTCATGGTTGTAGGGAATTAGGTTATTAGTAATGCTTTGACCTAGTCTATAACCTTCCTAGGACCCTAACGTGAGTTTACTTGCGTTTAGTCATAAAACAATACCGTCGCGTATCTTTAGGTGACAACCACAATGAGAACACAAATTTTGAATCCGCTTTGAAAACTAATCACCTGTTCTAGGATGATTTATTATAAGGTTTTGAACCTTCAAAGTTTTCAAATTCTCGTCAAAGTTTGGGGCTAAATAATGTGAACACGTGCAAACTGGAAGGGTGGGTGCATGTACCCTGAATTTTCTGTCTAAGGCTAGAGTGTTCGTATAAATCCGCAGTATCGGACCAGTCACTCTTACTTGGGAACTCTTGGGGTGAGTGTCCACTTATAGGCGAGCATGTCTTTGCGATACATTATGAGGATCTATTTACTTTGATTCATCCTTTGTATGTCGTTTGTTTACTTCATGGTTCGAACAAATGACCATCACCCATGCTTTTTGGTCGGTAATTATTCTTACCCAATACCTTTTCACTTGTTTTCTCTCATGCTTCCTCTTTTAGAATGCCTCCACGACACGACAATCAGGTACCTAATGAAGAACTGGCGGCTATCATTACACAGCAAATGGCTGCTGCAATCCCTAACATCATTGCTCAATGTAACCTAGCCCTCAACAACAATAATGCTCCATAGAACTTCAAGACGTTCAACTCTGCCCAGCCATCAAAATTCTCTGGGTCTCAAGGAGCGACTGCACTTCTGCAATGGTTCGAGAGTCTAGAGAGCACCTTCAGACACGTTCAGTGTCCAAACGACTGAAAGGTGGAGTTCGCATCTAGTGTTTTTGAGAAACGAGCTTTAACATGGTGGAATGGTGTAATGAGAGATAGGGGTGTCGAGGTAGCACTGGCTCAAACCTGGGAAGAGCTTCGAGCTCTAATGACGAGGGAATTATGTCCTCGTCATGAGATTAGAGCATTGGAAAGGGAATTCGACGATCTTAAGCAAGATAGCGGTGAGCATCGAGCCTATACGGACCGTTATGAGGAGTTAAGTCTGTTATGCCCGAACATGGTCACGCCTTTGGATAAGGCAATCGAAAAGTACATTGATGGCCTCCCTGACTCGGTACAAGATATTGTGACTGGTAGCAACCCCACTACAGTTAGACAGGCCATTGAGCTATCCGCTACCTTGACTGAATCTCAGATCAGGAAAGGTAAGCTTTTCCGAAAGGGTGACAAGAAACCGATCGAGGAATCGAAACCAAAGGAAGAGCAGACTGAATCCTCCAAGAAGTCAAAGAAGCGAAAGGCTTCTCAGAACTTCACCGTGGTCGCTCACAATGATCAAGCTGTCCCCAACCAACCGGCTCAACCCCCTGCTAAGAAGCCATACAACGGAACCGCACCCTTGTGCAACCAATGTAGCCTTCATCATCATGCTAGTGTGAAGTGCCGCAAATGCCAAATTTGTGGACTTATTGGTCATACAGCAAGAGTTTGCCCAACTGTAGCTGCACCAAATCAAGCTGGCAACAATCCTGCTCAAGCCCATTTTCCACCAGGTTCTTGCTTCAACTGTGGCGAGATGGGCCATTTTCGAAGAAATTGCCCAAAGCTTGCTGATGCGAATCCAGCGCAGGGATGAGCATCTGACCGATTGGAAGACAACACTATTTAGAAATTAATCAAGCCTTATGTATTATTTTCTTTTGTTGCCATGGTCTGTAAAACAGTTGTTATTGCTGTTTATAAATAAATCTTTTATTTACATTGCAATGTATTTATGTGGTTGCATAAATAAACAGCATATCCCCTACAATACTGACAACCAAGGAACCGTATTCCTTGAAAAACAGACTACTCCCAAAATCCTTCCATTTTTTGATCTCTTGCGTTTTCCACGAAAATCCTAAGTACCCGTTTCTTCCAAGGAAACAAAGTACAAGGCGCAAGTTACAACTTTGGACAAATACCCAAAGTGACTCTATAAATCCTTAATAGGGTACCTAAGGGTATTTCCATAAGTCCTTAATTGTTGTCTACCTTAATTCGAATATTACGTTTCCTTGTAAACGAAATCGAATTTTTAGAAGATCATCCTATCTTTGCTGATAGATTCTTGAGGACGTTGAAGTCCGTCGACTGGGTTCCTGGTGTACCTTGAATACCCATGTTCAAATCATCGTCAAGATAATAACAATTAATAACAAACTGAAACAAATTAACAACCAAGAAAACAATTATGTGCTTATGTGTTTATGTGTTGACCCAATCAAAGTTGTCTCAAGCTTGTTCAAATTCTATCCCTTTCACATTATAAAACAAACTGTGCGGACTGTGCAAGAAATTACGTAATTATGGATGCATACATAATTATGGAATTTAGTGCACAGAAACCACAGCAAGTTTTGTCATGTGTCTAGAGTTAATTCTATTCATTTCCATTTCTGATGAAGCACCCGTTGAAAATGACTCCGTCCGATCATTTTCGTTTCTGAAGAATGTCCGTTGAGGAAATGAATATCCATTTGATTATCCTTTTCATTTCCATTTCTGATGAAGCACCCGTTGAAAATGACTCCGTCCGTTCATTTTCATTTCTGAAGAATGTCCGTTGAGGAAATGAATATCCGTTTGATTATCCTTTTCATTTCCATTTCTGATGAAGCACCCGTTGAAAATGACTCCATCCGATCATTTTCGTTTCTGAAGAATGTCCGTTGAGGAAATGAATATCCGGTTGATTATCCTTTTCATTTCCGTTTCTGAGGAAGCACCCGTTGAAAATGACTCCGTCCGTTCATTTTCGTTTCTGAAGAATGTCCGTTGAGGAAATGAATATCCGTTTGATTATCCTTTCCATTTCCGTTTCTGAGGAAGCACCCATTGAAAATGACTCCGTCCGTTTATTTTCATTTCTAAAGAATGTCCGTTGAGGAAATGAATATCCGTTTGATTATCCTTTTCATTTCCGTTTCAGAGGAAGCACCCGTTGAAAATGACTCCGTCCATTCATTTTCGTTTCTGAAGAATGTCCGTTGAGGAAATGAATATCCGTTTGATTATCCTTTTCATTTCCGTTTTTGGGGAAGCACCCGTTGAAAATGACTCCGTCCGTTCATTTTCGTTTCTGAAGAATGTCCGTTGAGGAAATGAGTATCCGTTTGATTATCCTTTTCATTTCCGTTTCTTAGGAAGCACCCGTTGAAAATGACTTCGCCCGTTCATTTTCGTTTCTGAAGAATGTCCGTTGAAGAAATGAATATCCGTTTGATTATCCTTTTCATTTCCATTTCTGAGGAAGCACCCGTTGAAAATGACTCCGTCCGTTCATTTTCGTTTCTGAAGAATGTCCGTTGAGGAAATGAATATCCGCTTGATTATCCTTTTCATATCCATTTCTGAAGAATGCCCGTTGAGGAAAATGACTCCGTCTGTTCATTTTCGCTTCTGAAGAATGTCCGTTAAAGAAAATGACAGGATTATGCCTTGCATATCTTTGATGGTTATTTAACACAAAGTCACAGACAGACTCCTACGAATAAATTTCGGGACGAAATTTCCTAAAGTGCATAAGTTTGCATTTTCGCGCATATCTTACATTCAGAATACATCCAGACATCCAAAAATTTATGTAATCATTAAAATATTTTATTTTAGTGATTGGCATGATAAAATTCCATTCGTCGCGTAATTTGGATCGTTTTTCACGTCTGTTCGTGTTTCGTCATAATTAACCGAATAACGTGATCGTACGGCCAAACGAACCGACATCCTACATATTTTTGAGCATGTTTCATGTCCCCTATGTTTAGGCATCATTGTAGAGCCTTGAAAATGGCTTAACGGGCCTCAAACGCATCGAAAATGGCCTTAAAAGCATGCTGGGACAGAAACTGTAACTTTTGAAACTTGTTGCTGAACTGGGGAATCCAGGCGGGGCGCGTAAGCCCAGGGACTTACCTTACGCGGCCCGTGTAAGCATGTCAGATCAGCAAAACTGATTTCCAGCTTGTTCCAGCTGTTCCCCATGTTTTCAAATGGTTTTATCAAGTCTATGGGCGTGTTTTAGGTGCCCATGGTATTCTAAAACAGGGGGTGCATGTGTACGGCTCAGATCGAAGCACGACTTTCGATGAACGATCTTAACGGTTACCCGAAAACTATAAATACCCCACCCCTTTTCACCTGCAACTCACACTTGATCTGATTCATTCTCTAAGTTGGAGTGTTTGCACTTCATACCTGAGAATAGATAGATCAAACCTCCATTTCTTGGACCCGTTGTAAGTATTCTTTCGTTCTTTTACGCGTTTTAAGCACGAATGTCACACCCCGACCACGTAGAACATACAAAACGTGGCGGAAACATCGGGGAGTGTTGTAACAGAATTAATGTTTCACAACCATAGAAATTTAAGTTTCGATTTATTGATTAAAAGTGTTACAATGTCTTAACAAACAAGGAAATACAACATAATTAACTAGTCTTGCATCTTTTATTGTCACTAAAGCCCAAGTCTGCCTATGTGTATCTTGATCATCTTATGCAACAGCTCCTGAAAAACACATGTGAAAATAGGTACGTCAGCATAAAAATGCCTGTGAGATACATAGGTTTTGTGAAAATAGGTTTCATGACTTATGTTTGAGAAAATGTTTAGTCATGAACCTTGTAATTTGCTTTGTCTTTGTAAATCATTTGAAAAACAATAAGTTCAGATGATATGTATAAATAAGAAAATAATGCATGGTTAAATGAGTAACCATGTGAAAATGAGTTTGTATAAGTTAAGTTGTTTGTAAAACAATGTATTGTGAAAAGTATGTTATTTGTATAAAATGTTATATGTATCAAACTGAAATGATTCAAATAACGCTACTATATGTAATACCATACAAACACTTATATATAGGAAGTACCAGCGGCGTATCCACCATGCTTGTATCATATTACACACGCATCGTTACTTAATCACTTAATCAAACCAAACCAACAATGTAAAATGTTCATGTCTAATGTAAATCATGTAATGTATAACCAATGTCAAAAGTGTTTATGTGTCAAATGTAAACCATGTAATATGTAACCAAAATGATATGTATGGCTAGTGAAAATGCATCAACTAAACCATAGATGAAATGCACAAAACAAAGCATTGAACTAAAACTTGGTTTAAATCAAAGCTATGTTTTGTGTAAATGCATGATCAATGTAAATTCATGTAATATGTAAACCAAACTGATCTGTATGGCTAGTGATAAATATCAACTAAACCATATGCACAAAACAAAGTATTGAAGTAAAACTTGGTTTAAATCAAAGCTATGTTTTGTGTAAATGCATGCTCTACTGATACGAACATCTATGCGGTATTGTTATAATGCATACATCCAAGCCTTGAGACTGTGGCGATAAACCCTTAAACCACTTAAAGGTTTATCTAAATTATGTATATCGAATTCGGTCATTCCTTTCATCCCCTTTCCCTGGGATGTCCGGAACGGGAGTTGTCAATTCCTATGGTACCACTTCCTACTAACGAACGGCGTAGCTAATGTTAATGAATGTATTGTTCCATTGTAAACAACCCAAATGTCATAACAAAATGTAAGCATGTGATGAAAACGGTGTACTAAGTATGCACGCAATGGACATACATAGCATAAAATGTAAATGTAAAACAATGTACTAAGTAATGCACACAGTGGGCACACCTAGCATGAAATGTAATGTAAAACGATGTACTAAGTAATGCACACAATGGGCACACCTAGCATGAAATGTAATGAAATCATGTACTATAATGTACTAACGAACATAGCATGTATATGATGTGAAAACAGGAAAGCTTGAAAGTAACAAGTAGGCACATGTGTTTCACCCCAAAACAGTTTGGAAAACAGTAAAAGAGGGGTCTATGTACTCACTTGAGATTGCTCAGAAGTCCTTGAGTAACAACCAAACAATGCTAGAGATCGCGGATATCAAACGGCACCTAATATAGGTAACTATGTTAATTAACCAGACCTAGATCGGAAGATCGGGTAGCATTAGGGTTTGTAAACCAAACGAGTGTAGAGACTCGTGTCATTTGGTTTAACAAAGCCTACATACTAAATGAAACTTAACCTAAGTGTTTTCGACCCATTACGACCCGTTTAGGTAGCTTATGCTACTTTAACGCGTCGTTCGCGTGAAACGCGTTCGGACCGCCTAACTAGTCCTATGACAAGTGTTATATGCCTAAACATGTTACATAATCAGTTATGTGACAAAAGTTTAGGTTACATATGCTTAATTCCCAATTATACATGAAAAGGGTATTCTGGTAATTTACCTAAGGCATATAAACTACCTATCATACAACTACTTAAACGATGTGACCATAAGGTATAACCTCGGAAGGTTATTCCCTATAATCTATGGTCACCTAATGTATTTGGTCGGATCCTAATGATCGACCAAACTGGGTCGAGTTCGAAGGTATAGGCGATTTATTAGATCGCCTACCCTACGACCCTAGACAACGTGGTAATCAGTGGGCATAGTCCCAAGGGACTATGACCAACGTGATTACACTCACGTTGCGAAGTTCAAACGAACTTCGCATTGACCATTACTGGTCAACGCTGAAAGTCAAACAAAGTTTGACTTTCTGACTCGAAAAGCAATAAAATAAGGAAAAGAACGAAAGAATACTTACGAAGGGTCCCCGAATGCTAATCCCGATTCAAGAATCTCAGGTATGAAACAATGGTTTCAACTTAGAGGTTCTCAAATCAGAATTCTTGTAATTTTGAAGTTGTGGGGTGGGGTATTTATAGTTTTTGGGTAACCGTTAAGATCGTTTCATGGAAACCGTGCTCGAATCTCATGCGTACACTTGTCGGAAACTCATGGTAGCTAAAAATGGGTCTAAATGAGCTGAATGTGCATGTGCAAATGTGTGGGTGAGGTTACAACAGCTGGAAACTGCTGACTGTTTAGTCTGATCTGTTCTGCAGGTTGCCTTACGGACCTCAAAGCTGCCAATGTTGAGGCCCGTATGGTAACAACTTTGGCAGATTTACAGTTTTGGTCCCTGCAGTGAAATCAGCCCATTTTCGACACGTTTAAGGCCCGTTAACCCCATTTCAAAGCTCTAGAATGAAGTTAAAGTATAGGGAACTTAAAATATGTTCAAAAATATGTCGGATGTCGGTTCGTTTGGCCGTACGAACGCGATGTTCGCTTAATTACGACGGAATGCGCACAAGCGCGAAAAACGATCCAAATGACGCGACGAATGGATTTTTGGCAAGCCAAACACTAAAGCATAATATAGTCATGCTTACATAATTTTTTTGGATGTCCGGATGTATTCAGAACGTAAGTTATGCGCGAAAATGCAAACTTGTGCACTTTTTGACACTTTTAGTCCCTGAATGACCCAAAAGTTTATTTTAGCACACCGAACCCCTTAAAGCCTATTTCTAAGCTATGTAAAGGATATTTATGGTGTGTTTAACTTATGTTCATGTTCTGGAATGTCTGTTACAGTTCAAATTGGCATACTTTCGCAGTTTGTCAACTTTAGTCCCTGTAAGTGATTTAACTTGATTTTGCCATACCAAAGCCTTCAAAACTTATTTCTAAGTTATGTAAAGGTTATTTAAGGTATGTTAAGCCTATTTCACTATTCCGGAGTGTTCGTTGCATTAAACTGGTTATATTTACGCATCGGTGCGCGTATAACCTTCCAGAAAGCGATTTAGAGTTTGAAATTGAACGAGAATTGATATGTGCAAATGATACACATATTTTTACAAATCCCAAGTATGAAATATAATATTTCATTGGTTTGGTATTTGTTTGATGGCCGTGGAGGCGCAGGTGTTACAGTCTCCCCTACTTTAGGAAATTTCGTCCCGAAATTTATTTAGAGGAAACTTGTGAGAGCTTGAAAGCATGAAGTTGAAAAGATCGAACAACATTGGTTAGGGTTCTGAACTTCTAGTAACTTTAATAACATCATGATTGCAATGTAAGAGGGATACTTATATACAAGTATATAAAGCGTCATTGGTGCGTCCACCGTACCTCCATTACATCGTTCTCATTTCGTTATTGTTGTCACTATCGGTTCTTACACATAATAAATCTTACTGGGTTTCTGTGCACTAAATTTCATAATTATGTACGCGTCCATAATCAGACAATTCCTTGCACAGTTCACACAGTCTATTTTATAATGTGTAAGGGAAAACCAACTGAACAATCCTGTGATGAGTGTGACTAGACCGCCATAGAGTCCTTTTGACTAAATCAATAAATGATCTAAATAGACTATCAAGGAGTCTGTCCAGCTACATCACTAGATGTCGTTCTTTAACCAAATTGTGAATCAATCTTTTTGATTAGACCACTAAAGGGTCTCTTATGAATCATGGAGCAGTACTATATAATCCAAGGGTCTTAACTATTACATAGAAGCCCATTAAGGATTGAAGGTAGTACCTTTTGAATATCCTGCTACGAATCTCTCATATGAAGATATGAAAGATCCTGCGAGGATTTGGATAACGAATATCCAGAGTATTAAAAACACAAAAATGCATAAAAGAAAACATGAGATGAATAAACACATAGTCACATAACCACAAAATTGTTTAACTAGAAGTTTGTTCTGCTAACAGAGTACATGTATTTAAAGCGCACTAGGAATCCATCTTGTGGATTTCATTTGGTACTTTAAACATTTTCAAGAATCTAACTATAAAGATAGAAAGATTTTTAAAAGAAAAATTCGATTTCGATTTTAAGGAACCGAAATGTTCGAATTTAGGTATATAAGGAATCCAATTAAGGACTCTGATTTGAATGATAATCATCCACAAGGATCTAATTGTGAAGATAAAAAGATCCCATATGGATTTTAGAAGTTGAAGATGTTTTGAAACCTTGCACTGGACGTGCTTATATCAAAACATGATGTAAAAATGCTTATGAAGTTGAGATGCTTGTTATGTCAAGGCGACATATGAAGCAGAATTTGAAGGTTAAGTAAATGTATGAGGAAAAATATTTTTGAAAACTATGCATGGGGTTCTTTTAAGAAAAAAAATGTGTTTACCGTTTTTTGAAACCTTATATATAATACTTTTGAAATAAAGTAGGTGTATTAGATAGATATATTTACAAAAAAAATGTTTTAAAATCATGAGAGATGAATTTTGAAATTATGTATAAGGTTTTTGAAAGACATGAATGATGCTTTTCGAAATCATGCACTTGATAAGAAAATGTATTGTGTTAATATTGCCTTCAGACTATATGAAATATTTTGAAATTAGGAAGGTTGGTTTTGATAACATGGCTAATGTTTTTGAAATAACATAGATAATGTATTTAGATAAATTGTTTTCAAACTATATGAAATGTTTTGAGATCATGAAGATTTTTTTTGAAATACTTGTACTGTATATGTTGAAAAATCAAAACGTAATGGGTATGAGATTTGAAAATATCCTTAGTTATCTAACCAAGGATTCAAAGGCACAGATGTGCAGAAGCATGATCACTCATAATGTCACTTTATTTTCTGTACTATGTTTCTTAGAATGAAACGAGTACTTAAAATTTTTGAGGGAATCATGAGCGATCATTTGAAAGAGAGAAATCACAAGAGTAGTTTGTAAGGAACATAGTTCCTTGATGTAGGTATCATAGGAAAAATCATACACACATGTAATTATACTTGTATATCAGAATTGTGAACAACAACTTTTATTTATGAACAAGACATATTGTTTCACAATACACGAAAATAAAAGAAACAAAGGCATAAGACAGCAACATCCTTTGTTCAGCCGAATGCTCATCCAAGGGTTGGATTTGCACTGACTATCTTCGGGCAGTTGTTCCTGAAATGGCTCGTATCGCCACAGTTGTAGCAAGTACCACGCGGAAAACGAGCTCCTGAAAAACACATGTGAAAATAGGTACGTCAGCATAAAAATGCCTGTGAGATACATAGGTTTTGTGAAAATAGGTTTCATGACTTATGTTTGAGAAAATGTTTAGTCATGAACCTTGTAATTTGCTTTGTCTTTGTAAATCATTTGAAAAACAATAAGTTCAGATGATATGTATAAATAAGAAAATAATGCATGGTTAAATGAGTAACCATGTGAAAATGAGTTTGTATAAGTTAAGTTGTTTGTAAAACAATGTATTGTGAAAAGTATGTTATTTGTATAAAATGTTATATGTATCAAACTGAAATGATTCAAATAACGCTACTATATGTAATACCATACAAACACTTATATATAGGAAGTACCAGCGGCGTATCCACCATGCTTGTATCATATTACACACGCATCGTTACTTAATCACTTAATCAAACCAAACCAACAATGTAAAATGTTCATGTCTAATGTAAATCATGTAATGTATAACCAATGTCAAAAGTGTTTATGTGTCAAATGTAAACCATGTAATATGTAACCAAAATGATATGTATGGCTAGTGAAAATGCATCAACTAAACCATAGATGAAATGCACAAAACAAAGCATTGAACTAAAACTTGGTTTAAATCAAAGCTATGTTTTGTGTAAATGCATGATCAATGTAAATTCATGTAATATGTAAACCAAACTGATCTGTATGGCTAGTGATAAATATCAACTAAACCATATGCACAAAACAAAGTATTGAAGTAAAACTTGGTTTAAATCAAAGCTATGTTTTGTGTAAATGCATGCTCTACTGATACGAACATCTATGCGGTATTGTTATAATGCATACATCCAAGCCTTGAGACTGTGGCGATAAACCCTTAAACCACTTAAAGGTTTATCTAAATTATGTATATCGAATTCGGTCATTCCTTTCATCCCCTTTCCCTGGGATGTCCGGAACGGGAGTTGTCAATTCCTATGGTACCACTTCCTACTAACGAACGGCGTAGCTAATGTTAATGAATGTATTGTTCCATTGTAAACAACCCAAATGTCATAACAAAATGTAAGCATGTGATGAAAACGGTGTACTAAGTATGCACGCAATGGACATACATAGCATAAAATGTAAATGTAAAACAATGTACTAAGTAATGCACACAGTGGGCACACCTAGCATGAAATGTAATGTAAAACGATGTACTAAGTAATGCACACAATGGGCACACCTAGCATGAAATGTAATGAAATCATGTACTATAATGTACTAACGAACATAGCATGTATATGATGTGAAAACAGGAAAGCTTGAAAGTAACAAGTAGGCACATGTGTTTCACCCCAAAACAGTTTGGAAAACAGTAAAAGAGGGGTCTATGTACTCACTTGAGATTGCTCAGAAGTCCTTGAGTAACAACCAAACAATGCTAGAGATCGCGGATATCAAACGGCACCTAATATAGGTAACTATGTTAATTAACCAGACCTAGATCGGAAGATCGGGTAGCATTAGGGTTTGTAAACCAAACGAGTGTAGAGACTCGTGTCATTTGGTTTAACAAAGCCTACATACTAAATGAAACTTAACCTAAGTGTTTTCGACCCATTACGACCCGTTTAGGTAGCTTATGCTACTTTAACGCGTCGTTCGCGTGAAACGCGTTCGGACCGCCTAACTAGTCCTATGACAAGTGTTATATGCCTAAACATGTTACATAATCAGTTATGTGACAAAAGTTTAGGTTACATATGCTTAATTCCCAATTATACATGAAAAGGGTATTCTGGTAATTTACCTAAGGCATATAAACTACCTATCATACAACTACTTAAACGATGTGACCATAAGGTATAACCTCGGAAGGTTATTCCCTATAATCTATGGTCACCTAATGTATTTGGTCGGATCCTAATGATCGACCAAACTGGGTCGAGTTCGAAGGTATAGGCGATTTATTAGATCGCCTACCCTACGACCCTAGACAACGTGGTAATCAGTGGGCATAGTCCCAAGGGACTATGACCAACGTGATTACACTCACGTTGCGAAGTTCAAACGAACTTCGCATTGACCATTACTGGTCAACGCTGAAAGTCAAACAAAGTTTGACTTTCTGACTCGAAAAGCAATAAAATAAGGAAAAGAACGAAAGAATACTTACGAAGGGTCCCCGAATGCTAATCCCGATTCAAGAATCTCAGGTATGAAACAATGGTTTCAACTTAGAGGTTCTCAAATCAGAATTCTTGTAATTTTGAAGTTGTGGGGTGGGGTATTTATAGTTTTCGGGTAACCGTTAAGATCGTTTCATGGAAACCGTGCTCGAATCTCATGCGTACACTTGTCGGAAACTCATGGTAGCTAAAAATGGGTCTAAATGAGCTGAATGTGCATGTGCAAATGTGTGGGTGAGGTTACAACAGCTGGAAACTGCTGACTGTTTAGTCTGATCTATTCTGCAGGTTGCCGTACGGACCTCAAAGCTGCCAATGTTGAGGTCCGTATGGTAACAACTTTGGCAGATTTACAGTTTTGGTCCCTGCAGTGAAATCAGCCCATTTTCGACACGTTTAAGGCCCGTTAACCCCATTTCAAAGCTCTAGAATGAAGTTAAAGTATAGGGAACTTAAAATATGTTCAAAAATATGTCGGATGTCGGTTCGTTTGGCCGTACGAACGCGATGTTCGCTTAATTACGACGGAATGCGCACAAGCGCGAAAAACGATCCAAATGACGCGACGAATGGATTTTTGGCAAGCCAAACACTAAAGCATAATATAGTCATGCTTACATAATTTTTTTGGATGTCCGGATGTATTCAGAACGTAAGTTATGCGCGAAAATGCAAACTTGTGCACTTTTTGACACTTTTAGTCCCTGAATGACCCAAAAGTTTATTTTAGCACACCGAACCCCTTAAAGCCTATTTCTAAGCTATGTAAAGGATATTTATGGTGTGTTTAACTTATGTTCATGTTCCGGAATGTCTGTTACAGTTCAAATTGGCATACTTTCGCAGTTTGTCAACTTTAGTCCCTGTAAGCGATTTAACTTGATTTTGCCATACCAAAGCCTTCAAAACTTATTTCTAAGTTATGTAAAGGTTATTTAAGGTATGTTAAGCCTATTTCACTATTCCGGAGTGTTCGTTGCATTAAACTGGTTATATTTACGCATCGGTGCGCGTATAACCTTCCAGGAAGCGATTTAGAGTTTGAAATTGAACGAGAATTGATATGTGCAAATGATACACATATTTTTACAAATCCCAAGTATTAAATATAATATTTCATTGGTTTGGTATTTGTTTGATGGCCGTGGAGGCACAGGTGTTACAACGAAAGTCAAACAGTGTTTGACTTTCAGCTTTGACCAGTTTATGGTCAACACGAAGTTCGTTTGAACTTCGCAACGTGAGCGTAATCACAATGGTTATAGTCCCTTGTGACTATACCTACTGATTACCACGTTATTTAGGTTTAGTGACGAGTCATAGTTTCGGTCAAAATGCGCGTTTATGCGTATTTTGCAACCAAACTATTCTTGGGTATCAAAACCCTTTGTTTTGATACCAAACCTATTTTCTAAATTCGTTAAACATCTTTTAACATATTTAACTCGTCACTTTAGGTTTAGTGCTTATATAGGGTCGTAAGATAAGAGGTCTAAATAACCGCTTAGACTTTCGAACCTGACCCGTTTGGTCGATCATTAGGATCCGACCAAGCACATTAGGTGACCATAGTTGTATAGGGAATAACCTTCCGAGGTTATACCTTATGGTCACTTCGTTTAGTTAGTTGTATGATAGGTAGTTTATATGCCTTAGGTAAATGACCAAAATGCCCTTTTTGCGCATAAATTCATTTTAAACATATGTAACCTCAATTTTGACATCTAAACTGATTAGGAAACATTATTAGATTTGTTAAGGCATATAATACTTGTCATATGACTAGTTAGGCGGTCCGAACGCGTTTTTACGCGAACGACGCTTTAAAGTAGCGTAAGCTACCTAAACGGGTCGTAACGGGTCGTAAGCACTTAGGTTAGGTTTCGATTTAGTATGTAGGCTTTCTTAAACCATGTTATATGAGTTCCAATACTCATTTGGTTTGCGAAACCTCATCCTATCCGATCTCCCGATTTAGGTCCGGTTATTAATGTAGTTACTTATATTAGGTGTCGTTTGATTTTCGTGATCCCTCTAGCTTTGCTTGGTTGTTGTTCAAGACTTCTAAGCATTCTCAAGTGAGTACATAGTTCCCTCTTTTACTGTTTTCAAACTGTTTTGGGGTGAAGCACATGTGCCTACTTGTTACTTTCATGCTTTTCATGCTTTCATAATATGTACTTGCTATGTTCATTAGTACACTTATAGTACATGATTTCATTATGTTTTCCTATGTATGTTCTCTTAGCATGCTAGCACATTGATTTTTATAAATACTTTTGTCGCATATGTTATCTAGCATATGGACACATTGTTTTACATTTTGAACTGTTTGAACCGTTTGAAGCTGTTTGATCTATGTGAATTATTTGTACTGTTAGAACCGTTTGAAACTGTTTGATTTATGTGAACCGTTTGAATCTGTTTGATCCATTTATGTGAACCGTCTGAATCTGTTAGAACCGTTGGGTTAGGGAAGTGATTAGGTAACGGGGCGAGTGTAATGTGATAAAAGCATGGTGGATACGCCGCTGGTACTTCCTATATATAAGTGCTTTTAACACATTATATATCGTTGCGTTATCTAGATCACTTGGGCAAAGGTTATCAAAACAAAGTTATATTACAAGGTTTTTCTAACAATATTTGAGTTTATTACAAAAACAATTTACGATTTGGGTTTACAAAACAATTGTTTTGAGTTAAGATTCATGGTATCGTGATTTTGTAAATTATAACTACACTGTTTTGACTTGGTTATTTCAAATTACATTACAAACATTTTACAAAACTTGGTTTTCTAATTATAAATTAACAAAGGTGTTCAAGTTTTTTTCAAAATATAAACGAGCCATGAATCTGACACTCCCATAAAACCTATGTACTCACCGGCATTTTTATGTTGACGTATTTTCACATGTGTTTCAGGTATCATAGTTGGTGATGATCGATGATGATATTGATGCATGCTCACATAGGAATGGACGAGGCCTTAGTGACTTAATAACAATGAAAGTCTATTTGTTCATGTTTTGTATCTAATTTCAATGTAATGTAATACATTTAATTCAATAAAACAAAATTTCAATCCATGTGTTATGAAACAATGATTCTGTTACAACACTCCCCGATGTTTCCGCCATGATTTGTTGTTTTACGTGGTCGGGGTGTGACAGATCCTGGGTGGATCGAGTACCTCGATTTATGAGCTTCATCGAAAATAACATCTCTAAGACCACCAAAGAGGGGAACCCAAATTTGTCCCATAAAATACAAAGTTCCTTCCTCATTGGGCACCAACTTCTTCTCCAACCCACAGAGATATTCATCCTTAAGGTTCTCTTTCTTAAGAGCTTCTCTCTATGCGGCGCGAATACGCAACGAGAGGTCTGTCTGAATGATCATCTCTAAAGCCCTAACCCTTATGGGCTTAATCCTCTCCTTCCGACTTAAGGCGTCTGCCACCACATTCGCCTTTCTTGGGTGATATTTGATTTCGCAATCATAATCATTTAGCAACTCAACCCATCATCGCTGTCTCATGTTAAGCTCTTTTTGATCGAATATGTGCTGAAGGCTCTTGTGAACGGTAAAGATAGTGCATCGGGTGCCATACAAATAATGTCGCCAAATCTTTAAAGCAAACACCACTGCGCCTAATTCCAAATCATGTGTGGTGTAGTTTTTCTCATGACCCTTTAGCTGGCACAAAGCATAAGCGATAACCTTTTGTCGCTGCATCAGCACACAGCCCAATCCCTGACGCGAGGCGTCACAGTATACCACCAAGTCTTCAGTGCCTTCGGGTAGGGATAATATGGGTGCGTCGCAAAGCTTGTCCTTAAGCAACTGAAATGCTTCCTCTTGTTTATCTCCCGATTCATACTTCTTGTCCTTTTGAGTAAGGGAGGTCAGCGGTTGAGCGATTTCAGAAAAATCCTCAATGAATCGACGATAATACCCTGCTAAACCCAAAAACTGTCGGATCTCAGTTGGCGTCTTCGGGGTTTCCCAATTCTTAATCACCTCGATTTTGGTGGGATCCACATGGATTCCATCTTCATTCACTACATGACCAAGGAATTGTACTTCACGCAGCCAGAACTCGCACTTCGAGAACTTAGCATACAGTTTCTCCTTCTTGAGCAGCTCTAAGATGGCTCTGAGGTGTTGCTCATGGTCTTCTTTTGTCCGCGAATAGATCAAAATATCAACGATAAATACAATCACGAATTTATCGAGATATGGTTTGCAAACTCGGTTCATCAAATCCATAAACACAGCCGGTGCATGTGTCAAACCAAATGGCATCACTAGAAACTCGTAATGTCCATAACGAGTTCTAAAGGCAGTCTTCGGTATGCTCTCTTCTTGAATCCGCAGCTGGTGATAACCTGATTGAAGATCGATTTTGGAGTAATAACTCGAACCTTGAAGTTGATCGAAGAGGTCATCAATCATCGGCAAAGGATACCGATTCTTGATGGTTAACTTGTTCAGCTCTCGGTAGTCAATGCACATACGGAAACTACCGTCCTTCTTTTTGACAAACAAAACTGGAGCTCCCCAGGGTGAGAAGCTTGGTCTAATGAATCCCTTGTCCAAAAGCTCCTGAAGTTGCGTCGACAACTCTTGCATTTCGGAAGGCGCAAGTCGATAAGGTGCTTTGGCTACAGGCGCGGCGCCTGGAACCAAGTCAATATGGAATTCGACTTGTCGTTGGGGCGGTAATCCTGGCAAGTCTTCGGGGAAGACTTCAGGATATTCTCTTACCACAGGGATATCTTCCAGCTTCGGTTCCTCGGCTTCTTTATTAACAATGTGAGCCAAGAAGGCAACACATCCTTTCTGCAAAAACTTTTGGGCCTTCAAACAACTGATAATCCTTAGAGGTGTATCATGCTTTTCTTCGTGCACTACTATCGTATCTTCATTCGCCATCGGAATGTAGGCCTGTCAATGGATTGGATATTGATCCATATCCAATCCAATCTGATCCATTTAAATCACTTATTGGATCATAAAAAATATCCACCAATCCATTAATTAATCCAATGGATCAATCCATTTATCCATTTAATTATATGGATCGATCCATGATCCATCCGGATCTATCCATTACTAAATAAAAAAAAGAGAAACAAACGGCACTCTCTTAGGGTTTCATTGTGTACAATCGTCGATCACTCAGCCTGCAATCCTCGATCTCACACCTCATCTTATCTGCAATCGTCGATCTCCACCATCTCCGTCCCACCTCCTTCGACCTCCAATCCACCGCAATCATCGTTTCATCGGAGACCCCAATTGCAACCACCACCACCGTTCGCAGCCACTACGACCACTCGCAACTACCACCACCGTAAGTCCTCTCAACTTCTCACACTGATTCAACAAATTTCTCACTTATGTTTCGTTTTTTCATGCTTTGTTAGGTTTAAAATTGTTGATTCGATGTTTTATTTGATGTAAATTGTGTTTAGGTTTTGCTGAATATATTACCTCTGTTTCTTGATTCTTGATTTAGTTGTGTAATTGTTTGAAGAAATGACGTTGCTTTTAATGTTTTGTTTGAAGAAATTAATTGCTTTTAACACATACAGTGCTCGTTTTGAAGTAACAAGTAGTAGCGTTTAGTGTAAGGGAAATGTGTAACACCTCGAAAATTCACGTCCTATAATGTTGACACGTGTCATAAGTTTGAACGTGTGAAAGAATATTCTTGAAGGACTGAAGTTAACAAGCATGGAAAGTATGTGAATATACGAGTTCTAAATGTCAACAGTGAATAAAAAAAAACACTGTACATTAACCCTACATGATGCCCATACCTTCAAACGAATAAATCATGGATCATACGAAGCTAAATATGAAAGAAAGTGAGAGATTACAAACTACAGGGGTTAAATGTGTCAACATGTTTAAGTTATACCTCCGAGTGACCTTTTAGCAAACCCGAAGCTTTGTAACGGTAAATTATGCTCACTAGAATGCACGATAAAAATTTCATAAAGTTTCGTTATCGTATGAGAAAGTTATGATCAAATTCGTATGCGAAGGGTTAAAGCGTCAATGTTGAAAGTTATGGCTTTACGGGTGATAACAAAGTGATCAAGGACTAAATAAAGTGGGTACAAGTCCTAAATCCCTTGTAGGTAAATAAGAAGGGGTCAAATTGCAATACATAAAGGTTACTTGACCTTTCGGAAGGGCCAAGAGTCATTTATGCAAGAAATAGAAGTTTTGGAGGCTGATCAGAAGCCTTGCGCACCGCAAGCATACAAGCCTTACGGTGCGCAAGCAAGTGCCCAGCGACAAAAAACTTGTTGTTTGCTGTTATGCGCGTGAAACTCACTTTTAAACGGTTTTCCTCATATCCCTTGGCCCCTAAACACTCCCTAAACATCTAGGACACCTGTAGGAATGTTGTGCTTAGTGCTAGACTTACTTGTCAACATCTTATGGTGAATTGATCACTATATAAGGCCTTCAATGTTTGCAACTTTCTTGCATTCATTCCACCTGCTTTCTTGGAAGACTTCTGGAGCTCAAGACCTCTTTCTAAGCTTCCCTAGTCGTGCATTAGGACCTTGGTAAGTTCCTTAACCTTCCCTAATCATGTTTTATTTAGTTATAAGCTTAAAAGTCAAACCGTCGTAAATACGGTTTGACTTATCGATAAATCACTATTGATTCAGTGTTTAGGCAAATCAAAGGTAGTTATAAGTTGGTAATTATGTGGGCCTTAAACCCTTAAAAGGGCATCCACTGATTCCCATCCTAACTAGGTTAATTGTCGAGTCAAAGATGATTAGAAAAAGTCAACAGAAATGTAATCTTTCGTTTAACGCATAATTAATGATGTAAAAGGCGTGTAACCTATTTTATCATTCATATAACTTGGTAATAAGCATAAGAACTTGTCTAAGCTTGTTTGATTCGACAACTTTCTGTTTTGAACCGATTTGGAACCGAAAGTCGCAAAGCTTTGACTTTTGCTTTGACTTCAGTTCTGACCCGCTTTAGTATGATTTGGAAATGCCTTAGAGCTTCCTTAGGACCAGGCTACATGTTAGCATAACCCTCTGTGGTTGGTTCATTGATTGACCCATTCGTTTACGCGTTTCCGTAAATTGCCTAAACGTTGACCATAATGCCCTTATTACCTTAAAACGTGATTTTTGGAAATGTAAAAGAATAGAAACTTTAATTACAAATATATAAACTTGTATGCAAAGTTTGACATCATTTTGAAGTGTAGATTGAGAGTTATGCTCATTAGCGCAAATTGAAAGCTTTATTTTAATAAAATGGCGTAATTAGCGTATAGCTTAGTTAAGCCTACTTTTTGATATCAAAATCTTTACCCACTGATGTAATATATTATTTTGGGAATTTTAAAGATTTTTTATTAATTTTAGGCTGAGCATAACTCGTAGTCGTAGGTTTAATCCGGTAAATGTCGGTTTTGCCCTTACGGGCCATAAAATGAGTTTTACATATCTAAATGACTCCAAACCTTTTGCTACTGATTAGATATGATAAATAAATTATTTTAAACCTCCTGGAAGTATAAAAATATCAGATTTCTATATAGAACCCGGAAACGGCTTCTAATCGCCTAATTAAGCGTTTTTAGCGCATAGTATGTACTAGAACTATTTTAATCATACTAAGGTTAATACCTACTGATATTTGAGGTAAATTATGATATTTTAACAGTAATCAAAAGTTGTTTAACTCAGACTTCAAATTTGAGCTTTACGGCTTACGTGAAATTACCAAAATGCCCCTACGGGACATAGTTTGTGTTTAAATTCGTTTTGGGCATAATGGAAGATATCCTACTGATATCACAACATATTTAAGGCATATTAACTTAGGAAACCTGTATATGACTCTTATGGATACCCGTTACGTGTCTTGCGCGTTCGGTTCGGTTTATGTAACTAGTTTGCATAAATTAGCCGAAACGGGTCAAACGTTATCGTTTTTATCTCAAAATCCAGAATGTGTTTAGTTTACCCATATTATACAAGTCTCCAAACTTGTCGGGTCTAAATCACATCCTATTCCGGTCTTCGCTTAATCATGCGTTTTGAACCGTAAACCTTTCCTTAAAACTAACCGGTCTAAGTTACGACTTAAATAAGACCCGTTAGGAATTTAATGGGTTAATAAAACCTTCGTTCCAGATTGAGAGCCCCAGTAGAAGTACTCGTGCTTGCTGATTAGAATATACGGCTGAGTATAAATTTCATTGCTAGCTCAGGTAAATACTTTTAACTTATTTTCCCTTATACGGGCTTGGGATACGGTATTATAAAAATACCGCTTGGTCGGGTGTAGAAACCTTTTAATCGGAGATGATTAAATTGCATAATCCCGTTTTAATCTGTATTGATTGATAACAAATAACATTGGGGGTTAATGACCGTGTCCTGGATATCCTTGGCTCATTTTAAAAAGTGAATGGCCACGACGTAAGCACAAGGTGTAGGCAAAACACCTCCTGTTGCATATGTAAAACGTATACTCACTCGTAAGGGTATCTTCTTGTGAGATTATATTTGTGGTGTGTCGATTAATCTTGTCCGGCTTGTATTGTATAATCACCGGCCCTAAATGTTGGACAACCATGTAAATCGGATACAAGATTTTTATTAATAAAATTGTCCTAAGTATAAAAGATTAATTTTCCTCTGTGCATTTTAATCAAGTTATAAAATGTTTATGCCATGTGCATCCAAACCAATTTTTAAACCATTTTCCAAAATGAGTCAGTTAATTGTATTTACCAGTGTAAACTGACGTATTTTCCAAAAAGGTTAAGTGACAGGTACTGAACGAAATTGGCTGGAAGCTCAGGGCGTTAATAAGGAATCTTGAAAGTTCTAGATGCCTGAAGTCTGTTGAACAGTTTCTTTTAATTTGATCCGCCTGTGGATCCTTTACTTTCCGTTGTAATACTTTGATATTACCTTATATTCGGAATGTAATATATTTATCTTTTGTTTCCGCTGTGCATTTATATATTGTGTTGTTTGACTATGATGATATCAACTACGTCACGATACTCCCCTACCGGGCCCACTGTTGACACGTGGAAATCGGGGTGTGACAAAATGACGTTGATATACATATAACATACCTGATGAAACCAAACTGGCTGGTTTCGAAACCAGTTTCAAATCCAAAAAGGATTGATTCGGCTCGCTTTTAACCAGTTTCAGCAGGAGGGGGGTTCCCAAACCGAGATCAAATCGGTGGTTCAGTTTAAAACCGGAACCACTTTCACCAAACTGATTTCATTTCGAGTTCAAAACCAATTTCAGTTCATACATCAGCATCTAATTTACATTTGACAGGGTGAACATGCTAAAATAAGGCTTAAGCTTAGCTACTTGACAAGTTTGAAGTGTACTGCAGTAGCATATTTTGATTAGTATTTTTTAGCACACTTATGTGTATTGTTTGATAATTTTTATCATCGTTTGTTGTGTTTTGCCCAACCCATCAAAACTTGAACTTACCATTGTGATCTTATAATGATGTAGGCTTGTTACAACTTATGAAGGTAGATGGATAGTCTTTCAACAGCCGAGTTTGAGGAGTCAATAAGTGGAACCAATGAATTTAGAACTTCTGCCTGAAGAAAGCTAACATCAACTGTGTGGAATTCATTTGAAAAGATCACGAAACCGAATGGAAAAGTTGTTGCTATTTGTAACCATTGTGGTTCAAGTTTTGTAGGAGATAGCGGGACTAGTAATTTGAAAAACCATCTAAAAAGAAAACATAAAGAACTTGTTGGAGCTTCGGATTCAAGTTTAAATGCAATTACCCAAGAGTTTAGCCAAGAAAAGAGCAGGAGAGATCTTGCTATTATGTTAATCAAGCACACCTATCCCTTGTCAATGGTTGACCATAAGTATTTTCGGATTTATTCTCATGGGCTAAATCCCGAGTTCGTTATTCACTCCCGGAATTCAATTAGATCAGATATAATTAGTATCTATAAAGAAGAGAAAGAGAAGATGTATTCTTTCTTGGAAAGCGTTTCCAGCAAAGTAACTCTCACAACTGATATTTGGACTTCTGATCACCAAAATTTAGCTTACATATGTTTGACTGCTCACTTCATAGATGAGAATTGGGAACTTAAAAACAAGATTCTTGCATATAGGCATATAGAATACCCACATGATGGTGACACCTTGTTTAAGTTCATTCGAGATCTAGTACTAGAGTGGAACTTAGATAAGAAGTTGTTTGCAATGGTAGTAGATAACGCTTCTTCGAATGATGTGATGGTTAGAAAATTGAAATTTTGGCTTCAAGAAAAATCTTTATTAAGCTTGCAAGGCAGCTTATTCCATGTACGATGTAGTGCTCATATACTAAATTTAGTTATACAAGATGGATTGAAGGTGATACAAGGACTACTTGAAAAAATCAGACTGACAATAAGGTATTTAAGGAATTCCACATATGCAAAACAAAAGTTTGATACTGCAGCAAATCAAGTTAGGTTGAACGGTCCAAATACATTACCAATAGATGTTCCACATAGATGGAACTCTACATACTTGATGCTTGATGCGGCAATATCCATGAGAAAAGCCTTGGAGCGGTTAGTTGATCTTGATAAAAATTACCATCATAATCCTAGTAGGGAAGAATGGGAAGTTGCAACAATGATCAAGAAATGTTTGGAAGGATTTTATAATGCAACAAAACACTTTACGGGGCGAAACTTTCCTACTTCAAACGTCTTTTTCCGGATGTTTGTGATTTGCAATTTGATCTTAGTAATTGGGAGAAGAGTAATCTTGACTATTTGTGTGCATTAGCGGGTCCGATGAAGGAAAAGTTTAAAAAGTATTGGGATGAATGTAGTTTGGTTCTAGCTCTAGGCATTGTGTTTGATCCAAGATTTAAGCTAAAGATGGTTGTATATCATTATGAGAAATTGTATGGTGAGGAAGGAGGCAAAGCATATGTTACTAGGGTAAGTGAGGCTTTGGGGAGTTTATATCTAGAATATAGTAATAATATCGATGGTGAGACTGATGAATGGGAGATGGATAATAGCAATGTTAGGGTAAATGATAAGTATGATGATTTTGATAAGTGGTGTGAGAAAGAAGATCCTCATGGTGGTGAGCAACAAAAATCTGAGGTGGATACATATCTTGACGATCCATTATTTCCTCGAGCGAACGACTTTTCTTTGTTACAATGGTGGAAAATAAATGCTACCAAGTATCCAATCATGGCAAAAATGGCAAGGGATGTGTTGGCAGTCCTGGCAACAACAATTGCGTCGGAGTTGGCCTTTAGTGTGGGAGGAAGGATAATTGATGAAACACGATCCTCCATGCTTCCAGAGCTTGTTGAAGCATTGGTCACAACCAATGGCTGGATAGAATAGAAAGGATGTGCTTTTATTGTTTACATTACAAGTAAGTAACAATGTGTTAATGTTTGTGGTGTCTTTGTTTATTGTTAATGTTTGCACTATTCGTAACATTGTGTTGACTTCTTTAAATATTTTGTCTACTTTTTATTTTTGTTTAGTTACATTTTTGTTATGGAGTTGATGGTTATGATATACAATTGCATATATAGGAACTTTACAAATAGAATCTCATTCATGGCTATAGAATTTATAGATTTTTTTTTTAGATTTTTTTTTTATTTTTTTGGTTTTTTAGAGGTTTTTTTTTTATTTTTTTACATTTTTTTTTATTTTTTATATTTTTTTAGAGGGCTCTGTTGATTGGTGGGATCAGTTCTGCAAGCAGATTGCTGGTAACTTTTGTTCTTGAAAACTTATATTTTTGCTTGTTTCATATGTGTAGTTTTAGATGAGTTTAATTTGTGGGTTGTTGTGTTGAAAATGCATCTTGATTGTTGCAATAAATCATTACTAATCTGCTGATTGTGAGCATCTGTAGTTTGTGTTCTTGACCTAAAAGTATGATGAAACTGTGAGTGAGTGACTTTTGTTTTGGAACTTTATTCTTTTTGTTTTAACTTGTATGTGAAGTTAATAAACTAGATGCAATCAGTTTAGGGTAATGTAAACTAGATACTGACATATAAATAACTGTGTTTGATATTTTATCGTGAAAGAGATCGGAAAAGTAGAGGTCTCGTAGAAGTTTATGAGTTTATCAAACTGTTGATACGAATACTACGGGTTTTGATTAAGAGTCAGACGCCATCCAGCTCTTAAGAAATTTTTCACCATTTAAAAATTTGATTTTTTTTTTAATTTTTTTAGATTTTTTAGAATTTTTTTGAGTTTTTTTAGATTTTTTTAAATTTTTTAGATTTTTTTTTTAATTTTTACAATTTTTTTATTGTTTGTGAGTTTTTTTTTATTTTTTGAGGTTTTTTATTATATTTTTTATATGGATCGATCCGGATAGTGATCCATCCATTTAAAATTACTTGGATATGGATCGGATCACTATCCATTATGTTGGATCATAGATCGGATCATGATCCATTTAAGTTGGATCATTAATGGATCAGATCATGATCCAATCCATATCCATCCATTGACAGGCCTATCGGAATGCGAATGATCTTCTCATGACATACGATCTCAGCTCGGTTACTCGACAATCAATTCATTCCAACTACCACGTCAAAGCTTCCCAACTCAACTGGCAGAAGATCAAGCGTAAACTCATGCTTTCCCAGCTCTATTACACAGCCTCTAATCACTTCGTTTGCTTCTACTAGCTTTCCATTAGCTAGTTCTATCGAGTACGGAATTTCTAACTTACTGGCAACTAACCCAAGTAATTCCTTAAATTCTAGGGACACGAAGCTATAATCGGCACCAGTATCAAATAGTACAGATGCAAAGTGTTAGTTGATAGGGAACATACCCATAACTACGTTCGGATCCTGGCGAGCTTCATTAGCTCCAATGTTGAAAACTCTTCCTTGGGCTTCATTGTTCTTTGGGCAATCTCGCTTGAAATGCCCAACATCTCCACAACTAAAACATCCTTGACCGTTTCCAGTACCACCCTGATGGTTGTTTTGGTTGTGTCTTTCTTGATTGTTGTTTCCTCCAAGGTTTCCGTTACCACCTTGATTTCCATTACCACCACGATTTCCATTACCTCCCTGGTTATTCCTATTCCCATTACCGTTGCCACCACGGTTACCATAGCCATTACCATTTCCTCTCTGGCCACCATTCCCACGACCAGTTCCATACCAGCATGTCTCTTTGGCATGGCCAACCTTTCCGCACGTTTCACACTTTCCAGCTCTGCATCGTCCAGTGTGATGAACTGACACACATCACATTTGGGCAAGGTGCCCATATACCCTTTTCCTCTAATCTCAGCACTAGTAGCAGCACCAGTAGCAGCAGCTTGTGCTTCAACTGGTGGGTTAGCGTCTTTACGCTTGTTTGCATTATTGCTCGCACGTGTACCCTTCTTGAAGTTTGAGAACTTCCTTTTGTTCTCTCCTGATGACTCGACATGAGTCTCCTTCTTATTTCCCTCGGAGATTGAAAACTTGTTTAACCTAATTGCTTCTTCAGTCAATGCCACGCTCAAATCAATGGCTTCAGTGATCGTTGGAGGCTTCGAAGTAGTCACCATGCTCATAATTTGGGGTTCCAATCCCCAAATGAAACGTTCAACTCACTTGAACTCCGGTTCTACCATGTAGGGGACAACACGAGACAGGCCATGGAATCTCTTCACATACTCGGCGATCTTAGGACCATCCATTTTCAGATTCCAGAACTCGGTTTCTAACTTCTGAATCTCAGCCCTCGAGCAGTACTTCTTGTGCATCAGTTCTTTCATCTCATCCCAATTCATACCATACGCTGCAGCCTCACCTAGAGTCTAAACCTGAAGGTTCCACCACGACATAGCTCCGTCTAGAAATAGTCCAGAAATGTAAGTGACCTGGTGCTCACTTGCTCATTCGCAGCACAGAATCTGTTTTCTCAGCCCATCTTACGAAAGCTACAGCACCTCCAGTGCCGTCAAAGTTTAGAGGCTTGCAGTCAAGGAACTGCTTTTAAGTACAGCCTGTACCAGCAACATCATTCACAGTAAGCATTAGCAAACACACATGGAATGTCCAAACGTATCGTAATGTGTCTTAAGTGACTTAAACATTACCGTGAGGTGGGTTATTCCCTGAGGTAACTCCGCTGTGTTCAGAGCGCAAGGCCTCATGCTGTGCGATTGCCTGTGAAATCCATTCTTGCAGTTCTGCCTCTGTTGTGGGCAATTGATTATTCCTTTGAGGAGGCATCTTCTATAAAGAAGATTGTCTAGGTCAGGCCTTATTCGTGTAATAATTAGTACGTATATAATAATGTTTACCATAACAAGTAAGCATGTAATCATCACAATCATAGCACAAGCAAGTAAATTAATAACGTATTTAATGAGAACATTACGATTGAGCTTTCATTAGTCATCGACCACAAATGTTGTTACATGTTTTACAAAAGTATCGTATCAAAAGGGAACACAGGGTCACACTACCCTTGTCCAAAATGTCTATCAATCTACCAAAAGTCATACAATCAAAAAGGTGATCTCCAAAAGGCTTCACTAGCTCAGCTCAATAGTGGTGCTCTCATCAAAAGCAAGCTACCTACATAAAACCAAAAAACCGGCTATGCTGATGGTGGTGGAGGAAAGAAAAGCAAGTTGCGCACATGCGCAAGATCCTCCTCAAGATCATAAACAAGACACAACAGATAACTGATCTGCTGCTCAGCGGTGAGAAATCGAGCGTCAAACTCAGGAAATGGAGTAAGCGGTGCAGGAGGATGTGAAAATGGGGATGGTGATGAACGAGGAACAAATGCAGGCTGACACAGACATGGCAAAGGGTGCGGTATCATCTCAAGCTCTAAAATCCTGTGACTTATGATCTCATACTGGAGCTGCAGTGATAGAAGTAACTCATCCCGTGTATAACCAGTAAAGTGCGAGGGATGGTAGGGATCAGAAATCGGCATGGTGTACGGTGGGAACCATCTAAGTGGCTCATCAAGTGGTGAAGAAGTAAAATGAGCAGAAGGTGCAGACTGAGGTACGTGTGGATAAGCTGCTGAAACATGAGGATCATGGCCAAGCTACTGGCTAGAAGTGCCTTCCCCTGGACGGGGTGCGGGTATATCCTGTAAGAAAACAATAGGCAGGTCGACACGGTGTACATCAGACTCTACTGGGTGAAAAGGAACAACATCAACAGGTACAGGTGCTAGTGGAGGAGTGACTGGCTCAATAACATGAGGGTCAACGGGTGCAGGAACTGGATCAGGTATGAGTGGTGCAATGTCAAGTATGCCAAATGGGATAGGGTCATGATCAGGCAAAGGCTCAGGATCAGCGGGTACATCAACAGGCTGATCAACAGGGACAACATCGGGCTCAAGTCCAAGCTCAAAGTCATGTGGAGGAGACGGTGCAGCTGACATGGCCGTATCGTTATCAGAATCAGTGGCATAACGTCACAAACCAACATCCTGCAAGGCGGAAGATGTCACAGACTCAAAGGAATCTGGGACAGAGTGTAAGCTAGAATCAGAAGAAATCTCAATAACAGGGATCTTAAGAAGTGGAATAGCAACAACGTCCTCATCTAGCTTTCCATAACCAAGGGCATCATCAGGAGGACCATCAATAAATAGATCAAAGTCATCATCAAACAGATCATCAAAAGGAAAATCCTCAGGTGGAATGACCATGAGGGGAACGGGAGCGAGGAACGGCGCCACGACATGCTCACCATCGGGGTGCCCGATGATAAGATGATCGTGAACTGGAATGGGAATAACAAACAGATCCTCGTCTGGGATACCATCAGCAAACGGTAAATCATCTTCGAAATCGGGCAGCGCAAAAGGCTGAAAATCGTCGTCATCATCGGACATCATCTCTGGGTCACTTTCGGTATCGGATGTGAAGATCTCTGGCTCCGGGACAATCTATCGTCAGAAACAATAGCCATGGGGTCGTCAGTGTCGGACAATCCACTCTCGGATGATGACATGGTGTCCGTAACATAACAATCATAACATATGCACATATATTAACCAATAACATTTAACGTGCGATTAAAGGCAATGTATCATGGAATTATGTATCTTCGTTGTTCCTCACGAACTCTTTCTATCCTTCCTAGTCTCCCAAACTAAACTACCTAGTCTCTCAGACTAAACCACCTAGTCTCTCAGACTGAACCACCCAGCCTCTCAGACTGAACCACCCAGTCTCTCAAACTGAACCACAACATAAACCTTGGAATGTGTTTCGTGTCTTTTTGTTTGTAAAAATGTTTTTTTTCCCTGGATCTAGGCGTTTCGTGTATGCAATGAAAACATTTTGTAAAAATATTTTTGTGAGAGCCCTAATGATTGTAGTCTAGACTCGAGAAGGAATCCTAGTTCGCTACAATCGAAGCTCTGATACCAAACTGTCACAACCTGACTTTTGCGGAAGCGTGATTATGTGTGACTTGCTTAATATCATTGCATTCAATCATAACAAAAACTATATGATAAAACCGTAGATGGTCATCCATTAGATAAGTTTAAAAACATCACAACATCATTGTTTGAAACATAGACTTCAAATTTTACAACCCATACGAATTGTTTAAAATTCCCTAAGGACTCATTAAAAGACTCTAAATAAAATCAGGCTTTGGTAGGTGTGTCTTGTCCAGGAAGAGACACACTAACCAAACCCTAAGACAACGGATAACATCCTTTATTCTTATCGCAACTTGAAACTGTCACACCCCGACCACGTTAAAACAACGAAACCGCTGCGGAAACGTCGAGGAGTGTTGTAACAGAATTATTGTTCCACAACCATGGAAATCAAATGTTTCATTTTATTTATTCATTAATTAATGTACATTGTCTTTAAACCAAACAAACAAGTTACATATCATCTATCATTGTTTTTATGTCACTAAGGCCACGTCCAGATCCTAAGTGAACACGCTTCCTAGCAATCAACATCATGCCACACCACCTGAAACATTTGTAAAAACAAAGTCAGCAAAGAAATGCTGGCGAGCACGTAGGTTTTATGAGAGTATTGGATTCATGGCTCGTTTATATGTTGCAGTACCTCATTAGACTACAAGAGTCAAAAGTACAACCTCGTTTTGAAAAGTGTATTGCAACATAGGTAACCAACTCAAATCAATATGGTTAAAGTTTATAAAATCTCGTAGCCATGATTCTTAACCCCAAAACATTTGATTTAGAAAACCAATTCGTAAAACATCTTGTAAAAACTCATTAATAAAACTCGTATGGTTTATATCATTTCGAAAACCTCGTTGTGTGACATCGTTTCAAAATTGTTTCCCAAGTGAACTAAATAATAACACGAAATGTAATATGATAAGAGCACTTATATATAAGATGTACCAGCGGCGTATCTACCATGCTTTTATCATGCTACACCCGTCCCATTATCTAATCACTACCCAAAATCAAATCGTTTATCCAATTCGTTTATCTCGTTTAAGTCGTATCAAATCGTTTAACTCGTCCCAAATCGTTTTCGTTTTAACTGTGAAACTACTTATGGTCGTCTCGCTAATAACATTCAAACCTTCGTGACTCGACTATCTCAAAACTCGCATTAACAAACCACCAAAGGGTAAGTTAACAATCATTAGATTCGGTCGTTACCTACATAACCCCCACACATAACCATGGGTGTAGTCTGATAACGGGATTTGTCAGCTCCTATGGTACCATAACCTAATACTGGTCGGCTCGGCCAAAGCTAATGAATGTCATTCGTTATGTAATTACAACCAACAAGTTCGTTCACATTATTGAAATCGTTATTAGTTTAATATAAACCAACTTAATCATTTTTGAAACCATCGTTAAAATGTCGAAATCGTTTTAATACATATGAATCACCCCCAAAACAATTGAAAACAGTAAAATAGGGGAACTATGTACTCACATAGTTACCACAAAACATGTAAAAAGAGGGGATCTATGTACTCACTTTGAATGGAAAGGTATCCTTGATCTAAACAACTTAGCGAAGCTCAGGCAAACCAAGGAAATTCAAGTAGTACCTAGTAATCGGATCACTAGTAAATAAATCGACACCTAAATCGGAAGATCGGATAGAATGAGGTTTCATAAACCAAATGAGTATTGGAACTCATGTGATATGGTTTAACAATACCTACATTCTAAATCGGAACCTAACCTAAGTGCTTTCGACCCGTTACAACCCATTAAGGTAGCTTATGCTACTTTAACGCGTCGTTCGCGTAAAACGCGTTCGAGATGTCTAACTAGTCCTATGACAAGTATTATATGCCTAAACATGTTTAATTATGTTGCATAATCAGTTAGGTGGCAAATGTTTAGGTTACATATGCTTAAAATCAAATTATGCATGAAAAGGGCATTTTGGTCATTTTCCTAAGGCATATAAACTACCTATCATACAACTACTTAAACTAGGTGACCATAAGGTATAACCTCGGAAGGTTATTCCCTATGCAACTATGGTCACTAAACATGCTTGGTCGGATCCTAATGATCGACCAAACGGGTCGAGTTCGAAAGTCTAAGCGGTAGTTTAGACCGCTTGACTTACGACTCTAAACAAGCACTAAACTAAAAGTGACGAGCTAAACATGTTGGAACATGTTTAACTAAGTTTAGAAAATAGGTTTTGATATCAAAACAAAGTGTTTTGATACCAAGAGTAGTTTGGTTGCAAAATACGCTTAAATACGCATTTTGACCGAAACTACGACTCGTCACTACGCCTAGTCAACATGGTAATCAGTAGGTATAGTCACAAGGGACTATAACCATCGTGATTACGCTCACGTTGCAAAGTTCAAACGAACTTCATGTTGACCAACTCGTGGTCAAAGCAGAAAGTCAAACACTGTTTGACTTTCGTGCTCGAAAAGCGATAAAAGAACGAAAGAAGCTTACAAAGGGTCCAAGCTAGGGAGAACTTGATCTATAACACTCAGGTATGAAGCAAAGGCTCCAACTTAGAGTGTAATTCAGATCAAGGGTGCAGAAAATGGAAGGTGGGCATGGATTTATATAGTTTTCGCAATACCGTTAGGATCGTTTCTTGCTAAGGAGGGAAAGATCTAAGCCATACATGTGGGCACATGGTATAGCAATACATGGGGACATGAAATACCAGTCCATAGCATCCAAAAACAGGGATTAAAACCATTAGAGCAAGTGGTATTGACCAGATTCAATGTTTCTGCAATTCTACTGATCTGGGCACTGCATACGGACCGCAAGAGACCACACATACGGTCCGTAAGGCCTCATACAGACCAGCACTTTCAGAAAATGACAATTTAACCCCTGCACTTTGTTTCGTCGCGTTTCGGCACTTCTAACACCCGTCAAACCCATTTTAAAGCTCCACAATGATGTTAAAGCATAGGGAACATGAAATATGCTCAAAAACATCTCAGATGTCGATTCGTTTGGTCGTACGGTTGCGTTGTTCGGTTAAATACGACGGAAATCGTAACGGACGTGTGTACGATCCAAATTAAGCGATGAATGGAATTTTATCATGCCAATCACTAAAATAAAGTATTTTAGTGATTACATAAATTTTTGGGTGTCCGGATATATTCAGAACGTAAGATATGCGCGAAAATGCGAACTCATGCACTTTTTGACGCTTTTAGTCCCTATTGATCAAATAAGTTTATTTTAGCATACCGAACCCCTCAAAGCCTATTTCTAAGCTATGTAAAGGATATTTAAGGTATGTTTAACTTATGATCAAGTTCCGGAATGTTCGTTACAATACGAATCGGTATAGTTTCGCAGTTTGACACAATAGTCCCTGTGATCGAATAGACTTGTTTTCAACACACCAAACCATCCAAAACTTATTTCTAAGTTATGTAAAGGTTATTTAAGGTATGTTAAGCCTATGTAACTATTCCAGAGTGTTTGTCGTGTTAAACTGACTGCGTTTACGCACCAGTTTGCTTATAACTTTCCAGAAAGCGATTTAAAGCTTGAAATCGGAATCGAATCAAATCGTAAAATCATCAAACACAAATACACACATAATAACACCAAAACACATTGTTTTATTAATAATTAACATTGTTTTACATTGTACATCGATTACAGAGCACAGTTGTCATAGTCTCCCCTACTTTAGGTAATTTCGTCCCGAAATTTTAACTAGAGGAAACTTGTGAGAACAATTGCGGATATTTCGCCTTCATTTGGTCCTCACGTTCCCAAGTAAACTCTGGGCCACGTTTGGATTCCCAGCTAACCTTGACCAATCGAATCCATTTGTTCTTCAACTGTTTGACTGCACGGTCCACTATCTCCACAGGTTTCTCGACAAAGTGCATCGTTTCATCGATTTAAATCTCGTCGAGTGGAATGTGAAGATCAGCATCAGCTAAACACTTACTCAAATTGGACACGTGAAAAGTCGGATGAATATTTCCAAGCTCTGGAGGTAGCTCTAGTCGATAGGCAACCTTTCTAATTCTTTCAACAATCTTAAATGGTCCAACATATCGTGGTGAAAGTTTTACTTTCTTTCCAAATCTCACCACTCCCTTCCAAGGTGACACCTTGAGTAGGACACGGTCTCCGACTTGAAATTCTAGGGGCTTGCGTCGCATATCCGCATAACTCTTTTGACGGCTTCTAGCTGTCACAAGATTATCGCGGATTTTCTTGATTTTGTCTGTCGTTTCCAGAATGAGCTCAGGTCCAGTAAGCTGAGCTTCACCGATCTCATTCCAACATATAGGTGAATGACATTTTCAACCGTAAAGAGCTTCGAATGGTGCCATATTGATGCTAGCATGATAACTGTTGTTGTAAGAGAACTCGATCAACGGCAGATGAGAGTCCCAATTACCACCAAAGTCTATCACGCATGCTCTAAGCATATCCTCCAAAGTTTGAATTGTCCTCTCAGATTGTCCATCTATTTGGGGATGATAAGCAGTGCTTAGATTTAGTTGGGTTCCCATAGCAGATTGCATGGTCTTCCAAAAATGAGATGAAAATCGAGCATCACGATCAGAAATGATATCCAAAGGAACACCATGTCGATATACTATCTCATCAACATAAATCTTTGCAAGTTTATCAGCAGATAGATCCTCGTGAATCGGAATAAAATGAGCTGACTTCGTTAATCGATCGATAACAACCCATATAGCATCGTGACCATTAGATGTACGCGGTAATTTAGTGATGAGATCCATCGCAATGTTCTCCCACTTTCAAACCGGTATCTCTGGTTGTACAAGCAAACTAGATGGTCATTGATGTTCAGCCTTGACTTTGAGACAAGTTAGGCATTTCGATACATACAAGGCAATATCCTTCTTCATACCAGGCCACCAATACTGAGTACGAAGATCCTTGTACATTTTATCAGCACCAGGATGGATAGAATATCGGGACTTGTGAGATTCATCCATTACCAAGGTGCGAAGATCGTCTTGTTTCGGAATCCACAAACGATCCCTAAAATAGAGTAAACCATCGTCTTTCCTTTCGAGTTTAAGCTCAAGTTGAAGTGGTAGCTCATATTTCAATAAGCCTTTGATCACACAAGATCGTTGAGCTTGAAGGACATGAGATTGGATATCAGATAGGATTCGAACAGAATGAAGCTTGACTCGCTCCTTTCGACTAAGCGCATCGGCTACGACATTTGCCTTACCAGGATGGTAACGAATCTCGCAATCATAGTCGTTTAGGAGTTCAACCCAACGTCGTTGCCTCATGTTCAGCTCCTTCTGATTAAGAATGTGCTGGAGACTTTTGTGGTCTGTGAAAACCACACACTTCGTGCCATAAAGATAGTGTCTCCAGATTTTGAGAGCAAAAACTACGGCACCCAATTCAAGATCATGTGTGGTGTAGTTCTTCTCGTGAACTTTCAATTGTCTAGACGCGTAAGCTATGACTTTACCTCATTGCATAAGAACTCAACCAAGTCCTAGATTCGATGCGTCACAATAGACAACGAAATCATCGTTACCATCGGGCAAAGATAGAACAGGAGCATCACAAAGCTTCTGTTTCAGCGTTTGAAACGCTTCTTCTTGTTTGGGTCCCCACTCAAAAGGCTTATTCTTTAGAGTCAAAGCAGTGAGTGGAACCGCAATCTTTGAGAAATTTGAAATAAACCGACGATAATAACCAGCGAGACCAAGAAAAGAACGAATTTCTGTGGGTGTTGTTGGTGTGTTCCAATCCTTAATAGCAGCTATCATGGATGGATCCACATGAATACCCTTCGTTGACTATATGACCCAAGAACTGAACTTCTTTAAGCCAGAATTCACACTTGGAGAATTTACCAAAAAGTTGTTCCTTCTTTAGGAGTTCCAATGTCAAACGAAGGTGTTGCTCGTGATCGGCTCGAGACTTCGAATAAATAAGAATATCGTCGATGAACACAATGATGAACTTGTCTAAATAAGGTTTACAGACCCTATTCATTAAGTCCATAAAGATAGCTGGGGCATTCATCAAACCAAAAGGCATGACAGTGAACTCGTAGTGCCCATATCTCGTGTGGAAAGCAGTTTTGGGAATATCTTCTTCGAGTACACGAAGTTGATGATACCCAAAACGCAGATCGATCTTGGAAAAGCAGGTAGCACCTTGCAGCTGATCAAAGAGATCATCTATTCGAGGTAGGGGATATCGATTCTTGATGGTAAGCTTGTTAAGCTCACGATAATCGATACACATTCGAAAAGATCCATCTTTCTTTTTCACAAAGAGGACAGGAGCTCCCCAAGGTGAAAAGCTCAGATGGATGAATCCTTTATCAGACAACTATTGAAGCTGTTTCGATAATTCTTGCATCTCCGATGGTGCAAGACGATAAGGTGCTTTCGCAATCGGGTTAGCATTGGGTACAAGATCAATATGGAACTCGACTTGACGGACTGGAGGAAAACCAGGCAGTTCATTAGGGAACACTTCTGGATAATCCCGAACAATCAAAATATCCTGAATACTCTTGCTCTTGCCCTTCTCCTCGGTGACATGTGCCAGAAAAGCAACATATCCTTTTTGTAAACAACTTCGGGCTTTCGTACACGACATGAGTTTCAATCCACCAGATGGTTTCTCGCCACGAACTTCCAGAACATCGCCAGACGAAAGAGGAATACGAATGATCTTATCAAAACAAACCACCTCAGCATGATGTTTGGTTAACCAATCCATCCCCACGATAATGTCAAGACTCCCAAGTTGCATCGGCGTGAGGTCAATAGGAAAAATATGGTTATCGAGGTTCAATTGACAACCACGAAGAATAGAATCGAGTACAAGAGGTTTACCAGTAGCAACTTCGACAGATAAGGGTTTCCTCAGTTTAGTTCTAGGTATCACAAGTAAAGGCTTAAAAAATAACGAAACAAAACTCCTATCGGCACCAGAATCGAAAAGAACAGATGCAAGTTGATTGTTAACTAGAAACGTACCGTTAACAACCTCATTGTCAGCTCGAGCCTCGTTTGCATTCAGATTGTATGCTTGTCCATGAGCAGGATTCACATTCACGTTCATGTTTGCATTCGGGTTGACATTCGCATTTACCAACCTCGGACAGTTGTTGCGGAAATGACCCATTTCTCCGCAATTAAAACATGAACCAGGTGGGAATCTCGCAGCATTCCCTTGAACTTGTGCTAGAATCTGAGCAATCTGATTCTGGCTCAAACGACAAACGTTGGCCAGATGCCCAAGTTTACCACATGTAGTACACTGCTTACAGGCATGTTGGGCAACATGATGACCATTGCACCGAGCATAGTGAGGTGCGGTACCAGCATATTGCTTCTTCACAGGAGGTAGGGCTGGTGGGTTCTGAGGGTTCTATCCAGTGACTGCGAAGTTCTGGGAAGCCTTGCGCTTCTTCGACTTTTTTGAAGACTCACCCTTCTTCTTACACTTACCCTTTTCCTGAACAGAATCGGCTGACTTCTTCTTATCACCCTTACGAGTAAGTTTACCCTTCCTGACTTGTGACTCAGTCAGGGTTGCAGCCAATTCGTTTGCCTGACGGACAGTAGTAGGATTACTGCCAGTCACAATATCTTGCACAGAATCGGGTAATCCATCGATATACCTCTCAATTGCCTTCCCCAACGGGGTAACCATCGTAGGACACAACAAACTGAGCTCCTCATATCGATTCGTATAAGCACGATGTTCTCCCCCGTCTTGTTTCAAATCATCGAATTCTCATTCCAAAGCTCGAATCTCGTGACGGGGACAGAACTCTCTCATCATGAGAGCTCGGAGCTCTTCCCATGTTTGTGCCATCGCCACATCGGCACCCCTATCACGCATCACTCCGTTCCACCATGTAAGAGCACGCTTCTCGAACACACTAGATGCAAACTCAACCTTACGCTCATTCGGACATTGCACATGTCTGAATGTGCTCTCGATACTTTTGAACAACTGCAGGAGCGCAGTTGCTCCTTGCGACCCAGAAAACTTCAACGACTTAGTAGAATTGAAATTCTTGAAACTACATTGTGCATTATTGTTGTTATTATTTTTGTTATATAGTTGATGGATCTGGGCTACTACATTCGGAAGTACTTCAGCCATTTGTTGAGTGACAAGGGCTGTGACTTCTTCATTAGTTACAGGTTGTGCATCGCGTCGAGGAGGCATTGTCTAAAAAGACCAAGGAAACATGAGAAACGAGTGAGGCCGATAAATTGGAAAAACAAAAGAGTTATTGAAAACATCGACAAAACACAAGGTAGGCGATCATTCGTTTGTTACCTCGAACAAACAAACAACACGCAGTGACTAATCAAAGTAAACGGGTCATAATAATGTATCACCGAAGACATGCTCGCCTATAAGTGAACACTCACCCCAAGAGTTCCCAGGTAAGAGTGACTGGTCTGATACTGCGGATTTGTACGAACACTCTAGCCTTAGACAGAAAACTTAGGGTACAGGCATTCACTCTTCCAGTTTGCACGTGTTCACATTATTTAGACCCAAACTTTGACGAGATTTCGAAAACTAAGAGGGTTCAAAACCTTATAATCAATCATCCTAGAACTGATGATTAATTTTGGAAGCGGATTTGTTATTATGTTCTCGTTGTGGTTATCACCTAAGGATAGGTGACGGTGTTGTTTTAAAATCTAAACGCAAATCTTCTTGATATAGGGTCCTAGAAAGTTATAGTCTAGGTCAAAGCATTACTAATAACCTAATTCCCTATAACCATTGGCTCTGATACCAACTCTTCTGTCACACCCCGACCGCGTTAAAACAACGAAACCGTTGCGGAAACGTCGGGGAGTGTTGTAACAGAATTATTGTTCCACAACCATGGAAATCAAATGTTTCGTTTTATTTATTCATTAATTAATGTACATTGTCTTTAAACCAAACAAACAAGTTACATATCGTCTATCATTGTTTTTATGTCACTAAGGCCACGTCCAGATCCTAAGTGAACACGCTTCCTAGCAATCAACATCATGCCACACCACCTGAAACATATGTAAAAACAAAGTCAGGAAAGAAATGTTGGCGAGCACATAGGTTTTATGAGAGTATTGGATTCATGGCTCGTTTATATGTTGCAGTACCTCATTAGACTACAAGAGTCAAAAGTACAACCTCGTTTTGAAAAGTGTATTGCAACATAAGTAACCAACTCAAATCAAGATGGTTAAAGTTTATAAAATCTCGTAGCCATGATTCTGTAACACCCCAAAAACGGGTTTGGTAATCAAACCACGTTAATATTACTGACGGGTAAAATACCGTTAGTGGTAAAAATTTACCCGGTAAATATTAGGATTTAAATAATTAATCCTAATAATAAATAAAAAGTGAATAAAAGCTTTTAAGAAATAAAAGCTTAGAAGGCCCGAGTTAACGGGACCTAAAATAAACTTAGTCATAAATATTCCCGAACCCGCTAAGCTAACTAGGAATGTTTGACCCGGTTAATAAGAGGGAATATGGATTGTAAATAAGTAGGTTATAACCTACTTAATAATTAACGAAACATGAGGGACCAAAGTTAGATATTTGGAAAAAGTTTGGTTATTAAAAACAAAAATAAAAAAAAACACACCACACATAGTGTGTGCGTGTGTGAGGTCGACCAGGAGAGAGCTCAGGAGAGCTCAAACCCTAACTTCAACAAATTGATCAAATTGAAGCCCAAATCAAGAGCCAAATCAATGCATGAACACAAATTCGTGATCACCTAGTCATGGGGATTACAAGGTATGTTGAAATTTATGATTTGGTGATACTTTGAGATTATGATGAACAATCATAATCGAAATTCTGGAATGAATATTGATTCTATGAGTGTTATTGTGATTATATCTTGGTTTAGAAACAAACCCTAGTAGAAAATTTGATGAATTGTTGTCAAAACTAGGGATTTGGTAATTACCCTATTATGTGCTAAGTGGGTTTTATGTTAATATGATGAACACTCAGATTAGAATGTAAGATTGATGAATATTGAGGTTATGATATAAGTTCTAGATGTAATTCATGAACACTAGACTTGAGGTTTGAATGTGTTGATGTTAACCATGGTAAAGATAACTAGTTATGAACTAGTTAGTAAATATGTAAAATTATGCACACTAGGTGTTTATTAAAATGCCTAAATGAAAACTAAAGTGTTGAAATTAGAACGAAAACGCGTATTTGAATGATATGGCGATTACGCGTAATATGAAGTGATAAGGGTTCTAAATATTGTGTTGATTTAGACTTAATGTTGTAAACCTTGTGATTTAAAGTAGTTAACTTTAATAAGCTAAGTTAACTAATCATGAAGTCGAATAGTAGTTTCGACATATGAAATAAGTGAGATGGAATAGTCGTGAATAATTATGACTAATCTAACCATCTTACAATTTACAATGATAGTTTGACGATTAACAAGCTAGGTGAAAGCTTGGGAACGAAGCGGGTCAAACGAAGCAGGAATGACGGAAAAGCATAATTTGAAAGTAAGGTAAGTATGGCTTACACTAGTCTTATATTTTAGAATATTCTCTTATCGTTTTAGTTACGAATAAGATAAATACATAGTTGAGGTATGATGTTCCGGCGAGTAGACGTACGGAACAAGATAGTCGAGCATGACAAGAAACCATGTTGATGGTTTAAAAGGAGTTAAATCGGTAATTCGATCATTTTATGACAAATGGAAAATGAACTTTTAAATGGTTACCTTATAGGGAAAACCAAAACAAATAATAAGGGTAAAACGGTAAATTGGTCACGCATTGACCATAACTATTGGTTTTAAAGGACACTTATGAAGTAAGCCTTAATAGGCCAAAAGGTGTTAAGAAATGAATTTTAGGTAAAATGACCGCACGATGTGAATCGGAGCGATTCATATAGTCGAGATGAAAATACATGTCGTCTCGCTAATATAATCGGTCATTTAGACCAAACGGGTCAAAAAGGTGAAATTATCACCCTTTGACAATATCGACTAACGGGTTGTCGAGTGGTATGATTTTTAGGGAATAAATAGCACATGGATGTTTACGGCGCTATCTTTTAGCCGCCACTACGGTGGTTCGGAAACGAGTTTTAGGATTAAATAAATGCTTAGAATGAGTATGGGTAGTGAAAGATGTAAATTCTTGGGTCGAAAGACTTTATATGAATCTTTGCCATAAAATGATAATCCGAGGGGTAAAACTCGGAACATATAGATATCCACATTAAACCCAACACACATATAGTTGTAGTGGAAGATCACTTGATAAGAAATGTAGGAATAAGATGCTAGAAATGAATGAAAGCGATTTCATGCTTTAAAGTGCTTAAAATACCCTTAACGGGTCAAAATAAGCATACGAGCGAAAACGGGTTTAAATTGTGTAATAAACCTATGATTAGAACCTAATATGGTAGGTAACATTAATTTGAAGAAGTGTATGAGATATAGGAATCAAACAAATACGTTTGGTTGATAAAATGCATAAACGGGTTAAAATTCGGTAAAAAGGTAACGAGTCGAAGGCTTATAAGTCTCAAAATTTCTTATGTTGGATGTAGGATTTCAACTCCATAAGATGGAGGATTAAATTACGGACGCATAGGAAAAAGAATCGGGTAAAACGGATCAATAACGAAGAAGTTATGGCCGTTTCCGTGAAAACTGGCATAGCTGAACTGAGCTGCAGAGCTGCTGGAAAACTGTCTCCCTCGCGTGGCGCGAGGGAGCAACCTGGTTCCTTCGCGTGGCGCGAAAAGCCCTGTTTTGGTGAAAAATTTTTATTTTAATCAGTTTCACTTCCCGGACTCGTTTAAATACGTTCTAAGTTACGTATGACTAATCCAACTCATGTTTTATGAGTTTCAGGTATAATTTTAGCACCGGCGGACGATCAAACACAACGAAGAACCGAACACGATCAAGAAATAAGCTTCCGCACTATGTATCGTTGTTATGTTAAATGACGAACTCACACATGATATGTTGTATAGTTTTAATTCTGTAAAAAGTTTAATGAACCCGTATTTTCAATGTATTTGAAATCATAGCTACCCGTTTATTTTCGTAATTTATACGAAAACCGTTAAATAATAATAAGGGTGTTACAAGTTGGTAATCAGAGCTCATGGTTAAAGAATACAGTGTGTTCGGTTCGAGGCTTGATCGCAAATCCGGTAAGTACATGTATATCAATGGTTTAGTATGATTAAAGTGTTGAGAACAACACATAGTGTTATTGTGTAATACACGTTACACCAATAAAATCGATATAGAATAGATATAGTCAACGAAATTACACGCGTTGATGCGTATAGTAGAAAAGCCTTGTATTATAATACGGGCATCCTTTAATGTTGAAATTACTAACTGTTGTATATGTTTTAGTTGAAGGGCACTCGCATATGAGGATAGCGAGAGTTTAACAAATCACAGATTTGACAGAGGAACGGTCCAAAGAGTATGCTCATCAAGGACCTAAATCGCGTAACGGTCGCGAACCAGGCTAATGGCAAGAGAAGCCCGTTAGGGCAAGCATTACCAGGTGCACACTTTAAATTTAATTGCACAAATAGTAATATGCAACAAATAATTAGAATTTGAAAGTTGCATATGTAGATTAAAAACTTGGAAAACCCCGAATAGAAAATGTATTCGGGATATTGTTTCCAAAAGAAACAAATAGAGGCATTACTTACATAGGGCGTGATGTGAAAACTATAAAAAGGTCATGCGTGTCATGTGTTAATCGCTTACTCTGGCCAAGTAAGTAGTGGCATATGATACCATGAACTTCTTATAGCGGACACATTTACATCCGATGTAGTAAGGGTGGGGTGAATGAGACTAATTTAAATAGTACTCAAATGAATCAAAGAAGTAAGATGTTTGATAGTAAACGTAAACGTAAGTCGGATGACGAAAACGTATTACGTGAGAATAACGAGCCCGAGAGAAGGGACAAGGATCAAGTAAAAAGAAAATACAGACCGACCAATGGGAATGCTAAGGCATAGGGATAAAAGTTGACTGTCACAAGTGATGAACTTCACATGGACAAGTCAAACAAATTAAATAAAGAATTAAGGACACGATTGAATAAAAGCGATGGGTTTCGCTAAGACGACCAAATAAGTTAAAACGAAGTCTAAAATCATATCAGGATGATTATTTTGAAAATGACTTCGATAAGGATACCCGATAGATGGGTATGATTTTAAGAATATGCGTAACCCAATAGACGGGAACGCGGATTAGAAAGTCAAAAGACTCGGATGATGGGTCATGACTAAAAGATGATAAGATTTTGCAAACAGAAATTTTTGATAGTTACGTTCAACTATTTTAAGATGATTTTCAGGATCATCATAACTTATGATATTATAAATAATGCTAAGGTCTACGGAACCAAAAAGACCTTCGGGTCACAAATAGAAGGAAACGAACTGTTGGGTCTCACCTTAAAAAGGTGGAAATATAAAGAAATAGCATATGAGGCTAAGTGAAAGAACTTACGGATCATATGGGTTAAGCGAGGTAATTAGTTATAAATTCCCGCATTAAATAATAACGGAAAGAAATAGATCCTCGGGAGTAACATTCCTAGAAATGAGAGAAAGATGTGAGACAAAAAGGAAACGTAAACTAAAAATTCAGTTTTTAGTCAAAAACCACGTTTTAATAAAACATAAGTGGTATGAAGTGATTTAGAAAATCTTATACACACATAAGACCGGAGATGGCAAAATAGTATACCCGGGTGACGGGGTATAAAGTGACGGCGACTGATTAGTCTAGCCGGTAAAACTATTTGAAGTCAAGATATTGTCATGACAAATACCAAGCACTTGTTAAATATAAGACAAGCGCGAAATAAACATGTTGACAGACTAACACGGTTAATTAGATAAAGCGAGGGAATCAGTTGAGAATCCCCGCATAAAACTAAGACTATAAAGGAATAAATTATGGACTGTCAATATCCTGGTATGGATAATTGACAAAAGTTAAGAGAAGATCCTAAACTAAAACTTCGGTTTTAGTAAGAAATAACGTTTTTTTTTTAAATATAAGTTCTGATAGGAATTTGAATAGTGAGCATGAAAGATTCAAGTCTTGACACTTATAGGCGCAAGACGATATGTTCGAAAAGTGATATTTTCGAAAATGAAAGGTTGATATAAATTAAACATGATGTGACACGATCACGATTAGGAAATGCAATATGAAGTAGAATCACATTATAACCAAGCGAGCGGTGAAAAGTAACTGGACTAATAAGTCTAGTTAGTGAGATCGGTTAAGGTCAGCAATTCAAATCAAGAAAATTGGTTTGCTTGTAAGCAGTGGATTCGGTATAACTGAACCGAATAAATAAATTTGAAAACAAAAGAATTGGTTGCTAAAAGTAAAAGATTTCTCGGATCGAATACATTGAGTTAAACTCAATGAATTAAGTAAGAAAAGGTTTCGAGGACGAAACCTCTCTAAGGGGGGTAGACTTGTAACACCCCAAAAACGGGTTTGGTAATCAAACCACGTTAATATTACTGACGGGTAAAATACCGTTAGTGGTAAAAATTTACCCGGTAAATATTAGGTTTTAAATAATTAATCCTAATAATAAATAAAAAGTGAATAAAAGCTTTTAAGAAATAAAAGCTTAGAAGGCCCGAGTTAACGGGACCTAAAATAAACTTAGTCATAAATATTCCCAAACCCGCTAAGCTAACTAGGAATGTTTGACCCGGTTAATAAGAGGGAATATGGATTGTAAATAAGTAGGTTATAACCTACTTAATAATTAACGAAACATGAGGGACCAAAGTTAGATATTTGGAAAAAGTTTGGTTATTAAAAACAAAAATAAAAAAAAAAACACACCACACATAGTGTGTGCGTGTGTGAGGTCGACCAGGAGAAAGCTCAGGAGAGCTCAAACCCTAACTTCAACAAATTGATCAAATTGAAGCCCAAATCAAGAGCCAAATCAATGCATGAACACAAATTCGTGATCACCTAGTCATGGGGATTACAAGGTATGTTGAAATTTATGATTTGGTGATACTTTGAGATTATGATGAACAATCATAATCGAAATTCTGGAATGAATATTGATTCTATGAGTGTTATTGTGATTATATCTTGGTTTAGAAACAAACCCTAGTAGAAAATTTGATGAATTGTTGTCAAAACTAGGGATTTGGTAATTACCCTATTATGTGCTAAGTGGGTTTTATGTTAATACGATGAACACTCAGATTAGAATGTAAGATTGATGAATATTGAGGTTATGATATAAGTTCTAGATGTAATTCATGAACACTAGACTTGAGGTTTGAATGTGTTGATGTTAACCATGGTAAAGATAACTAGTTATGAACTAGTTAGTAAATATGTAAAATTATGCACACTAGGTGTTTGTTAAAATGCCTAAATGAAAACTAAAGTGTTGAAATTAGAACGAAAACGCGTATTTGAATGATATGGCGATTACGCGTAATATGAAGTGATAAGGGTTCTAAATATTGTGTTGATTTAGACTTAATGTTGTAAACCTTGTGATTTAAAGTAGTTAACTTTAATAAGCTAAGTTAACTAATCATGAAGTCGAATAGTAGTTTCGACATATGAAATAAGTGAGATGGAATAGTCGTGAATAATTATGACTAATCTAACCATCTTACAATTTACAATGATAGTTTGACGATTAACAAGCTAGGTGAAAGCTTGGGAACGAAGCGGGTCAAACGAAGCAGGAATGACGGAAAAGCATAATTTGGAAGTAAGGTAAGTATGGCTTACACTAGTCTTATATTTTAGAATATTCTCTTATCGTTTTAGTTACGAATAAGATAAATACATAGTTGAGGTATGATGTTCTGGCGAGTAGCCGTACAGAACAAGATAGTCGAGCATGACAAGAAACCATGTTGATGGTTTAAAAGGAGTTAAATCGGTAATTCGATCATTTTATGACAAATGGAAAATGAACTTTTAAATGGTTACCTTATAGGGAAAACCAAAACAAATAATAAGGGTAAAACGGTAAATTGGTCACGCATTGACCATAACTATTGGTTTTAAAGGACACTTATGAAGTAAGCCTTAATAGGCCAAAAGGTGTTAAGAAATGAATTTTAGGTAAAATGACCGCAAGATGTGAATCGGAGCGAGTCATATAGTCGAGATGAAAATACATGTCGTCTCGCTAATATAATCGGTCATTTAGACCAAACGGGTCAAAAGGTGAAATTATCACCCTTTAACAATATCGACTAACGGGTTGTCGAGTGGTATGATTTTTAGGGAATAAATAGCACATGGTTGTTTACGGCGCTATCTTTTAGCCGCCACTAAGGCAAGGTATTGAAACGGGTCAATATATTGATCCGAGCCAGGTATGTATAATAACACAACTCATCATGTAGAATTTGGTGTTCTATAAGAGTTGGTCAAGGTTAAAATATAGATATTCGGTTATCTTTTAGGTAAACCGAATAAATTGAGTTAAGATTATATTGTTTTTGAAGCACATGGGTTTACAAACAAGAATTATAGTTAAAAGGTCGGATTTTGAGTCAAACAAGTATTTAAAGGTCCTTGTAGTAAAAGAAGGGTGAAAATTGACCAAATTGCCCTTGTAAGCTAATTCGAACGAACGACCTTTAAAGGTGGTTCGGAAACGAGTTTTAGGATTAAATAAATGCTTAGAATGAGTATGGGTAGTGAAAGATGTAAATTTTTGGGTCGAAAGACTTTATATGAATCTTTGCCATAAAATGATAATCCGAGGGGTAAAACTCGGAACATATAGATATCCACATTAAACCCAACACACATATAGTTGTAGTGGAAGATCACTTGATAAGAAATGTAGGAATAAGATGCTAGAAATGAATGAAAGCGATTTCATGCTTTAAAGTGCTTAAAATACCCTTAACGGGTCAAAATAAGCATACGAGCGAAAACGGGTTTAAATTGTGTAATAAACCTATGATTAGAACCTAATATGGTAGGTAACATTAATTTGAAGAAGTGTATGAGATATAGGAATCAAACAAATACGTTTGGTTGATAAAATGCATAAACGGGTTAAAATTCGGTAAAAAGGTAACGAGTCGAAGGCTTATAAGTCTCAAAATTTCTTATGTTGGATGTAGGATTTCAACTCCATAAGATGGAGGATTAAATTACGGACGCATAGGAAAAAGAATCGGGTAAAACGGATCAATAACGAAGAAGTTATGGCCGTTTCCGTGAAAACTGGCATAGCTGAACTGAGCTGCAGAGCTGCTGGAAAACTGTCTCCCTCGCGTGGCGCGAGGGAGCAACCTGGTTCCTTCGCGTGGCGCGAAAAGCCCTGTTTTGGCGAAAAATTTTTATTTTAATCAGTTTCACTTCCCGGACTCGTTTAAATACGTTCTAAGTTACGTATGACTAATCCAACTCATGTTTTATGAGTTTCAGGTATAATTTTAGCACCGGCGGACGATCAAACACAATGAAGAACCGAACACGATCAAGAAATAAGCTTCCGCACTATGTATCGTTGTTATGTTAAATGACGAACTCACACATGATATGTTGTATAGTTTTAATTCTGTAAAAAGTTTAATGAACCCGTATTTTCAATGTATTTGAAATCATAGCTACCCGTTTATTTTCGTAATTTATACGAAAACCGTTAAATAATAATAAGGGTGTTGCAGATTCTTAACCCCAAAACATTTGATTTTGAAAACCAATTCGTAAAACATCTTGTAAAAACTCGTTAATAAAACTCGTATGGTTTATATCATTTCGAAAACCTCGTTGTGTGACATCGTTTCAAAATCGTTTCCCAAGTGAACTAAATAATAACACGAAATGTAATATGATAAGAGCACTTATATATAAGATGTACCAGCGGCGTATCTACCATGCTTTTATCATGCTACACCCGTCCCATTATCTAATCACTACCCAAAACCAAATCGTTTATCCAATTCGTTTAAGTCGTATCAAATCGTTTAACTCGTCCCAAATCGTTTTCGTTTTAACTGTGAAACTACTTATGGTCGTCTCGCTAATAACATTCAAACCTTCGTGACTCGACTATATCGAAACTCGCATTAACAAACCACAAAAGGGTAAGTTAACAATCATCAGATTCGGTCGTTACCTACATAACCCCCACACATAACCATTGGTGTAGTCTGATAACGGGATTTTTCAGATCCCATGGTACCATAACCTAATACTGGTCGGCTCGGCCAAAGCTAATGAATGTCATTCGTTATGTAATTACAACAAACAAGTTCGTTCACATTATCGAAATCGTTATTAGTTTAATATAAACCATCTGAATCGTTTTTGAAACCATCATTAAAATGTCGAAATCTTTTTAATACATATGAATCACCCCAAAACAATTGAAAACAGTAAAATAGGGGAACTATGTACTCACATAGTTACCACAAAACATGTAAAAAGAGGGGATCTATGTACTCACTTTGAATGGAAAGGTATCCTTGATCTAAACAACTTAGCGAAGCTCAGGCAAACCAAGGAAATTCAAGTAGTACGTCGTAATCGGATCACTAGTAAATAAATCGACACCTAAATCGGAAGATCGGATAGAATGAGGTTTCTTAAACCAAATGAGTATTGGAACTCATGTGATATGGTTTAACAATACCTACATTCTAAATCGGAACCTAACCTAAGTGCTTTCGACCCGTTACGACCCATTAAAGTAGCTTATGCTACTTTAACGCGTCGTTCGCGTAAAACGCGTTCGAGACGTCTAACCAGTCCTATGACAAGTATTATATGCCTAAACATGTTTAATTAAGTTGCATAATCAGTTAGGTGGCAAATGTTTAGGTTACATATGCTTAAAATCCAATGATGCATGAAAAGGGCATTTTGGTCATTTTCCTAAGGCATATGAACTACCTATCATACAACTACTTAAACTAGGTGACCATAAGGTATAACCTCAGAAGGTTATTCCCTATGAAACTATGGTCACTAAACATGCTTGTTCGGATCCTAATGATCGACCAAACGGGTCGAGTTCGAAAGTCTAAGCGGTGGTTTAGACCGCTTGACTTACTATAATAAACAAGCACTAAACTAAAAGTGACGAGCTAAACATGTTGGAACATGTTTAACTAAGTTTAGAAAACAGGTTTTGATATCAAAACAAAGTGTTTTGATACTAAGAGTAGTTTGGTTGCAAAATACGCTTAAATACGCATTTTGACCGAAACTACGACTCGTCACTACGCCTAGTCAACGTGGTAATCAGTAGGTATAGTCACAAGGGACTATAACCATCGTGATTACGCTCACGTTGCAAAGTTCAAACGAACTTCGTGTTGACCAACTCGTGGTCAAAGCAGAAAGTCAAACACTGTTTGAATTTCATGCTCGAAAAGCGATTAAAGAACGAAAGAAGCTTACAAAGGGTCCAAGCTAGGGAGAACTTGATCTATAACACTCAGGTATGAAGCAAAGGCTCCAACTTAGAGTGTAATTCAGATCAAGGGTGTAGAAAATGGAAGGAGGGCATGGATTTATATAGTTTTTGCAATACTGTTAGGATCGTTTCTTGCTAAGGAGGGAAAGATCTAAGCCATACATGTGGGCACATGGTATAGCAATACAAGGGGACATGAAATACCAGTCCATAGCATCCAAAAACAGGGATTAAAACCATTAGAGCAAGTGGTATTGACCAGATTCAATGTTTCTGCAATTCTGCTGATCTGGGCACTGGATACGGACCGCAAGAGACCACACATACGGTCCGTAAGGCCTCATACAGACCAGCACTTTCAGAAAATGACAATTTAACCCCTGCACTTTGTTTCGTCGCGTTTCGGCACTTCTAACACCCGTCAAACCCATTTTCAAGCTCCACAATGATGTTAAAGCATAGGGAACATGAAATATTCTCAAAAACATCTCAGATGTCGGTTCGTTTGGTCGTACGGTTGCGTTGTTCGGTTAAATACAACGGAAATCGTAACGGACGTGTGTATGATCCAAATTAAGCGATGAATGGAATTTTATCATGCCAATCACTAAAATAAAGTATTTTAGTGATTACATAAATTTTTGGGTGTCCGGATATATTCAGAACGTAAGATATGCGCGAAAATGCGAACTCATGCACTTTTTGACGCTTTTAGTCCCTATTGATCAAATAAGTTTATTTTAGCATACCGAACCCCTCAAAGCCTATTTCTAAGCTATGTAAAGGATATTTAAGGTATGTTTAACTTATGATCAAGTTCTGGAATGTTCGTTACAATACGAATCGGTATAGTTTCGCAGTTTGACACAATAGTCCCTGAGATCGAATAGACTTGTTTTCAACACACCAAACCATCCAAAACTTATTTCTAAGTTATGTAAAGGTTATTTAAGGTATGTTAAGCCTATGTCACTATTCCAAAGGGTTTTTCGCGATAAACTGACTGCGTTTACGCACCAGTTTGCGTATAACTTTCCAGAAAGCGATTTAAAGCTTGAAATCGGAATCGAATCAAATCGTAAAATCATCAAACACATATACACACATAATAACACCAAAACACATTGTTTTATTAATAATTAACATTGTTTTACATTGTACATCGATTACAGAGCACAGTTGTCACAGAAACATCCAAACGCCTACCAGATCCACTTTTAATTCCCTGAAATACATGTATTTTGAAAACATCAACAAAAGTTGAGCGAGTTCATGTGTTTGTTTGTATGCGCGAATAAACCTTTGTAATCATTGTATGTTTTGTAAATCCCGGTATGAAAGCAAACAAGGAAACAGATCAATTAATGGTTTGCAAGGCCATTAACATGCGTGCAACGGCGTAGGAAGGCTCAACCTAGCAGATTTTATACCAGGCCTCCGGTTGTAAGACATAGTCACCTCATGGGCCAAACCCCGGTCCACATGGGTGTGGGCTCGCTACACCCAAATAGATCTATCACTCATGCTCCTCGGTCCTAACACGAGGATTAATGGTCTTAGGAGTGCGCCTACCCATTCACATGATCTACTGTACTTTCCATAGCTAACCATACCAATTGTAATTGTTTGTAATCATTTTGTAACATGTACTTCACCCCCGAAGTTATAAAACAAAACAGTTAAAAGAAAAGGGGGGTCATGAACTCACAGTCTTGCGTCTTCGCACCGTAACTCAGAGTTTCTTCGGATAAACACGACTACCTACAACGTACTATGATCTATTAGACGAGCGGGTCGTGCCTTGACTTAGTATTAGTTAGTGTCTTTAAGTTAGTTTCTTTATATCTCCAATATTATCCCATGTTATATAATAATTTGTTAAAATAATAAATATTTTAACTTAAATTATATTTACTAAATTTTGGAATAATTGTTAAAACAATATATATTAACTTAATACTTCCCAAGTATCTATACTTGTATATCCTTCCCAAGGATGGGTGTATTCGTATTCTTGTATATGTATATTTTTTCCATGTATAGGGGTCGTATTCCGGTGTTTATTTATACGTACGAGAATACGTATTTTTATTGTATTCATTAATTATTCTTATACTTAATTTCGTATTAGTTTTTCCGGAATATTATCTTTAATAAAAGTTCACCAATATATATTTCCAAAATATATATTTTAAGAAATATTATTTATAATTTTCCTTTGGCAAAAATATTTGTATTTTCATATAAGTTCCAAAAATAATATATTTTCAAGTCTAACTTAGAAAATATATATAAACTTATTTTTCTCCAAAAATGATATATTTCATATTTATTTGAGAAAATATATCTTTTATCCCAAAAATATTGTATTTCATGTTTGTTTAAGAAATATATATTTTCTCCCAAAAATAATACATCTTCTAATAATTCCAAGAAAAATATATATTTATACTTGCCAAAAATAAAATATTTTTCCCTTGTCAAAAATATGATATATTCTTGTAATAATTGTAAAAATCATATTTTTGTCTCTTGGTGTCCAAAAATATTATTTACCAAAATATACTTGTGAATATAATTTCCGGAATATTTTGTAAGTTATATTCCTTAGTTCGGTTTCACCAATATCTTGTGTAAAATGTGTATATTCATATTCTTGGAATTTTGGTAACATTTTGGATTGTAAGTTTTGGTATTTTAGTGAGTTATATTATTTCAAGTCCTAAAATAATATAACTAATACACATAATATACAAATAATCACACACATGGTGACTTCTAAATATATATTTTCCTGAATACATATTTAGTCACTTTTATTTATGAAAACCAACCTCCGATATTTATATTTTCGTAACAAAAATTATGGCAAAGTTTATGTGAGAAATTCTTGGTTTAAAATACACTTGTAAATATTTGTTTGGAAATATTTTTCTACGTGTTTAATTTTTAGAAAAATTTTGCCATAGTTTCCCCTAAAAATGGAGGTTTCCATACCTTGAAGGTATATCATTTTCTTTTGTAAGATCAACACAATCAATTCACAAATCAATAACAAACAACCTTTACTTACCAATTTTGCTAAAAACAAGCATAATCTACTACTTCATGAACTTGAATATTTGTAAAAATTTGTTGAGACTTACTAGTGTTCTTAGTAAGCCTTGTTACCTTCTAAAGTGTGATTGATTCTTTGAAAACTTCATTTTTAAAGAGTATGGATCTTTACAACTTATGATCATATTTTCTAAAAATGTTTCTTCATGGATTTTTCTTGTTACACATATACTTCTACACTTGTTTAACCTTTAAAAATAGGGTTTATTTATGTAAGAACCAAGATTTAATAAAACTTATATTTTTAACTTGGTATCTTGAGAAATCATCCATGAAATTTTAGATCTACATGATTAACAACTTTCTTTGATCATTATTTTTCAAGAAACCCACATATTCTTTCAAGTTCATGCTTCTCATGAGGATGATCCATTTACTTCTATCATGTTCATCCTCTCATCTTGCTAGATTATGTTTTTACTCATGATCTAGCAAGATCATATGATGATCAACATCATTTTCACAAACAAACAATGATCAACAAGTATATCAACACATAAACAACTTAGTTTCTTCATTAATCATGCTTATGTTCAAGTTTACTTCTTGTGATTCTTAGTGTTCTTCATGATTAACATTATGAATCTTCTTTTAACCACTTAAAATGGAAGTAAAATAGCAAGATCAAGGTTCTTACCACTAGCACAAGGCAAGGGATGATCAAGTGAAGTTATGAGATGGATAAAAGCAAATGAAAGAGGTCTTTAATCTTCCACAAGGTCCTAGCTCCTTTGTGTAACCTCTAACACCTTTGTATATACTTGGATTGTATGAAGCTTGATCAAATATGGTGGGTGTGTGTGTTGATTCTCGTCCGAGAGCACAAGGGGAAGAAGGAGAAGTTTGTGTGTGTTTTGATGTGTGTAGAAATAAGACTATTATCCTTCAAGTTTATTTATAACCCATTTCATCATTTTAACTCATGTATAATATGCTCAACACAAGGGAACATAATCTAATATTTAATTGAAACAAAATCAACTAAGTGGGGGCCATGTTGGCCGATTACTAGGTGGGGGGTAGTAGACTAGGTTTAAACTAAACTAGTTAGTTACTAGTTAAATTTCAAGTATGTAGTTATGTTTCTAGTTAGTTGATATTTATACAGTGTGTTATGTTGTTCGGGGACCATAACTAGTTTGGTAATGTTAAAACAGTGCTTATAGTGTAAATTTGATGTTTCGGGTAGTGTCCGGTTGTTCGGTTGGTTACTGGTTTGTGATCCTTACTTTCCTACACACTATACTAGTCTAAGACTTGGTTTCTGGCTCATTCTGTGTATCAGCACCTTGTCTGTCTATCTATTGAACTCCGTCAGCATTTTTTTTTCTAATTTGTCTGATTACTGTGCTAATTGTGTTGCGTGCATCATTTGAGTTAAATAAGCTTTCATGCAATAATGGTATGTCATTTGCAATATGTGATGCACATGTATGTATATGGCAATAATCAATAAGCAGTTAATTGTAATTCAGCACAGTCATTAAGCACTAATCATGGTTTAATAGTTGTACGAATACCTGAAATTTTGACAATTATCACAGTGTGTGGTATAGTTCTTCTCCTGGATCTTGAGCTATCGAGAGGCGTACGCGATAACCTTGTCTCGTTGCATGAGAACACAACCAAGACCGAGGTTGGAGGCATCACAATAGACTACGAAATCGTCGTTTCCGTCAGGAAGTTTAGGATCGAGATTCGACCTAAACGAGTCGATCAGAAGAGTTCTAATCCAAATCAAAGGCGGAATTTAATGATTTGGACTTGATTACAGCTTGATTCACACTAGGATTCACTTTAACTATCTTGTATATTGATTTGAAAGCTTTACAGACCATTTGACACTTCGGCAGCACCTCTGCTCCGGAATCAGAAACGTTTCAAATGACAACCCAAACTCAGATATATATAGAGTTTCCAGTTCCCATGAAATAGACATTACCAGTTCATGCAAAGTGCCACTTCGTACGAACTGGCTCCGCCAGTTCGTGTGAACTGGAGTGTTTACTCTAAAACCCTATTTTCTCGACTGCTAAGCTTCGGTTTATCCTATCTAGATACAAGACTCGATACAAGACGAAGTCGACAGACATATGCACCAACAGACTCCCCCTTGGATATTGACGAAGTCTTTGGTGTCGAGTCTTCAGTATGACAAGTCTTCAGTCTTGATCAGTCTTCTAGCTCTCTCCAAATTATCTAACACTGTAAGCATCTTTCAATCTCTCTCTTTCTTTTATCTCTTGCTCATCAGCATCAGCAGCTTCTATCTTAAACACAGTTCCAGGATCAGAAACTGGCACTTACGACTTCAAACTCCCCTTTGCTAGCAGACTCCCCCTTAAGTTGTTCCGGGATCGAAATCTGACATAGCTCTCGTTCTAAGATCGTGACCTGGCTCAAACTCTGCTCCGGCTTAGACACGGGGATCTGCACAAATCTCTACCCAAAAATAAGTTTCACAATTATTAAGATTTAACAAATTTAGAATTCATTTGCAGATAACATTCACTCATCAACAATAGTTATATCAAGTTCAAATTAATGACCTTGATCAACCACTTGTATTCGTAACCCTCAAATTTGGTTTCAAATTAATGAACCATTTGATCATTTCAAAATCATTTTTTTCATATCAAACAAACTCTCCCAACCCTATTGTTCATTATGTTTAGCACTTGGAATTTTGAAAATCAGCTTTTCAATATCAGTTGTCAAAAATAAGATGAATTAAAATCTTTTTTATTTTTCAAAATTTTATGCTAAAACACATTCTTTTTGGATTTTTCATAAATGGAAAGCAGTAAAGAAATATTTACAGACAATAATATTTGTGAGTTTGTGTAAGAGGATCATATCAGTTTATGACAACTCACTAGCACCGTTGAGCTTTAAACACTTTAATGTTCTAAACGATTCACTTAGATTGTCAGTATACTGATCCACTTAAATTTTCACACAAAGTTCAACTGCTTCGAGATACGAGATTAGTGTTTTAATGGACTTAAACTTATTCGTGTGTACCACCTCAGAATATACTTCCGTATCCAGATTCCTATATTCAGTTTTACAGGTGAATGTATACTAATGATATCTGTAAACGGGTAAATGCGTGACTATGAGAGCTCAGGCTATTGCTTTCGCAAAATCAGAGAGATGATGGCTCGACTTTAGGTGGGTCCCCCTTGGGGATCTTCTTTTCAACATCACATAATTAGAATTTTTCAATGTTTCATCATTTTTTATGTTGAGGGTGAGCTTTAATGATTAAAGCAATGCAAAGTATTATACGAGGACTAGGCTATTGCTCCCGTAAAATCAGAAGTCCTGGTATAATACCCCAGATATCACCATGCACAAAGACCTAGTATGTCAGAAATAGAAAGCCCTTCAAACAAGATTTCAGGGGTTACCTATATATCCGAGAGATGTTCCCCACGAAATAAGTAAGTGTTTGATATTTAGGTTTATATCTCGACAACAATCTACTAAGCGTGTAAAAACCTACTGGCATATCATCAGTGAGACCGTTTATCACACTTTAACTTTCCAATTCTTTAGCGTACTGTGATTGTCTACTGATGTACTATCATTTCCTCTTTTTCTCAACAAAACTCATTTTGAATTTAATCATGTTTTTGGCTTTTTCAAATTTTCTAATGTTTTTATGGCTTTTTCAAATTTTCTAATGTTTTTGGCTTTTTCAAATTTTCTAATGTTTTTGGATTTTCTGAAATTTCTTACTCCCCCTAAAATTCAAAACCATTTAAAGAAAATTTTACAAACCGATGTGAATTACTTCAATTCGCCATCCTCTTGGCATAAACAATCAGAACTCCCCCTGACAACAAACTATTTTGCCATTAAGATTTCAAAACACTTAAGTTTGTTTTAATCAAAATGGTTTTTCCGGAAAATTAGTTTATTTGTCATTTTACAAACATGGGGTTTCATCACATTGTTTTCCAAACATACCACTTGTATGACAGTTAAATCAAGTTAAATCAACAAAACTAATTTTCAAGAATGATGCCGATTCATGCTCCACGATTACCAACTTGGGAGCTCCGGCAAGTCCAAATTTTACTTTTTAAAGAATCTCACCCATTCCTGTGGAATCATGGGTGAACTATCCTCATTCGGTTTAACAATTTTTTATTCATAAAATTCTTTCACTCCCTTTACCTTTCCATCTGCCATCTTTCCAAAAATATGTAACACTTTACCATTAAAAGCTTTTTCAACATCAAATTCTTTCTTATCAGGAAAGAATTGATTTGAAATCTCAATCTTACCAACTTTTGATTTCAAATTTCCGTTTGACAATGGTGGAAAATTTTCATCATCCATTATTGGAACGGAATTCTCATCTTTTTGCACAACAGATGGCTCCTCTGACTTTGACGAGTCAGATTCATCGCCATAACTATCATCTGAACTTTTAACAACCCATTTTTGTCTGTATAAATTTGCTCTTCTTTTGTAAAAATGTTTCGAACTTTCACCAATTTCGAAAGTCGAATTTTTGAACACTTTAAATTTTTCTGTTGGTTGTTCTTTTTTATCAACACATTTTTCTTTCATTTTAGAGTTAGAAGAAACTCCCTGTTTTGTGTTGGTGGACTTTGGGAAATTCCAAGCAATGTGTCCAACCTCTTGACATTTGAAACAGGTTCTTTGTTCAGATTCCTTCAATAAATTCTTTTTCCTTTTAGCGAGAAACTCTTTATTTGACTGTTTCCAGAATGGTTTCTCCTTCTCTTCTTCTGAATTTGCTCCTGAAACAAATTTAGTTTTTGATTTATAAGTTTTCTCATTTTTTTAATTTTCTGGTGGAATAAAACCTAAACCTTTCTTTTTGAAATTACTGTTATGGTTTGGTTTCTTTCGATAACCATAACCAGAACTGTAACCCTTTTTCTTGTTCAATCTTTGTTGAACTCTTGAAGTGTATTTTTTAGGTTTTTCAGTAAGATTTACATCTTTTATTTCAGAAATATTAATTTCTGTTAATTTGAAAACCTTGTTAATCTGTTCAGTTTTAACACTTCTTATTGGAAATTCTTCATCAGAATATAATTTGTCAGAATCATTCAAAGTATATGCTACTTTGAATGTTTCGTCATTCAAATTATTTTGTGACATCAGAAATTCTTTATTATAAACCCGTTTGACCGGTGAACTCGAGCTTTTCTCTGACGAACTCGACTTTTCAGAATTAGACTCTGACTCCTCATCCTTATCCAACACCTGATCGACCACTTTCTTTAATAATTCAGACTCATGATCAGTGTCAGCCGATGTGAATGTAACGTCAATGTTGTCTGGTAACTCATCAGTTGTTTCAGACTTTAACTTTATATTGACTGCCTTTTTGACTTCATCCGAAATAGACTTTCTGGGAGAATAACCTTCCCAGATCGGAGGCGGACACCTTTTATAATTTGCACTTTGTTTCTTACCAGTATCCGTATCTTCCGACTTCTTATCTTGAAAAGCTTCAAAACCTGCAACAGTTGGATAAATTCTATCAATCAAGTAATCAGAACTTGAATAACTCTGCAACAATCGTCTGATTCTTTCATTTTCAATCTTTTCAGTCTCCAATTCCTGGTTCAACTTTGCACACTCTTCAATATAATGATTGATGGCTTTTTGTTTAGTCATCACCGTTGAATTCAACATTGTCAAAGCATCTTCTATTTCTAAGTTTGTCTTTTCCAATTGGTTAACTGTTCTGTTCAGCACATCATAGGATTCTTTCACGTACTTAACATCAAACAACAATTTTTCTTTCATCTTGTCTAGCTCAATATACTTCTTATCTTTTTCTTCACAATGTTTGCATGATTCCAAACATTTCAGACAAGATTTTTCAACCTCTACTATCTTTTCAACTTCAACTATTTTTTCAACTTCGACAATTTTCTCAACTTCGACAACTTTTTCAACTTCGACAATTTTCTCAACTTCGACAACTTTTTCCACTTCGACAATTTTCTCAACAATTTTTTCCATCTCTTTCTCAATCACAACCGGTTCTTTATCAAATTCTATTTTTACTTCATTTACTTCATTTACTTCAACCTCAACCTTCTGTGTCGGTTTTTCTTCAGCTTTTGCCTTATCAGCTTCTATCTGAATCTTAGTCTGTTTTTCAGCTACCCTTCTTGCTTCAATTTCTTCTTCAACAATCCTTCTTGCTTCCAATTCTTTCTTCAGTCTAACAGCCCTTTTCTCTTTCAACATCTTGATTTTATCTGCAAAAAACAAATTAAAACTATAAGAATCCAATTGTCTTCTAGCTTTATCAATATACTCTTCCTCATCATTAGTGTCTGCATCACTTCCTAACTCCTTAAAATCGGTATTCTTCTCGGTCTGTTCTTCTTATATTTGACTGATTCTTCTTCTGAGGTTGAGTCTTCAAGGATTCGAGCAACAAATGCTGTTTTTTCCCAAGTTCTGTTAGGATCATATTTATCCCAACTGAATCCTTCTGGAAGCCTTTCATCATCTTGGTTTAACCAACCAAAACAAGCTCTACCCTTCTTTTCATCTTCAATTTGAATAGTTTTTTAGTGTGAAGATTGTTGTTGATATGGTTGTTGAGCAACCTGATGATAAATTGCTTTTCGATGATAATCGTTGTTTCCAAACGGATCTTGTCTTCCGGTTGCTTCTCTGTTTGTACACTCTCGTTTAAAATGTCCTTTTTCTCTGCAACGAAAACAAGTAACCTTCGATTTGTCAAAACCTAGTTAAGATGTAGCAGCATCACGAAGATCATCTCTACCGGTGATTTGTTTGAATTTTTCTGCTCTTCTCAAAACACTAGCTAAACACCACTTGATGTCCATCAACTCAAGTTCCCATAATCAATCTGGTCATAATCCTCTTTAGTGAGCATTGGATTCCCGATTCGTCCAGCAACTAAGCTTTCATACGACTCTAACACAGTAACAAGAGATGCCATGTGTTGTTTAGCAATATCTGGAGAGAAATTTTGACCATTTTGAATATTCAATGTAACATTGCATTGCAAATTTGTTGAACTCTGTCGTTGAGAACTTGGTGTTGAGAAATTTGGATCAAAACTTGAATACGACGAAGAATATCCACCACTCTGAGTTGTAGTGCTAACATTTGTTCCGGAAGTACCATCAGCACTGAACGCAGTCTGAATCTTCGGACTTGGAGTGGTCTCAAATTTGCTTCCTCTATAATATAGACTAACATCTTGTTGTGCACCTGGATTCTTCATGATAGTAGTTTTCTGAACATCTAATTCATGTTCTTCAAGCTTCTGAATGAACTTACACAAATTCATATCTTCAGATTTTCGCATATGTTTAAAATCAACAGATATGTTCCCCATTTATTATGTGGTAGTGCATCGGCTAGCTTATCAACCCATTCATCATCTTCTTTCTTGATGTCTAATCTTTTCATTTCCTGGACAAGATGACAATATCTCTCAATAGTCGTTCTTGTTGTTTCACCTTCAAAAGCTGTAAACATATCAAAAGATTTTTTTAATAATGCACGTTTATTTTTTATCATATCAGCACTTCCCTTAAACTTTTGAATCAACGCTAACCAAATTGATCTAGCAGTTCCCTCATGTTGAAGCAAAACGAAAATATCTTCTTTTATGGCTTGTTGGAGAAGGCTAATCATCATCTTTTCACTGGTGTATCTTAATTTTTCATTTGCTGTAAATTCACTTAATGGTTTTTCTTTGTCAAGATTATCTTTCTGTCTAACATATTCTTTCTCTATCGAAACCCATGCATCAAACTTATTTCCTTGCACCCAGTTTTCAAAACGATTATGTCATCCTTTAAAATCCTCAATGTACATAAGCTTCGGAGGCTTTTGGAAAGTTCCCGTTTCATTTTCGATTTCAACAGTTTCGGCAACTGTAACTGGAGCAGTCGGGGCAGTAGCAAACGCATTGTAGAATTCGTCTTCCATGTTTCGGTAAAAAAATCACAAAATCACAATGTTCAAACGAAATGAAGTTTCAAACGGACTTGTAGCTTATAGTTCACCCCACACGACCTGGATCACAATTTCAAACAACCTAATATGCTTTCAAACAATCTGGATCAGATTCAAACGAACTGGATTAATTCCCAAACGAACTGGACCTAAACTTCACTCCATGCAAAGTGGAATAATTTTCAAATGAACTCCTCTTGTGAACTAGTAGATCACTTCGTACGGACTGATGAATTTTCAAACGGCCTGGAATCACTTCGTATGAACTAGACCTATATCACAAACAATTTGACCCACTTCGTGCGAGCTGGTGTTATTCCATGCGAACTGATCCAAATTTCATGCGAAGTGACGGAATCTCATGCGAACTGGGGTCAAATTCATGCGAACTGATGATCCTTCAATCACTTCATGCGAACTGGAAGTCACTTTCAAATGACCTGACTAAAACACACATGAACTGGGGGTTTTTCACGCGAATTCGAACCAAAAATTCATGATTTTATCAAGTTTTAGTTCGAATTAAGTTCTGATTTCTTCAAGGATTGTTTAAAACTATGTTTTACGTGATATATGAGAAAATCAAGTCATTTTAACCGTGAAATCTCAGTTAATTTGATGAAATGTGTAGAAGAATGAGTAGAAATCAGAATTTAATGGTGAAAACAAGCTGAAATGGTAAGAACTCCTCCTCCTGAGCTCTGATACCACTTGTAGGATCGAGATTCGACCTAAACGAGTCGATCAGATTCTAATCCAAATCAAAGGCGGAATTCAATGATTCGGACTTGATTACAGCTTGATTCACACTAGGATTCACTTTAACTGTCTTGTATATTGATTTGAAAGCTTTACAGACCACTTGACACTTCGGCAGCACCTCTGCTCCGGAATCAGCAACATTTCAAATGACAACCCAAACTCAGCTATATATAGAGTTTCCAGTTCGCATGAAACAGACATTACCAGTTCATGCGAAGTGCCACTTCGTACGAACTGGCTCTGCCAGTTCGTGTGAACTGGAGTGTTTACTCTAAAACCCTATTTTCTCGACTGCTAAGCTTCGGTTTATCCTATCTAGATACAAGACTCGATACAAGACGAAGTCGACAGACATATGCACCAACAGGAAGTGAGAGCACGGGAGCATTGCAAAGCATAGCTTTGAGAGTTTAAAAGGTCTCCTCTTGTTTAGTTCCCCAAACAAAAGGTTTGTATTTATGCGTAAGCGAGGTAAGCGGTACAGCGATTTTAGAGAAACCTTCGATAAATCGGCAATAATAGCCCGCTAGTCCGAGAAAAGAACGGACTTCAGACGGGTTCTTGGGTGTAACCAAACTCTTAATAGCCTCGATCTTCGCAGGATCGACATGAATTCCTTGACTATTGACGATGTGACCCAGAAATTGAACCTCCTCAAGCTAGAATTCGCACTTGGAGAACTTGGCATAGAGACGGTTTCCCTGGAGCAACTCAAGAACCAAACATAGGTGCTGCGAGTGTTTGGTTTTTGATTTGGAATAGATCAGGATATCATCGATGAACACGATGATGAAGCGGTCAAGAAATGGTTTGCACGCGCGATTCATTAGATCCATGAAAACTGCGGGAGCGTTAGTCAAACCAAAAGGCATGACAACAAACTCGTAATGACCATAACGGGTTCGAAAAGAGGTTTTAGGAATATCCTCCTCTTGAATGCGTAACTGGTGATAGCCTGAGCTTAGATCGATCTTCGAGAAACACGTAGCACCTTGTAACTGATCAAACAAATCATCGATTCGAGGCAAGGGATAGCGATTCTTAATAGTCATCTTATTCAATTCCCTGTAGTCGATGCACATCCAGAACGATCCGTCCTTCTTTTTGATGAAAAGGATAGGCGCGCCCCATGGAGGTGCTAGGGTGAATAAAGCCTTTATCAAGTAGTTCCTAGAGCTGACTCGAGAGTTCGCACATTTCAAAATGAGCGAGACGATAGGGCGCTTTAGCAACAGGGTTTGCTCCAGGAATGAGGTCGATTCGGAAATCGATATCACGAGTGGGAGGTAAACTAGGTAAATTGTCAGGAAATACGTTAGGGAATTCACAAACAATGGGAACGTCTTTCACTCCTGTGTTTCCTTTCTTTTCCTTCTCCACTACTACAATGTTAGCCAAGAAAGCTCTGTATTCCTTGCGGAGATACTTGCTTGCTTGGACACATGACATGAGTTTGAGGCCTTTCAAAGGAGTTTCGCCATACACACAAAGTTGATCACCATTAGCGAGCGAGAAACGAATCATCTTATCGAAACAAACAACTTCCACACGATTTTCGTGAAGGAAATCCATGCCTACTATGACGTCAAAACTACCAAGCTGCATTGGAACAAGGTCGATAGGGAAGATGTGATTGTTGAGTTCAAGCGTACAATCATGTAAAACAGAAATGACAGCGACGGTCCTTCCGGTGGCAACTTCAACATCGAACGTCGAGGGGAGATGGGTGCGCTTATGATTAAGGAGCTTTTCGAATTCAAACGATACAAAACAGTTATCGGCTCCAGTATCAAATAAATACGAAGCATATATACCATTCACAAGGAACGTACCATTAACCACATTGTTGTCCGCTTGAGCCTGGCGGGCGTTGATGTTGAAAGCACGTCCGCGGGATGCTGGCTGCTGTTGCTGTTGTTGCTGTTGGGGCTCTTGTTTCACCACTCTGTTAGGGCACATGTTTGCGAAGTGGTTGGGATCACCATATACAAAGCAAGCTCGAGCGTGAGCCGAGGGTGCAGGAGCTGCTTGTTGGCCCTGAGGAGCAGGAAGAAGAGCTTGCGGTGCAGGAGCTTGACCTTGAGCTGGAGTTTAGCATGGACCTGTACGGTAGTTAGCAGTGAAGTGGCCGTACATATTGCAATGAACAAAGAACCGGCATGCGATACCCACCGGGTGATGATAGGTGCAAGTAGGGCAAAGCGGGTGTGGTCCAGTGTATGCACGCTTGGCAGGCGGTGCATTGACCACAGGTGCCGCTACTTGGCGGTGTTGAGATTGCGGTTGGGAAGGTACTGTTTGGAGCGGGGCAGCAGTAACTACGCAGTTCTTGTTTCTGGAACTGTTGTTGTTCTTCCTCTTGCGACGTGAGAGCTTTGAAGATTGCGGTGTGGCGGTGGGAGCAGCGGTGACTTGATGCAGATTCTTGGAGGCTTTTGTCGAAATAACCAGCCCTGACTCGCTTATTGTTGATCTCGGCGGCGAGCAGGTAGGTTTCCTCAAATGTTGTCGTCTTTGCGGACCGCAACACAATCCGGGAGAGCACGGATATGCTTCTTGATTGTAATTTTGGGGGTAGTAACCTGACCGGGACAGATAATACTCAACTGCTTGAAGCGAGCAGTTAAACCAGCGTTATCTCCGTCATCCTGTTTAATGTGCCAGAATTCATCCTCAAGCTTTTGGAGTTCATGGGGAGAACAGAACTCTTGCATCATGATGTTCTTCAACTTTTCCCACGACAATCCGAAAGCTGCATCATTTCCTCATTTGTTCCTCTCGGCCGTCCACCAATCAAGAGCACGGGATTGGAAGACGCCGGTAGCGTTGATGGTGCGTAGGTTTTCCGGACAGCCACTCTGGCGCAGGGTGACTTCGATTGAATCAAACCATTGGAACATGGCCGTAGGACCATCTTCGCCGGTAAATTCCTTTGGTCCGCAGGCTTTGAACTGCTTGAAGCTAAAAGCAGCCTTAGGAGTATCGGTCCTGGACTCCTCCGAAGACTTGCTAGCATTCTCATTCATCTCACTGACGATTTGTGGGATGACTTTTGCCATTTGCTTAGAGACGAGAGTGGCGATTCGTTTGTCATCATGGTTTTGGCGAGCAGCGCGAGAGTAGAATGATACAAACGACGACATTGTCTGCAACAGACATCGCCATAGGACTCAAACACAATTTCGATTAAGCCTAGTATAGTCTAGCGATTCACCATAAAGCTCAGGAACACATCAATTCACAAAATCACGTAGGCACATAAACACAGAATCACATAAGCACATAAGCACGTATTTTACGTAAGCACAGTAGCACATAAACACATAGCTACCCTAGACACATATTTTACACGTATTCACCTATCCTTCACAGCAGCGTGTAGCGATTAAGTACAGCGATTGCGATTAGCGAGCGGCGATTACGACTAACACAAGCGATTTGTTGGCATTTTGAGATAGATGTGCAGTGCGAGTGGTGCGTGTTGATAAAAGTGAACAACGGAAAACGAGTAAATCACCAAAATTGAAACACATAAACGCATAAAATCACATAAAATTCACATAAAAGTCATAAATCTCAGAGTCAGCGGTGGCAAATCCAGAATCGTAACACATAAAATCGAAGAGAGATTGTCTTAGCTAGATAGACGTCGACTACCCAAAGTGATTCGACTATTCACAAAGACCTTACGTGCACACTTTGGCCTTCTGGACTGTGCTCTCGCCTCAATTTGGGTGATCGGCACGCATCCTTCCAGTTACAGCGTGACCCAAGTCGTTGGAGTCCGTCGAGTCTTTGGTGAGAGTTTTGCAAATACCAAAAGTATAGAGCGGAACGAGTCATCAAGGTTCGGGTTTCACCCCTGACTTAACAACTATATCCTTGTTTGTACAATAAATTCATGGGATAGATAAGGAGATTTACGTCGAAGTATGGATTTCACTCCTGGTTCAACGCAAATTCTCTTGCTTATAGTAAAAATAGCGAATCGAACAAGTGATCTGGTCGAGAGTTTGCGGTTTTCACACCTAATCTTAACAGATCATTCGTTTGTGTGTGCCCAGCCTTAGGAAAGATAGATCTTGCGCGGAACTGTAGTATGCGATGTTTGCGCAAGAGTGTAGTGTACAGCGAGTTCGAGCGAGAATTAGCGAGTAAGCTCGTACAAAACCCACACTGGGTATGCACAAGTTGGTCTGTTGGTACTTAGATTATAGACTAGGTCGTTTCTAAGACATCGACCCAGACTAGGTCGAGTCTTGCCTAATTCCCTATAGTTATGACTCTGATACCAATATGTCACACCCCAACCGATGACGGAAACATCGGGGCGCGACACTGAGCGAAACAGATTGTCCAAGAGAAATTCCATAACAACTAAATTACCGGATAGTTAATATTATGTCCCATACCATAACCCATCAAGTAAATCAATTATTACAGACATAGATATCTCCAAGACAGATAACATGTTCTGACAACTCAGATTTAAATAAATAAATTGTCTTTGTTTCTAGACTCCATCCTAACTTGATTTCCAGCAAGTAACAAGCAAAGCATCCTAAGCACCTGTCACATACGTTAAAATAGAGGTCAATACACATAGTGTAAAGGTGAGCATACAGGTTTAATAGATATAATAGTGTTCGAAAGCGTTTACGCATAACCAGCATGTAACATGTATAATGTGAGGCTAGTAGCTTATCGACAATGAAATATGCACAGACAAGACTGCGAGTTGTAGAATGCGCAACACATATCATCACCGTGACACCTGAAGAGGTAACCTTAACAACCCTTGTCCATGACAGGTGCTGAGTCCAAACTATAGTACTATCGTTGCTAAGGCGTCAGGCAACAATCACTGTGTTAACATAACATACAAGCATTCATTGAGTAACAAGTAACATGCAATAACGGTCAGCGTATAAATAGTGTTTGCTGTCACACCCCCAAAATCCACTCGCGGAGTACCACCGCTTGGAGGCGTGACATGACCAGGATCAAGCCACCAATCATATTGAACATAAGTATATAGTAAAAGTCGTTCATCAATACGATAGGTGTTTCCAAAACCAAATATAAACAAGTGTGTAGCGGAAGCAATAATGTAAGACCCAACATAAGTTTAAGTACAAAATGTCATAATGTTTAACAACACATTCACGGTCCATGTCCACAACGACCGTGCCTCCCGTGCAAGCTCCAAAAGTACCTAAGGTCCTGCAAGGCATGTAACAGAGAGTCAACAACTAGTTGAGCGAGTTCACAGTTGGTTATTTAGTTATAATGCTCGTATCGTAAATCGTATGTTCGTTTAGTAATCATGTATCGTATGTAATAGCATCGCGGCCCTCTAGGCATGTTTGCGAAGTTTAGTGGGGTTTCCCATGTTTTCTAGACTAGTTATATTTGTATCGCGGCCCTCCAGGCATGTTTGCGAAGATTAAAGTATAGTTCGCGGCCATTCCCGGCATGTTTGCGAAGATTGTTCTAGTATCGCGGCCGATCCCGGCATGTGTGCGAAGAAAAGTATATGTATCACTAGTCTAGTAGCATCTACCATTGACCTTCCTCTCCCGAGGCCAATGGTATGTAATTCCGACAACTCTTAAGCATAAATAATCAATCAACCCATTCCCAACCCCGGGAATCCCATGCCTTGGTAGAAGTGTGAACTCACCTTGTTTTGCTCGGTATGCTAAGTTAAGTGCTCACAATAAATCAGTCAAGTCCTATAGTGCACGTATATACAGTCAGTTTATGTTTGCAAGGTTTCGTTTGCAATCTATGTTACCAAGTGTGTTTGACTGTTAACATCATGTATCACATAGACAATTAATCACATTCATGCCATTCATACTTCACATAAATTTCCTCCACAGTTTATTCTAATCATGGTTATTTTCTTACATACTTGACAGGTTTAACAAGCTTAACAAGGTTAGCATATGTAACAGGGATAATAACTTTACAGTATTAGTTAACTAACAGAGTTAACATCTTTTAGCTGAATTAATAATCTATGCAGAACCAACATGCTAAACAAAGTTGCTAGACTTAACAGAATCGATAACAACCAAGATTGTTAAACATAACAGAGTTAATCAAACAAATAAAGCTAGCAACTTAATAACTTAACAGAGTTTAAATGCTTAACATAGTTGACATATAACTGAACTAATAGACTGAGTAGTTAAACTGAGTTATTTACTTAACAGAATCAACTAACTAACAAAATTAACAGCAACAAAAAAATGAAATCGCCAAAGTGGCGAAATCCCTTATGGACGAAAACACTATTATGCCGAAAACACCCTTTGGGCCGAAATCCTCTATGTTGGCGAAATCCCTCACTGGGCCGAAATCCTTATGGGCCGAAATCTCTTTAAATGTGGTGGGTGATTTCGTTGGTCATCATCTTCATCATCTTAACAGATACGTAATCCAGTCACTCAAATCTTATTTACAGTTATATTATCAAGCTCATAAATCGATCACCAGTCATCATTAACAAACACACAGAAAATTCCAAATAAACATTCAGCAATAACATTGAATTCATCAGATACTTGTTAAACCAGATCCAACATAACAGTTCATAACCTCTTTGATATCACTAGTCAACATAATAATATCATCTCAATAAATCACCCATATATATATACCATATATATAAATCTGAAAATAACTAACTGTGTAAAAATCACTAACCGAACACAGAGATCAAACAGACGTGATCTGGCTTCAAATGAGGAATTCTTTCAAGTTGGGTTTCAGAGGTAGAGAGAGAAACAAAGTGATAAGGTTTGGTAAGTGGGAAACTTATCGGAGAAGCTTGTGACAAAATAAATATATAATATCTCAAAACTGGGCCATGGGCCAAAGCCCATCTCTGTTTTCGCCAAACATTGCTGGACGAAAACACTAAAGTGTTTTCATCACTTGGGTGATTTCATGGGTACTTGTTTTCAGTAAGAGTTCCATCTATTTAACATACACTCACATATAATAAATATTATGGATCCCAAGTATAAAATATAAATCGAAATACGATATAACGTATTACAAATGTAAGCGTTGTGAAACAACGAGTCGTGTAAACAAACAACATAATAAAAAAAATTAACGTGCACTAAATGCGAAGATGGAATCTTGGAAACTCGAGTTGTCACATTATCCCCAACTTGAAAGAAATTTCGTCCCGAAATTTAGCATGCGGTTACTGAGGAAGCTAGGTAAGTTATCATTTACTGGTTTTTCCTGGGGTGTCACATCATCACCCCGTTGATTTGGAATTTCTTCCCGAAATTCTATAGTAGCTTCAGCCTCAGTAGTAGTTGCATTGTTTTCGAACAACTGGGGATATTTGAGTTCCATTTGGTCTTCGCGTTCCCAGGTGAACTCTGGGCCACGACGGGAGTTCCAACGAACTCGAACAAGAGGTATTCTGGTGTTCTTGAGGACCTTAACATCCCGGTCCGTGATTTCAACTGGTTCTTCGACGAAATGCAACCGTTCGTCGATAGTGAGCTCCTTCAAAGGAACTATGAAGGTCTCATCTGACAGACACTTCTTCAGATTCGACACGTGAAAGACGTTGTGAACTGCACTGAGTTCAGCTGGTAAGTTCAGTCTGTAGGCCACTTTGTCTATCTTCTCTATGACTTCAAATGGTCCAACGTATCGTGGATTGAGTTTGCCCCTTTTGTCAAAACGAACAACACCCTTCCAGGGTGAAACTTTGAGTAGTGCTCGATCCCCAACCTGGAACTCGAGTAGTTTCCTGTCTTTATCCGCGTACGCTTTCTGACGGTCGCGAGCTGCCGCCATGCGTTGTCGTATTTGATCAATCTTTTCAGTAGTATCAACTACCATTTCTGGACCAGTGATCTGACTATCACCCACCTCTGCCCAACAAAGAGGTGATCGGCATTTACGCCCGTACAATGCCTCAAATGGAGCAGCTTTAATGCTGGTGTGGTAACTGTTGTTGTACGAAAATTCCACAAGTGGCAGATGCTTTTCCCAGCCCTTGCCAAAGTCAATTACGTACGCCCGAAGCATGTCTTCTAGAGTTTGAATAGTACGCTCAGATTGCCCATCTGTCTGAGGGTGATAGGCTGTGCTCATGTCTAATCGAGAGCCAAAAGATTTGTGCATTGCTTGCCACAGTTCTGAAGTAAAACGTGCGTCACGATCAGAGATAATAGAGGTGGGCACCCCGTGCCTCGAGACAACTTCCTTAAGGTATACGTCTGCTAGAGTGGAGAACTTATCCGTTTCCTTGATAGCCAAGAAGTGAGCAGACTTTGTGAGTCGATCCACGATCACCCAAATAGTATCATTTCCGCGCTGAGATCTAGGTAGGCCAGTAACAAAATCCATGGAAATTTGTTCCCATTTCCATTGTGGTATCTCAGGTTGCTGGAGTGGGCCTGATGGTTTCTGATATTCCGCTTTGACTCTCGCACAAGTCAAACACTTGCTAACGTAAGTTGCTATGTGGGCCTTCATGCTAGGCCACCAATATGTAGTTCTGAGGTCGTGGTACATCTTATCCAAACCAGGATGTACTGAGTAGCGAGACTTATGAGCTTCTTCCATTACCAGCTCGCGTAGGTTGCCATAGTGTGGGACCCAGATGCGTCCTGTTACATAGTAGGCGCCGTCTGCCTTTTGTTCTAACCGTTGCCTTGAACCGCGTAGGGCTTCAGCCCTGACGTTTTCTGGTTTCAATGCTTCTACCTGAGCATCTCGTATCTGTGAAGGAAGACTGGACTAAATAGTGAGTTGCAACGCTCGTACACGCCTAGGTGTAGTATCCTTTCGACTGAGGGCGTCGGCCACCACATTGGCTTTGCCCGGATGGTACTTTATAGCACATTCGTAATCGTTCAGTAACTCGACCCATCGACGTTGTCGCATGTTCAATTCTTTCTGCTTGAAAATATACTCAAGACTCCTGTGATCGGTGTAAATGGTGCACTTAGTGCCATACAGGTAATGTCGCCATATTTTGAGCGCAAAAACAACAGCTCCAAGCTCTAAATCGTGTGTAGTGTAATTTCGTTCGTGAATCTTAAGTTGGCGTGAAGCATAAGCAATAAATTTATCCCGTTGCATCAACACACATCCAAGACCTTGAATAGATGCATCGCAGTAGACTACAAAATCGTCCGTGCCTTCAGGCAATGAGAGGATAGGTGCGCTACAAAGTCTATCCTTTAAGTGCTGAAACGCTGTTTCCTGTGTATCACTCCAACGGTATGCAACACCTTTCTGTGTCAGTAATGTAAGCAGCTGTGCAATCTTTGAGAAGTCTTTGATGAACCGTCTGTAATAACCCGCCAAACCCAAGAATTGGCGTATTTCTATCGGTGTGCGAGGTGCAGGCCAGTTCTTGATCGAATCTACCTTGGATGGATCAACATGAATCCCATCCTTGTTTACCACGTGGCCTAGAAAGTGGACTTCGCGAAGCCAGAAGTCACATTTTGAAAACTTAGCGTATAGCTGTTCCGTTCGTAAGAGTTCCAAAATAAGTCGTAAGTGCCGCTCATGATCCTCCCGACTCTTCGAGTAAATTAGGATGTCGTCGATAAAAACAATAACAAACTTGTCAAGATAAGGTTTGCACACCCTGTTCATAAGATCCATGAAAACCGCAGGCGCGTTCGTTAGCCCGAATGGCATGACCAAAAACTCGTAATGGCCGTAGCGAGTTCTGAATGCTGTTTTAGAGACGTCCTCATCCCGGACTCTCAGTTGATGGTAACCTGACCTCAGATCAATCTTCGAGTAATAGCTCGACCCTTGCAACTGGTCGAATAAGTCGTCGATGCGTGGAAGAGGATAGCGATTCTTTACGGTCACCTTGTTCAGTTCGCGGTAATCTATGCACATACGAAAGGTACCGTCTTTCTTCTTCACAAATAATACTGGAGCTCCCCAGGGCGAAGAGCTAGGACGTATGAAACCCTTTTCCAAGAGTTCTTGCAATTGCTTAGACAGTTCTTCCAGTTCAGTTGGAGCTAAGCGATAAGGCGCTCGAGCTATAGGTGTTGCTCCTGGAGCTAGCTCGATCTGAAATTCGACCTGGCGATGGGGCGGTAGCCCAGGTAACTCTTCAGGAAACACTTGAGGAAAGTCGCGTACTACAGGAATATCCCCAATCTTTTTCTCTGTCGTCGATGTATCAGTAACGAGTGCTAAAATAGCTGGGTGGCCCTTTCGCAAACACTTATGTGCCTTCAAGAAGGAGATGATGCCACTCACGACACCACTCTTGTCGCTTTGAACCTTGAGAGGTTCTTCGCCAGAACGAGGAATACGAATGATCTTCTCTTTGCTTAGGATCTCTGTTTGCTGTTGGGATAACCAATCCATACCAATGACGATGTCAAAACTATCACAACGTTGGGGTCATTCCTATCATCACCCTGACCATTCACGAACACTCGACCCCTGGCACCATTGCCGTCGTTATTACCCCCGTTGTGATTCCCGTTGCCCTGATTATTGTTGTTTTTGGTTCTGCGGTGCTTGCTGTTGCTGCTGACGATTCTGATGTGCTGGTTGTGAACTCCTGAAATCTTTAGCTTCATGACCCATCTTGAGACACTTCTGGCAACGACCCCTGTTGCACTGACCACTGTGGTGTCTGTTGCATCTATTGCACTTTGGGCGATTTCCTCGATATCCACCCTGCCCTTGACTACCAGAAGATTGCTGACCAGGGCTCTGGTAGTCATCAATCCTTCGCTGCTGTGCCTGGGACTGAACCGTAGTCGAACCCTTGCTAGAGGTTCCATCCCACCTTCGCTTGTTATCACTGGGAGTAGCAGAAGTAGTAGTAGTAGTAGTAGTAGCACCGATACGCTTAGGCAGCCTGTTCTGTTCCACTGCCTAGTCTGTGAGACGATGAGCAAGACGGGTAACATCCTGGATAGTAGCAAGGTTGGCAGAAGTCACATGACTTTGAATTTCTGGTACTAAGCCTTTGAGGTACAGCTCAATGCGCTTGATGGGAGGATCCACCATAGTTGGACATAACACTGCCACTTCGTTGGATCGTTTCGTGTACGCTTCTATCTCTGACCCCATCATCTTAAGGTTAAAGAACTCCACATCCAGCTTGTGGATGTCATCACGACTACAGTATTCACGTTTGATCAGTTCCCTAAAATCATTCCATGGGGTGGCATTAGCAACCGCCCGCCCCAGCATCTGAACTTGCGCGTTCCACCAAGTTAGCGCAGTGCCTTCGAGAGTACCCGTGGCGTACTTCACCCTACGAGCCTCAGGGCATTCACACATTTCAAATATGGACTCGAGCTTTTCAAACCAATGGAGGAATCCAACCGCTCCTTCCGCGCCACTAAAAGTAATAGGACAACAGTCCATGAAAGTTTGGAACGTGCACACAGGTGGCTGAGCGTGTTGACTTGTCGTGTGTGTAAGAGTAAACAAAATTAAGCACAAGTGTCGGTTTACGAGAGTAGGATCTAAAGATCCTAGAGTAAGTGGTGATGGCAGGTTACACCTCCTGCCTGGGCAGCTGCGAGTGCTGCAGTAACTTGTACAGTGATCGAAGCCGCCAACTGGGCTTGAGTTAGGTTAACGCGTCCACTCATGATCTTTATATCAAGGAGAACATGACTGAGAGAGGTTCGCGAGTAGTGCGATGACAGAAGAGAGTGAGCAAACAAGTATTCTCATGCAATAGTGTTACGTTAATCTAAGCATACCCTGAGCAAAGTTCTATGCAATTCTAGCAAGTAGGCAATAAAACATGTACCATATTACCTAGGATGTTGAGTCTTGCACGTGGAGCGAGGCGTCGTTGTGGATCGTTGAGCACTGTTCTGGTTATAGTCTGGTTTTAATAAAAACGTTTTCCCCTTATTAAAACCGAGTTCTCTATAACCAATGGCTCTGATACCAATCTGTCACACCCCCAAAATCCACTCGCGGAGTACCACCGCTTGGAGGCGTGACATGACCAGGATCAAGCCACCAATCATATTGAACATAAGTATATAGTAAAAGTCGTTCATCAATACGATAGGTGTTTCCAAAACCAAATATAAACAAGTGTGTAGCGGAAGCAATAATGTAAGACCCAACATAAGTTTAAGTACAAAATGTCATAATGTTTAACAACACATTCACGATCCATGTCCACAACGACCGTGCCTCCCGTGCAAGCTCCAAAAGTACCTAAGGTCCTGCAAGGCATGTAACAGAGAGTCAACAACTAGTTGAGCGAGTTCACAGTTGGTTATTTAGTTATAATGCTCGTATCGTAAATCGTATGTTCGTTTAGTAATCATGTATCGTATGTAATAGCATCGCGGCCCTCTAGGCATGTTTGCGAAGTTTAGTGGGGTTTCCCATGTTTTCTAGACTAGTTATATTTGTATCGCGGCCCACCAGGCATGTTTGCGAAGATTAAAGTATAGTTCGCGGCCATTCCCGGCATGTTTGCGAAGATTGTTCTAGTATCGCGGCCGATCCCGGCATGTGTGCGAAGAAAAGTATATGTATCACTAGTCTAGTAGCATCTACCATTGACCTTCCTCTCCCGAGGCCAATGGTATGTAATTCCGACAACTCTTAAGCATAAATAATCAATCAACCCATTCCCAACCCCAGGAATCCCATGCCTTGGTAGAAGTGTGAACTCACCTTGTTTTGCTCGGTATGCTAAGTTAAGTGCTCACAATAAATCAGTCAAGTCCTATAGTGCACGTATATACAGTCAGTTTATGTTTGCAAGGTTTCGTTTGCAATCTATGTTACCAAGTGTGTTTGACTGTTAACATCATGTATCACATAGACAATTAATCACATTCATGCCATTCATACTTCACATAAATTTCCTCCACAGTTTATTCTAATCATGGTTATTTTCTTACATACTTGACAGGTTTAACAAGCTTAACAAGGTTAGCATATGTAACAGGGATAATAACTTTACAGTATTAGTTAACTAACAGAGTTAACATCTTTTAGCTGAATTAATAATCTATGCAGAACCAACATGCTAAACAAAGTTGCTAGACTTAACAGAATCGATAACAACCAAGATTGTTAAACATAACAGAGTTAATCAAACAAATAAAGCTAGCAACTTAATAACTTAACAGAGTTTAAATGCTTAACATAGTTGACATATAACTGAACTAATAGACTGAGTAGTTAAACTGAGTTATTTACTTAACAGAATCAACTAACTAACAAAATTAACAGCAACAAAAAAATGAAATCGCCAAAGTGGCGAAATCCCTTATGGACGAAAACACTATTATGCCGAAAACACCCTTTGGGCCGAAATCCTCTATGTTGGCGAAATCCCTCACTGGGCCGAAATCCTTATGGGCCGAAATCTCTATGTGGGCCGAAATCACCTAAAGTGATTTCGTCCACTTTAAATGTGGTGGGTGATTTCGTTGGTCATCATCTTCATCATCTTAACAGATACGTAATCCAGTCACTCAAATCTTATTTACAGTTATATTATCAAGTTCATAAATCGATCACCAGTCATCATTAACAAACACACAGAAAATTCCAAATAAACATTCAGCAATAACATTGAATTCATCAGATACTTGTTAAACCAGATCCAACATAACAGTTCATAACCTCTTTGATATCACTAGTCAACATAATAATATCATCTCAATAAATCACCCATATATATATACCATATATATAAATCTGAAAATAACTAACTGTGTAAAAATCACTAACCGAACACAGAGATCAAACAGACGTGATCTGGCTTCAAATGAGGAATTCTTTCAAGTTGGGTTTCAGAGGTAGAGAGAGAAACAAAGTGATAAGGTTTGGTAAGTGGGAAACTTATCGGAGAAGCTTGTGACAAAATAAATATATAATATCTCAAAACTGGGCCATGGGCCAAAGCCCATCTCTGTTTTCGCCAAACATTGCTGGACGAAAACACTAAAGTGTTTTCATCACTTGGGTGATTTCATGGGTACTTGTTTTCAGTAAGAGTTCCATCTATTTAACATACACTCACATATAATAAATATTATGGATCCCAAGTATAAAATATAAATCGAAATACGATATAACGTATTACAAATGTAAGCGTTGTGAAACAACGAGTCGTGTAAACAAACAACATAATAAAAAAAATTAACGTGCACTAAATGCGAAGATGGAATCTTGGAAACTCGAGTTGTCACATTTGCGTTGTGTGATTGATGTGATTTAGAAAAAGTAACGTATGTAACACCCAAAAGTGCGTAAAGCAAAAGGGGATCGAGTATACTCACAGCGATGGAAGTTAATGGATTGAAGGGAGCGCTAGAGTGATTAGCCTGAACAATTAACGGTAGCATAAGCGAATGAACAACGCGTAAAACGGTGCAAGTGAACCAGGTGTTGAATGGTAACCCGATCAGATGGCAATCCGATCGGATGGTCATTCGATCGGATGTCAATCCGTTCGGATGGTCATCCGATCGGATGGCCATTCGGTCGAATTGACATTCGTTTGGGAAGGATGTGTTTGTGTATGATGGCTTTGAAGTTTTCGTTGTAGCATTTTGAAAACAGAGAAGTATCTCTACCCTTCAGGTCGATCGATCGAACGGTCGTTCGATCGGATGACGATCCGATTGGCAGAACACTTAGTGAGAACAAGTTCACAGCAGGATGGTCACTCGATCGGGTAGCAATCCGATCGGATGCTAATCCGTTAGAAACTGATGTTCTTTGAAAATTATAAAAATGATTAAGTGTCGAAGTTCCAAATGTCGATCGGGTGGCAATCCGATCGGACGGCAATCCGTTCGGCGTTCAGACCTTCTAAAACTTGAAAATGTTTAAGTGTGGAACCAAGTGCAATCCGATCGGTTTGAAGTTCGATCGGATGGCAATCCAATCGGGCGGCAATCCGTCCCAACGAATTTGATCATCTTCACTTGATTATTTTGAAAGTTTTGCGTTTTGTTCGAGACGGTATGATAACGTACCAAACAACGGAACCTCGTCAAGTCCCAAGTCGCCCGATCGAACAGGAATCACCCCAGTCCGACAGTTGACTGTTCTTTGACGGTTGTTCATGTTTACTCTGAAATCGGTTGTCTCTTTGATAAAAATCATATCTCAACCGACACTTCATTAAGAAATGAGTAGAAGACCAGAATGAGCTCCAAATTCTATCGGTTTTGAGTGTATTGATTGTAAAAGAGTTGAAAGAAAGTTAGAAACCATCTTTCAATCCTTTTAACTTTAAAAATGTTTAGATCTATGCGAAATCATTGTGAAATCATGTGGAAATCCTTCAGATCTGAGTTGTTCTTGGTGGAATAAAGCCAAATCTTGAAGTTCATAAGGACTCCATGATGACATCATCCTAAAACACCTCAAATTCGTTGATTTCACCGTTAAAAGTTAAGATTCAGAGGTGAAAAAGATGAAGAAGTGCGTGTAGATCATAGAAGTACAAGATTTGAGTTGAAAACTTACAAGAATCGCGAGAAATCGAGAGAAAGAGGGCCTTGAGCGTGCTGGTCGAATGAAGAGGAGCTGTCACATCATAGGTTGCCAAAAATAGAAAGGGGGAGCAAGTGTCGGATGGCCCACCGATCGGATGGCAATCCAATCGAACGGCCATTCGATCGAAGTGGTCCGACGAGTTGAGTTTCGGCGTTTCGTTTTGCGTGTTGAGCGTTGCGATGCGATTTGAGTGAGCGATGCGATAGTATTATCCATTAGTTACACAAATAACCTAACTACTATATCTAACATACAATCACTATAAATAACTTGTGTTTAGCGTTTGCGATTAGATTGCGATGCGATAGAATTGCGATTGCGATTAAACACCTCAACATAAATATAACATGCACAAGTAACACATAATTAATAGCACAAACACATAAAACGATATCCAGAACACATAATTCGAGTTGCGAATGCGATAGCGATGCGATTTGCGGTAAGTCGATTAGCGATTAAACATTGATTAAACCTCGATTGTTAATAGATACTCCACATAATACAACTAAAGCAAATAAATAATAGAATTTGATTACAAGTTAAGAAGCACAATCTACTAGTCAAGCAAGGAGTGCCAGATCGCAATTAGCAATCTTTTCTTCCTTTGACTTTGACTTGTACCTTGACTTTCCAAAAAGCGGGTTGTTACATTTTTGGGCTTGACATATTACTTGAATGACATAATACATTGTTTAATAAAATCGAATTAGAATTTTATTATCTCACCTTTTGTTTCTTTACTGTTTTCATTTTTTTAATTACTTACTAGGTTATAACCCCGTGTATTACACGTGTTAAATAAATGAATTTTATATACTAAATAATAAAATAATATATCTTTAAAAACCCCATTTATTGCACGAGTTGAATAAATGTAATTTTATATATAAAATAATAAAAAGTTATATCTATAAGAACCATATTGTACGGGTTGAATAAATGTAATATTGTTTACCAAATAATAAAAAGGTATATCTTTAAAAACATCCGTTTATTACACTGCTTCAATAAATATGATTTTATATACGAAATAATAAGAAACTAATATTAAACGAAACTAATGGATATACTCGGTACGCGACAGATATGGTGATTGCGGAGATGGTTATTGAAAAGAATATACAGTGGTCAAACATGTTATTTAAGAAGCAAATAAGCAGCCATTTGAGTCATAAAATATAGAGTTTATTTAAAACAAACTCGTGATAGACAAATAAAAATAGATGTATGTCATATGATATAGAAAATCAAATAAATAATATTATAAATGAGAAGTATATATTACTTTTAAACTAAATAATAATTATCTATAGTTAAGTAGAAAAGATTAAGCAAAATAATATTTAGTAGAAGAGTTATCTATAATTAATTAAAAGAGATTAAACTAAATAATAATTATCCGTAAGATATTAAACTAAATAATATATAGTAGGAGGGTTATCTATAATTAATTAGAAAAGATTAAACTAAAATAATAGTTATCCACAAGATATGGTCTAATATGATGACAAGTGTTCGTTAAATTGTTTCTTTTATTATATAGTATATTGATTACCGTTTCGTAACTTCTTTTATAACCTGGATGGGACATTGTTTGCTTGTTATATATGTAACTAATATACTTTAGAACAAGAAAAAAACCTCAAAACATAAATTGGTTGTAGATATATCTTAAAATCGTAATATGGGCAGCAGGACCGGCTCAACCAATTTGGATGCCTAAATCGAAATAAAAAACCGAGGCCCCTTTTTCACTTATATTTTGGGCTTACTAATGAATTTATATACTAAGTGTTTTTTGTTTTTTTTTTGTCAAATAAAGCTATGAGTGTTTCTTTGATAATATTACTATGTATGAGGAAACTTAGAGGTATTTAGAGACTATTTTATTTACTTTATTCAAATCGCTTACTCGAAATATGTTATAGTTTACGAGGATCATAGGTTTAACCGGCTACACATAAACATTCTCTAATATTTGATGCATTTTCATACATTTTTTATTGTTCTTTATAATTAACACAAACAATATTAATATTTGTAAAAGTAATGTTCTACTATAAAAGTAGCAATATGCAGCTAAAATATTCATGAATTTGTTAGAGAAACTTGAACAGATGAAAAACCAATGTTTTAAACTAAAATAAAATGAATTTATTATTGAGATTTGGATAGATGACCAAAAAAAAGAATAAAATTTATTTCAAATTTCCAGTGGCTATTGGAATTTACACAGAATTCAAAATTTAAGGACTTTAATGCAAAAATAGCAAAATTAAAAAAAAAATTGTAGCCATAGTAGTCAAACCTGGGATTCGAACCCAAGCCTATGTGGGAGAAGAAAGCAACTTTTCCACCAGACTGCATTCAAATTAATTGTTATTATTATCAAAACATGATTAATATACACATTATACGTTTTGATTGTTTTTAGATTGTTTTTGGAACGAGGCCCTAAAAATTTGGTGGCCCAAAGCCCTAGCTTTTTTTCGCTTATGCTTGGGCCGGCCCTGATGGGCAGTAGTAAATCATTGAAAAAAGTAATCAATATACGTTGGTGTATTTAATAATTATATTGCGACCCCCCGGTTATAAAAGTCTGGTTCCGCCATTGACTACACACCTCATTACTAGTGTTTACTATGATTAGTTTTTCATAAAATCCATAATCAAAGACTTTACAAAAGTATTAAAAGGATTCTGATCCTAACTAGTTATCTTTCTTATATCTGATTTCATAAACTTAATTTGGCTGTTTTGGTTTACTATTTCTTAATCATAAAAGTTACATAGGTTAAATATTACAAAAGGAGTTAGGTTAATAGATTTCGTGTCCTAGGATTGATACGTGGATAGTTACTTTAGCTATACTATATTTTAATATGTATGTTTGTCTAGAACGTATATAGATAGTATTTGTGATTTCCCCTTAAAATTAGTATGTGTTTTGTGTTTCATTTTATTGTTATCTTCTAAGCAAGTCAGTTACTTACTCCCACTCTCACTAACCATGTGTTATACCTAGTGAGTGAGTTTTTTTTTCCTAAATATTTTGATACTATTTAGACAATCACTTAATAATAAATAAATAAAAGCCGACAAGGTATCATCTTCAAAAGTCGGTTGGAATCATCTTCAAGCATGCGGCAAAATTGTGAAACCCATTTACAAGACTAAAAAAATCTTTATTCTCAAAGTGACCCCATTTTTGTTAAAATTTATATCGTAGTGTTCAAGAACAAGAAAATAAGTAATTTGTGTATTTTGTTTTTATGAAAAAAAAAAAAAAACTAACGAGTACAACTTATTTGGGAAAAATCAAACAATATGTTAAATGAAACAGTTGTAACAAAATATTAAAAAAAAAAAACAAATGTAAGATGTCACTATCTCATTGGTTGGTCATTTTTACGTAACGATTGCTCAGGTCCATGAGGACACGCATGCTTTCACGACTCACAGCTCACCCTCACACCTTGACGTGGGGTCTAGTGAACATGGTTACGTGAGTCTTACATAACAAGTCCCCCTCACGCTCAAATGTGTATAACACACATCCTTACATGTCATCAATCCCATTATTGGCTTGTCACGATTAAGTTGAACAATTACGACTCATAACCAATTCGGTAAACCTTTTATGCTTGGTATAAAGCTAGTAATAACACATGTGCACATTGCAGCGTGGGTGCATCGCTAACGGCTAATGGATTAATCCAAGTGTTATGTAATGCGTTAATCATATGAAAACGTATGTTTCGACGTATTCGGTTGAACTCAATGTAACCTATAGCTGCATGGTGATTTAGTCAAAACGTAAAGTAAATTGAGTTTATACCGTACAATCATAACGTATTATATGCGACCCGACTAAGAGGCTGTTTGGCAACTTTTGAATGGGTAAGTGCTGAACCAGTAAGAGGTAGTAAAAGGTCTGAACCATTAAGAGCCAGTATAATACTAAACCGTTCAGAGACTAATGTCTGACTAATTCAGATAAGATGTTTACCTATTCGGACCCAGTATAATGCTTAACCATTTAGAGGCAAATGTCTGAATCATTCAGACATCTGCTCGCAAAACAACCGGTCTGAATCAGTAATATGTCTAAACCAATAAGAGTCTCATAGCTAAACAAACAGCCCACAACTCAAATTTATACCATCAAGTCAAAACGTATTAAATTTACATTGAAACGTAAAAATGCAAAGTTTAAAAGTTGAGGGGTCTGTATAAGGCATATGGGCCAAAGACGTAAATTACCAAAGTATGGGCCAAAAAAGTAAGTTACAAAAGTAGGGGTAAGAAAGGAAAACTTTATGTGCCAAAAATGTAAATTACAAAAGTATAAGCTAAAAAATGAAAATTTTCAAAGTTTGTGGGTGGTGGCGGAAAATCCCCGGACATGGTATTTTAAGATATATAGAAATAGAAATTTGTATTTCAGGTAACCACATATGAAGAATGTCGAGGAAGAGATCAGACAGAGACAGTAAGGTGCTGTTTGTTTTTCAAGAGGTAAAATGTATACAGTCTACGGACCACAACTGCAGACATCTGTAGAAGAAGAGGTAGACCAAACCTCTTCAGTCTGCAAGAAGAAAACTGTTTGTTTTTTAACGTATGTAAACTTCTAAAGTAAACTAGTGGTGTGTACGGACGGTGGTGGTGTGTAGGGTTGGTGGACAATGGTGGTAGACGGTGGTGGTGGTGGTGGTGGTGATGGACGATGGTGGTGGGTGGTGGTGTTTAACTCTCTGTAGACCTTAGAAGATTTTAGAAGTGGCTGAAGCCAAGTCTGCACCAAGAGCTCGCGCAGACTTTTTATTAGTGAAACGTCTTCAGAAAAACAAACAGTCTGCGCGCGGTCTGCGCGGCGCAGACAGAAGAGCCTGCGCAGAGCTTTTCAGAAAAAACAAACATCACCTGAGAATCTCCAACGTGGCACCCACCCGTCAAAGAGACCATTAGAAAATCTCTTATACGTTGAGAATAATATATATATATTCTTATCTGCCAAGGACTGGACTGGTCTTGTCATGTTCATAACAAACAGCTTAACACGGTGAACAAAACCTGAGCGAGGGCACGGTCTGATCAGCAAACATTATGATCAAGAAAGCCTGACAAAGGAACCACCGAATTTGGAACAGCAGAAATCTCAAATCACCAGTTAAGGAGTCGAGACATTTAATACAGACTAAACTACGACTGACTGACTTCTCATCACTAATTGTCAACACCACAAGATTATCTCCACTGTACAACTCCCATAAAACGTGGTACAACCTTGTTCCAGTTAAATCACTTCTTCTGGCGCTTGTGTTCCGCCTGAAAAACATCCAAGAAATACAATTAAAATGATAACGCACCAGCATTCTCTGGCCAAAAATCGGATTGTTCGGGTTGGATGTGGGTTAAACTTGATTCCATATGACAAATTTTAGTACATATCGTCGGGTTGGAAAATATCATAAAGTAACATTTTAAAATTTTTCTTTTTATTTTGAGTTGACCATGATTAAAAACTACTTATTACAACAATAATAAAAACTTTCGATCAATAAGTTGATCTAGAAATAAATATGGGATGACTTTTATACACTTTAATCCGCTCAATTTTTAAATCTTTTAGCTTAACCCACTAGAAATCAAACATAACCCACACCCACAGACCACACCTGCTCAATTTTTAAATCTTTTAGCTTAACCCACTGGAAATCAAACATAACCCACACCCACAGACCACAAATTTCCCAAACAAACAAGTGAAGTATGCAACCATGTATCTAACACACATGCAAAAGAATAAATTGGACTGCAAAACACAAATGATACGAAATAAACTCGATTAAAATTTGCAAATACGGTCTTCGTTAGAGGGTTAATTATTAAGTCTTGCTTATTAGTCAAGGTCGGTTTAGTTTAAACCGTTGTAGATAATTATAGTTCGTTTTTTTATAGTTTAAACTTGCTTGAAGGGCAAGCAAGGTGCCCCTTTAATTCTTTAAATAGCGATCGAATCCTATGTATTTGTATAGAAGTTTTTCCTGTGTTTTCATTACTAATAGAAAAGCGTCGTGGAGTATTTGACCTGTATTCTTAATCTGCTGATTACCTGCTTAAGATTCACCTTGCCATTGGGCAGACCAGATGCAGAAGTCCTACTGGGAGGCCTCTTACGATCTAAGGATGAGCACTCGTCACACGTAAAGCTATCTAGTTGCTTTGTCTGTTCAACAGTCATATTTAAACAAGCAGGATGATACCTGAAATCGACACACCAAAAATAATATATACCTATCAAGAACTGAATATTGCCTATACCCAAATCACATGGCGTATAGTCATATGTGAGGGGCATAAAGAGACGAGCCGCTCGTGAGCTAGTTGAGATCGACTCGCTAAAAGCTCAAATCAAGCCAAGCTTAAATGAGCTCGAGCCCTATCTTCACATAGCAAGCTTAACTAGACTCACGAGCCTAAACAAGCTTGTTATTTATATAAATATAATAACTTTAATTTTTTTTATAACTACATAATAAATATTATTATACGTAACACTATAACCAATATATCTAAATAATATATATTTTATTATTTATAAACTTATAAATAGAGTGAATTGCAAGTTTTGTCCTTTATCTATATACCATATTTTATGCGGTGTCCTTTTGTCTTTAAAATTGACGAGTTTCGTACTTATTGTTTTAAAATCTTGCACGGTATGTCCTTTGGCCCTAAACCAGTTAACTTTAATCGTTAAATTTGACCATGAGGGTAATTTTGTCAATCTCACAAATTTAATTTTCTTTTGTTGAAATAAAATCAAAATTTCATTATCACCAATCTTTTTCACTCTCTGCTCCATCTCTCTGTAATCTCTACTCTCTCTACCATATCTCTCTCCTACAAACTCAGACCACCACCACCACCAACCACCCCTCTTTTATTACTCCACCACCTGCCACCTACCACCACCCCTCTTTTCTACAAATTCCACCACTGCCACCACAAATACCCATAAACACACACTTTTCTTATTTTTAAAAACCAAGAGAAAGAGTGAGATGGAGAGAGAAGGCAGAAGAGAGGGAGAGGGAGAGAGAGATAAGTTTAGAGAGATAAGTGAGATGGAGATGGAGAGAGAAGGCAGACAAGAGGAAGTGAGAGGTTATAGAGAGAAAACGCAGAAAGGGAGGGGCAACTCCGGTGGCCGACGACTGTCCAACATGGCGCTTGAACAAAACGCAGATCGAAGGTTTAGGGCATGGTGGTTCACGTGGTGGTGTTTGTTTGCTTGGTTGTGAGGTGGTGTTGGTTTCATTGGTGTCCAGACTCGACAGAGATGATGACAGATAGTGATGTTGTGGGTGTAACGATGGGGTGACAACGGTGGCCATGTGGAGCGGTAATAACGACATGGTTGAAGGAGACAACAATGATGGTTTTGATTGAAGGTGATGACGCTGGTGGTGAACGGTGATTCCGGCGGTGAACAGTGACGGTGGTGGGTTGCATTTGTGGTGGTGCTTTTATGGTGGTTGTATAGTTGCTGGTGAATGGTGGTGAACTAGGGTTTGGGTTGGTATTAATTGGGGGAAAATGGAAAGGGTAGAGAAAATGATTGATATGCCCTCATGTCACTTGCATGTGGATGTCTTTTAACAGCAAAATTTAACTGGGTTAGGGCCAAAGAGCATATCGTGCAAGATTTTGAAAAAATAAGTACAAAACTCGTCAATTTTAAAGACAAGGGACACCGTCTGAAATGTGGTATATAGATAAAGATCACTCCTTACAAATATATATGAATTAACTATATATGTATATCAATAATACATTTAAATAGTTATTATTTAATAATAAACGAGGCAAGCCCGAGCCGAGCCCGAGCTTGAAAATTTATTAACGAGCCGAGCTCGTGCTCTCCTAAGTTAAACGAGCAGAGCTTGAGTTTAGACTCTTAGCCGACATACTTTAGGGACTATATTTGTATTATAGACATAGTTTATATTTATCTATAATTAAGTGATATATCTCTTCCTAAATTAGTGGTAAGGTTTGCTTTGTATTGTTCCTTATATAAAGGTCTCTTGTGATTGTATTTGATCATTAGAAAATATTTTACCATTGAAATCTTTTCTGGTATCAGAGCTACGGTTCTAATTACCCTTTCTTTCTCCTTCTTTTCTTCCCTACCCTACCCGATACAATAGCCCTATCCCTCTAATTTTCGGCTGATCCCATGGCTAAATCAGATGATAAACCTGCGGATTCCGATGGCAGCTCTTCTTCTGCCAAACGCCAATCTCTTCATCCCGCATATTCCGTATCCAATATTCAAACCAAGAGCCGAACATTAGACGGATCTAAAGTACCCTACTCCTCTTGGGTGAAACTTTTTAAGTTCCACGCCATTACATACAAGGTTTCGCATCACCTTGATGACACCCCAGCCCCGGAAGAAACCGATCCAACCTAGAGTCCTGAAAAGATTTGGACGCTCTCGTGTCTCAATGGATCTATAGCACAATATCTGATGATCTTCTCACACGGGTTCTTGATACGGAAGCAACGGCGCGATCCACTTGGCTCAAACTGGAAAAGATTTTCTTAAGCAAAAAGGAAGCAAAAGCCGCTGCCCTTGAGACCCGTTTCGTTAATCTTACGCTTGTTGCCTGCACTTCGGTGGATGATTATTGTCAGCAACTTAAGGAACTTGCCAACCAACTCATCTAAGTCGATCAACTGGTCACTGAAAAACGTCTCGTACTCCAGCTTGTTCGAGGTTTGTCTCCTGAATTTGATACCACTGCCTCTCTTATAAACTCCCAGAATGCCGAGACTTGGCCCGAACCATGCTTGCTGATGAAGTAATCCGACTTGAGGCCGGAAAACAGCAATCATCTTCTCGGTTCTGGTCACCCCATCCGCCCCTACTTCCAACCCGATGTCACCACAACACCCCCAACCAGATCTGAACGCACCTAATGGCAACCGGCAGCAGCAGCCGTACCGTAGCAGAGGTAGGGGACGGGGTCAGCAGCAGTACCGCGGACGGGGTCGTGGCAGGGGGAATGGTGGAACAATTCCTACCCACAATGGGAATGGTGGAACACTCCACCATGCCCCTGCCCAACCTAAACAGCCTGGCGCCCCAATCAATCGTATCCAGCAACCCCCAACCCGTCGGCCAACTACACAGGATTGCAGCCTACCGGTCCACCGGGTTCTTTTGGCAGCCCACAATACACAGGTTTTGATGCTTTGAAAGCATCTGCTCTCAGTGCAACATTCAATGCTATGCAACTACAGTATACAGATCCAAACTCATATATGGACATCGAGGCTGAGCAACACATCACTGATAACTGAGATATGATCAAACATCCTAGTTATTTTCCGGTTCACACTAAATTACGTGTTGGCAATGGCAATGTTTTACCTATTGATATGGACATCGAGGCTGAGCAACACATCACTGATAACTGAGATATGATCAAACATCCTAGTTATTTTCCGGTTCACACTAAATTACGTGTTGGCAATGGCAATGTTTTACCTATTGAGGCTTCTGGTATGGGCTTTCTTCCTATTCACAACCGTACATATATCTTACCCGACATACTTTATAGTCCACAAAATAATTAAAAAGCTTTTATCTGTACGAAAATTTACCCAATGATAATAATGTTACAATTGAATTTGACCCTTTTGGTTTTTCCTTGAAGGACCTCAAAACGGGACGCCTCCTGTCCCGCCACAATAGCACAGGCAACCTTTATCTAGTCACTCCACCAACACTTCCACCTCAAGCATGCTCTATCACCTCCACTTCTTTACCTTGGCATGATCGACTTGGACACCCCGGCGCTCAAGTTTTAGATCATCTCAGTAGTCGTTTTAATTTTTCTTGTAATAAAACTCGTAGTTCTAATTTTTGCAATTCTTGTCATTTGTTGAACAGTAAACGTTTGTCATTCTATGAATCAAATTCATTTACCTTTACTCCATTCAACATTATACATGGTGATTTGTGGACTTCCCCAATCCCTAGTAAAACAGGATATAAATACTACATGGTATCAATCTAGGTTTATCCTTTAAAATATAAATCTGACACCTTCCCCACCTTTGCCAAATTTTACAAAATTATTGCCACCCAATTCAATCGTCATATCAAAACCTTCCAATGTGATTTGGGGGGTGAATTTGACAACCATGTCTTTAAAAACTTTGCAACCCATCACCGCCTATTTGTTTCGTTTTTCTTGCCCTCAAACATCTTCATAAAACGGTCGTGCTGAACGAATGATTCGTCGCCTAAACATCATTCATGTTTTGCTCACTCATGCCCACCTACCACCTAGTTTTTGGGTCGAAGCCTTGCATACTGCAGCCTACCTTCACAATATTCTACCCACCAAACGCATTAACTTCTTCACCCCTACCTTTGCTTTATACCTTCGCCATCCGACGTATGACCACTTACGTGTCTTTGGGTGTGCTTGCTACCCCAATTCCTCGGCCACTCAACCTCGTAAACTTCACACCCAATCCGTTCGGTGCATCTTTCTCGAATATCCTCTTGATTTTTGAGGCTATCGATGCTTCGATCCCACCACGGGCAAAGTCACCAATTCCCGTTATGTTACCTTTGATCAGGCCACCTTTCCTTGCACCATTCCTACACCTCCTACCATCTACAATTTTCTTGACGACCTACCACCGGGCTTTACTTTTACCTGACCCACATCCCTGCCTATACCCAAACCACCTAAATTGACCCTACACTCGACATCCCCATTCCCGATTACCTATACCCGACGACTGAGGCCAGCCGTCCGTGTTCCCGCACCTGCTTCTCCAGCTCAGCCGGTTCCTAGACCGTCTGTTAGCCACACGGCTGCCGCCACGTCAGCCTCAGCAGCCAGCCACACGGCTGCCACGTCTACTGTCCCGGTCCCACCTGTTCCTCAGCCCACCGCCCCTTCTCACACCAACACCCATCCCATGACCACCCGTTCCAAAGCTAAACACACTCTTCTCACCTCCAATATCTCTCATGTCGCTACTTCCTACTCCAAATCCTTTACCAACCCCCATTGGTTGCATGCCATGCAAGCAGAGTTTAGCGCGTTACATGTTAATGATACTTGGGAATAGGTCCCACGTCCGGTTGACAAACCAGTTATCCGCTGCATGTTATTTCGCCACAAATTTAAATCTGATGGTTCACTTGAGAGATATAAGGCTCGGTCAGTTGTGAACGAGACAGTGGGCATTGACTGTGATGAGACATTTAGTCCGGTTGTTAAACCGGCCACCATTCGCACTGTGTTATCAGTTGATGTTTCCCGCTCTTGGCATATTCACCAGCTTGATGTTAAAAACGCGTTTCTACATGGGAATTTGAACGAAACTTTTTTTATGCATCAACCACCGGGTTTCGTTGATAAACGATATCCAATGTTTATCTACAGGTTAAAGAAGTCGTTAAATGGCCTCAAACAGGCCCCTCGTGCATGGTACACTCGGTTTGCCACATATATTTTATCATAGGGTTTTCGAAGCAGTGCTTGTGATAATTCACTTTTTATAAATAACATGGGTCCTCACATAACTTACTTATTACTGTATGTTGATGACATTGTTCTCACGGCTTCCTCAGACTCGTTTTTACAGGAAATTATTCGCACACTCTCACGAGAGTTTGCTATGAGAGATTTGGGAAAGTTACGTCACTTTCTGGGTATTAAGGTCACTCGCAATTCCCGTGGGCTTTTCTTGGATCAAACCCAATATGCACGGGACATCGTTGCTCGGGCTTCTATGTCAGCGTGTAAACCCTGCAGCACACCCGTAGACCTCTCTGAAAATTGAATGCCACTGATGAGTCTTTATTCTCGGATCCAACTTTATACAGAAGTCTAGCCGGTGCATTACAGTACCTCACATTCACTCGTCCAGATATATCTTATGCCGTGCAGCAGGTATGTTTATTCATGCACGAGCCTCGTGACCTGCATTACGTTTTTCTTAAGCGCATCCTACGGTACTTACAACGGACACTTGATTATGGGATTCGTATTGTTAAGTCTGCCTCTCATTCGCTGGTAGCCTATTCAGATGCAGATTGGGGTGGTTGTCCAGATTCACGAAGATCGATCAGTGGTTACTGTGTTTTTCTTGGTCTTCAAAACGGCAGCCAACGATCTCTCGTTCTAGTGCCGAAGTGGAGTATCGTGGAGTTGCCAATGCAGTGGCAAAGGCTACTTGGATTCAGAATTTATTACTTGAGCTACAGATCCCTCTAATAAGACAGGCTTTGGTTGTGTACTGTGACAATGTGTCGGTCGTCTATTTATCAGATAATCCGATTCAACATCATTGGACTAAACATATTGAGATTGACATTCACTTCGTGGCTACTTGGATTCAGAATTTATTACTTGAGCTACAGATCCCTCTAATAAGACAGGCTTTGGTTGTGTACTGTGACAATGTGTCGGTTGTCTATTTATCAGATAATCCGATTCAACATCATTGGACTAAACATATTGAGATTGACATTCACTTCGTGCGGGAGAACGTTGGAGTTCGTCACATCCGTGTGCTTCATGCACCCTCGTCTCTTCAGTACGCTGGTATATTTACCAAGGGACTCTCCAGGCAGCTATTTTAGTCTTTTAGTTCCAGTTTAAGCGTTTGTCCATCGACCGCTCAAACTGCGGGGGAGTCTTAGCCGACATATTTTAGGGACTATATTTGTATCATAGACATAGTTTACATTTATCTGTAATTATGTTATATATCTCTTCCTAAATTAGTGGTAGGGTTTGCTTTGTATTGTTCCCTATATAAAGGGCTCTTGTGATTGTATTTGATCATCAGAAAATATTTTACCATTGAAATCTTTTATAGACGAGCTCAGGCGTGGCTCGACTCGTTTACACCCGTCATATGGATGAAAAAAGGCCTAATCATTCAAACCTACCTTCAAAATACTGTGGAACAAATGCAAAATTCATGAAATTGACTTGATATCATATAATTATTTGTAAAATATGTGTCATACCAGTCTTTGCAGGCTTCACATTGTACCATCAAGTCATCAGGGTTATAGGGCATCTCGCATTTGCAATACCTTTAAAAGAGAGAATCATGAAACAATAATTGGAAGTTTCAAAAGCAAAAGTGATTTAACCAATCAACAAAGGTGGATAGTGTAAAACCAATGGTGGGCAAAATGGGTGGGTTGGGTAACGGGTTGGTCAAAACAATTCATTTTTGTATGGTTGTGTTGACCAGCAACAATTATTCTGACAAAATTTATATTTTTTTAGTAAATGTTTAGTTTTTCAAATCGACCCATTATAAGCAAACAGGTCGACATTGCCACCGAGTGTTCAAAACTTACACCGCGACACGGTCAGGCGTGAAACCTCCAGTTGCAGCCTTGTACTCAAACCGACAAAAGTAGTCCTCAGGTCCCACACCGTCAAGCTTGGTGTAATTCTTGAACGTATGAACAATGCATTTATCTTCAATCGTATGAGCACTTTGAACATCATAGTGATCTGATAGAAATAATTCTTTTATTCCATGAAACTGTCTCCTTCCTCCGATTGATTCTTCAGGACGATAATACCATCTAGCTCGAACCTTCACATTTCCTTTGACATCAGCCTCAATGCTCTCAACACGAGCCACATACGGGTTTTTCTCATTCTCGGCGGATCTCATCAGCACAGAATCCCCAACTTCCAAACAATAAGAAAAAAGAAAATTAATATCTTATTTTCCTACTCATATAGAAATGTAACAAACTTAAATCAACCGATTTATGGTGATAGTTAACCTTTTCCGTAAGTCACATATTTCATGAGCCCATTTATAATAAAACAGTCAGCATGATCAAATTTAGTAACCTATATGGATTACCTAAAATCAAAATTTGGAAAAGTTCGAGGTTTTTATCAATAGAAAATCACAAAAATGGTCATTTTGGCACAAGTTTTTTTACATAAAAAGCCATTTTGATCAATCTTTTAAAAACATAACCATTTGACATGATTGGGTGGAGGGTCAAATGGTCACATCTGAAGCAAAAATAAACATTTTTATGGACATAGGTGTCATAATCTCGATGCACAAGATGGCCGCGCCATTTTCGTTTTTTTAGCCAAAAACAGCACCATTTTCGGTTTAGGACTGACTTGTCATCAGCTGACTAGTTGCTTGGTCGTGCCATTTACGATTTAAAACTCAAAACATTGCAAATGTCGATTTTATAGCCAAAACAGCACCATTTGATATACATAAGTCTTACACTTTCATGTAATCATTTGTAACAGTCAAATGACTATTTAAGTAAATACATAGTGATACGGTTCCAGACTTCCAGGAGAGGCAAATAAGCCCAGCCCAGTAACCAGTCAAAGACCCATCCCAGTAAGAGATAGTGGGTAGTTTGAGAAGTGGGCTGATCTAGAAATAGGAAATTCTTATGAATAGAGAGGAGTTGATGTGTATTATTATACACTTAGAGTTCTTACCTTAAAAATGGAGATCAAGCCTATCTCGAATTTGGCTATTTGTGTAATTGTTCTTTTCGTAATCAAAGTTTCGGTTTCCAGATTCTATCACATAAATAACCCATTTTTGTGTGCTTGCGCAAATGACCTTATTCAACCTTTAACCAACCTTAAGTCACCGTAGGTCGGGTCGTCCAAATATATAAAATTATGAAGAACTGATCAACAACTTTGCTTCAAAAAAATGCTAGAAAGGTCTCACGATTCATTTAACCATGTAAAATAAGTCAATTTACTACTACAATAACTTTGTTTTGTTTATCGTTATAACACTTATCTCCATACTAATGAACTTTGTTTTCATATATATAACTTTCTATTTTAGGGGCCTATTTTAACTTGCCCTAACTGAACTTTAAACAATTCACTGCAGACTTCATTTATCATGTTCTAGATTTGACTACAGTTCATCTATCAAAAACAAATCTCACAATCCAACAGCTACACACTGCAATTCACTGCTAGCACCACACAAAAGATGTAAACGCATGCAAATGTAACAATTTCAGACCCTAAAATCTGACAAAAACTAGGGTTTTCATGTCACCTACTGCCCTAAAACAGAATCTGAGAAGATAATCGAACCAAAACATACATATTACAACAACTGTAAGAAATTGCAGGTTGAATAAGTGTGTGTATTACCTCTTACAACTTTATTGGTGCCTCTGATGGTGTAAGATTCCAAGTCTCGCTTGCCTGGTCTAGTTTTCGCCATTGGCAACAGAAAAGTGCGATCTTTGAGGTCGAAATGACTGCGATTGCGAGATTTGTGATGGTGATGAGGGATTTGAAGCGTTACATTAATGGTGGATTCGAAAATATAGGAGCATTGTGTTGTGTTAGTTGGTGATTCTTCGATCCCTAGCGTTACAATTTCGGTCCACGTGTTTACACCCGATGGCATCCATGTTTTTTTTTTTTTTTTTTTTTTGGAATAATTGCATATTTCCCCCTCAAAAACACCCTTAATTGCATATTTACCCAAGCATAAACGCATGTTTGGCTAAGCTTTTTGAAAACAGCTTATTGACTTACTGGCTTTTTGAAAAAGTCCGCATGGAATGACTTTTTGGAAAAGTCACTTTTCCCCTCACATACAACCTCATTGCCAAACATTATTTTAGATCTTATGATTTTTCAATAAGTCATTTCAAAAAGCTTAGCCAAACATGCCCTAAATAAAAATTGCGTATTTCCCCTTCTCTATTAAAATGACAAAACTACCATTCTCAAAATTAAAAGATCTTGTTTGCTAATTTGACATTTCTGGGGATTGGTTACAGGGTATGGTGTCCGAGGGGTTCTCGCCGGAGTTAGAGAGCCTTTCACGGCGTCACAGTAGATGGAGTTAGAACACCAAGCATTGATCTACAAATACATAACGGTTAACGCACCGATTCCGTCTAATCTCCTTATTCCGATCAGAAAAGCTCTTGAAACGGCAGCGTTTTGTTATCCCGGAGCTAATCTCCGGTACACCGCCTGTAAGTTATATTTTCAAGATTTTGTTTCAAGATTGAGAAAAATAAAAGGGAAATGTGAATTAATTAATTAATTAATTGTGTATGTTTTAATCAGATGGATGGGGTGGTTTCCATATGGGGTTTTCGAATAACTCTGATCCGGAGCTAGGGTGGTGCCGGAGAAATGAGGGGAAGAAGTGGTGGTGCTCGAGGGACGCAGTGGCGGATCAGAAGTATTGCGAACGGCATATGAACAGAGGTCGTCATCGCTCAAGAAAGCCTGTGGAAGGCCAACCGGGCCATTCCGTCTCCAACGGACCTCCCGCTACCGCCACCGCTAATGCTGTCGTCGTCTCCACTCCGACTGCCACTGCCGCCACCGGTATCAGCCACTTGAGCCAACTAAATCTGTGATTTGTGAATCTTGTGCATAAATTTCTTAAAAACTGGAGATTTGGGGTCTAACAAAATTCAAGATTCATCAAGCCATTCCATGTTATCTGCATCATCAATTGGGCTGAAACCAATCGCGATTTCAGTTCCTTCGGAGTTTGGACTTGTTAGCTCAGACTCCTTGCTCAACCCTTTATGTTTGGGGCAACACTTGACCAAATATGCAATTTGTGACCAACATGTAGTGAAAAAAGACAACCTAAAGAAAAGGTAAATATGTAATTTTCTAAAGTTTAGTAAAATGAAGGGTAAAATAGTCTTTCTATAATTTAGTTTTAATAAACTAAATCAAAATGGGTAAATTTGCAATTTTACTAGTTAATAGAGAGGAAATATGCAATTTAATTTTTGGCTCGGGTATATATGGAATTTCAAAGTTTTTTAAGGGGAAATATGCAAAAAAAAAAAGCTTTTTTTTTTAAGGAAAACTTTATTAAACTGGCCGGCCTGACAAAAAACACATGACCGCGCCACGTGGTTGTCGATTTGGATCAGTAGCATCCTGTTGTTAAATGGGCGTTTAAATTTCCGCAAAAAGACTAAATTACCACTAAAACTTTATTTATCATATTAGGGGTTGTTTGACAACTTCTGAATGGTTAAGTGCTGAACCAGTAAGACGTCTGAACCATTAAGAGTCAGTATAATGCTTAACCTTTCAGATGCAAATGTCTGACCAATTCAGATTAGAGGTCTTAACCATTCAAACTTGTATAATACTTAACCATTCAGAGACAAATATCTGAACCATTCAGGCATCTGTTCATGAAACAAACAGTCTGAACCATTAAGTGTTGAACCAGTAAGGGGTCTAAATCATTAAGAGTCTCATTAAAAGGTAAACAAACAGCCCCTTAGTCTCTGCTGTTATTAGGAGTGTTCAAGGTTCGGTTTAGACGGTTTTTGGGTCAAACCGTAAGCCAAACCGTTAGTAACGGTTTTTGATTATTTAAATCGACACCAAACGTAAAAAATTTAAACCAAACCAAACCGAACTATTACTAACGGTTTGGTTCCGGTTTGGTTTCACGGTTTGGGCTTTATTACGTTTTTTATATTAAATGCATAAAATATAAAATAGGAGTTTTAAAGTTACATCTAAGAAGCTACGTAGTCATTTTCCATTGCTTCTAACTGCAATCGTAATGGTCCTAAATTTTGCAGAATCTTGAAATGATATACTTGTGAAATGCAGTCAGGTTCAGCATAAGTGTATGTGAACTCATAAGAACTTGTATGAATAGAAGCTACTAAATACACAATTTAACTAAAGTTTTTTTAGTTTCCGTTGAAAAGTTTTAAATGCAAGAAGCAATAGATGCTATGAATATAGAAATAAATTTTTTGAATAAGTGTACTTACAATAATTCAACAATAACATAATATATATAATTTTTAAGTATACAACTATACATTCATCTAACGGTCCGTTCCAGTTTTATACGGTGGGTTTGCGGTATAAACTGTAAACCGAACCGTTCTCTACGGTTTGAAAATTTTGAAGCCGATCAACCGAATATGAAAAAGAAAAACCGACCATGAAACCAAACCGATGACCGGTTTGGACGGTTTCACGGTTTCAAACCGAACCATGAACACCCCTAGCTGTTATAATTCATATATTCTCTCCTGACTTAAACCTCTTTCCTAATCTTGTAATTAACTACCAAATCAAGAAATTAACCATCAAAAATCATGTTACTAATAGTACAATAACCAATTAAAGCCAAACAAAATTAACCACCAAAATAATTTTACAATTCGAAATTGAAACATGAGTTTTATGATTAACAATCACTGCAGTTGACTTTTTTTAGTCAAAATATAGTTATAGTCAAACCGAATTAACCACCTAAATCATGTTCTTGTTCTATCACCACATACATCAACAAAACACATCAAGTAATCTCAAGTTCAAGGTTCAAACATCCACAAACAGATCAACTAGTCTCAGGCTTGATTATCATATGTATGACCATCTAATCTGGTCAAACAAATCAACTAATCTTAGGTTCAAACATCTACAAAAATCCTAAATCTTATTGTGCATCTAAAATCCCAACTCCATGATTGTATATGCAGCCTAAATTCTTAATCCATGACAATAACTAACTAATGTACCATGATGATCCGTACTATATGAATATGCATGATGTCTTGTACCATCATCCTAAAACTAATGTGCATGATGTCTTGTACCATCATCCTCACAGTATGAATGTGCAGCCTAGTGTGCATCATCCTAACACTAATGTGCATGATTATCATCCCAGCCTTATACATTAATAATAGACAGACACAATACGCACTACATTATCATTCAAGCTTTGGCATACACACACACACCTCTTGCAACAAGCTCGATCAATTTCCGAAGTTGTATTACATTTTTCTTGCTTAATAATAGTCGGTAGTCGATAGTTTTCACCACCCGAGGTTTTTATACCGGCGGTCTTCTAGAGATCAAGGGCTTTTCCTCGTATAAATCTATGTGTTGATCTACATTTTAAGCCTTGCAATATCTTGATCATCTAAGCACTCTACCTCACATTACAAATTTCGTTACATTATTCTTAAATCGATTTTTGACCAAAACAATTTAGTGCCCACCGTGGGGCAAATGGTGCTTCAATCCTAAAGAATTTCCATCAATTTTCAACCTTTTTTTACCAATACCATAACCATATGGCCTCTCAAGGAAAATCTGCTTCAATCGTTATTCCATCATCAACTTTGTCCCAAAGCTCTATGCCATTGCCTCCTATTCCCCCACCGTTCCAGAAGAGCAATGATGCTGCTCAAAAGAAGCCAACTGTTGTTTTTCAAGGATCTAAATCCACTACTACTTCCTCCTCAATAAATACTGACAATCATGTTTCTGTTTTGTATTCGCAGATTAAGAGCTACATGGAGCAGCGTAACAAGACCAATCAAAAGATCCTTCGTGAAATTGAAGACATCTAGAAACAAAAGAAACCAGTGGAGGATCAATCCCCTCTAATGCCCAGGATGCTAGATTTCACTGCCCCAGGATCAACAATTAAGCAATCTAAAGGATCCTCGTTTCAACCGCAAGGATCCTTTACCCTTCAACAAGGGTCCATGGGGTGTCTCAGCCTCAAGGCTCCTCTATGCGTCTAATGTGCGTAAAATACAACGTATAAATTATATCAAATACGGCGTAAAATCAACCCTTTTTCGGTACTAATATTGGAAAAAGCATGTTTCTTTGTTCCTTTTTAATTTACAGTGTCAAAAGAGCTTAAACGAACAAAAAAATCAAATTAACAGTAGAAACCAACATAAATACAAAGAAAGAGGATTGACACGACTCGCCAAGCCCCCATCAACATCCAAACCAACAAAAATAACAAGAACAAAAGCTCTGGCACGGGGCCGTGCCCACCTGGCATGGGCCGTGCCCAGTCAAGATTCCCTGCAGAAGAAAAGACAACAGCAAAAGACAAACCAACACGGGGTCGTGCTAATTCAACACGGGGCGTGGTCAACTCTAAGATTCGGAGAATCTGAGATAGTACAGCAAGTACAATTTCCACGGTAGCAAGTACAATTTCCACGGGCCATGTCGTTGACACACGGGATCTTATTAGTACAAGACCTGACACTGTAGTTAATGACGAAGAGAGAGAAGGAAGGCCACGGGGCCGTGCCAGGTGGGCATGGGGCCGTGTGAACTATCTGACGAAGAGAGAGAAGGAAGGCCTGGTTTCATTCCAACCCATCCCTTGGTAAACCACTTATCTCGCACTTGCCACCACTCCACCACCATTACAACACCAACACCCACCACCATCGTCCATCTTCCATCTTTTAGAGTGTGTAGTAGTCTCGATATCCAAGATCGATCGTAAGAGTTCTTGTCAAATAAAGGCCATGCTTGGCTAAACTCTTACATCACTTGGTGAAGACAAATCTTTTATGTATTTATTTTTGATTTCCAACCTTTGGCTCCTTTTTATTTGGGTATGTATTAATGACTTTAATAACTAGTTTTCTATATTGAAGGTGAATATTACTTAATCATTCTTCATGTTTTGTTGATTCACTCATTCGTGTCTTTACGGTCTATATAAAGCACGTTAACTGCCTGTAAGGGGGTTAGAAGGGTGGTTGGGTAAATTCTTGTCTCGTTCAGTGTTTAGATCCTACGAGAACCTGGTTCAAGCTTAGTAGGACTTCACGAGATGTAGGTCTTAACCGCTTCGGGAGAAGTAAGAACCGCTTGAATCCCTTATCTATAAACTACTATTAAAACATTAAACCGACCTTACGGGACTGTATCCTTGCTGAATCAGACCAATAGGTTGAAGGTAACACTGCCTGGAAGGGGGCCTACCACTTTCGCTTTAATAACTTATTTAATTATCTTTCAATAATCCGACCTTGCGGGACTGTATCCTTGCTGACTCAGACCAATAGGTTGAGGGTAACGCTGCCTGGAAGGGGGCCTACTACTATAACTTAAAGATAATCTCTTAAAATGCCCAAAGTGCGGAAATCATTAAAGGATACATAAAAGAGGAGTTGGAACCAAGTGGTTCCTTCTTGTCTATTTGTTTTTCCTTATATTTTATTTTTTTTATTTTATCTTTTTAAAACTTTCAAAACTTTTATTCAAAATTTGGTTAGATTAGACGTTAAAGATAAGCCGGTACTAAAAGCTCTTGTGTCCTTGGACGACCTCAGTATCTTGCCATCACTATACTACGTCCGCGATGGGTGCACTTGCCCTAACGTGTGTAGAGTGATAGTATTATATCGTGTTTTATAAATTTAAATCTTGATTTGCGAGTAAAAGTGCTTAAAATATATCTAAAAATCATATACACACACGCACACGTTAAGTTTTTGGCGCCGTTGCCGGGGACAAGGATTTTGAGAAAGCTTATAATTAACGACCTAAACATTTTTGTCTTTTCTTTTTACATTTTTCCTCTTTTTCTCCAATTTTCTACTTTCTTCAGGAACAACACGGGGTCGTGTGTGATCTACATGGGGTCGTGTCATACTTCCAGTAACTTCAGAACTATTTTCTGCCAGATACAGACTGCAGCACGGGGCCGTGTTAATCAAACACGGGGCCGTGTCAAACCAACAGTTTGTAGGAAAATAGTAACTGCCTGATCCCGACGGTTAAAAACTCTCTAGAAAACATGGATTTTTATGATTATTTTTACCTCGCCACTCTTACAGTGAATGGTGCGAGTTATGTGGAGAAAAGCATGAAGAATTAAACTGTGGCATTCTAAACTTCACTCTCCACTACTTAGCCTCATCGTTTTCCTGTAACGATCACCTTAAGATGGGCGGGAGTAAAAATGATAATAACTTCCATCCACCTGAACCCCATCAACCCTCTTACCGAGGAGACTTAGAAGACATAAGTCAAATAGAAAAGACGATTCTTGACGTGCGTGCGGGTGTCTATATTTTTTTAGTATATTTTTAGCTCTTTTTACTTGCCGATTCAAGTTTTAAATTTATAAAACACGATATTTCACTATCACTCTACACATAAGCTAGGGAAAGTGCACCCATCGCGGACGTAGTATAGTGATGGTAAGATACCGAGGTCGTCAAAAGACACAAGAGCTTTTAATACCGGCTTATTGTCAACGTCTAATCGAACCAAACTTTGAGAAAAGATTTTTAAAACTACAAAAAGAGATAAACTAAAAAGCAAAAATAAAATAAAAGGAAAAATAGATAGACAAGAAAGAATCACTTGATTCCGACTTATCTTTCACGTATCCTTTTGATGATTTCCGCACATTGGACAATTTAAGAGATTATCTTAGTTAGAGTAGTAGGCACCTCTTGTGAAGGCGACGTTACCCTCAACCTAATGGTCTGAGTCAGTAGGGATACAGACCCACTAGGTCGGATTATTGAAAGATAATTAAGTAAGTTATTAATGCAAAAAGTGGTGGGCCTCCTTCTAGGCAGCGATCACCCTTAACATTTTGGTCTGAGTCAGCAGGGATACAGTCCTCGCAGGGTTGGTTTAAAGTTTTAATAGTAGTTTATAGATAAGGTATTCAAGCTTTTGGCACTTCTCCCGTGGTGGGTAATGACCGCTCTGACTCGTGAAGTGTTACTAAGCTTGAACCAGGTTCTCGCAGGATCTATACACTAAACTAGACATAAAATTTACCCAACCACCCTTCTAACCCCCTTCTAGACAATTAACGCGCTTTATATAGACCATAAAGACATGGATATGTGAATCAACAACATATGAAGAATGATTAGATAAATTTGCCTTCAATATAAAAAACTAGTTATTAAAGTCATTAATACGTATCCAACTAAAAAGTTTCCAAAGATTGGAAATCATAAAAGAAAATACATAAAAATTTGTCTTTACCAAGTGATGTAAGAGTTTAGTCAAGCATGGCCTTTGTTTAACAAAGACTCGTACTATCAATCTTAGATTCCGAGACTACTACACACACTCTAAATGATGGAAAATGGATTATGGTGGTGGATGATGGTGTTGCAGTGGTGGTGGATGATGGTGTTGCAGTGGTGGTGGAGTGGTAGCAAGTGAGAGAGAAGTGGTTTGCTAAGGGATGGTTTAGAATGAAACCAAACACCCCTATTTATAGCTGACATCAGAACCTCAACACGGCCCCGTGCCCATCTGACACGGCCCCGTGTTGGTCATTCTCTCTCTTCTTCATTAACTATAGTGTCAGGTCTTGTACTAACACGGCCCCGTGTGTCAACGGCACGGCCCCGTGCCCATTGTACTTGTTGTACTATCCAAGATTCTGCGAATCTGGGAGTTGACCACGGCCCCGTGTTGACAGTCTGCTTCTGTGTGTCTTTTTCTTCATGGAATCTGAGTTGGGCACAACCCCGTGCTGAGCTGGCACAGCCCCATGCTGAACTGGCACAACCCCATGCCAGCCTTCTGAATTATCGATTTTGGTCTTGGGGAAAAGCTTGGAGGGTCGGTATGAAGTGTCAACTTCTCTTCTTTTGTATTTATGTTGGTTTTTGCCGTTATTTTGCTTCTTTTGTGCGTTTAACCTCTTTTGACCCTCTTTTGACCCTGTAAATTAAAAAGAAACAAAGAAACATGTTTTTTCCAACATTAGTACCGAAAAAGGGTTGATTTTACGCCGTATTTGATATAATTTATATGTTGCATTTTACGCATATCAAATACTCCCACACTTGAATCTTTGCTTGTCCTCAAGCAAAACTCTTTAATGTTGCTTACACACCCAAATGGAATTGGTAGAGAAAAAGTTTATGGGTCTTGTTTGTAGAGTGTCGGGAATCCAAAGTCTTTATTCTTGTTTTTATATTATTTACAATCCTATTCGGCATGATCTATTCTGAACCTTTTTTAGGAAAAATAAATATTTTTGGGCATAACAAGCGTTTATAAAATTTCATTTAGCTATATACAAATTCACACACCTCACAAGTGATTACTCAACACTCGGCCGAAGATATATAGGTGAAACGCTCGATACCGGTATGGAACTTACTCCTACCATATGCTTGACAAGTAATCAAACCGCTTCTTTTTTAACATAATCTTTGTAAATATCAAGAGGACTTTGAAAGGCTAGGTTTTGGCTAAGGGTAGAATAGTTTTATTGAAAAGTGGCTAAAACGTAAAATGTCGGTTTTCTTTTGAAAATTTATTTGTTTGTAACTTAGTTATAAACTACATATTTGCAAGCAATAACTTCTGCTTATTTATTTCAAGTAGCTAGAGAGATTTTTTTTCGCTTTTTTTAAATAGAACTAAGTCACCTCTTTTTTATATGATTTTCAAAAGAACCGCATTTTACTAAAAACAAGGGTTGTGAAAATAAAAATTGGTTTTGGAGTAATGGGTGGTTTGTGCAAAATGGTATTTTGCGGGTTTTGAAACGATAGGTTTAGGCTCAAAGGGGTTTAACTAGGTGAATATTTTTGTTGTTTTTGTTTATGGTGGGAAGATAAAGAGAAAATAAAGTTGAAGATGAAAAAGAGGGTTTGTAATCCTAATGCCTCCATCATTTACTTAGGGGCTGTTTGGCAACATCTGAATGGTTAAGTGCTGAACCAGTAAGAGGTCTGAACCATTAAGTACTGAACCATTAAGAGCCTGTGTAATGTTTAACCGTTCAAAGGTAAATGTCTGACCAATTCAGATTAGAGGTCTTAACCATTTAGACTCTATATAAATCTTAACCATTCAGAGGCAAATGTCTGAACCATTCAGACATCTGCTCGTGAAACAAACAGTCTGAACCATTAAGTGTTGAACCAGTAATAGGTCTTAACTATTAAGAGCCTCATTAAGAGGTAAACAAACAGCCCCTTACTTGGATTCGTTGGTAAGGACCGGGAATGTATTGTCTTGTCAAGTTCTAGATTCCTAAGAACCATACGGCTATTCACACAAGAAACGAAAAATGAGCATTTAGTAAATATATGATTGAATGCTCGGTAAATTCTCAAAACTCACATTTTTGTGGGAAAGGGGGTATAAGTGCGAAATTATATATACAATCAAATTTTACAAAGAATTGTCATGCCATTTCTATAAATTTTTCATGCATGGTTCTTTTTATCACGGCGCTATCGGTTGTAAACTTTATAAAAACTTGAAAATTTTAGATCTTGGTTTCTAACTTAAACTATAAACAAGACAAAACAAAGAAATTTTTTTAAAAAGATTTGGGGTGTTTTAGTGGTTCCAAGTAGAGTTTTGTGTAAGGCTTGATTTTGGACAAACAATTTCAAGTTATTGAGTTTCCCCCCACACTTAAATTACGCATTGTCCTCAATGTGTCCAAAATAGGTTAAATTGATTAAATATGTAAGATGTGTGTTAAAAAACAACAAATTTTTTGAAAACAGACACTTGACATGACCCCTTGTGTGGGAGCCATGGCCCCGTGTCAAAAATGTCAGTACCAATTTTTTCCAGAAAGCAAAAACGGGGGCGTGCCCATGGGACACGGCCCCGTGTCAAGGTTCCAGAATAAAAAATGTTGCAGCAGACATGGGGCAAGGGGGTGTGCTTACTAGACACGGCCCTATGCTGCACGTACAGAATTGAAGTTTTCAGTTGAGAGCCGTCTGTTTTCATGCATAGGGTGTTGGGTCAATGTCCTTTGGCCTTCTCACCATCCTTCTAAGTGTATTTTATTCCTACTAAAAGAAAAACTCAAAAATAAAAGCTTAAAAGTTTATACTAAGATTACAACTACTTTATTATTGGAGAGTCCATGGAATGCCTCCATGGTGCGCCACGTTTATAAGGGTCCTTGGCTAGATCTGAAACGCCCTAATTTACGTTTATTCTTATTAACGACGCAGCGAAAAACGAGCCTAAAAAAATTCTTACTTTACTAAATACATTGCTTACATAAAGACTCAAATACAAAATGATTGACATTTACTAAAAGAATTAACTACTTTCATGATAAACAAAACTACATATGATACATAATCCAAACTAGGTGACCATTCTTCCCGTACAATCCTTGCTCCTTGACTCGATCTGCGCCCGCTTAACTTCGTTCATAATAGAGAAAATCTGTGTAATTCCCATGGACATCATTTACAACTTAACCATTAGTCATCGACAACATCATACAACTTTATTATTATATAAATAAAAACGTATAACATTCAATAATATAAACTTAATTCATGTGGTCATCCTCTTAAATTCTCTTGTTCCGAGTTTGACTTCCATTCTTCATGAACCCGATGTTAACATACCTGCATTACATTCTAATCTCAAGACAATCATTAGTATACGTCAATACTCAAATCGTACGGAAACCGTTCCTACCTGCATTCATAGCAACTTACAACATACTTACATGCATCCCTACATTCATATATATATAAATACTTATGAGTTCTTGTCCAACACTTTTATTTTTAATAAACTTATACTAGCACGTCAGAATTCACGGCCTTCCATAATATAAACTTTAAACACATTGTCATATGTAGTTACTCGTTCCTAAACACATTTGCCCTCGACTTTCCTTCTCTAACACGTAAGCAATCCATATTTATAATATTAGGAGAACCTACAACTCATAAAAACATACGTGCGGAATATATAAGCGTTTACAATCGAACACGTAAGCAATCCATATTTATTATAAACAGTGAAATAAAACAATCATTCGGAATATGTAAGCGTTTACAATCGAAACAGGGTGGTTACACCTACAACTCATAAAAACATACGTTGGAATAGTCATACGTAGTTTAAAACATGTTTAAACGAGTTCGCGTGACAAAACCGAACAAACAAACATTATTCGATGAAACAGGTCACCGTCGCGTCGCGCGACGGCCTCTACTCCTTGCTGTCGTGTGGCGTGACACCCCCCCTTTTTCCAGTGAGTTGCAGCTGCAAAGCTGCATGTTTCAGAATTTCTTGATTTCACCGTAACGAGCATAACTCTTTCAATTTTAGTCCGTTTAACACGATTCTTTTTCCTATGCGTTCATAAATTTATTTTCTATCATGTGAGCTTGTAATATAACATTCAGACTAAGAGCAATCCTAACTTAAAGCCTTCAATTTTACATACTTGTTTTCAACTATTTAACCCATACATATTTTTATTGCTATAACTCGCATAACTTGGACATTCCCCAACCAATCGATTCCAAACTTATTTCTGTTGTTCGAAAAACATGGCTTTAAATTATTAACTAAAAATCTTTACCCCAGGTGCTTAATCCATATGTGCTTCATTATCATTACAACTTATGCACATTTATTCGACCCGTTCGTATTATTGTCAAACAACTCTTTTGTTAAAGGTCAAAAGCTAAGTCTTTTGACTATTAACCTAAGTTCTCATTCTTGATTAGCGCGCTTATAAGCAATTCTACCCAATACCCAGTTACAATACCGTAACCATTACTTAGGCATCAACCCGTCATATAAATACGACCTCATATTGTCCCGTTCGGTCTACTTAGCTAAAATCACCGATTTCATACAACCAAAACCATTTTTTTTAACTTCAATCGTCATCATGCTTAATTAACTAAACGCTACCTTACTTAAACAAAATAAGAAGTGATTCCAGAAATCACTTACCTCAAGTGCCCGTTTTGTACATGCTTCCTCATATCCTTTCCGATTGCCTTCCATGCTTTCCCATCTAAACATGATCCTATACTTTCATACCATCAAGGTTACTACTTCATTAGTATAAACGCACATTCTAATATTGCATTCATTTCACATTCGTATTTTATTTTAACTTTACTCGTCAATTTCCAACATCACAAAGTATAAGCTAGAATCGCATCTTTTTATTCCCTACTCACATAGTAAAACACATATACACCCGTAAGGTCACATATGTACACACAACATAATTAATTCTTTCAATACTACTTATCTCATAATTCCACAACAAACAACATCATCATTCAAGATTAACTAATTAAACACTATCCATGAACCCGACATATATTTTTACTAGAAATCCACATACTTGTTCTCTTAAGCATTTCATCGAACACTTGGCGGGTTTCGCATTAATAGAGCACATTATACAACTAATTTATGAATCATTTTTCCCAAGTTCATACATAATTCATCCAACCTTTCTACCAACCGATAAAAATCATTCGCATATGTTCATCAAACACAACAAACACTACATTTTCTTCAATTCATCTAACAAGTTTCTAACATACATAACATGGTGAAAAATCCTTGTCATGTTCACCATTCCACTAGTGGGTTTTCATTCTTGAACATTATTTTAACTGAAATTATGCTTACACATGCTTCCTAAGATAATACTTACACCTATTCATGCTCAATTTCACAAAATTACGTGGATTGATCATAACCCACATTATACAAAGATCATCAAATTCAAAATTACAATTTACCATATGTTTGTTAGGACTAGATAGTGAGAGATCTTCATCCATGCAATGCTTTCCATTCGATTTTGGCTTTGATTTGGCTGAATTGTATTGTTGTTCTTGAGAGCTAGGGTTTTCACCCCTCTGCTCCTTCTCCTGGTCGATCTCACCACACGCACACTTAGTGTGTGTGAGATTTTTATTTTATTTTCTATATAAACTTAAGCCCATTCTCCCAAATTAGTTGTTGGGATTGAACCCTATCAGAGGAACAGATAATGAAAGCCAAAACCGGTTCACAACAGTGGATTCACAATAAGCAGTTGTTTACACTAAGTCTTCTCCCTTGGAAGTGACTTTAACAGCTGATGGTCTTATATCCACTGCCCGAATACAACTGCTGTTGTTCTTCAATACTACTGATGAAGCCCAGAAGACTGCTGAGAACTAAGCACTGCTGGTGCAATCCACTGATGACAAAGCACTGCCCAATCAAGGACTGATCAACCTTGAGGAAAGCACTGATGTAAAGAGAGAGCAGTAGTTTAGTATGTCATTTGTTTTATGTCTAGTCAGTGGTTAAGATTAGCTGTGTTTGTATAAGAACAGTAGATACAGGTTGTTAGGCTGTTAGACGTCGCTTTCATGGTGACGTCAGCTGAGATGCCTCAGTGGTTTGGATTGTCTATAAATGGAGCAGTACCCTGTGCTGTTACATTTGATCGTTTTGAGTGAGTTCTTATCCTCAATTCAATCCTTTCATCTTGCGCAACCAACCATGGGGTATCAGGCTGAGGGGGAGTTTAGTCTGTAAGCTTGCATTGTAATCATTTGCTTTGTATTGTAATCTTTCTACTCTATGAAAAGCAAGTGTTTATCTAACTATATTCTCCTTTGATTGTGTTTACAAAGTTTGTTATTCATTTCCGCTGCACTTTACATTATTTCATATTCATTCATTGTTCAAATCATACAAACTAACACAATCATGAGAACCTCTGATCCTAACAATTGGTATCAGAGCCTGGACAGTCAAATTCGATCTAACAATCAATTTGACATAATAGTTGGTCTCAAAATTCATTGATACTAAGGTTGGTTGTATTCTGTTGAAAAACAGAGTAACGGGTGATAACGCTTAAAGTTGTTATTCAAATACTCTGTAAAACAACCAAGATGTCATAAGACACACAAATCTCACACAACGAGTGATTTCATGCACAAGACACTCATGGTTTTTAGATCTGAAAACATATCTATTAAACTATGGGATTATTTCTTATTTTCAAAATTGATTTCAACTGTTGTTATGAAACTTGTGATGTCACGTTATTAGATGCTAAAGTATGAACCTCAGATTAACAAAAGCCTATGTTCATAAAAACATTAGTGTTTTTGCTAACGTAAAAAGTGGGAAATTAAACTTTAGTCATAAGAACTTATGTGTTGAAAACAGGTTGAGATTCTCAAAAGGAACAAATTGACTCTGTTAAAATACATTAAGAAAACAGGATAGTCCATATCATATGTAATGTAATGTGAGATTGGTCAAAATTTTGTACAAATATGGTCAATCCTCTTAAAGCATTACTGTAAAATGATTCTGGATTGAGTATTCCTTCAATAAAGACCTCCCAGTAAGTAGTTCATTACTTATGAATGGGAAGGGTAAAAAGGGAAGAAGAAAATTCACAAAAACTCAGAAGTGTGTTTATCTCAAAACTTTTGAAGTCAGAAGAAAAGAGTATAAACATAAAACACTTAAGAGTCAAAGTTTGGGGTAACAGTGGTCATTAAGCAACTATGTGCAACCATTGGTTCAGGAAAATTCAGGTTATAATAGTATTCCCAGTAAATGAACTTAAAAGAGGACTAGACAAATTTTCAGAATCTTCACATGGTAACAAAGTCTATAACAGGGTTGTCAAAAACTTTTGTGAACATGTGTCCTCATTTCTGTTGTCAATCAATCAATAAGAAAATGGTACCAAACAGTGGTCAAAATGTATTCACAAATTCATACCATTGTTGTCAAACTACTGACCATTTTCATAAACTTGGGTTTGATATGATTAGGAGTTTCAGTGGTAAATTATACCAGTTCCTTTTTTATGTTGTTTTTAGAAAATCCTTTATTTATTTTTCTGAAAAAGGATTTTCTCAAATAAAGCAGGATATGTCATTCTTCAACTTTCTTTAAGAATAATATATTTTGAACCTTTACTGATTTTTTATAGTAAATGTTTCAATCTCCTGTCAGGATATATAACCTTTGTTTTTGTTGGTTATATTATCCTCAAGTAGATCAAAAGGAAATGGTACATAGGTCATAGTCTGGTCATACTCAAAGTTGGTTTCTACACTGTGCAAAAGGTTGATTGTTAACAGATCTTAAAGTACTTGGGTACTCATGTTTTAATTCAAAAATTATAACAAAAATGAGTTGCCTTAGTAAAAAGTGTACATCATCTGGGGTACTAAACCACTGTCAGAAAATTCGTAAGAACTTCAATATGTGAGATTGACATGTGGCAAAACCTTGAATGAAAATTTTCAAAACAGTTGCTGATATACTAGTTTTTCAAATCTTTACCACTACCCTTAACCACCGTTTTGTTCAAATATCTGGTTCCTAAATACTGTCCACTGCTGAAAGACAACCACTGACCCTTCATTTTCTTGACAAGCACTGATGCTCAAAATCAGTGTCTTATCCACTGATATGCTATCTACTGATAGTAAAAATCATCCACTGTTATCACATTATTACCTTTGTAACCACTGATGCTTATTTCATCAGTGGCTGTCAAAACAACTGTCCTCCGTTATTCATCCATTTCATCAGAGGTTGACACGTGGACAGTTTTTAGCCCTCAGATCTTTGTAACCGCTGCCACATCAGCACTTACTTTTTCCCCTAAATAAAACCCTGATCAAAACCCCCAAACAAGGTTTTACACTGTCGAATTGAATTCCAAAAATTCTCTTCTCAAAACAGTTTCCAACCTTTCTTCCCAAATCACTCTCCGATTCTTCTTCTCTGATTCTTCTTCTCCAAAATGACGAAATCTAAATCAAAATCAAAATCAAAGCCAAAATCACCATCATCTTCGTCCAAAGAGGTCGCTCAAACGGCCGATGAACCCATTGAAATCCCGTACAAATCCCCGCATAATTATCTGGGTCTACTCACAAAACCCACCAACAACCACACATTTGATTCCATCATTGACACAATATCTGCATCAAAGTACAAAACTTTGCTTACCGCAGATGCTCCTATTTATCTGCAAACCCAGAGAGAGTTTTGGGAAAAGGCCACGCTTGAAAAAACAAGATGATAAAGTCATTGCCATCAACTCTTCGATAAAGGGTAAAGCGATTCAAATTACACCGCAATCAATCTCCGAAGTCTTTAAACTCGATGATCAGAAAGGTAAAACTTCCTTTGATAAAACCGAGTTGAAAACTGATTTCGTAAAAAGGGGATATGCAGAACAATCAAAGGTAGATACCTTACAAAAAGGTTATTTCCCTTCTGCACCAAGGTTTTTATTTCACACACATCTGATGTGTGTTTCAAATAAAACAACAGCTTTTAACGAAATACCATTAAAGATTCAATGTCTGGGTTATGCTATTTTAAATAGTGAAAATTATAACTATTCCCAGGAGATCTTTAATGACTTGATAAAAAATGTTGATAGCAAATCATTTTTACTTTTTCCAAGATTCTTAAGCTACTATTTTAAACAAGAATTTGAAAAAGAAAATGAAAATTTGCTAAAACAAGGTGTCTATTTTCAAATAAAAGGGTTAACAACTGAAACATTTTCTAGAATGATGGCACCAATAAAAACAAAAGCAGAGGTGCCTGAGCAGATTTTAGCAGTTACCACGGCTCCTCAGACATCTGCTGCTGAGCCCACTGCTCCAGGTGATCATAGCAGCACAACCACTGCTTTGAAACCCACACCTGACATCACCAAAAAGACCAAAAAGAAGTCTTACAAAAAGCCCACCAAACCCAAGAAAAAGGCAACTCTGGAAGATGAGATCCCAGAGCAACTGCCAGTGACAAAACAAATGTCACCACAAACCACTGTTGCTACTTCCTCACAGCAGTTGGTAGAAAGATCTCCACCCTTACCTCAAACTCCTCCTGCATCCTCACAAAAGGATCAGGTTGTAAGCACAGGGACCCCACAATATGAAGCTCTGGACCCAATCGGATCCATCTTCCTCAGTCCTGATCCCAAGGACATGTCTCTTTCAACACCCATACCCTCACCGATCATAATGCCACAATCAATAATACCCTTGTTGCATGCAGTTGCTATAGCTCAGACACAAACCAGTTCCTCTCTATCACCTGTCACTGAGAGTATACTCCCACAAGTGACTGGGTCTGATGCTACTACTTCTGCTATCCCAGCAACAACTGAGGAGGTTACACCCCCTGAGTTACAAGTAACTCTCGGTGGTAGTTCAAGTGGAGCAGCAACTACAACTGATGGATCGACAGATCTTCAGTTGGACAGTTGTTTCATTAATAAGACTCCCTTGAAGGCAATTTCTTCTATAGCACCTTCGATAACCACCAGTGAGTTGGTTCTAACCACTGGTACCATCAAAGGTTTATCAAGTGCTGAAGAAAGAAGTCCCCTGTACCGAGAACAAAGGGCATCAATGAGTGATTTTTGGGACTCAGTTCCTAAGTCACACATTGATACAACCACTGCTGGTGGGGATTCAGGTGATCCCATTAATTTGGGTGATGATTCAAAATATCAGGAATTGACGGGCAGAGTTGAAAAACTTGAAACATCAGTTGCTGAAATAAAGGATATGGTGCAACAGCTATTAAAAGCTCAAAAAGCACAATCCACTGCTGTTCCACCTCAAGCACCTGCTCCGCCACAAGCACTTGCTGCAAATGAGCTTTGGAATCTTTTTCAACCCTTGCTAGAAAAACAAAAACAAACGGCTGATCAGCAGCATGAAATATATGTAAAAATGCTGACAAACATTGTGGAGTCAAGATTTAAAGATACTCAAGCAGATATCAAGGCTATAAAGGCCAGCATACAAAGGACTGCCCATGGTGGAAAATTTCCTCCACTATCCTCTTCATGGATAACCCCCTTCCAGATAATGCCAAAAAGGGGGAGAAAATCCAGCAGTTGAAGATGAAGGGAATTGAGGATGGTGTTTACATTGAACCGGGAAAAGAAAAACAGACATCTAAACCTCAGACCACAAAATCTCATATTTCCATCCAAACAGCTGATACAACAGTGGTTTCAAAAACTGCTAGCCAAACAGCTGTCATCTCATCAACACACAACTTCACCACACACCACCAAAACCACTGCTCTACCACTATCATCATCTACAATCACATCATCATCATTACCTCCTTCCATAAAGCAGAAGACAGCAGATGTTACAACATCTGTTGTAATGACAACAGTGGTTGAAACACCAGTTGTTTCAACACCTGTTAGTCAGACACTTTCCATCACTCAAACCACAACCACTGATCCACTCAAGACATCATCAGCCTCTCCTACAATAAAAAGGAGAAGGGTTTTCATTCCTGATGATGATTCACCACCACCATCACCACCATCAAAAACTACCTCACCACCTTCAACCCCTGCTCAAAAGCAGAAGACATCTACTGACACATCAGTAGTTGTAATGACAACAGAGGTTGAAACACCAGTTGTTTCAACAGGTGTTAGTCAACCATCCACCACTGCTCTCATCATTCCTACATCACAACCAAAACCCTCTTCATCCGTAAAGCTTCACAAAAGAAAAAGAGAAACAACTCAAGCCACTGATGAAAAATATGATCCTGTTGCCGTAAAATACCCACTGGAACTAGATGCTGTTAAAAATGAGATGAGACAATTTTACACCGAGGAAGATTCTTCAAAAAGAAGATTCCCTTCTCTCATTGGCTTCATAGTCCCAGAAAACATGGATGAATATCTTGAAATGAAAGCAAGGCAAGCAAGGATTAGAGCTAAACTTGAATGCAAAGATGAAGGTGATGAAGCCATTGCAGAAAGAATGGTACTCTTGCTCGCAAAAGTCAAGCTGATGGAAGACTATGCACAAGATCTGATCAAAGAAAAGACAGATCAACGAAAAGCAATGAGAAAAGAATATCTTGCATATATAATGAAAGAAAAATTCTATCAAGCTGAAGAAAACCAATTTGAAGAGTGGCCACTGGTTGCCTTGAAGCATGAAGCAAACAGGATTGAAAGGATTAAAAATGATCCAAGTAAGAAGAAGACAGCTCCAAATTGGAATAAGTACAAAAAGCTAATTGCTGATCTTACTTCTAAATACAAAAAGAAAAAACAGGAACTGATAGATGCTAAGGTGGATACTGCTGAAGCCATAGCAAAATGGACAAAGCAGTATACCGACGAGGCGTATGAACGGCTGAAGAAAAGAAAGATAACAGTCTCAGGCACTTCTAAAAAGCCAGACTACAACAAGATGGAACAACAGCTGGATGCTCTTAAAACACTGCTCACATCAGCAGACAATCCTATCCTTATGGAAAACCAAGAAAAGGGAAAATAGCTGACAAGTGAAGAAGAAAAAGAAAAGGAGACTGAGTACTTCACAGAAGCCATCAAGAAAATGGGTCTAAAAGAAGATAGCTCAGTGAGCCTTCAAAACCATTTCAAAAAGGTATTAACCAAACCTGCAGCAGATATTTCAGACAGTGAGCTTGATAAACAAAAGACACAAGAGCAAATTGACAAAGAAGTTGCAGAAGACATAGCTGCAGCAAATGAAGTCATAGAAGAAGCTTTCAAAAGAATGTCTGAAGTACAGGATACTGCTTTACAATTTTTCTCAAGGCCAAAATCTCCAAGCTCATCTGAAAATAAATCTCTCCCAAGAAACCCATTGGGTTCAAAAGTAATAAAGTGGCTCTCTGACCAAAAGACCCATGTATTGACCCTTGTCAGATCCAATGGTGAAATGAAGTACATATCAAGGAAAGAAGCACTAGGCCTTAGTGTTGAAGATTTGCAGTATCTCCTTGAACTTTCATTGTGCAGGGATGAGGATGACCTAAGTTCCAAAGAATTTGAAGAAGAATTTAAAAGACAAGCAAGGGAACTTCTGATGAGAAATAAAAATCCAGAATAATGAAGGGTTTTGGCATTATCTGTTCCAGGGGGAGATTGTTGGGATTGAACCCTATCAGAGGAACAGATAATGAAAGCCAAAACCGGTTCACAACAGTGGATTCACAATAAGCAGTTGTTTACACTAAGTCTTCTCCATTGGAAGTGACTATAACAGCTGATGGTCTTATATCCATTGCCCGAATACAACTGCTGCTGTTCTTCAATACTACTGATGAAGCCCAGAAGACTGCTGAGAACTAAGCACTGCTGGTGCAATCCACTGATGACAAAGCACTGCCCAATCAAGGACTGATCAACCTTGAGGAAAGCACTGATGTAAAGAGAGATCAGTAGTTTAGTATGTCATTTGTTTTATGTCTAGTCAGTGGTTAAGATTAGCAGTGTTTGTATAAGAACAGTAGATACAGGTTGTTAGGCTGTTAGACATCGCTTTCATGGTGACGTCAGCTGAGATGCCTTAGTGGTTTGGATTGTCTATAAATGGAGCAGTACCCTGCGCTGTTACATTTGATCGTTTTGAGTGAGTTCTTCTCCTCAATTCAATCCTTTCATCTTGCGCAACCAACCATGGGGTATCAGGTTGAGGGGGAGTTTAGTCTGTAAGCTTGCATTGTAATCATTTGCTTTGTATTGTAATCTTTCGACTCTATGAAAAGCAAGTGTTTATCTAACTATATTCTCCTTTGATTGTGTTTACAAAGTTTGTTATTCATTTCCGCTGCACTTTACATTGTTTCATATTCATTCATTGTTCAAATCATACAAACTAACACAATCATGAGAACCTCCAATCCTAACATTAGTCCCTCATGTTTACTAATTCTCCCCCTTTTGCCACAACTAAACCCCTACTACATAACTTATACTTTATCTATTTTTAAATAGAATATTTAATAAAATTTAGTCAAACCGCCTTTTACCATATAATATGGGAACATACTAGAGAATTAGACATTTTGGGTTTTTGGGGCGTTACAAGTCTACCCCCTTTAAAGAAGGTTTCGTCCCCGAAACCTCTTTCATTTCTTCTATAACCCGTCTAGTTTTACTCTTCGTTCGTTCATTCATTCAGGTTACATTGGTCGACTTACATAAGTATGTTGTGAGAAATTGACGTTTGTCACACATCCCATAATCTATAATTTGAAACTAGCATCCTTTCTAGGTTCTTTCGCTAACACATAAGAATTTGGGCCATTTACATACTCAATTTTACTAATATTCATTTGAATTTAAACATTATCGCTGGATAATTATTATTTCATTCCGCTTATCTAGAGCGAACCACTACATTCTATTACTAACGTTGCTCTTAATTTCTTTCATGTCCCTATGTGAAGTGAGCATATAATAGTACGCTTTACCGTAAATATCCAGGTATTAACATTCTAACATAACTATCATTTTTATATCTCATTTTCCGAACTTGTCATGAGGATTAATCATTAATCTACATTTCTATGGCCATTTGAACTACTTACTACTTTATGTCTAACCTTATATTTAATCTTTCACATTACTTCATTATACTAACCCGGCAAGTCGTGCAAGAGCACCATACGAGCATTAGTCAACTAGTTCCAAGTTTTCATTCAAGGTCCTTAAATCTTCCTCTTAATGACATAAATACTTTCTAAGGATGACCATTGCTAGTCGGTTATTTCATACCATACCATATTTTTCCTACCATTCCTTTCATTCATATGTACAAACAATTTACAGATTCTTACCCTTCAATCCAAATTTAAACATTTTACTAACCTCGCCTTCATTGCATAAATTAACGACCTGCAAACCGGATTGGCCCGCTTCTGAATGAGTCTGTGTCAAGGTCGTTCGATCCCTTCCTTTCATGAATGGGCTTCAGCTCATGGGTATCCTTCCAACAATATCTTGTTTAAATGAACATGGCCAATAAGCCTAGCATCAAAGTTAGCATTTTCCATCGGTATTTGTCATTATTACATTTTTTCCAATTTATTTCTATTGTTAGAAAAACATGGCTTTAAATTATTAACTAAAAATCTTTACCCCAGGTGCTTAATCCATACGTGCTTCATTATCATTACAGCTTATGCACATTTATTCGACCCGTTCGTATTATTATCAAACAACTCTTTTGTTAAAGGTCAAAAGCTAAGTCTTTTGACTATTAACCTAAGTTCTCATTCTTGATTAGTGCGCTTATAAGCAATTCTACCCAATACCCGGTTACAATACCGTAACCATTACTTAGGCATCAACACGTCATATCAATACGACCTCATATTGCCCCGTTCGGTCTACTTAGCTAAAATCACCGATTTCATAAAACCAAAACCATTTTTTTTAACTTCAATCGTCGTCATGCTTAATTAACTAAATGCTACCTTACTTAAAAAAAATAAGAAGTGATTCCGGAAATCACTTACCTCGAGTGGTCGTTTTGTACATGCTTCCTCATATCCTTTCTGCTTGCCTTCCATGCTTTCCCATCTAAACATGATCCTATACTTTCATACCATCAAGGTTACTATTTCATTAGTATAAACGTACATTCTAATATTGCATTCATTTCACATTCGTATTTTATTTTAACTTTACTCGTCAATTGTAACAACTGTGCTTGTAATCACTATGAACAGTTCTGTTATCAATAAAACAATGTTATTTGATCACAATGTTTGTTTTGTTATGTTTTACATTTTTCATGTTTTGACTTTTGTTCAATTTCAAACTCTACATCACTTTCTGGAGAGTTATACGCAAACTAGTGCGTAAACGTACTCAGTTTAATGCGAGAAATACTCCGGAACATCAACATATACTCAACATACCTTAAATAACCTTTACATAACTTAGAAATAAGTTTTGAAGGCTTTGGTATGGCAAAAACAAGTTAATTCGCTTACAGGGACTAAATATGACAAACTGCGAAAGTATGTCAATTTGAACTGTAACGAACATTCCGGAACATAACCATAAGTTAAACACACCTTAAATATCCTTTACATAGCTTAGAAATAGGCTTTGAGGGGTTCGGTGTGCTAAAATAAACTTTTGGATCATTCAGGGACTAAAAGTGTCAAAAAGTGCACAAGTTTGCATTTTCGCGCATATCTTACGTTCTGAATACATCTGGACATCCAAAAATTTATGGAAGCATGACTACATTATATTTTAGGGTTCGCCTTAAGAAAAATCCATTCGTTTCGTCGTTTGGTTCGTTTTTCGCGCTTATGCGCATACCGTCGTAATTAAGCGAACATCGCGATCGTACGACCAAACGAACCGACATCCGAGATATTTTTGAGCATGTTTCATGTTTCCTATACTTTAACATCCTTGTGAAGCTTAAAAATGGGCTTGACGGGTGTTAGAAGTGCCAAAACACGACGATACGCACACAGGAACCAAAACTGCAAAACTGCTAAAATAATAAAAAAAAATAGAAAAAAAAAATATATAAAAAAATGCATTTAAACACAAGTTGCAACCAATTGATTCTTAACCACATGTTTTAACTTGCTTAGTCACTAGATAAGGATGGAATTAAGCTTCCATAACCTTTCAACAAGTGTACGGGCTAGATCTTTTCCCCTTTTCCAAGAAACAATCTCAACGGTTCACCAAAAACTATATATACCCCATGCCTTTCATTGTTTTTAAGCACTAGAATCTTATTAGTTGTGTTCTAAGTTGAAACCTTGTTTCATACCTGAACTATACTGATCTAGATTAGCATTCGGGGACCCTTCGTAAGTATTCTTTCGTTCTTTTCCTTATTTTTACTGCTTTTCGAGTCAGAAAGTCAAACTTTGTTTGACTTTCAGCGTTGACCAGTGATGGTCAATGCGAAGTTCGTTAGAACTTCGCAACGTGATTGTAATCACGATGGTCATAGTCCCTTGGGACTATGCCTACTGATTACCACGTTGTCTAGGGTCGTAGGGTAGGCGATCTAATAAATCGCCTATACCTTCGAACCCGACCCAGTTTGGTCGATCATTAGGATCCGACCAAATACAGTAGGTGACCATAGTAGGTAGGGAATAACCTTCCGAGGTTATACCCTATGGTCACATCGTTTAAGTAGTTGTATGATAGGTAGTTTATATGCCTTAGGTAAATTACCAGAATACCCTTTTCATGTATAATTGGTAATTAAGCATATGTAACCTAAACCTTTGTCACATAACTGATTATGTAACATGTATAGGCATATAATACTTGTCATAGGACTAGTTAGGCGGTCCGAACGCGTTTCACGCGCACGATACGTTAAAGTAGCATAAGCTACCTAAACGGATCATAATGGGTCAATAAGACTTAGGTTAAGTTTCATTTAGCATGTAGGCTTTGTTAAACCATATCACGTGAGTTCCTACACTCATTTGGTTTACAAACCCTAATGCTATCCAATCATCCGATTAAGGTCCGGTTATTAACATAGTTACCTATACTAGGTGCCGTTTGATTCCGAGATCTCTAGCGTTACTTGGTGGTTATCTTTATACAACTGAGCAATCTCAAGTGAGTACATAGACCCCTCTTTTACTGTTTTCCAAACGTTTTGGGGTGAAACACATGTGCCTACTTGTTACTTTCATGCTTTCCTGTTTTCACATCATATACCGGCTATGTTTGTTAGTACATTATAGTACATGATTTCATTACTTTTATGCTATGTATGTTGACTGATAACATGCTAAGCACATTGATTTACATGACTTTTCTGCTATGTATGTTGACTGATAACATGCTAAGCACATTGATTTACAAGACTTTTCTGCCTTGTATGTTAACTTAGCATACTTAGTACATTGTTTTCATATGACAAGTATACAACTGCTATGACATTTGGTTTGCACAAACGGGTCTTTATTACGTTCATTAACATTTGCTACGCCGCTCGGGAGTAAGTAGTGGTACCATAGGACTTGACAAATCCCATTCCTGACATCCCGGGTTTGTTTGGATGTAAGGAATGACTGAATCCGAATACAATTCTTTTGATAACCTTGACTGAAAGGGTTATCCGACTGTCTCAAGGCTTGAATGTATGCGTTAACTTACCACATAAATGTTCGTATCAATGTATCATGCATCACTTTACAAAACATAACTTTTTGATATAATCAAAATACTTTGTTTTGTACATTTTTACTTATGGTTTAAGTAGTCTTATTTTACTTACCATACATATCATTTTGGTTATACATTACTTGACTACTTTTGGACTATCAACATTTGACATGGTTTATACAAGGACTTTTGACTATTGGTTTAAACATAGACATTTGACTTGGATATTTGACATAGACATTTTTACATGATTTACATCTTGACATGAACATTTTACATTGTTTGGTTTGGTTTGATTAAGTGATTAAGTAACGATGCGTGTGTAATATGATACAAGCATGGTGGATACGCCGCTGGTACTTCCTATATATAAGTGTTTGTATGGTATTATATATCGTAGCGTTATTTGAATCATTTCAGTTTTATACATAGAACATTTCATACAAATAACATACTTTTCACAATACATTGTTTTACAAACAACTTATCTTATACAAACTCAGTTTACAATGGTTATCCATTTAACCATACACTATTCTCTTATTTATACATATCATCTGATCTTATCGTTTTTCAAGTGATTTACAAAACAAATCAAATTACAAGGTTCATGACGGAATATTTTCTCAAACACAAGTCATGAATCTTATTTTCACAAACCTATGTGTCTCACAGGCATTTTTATGCTGACGTACCTATTTTCACATGTGTTTTCAGGAGCTTTTCCATAGGATGTTGATCATGATACTAGGGCGGACCTGTGCCTTAGAGACTTTAAAAGAAGATAGACTATGTTTAATTATGTTCTGAACTCTTAAATTTCCTGTTTGAAACAATGTAACACCTTTGTTTATAAATAAAATACAACTTTGTTTGCCATGGATTTGAAACAATTAATTCTGTCGCAACACGCCCCGATGTTTCCGCCGCGATTTGTTGTTTTACGCGGTCGGGGTGTGACAGAAGAGTTGGTATCAGAGCCAATGGTTATAGGGAATTAGGTTATTAGTAATGCTTTGACCTAGACTATAACTTTTCTAGGACCCTAACACAAATTAGTTGTGTTTAGATCTTAAAACATTTACATCACCTATCCTTAGGTGATTATCAAAACAAGGAACCAAAATTTTTCCGAAACGATTTTTGAAAAACAATCATCTGTTTTTGAATAAATTATTATATGGTTTTGAACCCTTTTCAGTTTGGTTTTGGCCTTGTGCCTTCAAATTTTCAAAATCCCGTCAAACGTTTTGGGTTTTAAATAATGTGAACATGTGCAAACTGGAAGGGTGAATGCCTGTATTCTGGGTTTTCTGTCTAGGCAAGCACTTCGTATACATCTCATCAGACGCGAGACCAGTTGTGCTTACCTGGGAATTCTTGGGATGAGTGTTCACTTATAGGCGAGCATGTCTTCATTATACATTATTTTTGACCCATTTACTTTGATTAGTCACTGTGTGTTGTTTGTTTGCTCTGTGATACGGACGAATGACCACCATCTTTGCTCTTGTTGATTTTGTTTCATCTCATTCTTTTCATCCAATCATCTCACTCGCTTTCTTTCATGTTTTCCTCTTTTAGAATGCCTCCTCGACGCGATCCTCGAACTTTTACTATTGAAGAGATCGCAGCCCTGGTTTCTCAACAAGTGGCTGCTGTACTTCCCGGGGTTGTAACTCAAGTCCACGATATATTTAACAACAACGGCAATAACAACCACAATAACGCACACTGTAATTTCAAGAATTTCAATTCTGCGAAGCCGCTTAAGTTTTCTGGGTCGCAAGGAGCAACTGCGCTCCTACGGTGGTTTGAAAGTATCGAGAGCACATTCTTACGCGTGCAGTGTCAGAATGCGCGTAGGGTTGAATTTGCTTCAAGCGTGTTTGAGAAGCGAGCGCTTACCTGGTGGAATGGTATTAAGCGCGATAGGGGTGCCGAAGTGGCGTTGGCACAGACATGGGAAGAGCTTCGGGCTCTCATGATGAAGGAGTTTTGTCCCCGTCATGAAATTCGAGTTTTGGAACGAGAGTTTGATGGCTTAAAGCAAGATGGGGCTGAACACCGTGCATACACGGATCGTTTTGAAGAACTCAGTCTATTGTGTCCCACCATGGTTACCCCTCCGGATAAAGCGATCGAGAGGTATATTGATGGGCTACCCGATTCTATTCTGGAGATTTTGACTGGTGTTAATCCTACTACCCTTCGCCAAGCTATCGAGTTGTCTGCTACCCTCACTGAGACTCTAGTCAGGAAGGGTAAACTCACCCGCAAGGGTGATAAAAAGAAGGAGACTAATTCTGAGAAAAACAAGAATAAGGGTAAGGGTAAGGAAGGTGAAGCATCAAAGAAATCAAGGAAGCGAAAGGGTGCCCAAAATTTTGCTGTTACTGCACAGGCTCAAGCTGCACCAAATCAGCCTGCGCAACCACCTGCCAAGAAGACTTATTTTGGCAATGCACCTTTGTGCAACAGGTGTAACGGCCATCACCAACCACATCTCCAGTGTCGTCAGTGCACCAACTGCGGAAGATCTGGTCATCTTGCTGTCGACTGCCGCATTCCTGTTAATCAGAATCAGGCAGTTCGTAACCAAGCTCAACAGGTTGCTCAGCCTCCTGCCCCGCAACAGGGCCAAGCTGCACGACCTCATTTTCCTCCTGGTTCGTGCTACAATTGTGGGGATCTGACCCACTACAGGAACCGGTGCCCAAGGCTAGTCAACCAGAACCAGAATCAGAATCAGGCTCCGGCTCGAGGCCGAGTTTTTAACATGAATGCCCAAGAGGCGCAGGCGGATGATAACGTGGTGAACGGTACGTTCTTTATTAATAATCAGCCTGCATCTGTTCTCTTTGATTCGGGTGCCGATAAGAGTTTTGTGTCATTGTCTTTTGAGCCGATGCTTCGCGTGTCTAGAACGAAACTAAGTAAATCTTTGACAGTAGAGGTTGCTAGTGGTGAACCCATTATTCTTAATTCTGTTCTACGCAACTGCCAGTTGAACCTTAACGATCATCTTTTTCCTATCGATCTCACGCCTATGCAACTTGGAAGCTTCGACGTCATTGTGGGAATGGATTGGTTATCCAAGCATCACGCAGAGATAGTTTGTTCTGAGAAGATTGTTCGTGTGCCACTTTCGACAGGCGAGATCCTGCAAGTTCAAGGTGAGAAGCCTATCGGTGGTCTCAAACTCATGTCTTGTTTTAAAGCTCGGAAGTATCTGCAGAAGAACTATGTGGCTTTCTTAGCACATGTTACAGAAGATAAAGGCAAGGGTAAGTCTATTTCAGATATTCCTGTCGTTCGGGATTATTCTGAAGTGTTCCCTGAAGATTTACCTGGTCTACCTCCAGCACGCCAAGTCGAGTTCCGCATCGATCTCGTACCTGGTGCAAATCCCGTTGCTAGAGCTCCATATCGTCTTGCACCATCTGAGATGCAAGAGTTGTCCAAACAGCTTCAGGAGCTCTCTGACAAAGGTTTTATACGTCCTAGTTTTTCACCTTGGGGTGCTCCCGTTCTTTTTGTCAAGAAGAAGGATGGATCCTTTAGGATGTGTATCGATTATCGTGAGCTTAACAAGCTTACCATCAAGAACCGATATCCTCTACCTCGCATTGATGATCTCTTTGATCAGTTACAAGGTGCTTCTTATTTTTCGAAGATTGATCTACGATCTGGATATCATCAACTTCGGGTGCAAGAAGAAGACATTCCGAAAACAGCATTCCGTACTCGTTATGGACATTACGAGTTCACAGTCATGCCATTTGGTTTGACTAATGCTCCTGCTGTTTTCATGGACTTAATGAATAGGGTCTGCAAACCTTATTTGGATCAGTTCGTCATTGTTTTTATTGACGACATCTTGATTTACTCTAAGACGCGAGCTGATCACGAGCAGCATCTTCGTCTTACTCTGGAACTCCTGAAGAAAGAGCAACTTTTCGCCAAATTCTCCAAGTGCGAATTTTGGCTTAAAGAAGTTCAATTTTTGGGGCACATTATCGACGGACAAGGTATTCATGTAGATCCCTCCAAGATCAGTGCGATTAAGGATTGGGATACACCTTCTACTCCTACTGAAGTTCGTTCTTTTCTTGGTCTAGCGGGTTATTATCGCCGCTTCATTGAAAACTTCTCTAAGATTGCAGTTCCTCTAACTGCTCTAACTCAGAAGAAAATGCCCTTTTACTGGGGATTCAGACAAGAGGAAGCTTTTCAACACTTGAAACAGAAACTTTGCGATGCGCCTGTCCTATCATTGCCTGAGGGTGATGATGATTTTGTCGTGTATTGTGATGCATCTAAATTGGGTCTTGGCTGTGTTCTGATGCAAAGGAACAAAGTCATAGCCTATGCATCAAGACAATTGAAGATACATGAGAAGAACTACACCACTCATGATCTTGAGTTGGGTGCAGTTATCTTTGCTCTCAAGATCTGGAGACACTATTTGTACGGTACAAAATGTGTGGTTTTCACGGACCACAAAAGTCTTCAGCATATCTTCAATCAGAAGGAACTCAACATGAGACAACGACGTTGGGTTGAGCTTTTAAACGACTATGACTGCGAAATTCGCTACCATCCTGGTAAGGCGAATGTCGTAGCTGATGCATTGAGTCGTAAGGAACGTACTAAGCTTCATTATGTACGTGTTCAATCTGTTATTCAAGCTCGATCTGATATTCAAGCACGCATTTCTCTAGCTCAACAATCTTGTGTTTCACAAGGATTGATGGATAAGGAGTTTCCTTATCACATAACACCTGCTCTTGAACTGAAGGACAATGGATCACATTACTTCATGGACCGTTTGTGGGTCCCAAGCCTAGATGATCTTCGTACCTTGCTTATGGATGAAGCCCATAAGTCTCGTTATTCCATTCATCCGGGCTCAGATAAGATGTATAAGGATCTTCGTATTCACTATTGGTGGCCTGGTATGAAGAAAGACATTGCCTTATATGTATCAAAATGCCTTACTTGTCTTAAGGTTAAGGCTGAACATCAGCGTCCATCTGGTTTATTGGAACAACCAGAGATCCCAGTTTGGAAATGGGAAAACATTACTATGGATCTCGTTACCAAACTTCCACGCACAAAGAAAGGTCATGATGCCATCTGGGTAGTCGTTGATCGTCTTACAAAGTCAGCACATTTCTTGCCAATCCGTGAGGATTTTCCTGCTGACAGACTTGCTCAAATCTATGTGGATGAAATTGTAGCTCGACATGGTGTTCCGTTGAACATCATTTCTGACAGAGATGCTCGTTTCACTTCTCATTTTTGGAGAACCATGCAATCTGCCATGGGGACCCAACTTAATCTGAGCACAGCTTATCATCCGCAAACGGATGGTCAATCTGAGAGAACAATCCAGACTTTGGAGGATATGCTTAGAGCTTGTGTGATCGATTTTGGTGGTAGCTGGGATTCACATCTTAAGTTGATTGAATTCTCCTACAACAACAGTTATCACACTAGCATCAAAATGGCTCCTTTCGAGGCTCTCTATGGTCGAAAATGTCGTTCACCAGTCTGCTGGAATGAGATTGGCGAGGCTCAACTTACTGGACCTGCCCTCATTTTAGAGACAACTGACAAGGTCAAGAAAGTTCGTGATAACCTTCAGGCAGCTAGAAGCCGTCAGAAGATTTACGCGGATCCAAAACGTAAAGCCTTGGAATTTCAAGTCGGTGATCGAGTATTACTTAAGGTCTCACCTTGGAAAGGTGTGATCAGATTTGGAAAGAAAGGAAAACTTGCACCTAGATACGTTGGACCATTCAAGATCGTCGAAAGAATCGGAAAGGTAGCCTACAGACTTGAGTTACCTCCTGAACTTGGAAATGTTCATCCAACTTTTCACGTGTCCAATCTCAAGAAGTGTACAGCTGATGAGAACTACTCCATACCGCTTGACGAAATTCGTGTTGGCAAAACACTGAAATTTGTTGAGAAACCAGTGGAAATCATGGAACGTGAAGTCAAGTGGCTTAAACGCAAGCGCATTCCTTTGGTCAAAGTTCGCTGGGAAGCTAAACGTGGACCTGAGTTTACTTGGGAACGCGAAGATCAAATGAAAGCGAAATATCCACATCTTTTTCCTCGAGTTTCCTCTAAATAAATTTCGGGACGAAATTTCCACAAGTAGGGGAGACTGTAACAACTGTGCTTGTAATCACTATGAACAGTTCTGTTATCAATAAAACAATGTTATTTGATCACAATGTTTGTTTTGTTATGTTTTACATTTTTCATGTTTTGACTTTTGTTCAATTTCAAACTCTACATCACTTTCTTGAGAGTTATACGCAAACTAGTGCGTAAACGTACTCAGTTTAATGCGAGAAATACTCCGGAACATCAACATATACTCAACATACCTTAAATAACCTTTACATAACTTAGAAATAAGTTTTGAAGGCTTTGGTATGGCAAAAACAAGTTAATTCGCTTACAGGGACTAAATATGACAAACTGCGAAAGTATGTCAATTTGAACTGTAACGAACATTCCGGAACATAACCATAAGTTAAACACACCTTAAATATCCTTTACATAGCTTAGAAATAGGCTTTGAGGGGTTCGGTGTGCTAAAATAAACTTTTGGATCATTCAGGGACTAAAAGTGTCAAAAAGTGCACAAGTTTGCATTTTCGCGCATATCTTACGTTCTGAATACATCTGGACATCCAAAAATTTATGGAAGCATGACTACATTATATTTTAGGGTTCGCCTTAAGAAAAATCCATTCGTTTCGTCGTTTGGTTCGTTTTTCGCGCTTATGCGCATACCGTCGTAATTAAGCGAACATCGCGATCGTACGACCAAACGAACCGACATCCGAGATATTTTTGAGCATGTTTCATGTTTCCTATACTTTAACATCCTTGTGAAGCTTAAAAATGGGCTTGACGGGTGTTAGAAGTGCCAAAACACGACGATACGCACACAGGAACCAAAACTGCAAAACTGCTAAAATAATAAAAAAAAATAGAAAAAAAAAATATATAAAAAAATGCATTTAAACACAAGTTGCAACCAATTGATTCTTAACCACATGTTTTAACTTGCTTAGTCACTAGATAAGGATGGAATTAAGCTTCCATAACCTTTCAACAAGTGTACGGGCTAGATCTTTTCCCCTTTTCCAAGAAACAATCTCAACGGTTCACCAAAAACTATATATACCCCATGCCTTTCATTGTTTTTAAGCACTAGAATCTTATTAGTTGTGTTCTAAGTTGAAACCTTGTTTCATACCTGAACTATACTGATCTAGATTAGCATTCGGGGACCCTTCGTAAGTATTCTTTCGTTCTTTTCCTTATTTTTACTGCTTTTCGAGTCAGAAAGTCAAACTTTGTTTGACTTTCAGCGTTGACCAGTGATGGTCAATGCGAAGTTCGTTAGAACTTCGCAACGTGATTGTAATCACGATGGTCATAGTCCCTTGGGACTATGCCTACTGATTACCACGTTGTCTAGGGTCGTAGGGTAGGCGATCTAATAAATCGCCTATACCTTCGAACCCGACCCAGTTTGGTCGATCATTAGGATCCGACCAAATACAGTAGGTGACCATAGTAGGTAGGGAATAACCTTCCGAGGTTATACCCTATGGTCACATCGTTTAAGTAGTTGTATGATAGGTAGTTTATATGCCTTAGGTAAATTACCAGAATACCCTTTTCATGTATAATTGGTAATTAAGCATATGTAACCTAAACCTTTGTCACATAACTGATTATGTAACATGTATAGGCATATAATACTTGTCATAGGACTAGTTAGGCGGTCCGAACGCGTTTCACGCGCACGATACGTTAAAGTAGCATAAGCTACCTAAACGGATCATAATGGGTCAATAAGACTTAGGTTAAGTTTCATTTAGCATGTAGGCTTTGTTAAACCATATCACGTGAGTTCCTACACTCATTTGGTTTACAAACCCTAATGCTATCCAATCATCCGATTAAGGTCCGGTTATTAACATAGTTACCTATACTAGGTGCCGTTTGATTCCGAGATCTCTAGCGTTACTTGGTGGTTATCTTTATACAACTGAGCAATCTCAAGTGAGTACATAGACCCCTCTTTTACTGTTTTCCAAACGTTTTGGGGTGAAACACATGTGCCTACTTGTTACTTTCATGCTTTCCTGTTTTCACATCATATACCGGCTATGTTTGTTAGTACATTATAGTACATGATTTCATTACTTTTATGCTATGTATGTTGACTGATAACATGCTAAGCACATTGATTTACATGACTTTTCTGCTATGTATGTTGACTGATAACATGCTAAGCACATTGATTTACAAGACTTTTCTGCCTTGTATGTTAACTTAGCATACTTAGTACATTGTTTTCATATGACAAGTATACAACTGCTATGACATTTGGTTTGCACAAACGGGTCTTTATTACGTTCATTAACATTTGCTACGCCGCTCGGGAGTAAGTAGTGGTACCATAGGACTTGACAAATCCCATTCCTGACATCCCGGGTTTGTTTGGATGTAAGGAATGACTGAATCCGAATACAATTCTTTTGATAACCTTGACTGAAAGGGTTATCCGACTGTCTCAAGGCTTGAATGTATGCGTTAACTTACCACATAAATGTTCGTATCAATGTATCATGCATCACTTTACAAAACATAACTTTTTGATATAATCAAAATACTTTGTTTTGTACATTTTTACTTATGGTTTAAGTAGTCTTATTTTACTTACCATACATATCATTTTGGTTATACATTACTTGACTACTTTTGGACTATCAACATTTGACATGGTTTATACAAGGACTTTTGACTATTGGTTTAAACATAGACATTTGACTTGGATATTTGACATAGACATTTTTACATGATTTACATCTTGACATGAACATTTTACATTGTTTGGTTTGGTTTGATTAAGTGATTAAGTAACGATGCGTGTGTAATATGATACAAGCATGGTGGATACGCCGCTGGTACTTCCTATATATAAGTGTTTGTATGGTATTATATATCGTAGCGTTATTTGAATCATTTCAGTTTTATACATAGAACATTTCATACAAATAACATACTTTTCACAATACATTGTTTTACAAACAACTTATCTTATACAAACTCAGTTTACAATGGTTATCCATTTAACCATACACTATTCTCTTATTTATACATATCATCTGATCTTATCGTTTTTCAAGTGATTTACAAAACAAATCAAATTACAAGGTTCATGACGGAATATTTTCTCAAACACAAGTCATGAATCTTATTTTCACAAACCTATGTGTCTCACAGGCATTTTTATGCTGACGTACCTATTTTCACATGTGTTTTCAGGAGCTTTTCCATAGGATGTTGATCATGATACTAGGGCGGACCTGTGCCTTAGAGACTTTAAAAGAAGATAGACTATGTTTAATTATGTTCTGAACTCTTAAATTTCCTGTTTGAAACAATGTAACACCTTTGTTTATAAATAAAATACAACTTTGTTTGCCATGGATTTGAAACAATTAATTCTGTCGCAACACGCCCCGATGTTTCCGCCGCGATTTGTTGTTTTACGCGGTCGGGGTGTGACATCAATTTCCAACATCACAAAGTATAAGCTAGAATCGCATCTTTTTATTCCCTACTCACATAGTAAAACACATATACACCCGTAAGGTCACATATGCACACACAACATAATTAATTCTTTCAATACTACTTATCTCACAATTCCACAACAAACAACATCATCATTCAAGATTAACTAATTAAACACTATCCATGAACCCGACATATATTTTTACTAGAAATCCACATACTTGTTCTCTTAAGCATTTCATCGAACACTTGGCGGGTTTCGCATTAATAGAGCACATTATACAACTAATTTATGCATCATTTTTCCCAAGTTCATACATAATTCATCCAACCTTTCTACCAACCGACAAAAATAATTCGCATATGTTCATCAAACACAACAAACACTACATTTTCTTCAATTCATCTAACAAGTTTCTAACATACATAACATGGTGAAAAATCCTTGTCATGTTCACCATTCCACTATTGGGTTTTCATTCTTGAACATTATTTTAACTGAAATTATGCTTACACATGCTTCCTAAGATAATACTTACACCTATTCATGCTCAATTTCACAAAATTTCGTGGAATGATCATAACCCACTTTATATAAAGATCATCAAATTCAAAATTACAACTTACCATATGTTTGTTAGGACTAGATAGTGAGATATCTTCGTCCATGCAATTCTTTCCATTCGATTTTGGCTGAATTGTATTGTTGTTCTTGAGAGCTAGGGTTTTCACCCCTCTGCTCCATCTCCTGGTCGATCTCACCACACGCACACTTAGTGTGTGTGAGATTTTTATTTTATTTTCTATATAAACTTAAGCCCATTCTCTCAAATTAGTCCCTCATGTTTACTAATTCTCCCCCTTTTGCCACAACTAAACCCCTACTACATAACTTATACTTTATCTATTTTTAAATAGAATATTTAATAAAAGTTAGTCAAACCGCCTTACCTTGTAATATGGGAACATACTAGAGAATTAGACATTTTGGGTTTTTGGGGCGTTACAAGTCTACCCCGCTTAAAGAAGGTTTCGTCCCCGAAACCTCTTTCATTTCTTCTATAACCCGTCTAGTTTTACTCTTCGTTCGTTCATTCATTCATTCAGGTTACATTGGTCGACTTACATAAGTATGTTGTGAGAAATTGACGTTTGTCACACATCCCATAATCTATAATTTGAAACTAGCATCCTTTCTAGGTTCTTTCGCTAACACATAAGAATTTGGGCCATTTACATACCCAATTTTACTAATATTCATTTGAATTTAAACATTATCGCTGAATAATTATTATTTCATTCCGCTTATCTAGAGCGAACCACTACATTCTATTACTAACGTTGCTTTTAATTTCTTTCATGTCCCTATGTGAAGTGAGCATATAATAGTACGCTTTACCGTAAATATCCAGGTATTAACATTCTAACATAACTATCATTTTTATATCTCATTTTCCGAACTTGTCATGAGGATTAATCATTAATCTACATTTCTATGGCCATTTGAACTACTTACTACTTTATGTCTAACCTTATATTTAATCTTTCACATTACTTCATTATACTAACCAGGCAAGTCGTGCAAGAGCACCATATGAGCATTAGTCAACTAGTTCCAAGTTTTCATTCAAGGTCCTTAAATCTTCCTCTTAATGACATAAATACTTTCTAAGGATGACCATTGCTAGTCGGTTATTTCATACCATACCATATTTGTCCTACCATTCCTTTCATTCATATGTACAAACAATTTACAGATTCTTACCCTTCAATCCAAAATTAAACATTTTACTAACCTCACCTTCATTGCATAAATTAACGACCAGCAAACCGGATTGGCCCTCTTCTGAATGAGTCTGTGTCAAGGTCGGTTCGATCCCTTCCTTTTATGAATGGGCTTCCGCTCATGGGTATCCTTCCAACAATATCTTGTTTAAATGAACATGGCCAATAAGCCTAGCATCAAAGTTAGCATTTTCCATCGGTATTTGTCATTATTACTGTTTTGGTAAAAAATTACCGAAGCAATTAAGTGATCAAATTAGTTAAGTGAGGTAGTGTGCTAGAAGTATTTGAAAAATATGTGCTGATTAAGTTGTTAACAAAAAACAGTTTTCAGGATACGGCTCAGGATATCGAGCTGTATCTATGATCAAACAATGAGCAAAAAGGTAAAGGGTGACACGAGATGTACGAGGAAAGCCCTTGATCAATCTAGATCGCCGGCACAAAACCTCGGGAGCTGACAATCGCAGCTGCCTTGTTCTTCTTATTACTACAAATATCAGGATACAGTGCAGGATATGATACGGATCGACTAGGTGTTACAATGCGACTTGAATACAAGTGTGAGTGTTTGTGAGTGATTGCAGCTAGTAGAGAGCAAGAGTGTTTGAGAGATTGTGTGTGCCCTTATCTGATCCGATCAATCCTATTTATAGTAAAAGAAAGCTAACTAACTAGCCTATAATTCTGGGATAAAACGAATATTCCCTTTGTGAACGTTGTAGTCCACGTCTTCCGGCTTCAACGTTCCTATTCCAACAGATTAGCCCGAGTCTTAGGGAGAAGAAGTCCACTTGAACGTTATAGACCTGCTTCATTAATCTGCACGTGAATTAATTAGTCACTACCAGGATACTGTATCAAGATGTTACCAATATCCTGATCCGGTATCCTGATCACAACAAAAGAAACATAGTCAGAATATTATTCAGGATATGTAAGCAGAAAACTACCCATAACAATTGTCCCCAAAATATATCCGTTGGTATACCAATTCCAACGGATATATTTTAAAACTTTATCTCGTGAACCGAGGCAATTAAATTGAAGTGACGATTGAGGTAACATTGTGCAACTTCCAACGCATTTTTCACTCGATGGCTATCCATTTAGCCCCTATATCTTCTCTCTTCTTTGTTGATAAACGATCATCTTTCTCGGAATTCTCAGGTACTTTTCTCTTCTTATCTCTTAGAATTTCCTCGTCCAAATTTCCCGATGGCCACCAGAACACGCTCTCATTCCGGCGAGTCCTCCTCGTCGTTTGTCAATCAGAATCTGCTCAAAAACCCCGAGAAGGAGGTGTGCTCCTTCGATAACGCCGATATCAACGCGTTAAGAACCTCCGGTGCTTTCTTCGATACGGCGATTATCCGTCCATTCGACCGGAGCATTCGTTCCAACGTATCTTCCTAGGAGTGGATCTGTTTCTCATCATATCCATTTTCCCTTGGTCTTCGATATCCCTTTCCGGAATTCATCATGGAGTTTTTTTGAATTATCGGCCTCTGTTTTGCCCAAACAATGCCTATGGTCTGGAGAGTACTTATCATGCTTAACCAGATCAAAACCCTTCACGTCCCCGATCTCTGTATCGAAGACCTTCCACTTGCTTACCGTCTCCGATCCCACGGCAATAGTCGCTTCCTGCTTTTCTCAACCTCTAGCAACCCCCTCATCCTCAAAGCTTCAAAAAATGAGGATGGGTGGAATTGAAAATTTTTCTTTGTTAGACGGGATTCCATTCCCGAGGGCAAAAGCCTTCCGGTGAAATGGTTGACCTCTGGTAGGGTTTAGGGCTTTTAGATATCCCCAAACATATCCTGGTGATGTATCTTGTACTAATATCCTGATGTCTTTTATGCATCAAACTTCAAAGAGTTAGCTCCTCCCACTGAAGAATCCTAAGAACGAATCAACAGGATCTACCAGTTTCCTGATTGTGACAGATCCTTTACACAACATCTTCCAAGTTCAAGCCAATACTCTTCATCAGATATGTCTGGTAAGAATCACATAATCTTTACATATTCTTAATTAATAAAATAAGGGACAAGAGTAAAGATTTAGATATTTTCCCTGTTTTGCAGCACCAGCCAAAGTTCCAGAAGTCTTTGACCTTGATGAACTGGACAGTTACCCTATTCCTGTCCAGGTGAAGAAGGAACCCAGCAAACCTGCTTCCACTTCTAAGCCTGCATCCAGTTCTAAACCGGCAGCTGTTCCTAAGCCCTCTCCTGCTACCAAGCCACGTGCCTCAAGTTCCCGCAAAAGAAAGGAGACCGATTCTCCAGCCTCATCCGAGACCTTCCCCTTTGAAAACCACGGGTTTCTTGACTCCAGCGGCTTTATGACCGGCTTCCTTAACCAGGTTCATATCCTTATCCTATATCCTGCACCATATACTGGTTATATATATGTTAATGTGTGTTAATACCTGTTTCTTTGTTTTGTAGGGTCTTGAATGCCTAACAAGCCTCTATGAAGAAAGCTGTGGTCTAAACAAGATGCTGGAAGTGAACCTGAGGAAAGCTGAGACCACCATTACTGATCAGGGGATGATAGCCGCCGCTAAGTCACAACACTGTGAGGATAAATTCAAAGCTGTGACCCAAGAAGCTAAAGCTGCCATCAACAAGGCCAATGAAGACGCCCAAGCCAAGCTGGATGCCGCCCATCATCAATTTGAGCAGGATATGACTACCTACCGAGAAGGTCTCAAGGGATCAGTTATAATTTCCCTCCTACAAGCCAGGTTAAAGATGGCTTATGAAGCCAAGGCTTTGGGCTTTGAATGCCCCTCCTGGAATGTAAGTGCTTGGGAGGAGAAGTTGAAAGATCTCGGGGGGAGTCATGTTGAGTATCCTGCTAAGCCTGTGGGTGAAGAGGCTTCCAAGGCAGGGGAGGAGGTGGCTGATGCTGAAAAGAATCCTGATGGTGATGGCGGTGCAGATGCTGGAGGGAATGCTGCTGGTGAAGAAGGTGCTGCTCCTTGAAAGCAGCGAAGTGGGCGATGATGGATGTTTGTGCCTAGGCCGGAGCCTAGTTTTTTAAGTTTTTTGGTTGTTGAACAATTTCTATTTCCTGTCTTTCAAACAATTTATATTTCCTGCATTTAGGCAATATGGTGACCAAAGGTGGAGGGATCCTGAGTTTCAGGATGATGCCCTTGGTCATCAGTTAGTATCGTTTATTTTGAACAATATAACAGTTGGAGGCGGATGGGTCTCGGTTTGAGATGAAACCTTCAACTGTTAAGTAAATATGGTAGAAAACTAACTGTGCTTTTGGTGGATGGGTCTCAGTTTGAGACGAAACCAAAAGCACAATCTTTTGATATGTTAATAATATAACTTTTTATGACCTTATCTGTTGTTATCCATCTTTATTTTTACAAAGCTTGTTTTGATAACTGATGTTTGATTCAAGTATAGTTTCAATTTTTCAATTTAATTATCATACCTTAAACATTCTGAGCAAATTCCCTGAAATATATCTTGAAAATATATCCTGAAATACATCCTAAGAATATATCCTGATAATATATCCTGAGAATATACCCTAATCAGAATAACTTCAATCTAAGTATTATATATACTTATAAATGTTTTAATCAAACTTTTGTCAAATACAGTTCCAAAAATTTAGACAATTTAGATAAGGCTTTTGAAGGAACAAAAAGGAAAGATCATACTAGATACAGAGTATAACCCTATCCTCAGACTTCAATCTTTTTGCAACTTTTCCACTGGAGATGTCCCCGGTCTGAGACACTTAGTGAACTAAGTCCAAGCTTGATCCCCTGAATTCTTCACAATGCCTTAGTAGGAATGTCCCATGTGCATTATGTTTTTGAATATTTAGAAATTTTCTGGATTTCAATTGCAACTGTTTGTATAATTTTTATGTTACAGTGGATAAACCCTAAAATATCCAGGAGATAAATCCATAGTGTTCTGGGGATAATCCCATAGGTATTCTGGGGAAAATCCCAAGTTTTCGTGCGCTACAGGCGGGAGTGTATAAACTCTAAGACTTAGAAAGGTGAAAACCTTTAAACCTTAGAGAGTATGAAAATACCCTTTCGCGAGAGAGGGTGATCAATCCTCATATACCTTAAGGATCCAAGATATAGCCAATGATAACAAAATTGTCAGCCACTTTTACATGAACTGGTCCCGCCATCTTGAACTATTCCTGGATAACTTGCGCTTCAGGCGGGGTGTTTAAACCCAATTCGAGAGAAAGGTGAATACCTTTAAACCTGTGAAGGGATCAGGATCCCTTAAACGTGAGAGAGGGGGCCAATCCTCTAATCTTTCGAACTATCCTGAGTGTATATCCTGGAGTTAAATCCCGAAGCATATTCTACAAAACAACCTTAAACTAAGGTGGGCTAACACCCCTCCAATGCTTAAGTCAGTATTGGGTTTCAAAGAATAAATTAAATCAAACATATTTAAAAGAGATAGAATTCATACCAACCTGAGTTAGAAATTAAATTCTAAACTCACTTGAATTAAAATGTGACAACCCTCATGATTACATGTATCCGTACGATTTATTAATGTTAATTAAAGTGCTTGATGACTGTGTTGAATTACTTAACTGCTTTCTGATTACTACGCCATACTTACATGTACTTGTTAACATACTAGTCTTGTGCAGAAAATTGACTAAATAGCCCTGTATGCTTTCCTAAGTGTTGGGAATTAAAAGTGTTACAAAAAGATACATAAAAGACACTAAACGGAATAACCTAGCACTTTAACGAACCGGTATCTAACCGAACAACCGGACATTACCCGGAACACCAAAATTTTGCCAAATACATTGATTTATTATTTCTTGACTAGTCATGATCCCCGAACACCTTAACACCCACAAAAATCTCAAGTAACAAACTTAGCTAAACATACACTTGGTTTTGAACTATTAACTAACCAACTAGTTACAAATATTACACTTAGCCCCCCTAGCCTATAATCGGCCATCACCACCACCATACCTCTCAATATTTTGTTGATTATTATATTAGATGTTTGCTTGAGTATCTTGCCAAAATATAAGAGATGAAATCTTATAAGTATGATGTAAATCCTTGCAAGATCATTCTATATCTTTACATATCTTCACAACGATCACACCACCTCCTCAACACTCTCTCCTCTCCTCTCGGCTCACTCTATAACCGCCACCACCACCACCTTACAACCCTCATCCTTCCATTCCAAGCTTGTTTCAAGGTGCACAAAGGTGAATTAGAAGGTGTGGAACACTAGGATCTTCAAGGACCTCTCTAGTGTGCTTTTATTCATCACATTTTCATCTTGTTTCTTCCCTAGCTTTAAGCTAGTTGTAAGTCTCTTGTTAAACCTTGCTTACTTCATATTTTGGTGGTTAATAGATATATTATGTTGGTTTATACAAGAACACTAAAAGAACACAAACATAAATCTTGAACATAAAGATATGTAATATGATGAAATAATGCTAGTATGATGTTTTCTTGTTTATGTTGATGATGGTACTTGACATGATAAATCTGAGTTAAATAAACGATAACCTGCTACAAATCTGAGTTAAATAAACCGATACTAGCTACGTGTCCTTAAAAGTTAGTCAAATGCTTAAGCGCACCCCAACACTTTTGAACACCAAACACACGGTAGAGCTAGCAAATGGTAAAAGTCTTGAAGCCACACACATAGTTAAGGGCTGTAACCTCGTCTTAGCTGGTCAGACCTTCTCTATCGATCTTATTCCTATCGTTCTGGGTAGTTTCGACGTTGTTATTGGGATGGATTGGTTATCTCATCAGCAAGCGGAAATTCTTTGCAACGAGAAGATTGTCCGCATCCCTCGTTCTGGTGAAGAACCCCTCGTGATTCATGGCGACAAGAGTGGTGTTGTGGTGGGCATCATCTCTTTCCTTAAGGCCCAGAAGTGTTTGCGAAAGGGGCACACTACTATCCTAGCCCTCGTTTCTGATACATCCTCGGAAGAAAGGAAGATAGAAGACATACCTATTGTACGTGATTTTCCTGAGGTATTTCCTGAGGAATTACCTGGTCTTCAGCCTCATCGTCAAGTTGAATTTCAAATCGAGCTCGCTCCTGGAGCAGCGCCCATAGCTCGAGCACCTTATCATCTAGCTCCTTCAGAACTTGAATGTTAGTGCACTACGTCTATTGACTTCGTCTTGAATCATGAGATAGGATAGAATTCAGTGCACGAGGTTCGAGAAACTGAGAAATGAGGATTAAGTGAAGATTTCGCTTGAAACTGATTATGTTATATTTCAAGCGAAATCACACTCAACAGATTTCGCTTGAACAGTTCTGGTTACCTTCAAGCGAAATCATACACATCAGATTTCGCTTGAACATAATCTGGTCTCCTTCAAGCGAAATCATCACCTCTATAAATAGTGCACATGTCATTTCATTTGGGACGCGACTTTCGAAAGTGTAACGAAGTGCTGCCAGTTTCTGTTCATGTTGTAAACATTGTTATTATCAATACAAGCAACAGATTAAAGATTACAAGCTGTATTTGTGTCCGGTTTACTGATTCCGCCTTTAAACTGGATGTAAAACTCTTCGGAACGACTCAGTCGGGTCAAACAACGATCCAACATTGAAGAACTGTCCACGCAACAGAGTATGCAAGCCTTACCTGGATAAGTTTGTCATTGTTTTCATCGACGATATTCTGATCTATTCTAAGAGTCAGGAGGAACACGAGCAGCATCTATGGCTTATTTTGGAACTTCTTCGAACAGAGCAATTGTATGCCAAATTTTTGAAATGTGACTTCTGGCTTCGCGAAGTCCACTTTCTAGGCCACGTGGTAAACAAGGATGGGATTTATGTTGATCCATCCAAGGTTGACTCGATCAAGAACTGGCCTGCACCCCGTACACCAACAGAAATCCGCCAATTCTTGGGTTTGGCAGGATATTACAGAAGGTTTATCAATGATTTCTCAAAGATTGCGCAACCTCTCACTTCACTGACTCAAAAGGGTGTCACCTATCGTTGGGGTGATGTACAGGAGTCCGCATTTCAGTACTTAAAGGAGAGACTTTGTGTAATACCCAAAAAATTTAAAATCATTTAAAATAAATAATAATAATTTATAATAAACTAAACATTTATTTTATGATCCATCTTTCTGTATATCAACCAAAACTATTATTTTTATTCATAAATTATCCAATAGGAAACCCTAATTAAGACACCCAAGTAATTCCGTACAAACCCTAGAAATTTCAGAATTTTCAGAATCAGGATTAGGGCCCCTAAAACTCAGGGGGGGGGGTATTACCTACTTGACAATTATCTTTAAAATCTCGTTGTCAAATGTAAATTATTCGAAACTACTGACTCAGCTAGGCTAGTCCCACGCGTGGCTACCCTATAGCCTATTTGTATACCTTACGGACCGTAACATTAGGAGTCTTACGGTCCGTAAGCTAGTCCAATTTCGTGTATAAATAGCAGAGGTTGGGACTTGATTCTGGACACAAAAACGACGAAGAAATTCTCTTCAGGCACCGAATTCTGTTCTATTTACTTCAATTAACACACACGAAACACTAATTCAGTATAGCGGGGTGCTGCAGAACAGGGTAATAACTCGATCGCTATTACGATTCATTGTCCGATCGATCAATATATCCAATGAATGTTTAAGTGCTGCCCACATTAGGGTTATACTTTGTCGTTCGTCGTTAATTCGATGAATGAGTTTAAGTATCGTACTTTGTCGTTCGTCGTTAATTCGATGGATGAGTTTAAGTATCGCACTTTGTCGTTCGTTGTGAGAATTTGATCTCGTGAGTTATCGTAAAGGCTGTATTAAGTTACTAACCTAGTTGTGTGCATGTTATTTAAATTAGGTTAAAAGACTAATCAGTAGTCTAAACTCTACCGTATAAATCTGAAATATTATCACAAGGTAGCTTCACTTTGGAATTTTTAAGGTACGGATCCTTACCCCATTCCTTATTGCTTCATATTCAAATTGTTATAACCCACTAAATTACTATATATTTTTAAAACTCCTCACGTCTTTGAATATCGATTCATTTGACAGTCCGTTCGAATTCTATTCTAATCCTTTGATTTAAGCTTTCATGTCATGCAATAGTATTATGTTAGTTGTACTCATTATCGCATGTTCCAATATATGTTCCGTTTTGTTATGAAAATAAGTTTTATAAGTTATGTGAATAAGACCATTTGTACTCTGATACCCTGAGTATCGCTTCTCGTGGAGTGTCCCACGAGCATGTTGTTGCGGCATCGACATCATGTGCTCCATCTGTGACGGAGAGATTAGTTCACGGCGTCTCTTAAGTACAAGTGTGGTACATATAAGCTATTAGGGGGCGTATGGATCGATCCTAGAATTTAAGTTAATGAGGTGGATAGCAGGTATGCCAACTCACCATCTCGTGTGATAAGTATGCAGGAGTAGCTACCTGTGTATTGTCACGTTTTCAGTTTGCTCATGGGTACATCCGTAAGATATAATTATGAAATTATGTTCGTGCATCGTATCATTTTCGCAATAAGTTTCTTCCGAATAACATTGCATATAAAGCGTTATTTGTTCTTTGAGCCTATAATTCCGTACTGAGCATTCGGCTCATTCCGTATAAATTTTGTATTTACAGGTCAGCAGGTTACTTTGGGCGGGGAAAAGAGAGAAGAATAAAGTCTAGGAATAAATCTGAAGATGTTAGTTAATCAAGTCGAATGTCTTCGCTTGTATATTAACCTTAAGTTAAATTGTCGTGTGGTTGTATCCTTGTCAAATAAATAAATGGAATTATGACTTTTGTTTATGATACTGTTATTGTAACACGTCAGCCCTTCCGGGTTGGGGTGTTACAGCTTTGGTATCAGAGCAAAGGCTCTTTCCTGTAGAAAACTTGAAGATAGTAATTAAAACCTGTGAGGAATGGGTAGATATCTATGATAGGATTCAAATTGGTCTCTTATTTGGTTTAATTCCTATTTCTATTCGTATAGATATGCCTCCTCTTCGTCCGCTACGTAGGAGTACTCGTACTAACCCTGTACGTAACAACATTTCTTCGAATGAGACTCCAGTTGATCCAGACTTAATTAATGCTATCAACCAGGCTGTTGCCGGGTTGCTTCCAAACCTTGTTGCTCAAACAGCTGAGGCCGTTATTCAACAAACTCGTCATCCAGAACGTAATAACACGAATCCAGTCTCTGGTGAAGAAATTCGTGAGAATACCACGAACCATAATACCTATAATATAGACATATGGATCTCTAAATTCCAAAAACAAAAACCGAATCAAATTACATATCCTCTATGTAATACTTGTGGTAAGAGACATCAAGGCGTATGTCACCGAGGTACAGGAGCATGCTTTAGGTGTGGCCAAACTGGACACATGATCAAGGAATGTCCTAAGAAAGATACTAAGAAGAACAACCAACCCAATGTTGGAGGAAGAGTTTTCGCACTTTCTGCAACTGAAGCTGCTAATGCCCCAGGTATTGTATCTGGAATCCTTCAGCTTGGTGAACGTAGTATCTGTGTGTTGTTCGATACAGGAGCGACTCATTCTTTAGTATCCCACTCGTTGACTAAATACCTTCCAAAAAGACCAACTCTCTTAAATCATACTTTAACCATTTCCACTCCCATGAAAAATTCATCCGTAATCACTTACGTATATAAAAATTGTCCGATCCATATTTTGTGTGTAAGGCAGACCTATTTCCAATACATATGTGTGACTTTAATGTTATTCTAGGGATAGATTGGTTATCTCGACATCGAGTAACCATAGATTGTTATTCTCGCCGTGTTATTTTCAGTGATCTTCATCATCCTGATATTATATATCAGGGAACTCAAGCTCATAAATCTCTTAAAATTATCTCTACACTCAAGGCTCGAAAATTCATATCAAACGGTTGTGCTGGATTCCTAGCATCGATTAGGGATACTTCTGCTAGTGTTAAGAGTATCGATAGCCATTCCGTTGTTCGTGAATATCCTGATGTATTTCCGGATGAACTACCGGGATTACCACCTGACCGTCAGGTAGAATTCACCATCGACTTGATCCCTGGTGCCGAACCTATTTCTAAATCTCCATACCATATGGCTCCAATGGAACTGAAGGAGTTGAAGGAACAATTGCAAGAATTGTTAGATCTAGGATTCATAAGACCCAGTGTTTCACCTTTGGGTGCTCCGGTCTTATTTGTAAAGAAGAAAGACGGTAGTATGCGTTTATGTATTGACTACCGAGAGTTGAACAAGATTACTATTCGTAATCAGTATCTTCTGCCTCGCATTGATGATCTCTTTGATCAACTTCAGGGGGCTCAGTTCTTATAAAAAATCGACCTAAGGTCCGGGTATCATCAGCTAAAGATCAAGAATGATGATGTTCCCAAGACCGCCTTTCATACTCGATATGGTCAATACGAATTTTTAGTTATGCCCTTTGGGCTAACTAATGCAACCGCAGTCTTCATGGATTTGATGAATCGCGTATTTCACAAATTCCTAGACAAATTCGTTATTGTCTTTATCGATGACATTCTGGTGTATTCTAAGAGTCGCGAAGAGTATGAAGCACATCTACATGCAGTACTTGGAATCTTGCGGCATGAGAAGTTGTACGCAAAGTTTTCCAAATATGACTTTTGGCTTAGTCAAGTGGCATTTCTAGGTCATGTCATATCATCAGAGGGAATTATGGTAGACCCAACAAAGGTTGAAGCTATTACAAAATGGCCAATACCCACTTCTGTTACCGAAATACGAAGTTTCTTGGGTCTTGCTGGCTATTACCGACAATTTGTTGAAGGATTCTCGGTAATTGCTTTACCACTCACAAAACTCCTAAGGAAAGGGGTGAAGTACTCATGGAATGAAGGAAGACGTTGCTCGATACGTAAGTAAATGCCTCACTTGCCAACAAGTGAAAATTGAACACAAGCGAGCAAGCGGTCTGTTGCAGCCATTGGATATTCCCATATGGAAGTGGGATGAGATCACAATGGATTTTGTTACTAGTTTGCCTAAGACATTCAAGAAGAATGATGTTGTATGGGTTGTTGTCGATAGATTATCGAAGTCAGCACATTTTCTACCAATTCAGCAAGGATTTTCGGTTAATAAGTTATCTGAAATATTTCTTCAAGAAATTATTCGACTCCATGGCACACCATCTTCCATTGTTTCCGATAAAGACCCACGTTTCACCTCACGATTTTGGAAAGGTTTTCAGGCAGCTTGGGGTACACGACTGAAGTTTAGTACGGCTTTCCATCCACAAACAGATGGGCAGTCGGAACGCACGATTCAGACCTTGGAAGACATGCTCCGAGCATGTGCACTTGAATGGTCTGGAAACTGGGATGAATATCTATGTCTTGTTGAGTTCGCTTACAACAATAGTTGGCAAGCAAGTATTGGCATGGCACCTTTTGAACTTTTGTACGGTCGAAAATGTCGCGCACCAATATGCTGGGATGAAGTTGGAGAAAAGATTATTGAAGGGCCAGAATTAGTTCAGATTACAAATGAAAAAGTCACTATGGCCCGAGAAAAACTGAAAGAAGCTCAGAGCAGACAAAAGAGCTATGCAGATCAAGATAGACGACCACTCGAATTTAAAATTTGTGACCACGTATTCTTAAAGGTATTCCCTTGGCGTGGCATTCGTAGATTTGGAATTAAAGGGAAACTTAGTCCCCATTTCATTGGTCCGTTTGAAATCCTTGAAAGAATCGGAGAAGTATCATATCGACTAGCTCTACCGCCTCAACTCTCGCACGTTCATAACGTTTTTCATGTCTCCTCGTTAAGAGGATATAATTATCATCCACTTCATGTCATTAGTTATCCGTTACTTACAATTCACGAAGATTTGTCCTATGAAGAGGAACCAGAAGCCATCTTAGATCGACAAGAAAGGGTTCTGCGTAGGAAAGTAATTTAGTTTATTAAGATTCTCTGGAAAAATCACTCTGAACGCGAAGCAACATGGGAATCAGAAGAATCAATTCGCTCTCTATACCCTAATCTATTCGAACAATAGAATTTTAGTCAAGGTAACAATGAACCTTGTTCTTTAATCTATGTTCATTTAGTTATGTTTGTGACCATTCCTGCTTTGCTTTATGTGAATATATCTTAGTTATGATTAAGCATGTTTATGTAGGAAATATCCGTATCAATAGTCAATCCTATTATCTATAAGTCTATGTTGATTTTCTGTAGGAGTAAATATGTTATTAAGATACGTAGTGGAAGAACCATTAGAACATGGTGGTAAGGTAATTAACAATTAAGGTCATGAACTTAATTATAAATTTCAGATATACATGTGTGTTTAGGAGATTCTTGTTATATAAGTTAGTAACTCTGATATGAAAGTTCCGTTACTTATGTGATATGTTATATTCTTATTTGAAAAATTTCGAGGACGAAATTTCTTTTAAGGGGGTAATAGTTGTAATACCCAAAAAATTTAAAATCATTTAAAATAAATAATAATAATTTATAATAAACTAAACATTTATTTTATGATCCATCTTTCTGTATATCAACCAAAACTATTATTTTTATTCATAAATTATCCAATAGGAAACCCTAATTAAGACACCCAAGTAATTCCGTACAAACCCTAGAAATTTCAGAATTTTCAGAATCAGGATTAGGGCCCCTAAAACTCAGGGGGGGGTATTACCTACTTGACAATTATCTTTAAAATCTCGTTGTCAAATGTAAATTATTCGAAACTACTGACTCAGCTAGGCTAGTCCCACGCGTGGCTACCCTATAGCCTATTTGTATACCTTACGGACCGTAACATTGTTTAGCTTACGGTCCGTAAGCATCCTTACGGACCGTAACATTAGGAGTCTTACGGTCCGTAAGCTAGTCCAATTTCGTGTATAAATAGCAGAGGCTGGGACTTGATTTTGGACACAAAAACGACGAAGAAATTCTCTTCAGGCACCGAATTCTGTTCTATTTACTTCAATTAACACACACGAAACACTAATTCAGTATAGCGGGGTGCTGCAGAACAGGGTAATAACTCGATCGCTATTACGATTCATTGTCTGATCGATCAATATATCCAATGAATGTTTAAGTGCTGCCCACATTAGGGTTATACTTTGTCGTTCGTCGTTAATTCGATGAATGAGTTTAAGTATCGTACTTTGTCGTTCGTCGTTAATTCGATGGATGAGTTTAAGTATCGCACTTTGTCGTTCGTTGTGAGAATTTGATCTCGTGAGTTATCGTAAAGGCTGTATTAAGTTACTAACCTAGTTGTGTGCATGTTATTTAAATTAGGTTAAAAGACTAATCAGTAGTCTAAACTCTACCGTATAAATCTGAAATATTATCACAAGGTAGCTTCACTTTGGAATTTTTAAGGTACGGATCCTTACCCCATTCCTTATTGCTTCATATTCAAATTGTTATAACCCACTAAATTACTATATATTTTTAAAACTCCTCACGTCTTTGAATATCGATTCATTTGACAGTCCGTTCGAATTCTATTCTAATCCTTTGATTTAAGCTTTCATGTCATGCAATAGTATTATGTTAGTTGTACTCATTATCGCATGTTCCAATATATGTTCCGTTTTGTTATGAAAATAAGTTTTATAAGTTATGTGAATAAGACCATTTGTACTCTGATACCCTGAGTATCGCTTCTCGTGGAGTGTCCCACGAGCATGTTGTTGCGGCATCGACATCATGTGCTCCATCTGTGACGGAGAGATTAGTTCACGGCGTCTCTTAAGTACAAGTGTGGTACATATAAGCTATTAGGGGGCGTATGGATCGATCCTAGAATTTAAGTTAATGAGGTGGATAGCAAAAGGAGTTAAACATGCGACAACGTCGATGGGTCGAGCTATTGAATGATTACGAATGTGCGATCAAGTACCATCCGGGCAAAGCCAATGTTGTGGCCGACGCCCTCAGTCGAAAGGATACTACACCTAAATGTGTGCGAGCGTTACAACTTACCATCCAATCTAGTCTTCCCACCCAGATACGAGATGCTCAGGTCGAAGCATTGAAAGCAGAAAACATCAGGGCGGAGTCCTTACGAGGATCGAGGAAACGGTTAGAACAAAAGGAAGATGGTGCCTACTATGTAACAGGGCGCATCTGGGTCCCACTTTACGGAAACTTACGCGAGCTTGTGATGGATGAGGCACACAAGTCTCGTTATTCAGTACATCCTGGTTTGGATAAGATGTACCACGATCTCAAGACTACGCATTGGTGGCCTAGTATGAAAGCCAACATAGCAACCTACGTCAGTAAATGTTTGACTTGTGCGAGAGTCAAGATTGAATATCAGAAACCATCAGGCCTACTCCAACAACCAGAGATCCCGACATGGAAATGGGAGCAAATTTCTATGGATTTCATTACTGGCCTGCCTAGATCTCAACGTGGAAATGACACTATTTGGGTGATAGTGGATCGATTGACCAAGTCTGCACATTTTTTGGCTATCAAGGAAACGGATAAGTTTTCTACTCTAGCAGACGTCTACCTGAAGGAAGTAGTATCGAGGCACGGAGTGCCAACCTCCATCATTTCTGATCGTGACTCACGTTTTACATCTGAATTGTGGCAAGCTATGCACAAGTCCTTTGGTTCTCGATTAGACATGAGCACAGCATATCATCCATAGACGGATGGGCAATCTGAACGCACCATCCAAACCCTTGAAGACATGCTTAGGGCATGTGTAATCGACTTTGGTAATGGCTGGGTAAAACACCTCCCATTAGTAGAGTTTTCGTATAACAACAGTTACCACACTAGTATCCAGGCCGCTCCGTTTGAGGCATTGTACGGACGGAAGTGCCGATCACCTCTTTGTTGGGCAGAGGTTGGCGACAGTCAAATCACAGGCCCCGAACTTGTAGTAGATACAACCGAGAAGATTGCTCAGATACGATAACGAATGGCGGCAGCTCGTGACCGTCAGAAAAGCTATGCTGATAAGCGAAGGAAACCACTCGAGTTCCAGGTTGGGGATCGAGTGCTACTCAAAGTCTCACCTTGGAAAGGTGTAGTTCGTTTTGCAAACGAGGCAAACTGAATCTGCGTTATGTCGGACCGTTCGAAATCATAGAGAAAATTGGCAAAGTCGCTTACAAGTTGAATCTACCTGAAGAACTCAGCGGAGTTCACAATGTATTCCACGTGTCAAATCTGAAAAAGTGTCTGTCAGATGAGAGCCTCGTAGTTCCCTTAAAGGAGCTCACAATCGACGACCAGTTGCGATTCATCGAGGAACCAGTTGAAATCACAGACCGAGACGTTAAGATTCTCAAGCGTACCAGAATACCCCTTGTTCGAGTTCGTTGGAACTCCCGTCGTGGCCCAGAGTTTACCTAGGAACGAGAAGACCAAATGAAACTCAAGTATCCCCAGTTGTTTGAGAAAAGTGCAACCACTACTGAGGCTGAAGCTACTGCGGAATTTCGGGACGAAATTCCAAACCAACGGGGGGATGATGTGACACCCCAGGAAAACCAGGAAACCACACAACTCAACTAGCTTCCTCAGTAACCACGTGATAAATTTCGGGACAAAATTTTCTTAATAGGGGGAGAATGTGACAACCCTCATGATTACATGTATCCGTACGATTTATTAATGTTAATTAAAGTGCTTGATGACTGTGTTGAATTACTTAACTGCTTTCTGATTACTGTGCCATACTTACATGTGCTTGTTAACATACTAGTCTTGTGCAGAAAATTAACTAAATATCCCTGTATGCTTTTCTAAGTGTTGGGAAATAAAAGTGTTACAAAAAGATACATAAAAGACACTAAACGGAATAACCTAGCACTTTAACGAACCGGTATCTAACCGAACAACCGGACATTACCCGGAACACCAAAATTTTTCCAAATACATTGATTTATTATTTCTTGACTAGTCATGATCCCCGAACACCTTAACACCCACAAAAATCTCAAGTAACAAACTTAGCTAAACATACACTTGGTTTTGAACTATTAACTAACCAACTAGTTACAAATATTACACTTAGCCCCCCTAGCCTATAATCGGCCATCACCACCACCATACCTCTCAAGATTTTGTTGATTATTATATTAGATGTTTGTTTGAGTATCTTGCCAAAATATAAGAGATGAAATCTTATAAGTATGATGTAAATCCTTGCAAGATCATTCTATATCTTTACATATCTTCACAAAGATCACACCACCTCCTCAACACTCTCTCCTCTCCTCTTGGCTCACTTTATAACCGCCACCACCACCACCTTACAACCTTCATCCTTCCATTCCAAGCTTGTTTCAAGGTGCACAAAGGTGAATTAGAAGGGGTGGAACACTCGGATCTTGAAGGACCTCTCTAGTGTGCTTTTATTCATCACATTTTCATCTCGTTTCTTCCCTAGCTTTAAGCTAGTTGTAAGTCTCTTGTTAAACCTTGCTTACTTCATATTTTGGTGGTTAATAGATATATCATGTTGGTTTATACAAGAACACTAAAAGAACACAAACATAAATCTTGAACATAAAGATATGTAATATGATGAAATAATGTTAGTATAATGTTTTCTTGTTTATGTTGATGATGGTACTAGACATGATAAATCTGAGTTAAATAAACGATAACATGTTGCAAGTGATGTTAAATGTCGTTGTTGATCACTAAACATGTTAACGGAACAAATAGAACTCGCGTTAGAGCGCTATAAGCTGAAAACAGCTTCTGTCCAAACATTTAGAGCCAACTTCAGTTGGCTGTAAACAGGTCGATACTTATCGAAAAGCTGATTTTCTTGAATCTATTACGTGTTATTTCGAAATTCGGTTCTAATGGCACTGGAATCATAATTTTTGGACTTCGTTTGTTATTTTTAAAGGGGCGTTTTTCACAGTAGCAAAAGCTGTGTTTTTACTACAGAAAATGTGTGCTATGTTTTTCATCATAACTTGAAATCGGTGTAGAATCAAATCATGAAATTTGTACTGTAGATGACCACTGATGTCGTTGTAATTCTCCCACTAGAATTTCATCAATCGGACTTACGAAGAATTTTAAATGAATTATTCTGTGGACTGCAGTGAAAAAGTGAGGAATCTGATTTCAGTCCTGTAAATGATTTTTTTATAAAATATTGGTAATGAATTGGGTCCCGAGATTTTTACACAATAATATTTGGATCGTTTAGGACCTTCTGTTAAAAGTTGGGAATTTTTGTAGTAAGTTAACTATTTCACTAAAATGCTCGAAAACAGCCCAGTTTTGGATATTAAAACTGAAATGACATAAGTAGTAATTTGCGTGTCTAAATGTCGGGTATGTTATCTGAGGATGATCTAACATGTTATATGTAAATGGAAGTGTTATGTGCAATATCGTATGCTTGCTTTTGAATGGTAATAGATGGGGAAGTTTATATGAGCGTGAACTGTTAAAGTGAGTACATGTTATGTGATAGATGCGTGTAGGAACTTCTTGCTTATTTGAAGTCACTAATAAACTAAATGGTAACTATACTAGGACGTGATTGACCAACACCTATTGTTAGCTACTTTAAGAGTTCAACCGAGCAACCAAAGGTGAGTTCACACTCTTAAGGCATGGGATTCCCGGTGGGTTGGGAATGGGATTAAATTGCTAAGATGGAACTTGTACTTTCACCACTACTAGACTACTTACCACCGTCCTCGGATTGGGAAGGGCACCTGCGCTAAACCTACGTATTCTTATACGTACCTCTGTCCTCGGATTGGGAGGGACGCCAGCGCTAAATCTACGTATTCTTATACGTACCTCTGTCCTCGGATTGGGAAGGGCACCTGCGCTAAACCTACGTATTCAATACGTACCTCTGTCCTCGGATTGGGAAGGGCTCCTATATATACATCTAGTCTAGTGGTTTACAACATGGGGTAGCCCCCACCGTTTATGGTTTGGAAAATAAGGAAAGTTGATTTAACCTGTAGTTGCAAACAAACTCATAGTTCTTGAAAAACTACTTTGTAACGAACACCTACTGTGAACTCGCTCAACTTTGTTGTTGACTCATTGTTACATGCCTTGTAGGTCATTAGATACTTATGGAGCTTGCACGAGGAGGAGGTCGTTGTGGGATATGGACTGTTATGTTCCGTTCTAAACATTTAAACTTTATGAACTTATTGAACTTATGTTTTGGTTCCACGTCTTATGCTTCCGCTGTTTAATTTGAACTTGGTTAACTAGTTTTGAAACACCAATTATATTGCTTGGTTGGATTTTATCTATTTTAAATACATTGTTCAATATGATTGGTGGTTTGATCCTGGTCATGTCACGCCTCCAAGTGGTGACACTCCGCATGGTGGATTTTGGGGGTGTGACAGATTGGTATCAGAGCCATTGGTTATAGTGAACTTGGTTTTAAAAAGGGAAAAGCTTTTTGACAAAACCAGACTATAACCTGTACAGTGCTCAACGATCCACAACGACGCTTCGCTCCACGTGCAAGACTCAACACAATAGGTGGCATGATTTTTGTTTATATTGTCTGTTTGATAGTTCACATAGTGCATTAGTTAACGTGATAACTGCTATTTGAACCGTGTGTGCTTACTCTCTTCTGCCGTCCCACACTTACGCACTTTCGCGACACTTTTCTCACTTATGCCCTCTTTGATGTGAAGATCATGAGTGGACGCTTGAACTTGACTCAAGCCCAGCTGATGGCTCTTATCAATGAACGAGTTGCAGAGGCACTCGCAGCAGCCCCTGCAGGAGGTATAACCTGCAATTTGACCTCTCCTAGGATGTTTAGATCCTACTCTCGCGAACCAACTCTCGTGCTTAATCTTGTTTATCCTTTCTTACACGACAGTTCAACCTGCTCAACCTCCTGTGTGTACGTTCAAAACCTTCATGGATTGCCGACCCAGTACCTTCAGCGGCACAGAAGGAGCGGTAGGTCTCCTTCACTGGTTCGAGAAGCTCGAATCTGTCTTCGAAATGTGTGAATGCCCTGAAGATCGTAGGGTGAAATTTGCTACTGGAACACTCGAAGGTGCTGCACTAACCTGGTGGAAAGCACAGGTTTAACTGCTAGGGCTGGCAGTTGCTAGTGCCACCCCATGGAACGACTTCAAGGACTTGATCAAAGAAGAGTACTGTAATCGTGATGACATCCACAAGCTAGAGGTGGAGTTTTTCAATTTGAAGATGACGAGGTCTGAAAACGAGGCATACACAAAGAGATCGAATGAATTAGCTATCTTGTGTCCTACTATGGTGGATCCTCCTATCAAGCGTATCGAGCTGTACCTTAAGGGTTTAGTGCCAGAAATTCAGAGCCACGTGACCTCAGCTAATCTTGGCACCATTCAGCAAATCATCCGGTTGGCCCACCGTCTCACTGATCAGGTAGTTGAGCAGAACAAGCTGCCCAAGCGTATTAACGCTACTACTACTGATGCTCCTAGTGATAACAAGCGCAAGTGGGATGGAAATTCAGGCAAGGGTTCTACTTCAGTTCAGTCTCAGTCCCAGCAGCGAGAGACAGATGAACACAGGAGCCCCAGTCAGCAGTCTTCTGGAAATCAAGGTCAGGGTGGATACAGGGGAAATCACCCTAAGTGCAATCGATGTAGTTTGCACCACCGCGGGCCGTGCAACAAGGGTCGTTGTCAGAGATGTAACAAGCCTGGACATGAAGCCAAAGATTGCAGGAGCTCATGTCCTGCGAATCAGAATCGACAACAGCAGCCACAAGCTCCCCAGAACCAACAGCAACACCAGCAGGGTAATAAGGGATGCTTCCAGTGCGGTGCTGAGGGTCACTTCAAGAGGCACTGTCCACAGCAGAATCAGAATCAGAATCAGAACAACAACCAAGGAAACGGGAACAACAATGGAGGCAACAACGGGGGTAACAATAATGGCAATGGCGCCCGAGGTCGTGCCTTCGTGATTGGACAGGGTGATGCTAGGAATGATCCCAACGTTGTGATGGGTAAGTTTCTACTGGATGACTTTTATGTTACTGTTTTATTTGATTCGGGTGCCGATACTAGCTACGTGTCCTTAAAAGTTAGTCAAATGCTTAAGCGCACCCCAACACTTTTGAACACCAAACACATGGTAGAGCTAGCAAATGGTAAAAGTCTTGAAGCCACACACATAGTTAAGGGCTGTAACCTCGTCTTAGCTGGTCAGACCTTCTCTATCGATCTTATTCCTATCGTTCTGGGTAGTTTCGACGTTGTTATTGGGATGGATTGGTTATCTCATCAGCAAGCGGAAATTCTTTGCAACGAGAAGATTGTCAGCATCCCTCGTTCTGGTGAAGAACCCCTCGTGATTCGTGGCTTCAAGAGTGGTGCTGTGGTGGGCATCATCTCTTTCCTTAAGGCCCAGAAGTGTTTGCGAAAGGGGCACACTGCTATCCTAGCCCTCGTTTCTGATACATCCTCGGAAGAAAGGAAGATAGAAGACATACCTATTGTACGTGATTTTCCTGAGGTATTTCCTGAGGAATTACCTGGTCTTCCGCCTCATCATCAAGTTGAATTTAAAATCGAGCTCGCTCCTGGAGCAGCGCCCATAGCTCGAGCACCTTATCGTCTAGCTCCATCAGAACTTGAAGAACTGTCCACGCAACTACAAGAACTCTTGGAAAAGGGTTTCATACGTCCTAGCTCTTTGCCTTGGGGAGCTCCAGTGTTATTCGTGAAGAAGAAAGACGGTACCTTCAGGATGTGTGTTGACTATCGCGAACTCAACAAGGGGACCGTAAAGAATTGTTATCCTCTTCCACGCATTGATGACTTATTCGACCAGTTGCAAGGGTCGAGTTTCTATTCCAAGATTGACCTGAGGTCAGGCTATCATCAACTGAGAGTCCGAGACGAGGATATCTCTAAAACAGCATTCAGGACTCGTTATGGGCATTACGAGTTTCTGGTTATGCCTTTCGGATTGACGGATGCACCTGCGGTCTTCATGGATCTCATGAACAGAGTATGCAAGCCTTACCTGGATAAGTTTGTCATTGTTTTCATCGACGATATTCTGATCTATTCTAAGAGTCAGGAGGAACACGAGCAGCATCTATGGCTTATTTTGGAACTTCTTCGAACAGAGCAGTTGTATGCCAAATTTTCGAAATGTGACTTCTGGCTTCGCGAAGTCCACTTTCTAGGCCACGTGGTAAACAAGGATGGGATTCATGTTGATCCATCCAAGGTTGACTCGATCAAGAACTGGCCTGCACCCCGTACACCAACAGAAATCCGCCAATTCTTGGGTTTGGCAGGATATTACAAAAGGTTTATCAAGGATTTCTCAAAAATTGCGCAACCTCTCACTTCACTGACTCAAAAGGGTGTCACCTATCGTTGGGGTGATGTACAGGAGTCCGCATTTCAGTACTTAAAGGAGAGACTTTGTAGCGCACCAATCCTCTTATTGCCTAAAGGCACAGACGATTTTGTGGTTTATTGCGACGCTTCTATCCGAGGACTTGGTTGCGTGTTGATGCAACGTGACAAGGTCATTGCCTACGCATCGCGCCAACTTAAAGTTCACGAAAGGAACTACACTACACATGACTTGGAATTGGGAGCAGTTGTTTTCGCACTTAAGATATGGAGACATTACCTGTACGGTACCAAGTGCACCATTTACACCGATCACAGGAGTCTCGAGCATATCTTCAAGCAAAAGGAGTTAAACATGCGACAACGTCGATGGGTCGAGCTATTGAATGATTACGAATGTGCGATCAAGTACCATCCGGGCAAAGCCAATGTTGTGGCCGACGCCCTCAGTCGAAAGGATACTACACCTAAACGTGTGCGAGCGTTACAACTTACCATCCAATCTAGTCTTCCCACCCAGATACGAGATGCTCAGGTTGAAGCATTAAAAGCAGAAAACATCAGGGCTGAGTCCTTACGAGGATCGAGGAAACGGTTAGAACAAAAGGAAGATGTCGCCTACTATGTAACAGGGCGCATCTGGGTCCCACTTTACGGAAACTTACGCGAGCTTGTGATGGATGAGGCACACAAGTCTCGTTATTCAGTACATCCTGGTTCGGATAAGATTTTCCACGATCTCAAGACTACGTATTGGTGGCCTAGTATGAAAGCCAACATAGCAACCTACGTCAGTAAATGTTTGACTTGTGCGAGAGTCAAGATTGAATATCAGAAACCATCAGGCCTATTCCAATAACCAGAGATCCCGACATGGAAATGGGAGCAAATTTCCATGGATTTTGTTACTGGCCTGCCTAGATCTCAACGCGGAAATGACACTATTTGGGTGATAGTGGATCGATTGACCAAGTCTGCACATTTTCTGGCTATCAAGGAAACGGATAAGTTTTCTACTCTAGCAGACGTCTACCTGAAGGAAGTAGTATCGAGGCACGGAGTGCCAACCTCCATCATTTCTGATCGTGACTCACGTTTTACATCTGAATTGTGGCAAGCTATGCACAAGTCCTTTGGTTCTCGATTAGACATGAGCACAGCATATCATCCACAGACGGATGGGCATTCTGAACGCACCATCTAAACCCTTGAAGACATGCTTAGGGCATGTGTAATCGACTTTGGTAATGGCTGGGAAAAACACCTCCCGTTAGTGGAGTTTTCGTATAACAACAGTTACCACACTAGTATCCAGGCCGCTCCGTTCGAGGCATTGTACGGACGGAAGTGCCGATCACCTCTTTGTTGGGCAGAGGTTGGTGACAGTCAAATCACAGACCCCAAACTTGTAGTAGATACAACCGAGAAGATTGCTCAGATACGATAACGAATGGCGGCAGCTCGTGACCGTCAGAAAAGCTATGCTGATAAGCGAAGGAAACCACTCGAGTTCCAGGTTGGGGATCGAGTGCTACTCAAAGTCTCACCTTGGAAAGGTGTAGTTCGTTTTGGCAAACGAGGCAAACTGAATCCGCGTTATGCCGGACCGTTCGAAATCAAAGAGAAAATTGGCAAAGTCGCTTACAAGTTGAATCTACCTGAAGAACTCAGCGGAGTTCACAACGTATTCCACGTGTCAAATTTGAAAAATTGTCTGTCAGATGAGACCCTCATAGTTCCCTTAAAGGAGCTCACAATCGACGACCAGTTGCAATTCGTCGAGGAACCAGTTGAAATCACAGACCGAGACGTTAAGATTCTCAAGCGTACCAGAATACCCCTTGTTCGAGTTCGTTGGAACTCCCGTCGTGGCCCAGAGTTTACCTGGGAACGAGAAGACCAAATGAAACTCAAGTATCCCCAGTTATTTGAGAAAAGTGCAACCACTACTGAGGCTGAAGCTACTGCGGAATTTCAGGACGAAATTCCAAACCAACGGGGGGATGATGTGACACCCCAGGAAAACCAGGAAACCACGCAACTCAACTAGCTTCCTCAGTAACCACGTGCTAAATTTCGGGACGAAATTTATTTAACAGGGGGAGAATGTGACAACCCTCATGATTACATGTATCCGTACGATTTATTAATGTTAATTAAAGTGCTTGATGACTGTGTTGAATTACTTAACTGCTTTCTGATTACTGCGCCATACTTACATGTGCTTGTTAACATACCCGTCTTGTGCAGAAAATTGACTAAATAGCCCTGTATGCTTTCCTAAGTGTTGGGAATTAAAAGTGTTACAAAAAGATACATAAAAGACACTAAACGGAATAACCTAGCACTTTAAAGAACCGGTATCTAACCGAACAACTGGACATTACCCGGAACACCAAAATTTTGCCAAATACATTGATTTATTATTTCTTGACTAGTCATGATCCCCGAACACCTTAACACCCACAAAAATCTCAAGTAACAAACTTAGCTAAACATACACTTGGTTTTGAACTATTAACTAACCAACTAGTTACAAATATTACACTTAGCCCCCCCAGCCTATAATCGGCCATCACCACCACCATACCTCTCAAGATTTTGTTTATTATTATATTAGATGTTTGCTTGAGTATCTTGCCAAAATATAAGAGATGAAATCTTATAAGTATGATGTAAATCCTTGCAAGATCATTCTATATCTTTACATATCTTCACAAAGATCACACCACCTCCTCAACACTCTCTCCTCTCCTCTCGGCTCACTCTATAACCGCCACCACCACCACCTTACAACCCTCATCCTTCCATTCCAAGCTTGTTTCAAGGTGCACAAAGGTGAATTAGAAGGTGTGGAACACTCGGATCTTGAAGGACCTCTCTAGTGTGCTTTTATTCATCACATTTTCATCTTGTTTCTTCCCTAGCTTTAAGCTAGTTGTAAGTCTATTGTTAAACCTTCCTTACTTCATATTTTGGTGGTTAATAGATATATCATGTTGGTTTATACAAGAGCACTTAAAGAACACAAACATAAATCTTGAACATAAAGATATGTAATATGATGAAATAATGCTAGTATGATGTTTTCTTGTTTATGTTGATGATGGTACTTGACATGATAAATGTAACACCCCGACCCGGAACGGGCCGAAGTGTCACAATATCGGTAGTCAGATCAAAAACATAATTCCATTTATACTTAAATGTATTACAAGGCTTTATAATTAACTAAAGGATATCTAATCTAGTACAATTATTTCTACCGTCTTATCCAAACACTCGAGCACTCTTCCATATCCCCTGTCCCAGATTGTCCTGATAACCTGACGTAAAGAAGAAAACACAACAACAAAAAACGTACGTCTGAGCAAAATTTTGAAAAGTTTTGCCCAGTGTGCGGATAGAGGAAGATAAAAGCTTATTTTATTTAATATCCGGAGTTAACTTTTTGTAAAAACGTTATGATGCAAAAACATAATTATAATCATATTTTACGGATATACCCATGAGCAAACTGAAAACGTGACAATACACAGGTAGCTACTCCTGCATACTTATCACACGAAATGGTGAGTTGGCATACCCTCTATCCATTTCCTGAAAACTTAAATCCTAGGATCGATCCATACGCCTCCTAGTAGCTTTGTACCACACTTGTACCTAGGGACGCTGTGAACTAATCTCTCCGTCACAGATGGAGCACATGCTGTTGATGCCGCAACAACATGCTCGTGGGACACTCCACGAGAAGCGATACTCAGGGTATCAGAGTACAAATGGTCTTATTCACATAACTTATAAAACTTATATTCAGAACAGAACGGAACATATATTGGAACATGCGATAATGAATACAACTTAACAGAAAACTATCGCATGACATGAGAGCTAAAATCAAATGATTAAAACAGGAATTGAACGGACTTATCAAAGGAATCTATAATCAAAGATGTGAGGAGTTTTATAATCAAAGAGTGGAACCAGTCACCAAGGTATGGATATCAATCCTATCTTGACAATTTCGTCCCCAAAATGTGGTCTATTAAACGAACAAGATAAAACCTTGACTCGTTAACAAGGAACCACTAGAGTATGAAATGAAAACCACTTTGTAAAACAAAACCTTTTCAAAATGTTTGGAACTTCCAACATGTATTTCCTAACTTAATCTTAATACGGAACTTGTATTCAATTGACATAAATCAAAAGAAAGGATTCAATCCGTACCCAACGGACATAAATTGAAAGAAAGGAATTCTATACGTACCTAACTGACATAAATCGAAAGAAAGGATTCTATTCGTACGGAACTTATAACTTATTTCATAACTTAATCTTAATACGGAATCTATAACTTATTTCATAACTTAATCTTAATACGGAATCTATAACTTATTTCCTAACTTAGTCTTAATACGGAATCTATAACTTATTTCATAACTTAATCTTAATACGGAATCTATAACTTATTTCATAACTTAATCTTAATACGGAATCTATAACTTATTTCATAACTTAATCTTAATACGGAATCTATAACTTATTTCATAACTTAATCTTAATATGGAATCTATTCGTACGAAATTTATAACTTAATCTTAATACGGATCTATTCGTATGAAACTTATAACTTAATCTTAATACGGATCTATTCGTATGAAACTTATAACTTAATCTTAATACGGATCTATTCGTATGAAACTTATAACTTAATCTTAATACGGATCTATTCGTATGAAACTTATAACTTATTTCAGAACTTAATCTTAATACGGAAATCTAAAATCAGGAATAATATACTTGGATCAAAACGACATAAACCGAACTAAAGGATTCTATCCAATGGACCTAAATCGAAAGGATTCTATATGTACCTAACTGACATAAATCAAAAGAAAGGATTCTATGCGTAAGGAATGTATAACTTACTTAATCTTAATACGGAATTCAGAATTGACAGAAATCGAATGAAAGGAATCTATCCGTACGGAATTCATAACTTAATCCTAATACGGAACTTAAAATCATGACTTAATCTTAATACGGAATTCTTATATTCAAATGACATAAATCGAAAGAAAGGATCTTTTATAAAAACAACATAAATCGAAATGAAGGAACCTATCCGTACTCAACGGACATAAATTGAAAGGATTCTATACGTACGGAACTTATAACTTATTTCTTAACTAAATCTTAATACGGAATTTCAAATCAAGAATGATATGACGCAAATCGAAAGAAAGGAGTCTATCCGTACCTTAAAATCTCCAGGTGATGCTATCTTGTTTCCAATTGTGTATTTATACGGGCAGAGTTTAGCCTAATGATTATCCTATTAACCTAATTTGCACGCAAACTAGGTAATTAACTAATAGCTTTTACGATAACTCACGAGATCAAACCTTCACAACAAATGACAAAGTGCGATACTTCATCCATCGAATTAACGATGATCCGTCAAATTAATGACGAACGACAAAGTACAATACTTTATCCATCGAATTAACGATGATCCGTCAAATTAATGACGAACGACAAAGTATAACCCTAATGTGGGCAGCACTTAAACATCCATTGGATATATTGATCGATCGGACAATGAATCGTAATAGCGATCGAGTTATTACCCTGTTCTGCAGCACCCCGCTACTCTTAATTAGTGTTTTGTGTGTGTTTGGAGAGTAATTGGACGATAACTCAGAGTGAATTTGAAGTTTGAACGTCGTTTTTGTGCCCAGAATCAAGTGCCAATGTTCTGTATTTATAGCTGTAATTTGGACATGCTAGCCTACCTGCTTGACATGCTAGCCTACCTGCTTGACATGCTAGCCTACCTGCTTGACATGCCTACTTACCTGCTTGACTTAATTAATCTTGCTTAGCTTAATTAATCTTGCTTAGCCGTTAATTAATTTTACTTAGCTAATAATTTTACTTAATTGCTAAATATTCTATTTTAGGATCTCCCTGGTTACGAGTTCTAATTTCTAGATACAACGGAACTCGCATTAGTGTATTAACTCCATTCAACTTTAACGATGATCACTTGGGTGTTTCAATTAGGGTTTCCTATTGGACTATAAATCATAAGAAATAATAGTTTTTAATGAGGGTTGTTACATTTAAAATTTTCGGGTGTTACAAATCTACCCCTCTAAAAAAAATTTCGTCCTCGAAATTATTACATACATATATATTAATAATCATACTTGAACACTACCTACTATGATTAATAGTCATACTTGAAATAAAGTTGGAGTAAAAACAAAGAAGATGACGAAATACTTATGTTCGAGACTATCATGAATGTTTAAAGAAAAGTTACTAACCGATGTTTCTACTGAGTGGACATCGAAATCCTAACCCAATGTCTACCCATTACCTCACAGGTCTTAACTTATGTTTAAGTTTTCTACAGGAAAGAGCCTTTGCTCTGATACCATAGCTGTAACACCCCGACCCGGAACGGGCCGAAGTGTCACAATATCGGTAGTCAGATCAAAAACATAATTCCATTTATACTTAAATGTATTACAAGGCTTTATAATTAACTAAAGGATATCTAATCTAGTACAATTATTTCTACCGTCTTATCCAAACACTCGAGCACTCTTCCATATCCCCTGTCCCAGATTGTCCTGATAACCTGACGTAAAGAAGAAAACACAACAACAAAAAACGTACGTCTGAGCAAAATTTTGAAAAGTTTTGCCCAGTGTGCGGATAGAGGAAGATAAAAGCTTATTTTATTTAATATCCGGAGTTAACTTTTTGTAAAAACGTTATGATGCAAAAACATAATTATAATCATATTTTACGGATATACCCATGAGCAAACTGAAAACGTGACAATACACAGGTAGCTACTCCTGCATACTTATCACACGAAATGGTGAGTTGGCATACCCTCTATCCATTTCCTGAAAACTTAAATCCTAGGATCGATCCATACGCCTCCTAGTAGCTTTGTACCACACTTGTACCTAGGGACGCTGTGAACTAATCTCTCCGTCACAGATGGAGCACATGCTGTTGATGCCGCAACAACATGCTCGTGGGACACTCCACGAGAAGCGATACTCAGGGTATCAGAGTACAAATGGTCTTATTCACATAACTTATAAAACTTATATTCAGAACAGAACGGAACATATATTGGAACATGCGATAATGAATACAACTTAACAGAAAACTATCGCATGACATGAGAGCTAAAATCAAATGATTAAAACAGGAATTGAACGGACTTATCAAAGGAATCTATAATCAAAGATGTGAGGAGTTTTATAATCAAAGAGTGGAACCAGTCACCAAGGTATGGATATCAATCCTATCTTGACAATTTCGTCCCCAAAATGTGGTCTATTAAACGAACAAGATAAAACCTTGACTCGTTAACAAGGAACCACTAGAGTATGAAATGAAAACCACTTTGTAAAACAAAACCTTTTCAAAATGTTTGGAACTTCCAACATGTATTTCCTAACTTAATCTTAATACGGAACTTGTATTCAATTGACATAAATCAAAAGAAAGGATTCAATCCGTACCCAACGGACATAAATTGAAAGAAAGGAATTCTATACGTACCTAACTGACATAAATCGAAAGAAAGGATTCTATTCGTACGGAACTTATAACTTATTTCATAACTTAATCTTAATACGGAATCTATAACTTATTTCATAACTTAATCTTAATACGGAATCTATAACTTATTTCCTAACTTAGTCTTAATACGGAATCTATAACTTATTTCATAACTTAATCTTAATACGGAATCTATAACTTATTTCATAACTTAATCTTAATACGGAATCTATAACTTATTTCATAACTTAATCTTAATACGGAATCTATAACTTATTTCATAACTTAATCTTAATATGGAATCTATTCGTACGAAATTTATAACTTAATCTTAATACGGATCTATTCGTATGAAACTTATAACTTAATCTTAATACGGATCTATTCGTATGAAACTTATAACTTAATCTTAATACGGATCTATTCGTATGAAACTTATAACTTAATCTTAATACGGATCTATTCGTATGAAACTTATAACTTATTTCAGAACTTAATCTTAATACGGAAATCTAAAATCAGGAATAATATACTTGGATCAAAACGACATAAACCGAACTAAAGGATTCTATCCAATGGACCTAAATCGAAAGGATTCTATATGTACCTAACTGACATAAATCAAAAGAAAGGATTCTATGCGTAAGGAATGTATAACTTACTTAATCTTAATACGGAATTCAGAATTGACAGAAATCGAATGAAAGGAATCTATCCGTACGGAATTCATAACTTAATCCTAATACGGAACTTAAAATCATGACTTAATCTTAATACGGAATTCTTATATTCAAATGACATAAATCGAAAGAAAGGATCTTTTATAAAAACAACATAAATCGAAAGGAAGGAACCTACCCGTACTCAACGGACATAAATTGAAAGGATTCTATACGTACGGAACTTATAACTTATTTCTTAACTAAATCTTAATACGGAATTTCAAATCAAGAATGATATGACGCAAATCGAAAGAAAGGAGTCTATCCGTACCTTAAAATCTCCAGGTGATGCTATCTTGTTTCCAATTGTGTATTTATACGGGCAGAGTTTAGCCTAATGATTATCCTATTAACCTAATTTGCACGCAAACTAGGTAATTAACTAATAGCTTTTACGATAACTCACGAGATCAAACCTTCACAACAAATGACAAAGTGCGATACTTCATCCATCGAATTAACGATGATCCGTCAAATTAATGACGAACGACAAAGTACAATACTTTATCCATCGAATTAACGATGATCCGTCAAATTAATGACGAACGACAAAGTATAACCCTAATGTGGGCAGCACTTAAACATCCATTGGATATATTGATCGATCGGACAATGAATCGTAATAGCGATCGAGTTATTACCCTGTTCTGCAGCACCCCGCTACTCTTAATTAGTGTTTTGTGTGTGTTTGGAGAGTAATTGGACGATAACTCAGAGTGAATTTGAAGTTTGAACGTCGTTTTTGTGCCCAGAATCAAGTGCCAATGTTCTGTATTTATAGCTGTAATTTGGACATGCTAGCCTACCTGCTTGACATGCTAGCCTACCTGCTTGACATGCTAGCCTACCTGCTTGACATGCTAGCCTACCTGCTTGACATGCCTACTTACCTGCTTGACTTAATTAATCTTGCTTAGCTTAATTAATCTTGCTTAGCCGTTAATTAATTTTACTTAGCTAATAATTTTACTTAATTGCTAAATATTCTATTTTAGGATCTCCCTGGTTACGAGTTCTAATTTCTAGATACAACGGAACTCGCATTAGTGTATTAACTCCATTCAACTTTAACGATGATCACTTGGGTGTTTCAATTAGGGTTTCCTATTGGACTATAAATCATAAGAAATAATAGTTTTTAATGAGGGTTGTTACATTTAAAATTTTCGGGTGTTACAATAAATCTGAGTTAAATAAATGATAACCTACTGCAAGTGATGTTAAATGTCGTTGTTGATCACTAAACATGTTAACGGAACAAATAGAACTTGCGTTAGAGCGCTATAAGCTGAAAACAGCTTCTGTCCAAACATATCAAAAAACTGATTTTCTTGAGTCTACAACGTGTTATTTCGAAATACGGTTCTAATGGCACTAGAATCATAATTTTTGGACTTCGTTTGCTATTTTTAAAGGGGCGTTTTTCACAACAGCAAAAACTGTGTTTTTACTGCAGAAAATGTGTGCTATGTTTTTCGTCATAACTTGAAATCGGTGTAGAATCAGCTCATGAAATTTGTAATGTAGATGACCACTGATGTTGTTGTAATTCTCCCACTGGAATTTCATCAATCGGACTTACGACAATGAATTATTCCGTGGACTGCAGTCAGAAAGTGATGAATCTGATTTCAGTCTGGTAAATGATTTTTTATAAAATATTGGTAATGAATTGGGTCCCGAGATTTTTACACAATAATAATTGGATCGTTTAAGACCTTCTGTAAAAAGTTGGGAATTTTTGTCGTAAGTTAACTATTTCACTAAATTGCCTGAAAACAGCCCAGTTTTGGATATTAAAGCTGAAATGACATAAGTAGTAATTTGCGTGTCTAAATGTCGGGTATGTTATCTAAGGATGATCTAACATGTTATATGTCAATGGAAGTGTTATGTGCAATATCGTATGCTTGCTTTTGAATGGTAATAGATGGGGAAGTTTATATGAGCGTGAACTGTTAAAGTGAGTACATGTTATGTGATAGATGCGTGTAGGAACTTCTTGCTTATTTGAAGTCACTAATAAACTAAATGGTAACTACACTAGGACGTGATTGACCAACACCTATTGTTAGCTACTTTAAGAGTTCAACCGAGCAACCAAAGGTGAGTTCACACTCTTAAGGCATGGGATTCCCGGTGGGTTGGGAATGGGATTAAATTGCTAAGACGGAACTTGTACTTTCACCACTACTAGACTACTTACCACCATCCTCGGATTGGGAAGGGCACCTGCGCTAAACCTACGTATTCTTATACGTACATCTGTCCTCGGATTGGGAGGGACGCCAGCGCTAAATCTACGTATTCTTATACGTACCTCTGTCCTCGGATTGGGAAGGGCACCTGCGCTAAACCTACGTATTCAATACGTACCTCTGTCCTCGGATTGGGATCTAGTCTAGTGGTTTACAACATGGGGTAGCCCCCACCGTTTATGGTTTGGAAAATAAGGAAAGTTGATTTAACCTGTAGTTGCAAACAAACTCATAGTTCTTGAAAAACTACTTTGTAACGAACACCTACTATGAACTCGCTCAACTTTGTTGTTGACTCGTTGTTACATGCCTTGCAGGTCGTTAGATACTTATGGAGCTTGCGCGAGGAGGAGGCCGTTGTGGGATATGGACTGTTATGTTCCGTTCTAAACATTTAAACTTTATGAACTTATTGAACTTATGTTTTGGTTCCACGTCTTATGCTTCCGCTGTTTAATTTGAACTTGGTTAACTAGTTTTGAAACACCAATTATATTGCTTGGTTGGATTTTATCTATTTTAAATACATTGTTCAATATGATTGGTGGCTTGATCCTGGTCATGTCACGCCTCCAAGCGGTGACACTCCGCATGGTGGATTTTGGGGGTGTGACATAAAGCTTAAGATGTATAGCATTCCAGGATCTTGGCAACATATCCCCTTCCATATTCTTGAGTTGGTATGCTCCTTTCCCAGATTCTGACTCAATTTCATAGGGTCCTTCCCACTTTGGAGCTAATTTTCCATCAGCAGGATTGGTAGTGTTCTAAAAAGCTTTCCTTAATACCCAATCTCCAACTTGAAACCTTCTAGTCCTTATATTCTTGTTATATGCTCTGGATATCCTCTGTTGATATGCTGTCATCCTTAGCTTTGCCGCATCTCTTGTCTCGTCAATAGTATCCAATTCTTGGCACAAAGCTTCAGGATTCTTCTCAGGATCCTGGAGATTGGATCTTGCTGTAGGTATCACCATTTCTGTCGGGATTACTGCCTCTGCTCCAAATACTAAGGAAAATGGGGTTTGCCCAGTTGCACTTTTCACTGTTGTCCTATCGGCCCATAAAATAAAGGGTAATTCTTCTGCCCATCTTCCTTTCTTGGCTCCTAGTCTTTTCTTTAAATTGTTGACAATTATCTTGTTCGAGGATTCTGCTTGTCCGTTTGCTTGAGGATGTACCGGAGTAGATGTAATCATCTTAATTCCTCAACTCTTACAAAAATCGGTTGTCCTCTTACTAATAAACTGAGAACCATTGTCACAAATTATCTCAGCTGGTACCCCAAACCTAGTCAGGATATTCCTTTTTTATGAAGGATACCACTTCTTGGTCTCTAACTTGAACAAATGCTTCAACTTCAACCCATTTAGAGAAATAATCAGTCATTGCCAGCATAAAGACTTTTCCTCCTGGAGCCTTCAGTAATTTTCCTACTATATCCATTCCCCACTTCATGAATGGCCAAGGGGAAGCAATAGGATACAGTGGTTCAGCAGGCTGATGTAATATATTACTGTGCCTTTGACATGCTTCACATCTTCGAGCATATTCTGCTGCATCTTTCCTTATCGTCGGCCAATAGTATCCTGTTCTTAATACCTTTGAGAATGACGATCTGCCCCCAGTATGGTTACCACAGTCCCCTTCGTGTATATCCTGAAGCACTTCCTTGGTTTCGGGATCCTCCAAGCATCTCAGGTATGGTCCTGCAAGAGATTTCTTATACAAAACATCATTTATAATAGTGAATCGTGATACCTTCATCCTAAAGGCCTTAGGATTCTCATCCTTTGGGATATGTCCTTCCTTGAGATATCTCATGATTGGAGCCGTCCAGGACTCAGGATCCTCCTCAGGATATTCATCATCAGGATCCTGGATACTTACTATTTCCTTATCCTGAGATTTGAGAAGATCCACTGTAGGATGTAGGATATGTAGTATTGGTATTTGGGTTCCCTCCGGTATCCTGACTGATGATCCTAAATTTTCCAAGGCATCTGCTTCAGCATTATCCTCTCTTGGTACCTGTTCAAGTGTAAAAACATCAAAATATCCTGCTAATTTTTTGAGAATTTCGAGATACTCGATTAATTTCTCACCTTTAACTGCATAGGATCCATTAAAATGATTAGTAATTAACAAGGAATCGACGAATACTTGTAAGCTTTTAATATTCATATTCCTGGCCAACTCTAATCCTGCAATCAAAGCTTCATATTCTGCTTCATTATTAGTGGCAGGAAATTCACACCTAATAGCCTGGGGTATTATGTCCCCATGTGGCGATTTTAGTAGTATACCCAATCCTACACCTCTCACATTAGATGCACCATCAGTATATAATATCCAGGATTCTAAGTTCTCTCCCAGCTGTTGTACTTCTAGGTCTACTTCGTTTTGAATATCACTACTGAAATCAGCCACAAAGTCGGCTAGAGCCTGAGACTTTATAGCATTTCTAGGTTCATATACTAGATCATAGGCACTTAATTTTATTGACCACTTAGCCATCCTGCCTGACATCTCAGGTTTCCTAAGCACATTTTTAACAGGATAATTAGTTTTAACATGAATCCTATGTGTCTCAAAATAATGTCTAAGCTTTGTCGATGCCATAACTAGGGCCAATATCAATTTTTCTAAATGAGAATATCTAGTTTCAACATCTAATAAACTTTTGCTAACATAATAGACAGGATACTGCTGACCTTCGTGATCCTTTACCAGGACAGCACTTACTGCGTTCCCTGATACTGCAAGATATAGAGATAATGGTTCACTATCCTCGGGCTTCATCAATAGTGGTGCAGTTGAAAGATACTGCTTTAATTCCTGCAAGACTGCTTCATGCTTCTCTCCCCATTCGAATTTCTTATTCTTCTTCAGGATATCGTAAAATTCCTTGCATCTTTCCGAGGATCTTGATATAAACCTGTTTAATGCTGCTACTCGCCCTGTTAATCTTTGTATATCTTTCATGTTCGAAGGTGACTTGATATCCAGGATAGCTTTAATCTGTTCCGGGCTTGCTTCGATCCCCCTTTTAGTCACCATGTATCCTAGAAACTTTCCCGCCCCCACCCCGAAATGGCATTTGGCAGGATTTAGTTTCATCTTGTACTGGTCCAGGATATCGAATGCTCCTTCAATATCCCGGAGATGATCCTTAGCTTTCTTGGACTTTACCACCATATCATCAATGTATACTGTCACACCCCGACCACGTAGAACATACAAAACATGGCGGAAACATCGGGGAGTGTTGTAACATAATTAATGTTTCACAACCATGGAAATTAAAGTTTCGTTTTATTCATCAAACAAGCGAGTTACATTGTCTTTAAACAAGAAATAAAGAGTACATAACATAAATTAACTAATTCTTGTCTCGTTTTAAGTCACTAAGGCACAAGTCCGCCTATGTGTATCTTGATAAGTCCTATGCATCATCTCCTGAAAACACATGTGAAAATAGGTACGTCAGCATAAAAATGCCTATGAGATACATAGGTTTATGAAAACAGGATTCATGACTTATTGTTTAAGAAAATGTTTAGTCATGAACCTTGTAATTTGCTTTGTTTTGTAAATCATTTGAAAAGCAATAAGATCAGATAATAAGTATAAGTAAGAGAATAATGTATAGTTAAATGAATAACCAAGTAAAATGAGTTTGTAAAAGATAAGTTGTTTTGTAAAACAATGTCTTGTGAAAAGTATGTTATTTGTATAAAATGTTATATGTCTCAAATTGAAATGATTCAAATAACGCTACGACATGTAATACCATACAAACACTTATATATAGGAAGTACCAGCGGCGTATCCACCATGCTTGTATCATATTACACACGCCTCGTTACTTAATCAATTACTCAAACCAAACCAAACCAAACAATGTAAGATATCTATGTTTAAACCAATTGTCAAAAGTCCTTTTATAAATCATGTCAAATGTTGATAGTCCAAAAGTAGTCAAGTAATGTGTAACAAATGTTATGTATGGTAAGTAAAATTAAGACTACTTAAACCATAAGTAAAAATGTACAAAACAAAGTATTGAAGTAAAACATGGTTTAAATCAAAGTTATGTTTTGTATAATATATGCATGCTATACAGATATAGACATTTATGCGGTATTGTGAAAATTCATACATCCAAGCCTTGAGAGAGCCGGATAACCTTTTTAGTCAAGGTTATCAAAAGAATATGTATTCGGATTCGGTCATTCCTTACGTCCAAACAAACCTGAGATTTCAGGAATGGGATTTGTCAAGTCCTATGGTACCACTACCTACTACCGAGCGGCATGATCGGTGTTAATGAATGTACATTGTCTCATTTAAACAAACCAAATGTCATACCAAAATGTAAGCATGTTTTATGAAGATAATGTACCTAGTATGCTAGAGTAAACATAAAAGGTAGAGCTGTAAAACAATGTGTCCATATGTTACTAGAACATATGCAACAGAGATGCAATGTCAAATAATGTACTAAGTATGCTAAGTTAACATACAAAGCAGAAAAGTCATGTAAATCAATGTGCTAGCATGTTATCAGTCAACATACATGGCAGAAATGTAATGTAAAACAATGTACTAATAGTGTACTAATGAACATAACAAGTATATGATGTGAAAACAGGAAAGCATGAAAGTAACAAGTAGGCACATGTGTTTCACCCCAAAACAGTTTGGAAAACAGTAAAAGAGGGGTCTATGTACTCACTTGAGATTGTTCAGTAGTCCTAAGATAACCACCAAGCAATGCTAGAGATCTCGGAATCAAACGGCACCTAATATAGGTAACTATGTTAATAAACCGGGCCTATATCGGAAGATCGGGTAGCATGAGGGTTTGTAAACCAAACGAGTGTAGAGACTCGTGTCATTTGGTTTAACAAAGCCTACATACTAATTGAAACCTAACATAATTGTTTATGACCCATTACGACCCGTTTAGGTAGCTTATGCAACTTTAACGCGTCGTTTGCGTGAAACGCGTTCGGACCGTCTAACTAGTCCTATGATAAGTGTTATATGCCTAAACATGTTACATAATCAGTTATGTGACAAAAGTTTAGGTTACATATGCTTAATTACCAATTATACATGAAAAGGGTATTCTGGTAATTTTCCTAAGGCATATAAACTACCTATCATACAACTACTTAAACGATGTGACCATAAGGTATAACCTCGGAAGGTTATGCCCTATACTAGGGTCACCTAATGTATTTGGTCGGATCCTAATGATCGACCAAACTGGGTCGGGTTCGAAGGTATAAGCGATTTATTAGATCGCTTACCCTACGACCCTAGACAACGTGGTAATCAGTAGGCATAGTCCCAAGGGACTATAACCATCGTGATTACAATCACGTTGCGAAGTTCAAACGAACTTCGCATTGACCATAAGCTGGTTAACGCTGAAAGTCAAACAAAGTTTGACTTTCTGACTCGAAAAGCGGTAAAATAAGGAAAAGAACGAAAGAATACTTACGAAGGGTCCCCGAATGCTAATCCCGATCCAAGTAGCTCAGGTATGAAACAATGGTTTCAACTTAGAGCTTCTCAAATCAGAATTCTTGTAATTTTGAAGCATGGGGGGTAGGGTATTTATAGTAAAAGGTCCACCGTTAAGATCGTTTCATGGAAAACGTGCCTTAATCCCACCCGTACAAGTGTCGGGACCTTATGGTGACTAAAATTTGATCCTTATCAGCTGACTAGACAATTGGGATTGTGTGGTGGTGAAACAAACAGCTGCAACCTGCTGTTAAAATCATTGAATCTGGTCCAGAAGGCGGACGCGGCCAGCGTCAGAATCAAGAAAAACGCAGGCGGGCCGCCTGGGAGTTGCAGATCAGAAACATGTTTGCAGAATTACAGTTTCAGTCCCTGTTGATGTTTTAAGCCATTTTCGACACTTCCAAGGCCCGTAAAGCCAAATTTAAGGCCCTAAAATGTTGCCTAAACATTGTGGACATGAAACATGCTCAGAAATATGTCGGGTGTTGGTTCGTTTGGTCGTACGAACGCGATGTTCGCTTAATTACGACGGAATGCGCATAAGTGCGAAAAACGATCCAAATGACGCGACGAATGGATTTTTCTTATGGCGAACACTAAAATATAATATAGTCATGCTTACATAAATTTTTGGATGTCCGGATGTATTCAGAACGTAAGTTATGCGCGAAAATGCAAACTTGTGCACTTTTTGACACTTTTAGTCCCTGAATGAGCCAAAAGTTTATTTTAGCACACCGAACCCCTCAAAGCCTATTTCTAAGCTATATAAAGGATATTTAAGGTGTGTTTAACTTATGGTCATGTTCCGGAATGTCTGTTACAGTTTAAATTGGCATACTTTCGCAGTTTGTCAAGTTTAGTCCCTGTAAGCGAATTAACTTGATTTTGCCATACCAAAGCCTTCAAAACTTATTTCTAAGTTATGTAAAGGTTATTTAAGGTATGTTAAGCCTATTTCACTATTCTGTAGTGTTCGTTGCATTAAACTGGTTATATTTACGCGTCGGTGCGTGTATAACCTTCCAGAAAGTGATTTAGAGTTTGGAAATGAACAAAAATTGATATGTGCAAATGATACACATATTTTTACAAATCCCAAGTATGAAATATAATATTTCATTGGTTCGGTATTTGTTTGATGGCCGTGGAGGCACAGGTGTTACAGTCTCCCCTACTTTAGGAAATTTCGTCCCGAAATTTATTTAGAGGAAACTTATTGGAGCTTGAAAATATGAAATTGAAAAGATCGAACAACATTGGTTAGGGTTCTGAACTTCTAGTAACCTTAATAACATCATGATTGCAATGTAAGAGGGACACTTATATACAAGTATATGAAGCGCCATTGGTGCGTCCACCGTACCTCCATTACATCGTTCTCATTTTTGTTATTGTTGTCACTATCGGTTCTTGCACATAATAAATCTTACTGGGTTTCTGTGCACTAAATTTCATAATTATGTACGCGTCCATAATTAGACAATTCCTTGCACAGTTCACACAGTCTATTTTATAATGTGTAGAGTAAAACCAAATGAACAATCCTGTGATGAGTGTGACTAGACCGCCATAGAGTCCTTTTAATTAAATCAATAAATGATCTAAATAGACTATCAAGGAGTCTGTTCAGCTACATCACTAGATGTCGTTCTTTAACCAAATTGTGAATCAATCTTTTAGACTAGACCACTAAAAGGATCTCTTATGAAACATGGAGCGGTACTTATAACCCAAGGGTCTTAACTATTACATAGAAGCCCATTAAGGATTGAAGGTAGTACCTTTTGAATATCCTGCTACGAATCCCTCATATGGAGATATGAAAGATCCTGCGAGGATTTGGATAACGAATATCCAGAGTATAAAAACACAAAATGCACAAAAGAAAACATAAGATGAATAAACACATAGTCACATAACCACAAAATTGTTTAACTAGAAGTTTGTTCTGCTAACAGAGTACATGTATTTAAAGTACAAAAGGAATCCATCTCGTGGATTTCATTTGGCACTTTAAACATTTACAAGAATCTATCTATAAAGATAGAAAGATTTTTAAAAGAGAATTTCGATTTCGATTATAAGGAACCGAAATGTTCGAATTCAGGTGCATAAGGAATCCAATTAAGGACTCTGATTTGTATGATAATTACCCACAAGGATCTAATTGTGCAGATAAAAAGATCCCTTATGGATTTTAGAAGTTGAAGATGTTTTGAAACCTTGCACTGGATGTGCTTATGTCAAAACATGAAGAAAGAAAAAAATGCTTATGAAGTTGAGATGCCAGATATGCCAAGGCGACATATGAAGCGAAATTTGAAAGTTAAGTCAATGTATGAAGAAAATATTTTTGAAAACTATGCATGGGGTTCTTTTAAGAAAAATGTGTTTAACGTTTTTGAAACCTTATATATAATACTTTTGAAATCATAAAGTAGGTGTACTAGGTAAATATATTTATAAAAATGTTTTAAAATCATGCAAGATGAATTTTGAAATTATGTATAAGGTTTTTGAAAAACATGAATGATGCTTTTCGAAATCATGCACTTGATAAGAAAATGTACTGTGTTAATATTGCCTTCAGACTATATGAAATATTTTGAAATTATGAAGGTTGGTTTTGATAACATGACCAATGTTTTTGAAATAACATAGACAATGCATTTTAGAAAAATTGTTTTCAAACTATATGAAATGGTTTTGAGATCATGAAGATTGTTTTTGAAATACTTGTACTGTATATGTTGAAAAATCAAAACGTAATGGGCATGAGATTTGAAAATATCCTTAGTTATCTAACCAAGGATTCAAAGGCACAGATGTGCAGAAGCATGATTATTCATAATGTCCCTTTATTTCTTGTACTTCGTCTCCTGGAATGAAACGAGTACTTAAAATTTTTCGAGGGAATCATGAGCGATCATTTGAAAGAAAGAAATCACAAGAGTAGTTTGTAAGGAACATAGTTCCTTGATGTAGGTATCATAGGAAAAATCATACACACATGTAACTATACTTGTATATCAGAATTGCGAACAACAACTTTTATTTATAAACAAGACATATTGTTTCACAATACACCAGAACAAAAGAAACAAAGGCATAAGACAGCAACATCCTTTGTTCAGCCGAATGCTCATCCAAGGGTTGGATTTGCACTGACAATCTTCGGGCAGTTGTTCCTAAAATGGCTCGTCTCGCCACAGTTGTAGCAAGTACCAGACGGATAACGAGCTTGAGTAGGGTTGACTTGGAGTTTGGTAGCAGCAAGGTTTATAGCAGCTTTGTTTTAGATAGCAAAGCGGCATGTGTTGACCAAATGTCCCCGCCGTCCACAGTAGGTACATTTCAAGCAGGGTATGAGGTTTGAATGATGACCGTTACATTGCTTGCACCTAGGAGCAGTTCCTAAGTACGGCTTCCTAGCTGGTGGCCTTGCCACTTGGCTAGGTCCCGCTTGATTAGGTGTAACCGCTGCGGGTTTCCTTAAAGGCTTACGCTTCCTTGATTTTGGTGCTGGCTTGACTTCTGCTTCCTTTGGTGGCTCTTGAGTGGCTTCATTGTCGAGACGAGAGGCTTCATTGTTAAGACGAGCCATGGCAATGCCTAGATCCACAGTCTTCTGAATCACTTCGCCTATTTGTTGGACAAATTTGGCTGTTCGCTCGGACGTTTGACCAGTGCTAAGAGGAAGAGACATTCTAGAAGAAAATGAAAGACATAGGAAGAAGCAAGTGAAAGGTTATTGGATAATCAATACCGAATGGTAACGAATGAAAATTGTGATCATTTGTTTGTTACCTAAGGCAAACAAATGAGATGGTGGCAAATCAAAGTAAATGGGTCAAAAATAATGTATCGCGAAGACATGCTCGCCTATAAGTGAACACTCATCCCAAGAATTCCCAGGTAAGCACAACTGGTCTCGCGTCTGATGAGATGTATACGAAGTGCTTGCCTAGACAGAAAACCCAGAATACAGGCATTCACCCTTCCAGTTTGCACGTGTTCACATTATTTAAAACCCAAAAACCTTGACGGAATTTTGAAAACTAAAAGGGGTTCAAAACCTAGTAATCAATCATCCTAGAACAGATGATTAGTTTTCAAAGCGGTTTTGAAATTTATGTTCTTGTTGAGGTCGTCGCCTAAGGATAGGTGACGGTATTGTTTTATGACTAAACGCAAGTAAACTCGCGTTAGGGTCCTAGAAAGGTTATAGACTAGGTCAAAGTATTACTAATAACCTAATTCCCTATAACCATGAGCTCTGATACCATCTTTTCTGTCACACCCCGACCACGTAGAACATACAAAACGTGGCGGAAACATCGGGGAGTGTTGTAACAGAATTAATGTTTCACAACCATGGAAATTAAAGTTTCGTTTTATTCATCAAACAAGCGAGTTACATTGTCTTTAAACAAGAAATAAAGAGTACATAACATAAATTAACTAATTCTTGTCTCGTTTTAAGTCACTAAGGCACAAGTCCGCCTATGTGTATCTTGATAAGTCCTATGCATCATCTCCTGAAAACACATGTGAAAATAGGTACGTCAGCATAAAAATGCCTGTGAGATACATAGGTTTATGAAAACAGGATTCATGACTTATTGTTTAAGAAAATGTTTAGTCATGAACCTTGTAATTTGCTTTGTTTTGTAAATCATTTGAAAAGCAATAAGATCAGATAATAAGTATAAGTAAGAGAATAATGTATAGTTAAATGAATAACCAAGTAAAATGAGTTTGTAAAAGATAAGTTGTTTTGTAAAACAATGTCTTGTGAAAAGTATGTTATTTGTATAAAATGTTATATGTCTCAAATTGAAATGATTCAAATAACGCTACGACATGTAATACCATACAAACACTTATATATAGGAAGTACCAGCGGCGTATCCACCATGCTTGTATCATATTACACACGCCTCGTTACTTAATCAATTACTCAAACCAAACCAAACCAAACAATGTAAGATGTCTATGTTTAAACCAATTGTCAAAAGTCCTTGTATAAATCATGTCAAATGTTGATAGTCCAAAAGTAGTCAAGTAATGTGTAACAAATGTTATGTATGGTAAGTAAAATTAAGACTACTTAAACCACAAGTAAAAATGTACAAAACAAAGTATTGAAGTAAAACATGGTTTAAATCAAAGTTATGTTTTGTATAATATATGCATGCTATACAGATATAGACATTTATGCGGTATTGTGAAAATTCATACATCCAAGCCTTGAGAGAGCCGGATAACCTTTTTAGTCAAGGTTATCAAAAGAATATGTATTCGGATTCGGTCATTCCTTACGTCCAAACAAACCCGAGATTTCAGGAATGAGATTTGTCAAGTCCTATGGTACCACTACCTACTACCGAGCGGCATGATCGGTGTTAATGAATGTACATTGTCTCATTTAAACAAACCAAATGTCATACCAAAATGTAAGCATGTTTTATGAAGATAATGTACCTAGTATGCTAGAGTAAACATAAAAGGTAGAGCTGTAAAACAATGTGTCCATATGTTACTGGAACATATGCAACAGAGATGCAATGTCAAATAATGTACTAAGTATGCTAAGTTAACATACAAAGTAGAAAAGTCATGTAAATCAATGTGCTAGCATGTTATCAGTCATCATACATGGCAGAAATGTAATGTAAAACAATGTACTAATAGTGTACTAATGAACATAACAAGTATATGATGTGAAAACAGGAAAGCATGAAAGTAACAAGTAGGCACATGTGTTTCACCCCAAAACAGTTTGGAAAACAGTAAAAGAGGGGTCTATGTACTCACTTGAGATTGTTCAGTAGTCCTAAGATAACCACCAAGCAATGCTAGAGATCTCGGAATCAAACGGCACCTAATATAGGTAACTATGTTAATAAACCGGGCCTATATCGGAAGATCGGGTAGCATGAGGGTTTGTAAACCAAACGAGTGTAGAGACTCGTGTCATTTGGTTTAACAAAGCCTACATACTAATTGAAACCTAACATAATTGTTTATGACCCATTACGACCCGTTTAGGTAGCTTATGCTACTTTAACGCGTCGTTTGCGTGAAACGCGTTCGGACCGTCTAACTAGTCCTATGACAAGTGTTATATGCCTAAACATGTTACATAATCAGTTATGTGACAAAAGTTTAGGTTACATATGCTTAATTACCAATTATACATGAAAAGGGTATTCTGGTAATTTTCCTAAGGCATATAAACTACCTATCATACAACTACTTAAACGATGTGACCATAAGGTATAACCTCGGAAGGTTATGCCCTATACTAGGGTCACCTAATGTACTTGGTCGGATCCTAATGATCGACCAAACTGGGTCGGGTTCGAAGGTATAAGCGATTTATTAGATCGCTTACCCTACGACCCTAGACAACGTGGTAATCAGTAGGCATAGTCCCAAGGGACTATAACCATCGTGATTACAATCACGTTGCGAAGTTCAAACGAACTTCGCATTGACCATAAGCTGGTCAACGCTGAAAGTCAAACAAAGTTTGACTTTCTGACTCGAAAAGCAGTAAAATAAGGAAAAGAACGAAAGAATACTTACGAAGGGTCCCCGAATGCTAATCCCGATCCAAGTAGCTTAGGTATGAAACAATGGTTTCAACTTAGAGCTTCTCAAATCAGAATTCTTGTAATTTTGAAGCATGGGGGTGGGGTATTTATAGTAAAAGGTCCACCATTAAGATCGTTTCATGGAAAACGTGCCTTAATCCCACCCGTACAAGTGTCGGGACCTTATGGTGACTAAAATTTGATCCTTATCAGCTGACTAGACAATTGGGATTGTGTGGTGGTGAAACAAACAGCTGCAACCTGCTGTTAAAATTATTGAATCTGGTCCAGAAGGCGGACGCGGCCCACGTCAGAATCAAGAAAAACGCAGGCGGGCCGCCTGGGAGTTGCAGATCAGAAACATGTTTGCAGAATTACAGTTTCAGTCCCTGTTGATGTTTTAAGCCATTTTCGACACTTCCAAGGCCCGTAAAGCCAACTTTAAGGCCCTAAAATGTTTCCTAAACATTGTGGACATGAAACATGCTCAGAAATATGTCGGGTGTTGGTTCGTTTGGTCGTACGAACGCGATGTTCGCTTAATTACGACGGAATGCGCATAAGTGCGAAAAACGATCCAAATGACGCGACGAATGGATTTTTCTTATGGCGAACACTAAAATATAATATAGTCATGCTTACATAAATTTTTGGATGTCCGGATGTATTCAGAACGTAAGTTATGCGCGAAAATGCAAACTTGTGCACTTTTGACACTTTTAGTCCCTGAATGAGCCAAAAGTTTATTTTAGCACACCGAACCCCTCAAAGCCTATTTCTAAGCTATATAAAGGATATTTAAGGTATGTTTAACTTATGGTCATGTTTCGGAATGTCTGTTACAGTTTAAATTGGCATACTTTCGCAGTTTGTCAAGTTTAGTCCCTGTAAGCGAATAAACTTGATTTTGCCATACCAAAGCCTTCAAAACTTATTTCTAAGTTATGTAAAGGTTATTTAAGGTATGTTAAGCCTATTTCACTATTCCGAAGTGTTCGTTGCATTAAACTGGTTATATTTACGCGTCGGTGCGTGTATAACCTTCAAGAAAGTGATTTAGAGTTTGGAATTGAACAAAAATTGATATGTGCAAATGATACACATATTTTTACAAATCCCAAGTATGAAATATAATATTTCATTGGTTCGGTATTTTTTTGATGGCCGTGGAGGCACAGGTGTTACATATACCTCTATGGTGTCCCCCAGTTTGTCTTTAAACATCATGTTCACCAATCTCTGGTATGTTGCACCTGTATTTTTCAAACCAAAAGGCATAGTAGCTTAACAATAAATACCTGTTGGTGTCATGAAAGCGGTATCCTCCTGGTCCGAAGGTTCCATTTGTATTTGTTGTAATCCTGAGGATGCATCCATGAAGGTTAACATTTCATGACCGGCAGTAGCATCCACCATTGAGTCGATATGAGGCAGAGGGAATGGATCTTTAGGACATGCTTTGTTCAAGTCCGTGTAATCTACACAAACTCTCCATTTCCCATTTTTCTTTTGCACCACAACTACATTTGCTAGCCATTTGGGAAATTTAACTTCCCTAATCATCTTGCTCTTTAATAATCTTTCAACCTCTTCCTGAATGATCGCGTTCCGTTCAGTAGCAAAGTTCCTTCGTTTCTGTTGGACAGGCTTGAAAGACCTATCAATTCCGAGCTTGTGAGTTATAATATCCTTGGAAATACCTGTCATATCCTCATGTTTCCATATGAATGTTGACATCCTGCATTTCAAAAAGTTAGTTAATTGACTTTCAATATCCTGAGGGATATTGGTTCCTACGAGCACCGAGATACCTGGATTATCCTGATCTAGGACAATTTTCTTAACATCCTGCTATGAAGCCTCTATGATATCCTGGGCTCTCATCTTTAATTGCTATGCTGCGTTGGGCTTTGTTGAGGATTTCATCGAAGAAGAATAACACTCCTTCGCTTCTTGTTGATCACTTTCCACTTTGACAACCCCCCAAGGGGTAGGTATCTTGATGCACTGGTAATAGGTAGATGGCACAGCTTTCATATCATGGATCCATGGCCTACCCAGTATAATATTGTAGCAGGATAAGGAGTCCATGACACAGAAGCGTTGCATTGAGTTGACCCCTTCAACATACACAGGCAACTTTATTTCTCCCAAGGTATTCCTGGCTTCTCCACTGAACCCAACAAGCACAGTGGATTTCGAAGTAATATCCATCGGGGATACATTCATCCTCTTCAGTGTTTCCAGCTGAATTATGTTGACGGAGCTGCCATTATCCACCAGTATCCTGCGCACAAAATGATTAGTAACATATATAGTTATTACCAAAGCATCATGGTGAGGATCCTGGACAGTATCCCTGTCATCACTGTCGAATGTGATCACTTTATCAGTTGTGAGGGTTGACATCCTGGTTGGCTTATCTCCCCTTTCTGCCTTAGCATCCTTTGCATGTCTTTTTTGCTGCAGAATAAGAGGTTCCACAGATATCGGATCCTCCTGAAATAAAGTTAATTATCTTGGCATCCGCAGGAGGTGATGCTGCTCGTTCAGGATCCTTCTCAGTATCCTGACCCTTATTCTTCTTTCTTCCCAGGAGATCCTTCAGGTATCCTTTGCTCAGCAGATAGCTTATTTCTTTCCTCAGGGCAATGCAATCTTCTGTAACATGTCCAAAATCCTCATGGAAGGCACACCACTTGGATTTATCCTTCCAATCAGCTTTCTGTTGGTTCTTCCTAGGCCACCTTGCTTTGTCTCCTAAACCCTGCATAGCATACATCAGTTCAGGTATATTAACAGAAAAACAATATTCTGATAACTCAGGATACTCCTCAGGATCCTCGTCTTCCACAGCATTCACTTTCTTGCTGTCATTTCTGCCATATGGCTTAGAGCGGTATGGCTTGTACGAGGATTCTGACTTCCTGTTGGTTGATTCGTAGGATGAAGATTGATTCATCCTCTCTTACATCTTCTTGTTATCTTCCAGTCGAATATATCTTAAAGCCCTGTTTCGAGCTTCATCCAGGTTTCTGCAGGGATTCATTACAAGATCCTGGTAAAATTGGGAATCCTTTTGCAAACCCATTTTGAATGCTTGCACAGCTGTTGCAACATCAAGGTGTGGGATGTCCAGAGATTCCCTGCTAAACTTGTTCACATAATCTCTCAAGGATTCCTGAGGTCCTTGAGTTATCCTGTAGAGATCACTGGTTAGCTTTTCGAAACTTCGACTGCAAGAAAAATGACTATTAAATAAATTGACTAAATGAGCAAACGATGTAATTGAATGAGGAAGAACGTTTAAGAGCCATTTTAAGGCTGATCCTGTTAAGGTAGAACCAAAACCCTTGCAGAGGCAAGCTTCCTTGAGATCCGGAGGGATAGGGTTAATTTCCATCCTTTCCCCATTTTCATGTGGCTGTCTTGGGACACTTCTGGAATTGGCTGGACCACCCCTGGTACACTGGATATCATGTCCTTCAATTTCTGAAGCTCCCTAGAAAATGCTGATGTCATACCTGCATCCTGCAAAGACCCAATACCATTAGTAGCAAGAGTATTAGTATTATTAGACACGTTACCAGTCTGAGGATTCTGGCCATATCCTGAAGCATATCCTGAGCTTCTCACAGTTGACACCCTAACCAAAGAGGGTATCTCAGGAGTATGATTCTGAGTATGACTAGGCACAATATTGCCCCTGTTATCCTCGGTATATACTGCCAAACTGAAGTTCAAAGCCCTGGGTTGCAAGGGAGTGACAGTATCCTCAGCAGGTCTGCTTGAGCTGGATTTCAAGAGTTGTATCTCTCTCATCAGCATTTGGTTGGTCTCCTGCTGTTGCTTCATCTGATCCTGTATACTAGCAAACAAAGTTAGAATTTCGTCATTAGAGGCCCGAACAGGAGAAAATCCCTGAACATTCTGAGTGGGGATAACATCCTGAGGCTGTGAAGAGGCTTGCGTCCTTGGAGGAGGTGGTGGAAGCACCGAACCAATTGTTGCAGAGGTTGTAGCAGACACGGTAGAAGAGCTCATGTTTGATCTTGAGGCCATTGAAAATACTGTTGTGACACATGTGCCTCAACGGCCATCAAACAAATACCAAATCAATGAAATATTGTATTTCATACTTGGGATTTGTATAAATATGTGTATCATTTGCACATATCAATTCTTGTTCGATTTCGAGCTCTAAATCGCTTTCTGGGAAGTTATACGCGAACTGATGCGTAAATGTAATCAGTTTAATGTGACAAACACTCCGGAATAGTGAAATGGGCTTAACATACCTTAAATAACCTTTACATAACTTAGAAATAAGTTTTGGAAGGTTTGGTGTGTCGAAATCAAGATTATTCGCTTACAGGGACTAATTTCGACAAACTGCGAAAGTATGCTGATTTGTACTGTAAAAAACATTCCGGAACTTGATCATCAGTTAAACATGCCCTAAATATCCTTTACATAGCTTAGAAATAGGCTTTGAGGTGTTTGGTGTGCAAATATAAACTTATTTGATCAACAGAGACTAAAAGCGTCAAAAAGTGCATAAGTTTGCATTTTCACGCATATCTTACATTCTGAATATATCCGGACACCCAAAAATTTATGTAATCATTAAAATATTTTATTTTAGTGATTGGCATGATAAAATTCCATTCGTCGCGTAATTTGGATCGTTTTTCGCTTCCGTTCGTGTTTCGTCGTAATTAACCGAACAACGCAACCGTACGACCAAACGAACCGACATCCGAGATATTTTTGAGCATATTTTATGTTCCCTATACTTTAACTTCATTTTAGAGCCTTGAAATGGGGTTAATGGGGCTTAAACGTGTCAAAAATGCATCGAAAACCAAGATTTACAACTTCAGGGACCTAAACTGCAAATCTGCCAAACATGGGCTCAGGAGGGAACACCCAAGATTTACAACTTCAGGGACCTAAACTGCATATCCGGACACCCAAAAATTTATGTAATCATTAAATGCATCGAAAACCAAGATTTACAACTTCAGGGACCTAAACTGCAAATCTAAGCACCATCAAGTGAGTACATAGACCCCTCTTTTACTGTTTTCAAACTGTTTTGGGGTGGAACACATGTGCCTACTTGTTACTTTCGTGCTTTTCATGTTTTCATAACATATACTTGCTATGTTCATTAGTACACATATAGTAGATGATTTTATCCATGTTTTTGCTATGTATGTTTTATTAACATGCTAGTACATTGATTTATTAAACACACTTGTTTCATATGTTCATTTCAGCACATGTACACATTGTTTTACATCATATTTCATGCTATGTATGTTCATTTATTGTATACATAGTACATTGTTTTACATCATATTTCATGCTATGTATGTTCATTTATTGTATACATAGTACATTGTTTTACATCATATTCATGCTAGGTATGTTCATTTTGCATACTTAGTACATTATTTTCATAAAACATGCTTACATTTTGGTATGACATTTGGTTTGTTTAAATGGGACAAAAATACATTCATTAACATTGATCACGCCGCTTGGTAGTAAGTAATGGTACCATAGGAATTGACAACTCCCGTTCCTGAAATCCTAGGTTTGTTTGGGTGGAAGGAATGACTGAATCCAATATACATAGTTTAGATAGACCTTTAACTTCGTTTAAGGGTTTGTCGTCACAGTTGCAAGGCTTGGATGTATGCATTTTTACATTACCGCATAGATGTTTGTATCAGTAAGGCATGCATTTATTTTACAAAACATAACTTTTGATTTATTCAAATACTTTGTTTTGTGCATTTTTACATATGGTTTAAGTAGTCACTTTTTACTTACCATACATGACATTTGTTTACACATTACATGATTTACATTTAACAATAGACATGGTTTACACATAAACATTTGACAATTGGTTTAAACAAGATAATTTTTGGTGGTTTGTTTGGGTAAGTGATTTAAGTAACGAGGCGTGTGTAATATGATAAAAGCATGGTGGATACGCCGCTGGTACTTCCTATATATAAGTGCTTTTATGATATTACATATCGTAGCGTTATTTAAACCATTTCAAGTTAGACATATTACATTTGACACATATATCATATCTTCATGAAACATTGTTTTACAAACAACATATTTTATACAAACTCATTTTACTTGGTCATTTATTTATCTGTGCATCTTTCTTTTATATCATCTGATTTCTTATCACTGTTTGTATGATTTATAAAAGAAAACATTTTACCAGATTCATGACTAACTTTTGTTAAACATTTTCTATTAAACTTACAAGTCATGAATCCTATTTTAAATAAAACCTATGTATCTCACAGGCATTTTTATGCTGACGTACCTATTTTCACATGTGTTTTCAGGAATTGATGCATAGGATTGATCAAGATACACTTAGGCGGACTTGGGCCTTAGTGACAATAAAAGATGCAAGACTAGTTAATTATGTTATGTTTCTTTGTTTTTAAGACATTGTAACTTCTTTTAATCAATAAAACAAAATTTCAATTTCCATGTGTTATGAAACAATGATTCTGTTATAACACTCCCCGACGATTCCGCCGCGATTTGTTGTTTTACGCGGTAGGGGTGTGACAGAAGAGTTGGTATCAGAGCTCATGGTTATAGGGAATTAGGTTATTAGTAATGCTTTGACCTAGTCTATAACCTTTCTAGGACCCTAAAGCAAGATTCTTGTGTTTAGATCTTAAAACAATACCGTCACCTATCCTTAGGCGACAACCACAACAAGAACACAAATTTCTAATCCGCTTCGAAAACCAATCATCTGTTCTAGGATGATTAATTACTAGGTTTTGAACCCTCTAAGTTTTCAAAATCTCGTCAAAGTTGGGTCGTATAATGTGAACACGTGCAATCTGGAAGGGTGGATGCCTGTACTCTGAGTTTTCTGTCTAAGGCTAGAGTGTTTGTACAAATCCACATAATCGAACCAGTCACTCTTACCTGGGAACTCTTGGGGTGAGTGTCCACTTATAGGCTAAAGCATGTCTTCGCGATACGTTAATATGACCCGATTACTTTGATTAGTCATCGTCTCATTTGTTTGCCTTAGGTAACAAACGAATGATCTCAATTTTCATGTGTTGTCATTCTGTTTTGATTATCCGATAACCTTTCACTTGTTTCCTCCTATGTCTTTCATTTCCTCCATAATGTCTCTTCATCGCAGCAACACTCAGATGTCCGAGCAGGCTACTAAGATTGCCCAGCGAATAGGCGAAGTAATCCAGAAGACTGCTGAATTAGTTGTTGCCATGTCTCGTCTCCATGATGAAGCCACCCGAGAAGCCTCAAAGGAAGCAGAAGCCAAGCCTTCGAAAAGGTCAAAGAAGCGTAAAGCTTCAAGGAATCCTCCAGCCGTTGCACCAAAACAGGTAGTACCTAGCCAGGTGGCAGCACCACCCGCCAAGAAGCCTTACAACGGAACTGCACCCCTGTGCAACCAATGTAACCTTCGTCATCATGCCAGTGTAAAGTGCTGCAAATGCCTAATTTGTAGATTTATAGGTCATACAACTAGGGTTTGCCGAGCTGCTCCATGGTGCAACCGATGCAACCGTCATCATCCGAATCACATACCCTGCTTCAAATGTACCCACTGTGGACGATGGGGACATTTGGTCGACGTGTGCCGCTTTGCTATCCAAGACAAAGATGTTGCAAATCTTGCTGCTGCTTTGAATTAGTTTAATTTTGTTGCTTTTGTTTCCTTTGTTTTTCTTGAACTCTGGAACAATGTGTTTAGTTTATAAATAAATCATTGTTCGCAATTCTGATGTGCAAGTGTAGTTACATGTGTGTATGGCATTCCCCTATAATACCTACAACAAGGAACTGTGTTCTTTACAAACTACTCTTGTAGTTCTCCCATTCAAGTGATCGCTCATAATTTCCTCGAAAATTCTAAGTACTCATTTCATTCTAAGAAACGAAGTACAGAAAATAAAGTGACATTATGAGTAATCGTGCTTTTTGCACATCTGTGCCTTTAAACCTTGGTTAGACAACTAAGGGTATTTCCGATCTCATACCCATATCATTACATTCTAGTTTCCATAACAACAATACATAATATATGCTTTTCAAAAACAACCTTCATGATTTCAAAAAAATTTTATATAGTTTGAAAACATTTTTAACATAGTATATTTACTTAACATATCAAGTGCATAATTTCAAAAGCATCATCCATGTTTTCAAAAACCTTATACATAATTTCAAAAAAATCCATTCATCTAGCATGATTTTAAAACCTTTTATGAATATACTTATCTAATACACCTACTTTATGATTTCAAAAGTATTATGTAAGGTTTCAAAAACATTAAACACAATTCTAAAAGAACCCCATGCATAGTTTTCAAAAAACATTTTTCTCATACATTAACTTAACCTTCAAATTCTGCTTAATATGTCGCCTTGGCATATCTAGCGCCTCAACTTCATGAGCTTCTACCTCGTGCATCGACTTAAGCACGTCTAGTGCAAGGTTTTGAAACGCCTCCCGCTTTTCAAATCCCAAAATCCATATGGATCTCTTATCTTCACAATTAGATCCTCGTGGATGTTTATTGCTCAAATCGGAGTCCTTAATTGAATTTCTTGTATGCCCCAATACGTACATTACGATTCAATAAGGACAAAGCCAAATTCCTATTAAGATCTTCCTATTTTCATAGTTAGATTCTTAAAAATGTTTAAAGTGCCAAATGAAATCCACGGATTGGATTCCTGGTGTGATTTGAAGACTCGTGTGCACAAATTAACAAACAAATTAACAAAATGATAACAAATTGAGGATCAAGTTAAACAATTTTGTGATTATATGATTATATGTTATGTGTTTTCTTTTGTGTTTTTATTTTCGTTATCCAAATCCTCGTAGAATCTTCCATATCTTCATGTGAGAGATTCACAGTAGGATATCCAAAGGTACTACCTTAAATCCTTAATGGGCTTCTACGTAATAGTTAAGACCCTTGGATCATATAGTACCATTCCATAATTCAAAAGAGACCCCTTGAGTTGTCTAGTCAAAAAGACTGATTCAGAATCTGGTTAAGAATGACATGTGATGATATAGCTGAACAAACTCCTTGGTAGTCTATTTAAAGAGATCATTTATTGATTTAATTAAAAGGACCCTATGGTGGTCTAGTCACAATCATCACAGGTTCGTTCATTGTTTTCTTCCCCTACACATTATAAGATGCACTGTGTGGACTATGCAAGGAATTATGTAATTATGGATGCATACATAATTATTAAATTCAGTGCACGGAAACCACAGTAAGATTTATCATGTGTAAGAACCGATAGTAGCAAAAATAACGAAACGTGAACAATGTAATGGAGGTACGGTGGACCCACCAATGTCGCTTCATATACTTGTATATAAGTGTCCCTTTTACATTGCAAGCATGATGTTATTTAAAGTTACTAGAAGTTCAGAACCCTAACCAGTGTTGTTTTATCTTTTCGACTTCATATTTCAAGCTCTCACAAGTTTCCTCTAAATAAATTTCGGGATGAAATTTCCAGAAGTAGGGGAGACTGTGACACCTGTGCCTCCACGGCCATCAAACAAATACCAAATCAATGAAATATTGTATTTCATACTTGGGATTTGTATAAATATGTGTATCATTTGCACATATCAATTCTTGTTCGATTTCGAGCTCTAAATCGCTTTCTGGGAAGTTATACGCGAAATGATGCGTAAATGTAATCAGTTTAATGCGACAAACACTCCGGAATAGTGAAATGGGCTTAACATACCTTAAATAACCTTTACATAACTTAGAAATAAGTTTTGGAAGGTTTGGTGTGTCGAAATCAAGATTATTCGCTTACAGGGACTAATTTCGACAAACTGCGAAAGTATGCTGATTTGTACTGTAACAAACATTCCAGAACTTGATCATAAGTTAAACATGCCCTAAATATCCTTTACATATCTTAGAAATAGGCTTTGAGGTGTTTGGTGCACAAAAATAAACTTATTTGATCAACAGGGACTAAAAGCGTCAAAAAGTGCATAAGTTTGCATTTTCGAGCATATCTTACGTTCTGAATATACCCGTACACCCAAAAATTTATGTAATCATTAAAATATTTTATTTTAGTGATTGGCATGAGAAAATTCCATTCGTCGCGTAATTTGGATCGTTTTTCGCGTCAGTTCGTGTTTCACCGTAATTAACCGAACAACGCAACCGTACGACCAAACGAACCGACATCCGAGATATTTTTTTGAGAATGTTTTATGTTCCCTATACTTTAAATTCATTTTAGAGCCTTGAAATGGGGTTAACGGGGCTTAAACGTGTCAAAAATACATCGAAAACCAAGATTTACAACTTCAGGGACCTAAACTGCAAATCTGCCAGACATGGGCTCAGGAGGGGCGCGTAAGACTTCCTTGAATCTTACGCGGGGCGCGAGAGACCCCCAGACCTGCAAAAATCAGTTTCGAGCTTGATCCAGCTGTTCCCATGATTTGCAAATGGTTTTAATAAGTCTATGGGCTTGTTTTGAGGCTCCCATGGTATTTCAAAACAATGGGCACACTTGTAAGGCCAAGATCAAACTCGTTTATCGATGAACGATCCTAAGGTTATTGATTTTCTATAAATACCCAACCCCACTTCATTCCAAACCCACACATGATCTGATTTTATGCTCTAAGTTGAAGTTTTATGCTTCATACCTGAGTATTTAGATCAAGATCTTCCTAGCTTGGACCTCTTGTAAGTTTCTTTCATGCTTTTATGCGTTTTTAAGCGTAAAAGTCAAACAATGTTTGGCTTTCTGCTTTGACCAGTCAATGGTCAACACGAAGTTCGTTTGAACTTCGCAACGTGAGCGTAATAACGATGGTTATAGTCCCTTGTGACTATACCTAATGATTACCACGTTGATTAGGCGTAGTGACGAGTCATAGTTTCGGTCAAAATACGCGTTTATGCGTATTTTGCAACCAAACTATTCTTGGGTATCAAAACCCTTTGTTTTGATATCAAACTTGTTTCTAACTTCGTTAAACATATTTTAACATGTTTAACTCGTCACTTTAGGTTTAGTGCTTATATAGGGTCGTAAGATAAGCGGTCTAAACAACCGCTTAGACTTTCGAACCCGACCCGTTTGGTCGATCTTTAAGATCTGACCAAACATATTTTATGACCATAGTTGTATAGGGAATAACCTTCCGAGGTTATACCTTATGGTCACTTCGTTTAGTTAGTTGTATGATAGGTAATATATATGCCTTAGGAAAATGACCAAAATGCCCTTTTTACGCATAAATTCATTTTAAGCATATGTAACCTAAATTTTTACATCTAAACTGATTAGGTAACATTATTAGACATGTTAAGGCATATAATACTTGTCATAAGACTAGTTAGGCGCTCCAAACGCGTTTTATGCGAACGACGCGTTAAAGTAGGGTAAGCTACCTAAACGGGTCGTAATGGGTCATAAGCACTTAGGATAGGTTTCGTTTTAGAATGTAGGCTTTGTTAAACCATATTACATGAGTTCCTATACTCATTTGGTTTACGAAACCTCATTCTATCCGATCTTCCGATTTAGGTCTGGTTTATTAACATAGTTACCTATATTAGGAGCCGTTTGATTCCGTAATCCCTCTAGCTTTGCTTGGTTGTTATTCAAGACTTCTAAGCACCCTCAAGTGAGTACATAGACCCCTCTTTTACTGTTTTCAAACTGTTTTGGGGTGGAACACATGTGCCTACTTGTTACTTTCGTGCTTTTCATGTTTTCATAACATATACTTGCTATGTTCATTAGTACACATATAGTAGATGATTTTATCCATGTTTTTGCTATGTATGTTTTATTAACATGCTAGTACATTGATTTATTAAACACACTTGTTTCATATGTTCATTTCAGCACATGTACACATTGTTTTACATCATATTTCATGCTATGTATGTTCATTTATTGTATACATAGTACATTGTTTTACATCATATTTCATGCTATGTATGTTCATTTATTGTATACATAGTACATTGTTTTACATCATATTCATGCTAGGTATGTTCATTTTGCATACTTAGTACATTATTTTCATAAAACATGCTTACATTTTGGTATGACATTTGGTTTGTTTAAATGGGACAAAAATACATTCATTAACATTGATCACGCCGCTTGGTAGTAAGTAATGGTACCATAGGAATTGACAACTCCCGTTCCTGAAATCCTAGGTTTGTTTGGGTGGAAGGAATGACTGAATCCAATATACATAGTTTAGATAGACCTTTAACTTCGTTTAAGGGTTTGTCGTCACAGTCGCAAGGCTTGGATGTATGCATTTTTACATTACCGCATAGATGTTTGTATCAGTAAGGCATGCATTTATTTTACAAAACATAACTTTTGATTTATTCAAATACTTTGTTTTGTGCATTTTTACATATGGTTTAAGTAGTCACTTTTTACTTACCATACATAACATTTGTTTACACATTACATGATTTACATTTAACAATAGACATGGTTTACACATAAACATTTGACAATTGGTTTAAACAAGACAATTTTTGGTGGTTTGTTTGGGTAAGTGATTTAAGTAACGAGGCGTGTGTAATATGATAAAAGCGTGGTGGATACGCCGCTGGTACTTCCTATATATAAGTGCTTTTATGATATTACATATCGTAGCGTTATTTAAACCATTTCAAGTTAGACATATTACATTTGACACATATATCATATCTTCATGAAACATTGTTTTACAAACAACATATTTTATACAAACTCATTTTACTTGGTCATTTATTTATCTGTGCATCTTTCTTTTATATCATCTGATTTCTTATCATTGTTTGTATGATTTATAAAAGAAAACATTTTACAAGGTTCATGACTAACTTTTGTTAAACATTTTCTTTTAAACTTACAAGTCATGAATCCTATTTTAAATAAAACCTATGTATCTCACTAATGTATAATAAAATACACATATTTGTCCAGTGTGAAATATATAATTTTTGTATGGTTTTTATTTGTTTTTATTTAGTTTCCTGTTTGTTTTATATTATTTTATGTTTTGCCAGGTCCTGGTGCAAATGGAGGGAAAACGAGCAATAAAGAAATAACCAACCAGTTGGCCAGAGTAGGGCGCCAGTGACCGAATTAAAATTGCCGCTATTTTCCTTGATTGGTCCGAGCCCGCTATCTCTATGTTATAAGATGGCAATATAAATTATATAATATAAATAAATAAAAAATTTGCATCGTGAAATCAAAAGCAAAAAGAGAAAAAGAAAAAAAATCGACAAAAGACATTTCAGTGGACAAAAAGAAAAAAAAATAAATAAAAAATTAAAATAAGGGGAGACAATGACAGAAGTGGACAATTAGAACTAATAGAAAGTGGGGTTGATTGGATAATACAAAGGTAGTGGGAAAAAAAAAAGAAAGAAATCATGTTGCAACAAGGCTGGCACACCTTGAATTTTTTTTCCATTCGTTGAGGCCTAGTTGTGAAATTGAGTAGGAATAAATAAAGAATTATGATATACTATACCTACGGGGATATGCAGCAGATTTGGAAGGAATATATTATGGGGGAATGAGATTATTATTGGCAAAACCCACTGTTACCCATTATTCAAAAGGGGATCCATATTATATTTCTAAGAGGCTGCTACAAGTCACTAGTGGGCTTTGGAAAATAATATTAAACATAGTAAAGCCCTTTGAATCTGCCTGTTGAGTTTGAAAGACACAAAAAAAAACATACGAAATATCACAAGAAATCTCACATTTCCTTCGGGTGTGGATCACTTTGGACGATTTTGGAGCATCTTGGAGCTTTGCAAGGGTCTAGGAAGCTTCCGGTTCGAGTTTTAAGCTTCCGAGTTCGGTAAATATTCTTTTTTTTTCGGTTTCAATAAGCTTTGTATAATGTTTTCAGTAGTTTTTAAGATTTGTTCAAGTGTGTTATTGTATAATATGTGTAGCTAAACTTCTAAACTACCTGGGTTATGATGAACTGATGATTGTAATGTATATTTGACGTAATTTCAGTTATTTGATGTGATTTACATAACTTTATCTTGTAATTAATCTTGGTGTTGCATATTGGTGTATTTTGATTAATTATTTGTCGATAAATTCAGCGGTTTAAAAATGAAGAAATTCCCCTTAAACTTAGAATTTAATTTGATTCGTTTATCTTTTGATTTTCGGATTAAATATTGTGTTGAGAAATTGACCAAGTCTATTAATAATTAAAATCAATCTACTAAAACTTGTGTAACACCTGTGCCTCCATGGCCATCAAACAAATACCAAACCAATGAAATATTGTATTTCATACTTGGGATTTGTATAAATATGTGTATCAGTTGCACATATCAAATTTTGTTCAAATTCGAACTCTAAATCGCTTTCTGGAAGGTTATACTTGCACAGATGCGTATATATAACCAGTTTAATGCAACGAACACTCTGGAATAGTGAAATAAGCTTAACATACCTTAAATAACCTTTACATAACTTAGAAATAAGTTTCGAAGGCTTTGGTATGGCAAAAACAAGTTAATTCGCTTACAGGGACTAAACTTGACAAACTGCGAAAGTATGCCAATTTGAACTGTAACAGATATTTCGGAACATGACCATAAGTTAAACACACCTTAAATACCCTTTATATAGCTTAGAAATAGGCTTTGAGGGGTTCGGTGTGCTAAAATAAACTTTTGGCTCATTCAGGGACTAAAAGTGTCAAAAAGTGCACAAGTTTGCATTTTCGCGCATAACTTACGTTCTGAATACATCCGGACATCCAAAAATTTATGTAAGCACTAAAATATTTTATTTTAGTGTTTGGCATAAGAAAAATCCATTCGTCGCGTCATTTGGATCGTTTTTCGCGCTTATGCGCATTCCGTCGTAATTAAGCGAACATCGCGATCGTACGGCCAAACGAACCGACATCCGACATATTTTTGAGCACATTTTAAGTTCCCTATACTTTAACTTCATTTTAGAGCTTTGAAATGGGGTTAACGGGCCTTAAACGTGTCAGAAATGCCTTATATGCACTGCAGGGACCAAAACTGTAATTCTGCCAAACTTGTATGCTTACGATGCGCAGGCACTTTTCCCCTATGATACGCAAGGGGTCTGCAGACCAGATGCAGTGTTTCTAACAGCCTGTTTCCAGCTGTTTTAACCACACCCACACATTCATACATGCCTAGTCAGCTGATAAGGATCATATTTAGCCACCATAACTTTCCCACAAGTGTACGCACATGATTCAATCACGTTATTCCATGAAACGATCTTAACGGTGGACCGAAAACTATATATACCCATCCACCCCCATTGCATAAACCACTAGAATCTGATCTTAAAGACTCTAAGTTGAAACCATTGTTTCATACCTGAGTTATTTCGATCTAGATTAGCATTCGGGGACCCTTCGTAAGTATTCTTTCGTTCTTTTATTGCTTTCGAGTCCGAAAGTCAAACTTTGTTTGACTTTCAGCGTTGACCAGTTATGGTCAATGCGAAGTTCGTTTGAACTTCGCAACGTGATTGTAATCACGATGGTTATAGTCCCTTGGGACTATGCCTACTGATTACCACGTTGTCTAGGGTCGTAAGGGTAAGCGATCTAATAAATCGCTTATACCTTCGAACCCGACCCAGTTTGGTCGATCATTCGGATCCGACCAAATACATTAGGTGACCATAGTGTATAGGGAATAACCTTCCGAGGTTATACCTTATGGTCACATCGTTTAAGTAGTTGTATGATAGGTAGTTTATATGCCTTAGGTAAATTACCAGAATACCCTTTTCATGTATAATTGGTAATTTAGCATATGTAACCTAAACTTTTGTCACATAACTGATTATGCAACATGTTTAGGCATATAACACTTGTCATAGGACTAGTTAGGCGGTCCGAACGCGTTTCACGCGAACGACGCGTTAAAGTAGCATAAGCTACCTAAACGGGTCGTAATGGGTCGTAAACGTTTAGGTTAAGTTTCGTTTTAGTATGTAGGGTTTGTTAAACCATATTACACGAGTTTCCATACTCGTTTGGTTTACGAAACCTCATTCTATCCGATCTTCCGATTTAGGTCCGGTTTATTAACATAGTTACCTATATTAGGTGCCGTTTGATTCCGAGATCTCTAGCATTACTGGGTGGTTATCTTTAGACATCTGAGCAATCTCAAGTGAGTACATAGACCCCTCTTTTACTGTTTTCCAAACTGTTTTGGGGTGGAACACATGTGCCTACTTGTTACTTTCGTGCTTTCCTGTTTTCACATCATATACCTGCTATGTTCATTAGTACATTATAGTACATCGTTTTACATTGACATTTTATGCTATGTATGTCCATTGCGTGCATACTTAGTACATCGTTTTACATTTACATTTTATGCTATGTATGTCCATTGCGTGCATACTTAGTACATCGTTTTCATCACATGCTTACATTTTGTTATGACATTTGGGTTGTTTACAATGGAACAATACATTCATTAACATTAGCTACGCCGTTCGTTAGTAGGTAGTGGTACCATAGGAATTGACAACTCCCGTTCCGGACATCCTGGGTATGGGGATGAAAGGAATGACCGAATTCGATATACATAATTTAGATAAACCTTTAAGTTGTTTAAGGGTTTATCGCCGCAGTCTCAAGGCTTGGATGTATGCATTTTCACAACACCGCATAGATGTTCGTATCAGTATAGCATGCATTTCCACAAAACATAGCTTTGATTTAAACCAAGTTTTACTTCAATACTTTGTTCTTGTGCATATGGTTTAGTTGATACATTTCACTAGCCATACATATCATTTTGTTTACATATTACATGATTTACATTGATCATGCATTTCCACAAAACATAGCTTTGATTTAAACCAAGTTTTACTTCAATACTATGTTCTTGTGCATATGGTTTAGTTGATACATTTCACTAGCCATACATATCATTTTGTTTACATATTACATGATTTACATTGATCATGCATTTCCACAAAACATAGCTTTGATTTAAACCAAGTTTTACTTCAATACTATGTTCTTGTGCATTTCATCTATGGTTTAGTTGATGCATTTTCACTAGCCATACATATCATTTTGGTTACACATTACATGGTTTACATTTGACACATAAACACTTTTGACATTTGTTATACATTACATGATTTACATTTTGACATAAACATTTTAACATATTATTTCAATACATTTGGAAGTTGGTTTAAACATAGACATCTTACATTGTTGGTTTGGTTTGAGTAAGTGATTAAGTAACGAGGCGTGTGTAATATGATACAAGCATGGTGGATACGCCGCTGGTACTTCCTATATATAAGTGTTTGTATGGTATTACATATCGTAGCGTTATTTGAGTCATTTCAGTTTATGACATATAACATTTTATACAAATAACATACTTTTCACAATACATTGTTTTACAAACAACTTAACTTATACAAACTCATTTTACATGGTTATTCATTTAACCATACATTATTCTCTTATTTATACGTATCATCTGAACTTATTGTTTTTCAAATGATTTACAAAGACAAAGCAAATTACAAGGTTCATGACTAAACATTTTCTTAAACAGAAGTCATGAATCTTATTTTCACAAAACCTATGTACTCGCCGGCATTTTTATGCTGACGTACCTATTTTCACATGTGTTTCAGGAAATGAAGTATAGGATTGATCAAGATACACTTAGGCGGACATGGGCCTTAGTGACAATAAAAGATGCAGACTAGTTATTTATGTTATGTTTCTTTGATTATCAAGACATTGTAACTCTTTTACCCAATAAAACAGTATTTCAATTTCCATGTGTTATGAAATAATGATTCTGTTACAACACTCCCCGATGTTTCCGCCATGTTTTGTTGTTTTACGTGGTCGGGGTGTGACAGAAAAGTTGGTATCAGAGCTCATGGTTATAGGGAATTAGGTTATTAGTAATACTTTGACCTAGTCTATAACCTTTCTAGGACCCTAACGCGAGTTTACTTGCGTTTAGTCATAAAACAATACTGTCACCTATCCTTGGGCGACAACCACAACAAGAACATAAAATTCAAAACCGCTTTGAAAACTAATCATCTGTTCTAGGATGATTGATTACTAGGTTTTGAACCCTCTATTGTAAGGTTTTGAACTCTCTATTATATGGTTTTGAACCCCTTTGAATTTTCAAAACCTCGTCAAGGTTTTGGGTTTTAAATAATGTGAACACGTGCAAACTGGAAGGGTGAATGCCTGTATTCTGGGTTTTCTGTCTAGGCAAGCACTTCGTATACATCTCATCAGACGCGAGACCAGTTGTGCTTACCTGGGAATTCTTGGGATGAGTGTTCACTTATAGGCGAGCATGTCTTCGCGATACATTATTTTTTACCCATTTACTTTGATTTGTCATCATCTCATTTGTTTGCCTTAGGTAACAAACAAATGATCACAATTTTCATTCGTTACCATTCTGTATTGATTATCCAATAACCTTTCACTCGTTTCTTCCTATGTCTTTCATTTTCTTCTAGAATGTCTATTCCTCTCAGCACTGGTCAAATGTCCGAGCGAACAGCCAAGTTTGTCCAGCAAATAGGCGAAGTGATTCAGAAGACTGTGGATCTAGGCATTGCCATGGCTCGTCTCAACAATGAAGCCTCTCGTCTCGACAATGAAGCCACTCAAGAGCCACCAAAGGAAGCAAAAGTCAAGCCAGCACCAAAATCAAGGAAGCGTAAGGCTTCAAGGAAACCCGCAACGGTTACACCTAATCAAGCGGGACCTAGCCATGTGGCAAGGCCACCAGCTAGGAAGCCATACAATGGAACTTCACCCTTGTGCAACAAATGTAACCTTTATCATCATGCTATGGTGAAGTGCCGTGAATGCCAAATTTATGGACGTAAAGGTCATACAGCAAAAGTTTGTGTTGCAGCAGTACCAAATCAAACAGGACCCATCCGGGTGGCAACACAACCTGCTAAGAAGCAATACAAGGGAACAGCACCAATATGCAACAAATGTAATGCACACCACTTAGCTCACCTACAGTGTCGTTTGTGTGCATCATGTGGGCGAATTGGTCACCTAGCAAGTGCTTGTCGATTCACCCCAAATCAAAGTGGTCCAAACCAACCACAAGCCAACTCTGCTCAAGCTCGTTTCTCACCAGGGTCTTGCTACAACTGTGGCGATACGAGCCATTTCAGGAACAACTGCCCGAAGATTGTCAGTGCAAATCCAACCCTTGGATGAGCATTTGGCCGAACAAAGGATGTTGCTGTCTTATGCCTTTGTTTCTTTTGTTTTCAAGTAATGTGAAACAATATGTCTTGTTCATAAATAAAAGTTGTTGTTCGCAATTCTGATATACAAGTATAGTTACATGTGTGTATGACTTTTCCTATAATACCTACATCAAGGAACTATGTTCCTTACAAACTACTCTTGTGATTCTCTCTTTCAAATGATCGCTCATGATTCCCCCAAAAATTTTAAGTACTCGTTTCATTCTAAGAAACGAAGTACATGAAATAAAGAGAAATTATGAGTAATCGTGCTTTTTACACATCTGTACCTTTGAATCCTTGGTTGGATAACTAAGGATATTTTCAAATCTCATACCCATTACGTTTTGATTTTTCAACATATACAGTACAAGTATTTCAAAAACAATCTTCATGATCTCAAAACATTTCATATAGTTTGAAAACAATTTTTCTAAATGCATTGTCTATGTTATTACAAAAACATTGGCCATGTTATCAAAACCAACCTTCATAATTTCAAAAATGTTTCATATAGTCTGAAGACAATATTAACACAGTATATTTTCTTATCAAGTGCATGATTTCAAAAGCATCATTCATGTTTTCCAAAAACCTTATACATAATTTCAAAAATTCATCTCGCATGATTTTAAAACATTTTTATAAATATATTTACCTAGTACACCTACTTTATGATTTCAAAAGTATTATATATAAGGTTTCAAAAACGTTAAACACATTTTTCTTAAAAGAACCCCATGCATAGTTTTCAAAAATATTTTCCTCATACATTGACTTAACTTTCAAATTTCGCTTCATATGTCGCCTTGGCATATCTGGCATCTCAACTTCATAAGCATTTTTACTTCATGTTTTGACATAAGCACGTCCAGTGCAAGGTTTCAAAATATCTTCAACTTCTAAAATCCATATGGGATCTTTTTATCTTCACATTTAGACCCTTGTGGATGATCATCATTCAAATCAGAGTCCTTAATTGGATTCCTGTTGCACCTGAATTCGAACATTTCGGTTCCTTATAATCGAAATCGAAATTCTCTTTTAAAAATCTTTCTATCTTTATAGATAGATTCTTGTAAATGTTTAAAGTGCCAAATGAAATCCACGAGATGGATTCCTATTGTACTTTAAATACATGTACTCTGTTAGCAGAACAAACTTCTAGTTAAACAATTTTGTGGTTATGTGACTATGTGTTTATTCATCTTATGTTTTCTTTTATGCATTTTTGTGTTTTTAATACTCTGGATATTGGTTATCCAAATCCTCGCATGATCTTTCATATCTCCATATGAGGGATTCGTAGCAGGATATTCAAAAGGTACTACCTTCAATCCTTAATGGGCTTCTATGTAATAGTTAAGACCCTTGGATTATATAAGTACCGCTCCATGTTTCATAAGAGATCCTTTTAGTGGTCTAGTCTAAAAGATTGATTCACAATTTGGTTAAAGAACGACATCTAGTGATGTAGCTGAACAGACTCCTTGATAGTCTATTTAGATCATTTATTGATTTAATTAAAAGGACTCTATGGCGGTCTAGTCACACTCATCACAGGATTGTTCATTTGGTTTTCCCCTACACATTATAAAATAGACTGTGTGAACTGTGCAAGGAATTGTCTGATTATGGACGCGTACATAATTATGAAATTTAGTGCATAGAAACCCAGTAAGATTTGTTATGTGTAAAAACCGATAGTGACAACAATAACAAAATGAGAACAATGTAATGGAGGTATGGTGGACGCACCAATGACGCTTCATATACTTGTATATAAGTGTCCCTCTTACATTGCAAGCATAATGTTATTAAGGTTACTAGAAGTTCAGAACCCTAACCAATGTTGTTCGATCTTTTCAACTTCATGTTTTAAATTCTCACAAGTTTCCTCTAAATAAATTTCGGGACGAAATTTCCTAAAGTAGGGGAGACTGTAACACCTGTGCCTCCATGGCCATCAAACAAATACCAAACCAATGAAATATTGTATTTCATACTTGGGATTTGTATAAATATGTGTATCAGTTGCACATATCAAATTTTGTTCAAATTCGAACTCTAAATCGCTTTCTAGAAGGTTATACTTGCACAGATGCGTAAATATAACCAGTTTAATGCAACGAACACTCCGGAATAGTGAAATAAGCTTAAAATACCTTAAATAACCTTTACATAACTTAGAAATAAGTTTCGAAGGCTTTGGTATGGCAAAAATAAGTTAATTCGCTTACAGGGACTAAACTTGACAAACTGCGAAAGTATGCCAATTTGAACTGTAACAGATATTCCGGAACATGAACATAAGTTAAAAACACCTTAAATATCCTTTATATAGCTTAGAAATAGGCTTTGAGGGGTTCGGTGTGCTAAAATAAACTTTTGGCTCATTCAGGGACTAAAAGTGTCAAAAAGTGCACAAGTTTGAATTTTCGCGCATAACTTACGTTCTGAATACATCCGGACATCCAAAAATTTATGTAAGCACTAAAATATTTTATTTTAGTGTTTGGCATAAGAAAAATCCATTCGTCGCGTCATTTGGATCGTTTTTCGCGCTTATGCGCATTCCGTCGTAATTAAGCGAACATCGCGATCGTACGGCCAAACGAACCGACATCCGACATATTTTTGAGCACATTTTAAGTTCCCTATACTTTAACTTCATTTTAGAGCTTTGAAATGGGGTTAACGGGCCTTAAACGTGTCAGAAATGCCTTATATGCACTGCAGGGACCAAAACTGTAATTCTGCCAAACTTGTATGCTTACGATGCGCAGGCACTTTTCCCCTACGATGCGCAAGGGGTCTGCAGACCAGATGCAGTGTTTCTAACAGCCTGTTTCCAGCTGTTTTAACCACACCCACACATTCATACATGCCTAGTCAGCTGATAAGGATCATATTTAGCCACCATAACTTTCCCACAAGTGTACGCACATGATTCAATCACGTTATTCCATGAAACGATCTTAACGGTGGACCGAAAACTATATATACCCATCCACCCCCATTGCATAAACCACTAGAATCTGATCTTAAAGACTCTAAGTTGAAACCATTGTTTCATACCTGAGTTATTTCGATCTAGATTAGCATTCGGGGACCCTTCGTAAGTATTCTTTCGTTCTTTTATTGCTTTCGAGTCCGAAAGTCAAACTTTGTTTGACTTTCAGCGTTGACCAGTTATGGTCAATGCGAAGTTCGTTTGAACTTCGCAACGTGATTGTAATCACGATGGTTATAGTCCCTTGGGACTATGCCTACTGATTACCACGTTGTCTAGGGTCGTAAGGGTAAGCGATCTAATAAATCGCTTATACCTTCGAACCCGACCCAGTTTGGTCGATCATTCGGATCCGACCAAATACATTAGGTGACCATAGTGTATAGGGAATAACCTTCCGAGGTTATACCTTATGGTCACATCGTTTAAGTAGTTGTATGATAGGTAGTTTATATGCCTTAGGTAAATTACCAGAATACCCTTTTCATGTATAATTGGTAATTTAGCATATGTAACCTAAACTTTTGTCACATAACTGATTATGCAACATGTTTAGGCATATAACACTTGTCATAGGACTAGTTAGGCGGTCCGAACGCGTTTCACGCGAACGACGCGTTAAAGTAGCATAAGCTACCTAAACGGGTCGTAATGGGTCGTAAACGTTTAGGTTAAGTTTCGTTTTAGTATGTAGGGTTTGTTAAACCATATTACACGAGTTTCCATACTCGTTTGGTTTACGAAACCTCATTCTATCCGATCTTCCGATTTAGGTCCGGTTTATTAACATAGTTACCTATATTAGGTGCCGTTTGATTCCGAGATCTCTAGCATTACTGGGTGGTTATCTTTAGACATCTGAGCAATCTCAAGTGAGTACATAGACCCCTCTTTTACTGTTTTCCAAACTGTTTTGGGGTGGAACACATGTGCCTACTTGTTACTTTCGTGCTTTCCTGTTTTCACATCATATACCTGCTATGTTCATTAGTACATTATAGTACATCGTTTTACATTGACATTTTATGCTATGTATGTCCATTGCGTGCATACTTAGTACATCGTTTTACATTTACATTTTATGCTATGTATGTCCATTGCGTGCATACTTAGTACATCGTTTTCATCACATGCTTACATTTTGTTATGACATTTGGGTTGTTTACAATGGAACAATACATTCATTAACATTAGCTACGCCGTTCGTTAGTAGGTAGTGGTACCATAGGAATTGACAACTCCCGTTCCGGACATCCTGGGCATGGGGATGAAAGAAATGACCGAATTCGATATACATAATTTAGATAAACCTTTAAGTTGTTTAAGGGTTTATCGCCGCAGTCTCAAGGCTTGGATGTATGCATTTTCACAACACCGCATAGATGTTCGTATCAGTATAGCATGCATTTCCACAAAACATAGCTTTGATTTAAACCAAGTTTTACTTCAATACTTTGTTCTTGTGCATATGGTTTAGTTGATACATTTCACTAGCCATACATATCATTTTGTTTACATATTACATGATTTACATTGATCATGCATTTCCACAAAACATAGCTTTGATTTAAACCAAGTTTTACTTCAATACTATGTTCTTGTGCATATGGTTTAGTTGATACATTTCACTAGCCATACATATCATTTTGTTTACATATTACATGATTTACATTGATCATGCATTTCCACAAAACATAGCTTTGATTTAAACCAAGTTTTACTTCAATACTATGTTCTTGTGCATTTCATCTATGGTTTAGTTGATGCATTTTCACTAGCCATACATATCATTTTGGTTACACATTACATGGTTTACATTTGACACATAAACACTTTTGACATTTGTTATACATTACATGATTTACATTTTGACATAAACATTTTAACATATTATTTCAATACATTTGGAAGTTGGTTTAAACATAGACATCTTACATTGTTGGTTTGGTTTGAGTAAGTGATTAAGTAATGAGGCGTGTGTAATATGATACAAGCATGGTGGATACGCCGCTGGTACTTCCTATATATAAGTGTTTGTATGGTATTACATATCGTAGCGTTATTTGAATCATTTCAGTTTATGACATATAACATTTTATACAAATAACATACTTTTCACAATACATTGTTTTACAAACAACTTAACTTATACAAACTCATTTTACATGGTTATTCATTTAACCATGCATTATTCTCTTATTTATACGTATCATCTGAACTTATTGTTTTTCAAATGATTTACAAAGACAAAGCAAATTACAAGGTTCATGACTAAACATTTTCTTAAACAGAAGTCATGAATCTTATTTTCACAAAACCTATGTACTCGCCGGCATTTTTATGCTGACGTACCTATTTTCACATGTGTTTCAGGAAATGAAGTATAGGATTGATCAAGATACACTTAGGCGGACATGGGCCTTAGTGAGAAATTGACCTTAAACTTAGAATTTAATTTGATTCGTTTATCTTTTGATTTTCGGATTAAATATTGTGTTGAGAAATTGACCAAGTCTATTAATAATTAAAATCAATCTACTAAAACTTGCATCCTCATCTTATGACTCGAAAGACGATTAGGGTGAGCTAGGTTATTAGCTAATCATTGGTGGGTAGATTGGGTGACCGATAGCTCGGGCTCGTTTATTACATCGTGGTTAAGGTTTCCTAGAATTTTAATTTTCAAAGATTTGTTTGCTTTGCGAGTTTTAAAGATCTTCTCACAACTTAGTCTCTGAGGTCCCAAAGGTCGGATACTCGTGGGATTTGGTATCGATAGCTCGAGCCGGTTCGTTCTAGCACTTCACATTTCGTCTTAATCTTTTGTTTAATACATCTCTAACGGGGGGTTAATCGAGGGAAAAAGATATTTAACCGTTATAATTGTCAAATTAGCATTGCATGATTCTAGGGATTCAATACCCAGGTAGTCCTTTTTCATACATATTTGATTACACTTTGTTTCTGCATTTGTTACACTTTGTTTCTGTAATTGTTATACTTTGTTTGTTTATTTGTTTCACTGTGTTTTTGTATTTATTTTACTTTGCTTGTTTTATTTTCTATAATTAATTAAGTTATCATTTAAATCAAAAATCAGTTTAAATCAAACTATAAAATTTAACTTTATATTCGATAGAGGTTCATTATCTAAAGTTTGCATATAGTGTCCACGGATTGATATCCGGTCTTGCCATCTACACTACACCGCGACCGGTGCACTTGCCGTTTATGTGTGGTTTAGTTAGCAATTCCATTTTTAAAACTTGTAAGAAATTTATAAACGTATAAGCAACATCCACATCAAACTTTTTACACACAAAGGCTTTTAAATAACACGTTTCATACAACATTAAAGTCTTTGGATAAAAAAACAGGCTGCTAGCGATACATCAAGTTTTTGGCGCCGTTGCCGGGGACACTGGCAATTTAGAGAACGACCCGAGTCGTCTATTTAGTTGTTTACTTGCTTTCTTAGAATTTCATTACCTTTAGGTGCCTTTTGCTTGCAATTTGTGCCTTTAGGGTTAGATTTGCTTTAGTAATTTTATCGTTGTGTGTACCACACTCGTTCACAAGGGCTACCTTTAATTGTTGTTTCGTCTGAGCCCGAGCGAGAGTTTCACGAGCGCCTTTGCATTTTCCGAGATAGTCAGGCACACATGGCTGAAAACGATCCCCCACCAAGGAGAGTCGTAGCAGACTACGCCCGACCAAGCACGGAAAATGGTCGATCCAGTATCTCTCGACCCGCTATTGAAGCTAATAGGTGGCAGATTCCACCTCAGATCATCTCGATGGTTACAAATGCAATCCAGTTCCATGGATTACCTTCTGAGGACCCTAATGTCCATCTTTCTCGCTTTTCAGCTATCTGCGATACGTTTTAGGAACAAGGTGTCAGCGAGGACGCATGTAAACTGCGTCTATTCCCATTCTCACTTGCTGATAGAGCCCATGCATGGTTAGAATCCCTTCCTGCGGGATCCATCACCACCTGGGCCGGTATGAAAGAGAAATTCTTAGGCAAATACTTTCCTCCTTCCAAAACCTCTCGTCTGAGGAGCATGATTCAAGAGTTTCGCCAAAAAGAAGGAGAGTCTTTTTACGAGACATGGGAGCGTTTCAAGGAGCTGTTACTCAAGTGTCCGCACCATGGATTCGAAGATTGGCCTCTAGTTGAGAAGTTCTATCATGGAGTGACGCCCGCCACAAGGAATATGCTGAACACTACAGCTGGAGGTAATCTGATGACCGCCAAAACACCAGAAGAATGCACTGAGATGTTCGAAGACATAGCAATGAGTAGTTACGAGTTTCCTGATTCTAGAAATTCGTCCGCTACACATAGAGGAGTGCATAAGGTCGATGATACCACTATGATGCAATCACAGATTGACGCCCGGAAGAAAAAGCTGAATGATATGGAGCTGAAGAAGGAGCAGTTGTGCGAGATATGCACTGGGAGGCATGACACGACCGCGTGTCCTATTGCCCCTATAGAGTCACCAGAGCAGGTAGAGTTCATAGGCAACCGAAATCAGAACAATTTCGGAGGTGGTTACAATTCAAATTGGAGGAACCACCCGAACTTTAGCTGGAAGAACAACAACCCACCGGGTTTTCAGCCGCGTCAGAGTTTGTTTCAAGACGCAGGAGCAGGACCGAGTTCAGGAACGAATAACCCGACGATAGAGGAGATGTTGAAGCAAAGCCATGAGGCGTTATCCAAGCAGACGCAGTTACTTACACAGTTCATCACACAACAGGATACTCGACATCAGGAGACACAGTTGAGGTTCATGGAGCATGAGACCTTCATGAAAAATCAGAGCACTGCACTGCAGAAATTGGAAAGGACAGTTGGTTCGCTGGCTGATCAGCTGAACCAGAGACCTCAAGGTAGTCTCCCTAGTAACACTGTCGGAAATCCAAACGCCACTGCAAAGGCTGTTACCACGAGGAGCGGAATAGGAGCTGTTAAGATCGAACAGGTAGATGATGAAGACCCAGAGGTCGATGAGGAAATTGAGATGGAGACTCCTGCTGGCAATGTGCAACCTAGGCTGCGCCCAGCAAGTACAGCACAGCCTAGTGGATCTCCAGGAGAGAAGAAAGAACCAGAGAAGGAACCAGTGAGGGTATATAAACCGACACCCCCTTATCCTGGTAGGTTACTAAGAGGAAAAGATGCAGAGCAGTATGGTCAATTCATAGAAATGCTGAAGAAACTGCATGTGAATATTCCATTCGTTGAGGCTTTGGCAAAGATGCCAAAGTATGCGAAGTTTTTGAAAGATCTTCTTACAAATAAGAAGAAATTAGAAGATCTTTCCACTGTCACCCTGAGTGAGGAGTGTTCTGCTGTCTTGCAGAACAAGCTTCCAAAGAAAATGACTGATCCTGGTAGCTTTACCATCCCATGTCTGATTGGGAATCTCATTGTCAGTAATGCGCTTGCAGACCTAGGAGCTAGCATAAATCTCATGCCCTATTCCATATTTGCTAAGCTCAACCTAGGAGAACCTTCCCCTACGCGCATGAGTATTCAACTCGTCGATCGATCAGTAAAGTATCCGAGAGGAATTGTGGAGAACCTGTTGGTGAAAGTCGACAAGTTCGTATTCCCAGTTGACTTTGTCATACTCGACATGGATGAAGATTCTGAAATCCCACTGATTTTAGGTCGTCCATTCCTTGCCACTGCACGAGCAGTCATTGACGTATACGATGGCAAGTTGACTCTTCGTGTCGATAAGGATGAAGTCACTTTTGATATCCAATAATCTATGAAGCACACCCATAAGCATGATGACACTCTCTACTTTGTTGATACTCTTATGTCACAAGTAGGTAGCATTCTCAGCGAGATTTGTGGGAAAGACAAGTCTGATACGCATGATGTGACTATGGATGATCAGGAGAGTGATATCACTGAGTTGGATGTTGAACAGGATCCTTTACCGCAGGCTACCTTTAGGAATGAGGTGTTTGAAGTTATCAAGGAAGAAGAAATCCCAAAGGAGAGGCCGTCTGTTGAGGTACCTCCACCCCTGGAGTTGAAAGAATTGCCGTCTCATCTGGAGTAAGCATTTTTGGGCGAAGGATCTCAGTTACCCGTCATCATTTTTGCTGGATTGACGGAGGAGGAGAAGAAGAAACTGATGAGTGTCCTGAAAGATCATAGGCAGGCAATAGCGTGGAAGCTGATGGATATAAAGGGTATTAACCCTTCGTTTTGTACGCACAAGATCTTGATGGAAGAAGAGTTCAAGCCGGTGGTTCAGCCTCAGAGAAGGCTAAACCCTAATATGCAGGATGTTGTAAAGAAAGAGGTAATCAAGTTGCTAGATGCAGGACTGATTTACCTAATTTCGGACTCTGCATGGGTGAGTCCCATCCAGGTGGTCCCCAAGAAGGGGGGAATGACAGTAATCGTCAATGCCAAGAATGAATTAATACCCACCAGGACCGTCACCGGCTGGAGAGTTTGCATAGATTATCGCAAACTGAACGATGCCACATGAAAGGATCACTTTCCTTTACCATTTATTGATCAGATGTTGGAGCGACTATCAGGACAGCAGTTCTACTGCTTTCTTGATGGATTCTCAGGTTACTTCTAGATCCCTATTGCACTAGAGGATCAGGAAAAGACCACATTTACATGTCCTTTTGGCACATTCGCGTATCGACACATGCCATTTGGGTTATGTAACGCTCCAGCCACATTTCAGCGATGTATGGTGGCAATCTTTCATGAGTTGATCGAGGATTCCATGGAGGTATTTATAGATGACTTTTCTGTATTTGGAAGTTCTTTCGATCAATGTCTGCGTAATCTTGAGCGTGTACTTACTCGATGTGAGGAGACGAACCTGATGCTTAACTAGGAAAAGTGTCATTTCATGGTTCGAGAAGGAATTGTGCTGGGGCACAAGATTTCACAAGCGGGGCTTGAGGTTGATCAAGCCAAAGTTGATGTTATTTCCAAGCTCCCGCTGCCTACTTCTGTGAAATCGATAAGGAGTTTCTTGGGTCATGCGGGATTCTATCGCCGTTTCATCCGCGACTTTTCGAAGATTGCTCGCCCTATGACCCAGCTGTTAGAGAAGGATAGGCCGTTCGTATTCGATGATAAATGTTTGCAAGCCTTCGAGTTGATTAAAGAGAGGTTAGTGAGTGCTCCCATTCTGATTTCTCCAGATTGGAGCCTACCTTTTGAGATCATGTGCGATGCCAGCAACTTTGCCGTTGGGGCCGTTTTAGGGCAGCGTAGGGAAAAACACTTTCATCCCATTTACTACGCTAGTAAAACCCTAAACGACGCCCAAGAGAATTATACCACAGCAGAAAAGGAGTTGCTAGCAGTCGTATTCGCATGTGATAAATTCCGGTCTTATCTTGTACTGTCAAAGACCATTATTTTCATGGATCACGCGGCTCTTAGGTACTTATTTACGAAGAAGGATGCAAAGCCTAGGCTTATTCGATGGATTTTGCTGCTTCAAGAGTTTGATCTAGAAATTAAGGACAAAAAGGGGGCTGAAAATGTTGCAGCAGATCATCTGTCACGAGTGGAAAACCCCGAGTTAGAGAGAACTCGGAAGGAGAGAATAGGGGATGACTTTCCCCATGAGGTTTTGATGTTTTTGAAAGCCAGTGATGAAGGCTTTCCCTGGTTTGCTGATCTAGCAAATTACTTGTCTACAGGTGACCTTGTGAAGAGCATGACGTATCAGCAAAAGAAGAAATTCTTTGCGGATGTCAAGCACTACATTTGGGAGGATCTGTACTTGTTTCGGATCGGTGCAGACCAGGTTATCAGGAGATGTGTGTTTGGTTCCGAGTCTCGTAATATTCTACGACATTGTCATGAGGGACCGACTGGAGGCCATTATGGTGCGACTTACACTGCCAAAAGAGTGTTTGACGCTGGTTTCTATTGGCCGACCATCTTTAGAGACGCACATGAGTTTGTGAGAAGTTGTGATGCCTGTCAGAGGACAGGAAGAATCTCATCTCGTAATGAGATGCCCCAGAACCCCATTCAGGTGGTTGAAATCTTTGATATTTGGGGCATCGATTTTATGGGCCCGTTCCCTATGTCAAGGGGGAACCGATACATCCTAGTCGCAGTGGATTATGTTTCTAAATGGGTAGAGGCGGAGGCCTTGCCTAAAAACGACGCTAGGGTTGTTGTGAGATTCTTGAAGAAATTGTTTGCTAGGTTCGGAACACCAAAGTCCTTGATATCTGATCGAGGAACCCACTTCTGCAATGCACAGATGGAGAAGGTCTTGAAACGCTATGGGGTAACCCATCGGCTTTCAACAGCCTATCATCCCCAAACAAGTGGGCAGGTGGAAAATTCGAACAGTGGAATTAAAAGAATCTTGGAGAAAACTGTCGGAAACAGTCGCATTGATTGGTCCGAAAAGTTAGATGATGCACTATGGGCTTTCCGTACTGCGTACCGGACACCTATTGGGACCACACCCTTTAGATTAGTTTATGGGAAAGCGTGTCATCTACCGATCGAGCTAGAGCATCGTGCATATTGGGCATTGGAGGCAGTCAATCTGGACTTGCCTGCTGCAGGTAAAAACCGGTTTCTTCAGATTCACGAGTTAGAGGAATTACGCGATGAGGCGTACGAGAAGTCGTGGGCATATAAAGAGAGAACTAAAGCGTTGCACGACAAACACTTGAAACAGGTGAAAGAGTTCAAGTGTGGGGAAAAGGTATTGCTATACAATTCCCGGTTGAAGTTGTTCCCTGGAAAGTTGAGATCACGTTGGAGTGGATCGTATGTGGTTACACAGGTATTTCCGTACGGAACAATTGAAGTTGAAAATGAGGACGGTCAGAGGTTTAAAGTAAATGGACATCGTTTGAAACATTTTGTCGAAGGACTGACCGAGGACAGAGAGGAGGAGGTGATGGACCTCCCTGTTATGAGCACGTAAAACGAGGTAAGTTTAGGGGTAGTGTAAATAATAATAATAATATTAATAATTTTGTAAATAATAAAATAATAAACATATTAATAATAATAAATAAAAAAAATAATAATAATAAATAATTTCAGTTTTACGCCTAGGTTTGTTTGTTGTGTCATGTGCAGGTTTGTTTAATCCGCCCGTACTCAATCTCCATTCGGGTGGAAATCTCAGAACTGCAATTTTGTGGAAAAGCAACCAAGGTATAAAAAGGCGACCGTGAAGGAAATGCTATACGGTCATATTCAAGTTTGGTTTAGGAACATACATAGCTGGCACAGATTATCATCATAACCAGCTAAGTCCTTTCCAATTTGTCTTTAGTATTTTATTTCTTAATTATCTTAGTGTTTTTAAGTCGGTTTCCATCCTACATTGTGGGCAATGTAAGATTTAAGTGTGGGGATGGGAAACTATCGTTTAAGTCATTAAAAAAAATTTAAATAAAAAAAATAATAAATATATAAAAAAAATTGTATAATTATTGTTTTATTTTTGTGCATTTTTTACTTATTTTTATCTAATAATTATACATATGAGAAAAATTAAAGTGTTTTTCATAAATAGAAATTTTTTCTAATTATTCATAAATTTGCATCTTAAATACACACCCAATTTCAGTGAGTTTTGAGCCTTTCTAAAGCATTCATCATATGCTTAAGACTTCATTTGATTGAGTGTGACGCATAATAGTATACATTTCAGAACTTGTCTTGAATATACTTGTTGAATTCATTAACTATAAAATTGTATAAAAATGATAGAGGCAATAAGATATGTGTTAAAAGAAAAAAAAAACCAAAAATATTATCCAATAGAAAACCAAGTTGAGCCTTTTCCTTTTTCGTTTGTTGTAAACCAACCATATTAAACCATTTAAGCCTTTTTGTTTTACCTTTTCAACCCATGTGTGAATTCCGGTTTAGTATAATTTTCCTTTCATAGGAATTTAGTTTGGTCTTTTACCGGCAGACCTTAAAGAACTGGATATGCATTCATTCGATTTAAATTTGCTTTGTTGTTTACAATTCGCGAAACCAAGATTACCTACGGAGCTTAGAGAGAGAATATTTCATTTAAGCAAAGAAGTTAGAAAAAAGTGGCGACAACAAGAACAAACGCCACCATTTTGTGGGACATCCAAAAGTGCTATGAAAAGAAGAGCAAAACGATACGACAAATGCATGGGATGTGGAAACTGGTCTCACACAGGAAGATGTAGAAAAAATCAAATTGAATCCCAATATGAATATACGCTTCTAATAAGAATGGGGGCTATTAGGCTCGATGCTGAACGATCCATTAGAGTTGGAAGTAATGTTCACTACAGGATACATGAAGATTTGATCCACATCTTGGATAAAACCGGTCTTGACGATCTGACCTTAAAAGAGTCACTTGGTTTGTGAATATGTGTAATAAAAAAAATAAATAAAAAATAATAATAATAAAAAGAGAGAAAAAAATATATTTATATATTGTGTGAGGTTTGCTAGGATAATTTGCTAGACCGGATTGAAACACTTCACCCAGTAAATAGCCATATTTTCCTACCTTTAAACCCTAGCCAAGTTACAACCCACAATAAAAGTCCTCTTGATTTATATGATTTTTATATGTTAATTGGTAAAGATGAGATTTCATTACAAGCTTATGATAATGTTACTATATGGCCCGGCTTTTGAGTGATCACAGAAAATTACTAGTGCACCATTCACTAGTTTAAGCAAGTGAGCCGAGGAGAGTAAAGATGCAAGTAAGTGAGTAATTAAAGATAAAACTCTATTTTTGAAAAATCACATTTAGTTTTCTCATCTCTATCATTATTAGCTAATTTTAAATCATTTATGTACATTAAAGTGTGTTTAATTTTCCATTGTAAATAATCGATTTAAATTTCAGTATGTACAGTTGTATTGGGATTTTCCTTAGGGACAAGCAAAAGATTAAGTGTGGGGATATTTGATGTATAATAAAATACACATATTTGTCCAGTGTGAAATATATAATTTTTGTATGGTTTTTATTTGTTTTTATTTAGTTTCCTGTTTGTTTTATATTATTTTGTGTTTTGCCAGGTCCTGGTGCAAATGGAGCGAAAACGAGCAATAAAGAAATAACCAACCAGTTGGCCAGAGTAGGGCGCCAGTGACCGAATTAAAATTGCCGCTATTTTCCTTGATTGGTCCGAGCCCGCTATCTCTATGTTATAAGATGGCAATATAAATTATATAATATAAATAAATAAAAAATTTGCATCGTGAAATCAAAAGCAAAAAGAGAAAAAGAAAAAAAAAATCGACAAAAGACATTTCAGTGGACAAAAAGAAAAAAAAAATAAATAAAAAATTAAAATAAGGGGAGACAATGACAGAAGTGGACAATTAGAACTAATAGAAAGTGGGGTTGATTGGATAATACAAAGGTAGTGGAAAAATAAAAAAAATAATAATAAAAAAAAAAGAAATCATGTTGCAACAAGGCTGGCACACCTTGAATTTTTTTTCCATTCGTTGAGGCCTAGTTGTGAAATTGAGTGGGAATAAATAAAGAATTATGATATACTATACCTATGGGGATATGCAGCAGATTTGGAAGGAATATATTAAGGGGGAATGAGATTATTATTGGCAAAACCCACTGTTACCCATTATTCAAAAGGGGATCCATATTATATTTCTAAGAGGCTGCTACAAGTCACTAGTGGGCTTTGGAAAATAATATTAAACATAGTAAAGCCCTTTGAATCTGCCTATAAATAGCAGCCAATGTTGAGTTTGAAAGACACAAAAAAAAACATACGAAATATCACAAGAAATCTCACATTTCCTTCGGGTGTGGATCACTTTGGACGATTTTGGAGCATCTTGGAGCTTTGCAAGGGTCTAGGAAGCTTCTGGTTCGAGTTTTAAGCTTCCGGGTTCGGTAAATATTCGTTTTTTTTTCGGTTTCAATAAGCTTTGTATAATGTTTTCAGTAGTTTTTAAGCTTTGTTCAAGTGTGTTATTGTATAATATGTGTAGCTAAACTTCTAAACTACCTGGGTTATGATGAACTGATGATTGTAATGTATATTTGACGTAATTTCAGTTATATGATGTGATTTACATAACTTTATCTTGTAATTAATCTTGGTGTTGCATATCGGTGTATTTTGATTAATTATTTGTCGATAAATTCAGCGGTTTAAACATGAAGAAATTCCCCTTAAACTTAGAATTTAATTTGATTCGTTTATCTTTTGATTTTCGGATTAAATATTGTGTTGAGAAATTGACCAAGTCTATTAATAATTAAAATCAATCTACTAAAACTTGCATCCTCATCTTATGACTCGAAAGACGATTAGGGTGAGCTAGGTTATTAGCTAATCATTGGTGGGTAGATTGGGTGACCGATAGCTCGGGCTCGTTTATTACATCGTGGTTAAGGTTTCCTAGAATTTTAATTTTCAAAGATTTGTTTGCTTTGCGAGTTTTAAAGATCTTCTCACAACTTAGTCTCTGAGGTCCCAAAGGTCGGATACTCGTGGGATTTGGTATCGATAGCTCGAGCCGGTTCGTTCTAGCACTTCACATTTCGTCTTAATCTTTTGTTTAATACATCTCTAACGGGGGGTTAATCGAGGGAAAAAGATATTTAACCGTTATTATTGTCAAATTAGCATTGCATGATTCTAGGGATTCAATACCCAGGTAGTTCTTTTTTCATACATATTTGATTACACTTTGTTTCTGCATTTGTTACACTTTGTTTCTGTAATTGTTATACTTTGTTTGTTTATTTGTTTCACTGTGTTTTTGTATTTATTTTACTTTGCTTGTTTTATTTTCTATAATTAATTAAGTTATCATTTAAATCAAAAATCAGTTTAAATCAAACTATAAAATTTAACTTTATATTCGATAGAGGTTCATTATCTAAAGTTTGCATATAGTGTCCATGGATTGATATCCGGTCTTGCCATCTACACTACACCGCGACCGGTGCACTTGCCGTTTATGTGTGGTTTAGTTAGCAATTCCATTTTTAAAACTTGTAAGAAATTTATAAACGCATAAGCAACGTCCACATCAAGCTTTTTACACACCAAGGCTTTTAAATAACACGTTTCATACAACATTAAAGTCTTTGGATAAAAAAACAGGCTGCTAGCGATACATCACTCACAGACATTTTTATGCTGACGTACCTATTTTCACATGTGTTTTCATGAATTGATGCATAGGATTGATCAAGATACACTTAGGCGGACTTGGGCCTTAGTGACAATAAAAGATGCAAGACTAGTTAATTATGTTATGTTTCTTTGTTTTTAAGACATTGTAACTTCTTTTAATCAATATACACTTAGGCGGACTTGGGCCTTAGTGACAATAAAAGATGCAAGACTAGTTAATTATGTTATGTTTCTTTGTTTTTAAGACATTGTAACTTCTTTTAATCAATAAAACAAAATTTCAATTTCCATGTGTTATGAAACAATGATTCTGTTACAACCCTCCCCGACGATTCCACCGCGATTTGTTGTTTTATGCGGTCGGGGTGGGACAAGTGTGGTAAAAAGTTTTGAAAATAGAAAACCAAGTAATGATTTTGCAAAAGCCTTTGGTAGAAATAGCACCACTCGCCCCACGGTGGGCGCCAAATTGTTTTGGTCAAAAATTACCGAAGCAATTAAGTGATCAAATTAGTTAAGTGAGGTAGTGTGCTAGAAGTATTTGAAAAATATGTGCTGATTAAGTTGTTAACAAAAAACAGTTTTCAGGATACGGCTCAGGATATCGAGCTGTATCTATGATCAAACAATGAGCAAAAAGGTAAAGGGTGACACGAGATGTACGAGGAAAGCCCTTGATCAATCTAGATCGCCGGCACAAAACCTCGGGAGCTGACAATCGTAGCTGCCTTGTTCTTCTTATTACTACAAATATCAGGATACAGTGCAGGATATGATACGGATCGACTAGGTGTTACAATGCGATTTGAATACAAGTGTGAGTGTTTGTGAGTGATTGCAGCTAGTAGAGAGCAAGAGTGTTCGAGAGATTGTGTGTGCCCTTATCTGATCCGATCAATCATATTTATAGTAAAAGAAAGCTAACTAACTAGCCTATAATTCCGGGATAAAATGAATATTCCCTTTGTGAACGTTGTAGTCCACATCTTCCGGCTTCAACGTTCCTATTCCAACAGATTAGCCCGAGTCTTAGGGAGAAGAAGTCCACTTGAACGTTATAGACCTGCTTCATTAATCTGCACGTGAATTAATTAGTCACTACCAGGATACTGTATCAAGATGTTACCAATATCCTGATCCGGTATCCTGATCACAACAAAAGAAACATAGTCAGAATATTATTTAGGATATGTAAGCAGAAAACTACCCATAACAATTACAATCTTTCCAATTTATTCTTTTTAGTGTCTTAAACACCCACAATTCTTTCATTTTGTTAATTATTTCACCGACCCTTTACAGTTGACTTTTCAAGGTCAAACTGGCGTTTCTTAATTATCATGGAAGTAATTAAGTACATGATTGTACTTCTTTCCATTCATGCTTACATACAAGGACTTTAATACATCCTTTCAGTACTTCTTGCAAATCTTACCCTTCCCGTCCATACTTAAGTTGTTGTTCGGGTCGTAGCCCGTCATTCATTTTGACCCGCAAGAGTCATTTAGTAATATATATCTATCACGTGAATTGCTAAAAGCTTATTTCTTTCAACTAAGGTTTCTTACTACTACAATAACTTTCATCGGTTTTACCTACATAGTAAATCAAATACTTCTTGCTAATTTCACTATTACTTGCTTAATAAGTATCTCTTACTTCGTTTAACTATTCAGAATCCAATTGTAAAATACATTATGACCATATGTCTATCAACTACTCATTTCTAGCATATCCCTCTCTAGTCGAGCTATAAGCCCCTACTTAAAAGAAAACATTAACTTTGTACATACCTTGCGCGAATCAAAACCTTTGACTCGTTATCCATAACTTATGATGGTCATTTCTTTCCAATTGTGACATTGCGTGTGTGACAACTCGTACTCTTGACCCTAGTGACCGTAAAGGGTTACATATCTTAAAATATTTTTTTATTATTAGTTGAGATGATATAAACTAGCAGCGAGTGAAACACGTTTAACCGACACCTTCGGTCGAGCCGTATCGATTTAACATATATATATATATATATATATATATATATATATATATATATATATATATATATATATATATATATATATTTAATGGATATATATTCCAAATCTACGTGAAACGAAATTCATATATAACTACTAAGTGATTTTTTTAGTCGATATATTAGCAAGACTCGTGATGTCAAACGGGTTTGTATACGTAATACGGGCCACTAACCCACCTAACCTACCCAAACCCAAGGTATTTAAAAACCTTGTTATCTTTAGTTCCTCGTTTTCTCATCTCCATCGTAACCCTAGCCCCCATTACACTTTTTCTTTCTCTGCACAAAATACACACACATACCTAAATATCTAGAGAGAGAGAGTGGGGTAGATTAAACCTCTGGGCGAGTGGATAGCCAACCACCACTTCGGCAGTTCCAATCGATGACCGACAACGTCACGGGAGGCCTTGGGAGGATGAGCGATATCAGGGGTGGAGGTGATAGGAGACGGGTGAGGCCTGGCGGCGCAGTAGAGAGATGGAAGCCAGTGGGTCTTCGACCACCCACACCCGTCACGCCGGGCCGGTGGAAATGGTGGTTAGGTATTGGGTGGCAGCCGACGTAGGTATGTCGGAGAGGTGGTTCCGGTGAGTGTCGCATAACCGGGGTTTCGGCTGCACCTGTAACGGCGGCGACGTTCTCGAGACACCGGAAACGAATGACCACGGGTGGCGGTTAGGGTGGAGGCTGCACCTCCGACGACTCAGCGCTCTGGCGAGCCTCGTTTTGCGTGTGTGGGTCACATGTAAAGGTATTCTCTTGCTTCAACAGCTTCATTTGCGATTCACTTTATTCATTCTTATTCAGCTTCAAAGTTCAACTTGAGTTAATATTAATAGTGATTAGTGATGCTTGTTGAGTTGAAATGGTTGGATAGGTATTGGGTTGTTTGGACACAACTCTAGCTGGTCAACCTTGGTCAACACGCGGGTCCCGGTCAAAGCTGGCCGACTGTTAGTCAACGGCTCAGACCCGATCAACACAGTCAACAGACGGTCAAAGGCAGCATACTGGGTGTCACGCAGGATACCTTTTTCGTGTCGGTGTGAACAATTCATACGAGTAGGTAACGATGAGCACAAAGTATATTCATTGAGTTTGTATATTAATATCCTGTAATGTAATGTAATAATTAAACGTGAAACGAGCTTTAGAGAATCCGACCCGATTAGTAAAATTGTATAATAGCTATGATATGTGGATTATAAACAAGGTGTTCGGTTGTAATTAGACTTGTACGTGTCTATATGTGAACATATGTGTAATTATAAACATGCGATAGCGACTTGCGATAGTGACTTGAACTTTGGATAATGAGAAAATTATCGACAACTTGTGTTGTCAGGTTTTGTCATATAAACAGAGGAAACTCTGTCCGATTTTCGTAAGAAACCATAAGATAATTCATGTGTTTTAAGATTCACGAAAGCATATTGAGACTTAATTGATTTTATAAAATAAATAAAAAGTATATATTTATTTTCGATGACACTTACGAATCACGAAACAAGTTTTAAATATTAAACTTGGCACTTATCTATCTCGAACGATTTTTATAAAGATATAAACAATTATCTATATCATTTCGAATGGTTTAACGTAACTATAATATAATGATAATATCATTCGGGATATATGACCATATTATCTAAATCAAATAAAATGAGTACTTATTGTAACAATTATAAGTGATACGCAAAGGCGTGTCCTTGACTTATTATTTGGCAATGTGTATCATATGTTTATTAGATATACCTTATGCCGTTTAATATATATAGATATACTTTACGAGAACCTGGATAAGTTTACTTTATTTAAATTGACTGTTTATATGTATGTCTAGTGTTTGGAAAACATATTAATATATTATTCGGTTTTACAATGTGTGCTATCCTAATACAAACACGCACTTCCTTATACGTTAACACGATTTTAAGAATATATATGTTTAAATATATATTTAATCACTTGGGAACTAGGTCGTTTCTTAAGGGTTCGTACATATACAAGATATGTGTGGGATTAAACGAACATAGGATAACTGTTGCATCACTGTAATAACCTTGTCATCGGGTCGCACGTTTAGCGATTCGGTAGGGCTCGATCACACATGAAAAAAATTTACACTAGTATTGGTTACTTATGATGTGCAAATATTATTAGGGATGTCTTGGTGATTAGTTGCATGTTATGCCGGTTAGTGTCGTTGACACAATACTTTTGGATATAACATACCAAGCAATCTAAGGTGAGTTCATTTCTTTTGAGCATGCGTCCCGGTGGTTGGGACAGTCAAATGGGTATTCCTGAGAGGAATAAGTCTTTTGGGGTAAAAACTGGAATGTCTGATAATACACTCTTTCCTATCACTTTAAGTCCCATCATATACCGAATTAGTTACCTGAGAGGTAACGGGGTATTAGTTGATAGCGCTATTAGGCTTGGCAACCTCACACCGTACCTGAGAGGACGGGCGTGAACTAATGACCTTAATCATGACCAATGCTTAGATAGGGGGCATTGGGGACGGGCAAAACAATCTGGAGCCATCTTGTACGGTACTCGAGTTATTATCAACATTACTTTCGGAATTGTTATTAAACTAGACTAAACACTTGGTAACCAAACGTTTTCATAAAACTGTGAACTCACCAGCGTTGTCTGATACACTTGTTTGCATGCTCGCAGGGTATAGATATGTGGAATGTGGAACTTGCTGTCTGGAAAGTTAGAGTGGTCATGGGTCGAGACACATGGAAACACGAGACGAGTCTGATAACTTCCATACGATTGGATTACGAAATACATAACTAATGATTTATGCTTCCGCTGAAAACGTTGAGTTATACTTTATGAAATGTAACACTTTATCTTAATGAATGAAAGTTTATATTTAAAATCTTGTATTCAATGTGATTGGTCGCTAGATCCTGGTACGTCACACGCCTCGCAGGGGTTTCCGCTTGGGGTATTTTTTTGGGGTGTGACAGCGTGTCCAAACGTTATGCTTACCTATAAGTATAAAACTTAACAAATGAAAACATTAAATTTCGGGTTTTTAAAAAAAAGGGCGATCACCATCTGACTCGCATGACCCATTTATCCTTTCAACCATTCTTGCATACAATATATGAGCATAATTATATTCATATATTTACATATATATATATATATATATACGTTCAAAACATAACTTGAAAAAAAATATCCGTTTCTCAAAGAATATTTACTCGTTCGATCAGTAGTTACTTATAATTTTGAGCCTTTCATTCTTGTCATTCATTCTTACTTATTTGATTCGTACCTATTTACGAATTTCAAACTTTTTCATTCTATTATTCATTCTCTTCTATGTTTCGAGTCCGTCTCGCGGTTTCTAGCATATCATTCATGTCTTTCATTCCTTTCATGTTCCGAATCCGTCTCGAGGATTCTAACATATCATTCATACTTTCATTCCTTTCATATTTTGAATCCGTCTCGCGGATTCTAACATATCATTCATATCGCGGATTCTAACATAGCATTCATATCTTCATTCCTTTCATGTTTCGAATCCGTCTCGCGGATTCTAACATAGCATTCATATCTTTCATCCCTTTCATGTGTATTTGGTACTTTCAAATCCCTGAAAGCCTTACTTTTTCCTTCACCCTCACGTCCACCTACTACCTAATTCTAACGGACATACCTGTAACAATTATCACGGTCTCACGAACGTCATATGTTTCTTGTGTACTAGCCAGGTACACAATTCACATACTAGTTTCGTGTCTTCATGTAATCGTCACCTTATATTCGAAGAATTAGGTTTCGGCACGTGTGACATTTTCAAAACTTCATTACCATTCTAATATTTTTTTTTTTAAATTTTCCTTCACTTGATAGATTTTACCATTTCATGCGCCCACATGTTAAATTTACGTACCAGGGATCAATTTATCTTATTACATGCCTTGATGCCGGTCCTAGACCGCATTCATGGATCAGCCTCTCCAAGCAATTATGCTTACCTTACACATAACTTACTGTTAGTCTTCTTCAAATGCATATTTAAGTACATACTTACCTTTGCTTCCACTTTTAGATCTTGATCTAGTCTCGGACTGTACGGGTTCCTTGTCACAAGAGCACACAGGTTTGAGTTCAAGTATTTACCTCCTCATACTTGATTTCTCTCAAACCTTGGCTCTGATACCAACTTGAAATGCCCTAATTTACGTTTATTCTTATTAACGACGCAGCGGAAAACGAGCCTAAAAAATTCTTACTTTACTAAATACATTGCTTACATAAAGACTCAAATACAAAATGATTGACATTTACTAAAAGAATTAACTACTTTCATGATAAACAAAACTACATATGATACATAATCCAAACTAGGTGACCATTCTTCTCGTACAATCCTTGCTCCTTGACTCGATCTGCGCCCGCTTAACTTCGTTCATAATAGAGAAAATCTGTGTAATTCCCGTGGACATCATTTACAACTTAACCATTAGTCATCGACAACATCATACAACTTTATTATTATATAAATAAAAACGTATAACATTCAATAATATAAACTTAATTCATGTGGTCATCCTCTTAAATTCTCTTGTTCCAAGTTCGACTTCCATTCTTCACGAACCCGATGTTAACATACCTGCATTACATTCCAATCTCAAGACAATCATTAGTATACGTCAATACTCAAATCGTACGAAAACCGTTCCTACCTGCATTCATAGCAACTTACAACATACTTACATGCATCCCTACATTAATATATATATATATATATATATATATATATATATATATATATATATATATATATATATATATATATATATATATATATATAAATACTTTCGAGTTCTTGTCCAACACTTTTATTTTTAATAAACTTATACTAGCATGTCAGAATTCACGGGCTTCCATAATATAAACTTAAACACATTGTCATATGTACTTACTCGTTCCTAAACACATTTACCCTCGACTTTCCTTCTCTAACACGTAAGCAATCCATATTTATAATATTAGGAGAACCATGATATTCGTTCATAAACGAACCATCATTATAAACAGTGAAATAAAACAATCATTCGGAATATATAAGCGTTTACAATCGAAACAGGGTGGTTACACCTACAACTCATAAAAACATAAGTTGGAATAGTCATACGTAGTTTAAAACGTGTTTAAACAAGTTCGCATGACAAAACCGAACAAACAAACATTTTTCGATGAAACAGGTCACCGTCGCGTGGCGCGACGGCCCCTGCTCCTTGCTGTCGCGTGGCGCGACACCCCCTTTTTCCAGCGAGTTGCAGCTGCAAAGCTGCATGTTTCAGAATTTCATGATTTCACCGTAGCGAGCATAACTCTTTCAATTTTAGTCCGTTTAACACGATTCTTTTTCCTATGCATTCATAAATTTATTTTCTATCATGTGAGCTTGTAATATAACATTTGGACTAAGAGCAATCCTAACTTAAAGCCTTCGGCTTTACATACTTGTTTTCAACTATTTAACCCATACATATTTTTATTGCTAAAACTCGCATAACTTGGACATTCCACAACCAATCGATTCCAAACTTATTTCTATTGTTCAAAAAATATGGCTTTACATTATTAACTAAAAATCTTTACCCCGGGTGCTTAATCCTTACGTGCTTCATTATCATTACAACTTATGAACATTTATTGGACCCGTTCGTATTATTGTCAAACAACTCTTTTGTTAAAGGTCAAAAGCTAAGTCTTTTGACTATTAACCTAAGTTCTCATTCTTGATTAGCGCGCTTATAACCAATTCTACCCAATACCCGGTTACAATACCATAACCATTACTTAGGCATCAACCCGTCATATCAATACGACCTCATATTGTCCCGTTCGGTCTACTTAGCTAAAATCACCGATTTCATACAACCAAAACCATTTTTTTAACTTCAATCGTCATCATGCTTAATTAACTAAACGCTACCTTACTTAAACAAAATAAGAAGTGATTCCGAAAATCACTTACCTCGAGTGCCTGTTTTGTACATGCTTCCTCATATCCTTTCCGCTTGCCTTCTATGCTTTCCCATCTAAACATGATCCTACACTTTCATACCATCAAGGTTACTACTTCATTAGTATAAACACACATTCTAATATTGCATTCATTTCACATTCGTATTTTATTTTAACTTTACTCGTCAATTTCCAACATCACAAAGTATAAGCTAGAATCGCATCTTTTTATTCCCTACTCACATAGTAAAACACATATACACCCGTAAGGTCACATATACACACACAACATAATTAATTCTTTCAATAGTACTTATCTCATAATTCCACAACAAACAACATCATCATTCAAGATTAACTAATTAAACACTATCCATGAACCCGACATATATTTTTACTAGAAATCCACATACGTGTTCTCTTAAGCATTTCATCGAACACTTGGCGGGTTTCGCATTAATAGAGCACATTATACAACTAATTTATGCATCATTTTTCCCAAGTTCATACATAATTCATCCAACCTTTCTACCAACCGACAAAAATCATTCGCATATGTTCATCAAACACAACAAACACTACATTTCTTCAATTCATCTAACAAGTTTCTAACATACATAACATGGTGAAAAATCCTTGTCATGTTCACCATTCCACTAGTGGGTTTTCATTCTTGAACATTATTTTAACTGAAATTATGCTTACACATGCTTCCTAAGATAATACTTACACCTATTCATGCTCAATTTCACAAAATTTCGTGGATTGATCATAACCCACTTTATACAAAGATCATCAAATTCAAAATTACAACTTACCATATGTTTGTTAGGACTAGATAGTGAGAGATCTACATCCATGCAATGCTTTCCATTCGATTTTGGCTTTGATTTGGCTGAATTGTATTGTTGTTCTTGAGAGCTAGGGTTTTCACCCCTCTGCTCCTTCTCCTGGTCGATCTCACCACACGCACACTTAGTGTGTGTGATATTTTTATTTTATTTTCTATATAAACTTAAGCCCATTCTCCCAAATTAGTCCCTCATTTTTACTAATTCTCCCCCTTTTTGCCACAACTAAACCCCTACTACATAACTTATACTTTATCTATTTTTAAATAGAATATTTAATAAAAGTTAGTCAAACCGCCTTATACCATGTAATATGGGAATATACTAGAGAATTAGACATTTTGGGTTTTTGGGGCGTTACAAGACCCCACGTACCGGGTGGTTCCGGCTCATCTTTAATTAGGGGGTCGTCATTGCCAATTGGATATTTCATTGATTGATCAAGATTTAGGTACCTTTTGTCGGCCCCTAATTGAAGTGGTCGGCGGTTTTGCTTCTGTTTGACTAAGGTTTGATGGGATTTCATGAACGATTGTCCCAACACGAGGGGGGTATCATCTAGGATGATAAAGTCGGTTGGTACTACCGCTTGGCTTGTTTGAATTAAGACATCCTCAACCATTCCCGTGGCATTAATCGTTTTTCGGTTATAGAGAAAAATAGGAATTTTAAGAGGGGAAAAATCACTAGTACCAATTTTTTCGAAAATATAGTTTGGCATTATGTTAACGTAAAGATCTTTATCAATTAGCACGTTACTAACAAAGATGTTTTGAAAAAACATGGTACCGGTTTTATGTTCATTTCATGACATTCATCTTTTATTAGCGAAGTTTGATCATTTGTTAACGTTACGCTTACTAATTCTTCGATTTTAGTAAAAGTGTTTACCTTTTTTAAAAGCTTAGCATGTGAAGAAACCAAACAATGATTTTCAAAAGAAGGTTGTAAAACGTGAATTTCTGAAAAAGTTTGATCAAGTTTAAAATTGTTAGTTTTAGACTTACCTTCTTCTTGGTTTGGTTCATGCGTGAGTTTTTCATTTTGTTCTTCTATTTTTACCTCTTCAATTATTACCTCTTTACTACAAATAACCTCTTCTTTTTCTCGAGATCTCTTAATTAAGAGTACTAGATTTTTGAGACCTTGTATGACTCTTTCGGCTTCGGGAGTGATTGTTGGTGGTGTGTCGTAAGTTTCAAATGGATTGGCGTCCCAGTCAAAGTCTGACTTTGGAAACTCAAACCTTGGTTCTTCACAAATGGTGTATGAAGAACTTGGTGTGGTGGAGGTTGATGGTTTAAAAAGGTAACAATGTTGTACCGAGTGGGATTCACCGCAAATGGTACAATAAGGTTTCTCATAATCATCCTCAATGTAGTAGGTGTAGTCTTCTGAGTAGTAATTCATTGTATTGGAAGATACCCAGAATAATAATGAGCATCGGGATCAGAAACATAATTTAAAAATTTAACAGAATGTTGACCACAACCCCATGCTGAACTGGCACGGCCCCGTGGGCAGTTCTGTATCTGGGCGTTTAAAAAGTTTTTAAGAAAAATTTGCAGCACGAGGGCGTGTCCCAGTAACACGGCCCCGTGTTAACATACTGTAAACAGAAATTTTTTTAAAAACGAGCGAGCAGTTTGGAAAAATATGTTAGAATTTGATTAGGCCGCTAATTTTAAGCTTTCTTAAAATTTTTGTGTCCCCGGCAACGCCTCCAAAAACTTGACGTGCTTGCGGGTGTCTATAATTTTTAGTATATTTTTAACTCTTTTTACTTGCCGATTTAAGTTTTAAATTTATAAAACACGATATTTCACAATCACTCTACACACACGTTAGGGCAAGTGCACCCATCGCGGACGTAGTATAGTGATGGTAAGATACCGAGGTCGTCCAAGGACACAAGAGGTTTTAATACCGGCTTATTGTCAACGTCTAATCGAACCAAACTCTGAGAAAAGATTTTTAAAACTATAAAAAGAAATAAACTAAAAATCAAAAATAAAATAAAAGGAAAAATAGATAGACAAGAAAGAATCACTTGGTTCCGACTTATCTTTCACGTATCCTTTTAATGATTTCCGCACTTTGGGCATTTTAAGAGGTTATCTTAGTTATAGTAGTAGGCCCCTATTGTGAAGGCGACTTTACCCTCAACCTAGTGGTCTGAGTCAGCAGGGATACATACATATAGTCCCACTAGGTCGGATTATTGAAAGATAGTTAAGTAAGTTATTAATGCAAAAAGTGGTGGGCACCCTTCTAGGTAGCGATCACCCTCAACCCTTTGGTCTGCGTCAACAGGGATACAGTCATCGCAGGGTTGGTTTAAAGTTTTAATAGTAGTTTATAGATAAGGTATTCAAGCTTTTGGCACTCCTCCCGTGGTGGGTAATGCTCGCTCTGACTCATGAAGTGTTATTAAGCTTGAACCAGGTTCTCACAGGATCTATACACTAAATGAGACATAAAATTTACCCAACCACCCTTCTAACTCCCTTCCAGGAAATTAACACGCTTTATATAGACCGTAAAGACACGAACATGGGAATCAACAACATATGAAGAATGATTAGATAAATTTGCCTTCAATACAAAAAACTAGTTATTAAAGTCATTAATACATACCCAATTAAAAAGTTGCCAAATATTGGAAATCATAAAAGAAAATACATAAAAGATTTGTCTTCACCAATTGATGTAAGAGTTTAGCCAAGCATAAGCTTTGTTTGACAAAGACTCTTACTATCAATCTTGGATCCCGAGACTACTACACACACTCTAAATGATGGAAAATGGATGATGGTGTTGTAGTGGTAGTGGTAGTGGAGTGGTGGCAAGTGAGAGAGAAGTGGTTTGCTAAGGGATGGTTTGGAATGAAACCAAGCACCCCTATTTATAGCTGACATCAGAACCTCAACACAGCCCCGTGCCCACCTGACACGGCCCCGTGTTGGTCATTATCTCTTCTTCTTTAACTACAGTTGCAGGTCTTGTACTAACACAGCCCCGTGCCCATTGTACTTGCTTGTACTTGTTGTACTATCCAAGATTCTGCGAATCTGGGAGTTGACCACGGCCCCGTGTCTATTTGACACGACCCCGTGTTGACAGTCTGCTTCTGTGTGTCTTTTTCTTCATGGAATCTGGAGTTGGGCACAGGGCCCCGTGCTGAGCTGGCAAGGCCCCGTGCTGAGCTGGCACAGCCCCATGCTGAACTGGCACAACCCCATGTCAGCCTTCTGAATTATTGTTTTTGGTCTTGGGGTGAAGCTTGGAGAGTCGGTATGAAGTGTCAACTTCTCTTCTTTTGTATTTATGTTGGTTTTTGCCGTTATTTTGCTTCTTTTATGCGTTTAACCTCTTTTGACCCTGTAAATTAAAAAGAAACAAAGAAACATGTTTTTTTTCCAACATTAGTACCGAAAAAAGGGTTGATTTTACGCCGCATTTGATATAATTTATATGTTGCATTTTACGCATATCAAATACCCCCACACTTGAATCTTTGCTTGTGCTCAAGCAAAACTCTTTAATGTTATTTACACACCCAAATGGAATTGGTAGAGAAGAAATTTTCGGGTCTTGTTTGTAGAGTGTCGGGAATCCAAATCATACCCGAACGTTGCGATTTTTAGGCATCTTTCAACAACGTCAGGATCCTCTTCAGACGCCATAAGCACCACCAATCACAACAAATCCAAATGTGAAGCAACGTAAAAAGCCTCGATCGACGATCAAATTATGAAGTAATTTCCAGCAAAACACATTAACAATCATGTGTGTAAACTCTTCGAACGAATCAAATTTCTGGAAATTGTTAGTGAATTTGTTGGAAATCGGTTATTCATACCGCAAAAACGTTTAGATATGAAATCATTTGCGTATGAAATTGAGCGATTTGTGTGAGAATTGAACTAATTGATCAGCAAACCTTGCAGAGCAGTACTAGTGTAGCAGATTTGAGAAGGTTCCAGACGTAGAAGTTGCGATTTGAAAGCGAATTTTTGGATTATGGTGGATGTTTTTACATATACAGGTGGGGTGGTCGCAGGAAGAACGGGGTGGCGGCAGTTCGGAGTGAAGGGTGGGGTACGGTGGTGAAAGATGGATGGTGGTGGTGATGAAAGGTGGAGATGGTGGTGATGATGAAGAATGGAGAAGAAGAAGTGGGTGGGTAGGTGGGGGGTCTCACATAAATTATTTTGTTTTATAGTAAGAGTATTTTTGTCATTTCACATGCTCTTAACTGAGAAAACTAACTAATGTTAGGCCTAGGGACTATCCGGGAACGAAATTGCAAAAGTTGGGGACTATAGCTGTAATTTTAGAAAGTTAGGGACTAAAGGTGAAAATGGGCAAACAACAAGGACTATCCAGGCATTTAACTCTAATTATTAGTACTAAAAAGTATATATTTTGACAATATTACAAGAGAAGATGAGCATAATGAAAAAGATGAAGTTGAACAGGGTACACACGGGAGACTTTACGAAAAGAAATTGAGATAAAATCTCAAGAAGTTGAAATATATCTAGTTGCTAAAGATGGTACCTTTGGGTTCAATAAGTTTTCTGCTTTAAACAACGCATGAACAATAAATGTTATCAATAAAGAACAAGGGTAAATTACACTTTTCGTCCTTTATGTTTGTAGCGGGTTGTAATGGATAACCTTTAACTTCAATAATTACAGTCACAATCCTTTATTTGGAAAACGCATTACACCTTTCGTCCTTTAGCACTAACCAAGTTAAAATTTTCAGTTATGTCTATCCACTTAAGGGTATTCAGGTCATTTCATATTTTTATTTAAAATTTTCATTAATTAATAAACACCATCTTCCCCAATTCCCCAACCCTAACCCTAGAATACCTCCTCTTCATCCTCTCCAACCAACCTCTACCACGAATTCTTCCACTCGTGCTGCAGACATGAAACGAGTGTGTGACGGAATCCGACATGAGTGCCGAGAATCCGGCTCTGTGGCCCCCACTCTCCATAAGCTTCCATTTATTTTGGGGTAATAAAGTCCGGCTCATAGCAGTTGATCGAACACATTTAGAGCCTGAATATTCTTGAGGACAAGAGAAGCAATAAAGTCCAGTCTCGCAATCTCGGTCCGCTTCACAATCATCCCCTAACTTCAATTCATAATCATTCAAACTTTCAGTTGTTGTTGTTCAGATGTAACCCAACATCATCATAAGTTTACCATAATCATTCAAACTTTCTGGTATTAATTATTATTCAGAGTGAGTAATTATTATTCGTTTTTTAGTTTTGTTAGATTCTTGCAAAATATGACTTTTGTTGAGTTTACAATCAGCATTATAGGATGCTATGTTTTCAAATGTCAACATTTAGACAAACTTCTTTTGATTTTCTTTTCGGAATGCGAACACAATCGTACTAATTCCGTAAAGAATGATTTTGAAGAAAAGTGTATCAACTTCATCTTTCAGTATTGTTAGATTCTTGCAAAATGTAAGTTTTTCTAAGTCTTTACAACTAGATTTATAGAATGCTCTGTTTTCAAAGGCCTGATGATGGTATGTAGAGAGAAAATACAGGGGAGAGAGAGAGTGCACAGGGAAGAAGGGGAGATGATGATGATGATTGTTTATAGATTTATAATTTTTAAATTTTGATAATCTTTTTTTTTATATTAAATGACTGTTTTGCCCTCACATGGGTTGCACATGACCTACTTAACTAAAAGTTTTAACAAGGTTAGGGTCAAAGGACCTAAGGTGTTACAGGTCTTGCAAATAAAGGACTGTGACTGTAATTATTAAAATTAAAGGTCATCCATTGCAACCCGCTACAAACATAAAGGACGAAAAGTGTAATTTACCCAAAGAACAAAGAATGTAATATTTATTTTAAAATTTACATGTAGTTTAATTTGTTGCTGATAAATTTAATTGCTCTAGCCTAAGGGTGTAGGGAGTGGTTAGACACTTTGAATATGTAAACTTTTAAATCACCCAATTAAACAGTGCCACATCATTTTACCTATTGCTAAAAAACGTTGGCGGTGGTTAGACACTTTGAATAGGTAAACTATTTAAAAAAAAGGAAAAATGTGTGATTGGTTGAGATGGCATGGACCCCACCACACACCCCTCTCTCTCTCTCCCCTTCCCTCCCTCTCCCCGATTCGGTGAAGGTTCACCGCATGAAACCCACTTTGATCGGTAAACTTATGCTGGCATTGGTTTGCCACTTTAGTAAACCAAGTTTACCGCCCTTCACCGTACCCCCTTATACTATGACAATATTAAAAGTGATTGTGATGGAACACATGTTCAAGATGACTCAGTTGAATCCGACATATCATCAATTAAAATAACTAGTAATAAGACTCGCGCGCTTTGTGGCGTGGGTACCTCGCAAATATCGAACAGATTAGTCCAAGCGTTATGTGATGTGTTAACCATATGGAAACGCACGTTTTGACGTATCCGATTGAACTCAATGTATCCTATAGTTGCATTGCGATTGGATCAACAATCGAATTTATATCGTACAATCATAACGTATTATATGCGATCCGACTAACTCGAATTTATATCCTCAAGACAAAAACTCTTGAGGGGGTCAAAGTGACATTTACAAAGTTCATAAAAAGTTACGTGGTTAAAAATTGTATTTTCTAAACTTAAGGGCTAAGAAAGGGTAAAGATAAAATTTGATAAAGTTTTGGGGTAAGAAGGAAACTATAACAAAGTTGGGGCTAAAAAGAAAACTACCACAAGGTTGGGGTGTCAAAACCAAACTATTTGTAAAATGGAGTAGTAGTTTAGGGACTAAATTTGTCATTTTATAAAACTTTGAAGATGCAAAAGTCGAGGGGCTAAAATTGAAACATCCGTGAAAGTACGGGGGAGGAAGGCAAAGCCGGTGTCGTCAACACAAAAACTCTCGAGGGGGTCAAAGTGTCATTTACTAAGTTCATAAAAAGTTAAGTGGTTAAAAATTGCATTTTCTAAACCTAAGGGCTAAGAAATGGTAAAGATAAAATTTGATAAAGATTTGGGGTAAGAAGGAAACTATAACAAAGTTGGGGCTGAAAAGGAAACTACCACAAAGTTTGGGTGACAAAAGTGTAAAATAGAGTAGTAATTTAGGGACTAAATTTTCTATTCTATGAAACTTTGCAAGGGGCTAAAATTGCAACATCCGTAAAAATAGAGGAGGAGGAAGACAAAGCTGGTGGGGTTTCCATCGACTTTGTCTTTTAAGATGTAGTAGAATATTACCAATGCTTCAATCTACAACCAACCAAGAAGTTGAAACACATACTACCCTTGAACAACAAAGAGAAAAGAGAGAATTAAAGGTGACTTCTGCGTATAAATCACCTTATGTTAACCGGAAAGTTGTAGTTGGACCAAAGTTGACCAATGACAAACAATTGATAGTAGGATGCATATTTACTCCAATTGATGAATTATAAGCTATGTAGCATGGGTACGGGTACGGGACTAGGGTATGAGGAATGACAAAACCAAAAAATCTAAGACACGGGTATGATAAAGGTACTGCAAAAAAATATAAAAAAATAAAAATAAACTAACTCCTTACTACAAAATCATAAACAATTCTGAATCGATATAGAGTATCCTATAGCTTGTTAATAGTTAAATTCGCATAGTTTCCACATAATCACGAACATCAATATCACAAAAGGAATTACTAACAAACAGAATGAATTAACATCCTTTCATTAACAAAATAGAAAATATTTAGGGTCAAATGTGACCAAGGTTAAAATTTTATTTAGTTAAAAAATTAAATATAAAATATAACAGGATATATATTGGTAAACCCTAAAAATAAACTGCCATCACTTTTTCTTTCCATCGTCTCCTTCTCCATCCAGGTTTCTTCCTCCCATCTCTTTCGCAGGTTCATCTCATCTCCATTTTTATTGCAGGCCTTCATATTCATCTTCATCCCTATTACATTTCTCTTTATCGATGATGTTACGATTAAATGATAAACTGGAACATCCCCGAAACGTCAAACGGCCGTTCCCACTGTCCCGGAATCGTCTGGCTGGCTGCCGTCCCCAATTTCCCAGAAACGTTTAGGGGACGTCCCCATGGCGTTTCCGTCCCAAAACCGTCCACGACACGGGTACTCAATGTTCCAAGTCGTCCCCATGCTTCATAGACTATGAGTACCGCTTTAGTCATTTGTAAATTTTGTTTTTTTATTGTGTTAATTTATCTAACTTTGTAAAACCACAACAATTTTGTCTACAAATCAGTGTATGGGTAAGTTGGTGTTTGAAGGAATGTGTGAAGGTATAAAGTTGTGACAAACCTCATATTGATATGTATTCAGAATTTAACTTAGAAATCTATTAGAACATTTTTTAAATGTCTAATCATGTAAATAATTACTCTATTAAACTAGTATATTTATATAATTACTCTACAATAAAATTAGAATAGTATTTACATGTAAAACTATTTTACGTATAGTTATAATTACTCTACAGTAAAATTAAATAGTATTTACTCTACTAATAGATCTACTTATACAAGATTAGACTAGTATTTATATAATTACTCCACACTAAAATTAGAATAGTATTCACTCACTATTAGTTACTATGCATACAGAAAAAAAAAAATACTCTATTACTCTACTGATAGATCAACTGTTGATATCATTATATTTCAGCTTGTGATAAATTTCAGCTTCTGATAAGCAGGAAGTCACAAGCGTTAATACACAATTAAATTTTATATAATTACTCTAAAGTAAAATTAGCATAACATATTTTTAAATGTCGTATTATGAAAATAACTACTCTACTTATATTATCAGCTTGTGATAAGTAGGAAGTCACAAGTGTTAATACAAAATTTAACTTTATATAATTACTCTAAAGTAAAATTAGCATAGCATATTTTTAAATGTCTTATTATGAAAATAACTACTCTACTTGTACAATATTATACTAGTATTTATAGTTTTGCTTTATAGTAAAATTAGAAGAGCAATAACAAATAATTACTTTACATATAGATACAATAGGTGAGAGTTGGCTACAAAGTCCATTTTTCCTACAAAGTGTAAAAAGTCATAAAACACTATCATGTCAACCATTAAATACACTCAAAACCCACAAATAACAAAGTCAAGATTACTAAAACGTCATATTTGTGGGTTTTGTGTTGTGTTTTGGATGATAAGACTTTGATTAGCGAATGACTAACATTTGTGTGTTTTATGTTGATTATCATGTTGTGTTTTATATTTATAGTTCAACAATGGTGTGTTTGAAGTTTTTATAGACTGTTAGGGTTTGAATATTGTGTTTTAGTGATCTTCATTATGTTATTTGTGGGTTTTAAGTGTGTTTTATGACTGAAATTGTGGTGTTTTATAACTTTGTACACTTTATAGGAAAAATGGACTTTGTAGCTGAACCCCACCCTAGATACAATTACTCAACTCAACTATTGTTGGTATTGTTAGATTATAGCTTGAAAAACATTATCAACAGGAAGTCACAGATGAAACTCGACTTGAGGTGTTCACACAAAACATGGATCAATGGCTTCAAAAATTTAATGTCAAAACATTAAGAGAGATTGACCTCCTGTTTTTTCCCATTATAGCTTTAGAACATTACTATGTCTTGTGTTTCAATCTAAAAACTGCAAAAGTTGTATTGATCGACAACCAACAAAATGGAGGAGAATTTTGATGACATATTTAATGGGATCCCTGAAATGTTGGTAATATTAATGGCATATTATTTACTTTACCATTTTTAGAATTTTCAAAAACTAATGTATCTTTGCAAATACTATAGAGAACTACATTGTGAGATTACATGAAGCATAAGAAATTCAGAATCGTCGATAAGAAACTAAGAGAGGCAGGCATCAAAACATTGAAAATGCCATGGACAACTGAAAACAAAATCGAACGTGGCATTTATGCAATTAGGGGTGTTCATCGAATCGAATATCGAATTTTTGAATTATTCGAATCGAATTATTCGAATAATTTTTATTTTGGGAATATGTCACAGAATAGTAATGAAGTTTTAGGAGTGTTCCAATTAGGCCACTAATAAAATTTATTGTTCCAATTATATCATTCTACTTTATTTTGGTATTCTAATGCTAGATATTTTACCAGAATAGCAGGTCATAGTCCTACATGGCATTTATTTAACTTTTTTTTATAAAAAAAACATGATGACATGGAATCAAATAAAAGAAACTAGTATTAAGCCCATGCGTTGCAGCGGTTGTTGTAAAACTGTGTCAAGTGGTACCAATGCTATACCAATGTCAGCGACCACCAATACCGGAAAAGCTCGTAAAAACAAATTAAATAAAAACGAAAAAAAATAACGCCGAGCGAAAAGCAGACATGAAATCTTTGAATCACGAACACTCGTTGCAGAGAAATTAAACCGAAACGTAAAATATAGAAAAAAAAAATAACTAAGTCAATCCAGGACCCGCGCGTTGGTCGAACTTGTTAAACGGAGAAAAATAGATGTGCTGAGACGGGCCAGTCAAACGTGAAAAAATATACGAAAAAAATGTTGAACCTCACACGCATGTTGCGGTGCATTAACTCATAAAATTTAGAAAGAAACGAAAAACTTGGGAAAGATGATAAGTATGGTGGACCAAAATTGAAAATAAAAAAGAGTTGGGATTAAATTGCAAAAGATGAAAAACTTTGGGTTAAAAGTAAAAAAAGGGGGTCTAAATTGCAAAATTAAAGTTATTTATTAATCTTATATAAAGATAAGGATAAAAATAAATGATATCTATATATTAGTTATTAATATTAATATTAAAAAATTATAAATAAAATTAATGAGATTGAAGGAGAGAATGACATGTGGCATTATTTGGAGTCTTTTATTATAAGTTAGATTAGATATAATAAATCAAATCCCAAAACCATCAAATATTACAAATCGTAAATCAAATCAAATAAATATAATAAATTACCAACAAATCAAAACCCAAAACAATCAACTATAACAATTGTAAACCCTACCAGATTCACGCACCGACCAGTTCCATTCGTATATCAATATTCTTCCACTATAATCTCAGTCGGCCGTCGTCACGCACCGGCGATTTGCTTGGAGAGGAAAAGCTTCAACGATGGCGAATCAAGTACAGTCGTCAGCAACCAACGTCGATCAAGCCTTTGACCAACCGAACAACGATGATGGCTTGTGTTCAGTACCAATCGAACAAGAGGTAATTGTTTTTTATGTAGTATATGCATTACCCTTTTGTTCACTTCTCCCTTGTTTGTTCATCTATTTATTTAGATTTTTCTTTCTGATTGCCTTGTTAATCTACATGCATACTGATGATAACTTCATTTACACGTAACATAACTTGTTTTTCTCAACTGTATAATGTTACTTGCTTCTCGCATAAGTAATCCAGCATGCTGTTTTATGTGTCTTCACTTTTTGTTTGGCACTGTTGCAAATCAATGATCATGTGAATTGTGATGCGGGTCTCACACGATGTAGCAGCCTTCATCACCATTTTTACAACTTCATTTAATTTTACATCTTCATTTAATTTACAGTTATTGAAGTTCAAAACATCGTAATTAATTAGTTAACCCGTCCTCAGATGAAGGTGTACGTACCTCGTCTAGCAGAAGTGATTTTAAGGTCCGCTTTACTATGTTGTTCTGAACTAGAATCATGCAGGTGTATTCGGAAGGAACTCCTCTTTGTAAGCTCATTTTTGCAATCTAAAATTGACCTAATCAAAGTTAACATCGTTGGAGAGTTATATCCCGACCTTGTTTGATACCATCGTCTTATACCAAAAAAGGGGGTTCGGAATGCGTTAGTGCATACTAATCATGAACTCACGTTTTAGACCCAATAGTTACCACATCATAATATTCTACATAATCTATGATTTTTTTTAACTTTATTTATCTTTTTGTTATTTGCCAGGTGAACTTAACAGATATTGTACATGATGATGATGATTTTAGTGTGAATGACCCTTCTTGAATTTACTTTGTTGTGATAAGGATGATGAAGATGAAGATGAAGTTGATCTCAGTTCTGTTGAAGATTGGAGTGGAAATGAACAAGATTATGACAAGGATAGTGAGGATGAAGATTCCGAGGACGATGGTGTTGTGTATCCTTGTTATAATCCTAATATGGATTGGAAATTGGTGAAGCCCGTACTAGCAATGAAATTTGAGAGTCCTGCACATCTGAAAGACATGTTGATTGATTATGGTGTTGCAAATGGTTACCAATTAGTGTTCACAGTAAACGACTACAATAGATTGTTAGTAAAATGCGGGAAAGAAGAAACTGAAGACGATGGGAAGGGGGGGGGGGGAAGAAAGTGTGGAACTGTCCATTTAGGCTTTGGGCCTCTAGGATTATGTCACACCCAGACTTTTGCGGAAGCATGTGCGTGTGACTTGATCAGTTTTCATTGCATTCGACTATAATAAACAACTATATAATTAAAATGATGTTCATCCATTCATAAATTTTAAAATATTACAAACACAAGTTGTCAAGTTTCAACCTATCAAAAGAAATTAAGTTCCATACAAGGATTTTTTTAACAAAAGGCTACTTTAACCAAGGCATTGCTTCGTATCTTTTATCCAAGATAAGATATTCAAACCAAACCCTTCAAAAATGGATGACATTAAATCTTGTATGCACTTCTTGAAAATATTTCCAACGCCGCAAGATCCATTTAGTTTCCTGAAATACATGTAATTTGAAAACATCAACAAAAGTTGAGCGAGTTCATGCGTTTTGTATGAGTTCCAATAAACTTGTAAACATTTGAAAGTATTCTTTGATAACCTGTATGTAAGCTTCTATGAACAGATCAATTAATGTTTTGCAAGGACATTAATATGTGTGCAATGGTGTAGGAAGGCTCAAACCTAGCGGATTTTGTACCGGGTCACCCGGCTGGAACGACATAGTCACCACATTCGGCCACTCCCGGACCCATGGGTGGGACTCGCAACACCCAGATAGATCTACCACTCATGCCCCTCGGTCTTTATACAAAGATTAATGGTCTTAAGTATGCGCCTACCCATTCACATGATCTAACAGTTCATTCCTTAGCTATACCATACCATTTGAAACATTTGAAACATATATTTCACCCCCGAAAGTTATAAATCCGAGAACACTTAAAAGAAAAGGGGGACATGAACTCAAAATAAGTATCCTTAGGCCGTACTACCACCTACACACGTGCTAAGTTCTATTAGACGTTTAGGTCGTGTAACGACTCTTAGTCTTATTTGTTTATTAAGACTTATTTTGGAATTCTGGTATACTTTGAGTTATACGTTTGGTGTACATTATATAATTCCAAATTATATAATTATTAGTTAAAATAAAGATATTTTAACTTAGACTATTTCCATCCAAATATTTGGAATATTGTTAAAAATAATATATTTTTAACTTGATTTGTCATGTATTTCTCACATATATATTCTCCAAGCATAGGTATACTTGTATTTGCGTATTTTACCAAGTATTGGTAGTGTATTCCGGTAAGTACTTATACGTATAGGAATACGTATTTTTGTATTTATTAAGTATTATTTACTTAATTTATGTAGAATTCTCCGGAATATTATTTTTGTACAATTAAAAATCACCAATTTTATATTCTTAAAATATACATATTTTAAGAGAATTTTTATAGAAAAATATCTATAAATTTATTTGGCAAAAATATGTATACTTCCATATATATCTTAAAAATAACATATTTTTAAGATTAAACTTAGAAAAATATATATATTTAGTTTTAACCAAAATAATATATTTTTGTGTTGTTTTTTAAAATATATATTTTCTTCCATTTCAAAAATAATATATTTTATACTTTGACAAAATATGATATATTTTATAATAGTTGTAAAAATTCATATTTTGCCGTTTCTTCGGTTTCAAAAATACCGTTTATCACACTTGTCAAGTTACGAATTTATTTCCGGAATATATATATATTGTCCAAATGTCCTTTGTCCGATATTTGAGTATAAGAGATATATTTATTTTCTTGTGATTTTGGTAATATTTCATATTACAATTTTTAGTATTTTGGTGTGTTATATTATTTTCAAGGTTCCTAATTTTAACATAACTAATACAATCAATATAAATGTAGCACAAAATTTTGTGACCTATATATATATATATTTTCCTAAATAGTCATTTTTATTATTAAAAATCAACCTCCAAAACTTGTAATTTTTATAACAAAAATCATGGCAAATTTTTATATTAAAACCATGACCAAAAATTACTTGTAAACACTTGTTTAAAAATATTTTTCTAAGTGTTTAATTTTTACAACAATTTTGCTATAGTTTCCCTTGAAAATGAAGGTTTCCATGCTTAATAGCATATCATTTTCTTTTTAAAAATTCATCATCAATCATCAACAATTTTCATACAACTTACCATAAGCCATTACTTGCACTTTTACAAGATGATATGAACTTGAAGTTTTGTAAAACTTTGTAGTATTTTAACATGTTATTTAACATGTTTATCTAACACTAAAAACATGGTTTTTGTTCATAAAACTCATTCTTATGAATTTTCATCCTTTACAACTTGTAAGACACTTTTACAAAAATTAATCTTCTTGCATTTTTCATGTTTCATACACTTTACTAGTTCCATTTAACCACCTAAAACATGTTTACTTTCTTTTAAAAACCAAGTCTTGTAAATCATGAAGTAAACCTTATTTTTCTTGAACTTTTATGTTCGAAATCTTATATTTTCAAGACTTACATCTTGTAGGATTAATCATCCTACACAAAATCAAGTCTATATTCAAGTTCATACTTCACATAAAGGGTGATCAACTTAGATCTTCCAAGATCCACCCCCATACTTGCTAGATCATGTTTTAAATCATCATCTAGCAAGTTTTATGTGGTGATCTACACCATACATACAAGAAATCAACAATCAAATTTATTACATACACTTAAACAACTTAGATCTTCATGTTTTAGAGCTTTATGTTCATGTTCATCTTCTTGTTTAGCTGAGATTCTTTAGATTATTATGTTACTTCATACTTTAACTACTAAAAACAAAAGTGAAAACAAGATCAAAGAAGCTTACTACTAGCACTATGGCTAGGGAAGAACAAGATGGAAGATGATGAAGAAATGAAGTGGATAAAAGCTCTCCCAAGTGGTCCTTCAAGTTCCTTTGATTCCAACCTTCCTAAGTGTGCTTGAATCACCTTTGTATAAGCTTAGAATGTATGAAGATGAACTAGAAAATGATGGAGTGATGAGGGGTGCCTGGGCCGTGAGTTTTAGGGAGGAGAAGAGAAGTTTGGGTGTGTTTGAATGTTGAAGATGATAGTGTGATAAGATCTCTTGGTTTTTATTAAGTGATTTCCAACATTTCATTACATGGGGATTAATATGTCTAAAATTGTAACAACCCGCACTTTTGTGCGTTGTTACTACTCGATGTACTCGTACGCCTAGCACCAGAGATTCAGATCATAATGTAACTATAATCGCATATATCGATAATCGAAGGATAATCGCATATTTTCGAAATACAAAATCACTATACTACACTATTATCACAAACACTAACACTCACGGAGCCATTGAGTGAGGACCTATTCTACCCTTCTCAGTGGCCGTGGTGTGTCGAAACGCAGACAATTAACGCTAACAAGGACTCTCGGGTGAGTGCTATAGCTCCAGTCGTTGTGACGATGACGACAATACGAGTGAATGGTACCCCGTCAGTCTTTGTGGCACTACACGCAATAACGTTCACGATGATATCAAGAAAGGACCTATACTACCCTCATTGATGGCTGTGAAACGTCGCTAATAATCGCATACTCAGACGAAAACCGATTGTTATACCGAAACTTTGGAATATGGATACGTAAATACGACCCCTAGTGACATATATACGTATATAATAATAATATAAAAATAAGTATGGAAAGCACGTACTTCGAAAACTGTCGAAACGATTAAAAACGAAGAAATTCATCGCGTCAGGATAGCCATCCGGACGGACAGCCATCCGGACGGACAGCCATCCGGACGGACAGCAATCCGGACGGACAGCAATCCGGACCTGTGACTCCCTTCTCCCCTTTTCGCCTATAAATAGCCTGCCACACCACTGTTCAAGTGATGTGACAGCTCCCACTCGACCAGACACGCTTCAAGACCCTTTTCTCTCGATTCCTCGCGGTTCCGGTAAGATTTCAACCTAGAAACTTGTACTTCTATGATCTACCCTCCATTCTACATAATTCTATCTTTTAAAACTCAAATTCTAACCGTGAAATCTGCGGATTTGAGGCGTTTTGAGGTGATGTTACCAAGAGTTCCTATGAACTTCAAGTTGTGGCCTCATTTCACTATAAACGACTCAGATCTGGGTGATTTCCACATGTTTTGATAACAAATCTCGCCTAAATCTATGTATTCAACCGAGGAACTGAGCGATTTCGAGTTAACCACGAGAAACCGTCAAGAACGGCCAGTTCAGATGGAGCGGGGTGATTCCCGGCCGTTAGAGCGGGTCGGAACTGATGGAATTCCAAATGTTAGTGCGAAATCTCACTGTCCCGGTAACTCTACACGTATAAACACTCAGAAACGGCATTTAGAATGCGAAACAGACGTGTTGTCCGCACGGATAACATGTAATCCGCACGGATCACATGTAATCCGCACGGATCACATGTAATCCGCACGGATCACATGTAATCCGCACGGATCACATGTAATCCGCACGGATAACATGTCATCCGAAAGATACATGTCATCCGGACGGAATACATATCAATCCGCACGAGTTACACTTGTCCGCACGGATAACATGTCAGTCCGCACGAGTTACACTTGTCCGCACGGATAACATGTCAGTCCGCACGAGTTACACTTGTTCGAACGGATAACCTGTCGTCCGACCGAATGACAGCCATCCGACCCAGATCCATATGCCATCCGATCGGATGGGCCCATCCGAATGGGTGCGCACCATCCGACCAGATGACTAACTTTTCAATGCTATTCTCGCTTAATCGTGCATCGTTTACTATATCCTTCAATGATTAACGCAGACGTACTCTCAACCGATCCAATCAAGTTGTATTCCCGCTAAATACGCGCTGTGAGTATACTTGAACCCTTTTTAATCGTATTTTGGGTGTAACATACGTTTCTAGCAAATCGAACTTATCAACGAATTATTCAATCGAACTATCACTTGCGAATAACTGTTATGCATAGATATACGTGATGCTAGTTGCATATGTGCTAGGGCTTATACTCGCGACGTCCCACCATGACTAGTATAGTACTATTGCGCCCGACGGGGTCTAGTTTGCCATCGCATATTCGAGCATCGAGGACTTAGTTGGTAGTATCAGCTTTGTGAGTGTATATGTCGTGTGTTACGTTTATGCATATGGAAATTCGCTACACTTTTTATCTATTACGCTATACTTATCAAACCTGTATACTCGCCAATACTTTTGTATTGACAAATATTTTAACGTATGTTGCAGGTTTGATCGCAGACTATATCAAATCAAGCTAGGAAGTCTAGAAACTCAACAAAAATCTATGTTGTCAGATTTGTATTGTTTGAGAGGACAAGAAATCTGTGATAACTTATGTGATTGTATTATTTGTTAGTATGGGATAACGAATGTATTAAATATTATCGCAATATAGTTGTTATGGATTCTCTTGAGCAATCTGATTCGCCTAGTGCCGCGCCCCGATGATTCCGCCATCGGTTGGGGTGTGACAGATTGGTATCAGAGCCATAACTATAGGGAATTAGGCCAGACTCGACCTAGTCCGGGTCGACGTCTTAGAAACTGACCTAGTCTATAGTCTAAGTACCAACAGGCCGACTCGTACGAACCCGGTGGGGTTTGAATCGGGCTTACTTGATACTCTCGATCGAAATTGCTAAAAGATACAACCTTGTGTGAACACCGCGTACTACAACTTCACACGGAGAAGCCTTTCCTAAGGCTGAAATACTACTTAGCCTTTCCTAAGGCCGGCACAATACACATGTTTTCGAAAATACTCGCATAACAAAACCGAGCGATCCAGTCAAGATCAGGTGTGAAAACCAAGAACTCTCGATAGGATTGCTCACTCAGCGCATTTTTCTAGCACGAGAACCTTTCATCGAGTTAGGAGTGACATCCACATCTCGACGAAAGTCTCCATTTCAAAATCTAGTGGAACTCACGAATTTATTCGAAGAGCATAACCACAATTAGGAACGAAACTGTTAAGTCAGGGGTGAAACCCGTACCTCAATAAGACGTTCCACTCTCTAAATTAGTTTTCAAAAGCTCTCACCAAGGACTCGACTATCACGATAACTCGAGCCACGTGATGACTAGGAAGACGAATGCCATGAGCTGCATCCCAGTGGAAGCATGGAGTCTTCTAGGTCAACACACGCGCACGAACTTGTTAAGTATAGTTGGGTTACCTTGGGTAGTCGACGCCTAAACACCCAAGGCACTCTACCATACGAACCGTCATTCTTACCAATGGTCAGAACTTATTTACGTTTTGTAACTTTACGGTTTATCGATTTCTCGATTTAACAACTTTCACTCCCTACTTTATAAACGCACAATTCGCACAGCCATCGCAATCTAAAACGTAACCCGAATGTTCGCAACAAAACTAATGCATAATCTATCGTTTTCGCTATCGTTACCTCATCTCAACGCGTCCTCGCTTATTCTAATTCGATCTGTATGTGTATGATTACAAGTTACAACTATATAAATACATATAAATACGTATAAACAAACAAGTCATATCGTGAGAACTTAGGAATGTCGTGTTTCCTATGTGACTCCTATGTGATTCGTATTACTACTATACTATTTATACTATCGCACCAAGTTTTGGAACGCGCTCAATCGCATCACGAAACTCAAAAATCATTATGATCGAATCTCATTCCAAGTCTCTTCCTGTCTAGATGCCTTCCAACAACTCTACCTCGAGACGAGTAGCCAGGAGAAGAGCCAAACGAAGCGCCGATAAGAGGATTGCATCACTTGTGACTAAGGAAGTGGGTAAGCTTATTCCTCAAATTGCCGCTCGAGTGCACTCTCTCAGCCACTCTCGAGCTTCGGAAGACGTTAAGACAGGAGAGCCGCAATCTACTTTTCTCTACAAACACTTCAAGGCCTGTGACCCGATGGAGTTCACGGGTGAAGGGGGTGTATCTCAACTACTCCAGTGGTTCGATTCTATCGAAGTTACCCTTCGTCAAAGTGGGTGTCCCGATAGTTTCCGTACTACTTGCGCTACCGGAGTATTTCAATCACGAGCACTCGACTGGTGGACCGCCGAACGTAATAAGCGTGGGATCTCCGCAGCTTATGCTCTCTCTTGGGATGAGCTGAAAGAGCTCATGAAGGGAGAATATTGTCCCCCTTACGAAATTCAGGAGCTGGAAGACGAATTCTGGAAAATCAAGCAAGTTGAAGGTGACAACGCTGGCTACACCGCAAGGTTCAAACAGCTTAGCATAATCTGCCCAAGTCAAGTCAACACTTCAGAAAAAGCCATTTCGAAGTACATTCGCGGCTTGCCTGAGTGTGTGGGTGATTTTGTCGAAGCTGCAAGACCTGCTACCATCGAAGAAGCCTATCGCTTAGCCGCAGAAATCAACAACAAACGACTCGTGGAAGGGTTCTTCTCAAAGAATCCTGTCAAGCAAGCTCATCAAGCAATCGCCATTAACTCTTCAGGGGATCCTGTCAACGATTCTTCTAACGAATCGGCTGACGATTCTTCTGACGAATCTGATCACGATACTTCTGACAAATCTGCTAGCGATTCTGCCAACGACTCTTCTAACAAAACTACCGACGGATCTTCCGACGAACCGGCCAAAGGTTCTGCAAGTGAGTCCTCAGGCGAATCCTACAACGACGACACCTCTTCGCAAGACACCGACAAACCCAGCCGGAAACGAAGGACTTCAAGCCCGAGCTCATCAACAACCGAACTGCTACAACCGAAACCTCTTCGAACAGTTCCGATGTTTCCAAAATGAGCCTACACTGGAGCTCATCCTCAGTGTTACTCGTGTACCTATCATCATCCAGTTGGGGCTGACTGTCGCTATTGCAATAACTGCAATCGTTACGGTCACTTCACCCACAACTGCCGTATCGAACTGTGAAGTTAAGTACAACGACAACTGCTCCAGCAAAAGTCTTCAGCATCAGACATCTAGCAAGCGTAGGACAAAGTTGTAATGATACGATTTTCAACGTTAATTTCTAAGTGTTGAACCTACTCTATTACTCGACGTTGCCACTATGTATAACGTTAACTCTCGTCTTTGTTCTCTCTTTCACTCTTTAATCGTCGCACTTAGACTAGATACTATATCACGGAATAATGTGTTTTACCCTCACTACACTCTTAGAACGAGGTACGGTAAACGTGCAAGGAACGATTAATCACGGGTGCACACGGGATTATTTGGGTCAGTGCACGGAGATCGTAGTGAATTCTAAGGTGCCATAAGCGTTTCGACGAAGTAAGACACCAAATCACGGGATCTAAGTAGTAGGGGTCAAGCAAGGTGTGCTTTATCATACTACCGAAGTTCCGTGAAGAAAGTGCCATGTGGAGTTGAACGTTATTAGACCTATTATACTATTGTGATTATTTTCAATACACTACACTCAATCGCAAGGCGTAACAAACCGTATCATTGCGAGACTTGTCGTAAGTCTGCAAACGCAGTGCAATCGCCTCATCGATGGACTCTGGAGAGTCTACCTCGCAGGACAATTGCATCGACGCAAGACTGGTTGTAAGTCTGTTGCAACGAATCTCATCAATTACATAAACGCTCACGGTATTATTGAGTGAGAACCTATTCTACCCTCCTCGATAACCGTGATGCATCGCAACGCAACGTTAAACTTATTCGAAGCAAAACTCGACTGATCGCAATCGCTTATCATGTGTATCTCGCAAAATCTATCGCTTATCGCGTGAACCTATATCGTTTACTATGTCTCAATCTATCGCTATCGCCTATCGTTATCTATGGTATTCGTGTGAAGTTAGCACACATGACCTCGCTTCACGAGAGGAAGCTCATATGGTTAAGCAAGGTGTTTTAGTCATGTCAGCGGCCTTTCGTGGAAACAGGCCATGTGGGGTCTGGTGTTAGTTAAATTCTGCGGTGTTAATCAATCAAATCGAACCGCGTAAATCGAACCGCATAAATCGCGCATACTTCCATCGCTTGCAACGCAACAACTGCCGACTATCGTAATTCGTTTATCATCACCGTCATTATTGGTGTTGTGTTATTCGCTTAATCACCAAATCGCTTATCGCTCATCGTGTATAGTCTACCGTTTATTCGCTAGTTTAATGTTCATTGCAGTCTGTGTGGTATTAGTACGCATGACATCGCTTCACGAGGCAAAACTAACCTGGTTAAACGTGGTGTTTCACCATGTTAGCAAACTCTCATGGAAACGTGCCATGCGGGTTCAATGTGGAATCTAATCGACATCGCGCTAATCACTTATCGTCTACCGCTCGACGCCTATCCAGACACGACAGCGTTTCGTGTCATCAGGCTACTCGCGCACGCTGTTGTAGCTACGTTCGTAATTCAACTCGCCGGCTTAACCTATTCAATTCTATCTTCAACTTGGTCCGACTTCCTATCGATTGGACCAAGGTAGCGAAATTCTATCTGTTTCATATCGGCCCACATGACACCGCCTCACGAAACGGAAGTGATATGGAGAAACATGGTGGATACGCCGTTGGTACTTCCTATATATAAGTGTTTTAACCATATTACCAAACTTTCGTGAGAAAGTGCCAAGTGGGGCTCGATGTTAATTAACCTTTCAAACTGTTAAAAACTGATTTTTATAAAAATTTTATTAAAACCATGGAACAAGTGAAATTCCTCACAATGTGGAGGTAACATCGAATCAGCTTAACTCCATGTTCAAGGGGAGCTTTCATGAGTCCAATTTTTCCTTAAAATCTTTTGCAATATCAAAGACAAGACTTTCTTGAGACGTTGGTTCAACATCGAGTTCAGCTTGAACCCATGCCATAGGAGAGTTTTCGTAACCTCAGTTTTCATCTTGAATTCCTTAAAATGTTAGAAGCATAAGCCTTCTTGTAACGTTGGTTAACGATCGACTCAGTTAACCCGACGTCATGAGAAACCTTTCAAGCTCTTTAAGTTACAATCGCATCGAACTTACGAATTCTACGCGACACAAGGTACTTTGGAACGCCAACTCGTGGGATATTACTTCCGTCTTTAAGTCGCCTTCTCGCTATCGCAATCGATCTCTCCTAATCGAAACGCTCACGTTGGTAACACTCGGTCAAATCACTCGCTGTATCGCTACTCACGTAAGATCGAACCTCAAAAGTCTACCTGTTGGATTAATTTCGGGACGAAATTTCCTAAAGTAGGGGGAGACTGTAACAACCCGCACTTTTGTGCGTTGTTACTACTCGATGTACTCGTACGCCTAGCACCAGAGATTCAGATCATAATGTAACTATAATCGCATATATCGATAATCGAAGGATAATCGCATATTTTCGAAATACAAAATCACTATACTACACTATTATCACAAACACTAACACTCACGGAGCCATTGAGTGAGGACCTATTCTACCCTTCTCAGTGGCCGTGGTGTGTCGAAACGCAGACAATTAACGCTAACAAGGACTCTCGGGTGAGTGCTATAGCTCCAGTCGTTGTGACGATGACGACAATACGAGTGAATGGTACCCCGTCTGTCACACCCCTTTCTACGGCGGAAGCACGAGGTGTGATCATGAAAGGTTCTCATTGCATACGAAGAGTAAACATGCTACATGCTCGTAAAATAACATTCAAATACCATAATTTGAAAACATACGTTAGCATTTACATCGCTAAGTCGCATAAAACATTGTCTTAAAAGTTTACAACTTTATTTAAAGTTAAACACAAGCGACATCCACGAGCATAAGCAAGACCACGCGCACATCCATCCTAGTTACCTGAAATACATGTGAGTTTTTGGAAAAACGTCAACATAAAGTTGGTGTGAATTCATGCAGTTTTGTATTTCATGTTTGTATACTTTGTATGAAAACATAGTTTGTGAGTAAATCAAGTTTTCATATATAAATCCAGTTTCATGTGTACCCCACGTACACTTGTATAATTCAATTTCTTCTTGAGTACCCCACGTACTCAAGTTTAATTCTCATTCTCTTGAGTACCCCACGTACTTCAAGTATAATTCAATCTTCTTGAGTACCCCACGTACTTCAAGTTATATATCAATTTTGTATGGTATGAATTTTATGTAAATACAGTATTTCTGTACTTATCAGATTGTTAATGGGTTGCAAAGCCATTAACATGTGGCACGACATAGGAAGTCACCAAACCTAAGGCATTTAATTGGTATATTCTGAGACACAAAAACACTACTCGATTCTCGCCCCGACCGAGTGTGAGGCTGCCAGGCACCTGTTAGATCTAACCTTTTGTTCTGCGGTATAGGTATATTGTTGATTAATGGTGCTTCTGTACCCTATTCGTGACACTATTTCTCATAACGCCTCCTACTTGGTTCTCGTTCTCACCAAGCGCGTTTCTTGTTATCATTTCTCATAGCGCCTTATACTTGGTTCTCGTCTCACCAAATGCGCTTCTCATATTCATATATTTCGTCACACTTGGTTCTCGTTCTCACCAAGTGTACTTCTTGTATTTATATCATACCATTTATAAATATTGTACTTTTGTACATGTATTTCACCCCCGAAGTTATAAAAACTGAAAACAGTTAAAGAGAAAAGGGGGAGCATGAACTCACAACTTTGCGTTCCTAGCGTCGTAAACTCCACCGGGTTTGCTTAATTAACGTCGTAACCTATACGCGTTTTCTTAACGTTAGTCACTAGACTTGCGTCGCACAAGTACAGTCACTCTCTTTTGTGTATATTCTTGTGTTAAAAATATTCTTATATTTTTAACTAAGTATCTTACTTATATTATTTTCTCCAAAAATAAATATAAGTCTTTTATGTTTTGCACTTTGCACCCGAATTATGTTTCTTGTATGTTGTATGTGTATTTTTATATTTCTACTCCTCATGAGTATTTAGTGTATTTTTAAGTCTTAATACACTAGCACGTATAACACATACTATATACACTTAACACACAAGTTGGTGATCAAATAATATATATTTTTCTCTCAAAAATATATACTTACTATCCATTTTTATTCTTGAAGAAATCCTCATTTCTTATCATCAAAAATCAGGGAAACCTTAGTAATACTCTTAAGCACATTTTTAGGGAATAAGTTTCTCAAAAACTTATATTTTTCTAAGTGTCAAAATTTATAAAAATTTTGACAGAGTTTCCCCTAAAAATGGAGGTTTCCCACGTTTTCAAAACGTGTGTTTATTTTCTTTTAAATCATCATCAATCATCAATAATCAGCAACAACAATTATCAACAATAATCACTACTTTTCCCCACTTCATGAACTTGGATATTTACCAAGATTGTGTAGTATCTTACTAGCACATTTAGTAAGTCTTGTTATCTTTAAAAATAAGTTTAATTTCTTAAAAACTTTATTTTTAAAGAGTATGAAGTTTTACAACTTCTAGTCGGTTTTTACGAAAATTATTTCTTTGTTAAAACCCTTGTTACACAAGTATCCATACACTTGTTTGTTCACAAAAACCACTTTTGTTTGTGTAAGACCCGGTTTAGAACATGTGATTTCTTTAAAGTGTGGTTCTTCAAAAATACCACTTGCAGATACGTAGATCCGCTAGTTTTAAACACCAATGTACAGGTTAAATTACTTTTACACAAGTAAAATATTTTACACAAGTTCATGTCTTTAGTGTGGTAGAGTTTCGCCTTTTAACCCTTGTAGTAACCAAAAACGAGCTTATGTGAAGATCCATGATCTCACAAGGTCGGGTTAAACGATGATCCGAGCTACCACATCATAGATCGGGTCTCAAAAATCTCATATTCCAAATACTACAACTTTTACACAACACATGTGTTATTAACCACCATTTTAGTATTTTTACTAGACTTTAAAGCTTCAAAATGTAAGTTAACGATATTTAACCGACAATATTCCTTTTAACCACCTTAGATAAGCTTAAAAACAAGTTTTAAGTGTTATACCTCTAGCTCAAGGCTAGGGAAGATCTTTGATGAAAAACGCGTGGATAAAAGCTAACGGTGGAGGTCCTTCGCGTTCCGAGTGCACAAGAGCTCCTAATACGCGATCCTTGATGTATGTATGATGTTGAAATGTCAAGAACTAAACTTGAAAGTGTGATGGTGATTGGGAGAGGGTTCGGCCGAAGGTAGGGGAGAGCAAGAGAGAAAGAGTGTGTTGGTGAAAAATGATGGTGATTATCTCAAGTGTAGGTGTGTATATATAGGAAAGGTTAAGGTGTATTATCCAAAGGTTTATATGTCACCATGATATTAAACATAATCTAATAAAATAATAAGTCTTGTACTTTGGTGTCTCCCCTAGTTATGGGGCCGGTTATGATGGGGGGGGGGGGGTTGGTTCGATTTAAACTAGATAGTTAGGGAGGTTAGTTATGTTAAATAGGTTAACTAAGTATTTAACTTAGTTAGTTGTATGTTATGCGTTACCACGGGTGTTAGGGTAATCAGGGACCCTAACTGGCTTAGAAAATTATAGATAGTGAAAATAGTAATATTTTCATGTTCCGGGTAAAGTCCGGTTGTTTGGTTACACACCGATTCGTTAAAGTGCTAAATTACACTTTTTAGTGTCGTTTAAGTACCTTTCCTGTACTCTTTCAATTCCCAACACTTAGGGAAATATTCTGGATAATAAAACGACATTTCTGCATAATATTTATATGTCTAAATGCTGAATTATTGCTGATTTGTATAAATTCTGCACTTAAAGTGCGTTTCGGGTGCTTTTTAGTGCATATTTTTGCTTTCGCAATGTCCATAAATTAAACCCTTACACATACTCTAGAGTTTTAATGTATTTTTGTCGTCGGACCTACACCTAGGCCTCAATTCTGATGTCTAACTGCTTTCTGCAGTTCTGTTGACACATTGTGTCTTACCGGTGAGTTTACTATTATTCTGACGCAACGCTCTCGTTTATGCATAAAGCAATATTTTGTAGTATACAACGTGCATGAATTCACTTGTTTAATCATGTGTTCAGACATTGCTGACAATTAAACTCATAATTGCAGTCATTAAGCAATAATTATAGTGTACGGAAATTACCGGTTTGTGCCAGTTGTCACAGTCTCCCCCCGTTAAAAGAATTTCGTCCCGAAATTCAGGCTGAACTAACTCTCGCTGGAGTCTTCTTGAATAGGTGGGGATACTTTTTCTTGAACTGGTCTTCACGTTCCCATGTGTACTCGGGTCCGTGCTTAGAGCTCCAACGTACTTTGACAAGTTTCACACTGCTCCTCCTGGTCTTGTTGACTTTCCAGTCAGTAACCTCAACGGGTTGTTCTGTAAATCGGAGGGCTTCATCAATATGCACTTCATCCAACGGGATGGTCACGTTTTCTTGCGTTGGACTCTTCTTCAGGTTGGATACATGAAACGTATCATGTACTCCATTAAGTTCTGCCGGTAACTCCAACTTGTATGCCACGGTACCAATTCTTCTCAATATTCTGAATGGTCCGATGTATCGTGGATTCAACTTTCCACGCTTTCCAAATCTGACTACGCCCTTCCATGGTGAGACTTTTAACAACACTTTGTCTCCCACCTTGAAATCTACCGATTTTCTATTTGGATCCGCGTAGCTCTTTTGTCGCTCTCGAGCCGCCTTAATGCGCTCTCGGATCTGTGCAATCTTATCGGTTGTCTCTTGTACAAGTTCAGGACCAACCATACGTTTATCTCCAGCGTCTGCCCAACATAAGGGCGATCGGCATTTGCGGCCATACAGAGCTTCGAACGGCGCGGCTTTTATGCTTGTATGATAGCTGTTATTGTAGGAAAACTCAACTAAAGGTAGATGAGTATCCCAGCTGCCGCCTAGGTCCATGACACATGCGCGAAGCATATCTTCTAACGTTTGTATAGTCCGTTCGCTCTGGCCGTCTGTTTGCGGGTGGAATGCCGTGCTCAGATCTAACTGAGATCCAAAGGCTTCCTGAAATGATTGCCAGATTCTTGAGACAAAGCGTCCATCTCTGTCTGAAATGATTGAGATTGGCACTCCATGTCGTGCCACAATTTCCCTTAAGTATATTTCAGCAAGCTTTCCAGTGCTGTCCTTCTCTCGGATTGGTAGGAAATGCGCAGACTTCGTCAATCGATCAACTATTACCCATATCATATCGTGCCCTCTCGGGGTCCTGGGTAATTTCGTTATGAAGTCCATCGAGATTTGTTCCCACTTCCACACGGGAATCTCTGGTTGTTGTAGTAGGCCGGACGGTTTCTTAACCTTCGCACAGGTTAGGCATTTTCCAACATAGACAGCAACGTCGCTTTTGAGTCTCGGCCACCAATAGTACTCTTTCAAGTCTTGGTACATCTTGTCCGATCCTGGATGGATCGAATATCTCGATTTGTGGGCTTCATTAAGGATGACTTCTCGTATGCCACCATAGAGTGGAACCCAAATACGCTTCTTAAAGTATAAGGCTCCCTCTTCGTTTGGCACCATGTAATTCAATGCACCCCGGAGGTATTCAGCTTTACGGTTCTCTTCTTTAAGAGCTTCTTGTTGTGCATCCCGAATGCGTGCAGTGAGGTTCGTTCGAATCGTCATTTCCAATGCTCGAACCCTTAGGGTCTTAAACCTTTCTTTTCGGCTCAACGCGTCTGCTACAACGTTTGCCTTTCCAGGATGGTACTTAATCTCACAGTCATAATCGTTCAGCAGCTCGACCCAACGTCGCTGGCGCATATTCAATTCCTTCTGATCAAATATGTGTTGTAAGCTTTTGTGATCTGTGAAGATTGTACATCGAGTACCATATAAATAATGTCGCCAAATCTTTAAGGCGAACACCACTGCACCCAGCTCCAGGTCGTGAGTGGTATAATTTCTCTCGTGAACCTTCAGTTGTCTTGAAGCATAAGCGATGACTTTTTGGCGTTGCATGAGCACGCAACCCAAGCCTTGTCGTGAGGCGTCACAGTATACCACGAAGTCTTCAGTGCCTTCGGGTAACGATAGTATCGGTGCATCGCAGAGCTTGTTCTTAAGTAGCTGAAAGGCTTCTTCTTGTTTGTGACTCCAGTCGTACTTCTTGTCCTTCTGTGTAAGGGTCGTTAGCGGTTGAGCTATTTTTGAGAAATTCTCGATGAATCGCCGGTAATAGCCCGCTAAACCCAAAAATTGTCGAACTTCAGTTGGGGTCTTGGGAGCTTCCCAATTCTTTATTGCTTCAATCTTGGACGGGTCTACATGAATGCCCTTCTCATTCACCACGTGACCAAGAAATTGTACTTCGCGAATCCAGAATTCGCATTTCGAGAACTTTGCATAAAGTTTCTCTTTCTTCAGTAGCTCCAAGATGGTTCTGAGATGTTGCTCATGCTCTTCTTTCGTTCGCGAGTAGATCAGGATATCATCGATAAATACAATCACGAATTTATCGAGATATGGTTTGCATACGCGGTTCATTAGATCCATGAAGACCGCTGGTGCATTCGTCAGTCCAAATGGCATCACAAGAAATTCGTAGTGCCCATAGCGCGTTCTGAATGCAGTCTTTGGCACGCTTTCATCTTGGATTCTCAGCTGATGGTATCCAGATCGAAGGTCGATCTTGGAATAGTAGCTTGATCCTTGCAGTTGATCAAACAAGTCATCAATCCTCGGTAGCGGATACCGATTCTTGATTGTGAGCTTGTTCAGTTCCCTGTAATCGATACACATCCGTAGTGATCCATCCTTCTTTTTCACGAATAATACTGGAGCTCCCCAGGGTGAGAAGCTTGGCCTTATGAATCCTTTATCCAACAATTCCTGGAGCTGTGTAGATAATTCTTGCATTTCGGATGGTGCAAGTCGATAGGGTGCCTTGGCTACAGGAGCAGCTCCTGGAACCAAGTCTATACGGAATTCGACTTGTCGTTGCGGAGGTAGTCCTGGCAGATCTTCAGGGAACACATCAGGAAATTCCTTCACCACAGGAATGTCTTCGAGTTTTGGCTCCACAGCCTTCTTGTCTATAACGTGTGCTAGGAAAGCGACACATCCTTTCCTCAAGCACTTCTGTGCCTTCATGCAACTGATGATTCGAAGAGGCGCGTCTCGTTTTTCTCCATGCACGATGAGAGTTTCACCATTCGCTAAAGGGATGCGAATGATTTTCTCATGGCAAATAACTTCAGCTTTGTTCTTGGACAACCAGTCCATCCCGACTACTACATCGAAGCTACCCAATTGGATAGGTAGGAGGTCGATGCTAAACCTTCGTTCGCCAAGTTCCAGTGTGCAGCCTCTAACTACTTCGCCCGATTCAACAAGTTTACCATTGGCTAGTTCTATGGAATAAGGAATTTCTAATCTACTAGATTCTATTCCGAGTATGCGTTTAAATTCCGCAGACATGAAGCTATAATCGGCGCCAGTGTCAAATAATATGGATGCGAAGTGATTGTTAACGAGAAACGTACCGGTGACCACGTTAGGGTCCTCGCGTGCGTCTCTTGCTCCAATCACAAATGCTCGAGCCGGAGCGTTGTTTCTCTCTGGGCAGTTCTTCATGAAATGATCATTGCTTCCACACTTGAAGCATCCTTGGTTCTGCCCTTTCCCGTTACCATTCTTGTTAACAGCACCGTTTCCATTTCGGTTCTTTCCTTTTCCCCAACAGTCTTCGGTTTGATGACCCAATTTACCACATTTGTCGCACCTTGGAATGCGACAAGCTCCATCATGATGATACTTACATTTTTGGCATCTAGGCATGGAGCCTTGGTATGCTTTGGTTGCATGGGTTTTCATCTCCTGAGGCGGATTAGTGTCGCGCTTCTTGTTGAAGCCCTTGTTGTTACGAGTTGCTTGGTTCAAACTTGTATGTTTTCTCTTTTTGTCACCGGACGACTCAGCATGCGTCTCGGTCTTCTCAGTGGGGTTCAATGATAGCTTCTTCATACGAACACAATCTTCAGTGAGGCTGACAGCCAGAGTTACAGCCTCGGTGATCGTTTGAGGTTTGGCCGACGTCACCATGCCACGAAATTCTGAGGCCAGTCCCCAAATGTAGCGTTCCACACGCTTAAATTCAGGAGTCACCATGTAAGGAAGCACTCTAGACAGATCGTGGAACCTTCGAGTGTAACCATTGATGTCAGCACCTTCCATAGTCAAGTGCCAGAACTCTGTCTCCAGCCTTTGGAGTTCGGCACGAGAGCAGTACTTCTCTCTCATCCTTTCCTTCAGTTCCTCCCAAGTGAGGCCATAAGCGGCGTCATCACCCAAAGTTTGGGCTTGCAGGTTCCACCAAGTCAGAGCTTCATCGACGAATAACCCAGTAGCAAAAGTGACTTGTTGATCCGCGGTACACTTGCTCATGCGGAAGGTAGCTTCAGTCTTCTCCGTCCAGCGCACAAATGCCACTGCACCTCCTGTGCCATCATAGTTCATCGGCTTGCAGTCGAGGAACTGCTTGAAAGTGCAGCCTGGAATTGATTCAACCAATTCACATGTGAGCAATCGAAGAAATAATGAAACAAGGACCGTTCATAAATTTCCTCATGCTTAGTACAGTGTCTCAAGGTTACCTTGAGCTGCATTGCCTCCAGACGAATCTCCATTCCCATTACGCCTAGCGTTGCTTGGTCCTCCACTGTCTTGAGTTCGGTTTGCCTCGTACTGGGCGATAGCAGCGGAGATCCTTTCCTCTAGCAAAGCGTTCAGCTCTTCAGCAGTTCTTGGCAGTGGGGGAGGTGGAGGTTGATCATCATTGCGAGCATTCACAGTTTTCCTGGGTGCCATGTTCTGACAGAACATAACACAGTAGGGTTAGGCATTTGTTTGATATCGTCACACTAAACAGTAGTATCATATATATTCACAGGTATATATACCACATAAGTGACATCAAACAATTATTACTCTAGCAGAGTACTTAGTAGGCTTGCACTGAGGGAATCTATACGTGACAAGACTTGCTGTGGTTTCTGTGCACTGAATTCCATAATTATGTATGCATCCATAATTACGTAACTCCTTGCACAGTCCGCACAGTTCGTTTCATCCTCGTATTTCTTCCTTCAGATGGGCCATTGCTTTCAGGTAAAGTCACGTATACTTGTGACATTCTACTACTAGTATGCTAATTATCACACATAATTGCAAGTAGTTTCTAGTCAACGACAAGTGCTACTCAAGTGCACTCTAAGTCTCGTAATGTCTTTTCTAGACTCATGTAGACAATTTCAGGCAGTGGATGTCGCGGGACGTTTTATGCAATGAAAACTCTTTGAAAATTGTTTTCGTGAATGGATCCTAGAGATTGTAGACTAGACTCGAGAAGGAATCCTGGTTCACTACAATCGCAGCTCTGATACCAATCTGTCACACCCCTTTCTACGGCGGAAGCACGAGGTGTGATCATGAAAGGTTCTCATTGCATACGAAGAGTAAACATGCTACATGCTCGTAAAATAACATTCAAATACCATAATTTGAAAACATACGTTAGCGTTTACATCGCTAAGTCGCATAAAACATTGTCTTAAAAGTTTACAACTTTATTTAAAGTTAAACACAAGCGACATCCACGAGCATAAGCAAGACCACGCGCACATCCATCCTAGTTACCTGAAATACATGTGAGTTTTTGGAAAAACGTCAACATAAAGTTGGTGTGAATTCATGCAGTTTTGTATTTCATGTTTGTATACTTTGTATGAAAACATAGTTTGTGAGTAAATCAAGTTTTCATATATAAATCCAGTTTCATGTGTACCCCACGTACACTTGTATAATTCAATTTCTTCTTGAGTACCCCACGTACTCAAGTTTAATTCTCATTCTCTTGAGTACCCCACGTACTTCAAGTATAATTCAATCTTCTTGAGTACCCCACGTACTTCAAGTTATATATCAATTTTGTATGGTATGAATTTTATGTAAATACAGTATTTCTGTACTTATCAGATTGTTAATGGGTTGCAAAGCCATTAACATGTGGCACGACATAGGAAGTCACCAAACCTAAGGCATTTAATTGGTATATTCTGAGACACAAAAACACTACTCGATTCTCGCCCCGACCGAGTGTGAGGCTGCCAGGCACCTGTTAGATCTAACCTTTTGTTCTGCGGTCTAGGTATATTGTTGATTAATGGTGCTTCTGTACCCTATTCGTGACACTATTTCTCATAACGCCTCCTACTTGGTTCTCGTTCTCACCAAGCGCGTTTCTTGTTATCATTTCTCATAGCGCCTTATACTTGGTTCTCGTCTCACCAAATGCGCTTCTCATATTCATATATTTCGTCACACTTGGTTCTCGTTCTCACCAAGTGTACTTCTTGTATTTATATCATACCATTTATAAATATTGTACTTTTGTACATGTATTTCACCCCCGAAGTTATAAAAACTGAAAACAGTTAAAGAGAAAAGGGGGAGCATGAACTCACAACTTTGCGTTCCTAGCGTCGTAAACTCCACCGGGTTTGCTTAATTAACGTCGTAACCTATACGCGTTTTCTTAACGTTAGTCACTAGACTTGCGTCGCACAAGTACAGTCACTCTCTTTTGTGTATATTCTTGTGTTAAAAATATTCTTATATTTTTAACTAAGTATCTTACTTATATTATTTTCTCCAAAAATAAATATAAGTCTTTTATGTTTTGCACTTTGCACCCGAATTATGTTTCTTGTATGTTGTATGTGTATTTTTATATTTCTACTCCTCATGAGTATTTAGTGTATTTTTAAGTCTTAATACACTAGCACGTATAACACATACTATATACACTTAACACACAAGTTGGTGATCAAATAATATATATTTTTCTCTCAAAAATATATACTTACTATCCATTTTTATTCTTGAAGAAATCCTCATTTCTTATCATCAAAAATCAGGGAAACCTTAGTAATACTCTTAAGCACATTTTTAGGGAATAAGTTTCTCAAAAACTTATATTTTTCTAAGTGTCAAAATTTATAAAAATTTTGACAGAGTTTCCCCTAAAAATGGAGGTTTCCCACGTTTTCAAAACGTGTGTTTATTTTCTTTTAAATCATCATCAATCATCAATAATCAGCAACAACAATTATCAACAATAATCACTACTTTTCCCCACTTCATGAACTTGGATATTTACCAAGATTGTGTAGTATCTTACTAGCACATTTAGTAAGTCTTGTTATCTTTAAAAATAAGTTTAATTTCTTAAAAACTTTATTTTTAAAGAGTATGAAGTTTTACAACTTCTAGTCGGTTTTTACGAAAATTATTTCTTTGTTAAAACCCTTGTTACACAAGTATCCATACACTTGTTTGTTCACAAAAACCACTTTTGTTTGTGTAAGACCCGGTTTAGAACATGTGATTTCTTTAAAGTGTGGTTCTTCAAAAATACCACTTGCAGATACGTAGATCCGCTAGTTTTAAACACCAATGTACAGGTTAAATTACTTTTACACAAGTAAAATATTTTACACAAGTTCATGTCTTTAGTGTGGTAGAGTTTCGCCTTTTAACCCTTGTAGTAACCAAAAACGAGCTTATGTGAAGATCCATGATCTCACAAGGTCGGGTTAAACGATGATCCGAGCTACCACATCATAGATCGGGTCTCAAAAATCTCATATTCCAAATACTACAACTTTTACACAACACATGTGTTATTAACCACCATTTTAGTATTTTTACTAGACTTTAAAGCTTCAAAATGTAAGTTAACGATATTTAACCGACAATATTCCTTTTAACCACCTTAGATAAGCTTAAAAACAAGTTTTAAGTGTTATACCTCTAGCTCAAGGCTAGGGAAGATCTTTGATGAAAAACGCGTGGATAAAAGCTAACGGTGGAGGTCCTTCGCGTTCCGAGTGCACAAGAGCTCCTAATACGCGATCCTTGATGTATGTATGATGTTGAAATGTCAAGAACTAAACTTGAAAGTGTGATGGTGATTGGGAGAGGGTTCGGCCGAAGGTAGGGGAGAGCAAGAGAGAAAGAGTGTGTTGGTGAAAAATGATGGTGATTATCTCAAGTGTAGGTGTGTATATATAGGAAAGGTTAAGGTGTATTATCCAAAGGTTTATATGTCACCATGATATTAAACATAATCTAATAAAATAATAAGTCTTGTACTTTGGTGTCTCCCCTAGTTATGGGGCCGGTTATGATGGGGGGGGGGGGGGTTGGTTCGATTTAAACTAGATAGTTAGGGAGGTTAGTTATGTTAAATAGGTTAACTAAGTATTTAACTTAGTTAGTTGTATGTTATGCGTTACCACGGGTGTTAGGGTAATCAGGGACCCTAACTGGCTTAGAAAATTATAGATAGTGAAAATAGTAATATTTTCATGTTCCGGGTAAAGTCCGGTTGTTTGGTTACACACCGATTCGTTAAAGTGCTAAATTACACTTTTTAGTGTCGTTTAAGTACCTTTCCTGTACTCTTTCAATTCCCAACACTTAGGGAAATATTCTGGATAATAAAACGACATTTCTGCATAATATTTATATGTCTAAATGCTGAATTATTGCTGATTTGTATAAATTCTGCACTTAAAGTGCGTTTCGGGTGCTTTTTAGTGCATATTTTTGCTTTCGCAATGTCCATAAATTAAACCCTTACACATACTCTAGAGTTTTAATGTATTTTTGTCGTCGGACCTACACCTAGGCCTCAATTCTGATGTCTAACTGCTTTCTGCAGTTCTGTTGACACATTGTGTCTTACCGGTGAGTTTACTATTATTCTGACGCAACGCTCTCGTTTATGCATAAAGCAATATTTTGTAGTATACAACGTGCATGAATTCACTTGTTTAATCATGTGTTCAGACATTGCTGACAATTAAACTCATAATTGCAGTCATTAAGCAATAATTATAGTGTACGGAAATTACCGGTTTGTGCCAGTTGTCACAGTCTCCCCCCGTTAAAAGAATTTCGTCCCGAAATTCAGGCTGAACTAACTCTCGCTGGAGTCTTCTTGAATAGGTGGGGATACTTTTTCTTGAACTGGTCTTCACGTTCCCATGTGTACTCGGGTCCGTGCTTAGAGCTCCAACGTACTTTGACAAGTTTCACACTGCTCCTCCTGGTCTTGTTGACTTTCCAGTCAGTAACCTCAACGGGTTGTTCTGTAAATCGGAGGGCTTCATCAATATGCACTTCATCCAACGGGATGGTCACGTTTTCTTGCGTTGGACTCTTCTTCAGGTTGGATACATGAAACGTATCATGTACTCCATTAAGTTCTGCCGGTAACTCCAACTTGTATGCCACGGTACCAATTCTTCTCAATATTCTGAATGGTCCGATGTATCGTGGATTCAACTTTCCACGCTTTCCAAATCTGACTACGCCCTTCCATGGTGAGACTTTTAACAACACTTTGTCTCCCACCTTGAAATCTACCGATTTTCTATTTGGATCCGCGTAGCTCTTTTGTCGCTCTCGAGCCGCCTTAATGCGCTCTCGGATCTGTGCAATCTTATCGGTTGTCTCTTGTACAAGTTCAGGACCAACCATACGTATATAATAATAATATAAAAATAAGTATGGAAAGCACGTACTTCGAAAACTATCGAAACGATTAAAAACGAAGAAATTCATCGCGTCAGGATAGCCATCCGGACGGACAGCCATCCGGACGGACAGCAATCCGGACGGACAGCCATCCGGACGGACAGCAATCCGGACGGACAGCACTCCGGACGGACAGCAATCCAGACGGACAGCAATCCGGACGTACAGCAATCCGGACGGACAGCAATCCGGACCTGTGACTCCCTTCTCCCCTTTTCGCCTATAAGTAGCCTGCCACACCACTGTTCAAGTGATGTGACAGCTCCCACTCGACCAGACACGCTTCAAGACCCTTTCCTCTCGATTCCTCGCGGTTCCGGTAAGATTTCAACCTAGAAACTTGTACTTCTATGATCTACCCTCCATTCTACATAATTCTATCTTTTAAAACTCAAATTCTAACCGTGAAATCTGCGGATTTGAGGCGTTTTGAGGTGATGTCACCAAGAGTTCCTATGAACTTCAAGTTGTGGCCTCATTTCACTATAAACGACTCAGATCTGGGTGATTTCCACATGTTTTGATAACAAATCTCGCCTAAATCTATGTATTCAACCGAGGAACTGAGCTAATTCGAGTTAACCACGAGAAACCGTCAAGAACGGCCAGTTCAGATGGAGCGGGGTGATTCCCGGCCGTTAGAGCGGGTCGGAACTGATGGAATTCCAAATGTTAGTGCGAAATCTCACTGTCCCGGTAACTCTAAACGTATAAACACTCAGAAACGGCATTTAGAATGCGAAACAGACGTGTTGTCCGCACGGATAACATGTAATCCGCACGGATTACATGTCATCCGAACGGATACATGTCATCCGGACGGAATACATATCAATCCGCACGAGTTACACTTGTCCGCACGGATAACATGTCAGTCCGCACGAGTTACACTTGTCCGCACGGATAACATGTCAGTCCGCACGAGTTACACTTGTTCGAACGGATAACCTGTCGTCCGACCGAATGACAGCCATCCGACCCAGATCCATATGCCATCCGATCGGATGGGCCCATCCGAATGGGTGCGCACCATCCGACCAGATGACTGACTTTTCAATGCTATTCTCGCTTAATCGTGCATCGTTTACTATATCCTTCAATGATTAACGCTGACGTACTCTCAACCGATCCAATCAAGTTGTATTCCCGCTAAATACGCGCTGTGAGTATACTTGAACCCTTTTTAATCGTATTTTGGGTGTAACATACGTTTCTAGCAAATCGAACTTATCAACGAATTATTCAATCAATCGAACTATCACTTGCGAATAACTGTTATGCATAGATATACGTGATGCTAGTTGCATATGTGCTAGGGCTTATACTCGCGACGTCCCACCATGACTAGTATAGTACTATTGCGCCCGAAGGGGTCTTGTTTGCCATCGCATATTCGAGCATCGAAGACTTAGTTGGTAGTATCAGCTTTGTGAGTGTATATGTCGTGTGTTACGTTTATGCATATGGAAATTCGCGACACTTTTTATCTATTACGCTCAATGTTGTAGAAGGCGCTAGGCGCTAGTCGGGCGGTGAGGTACAGCCTAGGGATTAATCGGGATTAACCGGGATTAATCGGGATTAATCGGAATGGGATTTTTATATGTATTTTTTCAAAATTATATATATATACCCAATAATATAAAAATAATACTTCAAAATTCACATAAATACTTCAAGTTTCAGATAGTATGGTTCGATTTTGACCGATTTTGACCAATTCTGACCGACTAGGACCGCCTAGGACCGCCTAGGACCGCCTAGGACCGATTTTGTCCGATTTTGTCCGATTAATGTAGTCCGATTAATCCGATTAATTGACCGACTAGGACCGACTAGGACCGCCTACGACCGACTTTGACCGATTACCGATTAATTGACCGACTAGCTTATAATTAATCAGTTGGTGACCGCCTAGCGCCTAGGCGGCGATTAATCGGCCGCCTAGGCCGATTTCTGCAACAGTGATTACGCTATACTTATCAAACCTATATACTCGCCAATACTTTTGTATTGACAAATATTTTAACGTATGTTGCAGGTTAGATCGTAGACTATATCAAATCAAGCTAGGAAGTTTAGAAACTCAACAAAAATCTAGGTTGTCGGATTTGTATTGTTCGAGAGGACAAGAAATCTGTGATAACTTATGTGATTGTATTATTTGTTAGTATGGGATAACGAATGTATTAAATATTATCGCAATATAGTTGTTATGGATTCTCTTGATCAATCTGATTCGCCTAGTGTCGCGCCCCGATGATTCCGCCATCGGTTGGGGTGTGACAAAAATCATCTCAACATATCTAATAAAATATTTAAAGAAAATCAAGTGTGGGGCCCCCATGGTAACCGTCCACTTATGGGGGGGGGGGGTCTTCGTTAGCTTTCAATGCTAAGCTAACTATCTAGTTACATCTTAAGTGTTTAATTTAGGTGCTAATGTGTTTAGGTGTTTTTAAGATGTAATATGATGTTTATGGGTGATAACTAGCTTTGTAACATTAAAACAATGCTTCTAGTTAAATTTTGGTGTTTCGGATAGTGTTTGGTTGTTCGTTTGGTTACCGGTTCGTTAAGGTGCTAAATTGCGCAGTTTAGTGTGCTATGTGATGTCTTTTATGACAGTTTTTATTCCCGACACTTATCAAGTTATTCTGGACACTTAAACCATATTTCTGCATTATATTTTGATGTTTATGTGACAACTGACAAATTTGCATGTATCCGTACAATTAATTAACAGTGATTTATGCTTAATGACTGTGCTTAATTACAACTGATGATATAAACTGCTTTATGATTTCTGTATCATACATACACGTGCATCACATTTTATACTGTCACACCAATTAATACATACAAACTTTAGTGACATACATGATGCACAAAGCACAGTTAGCACAGTGAGCGGATAACTCAGAAATATACTGACAGTGCCAGTACATAGACAGACAATGTTTTGAGGTCCAGTATGAGCCAGAGACAAGGTACTACACTAGTATGGTGTGTTGGGAAGTAAGGACCATAAAACTGCGTCACTAGGTGATAGTTTAAGTGCCGGAAAGTGCCTAAAACCCACTCAAAGTGCAAAATTCTGTATTTATCATCAAAATTCAGCATTTTAACATGCTAGTAATGTGCAAAAACTTGGCAAAATGGTTCTGTATGCTTTCCTAAGTGTCGGGAATTAAAAGTGTCACAAAAAATTACATAAAAGGCACTATACGGAATAACTTAGCACTTTAACGGAACGGTATCTAACCGAACAACCGGACATTACCCGGAACACTAAAACATTGTTTCACTTTTTCTGAGCTAGTCATGGTTCCCGAGCACACTAACATATTACATAAAGCATGAAGCATACTAGACACAAGACTTTTGCACTTAACACCCCACTAATCACCTACCTTACCATTTAAAATTTTCATTTAACCCCCCCATGACAACCTACGGCTCATATGGCCCCACACACCAAAGATTTCTTCAAATCTTCTAAATCCCCATATAATCTTTCATTGGGATTTGGTGAGATCTTGAGTGGATTGTGAGTGTACATAAGGGGACATTATAACCTATGGATAATAGGAATTGAAGATTATAAGTAAACATAAGCACCCATTTTCTCCAACACACCACACTCACTCCTTTCTTTCCCCTTGTTCTCGGCCGTGACTTCCCCCACCACCACCATGTTTTTTGTTGCAATCTCAAGCATTCCAAGTGTATTTCATGGTGCTACAAGGTGATTAAGAAGGTGTGGAACACTCGGAACTTGAAGGACCTCTCTTGTGTGCTATTATCCACTCCATTTTCACTTGTGATCTTCCCTAGCTTCAAGCTAGTAGTAAGACTTCTTTTGATCTTGTTTACTTCATGTTTTAGTGGTTAAAAGATATATCTTGTTGAAATCATATGAACATTAAAGGAACATAAACTTGAATCATGAAACATTAACTTACATAAGATGAAACATGATGAAATAATGATAGTATGATGTTGTTTGGTATATGTTGATGCTTGCTTGTTGATTACTAGAAATATTAATGTTGATCATAACATGGGACTTGCTAGATTATGATTAAAAACATGATTTAGCAAGTTAGGGGATGATTATGTAACAACATGAAATGATCATCTTCTTATTAAGACATGAACTTGAAAGTAAAATGATTTTTCTTGAAAAATAATAAACCAAGTGAACTAGTAATCTTGTAATCCAAGACTTTTGAATGATTTTTCTAAAAGAACCAAGTTTAAAAAGATGATTCTCGAAGGATCATGGTTTTTATTAAAACTACACCATTTTTAGTGGAAAGACAAGTGTGTAAACATTAGTGAAACAAGAAAATGTGATAAATAAACATTTTTGTAAATTATGTTTACAAGTTGTAAACACCAAATCTTTGCAAGAATGAGATTTTAAAAGAAGTAAACACACTTTGGAAGGTAACTAAACCCACTAAACACTTGACCAAGATACTACGCGTTTTTATAAAACATCAAGTTCATGTTGTATTATAAATGGAATAGTTTTGCACTTGGTAAGTGTAATATTGTTTAGTGAATGATTGTTGATTGTTTGAATGATTTTTGGAAAAGAAAATGATATGCTAAAAAGCATGGACACCTCCATTTACAAAGGAAACTATGGCGAAATTTTCTAAAAATTCCAACACTTAGAAAATATTTTCTGACAAGTGTTTACTAGTGTATTTTAAACTATGTTTTTCAAATATAAATCTCGCCATAATTTTTGTTACAAAAATACAAAGTATCGGAGGTTGGTTTTTGTAAATAAAAATGGATAAATATATATTTAGAATATATATTTTATACTAAGACACTTGTGTGAATACTTGTATGATTTGTGAAATAGTTATATCATTTTAGGGTAAAATAATATAACTTACAAATCACCATGACATTTACAACTCCAAAATAATACCAAAAATCTCACGGAATAAATATTTAAGTTACCCATTTGATATTGTGGAACCGAACACTAAAACGTAACTTATAAAATATTCCGAGAAATACTCTTATAGTATATTTTTGGCGATTATTATTTTGGATACGAAAGAATGATTTTATTACAAAGTATATCATACTTTTGGACAAAAAGAAAATATATTATTTTTGGGAAGTTATAATATATTTTCCTAGAATATTTAGAAGATATATGATTTTTGAGAAAAATATATATCTTCTTGAAATACAGTAATTTTGGACAGGAAAAACTTATATATATTTTCTAAATGAGATTTGAAAATATATCGTTTTGGAAATATATTGGGAATATATTGGCATATATTTTTTTTTATGTGGATTAATACACCGGAATACGACGCCAATACATGGCAAGATATACCAATGCAAGAATACGAATACACAAGTATGAAATACTCTCATCCTTGGGAAGGAAATACGAATAACAATACTCGAGAAGTATTATTACAAAAATATTGAAGACACTTTAAAACGTAACTCAAAGGCACTAATCAATACTAAGACAAGGCACGACCCGCTCGTCTAACAGACCGTACTACGCATGTAGGTAATCGTGCGTTCTAGAGGAAGCTTCGAGTTACATTGGATACGAGGACGCAAAACTGTGAGTTCATGTCCCCCTTTTCTTAAACTGTTTTGTTTACTTACTTCGGGGGTGAAATACATGTTACAATTGTTTACAGACATTCTATACATGGTATGGTTAGCTTAAGGAAGGTTTACTACTTAGATCATGTGAGTGGGTAGGCGGATACTTGAGACCATTAATCCTCGTTGTAGGACCGATGGACATGAGTGATAGATCTATTCGGGTGTAGCGAGCCCCACTCCAGCGTCCGCTGAGTGGACCATGAGGTGACTATGTCTTACCGACGAAATCTGCTAGGTTTGAGTCTTCCTGCATCACTTCACACATATCAATGGCCTTGCAAACCTTTGGTGACCTCTTTTTCCTTATTGCTACATACCAGGGACTTACATACATACTTACATCATTTTCAAAGGTTTATACATACACGCAAACGAACACATGAACTCGCTCAACTTTTGTTGATGTTTTCAAACTACATGTATTTCAGGGAATTTATAAGTGGATCTGGCGGGCGTTGGAAGTTTTTATGCTGCGTTAAGAATAAAGATGTCATCCAGGGTCTTTAAGTTTGGTCAGTGTGTCTCTTTCCTGGACAAGACACGCCTTCCAAACCTTGGTGCTATTTAATATCTTTTGATGAGTCCTTAGTGAACTCATAAACATTTTGTATGATTGTAAAACTTGAAATAGAAGTCTACGCTTTTGAAACAAGGTTGTTATGTTTTAAACTTATTTTATGGATGACCAATCTATGGTTTTATCATATAGTTGATGTTATGATTGAATGCAATGATATTAAAGAAGTCACACCATAACCACGCTTCCGCAAAAGTCAGGGAGTGACAATTTAAATGCTGAATTTTGCTGTTTTCTGCAGAATTCTGCAGTTTAAGTGTGTTTCGGGCACTTTCTGTCACTTAAATCGTCACTCGGAAGGCAGTTTTACAACCCCTACTTTCCTACATAGTATCCTAGAGTAAATCTTGGTCCCGGGGCTCATTCTGTGTTCTAACAACATGTCTGTCTGAGTACTGAACTCCCGTAAGTACTTCTAGTTTATCTGATCATCGTACTAGTTTCGTTCTGTGCACTAATTCAACTGTTCCGGGTTGCATTTAATAATGATAAGCAATCATGCAACATGTAATGCATTTGTATGTCTTTGAAAGTAAACAGGAAATCATTCATATCTTAGCTCAAGCATGCACAGTCATAGGTTACAAATTACTGTTCATATTGTACGGAAATACATGGAAAAGTGCCAGTTGTCATAGATTACAGGCAAGGATTCTTTTCAAATAAAATCACTAAATGATAACCATACATGCTCAAGACAGTTTCATTTGGGTTCGCTTGTTACATATTCTTGGCTTGCAAAACGTTATTTCAAAAAAATAGTTCAAAATCGTGAAATTAGTTTAAGGGAAATGCAACAAGATATCATGAGAAAATACCAATGCAGAGTGAGTATTGGTCAATGTAGTAGAGCTAAAAAGAAGGTATTGGGATAAATTACACTTTTCATCCTTTATGTTTATATCGAATTGCAATGGATAACCTTTAACTTCAATAATTACAGTAACAGTCCTTTGTTTGGAAAACTCAGTACACCCTAGGTCCTTTGACACTAACTTGGTTAAGTTTTCAAGTTAACTTTGGTCGCATAAGGGTAATATAGTCTTTTTACCTATTTATTTAAAATTATTATAATAAATGAAAAAAGTAATTTTTAAAAACACATATATACACACACATTTGTTTATATAAACAAATCTCACTCACTTTCTCCCTCTTCCCCATCTCTCTTCCACCATCACCATCATCTACCACCACCCACTACCATGTCCCGCCACCACCAACCCACCATAATTATCTTTCAATTCTTAAAAACCTGCTCATTATCAAAGTAAATTACTTTTCACTTTTCAAAACCCAAATCCCAAGGACCAATCTCTCTATCTCTCTCTCTCAAATTCTTGATGGTAAACAACTAATCAGAAACAAATATGTTGATGGTGAAACGATCTGAAAATTTGTGATGAAAATTTGATAGAGCATAATGGGGTTTCAGTTGTTTCTACGAGAGAGATGACGGTTCCGACCACCACCGATGTGACCATGACCAACGATTCCGAGCACCACCACTATGACAGTGCTAGATCAGTTAAAACCCTGCCATCTGAACTCGGATTTGGAGGTAGCGGTCGAATATGAAAGAGAGACTTTGTATGTGTGTGCGTTTGGAGAGAGAGGCCGGCCATTAGTGATGGTTGCCGGTGGTCAATGATGGTTGCCGGTGGCCTGCGGCCATGGTTTATTGTTCTTCAGTGATTGTTCAGATGTGGTGGCAGGTGGTGGTGCGTTTGCTTGGGGAAGAAGGGTTTAGATCTGGTAGGTGCTTAAGTATATGTATTTTAGGTTTTTGTTTTTTTATTAAACTAGTTTTAATTAAATCAATAAAAAGACTAAATTACCCTTATGTAATATGATTTAACTGAAAATTTTAATTGGGTTAGTATCAAAGGACCTAGGATGTACAGAGTTTTCTAAATAAAGGATTGTGACTGTAATTATTGAAGTTAAAGGTCATCTATTGCAATGCGATATAAACATAAAGGACGAAAAATGTAATTCACCCAAGGTATTGGATGAATTTGATGGTGGGTTAAAAGAGCATTATGCAAGACTTTCGGATTATCAAGCTGAGATATTGGAAACAAACCCGGGGAGTACTGTGAAGATGGTCGTGGAAACAATGCCAAACAGAGATATTTATTTTAGTAGTTACTATGTTTGTTTTAAAGCTATCAAAGATGGATGGATCAATGGTTGTAGGAAAGTTATTTGTTTGGATGGATGTTTTCTAAAAAATAATGGTCAATTACTCTTGGCTGTTAGAAGAGATGCCAATAATCATATTATTCCCTTAGCATGGGCAGTTGTGTCTGTTGAGAATAAGGAAAACTGGAAATGGTTTCTTAATCTATTGAGGGATGACATTGAAATGGAAGGTGGACTTGGACTAACTTTAATATGAGATCAACATAAGGTATTTTGTACTTATTACACACCTATCTCTTTGTTGGTATTTTTAACTTATATGCTATGTTTTGGACATTTATTAGGGCATTATAGAGGGCGTGAAGGATGTATTTCCAAATGCTGAGCATAGACAATGTACAAGACACATCTATGCCATCTTTAAGAAGAAATTTTGTTCTCTTGAACCTAGAAATTTGTTTTGGAAAACTGCATAATTTACAAGTAAGCATTGGTTTGAAAGACATATGGAAGAGTTGAAAAGCATTAGCAAATGTGCGTATGATCATCTTATGGAAAGAAATCCAATTACTTGGTCAAGAGCTTTTTTTTGAAGTTGGTAGGGCATGTGACGCGTTCGAGAATGGAGTGAGTGAAAGCTTTAATTCACGTATACGAATCGCACAAAGGAAGCCTATTATCAGTATGTTAGAAGATATTAGAATATTTGTGATGCGCAGAACGTTCTTAATGGCGAAAAGATCTGAAAGCTTTAAACATGAAGTATGCCCTGCAATCAGAGAAAAACTAGAAAAGATTAAAGAGAATCAAAGGTAATGATTATATTTAAATTTTTTGTTATTTTGTTATGAATTTTAATAGACTTTTGGTTTGAAGGTGTAGGCATTATACCGTTATTCCAAGTGGTAACAACATATTTGAAGTAAGGAGTGAAAAAATGCATATGTAGTGAAGATTCAAGAACAAATTTGCACTTGTGGATCATGGCAATTGTCTGGCATACCTTGTGTTCATACGGTAGCGGCTTTAGTGTTCATCAACAAAGACCCGGAAACTTTTGTAGTAACTGGTTTAAAAAGGGGATGTTTAAGGAAGCATATAAACATTGTATCAAACCGTTGAAGGGAAGTATGCATTGGCCTAAAACAAATGATATCAAACCCCTACCTCCAAAAGTAAGACGAATGCCCGGTAGACCGGCAGTAAAAGGAAAAGAGATCCTTCAGAGAAAGAGAAGAAAAACAAAAAATTTGGAATCGGAAGAAAAGTGACAGGTCAAAACTGCCAAGGAACCGGACATAATATCAGGAATTGCAATAACGAGAAAAAAACCCACAACCAAAGAAGGCGAGCGCAAAAGGTAGAAATAAAAAGTTTGGCTCAAGAAGTGTGACCCGCGAGAAGGTAGACTAGGTGATTTTGGCCCGTTTGGGCGAATTTTAGTATGTCTGGACGTATTTGGTTTATTTTGACACGTTTGGATGTATTTTGGTGTATTTTGACCCGTTTGGAGGTATTTGGTTTATTTTGACTAATTTGGACGTATTTGGTGTATTAAGACCCGTTTTGGCATTCTATTTGTAATGCGAGAATGGCTAAAGTTGAAATTTTAGCGTTTGTTGTTTATCTTCTTTTATGACTATAATTTAAATGCTTTTGGTGTAGGAGTAATTAATACTTTCTTTCATTAAAAATTTACTGACATCTAACTATTTTTCAGGATTTTAAAAAAATTTTGATAACTTTTTAGAGATTTTGAAAAAAAAATCACATTTTTTAATTTTTTTTTGCATTGTTTTAACTTTTATACAATTTAAAAAAAAAATTAAACCTAGTTCGCATTTTTTTCTAATCCATTTGGCATTTATGTGTCATGTCAACAAATTTTTTAAATAAAAAACCTATATAAAAGCCATATAGGATGGATGACCTTCTATTTAGGTAAAATATCTAGGATTGAAACATCAAATGAAACTTCAATGACCTAATTGGAACCAAAAAAAATTATGAGTGACCTAATTAGAACACTCTTGAAACTTGGTTACTATTGTACAAAGTTAACCCTTTTATTTTCCCTTGAATTCGTATTCGATTAAAACTTACCGAATTCGATTCGAATTCGTACTCGAATAAAAAACCCAATTCGTATTCGATTAAAATTTTTAATAAATTCGATTTGATTTAGATTCTTTAAAAACATGTAAATAACTATCAAAATGAAACATAAATTTTAAAGCAGCCATAAAGCATGATATCACATTAAAAAGTTCCAAATAAAGTACGATAAGTCTAAAATTCAAAACGAGAAGTCGGGAATAACCACTTCACATTACAAGTTAATATTTTTAGGGTTAGAAATCTATTGATAGATTTGTTACTTAGGTTTTAGTTATGGGTCATGTAATGGGTAATTTTACTTGGAATAAATTTTGAAAATAATTTATAGGGATTAGGATCAAATACAAAGGCTCCTTAAAATAAGAAGAGTACAAAGGCTCCTAAAAATAAACCCACTACAAAAAAAAAAAAAAAAAAAAAAATCTAAACACCCGCCACCACCCAAAAACCTAAACCCCCCCCCCCCCCCCCCAATCACCCACCCAAAAAAGAATATGTATATATATATATTTTTCCTTGGGGGTGGGGGTGGGTGTTTAGGTTTTTTTTTTTTTTAGTTTTTTTTGAGGGGGGGTTTAGGTTTTTGGGTGGTGGTGGGGTGTTTAGGTGTAGTGAACTTAGGTTTTAGGTTATTGGACACTTGTCACTCTATAAAGCATTCTTACATTTCTTACAATTAGGACCCTTTGTAGAATAACTTAACCCTAATTTATAGTATAGCCTAATAAAAGTTATATATGTATTATATATAAAAATAATAAATAAAAATGTTTAATTTTTATTCGAATTTCAAATGGATTTGAAATTATAAATTCGTATTCGATTTACTTGACTCGAATTGAATTCAAATTCTTATAATCGAAACGAATTCTTGATAATCGAATCAAATTTTAACGAATTTCGAATTTTTTGAATTCGAAAAGAATTCTGAACACCCCTATATGCAATGCGCCAAATGAAAACTTATACGAGGGTTGATGCATGGAATTGAAGTTTCTCAATAAAAGATGTTCAACAAGTACAACTTAATGAGTTGAGGAAAACATTCTTGTCAAAACTCTTGTTGAACTTTAACGGATGCACTGAAATTTTAAAGATATAAAAGAACAAGAAAAGACTGAAATGAAGAAGGATTTGAAAGATAAGATCAAACTAAGGCAATCAATGCTTGTTTGAATCAGTTAACCATGTTAGCAGTTTATAATCTTTTGAACTAATGTTAGGTGTTTGGATCTGATTTGTATAAGACCATGCGTAGTGGGCATTGTTTTTTTTTAAATTTCCCCCCAATAACGCCCAATATTGCCCCACCCCCACCCCCCTGGGCGTGATTGGGCGTGTTTTTGCAAAAAAAAAACGCCTCAGCGTGTTTTAAATCACGCCAAATGGGGGAATCAATTGACCAATCACATTCAACTTCATTTGTTTTGTCCAATAAGATTTTTATTTTTTTTTTATTTTTTTTTATTACAAACATAATGCCCCACAATCCCCACTACACCCCTTTTGTAAAAACGTTCAATAATGCCCCACTGCTGATTGGGCTGCCACATGGCGCAAAACGCCCTAGGGTGGGGCATTATTCACCCCAACGACTACGCATGGTCTAAATGTTAGAAGTTTGGATATGCTTGTATCAATGAATGTTGTTTTTAATTTGGCGTGTTGAACACGAGTGCATGGTTTTTATTTTCCTCTGATTATTACGCAACTTGATTCTATTTATTCTAGCTTAGTTTAAAACATAATTACTCTATACTATAAATAACTAAAGAGTAAATTACAAGTTTTGTTATTTATGTTTGTACCAAATTGCAGGCGGTGTGCTTTGCCTTTAAAATTGATAAGTTTTGTACTTAATGTTTCAAAATCCTACACGTTATGTCCTTTAGCCCTAACCTAGTTAAAATTTTCTGTTAAATTATATTACACAAGGCTAGTTTAGTCTTTTTATCAAAAAAAAAAATAACAAATATAAAAAATTAATAGAATATATTATATATATAAAGAAAAATCTTGTCTGCCTCTCTCTCTCTATAGCTCTCTCTCTACTCTAGATCTCTCTCACTACCTCTCCCACCGCCACCATTAACCACCAACAGCTACCCTTAGCCACCACTCTCCAATATCACCATCACACCACCATTCTCCTCGTTGAAACCCTAGCTGCGCCGCCGCCTCCATCTCACCATTACAGATCGACGAAACCCTAACCCCAAACAGATGCAGCCCGTTCCTCATCATCACATCCGACGTCGTTCAAATTTCCAGTTGCCGAAAACTAGAAGTTCTCCATGTTCAAAACAATAGACACAAGATTTGTTCTTGATGATTCGACACTGTAAGTTGCTCGATATAATCCTTCAATGTAGCATGATTCTTAACGATATCTGGCCCGTTTGCTTTTTCTATAACATTCTGTGAAGATTTTTGTGATCTGCGGGTAAGTTAGGGTTTTAAGAATTGGGGATTTGAAGGGACTAGAGTCCGTTACGGAATTAGGGATTTTGTGGTCACAGGATTGTGGAGGTGGGGTTTGTGACAACCCTCAAATTTACATGTAACCGTACAATTTATTAATAATAATTAATGTGCTTGACGACTGTGTGGAATCACTTAACTGCTTTCTGATATCTGTGTTATGCTTACACGTACTTGTTAATATACTAATAGTGTACAGAAAGATCACTAAATAGTCCGTTATATTTTCCTAAGTGTTAGAAAGTAAAAACGTTACAAAATATATAAATAGGACGCTTTACGGATTAATTAAGCAGTTTAACGGATCAACACCGAACCGAACAACCGGACTTCACCCGGAACATAAAAATATTGTCAATGACATTGTTTTTCTTTTCTGAGCCAGCTAGGGTCCCCGAATACCCTAACACCCGTTACAATTTACAACACACTAGTAACTAATATTAAATCTCTAACTAACTAACTAATACTTAACAATTAGTTACAATCTAACCATGGAACCCCCCCCCCCCCTAACGAGATCGGTTCCCCATGGGGGACACCATCTTACAACTTTGATTAAAATAATCCATGTTGCCTAAAATCTAGAAAGCACATTGTCTAGTGGACAAAGTATGAAGTTGGTTAATAAATATAACCTTAAGACTACAATTCATTTACTTCAACACTTATCAAAATTGCACTCTCCCTCTCCTCTCTTTCTTTGAAATCGGCAGCCACAACCATCCACCATACCACCACCTTCAAGCCTCCTACAAGCCATTTTCTTACATACAAAGGTGCAAGGGATCACATAAGGAAGCTCGGTGCACTCGGGATCTCAAGGACCTCACTACGTTTCTTTTATCCACCACTTTTACGCCTTTGATCTTCCCTAGCCTTGTGCGAGTTGTAAGTGACTCTAAACGCCTTCTTGATCTTGTCTAGAGTGGTTAATAAGAGATTTGTCGGTTAAAAATTATGAGCATATAAGATCAAAGTCTAAAAGTCTACTAAAGTGATGAACAAGGTGGTTAATGGATGAATATTAGTGTAAATCATGTAGATCTTGTGTGATTATGATTATTGGTTGATTATCTGATGTTTTACTGATTAATATTAATGTGTCATGTTGTTATGGTCACTAAACTTGTTAACGGAATCGATCGAACACGATTTAGAAGGTTAAACACTGAAAATCAGAATCTGTCCAACTTTTACAGCCAACTTCAGTTCGCTGTAAACAGGTCTTAAACTCAACGAAAAACCGATATTTTGAATCTAAAATATGTTATTATGAAATACGGTTCTAATGGCACCGGAATCGTAATTTTTGGTCTCCGTTTACTATTTTTAAAGTGTTAATTTGTAACAACTTAAGCTGAATTTTGACAGCAATAAATGGGTGTCATACTTTCAGTCATAACCTGAGTTTTGTGATGAATCGGACCATGAAATTTGTACAGTAGGTGACAACCGATGCATTTGTAATTACCCCACTGGAATTTCGTAAATTGGACGCTCGATGAATTTTTAATGAATTGTTCCGTGGACTGTGGTCAGAAATATATAAATCTGAGTTCAGTCCGGAATATGAATTTTTATAAAATATTGGTAAGGAACCGGACCCCGATATTTTTACACAATAAAATTTGGAACGTTTAAGACATCCTGTAAAAATTTGGGAATTTTTGGAATAATTTAACCATTTTATTAAAATGTCCGAAAACAGCCAGTATTGAATATAAATGCTGAAATGACATAAGTTGTGACTTGCGTGTCTAAATGTCGAGTATGCTATCGGTGAATGATCTAACGTGTTATATGTGTTACGTGCAATATCGTATGTTTGTTTATGAGTGGGGAATGGATGGGAAGTTTATATGGGCATAAATCATTAAAGTGTGTACCTGTTATGTGGTAGAAGTAATGTGCAAATAAACCATACGTAGGATACGTGTTATGCATGAGAAACTGATTGTTATCCGTACCTTATTAGGACGTGATTGACTGACCTTGACTGTTAACTATATTTGAGAATCTAACCGAGCAAACCGAGGTGAGTTCACACTTTTCTACAAAGCATGGTAAATTCCCGGTGGGAATGGGAATGGGTACAGGAATAGGGATTCCTCGTCCTTTGGGACGCGTTCAGGAATGTGAATTCCTCGTCCTCGAGACGTGTTCAGGAATGTAAATTCCTCGTCCTATTGGGACGTATTAGACTTACTGGACTAGAACTCTATCAGCGAAGTCCCTCCCCTTTTGTATCGACTTAATCGCCGAGGCTATGGCGAGCGGGTCATTAGTTAATAGCGCTATTAGGTTTAACAAACCGCACACCGTGCCAGTTGGACGGGTGTGTACTAATGGACTATGGCACGTCGGTGGTGATAGAACACCGACGCTAGGGCACAATTGATTTCTTTTGTTAGTAGTCGATATGATAAACGAGTCTGGTAGTTTAAAATACTGGGGCAGCTCCCCACGGCCAAAGTGCCGGGCTGGATAGCCAGGGAAGGTGGACATGGGATGGTTAACTAATAAACGTTTTCGAACTATGGGGTAACCCCCACGGCTGGACGGCCAAATGAGATTAAACTATGTTTTTGGAAACAACACTAAAATGGACAACCAACCGTGAACTCACTCAACTTTGTTGTTGATTCGTTATTACATGCTTTGCAGGTCATTAGATGCTATGGAGCTTGCATATGGAGGTGGTCGTTGTGGGATGCGAACTGATATGTCCCGTACTTAATGAATAAACTTTATGAACTTATTTAACCTACGTTCTGGAATTTAAACTTATGAACTATGGACTTATGTTTTGAACTTATGTTTTATGCTTCCGCTGTTAACCTAAAATCGGTTTACTTCCTTTTGGTCACCAATCGTATTGTGTTTGGTTTTATTTACTTAATTATGTTGTTCAATATGATTGGTGGCTCGATCCTGGTCATGCCACGCCTCCAAGCGGTGATACTCCGCATGGTGGATTTTGGGGATGTGACAGGGTTGTAGATCCAACATTGGTGGTGGTCACAGGCTTAGGCTTGTGAAGGTGGTGGTAGTCAGGTCTCTGACCCACGAGTCCGGTTTAGAAACTTTCCGGGAAGGTGATGTGTGCTCCGACGACAGTCCGGTTTAGAAACTTTCCGGCTATGACAGTGTCCAAATGGTTTCAAATGGATAATGTGGGAAATGTTGTTGATCAGGTAAAAGCACCTTAGAGGGGTTCGCCCAACTCAGATTTAGAGGGGTTCGGCCAACTCAGATTTTGTTGGTGGTGGTTTAGCAGGTAGGTGGGGGGCAGTGGGTGGGTGGTGGTGTGGTGGTTGTTGTTGGTGGTAAAGAGGTGGGTGGTGATGGAGAGTTATTTACATAAAATGGTTAGGTATTTAGCTTATTTGCATAATTAGCCCCTGAAATGGTGAATGACAAAATTGCCCTCATGTACCTTGCATATGTTTAGATTTAACAAAAAAAATTAACTAGGTTAGGGCTAAAGGACATAACGTGCAGGATTTTGAAACATTAAGTACAAAACTTATCAATTTTAAAGGCAAAGGACACCGCCTGCAATTTGGTACAAACATAAAAGGACAAAACTTGTAATTTACTTATAACTAAATATTACTTTCTTATCAAAATAATACACTACTCCGTCATTGTTTTTTCGACCTCATCACGTTCACATGATCAAGAGTAATAGTCATATGAGTAAGACCACAACTGAGGATACCACCAGCAGCGTAATAACATAATTACCATGTTTATACAATAATTACTCTAATCTGTAATTACTTTGCTTATACAATAATTACTCTACATCTCAAGATAATTACTCTAGTTTTATGTTTATAACTAATGTAATTTCATAATTACACACAAACCAATTAACAATCTAAATTGTATTTAATTCTAGTAACTGAAAATTCAAAAATCCTTTAGAACTATCATAGTAGATATAGTATCAAACTAATCAACATCAAAAAGGGATTTACAAGTTCGAATATCATAACCTAGCTCATTTGTTAAACAAACTTATTTGGGTAAATTACACTTTTCGTCCTTTATGTTTGTACCGGATTGCAATGGATAGCCTTTAACTTTAATAATTACAGCCAGAGTCCTTTGTTTTGAAAACTTATTACACTTTAGGTCCTTTAACACAAACTAGGTTAAATTTTTCAGTTAACTATAACATGTGCTCTACACATGAGGTTATTTCAGTCATTTTACCCTATCCTTTTATTTAAAATTATATTTATAAATCAAACTAAAAAAAAAAGTAAAAAAAAAACATATATGAAAATCACAACAGACTCTCTGTCTCTCCTCTTTCCTCTCCCTCTCTTACCTTTTCTCCCACCACCAACACCATCCGACAACCACCACACCAGCCCAGCCTCCAGCAACCATGAATCATAATTATGTGTAAGCAGGAAAGATTTCAACATCTTATCTACTCCTAGATCAGATTGTCACTTACACCAACATCAATTCACTATAACAACATTAAAGTTCAACAAATCGAGACAATACATTAATTAAATCTCCTGTGTATATTATGAAATCAAACATGAATCGATCATGAAGATATAAAAAAAGCATACGTGAGAGATGGGTCGTCTAGTGGTGGTGCAGTGGTGGTTCATTGATTCCTATGAAATCTCCGTATCCTCGATTTTGTGTATTACCTTCGTATCCTCCACCACCACCGTCGGCGCCACCATAACCACCGCCTCCACCACGGCTTCCGCCGTAAGATCCACCTCCGCCACCACTGCCTCCATAACTGCCACCACCGCCTTCGTATCCACCACTGTAGGCACTACCAGCAGATCCATCTCCGTCGTAACCGTAACCAGACATTTTTAGAGTTTTGTTGTGGTTTTGTTTTAAAGAGTGGTGGTGACCGGCAAGAATGGTGGTGATGAGATTAGGTTTACAGAGGTTTTAGAGAGAGAGAGAGAGAGTTGAGGTGTGAATTGAGGGAGAGAGAAAGTTTAGGGTGTGAATCTGTGAGTGTTTGGTTTATTTGTGAATTTGTATAAATTATTAATTAGTAAATTACCAATATGCCCTCATGTGCAAGGCACATGTCATATTTAACTATAAAATTTAACCTTGTTAGAGCTAAAGGACGTATGGTGTAATGGGTTTTCCAAATAAAGGATTGTGACTGTAATTATTGAAGTTAAAGGTTATCCATTGTAATTCGATATATACATAAAGAACGAAAAATGTAATTTACCCAACTTATTTTTACATTCGAGCTCATTTAACCCAAAATAACCCTTAAACTGATTAACCCAAATAACACATCCGTTACATCATTGATCATTTAGATAATTTTGTTCAAATAATGTCTAAAAACTAACTTGTAATACCCGATAATTGTAACACACTGGATTAACGCCTCTAAAACAATTAGAGGTATATACATAAGTACCCGCTTCTAAGGCTTTAACTGAATGTTTCCAAACATTCATATCAAAGTATTATTTCATCCTGATCATTATTTAGTTTATTTATCTACAAACAATATATACATTATGTAATCTCGATGCAACAACCCACAAATCCTATACCCACTCGGCTCATTAATTCTGGAATAGAATGTTTGAAGTTCTAAACCAGAAAAAACACAGAATGAGTGGATTCTGGTTGTAATAAATATATATAACATGTTTTGTTTCATAGAAGGGATCATGTAATTAGCCAAACATACCGCGATGCAAATGAGCAGGATGAACCTAGGCCTCGACTCCAAGCTCCAGCAACAAGGTGTGGTTGGCTCTATCAGCTTCTACTCCAACAAATTGAATCGGACCTGCAAAACAAATTTGTTAATTAAGTTTTAACAAAGATATAAAAAAAACTGGACATGGTTGGTAGGGCTGCAACCCAATTCGGCCCGTTTTGATTCCTAACAAGAGTTTCTAGGAATGTTCAAGGTCCGGCTAGGATGGTTTTGATGAATATTATGGGGGTGAATCGCTAACTATGGTTTTGGAAGACGACAAACCAAACCAGCCAGGTTGGGTGGATTGGCCAGTTTTACCAGTTCGGTTTTGGTGGTTTGGCGGTTTGATCTGATGTTTTACATAAAATCATAAGTTTGTACTAAAATTTTTAAAATGATAAAGATGATCCACAGATATATACACAGATAACAAGGGTTAAACGGCCGGTTCCAAGTTTCAAACTAGACCGACCCATCAAACCACAAAAAGCAAACTGTCTGGATCCCAGACGGCCGACTTTCTTCGCTTTGGGCGCAACTATTTTCTAACAGCCCCGTTTTGACATGTTAGGTTTGAAAAGGGGATACCAAGTTTATGAAGCCAAGTGCATACCAGGACTTATATATCTGTTTTGTAGGGCCCACTCCTCTCTCTTTGAAGCAAATTTCTTAAATGGTGCACCTGAAAACATCAGCATAGTAAAATTAGAAATGGTCGAGTTGAAGGGGAAAAAAAACAAGTATGTGCGTATAGCTTTGACTATTTTAAGTCAAACAAGTATTGCTAACTAAAAGAATTTGAATGGCGCTCACCATCAAGCTCAACCATTGCCTTCTTTATCACCGGCTTGAATTTACCTGCCAATTTAAAGGTAGCGGACAAGATTCCTCGGTTTTATTTGTTGTCTAGTGACATTTAAAATATTTGACTGAAAGTCAAACCAAACTCAATGAAAGTCAAACCCCCAGCTTACCGTGTCTCCTTTCAACGTCCATTAAGGAAGTCAATGCAGTTCCACCAACAGTCCATTCTTCAACTGGTGCAGCCAAATTTCCAACCTGAGGAGATAAAATAATAAAATTTGTAATAATCATTTTACAATATAAAAGTAATAATGTAGCCTGTTTTTGTTGCTACCCGTTTGAAATTAAAATACAACAATAATTGACCCAATTTTAGAGAACCGGTATATTTCCCACCTCTACTTAAAAAAAAGATGATATTAGGAACTTAAAAAAGTTGACATATGTACCGAAGATATTAATCCGGATTTTCCACTCTCGAGTAAAGCTCCAGCACCATAACCCAATGCATAACAGTAAGAAGAGTCGAAGTTTGAGGGCAAGCCACACCGTCCTTCATACCAAACAGATACACGTTTCAAATTAGAACAGTGGGGCCCACAGCACACTACTCCAAACTAAACTTAAAACTTGTAACACAAATAATAAATAGAAGGGTGCCAAAGTACCCGAAGAAGTGTGATTGCCCTTTAAATTGGTAAGTATATTGACCGACTTGCTTTCGCTTCTCTAATTCACTTTCAACCATTTGAATAAGCATTTTCTCTGTTTCTATTTTGGCAACCTAATGTATAAACAAGATAACAAAAACATCAAACTTTCCGATAAAAAACGTAGAGTAAAGTAGATGGATGGTCCCCGTGGTTTACCAAAATTTTGGATTTAGTCCCTAACTTTCCAAAAGTACATGGATGGTACCTGTGGTTTGCATTTTGTATCGCATTTAGCCCCCAGCTTTTTCCAAAAGTACATGGATGGTCCCTGTGGTTTGCACCTTGTAACGCATTTAGTTCCTAATTTGGACGTGCTAAAACCTTTAAATTTGTTGGACGATGACTAAATGCGTTACAAAGTGCAAACCACAGGGACCATCCATAGGGACCATGATAGAGATTGAATCTAAAAGAGAAGATGAAAACAGAGCTGTAACTATATTGATAGAATGTAGAAGACGATACACAATAATACCCACCGAAGTGGTCCAGGGCTAAGCCCTTCTCATGCACAAGGCAATGAGCCTAATCACTAACTAATTCTCTTCCTATCCTTCACTAATGACTAATGCCTTATTTATAGAAATAGAAATACACTTTACCCCCTCCTATAATAGACAAGTGACAATTAACTATAAACCAAAGTATGATTCCTATCATTACTCCCCCCTTCAAAGCAGTCTTGTCCTCAAGACTGGAATCCGACAACGACTTCCGGTGGCCATAGTTATCGATAGCGAATAGCGACAAATAGCGACAAGGTACCTATATGCTACGTAGCGATAGCGATGAAATAGCGCTCGCTATTTCATGTATAGCGATAAGGTAGCAGAAATTTTTAAAAATAAAAAATATAGATATTTATAATTTATATATGTATATAATGTTAATTTTATACTTTTTATGCATAAATTCAGAAGTTTAAGGATCAAATGTGAACTAGTGAAGATAGAGGGGGTTAAATGTTTAAATACACAAACTAATTTTACACTTTTTTATGTAAAGTTATAAGTTTTAGGGGCTAAATATAAACTGGTGAAAGATAGAGGGGTTAAATGTTAAAATACCTAAAGTTATTTAACCCTAGGAGTATTAAACACGCCGCTACTCTGCATCTTCTTCCTTCTTCCTGGTCGCCATCTTCTTCCTTCTTCCTGGACTCCTGGTCGCATCTTCTTCTCACATGTTTCCGGCCAAAAAGCAGCGCCGGCGCCGGAATTTATCGCCGGAGGTCGCTATTTTCACGCTTTTCAGCCGCGAGATCCAAATAGCGCAGGTACATCGATTCGCAACGCTATTCGCGATAGCGGTCGCTATGGCCGCTATCGATAACTATGCCGGTGGCCGAGGCTGCCCATGCACGACCCATAAATGCGATGTAGCCGAAAACTTCAATCGCATTCCAATGAGAGTATGGTGAGACAATGAACTCTTTCCCCTATCAAATGGAGCATTTCCCTTCTCACACAAGTCCAAATCAGAAAAAATCAGGCCCACAACCTTTTTTTGCTCCACACCTTGGCCCGGATCTGGATAATCCCAATCCACAACTGTTTTCAGCTCCCCATTGTGGCCCACCAGTGGATCTGAGCCCAACATCCTTTGTAGGTTGTCCAAGAGTCCATTAAATCTATGCGACATCAAAAGGCCATCGCCAAGTGAGTTTTCTCTAGATCTGGACAATAGATTCTTCAATTAAATGCATAATGACGGAGAAGAAGGAAGAGACGGAGATCTGAACAAAGGATCTGCAGAACCGCCTGAAAAACATGAATCCGAATGAATATTCCTCAGCAAATGGCCATGGTTGGCTGAAGCTTCTTCAAATCGGTCATGAACAAACGTGTTTTCAGCAGTTGATAAGGCCCAATTAACACTCTCTGGCCTAGATTTGGAGCCACATCCAGTATGCAGTAACGATTTCCCCAAGCGTTCTTCAGATCTGGCGATGAACGCCTCCAATTGCGCTGAGAAAGAAGAAGGTGGAGAAACAGAACCTGAAGACGAGTCTGGAAATTGTGAAATCGATCTGAAATTAGATCTCGAATCCTGATGGTGCATCCAATTGAGAACCACCTTTCGAAACTCCCTGGATTCAACAAGTTCCTCTTCTAACAATTTCAAAGAGGTTTTGATTTTAGCAACATCACCTTGAAGTTGTTTGATCTGCTGTTCCTGAGCATCCAATCGATAGGTTTGAACTAGGGTTTCCATGATAGAATGAAACGGCAGGATACAGATCCGAAAATTGGATCAGAGAGCAGAGGTGAAATTGTGACCGGAATTTGATGGAATTGAAGCAGCGAAGAGAGGCAGGCAAGCAGATTGAAACACAGAGCCGAAAATTGGAAGAGAGATCTGATTGAATTTGGAATTGAGATCGGAACTAAATTGGATCTGAGATCTGACTGACACAGATCTGAGAAACAAAGATAAATCTGAAATTGAACGAATGGAGAGCAGATCCGGCAGGTCGGACCAATGATAGAGATTGAATCTAAAAGAGAAGATGAAAACAGAGCTGTAACTATATTGATAGAATGTAGAAGACGATACACAATAATACCCACCGAAGTGGTCCAGGGCTAAGCCCTTCTCATGCACAAGGCAATGAGCCTAATCACTAACTAATTCTCTTCCTATCCTTCACTAATGACTAATGCCTTATTTATAGAAATAGAAATACACTTTACCCCCTCCTATAATAGACAAGTGACAATTAACTATAAACCAAAGTATGATTCCTATCAGACCAAATCCAAAATTTTGGTAAATCATAAGGACCATCTGTGTACTTTAACCAAAAACATAAAAATAAAACCAAGAAAAAAATATTAAATAAAAAATACCTGGACATTGCCATGCGGGTCCCTTTCAAGCATCAACTGATCTTGAATTGCATATGGAAGAATCTCGAAAAGCTGCAGAGACGGAGGGGTAAGTTTTTGTTTCCACAGTCCATTATCATCTACAGTTTCACGGGCCAGAATTTCATTTAATTCAGCAATAAGTTGTTGCACCTGAAAACCAACATTATATTAATTTGTAAAAAAATATATATATGAGTATTAATACAGATGTTAACTTAGACCAGGCATATGATATTTTTAAGCTTTTAACCTCGGGAATGAAATCAATAAGCCCTTCGGGTATCAGTATCACGCCATAATTATAACCACGATCTGCACGTTTACAAATTATGTCCGCTATGTAGTCTGTAACATTTTTCAAAGTCAGCTTCTTGGAAGCAACCTGCAATGTAAGATGATTTAATAAAACTTTTTTAATTCTATGCAAATTTTCATGGTTAAAGAACATGTGTGTTATGTTTCGGTACCTCCTCCCCAATCAGAGTAATGTTTGGATGAGTTTGCAAAGCGCACTCTAATGTAATGTGAGAAGCAGCACGTCCCATAAGTCGTACAACTGTGAAAAAGAAAAAGAAAAGTTGAAAGAACTTGATAAAAAATACATACAAAATTCTTCCAAGTGAAAGTGAAGGTTAAGGATCTCACAATGATAATATTTTCCTGTAGAACGAGCATCTACCATGACATTTCCAATTTGTTCAGCATAGATCTGTATAGGAGGAAATCATTGATCATAAAGAAATGAGTTAATTGCCCGGATGGTCCCTGTGGTTTCACGTTTTTTCACGTTTAGTCCTCACCATTTGAAAATAGCAGGTATGCTCCCTATGGTTTGTTATTTTGTTACTCGGATAGTCCCCTGAGTAGATATCAGTTAGTTTGGAAATAGCAGGTATGCTCCCTATGGTTTGTCATTTTGTTACTCGGATAGTCCCCTGAGTAGATGTCAGTTAGTTTGGAAATAGTAGGTATGCTCCCTATGGTTTGTCATTTTGTTACTCGGATAGTCCCCTGAGTAAATGTCAGGGGACTATCCGAGTAATAAAATGACAAACCATAGGGAGCATACCTGCTATTTCCAAAAGGTGGGGACTAAACATGAAAAAACGTGAAACCACAGGGATCATCCGGGCAATTAACTCTAAAGAAATAAAAGATTACATGAACATAAAGTGATATAATGGTTTGATCACCCAGCAAAGAAATATTGTGATTTATGATGGACAGTGTAACACTCATAGTGGCAAACGCATCCAACACTAGAGTAACACCGGGAGTGTGGGTGGGTGACCAAGTGCCAAAAGGGAATACCTTTTTTTGTATAAGGAGTTCGTGTTAATTGTAACAATCACCCCTGTCCAAAAGGTGGGGACTAAACGTGAAAAAACGCGAAACCACATGGACTATCCAGGCAATTAACTCTTAAACTAATATGCAACAATCTGACTTTTTCAATGGCAGTGTAGCAGGTTGGTATGTGTTAAAACTTAAAATTACACTTAGGTGACTTTTGACTCGTTCAACCCTTCCGACACTTTTCTTTCTTACCCATTTTTTGTTTTGCCCATTTGACCCGTTAGAAATGAAAACATAACAGAAATTGACTTGATAAAAAGTAAATGGGTTGAAACTGACACCTCTATTAAAAGGTTATGGAAGACCTAAGTATAAAAAATTCTCAATAAGAAAATGTATTACTACATACAAAAGGTTTGATGTATATATTGAAAGTCTAAAACAAGATGTGATCACTCTCCTTGTAACTTGTCCGCCGAAAACCAAGAAACTTTAGCATTATAAAACTGAGGGCCAGCTTATATTATGATTCTGAGAGAAGCTACCCTCTCTCTCTCTCTCACACACACACATACACACATGTGTATGTATGTGTGTGCATATAAATCAAGCTTTGGTACTGACCAGACTAAAATGAACGCATCAGTACTTCACGTGGAAAGACGAAGTAGTGTACCATAACTGGAATTACCTTACATGCAGTGTCAAATCCAAAACTTGTAGGAACCTCTTTGCATTTCAAGTCTCCGTCGATAGTCTTTGGACATCCTATCACTCGGGTCTTCAACTTTTTACTCCTGTAGGATACAATAATCAAACGATGTAGCAAGGACCAGATATAAAACTATAAAATAAAAACTTTCACGGTAAATAATTATATTAACGGTAAATAACTTACCTGAAGTATTCAGCAAGAAGACAAGCATTTGTATTTGAATCATCACCACCTATAACTACAAGCCCATCCAAATCAAGCTTCAATGCTATGTCTTCAGCTTGTTTAAACTGCAACCAGTACCCAAATTTTCTACTTTTACTTCATAGTTGTTAAAAGCCATCGCCTCTTGCGCCTAGGCCCAATTTCATAGCGAGGCGAGGCAATTGCGCCTTAAGTCAAGGCAATTGCGCTTTCATTCTCCATGTGATGGTTCATGTGCAGATTCCGGCCAAATTTTCTAAATTCTGGCAAGATTACAGCCAGATTTCTACTTTTATCTAACGAAACTACTTTTATACACTAATAAACTAGCATTTTATAACTTTTGGTATTAATTATTAAATAGACGATATTAAATGTTATATAATAGCTTTAGTTTATTTTATTTGAAGAATAGTATTAATTTTCTACTATACAAAAATATTTTAATTTTTTTTTGTTGTGCGCTTTGTTTTCTCAGACCCACGCTTTTTTGCGCCTTGCGCCTAGGCCCCATGCGAGGCCTATGCGCTTTGGGTGCGCCTAACGCCTTTAATAACTACGTTTCACTTCATTAATAAAACTGATTGTGTTTACATGGATATTAATAACTGTAAAATCTGAAACATATAAGGCATGGTTCAATGACGGACACCTGTTCTGGAGTCTCAATCTTGTCTCTTCCACTACAGATCATATCAAAACCTCCCTGATTGATGCAGTAAATTAAACAAATCAACAAATTTAACAAAAAATCCATAAAATTCAGATGAGTAATTTATCAATATTCTACCTGATTTCTGTAAGGGTATATATACTCTGGAGTCAAGACTACATATTTTCCCTTCATGATGCCAGCTGGCCCACCCCTGAATCCATACACTGTACTTCCTTTGCACCGTTCCTGCAAGTAATCTACACCGAGAACGAGAAAAAAAATATTTGATACAGAAATATTTAATACACATAATTCAACTAAATAAACAATAGGCAATGAAAGTATGAAAGTCGAACCGAAAATCCCAGATATAACATTGTGTCCTCCTGGAGCTTGCCCGCCGGACAAAACAACTCCTATCTTCAAAGGTGTTCCTCGTTCATTAGATTCACCAGGTACCAACATTGCTGATGGTTGCCCAAATAGTGATGGAAAAAGTTTTGCAATTTCATCTAAAACATTAAAACAAACAAAATTTGAAGTTGAAATCCTTCTATGGCAACTTAAAATAGCAGAATCTCTGATGTTTCAGCAAGCTTATGTTATATTGTAATATTGAGTTTGGGCAAATTAGTTAAATTCTAACTGTTCAAGGGCGTATAATGTAAATATGAGTAAACGAACTTTAATAGTTCAACTCAGTGTGTTAAAACTTAAAAGGGTTATTTAACTATAACTATGTATAAGCCATCAATTAGGGCTGTTTAAAAAGCTCGAAGCTAGCTCAAACCTCCCTCAAAAAAGCTCACTCGAAAATGAGTTTTAAAAAGCGCGCCTGAGGCGCGAGGCACATCAAGGCGCAAGCCTTAGCGCCTTAGGTAGCCTGAGGCGCGCTTTTTACAAAAAGCCCCAAAAAAGCGCATTTTAGAGGTTTTTCAGGCCCGAGGCGCGCGCCTCATGTACATAGGGTATTTTTATGCTGTTTTTAAGCATCAAACTGTTGTGCAATAGGTTTTTTAGCTTGTACCTATGGGTAAAATCATATATAAACCCATAATCACGCATGTACAAAATCAGAAATCACACATGTTATAAAACTAATCACGCATGTTATATTTTCACAGCGTACGTCAACCCAGATTGTACAGTACACTTTCTCTATATGTGTGTGTGTGTGTGTGTAAAAATATATATTTTTTAAAATAAATACGGGCCAAGCCAGGTCAGTTTGTAAACGAGCCCGAGCCGAGGTATGCTCGACTCACAGGCTCATTTAAACTAAAGCCCAAATTTCTACACACACATATACATATATATACACACATATATAACACTAATTTTTTATATATAAAAAATAAAATCTTTTGTTGAGAAGTTCATTCTAATCTTTATCTATATGTATAGGTTGTTGGTGATGTTATATTTGTCTTGTTTTACCATGTACTCCTTCACCACTCATGCTATATTGGTAGCTTCATACGCGCGCGCGCACACACCGCATGTGCTATTTATATATTTGTTAGATGTTTTGGAACTGGAAGCAGTTTCTCTATCCCTATGGTAGAGGTAACGTGTGCCTGCATCCCACCCTCCCAGACCCTACCAATAGCTACGCTATTGGTGGGATTTTACTGGCATGGTTGTTGTTGATAAGTTCATTCTACTGATATGTGAAAATATAAAAGAAAATTTAAAAAAATAAGTTGGGTCGAGCGTTTATGAGTCTGGCTTGGGATCAACTTGTTAAGATGATTGGGTCGTAAACAAGCCAAGCCAAGCCAAGCCCGAGCCTAGGCTCGCTTAGCCCTACAAAGACAAGATGACTTGAGATGTTTATACTTAATCATCAACATCTAATAACAATCAACCTAAATAACTAAACAATCGAACTCTAGTTTCATCAACCAATGAAATACACTACACTCCAGTAGAATCACAATTCGCTTTCACACACACACACACAAAAGGGAAATTTGATCCACACGTCAATACTGACCAAGACAACTATCAAAATGTCGACAAAAATGAGTAGGTTGTCACGGTACTTTTAGATTTTTTTTAAAACATTATAGTTTATAATATATGACAAGAATACGTAAAAGAATTATAAGTTTGTTGTGAAGGGGGAAAGTGTAACTAATTACCCATAACTATGTTAAAACTTAGGGATCAAAGTGTAATTAAATGGGGGGCTAAAATATAATTAGTGTTTAAAAGACCATCTTACCCTCATTTTAGGGGTGTATTTATAAATAAAGAGGGAAGAAGTTCTTATTTTTTGGGTATCTTAAAATGCCACTCACTCCAGGGGCGGACCTAGCATATAAGAAGGGGCAACCTCCGCTATGGCTTGGCGCTCCGGCGGTAGTGTAAAATTTGGAAAAATTTGACGTTTTTACGATTTCGTTACGGCTTTTTTATAAAACGTTACGGCTTGGCGGATTTTCTAGATCCGCCACTGACTCACTCATGCATTATAATATAGTATAGATATATGTGTGTGTGTGTGTAAAATACATTTTCTAAAAATAAATGAGCTGGCTTGAGCTCAACATTCCGGCTCGTTAAATAAACGGGCCAAGCCAGGTCGGTTTGTAAACGAGCCCGAGCCGAGGTATGCTCGACTCATAGGCTCATTTAAACTCAAGCCCAAATTTATACACACACACATATATAACACTAATTTTTTATATATAAAAAGTAAATTCTTTTGTTGATAAGTTCATTCTAATCTTTTATCTATGTGTATAGGTTGTTGGTGATGTTATATTTGTCTTGTTTTACCAATGTACTCCTTCACCACTCATGCTATATTGGTAGCTTCATACGCGCGCACACACACACACCGCATGTGCTATTTATATAATTGTTAGATGTTTCGGAGCCAAGGGTCACCGGAAGCAGCCTCTCTATCCCCAAGGATGCATCCCACACTCCCAGACCCTACCAATAGCTAGGCTATTGGTGGGATTTTACTGGGCATGGTTGTTGTTGTTGATAAGTTCATTCTACTGATATGTGAAAATATAAAAGAAAATTTAAAAAAATAAGTTGGGTCGAGCGTTTGTGAGTCTGGCTTGGGCTCAACTTGTTAAGATGATTGGGTCGTAAACAAGCCAAGCCAAGCCCGAGCCTAGGCTCGCTTAGCCCTACAAAGATAAGATGACTTGAGATGTTTATACTTAATCATCAACATCTAAAAACAATCAACCTAAATAACTAAACAATCGAACTCTAGTTTCATCAGCCAATGAAATACATACACTCCAGTAGAATCACAATTCTCTTTCACACACACACACACACACAAAAAAGAAAAAAAGGAAATTTGAAATGAGTAAAAAACCTGGATTTCCAGCAGCAGAGCTAGCAGGACCATGGACGACTTTGAAAGGGTTTTTGAAAATGGAAGGGAGAGCAAGAGGATGATCGAGACGGCTGTTCTGAACTTCACTGTAGACGGAAGTCAAACGGCTAGTCATCGGAGACTTACCACCGCCGTTAGGAAGCGGAGCCATTATCACAAGTAGTGAAATCAACGAACAAAACTTTATGATATTTTAGCAGATGCTTGCGTTAACGGACACCCAATGTCCCAATCAGGTTTTTGCTTCTTTTCGACTTTTCGTATCTCTTTACTAGTTTTATGATATGTGTAGTGATAAAGCCGCGATACGAGACAAGTGGTGAAATGCGTAAAAGATAGTTTTATGGGGCTTTATATCACAAGAGGATGTATTCATAAAGTCTCATATTCATCATTACTTAATTATTAATTTTCAATTTTTTTCATTTAATCTCCAGTTAATTTAAAAAAAAAACTTTTATTAACTTAAAATAAAAACATTACAGGGTAAATTACACTTTTCGTCATTTATGTTTGTATCAGATTACAATGGACAGCCTTTAACTTTAATAATTACAGTGACAGTCTTTTATTTGGAAAACACATTACGCCCTACGTCCTTTAGCCATAACCTAGTTAAAATTTTCAGTTAAACATTGCTTGTGCTATGCACATGAGTGTATGTTTGTAATTTTCTTTATATATATAAAAGATCTCTTATTTTTTTCATTTTCATAGCCACAAGACCAGACCTTAATCCCTTTCACTTTCTTCTCCCTCATGTCTTTCTCTAGAAAACGGCCAGCCACCACCACCCTTGTGGCGGAGCCACAGTGGCAGCGCCACCCCACAGTGCCGCCGGTGCCAAGTCTCTTCTCTCTCAGGAAACCACCACCCACCTCAACCTCCGTAACAATCAACACAACCATTACCAGCAACGACCACCATCTTCAACAACCACCAACTCCAACAGCCACCACCACCCCCAACGAAAATCACCAATGTCTTGATATGTAAAAAAACCCCCAATCTGTTTTCTGAGACTGAAAAAGAAAGTTTATGTTTTTTCTTGTAAAAGTTTATCATGTCAAAACTCCATGTCTTTATTCTAGTATTTATATTGTATTTTGTTACTGTTGTAACTTGACAATTTGTTAATTTTCAGAGATGTTTTTATTTTCCAATCTTTGAGAAAAAACACCCCAAACCCCTAATTTTCTTTCCCAAAATTACCACAAACCCCTTGATTTCGTCAAAAAATAGTACCTAAAAACATTAAGTTCAGATGGTGGTGGTGGATGGCTTATGGTGAGGACGGCGGAGATGGTTTATGGTGATGACGGCGGAGATGGCTTATGGTGATGGTAGCAGTGGTGATTGTAGTTGCCGGCCGGAGACGACATTGGTGCCGGCAGGAGAGCACAATAGCCAAGACATTGGTGCCGGCAGGAACCAGATGCTCATGGTTGTTGGAAGCTGGGGAGGTGGTTGCCGGATGCTGTTAGTGGTTGTCTAACGGGGGAGAAAAGGTAGAGAGGGAGAGGAAAGAGGAGAGAGAGAGAGAGAGTCTGTGTTGTGATTTTATATAGTTTTTTTTTTTTACTTTTTGTTTTTTAATTTGATTTTGTTTTATTATAAACTAGGTTTTTACCCGGGATTGCTTCCCGGGCTCGAGAAACTTAGTTATATTAATTACTATTTGTTACTAATACGACCACATTACATCAACCATCTCATTCGATTCAACAACAATGTCTTCAAATCACCAGATTAGATCATGAACGCATATTAGAGGTCAAACAAAAGCACAACAGGACCACATGAATAATATCATTTCCACTTTTACTTCAATGCACTTACATGATAGGGTGATTTGGGATTTTGTAAAAATGTTTGATTTTGTACTTCTTTACAAAATAAGATGTTGACCAAAATTCAAACAGATGTTGACCAAAAGTCAATCAGATGTTGAGTATAAACACTGATTCTATAACAACAGACACTACAGACACTGATTATATTCAAACTACTGATACATAAACACTGATTCTTCATTCCACTGTTGTAATCTAAGCACTGATGTTGAGCATCAGTGCTTTCTTCAAAGGGTGATCAGACCTTGAATGGACAATGCTTTGATCTTCAACAATGCTTGGATCCCATCAGTAGTTTGAGCTTCAATCTTTATGCTTCATCAGTGCTTGGATCCCAATGTATGTTGAAGCTTTGCTGAGTTGTCATCTTCAAGTGCGTTCTCTTGATGGCCTCTTTAAAATACACAGCTTCTTGCTCTTTCTCTTCTGCATCAGTCAGCTTTTGCCTCTTTCTTTGGTTTAACATAATGACAGAGGTATCTGATGATGTGAACAGTGGTTCAGAATTGTGGACCTGCTTCTTTGACTTGTCAATAGTTTTGTAATCAGGCTTCTTTGGAAGGCTAGGATCTGTTTCTCTCCTTTTTCTCAGCCTTTCATAAGCTTCATCAATGTACTGCTTTTTCCATTTTGCTATGGTCTTGGCAGTTCCAACCTTTGCATCAACCAACTCTTATTTCTTTCTTTTATTCTCCAAGGTAAGATCATCAATAGCCTTTTTGTATTTACGCCAGTTTGGTGCTGACCTTTTCATGCTTGGATCTCTTTTTATTCTTCCAATTCTATTGAGTTCTGTCTTGAGACCAACAAGTGGCCAATCTTGGAATTGTTCTTCCTTGGCAGGGTAGAATTTCTCACTCATGATTAGTGCCAGAATGTCTTTTCTCAGATCCTTTTGTAGGCCAAGTTCTGGTCATAAATTTGACATTTCTTTACTCAAATCTCTAGCATAGTCTTCCAGGAGCTTGACTTTGGTGAGTAAAAACTGATAATGACTTGAAACCACATTGTCATTTTCTCCTTGGCATTCAAGCCTAGCTCTTATTTCAACTTGTCTAGCTTTTAGTTTTAGATATCCATCCATGTTTTTTGGATCTCTAAAACCAAGCAAAGAAGGGAATTTCCTTTTTGAAGGATCATCCACTGTGAAGAACTGCCTCATTTCATTCTTTACTGCATGGAGTTCCAGTGGATAACTGGCAGCTACTGGTGTAGTATCTGCAGAAGCATATCCTTGAAGAGCTATTGGATCTTTGATTGGATTGACCAACTTTGGAGGAATGAAAGATTTTTGGTTTAGTAATTTTGTATGGTACAGATGAAACAGGATCAGGTGCTGCTATGTCATCATCATGCACTTGAAACTTTTTTCTTCTAGTATACACATTTTCAGGAGGAGGTGTTTCTGTTTGAGGTTTTGGAGCAAAAAGAATTATGGCTTGGGAAGGATGGTTTGAAGTGGTAGGTAACTGACTAACAGTTGTTGAAACAACTGGTGTCTCAACCACTGTTGTCACTACAACTATTGATGTATCAACAGTTGTCTTTTACTTTAAGGCAGGTGGTGATTTTTGTGATGATGGTTTTGTTTGTGGAGTTTGAGTAGTGATGGTGTGTGTCTGACTAACAGTTGTTGAAACAACTGGTGTTTCAACCACTGTTGCCATTACCACAGATGATGTGTCAACTGTTGTCTTCTGCCTTTTGGCAGGTGGTATTGGTGGTGGTGAAGTGATTTTTGGTAATGGTGATAAGGCAGTGGATGTAGTGTGTGTTGAAGTGGTAGTGGTGGCAGTTGTTTGGATAACAGATGTTGAAACCATTGAAGTAGCAACAACTGTTGATACAACAGGTGTTTTAACATCTGTTGGTTTGGAAGATTGATGTGTGGAGCTTTTGGAAGGTTTGGGAGTTTGTTTTGTGGATTTGGGAGGTGTGGTTTTGGGTTGTCTGACTTTCTAAGTAGACTTTTTTATGGGCTGAGGATTTTCTTGATCCTTTGGCTCAGAAGTACCCTGCTCATTCATCTCCATAAAAACTCTCTTCTCCTGTTCAAACCTTGCTTTATCCTTTGCCTCCATATCCTTTTTCACCCTTGCTTTTGCATCAGCAATGGCATTTAAGGTTACATCAACCTTTTTGGAACCATCTGGCAAAGGGATGTCTGCAAGCATACTTGAATTATCTGGTGCAATGTACAGACCATCTTCATATCCCTTTTTCTTCAACTGCCTCATTTTCTTCCCCTTTTTAGCATCATTTGGTGGTGGGTTGTCCACAAAGATGATAGAGGGAAGAGTAGTGCCAGTGGTGTTCAGTAAGTGAGCCTTGATGGCTTTTATATCTGCCTGGGTGTCTTTGAACCTAGCTTCCATGATATTTCTGATCTTTTGAACCTGAATTTCATGTTGTTGATCAGCATTTGCTCTTTGTTGGTGAAGCAGAGGTTGAAATAATGCCCAAAGGTCAGTGGGAACAGGTGGTGCCTGTTGTGTTTGTAACAACTGTTGCAGCATGGTTTTGATTTCTGCAACAGATGTATCCAGTTTGTTAACCCTCTCCGTCAATTCTCGGTACATTAAACCATCACCCAATTTAATGGGATCATCTGATTTTCCACCAGAGGTGGTTGTAACAGTGGTTGACTGAGGGAGAGTTTCCCAAAAGTCATCCCCTGTTGCCCCTTTTTCTGGGTACTGGGGACTTCTTTCCTCATCAGAGGTTACCAATCTAAGCTCACCAGTGAATACGGGATACACACCAGTGTTTAGAAAGGTTCCCATAGAAGAAATTGCCTTCAAGGAAGTCTGATTGATGAAACTACTGTCCAAGTGTAAACCAGTGGGTTCAACACTTGTAGTAGCTACTTCACTTGAACTACTGACAGGAAGTACTTGTACATCCTGCAGTGTAACATCCTTAGGTGTTGTTGGTGGGTTAGCAATGATAGGGAGCTCAGACTCAGTCACTTTCTGTGGCATGCTCTCAGTGATAGGTGGTTGAGAGGAACTGATTGCTGTCTGAGTTATATCAAGTGCATCCAACAAAAGTTTTGTTCGTGGTGGAATTGTGGCAGTGAGTATGGGAGTGGAAAGAGAATTTACCCCTGGCAGTGGGCTGTGGATGATGGATTCAAGTGAGTCTAGAGCAACATAATTTGGTGTCCCTATTCTTACAACCTGTTCTTTTTGAAAAGAAGCAGGAGGAGTTTGAGGCTCAGTTTGAGATCTTTCTACAGTCTGCTGTGAGGAAGTAGCAGCAGTGGTTTCTGGTGACTTTTGTGTTTTCACTGGCAGTTGCTCTGGGATCTCATCTTCCAGAGTTGCCTTTGTTTTAGGTTTGGGGGGCTTTTGTGTTTTCTTTTGTCTTGGTCTTTTGGTGGATTTAGGTGTGGGTTTCACAGCAGTTGTTTTGCTGCTGTGATCACCTTGAGCAGTGGGCTCAGCAGCAGGTGCCTGAGGAGCAGTGGTAGCTGCTAAAGTCTGCTCAGGAGCCTCTGCTTGTGTTTTGGACACTTTTGATAGCCTTGTAAATGTTTCAGGTGTAAGGCCATTTATTTGAAAGAGTTCACCCTGGATGAGTACATGAGCATCATCATTTCCAAATTTCTTTTGAAAACAAAAGCTTAGGAACCTTGGAAATAGTAAAAATGATTTGCTAGTAACATTTTTTACCAAGTCATCAAAGATCTCCTGTGAATAGTTAAAGTTTCATGCAAGATAGCATAACCCAGGTATTGGATCTTTAATGGAATTTCATTGAAAGCAGTGGTCTTATTAAAAACACACATTAAGAGGGTATGAAACAAAAACCTTGGGGCAGGGGGAAAACTGCCTTTTTGCAAAGTGTCTTTTTTCATTTCCTTTGCATACACTCTTTCTAAAAAATCTGTTTGATACTCTATTTTAGGGAAAGAAGTTTTACCTTGAAGATCATTGAGTTCAAACACTTCAGAGATGGTTTGTGGTGTGATTTTAACTTCAACACCCTTTATCGAGGAATTGATGGCTATGGGTGTTTCATCTTGAGATTCAAGTTTTTCATTTTTCCAAAATTCCCTCTGGGTTGCCAAGTAAATCGGAGCATCAGAAGTCAACAAAGTTTTGTACTTTGAAGATGAAAGGGCATCTATGACGGAATTGAACGTTTCAGTGTTACTTACTTTTGTCAACAGACCCAAGTAGTTATGGGGAGCTTTGTATGGAATTTCTATGGCCTTTTGAGTGGATTTCTCAGATGATGAAGACGGTGATTTTGCCATTTGAGGAAGAAGGACGATGAGGAATTTTGAGAGAAATGGAGGATAACTGCTTTGAAAAAGGAATTTTGAATTCGATTCGACAGTTAAAACCCTGTTTGGGGGTTTTGATCAGGGTTTTATAGGGGAAAAAGTGAATGCTGACGTGGCAGCGGTTACAAAAGATCTGACCGCTATGAACTGTCCACGAGCCAACACCTGATGAGTAATGGAAGACAGTTGTTTTATGAAGCCACTGATGGAATAATATCAGTGGTTGCAATGTTTACAATGAAAACAGTGGGAGACTTTAAGCCATCAGTGGATAGCCTGAAAACATTTTAATGCTTATAATTCATGAAAAATTTTCATTTTAACTATTTTTAAGATGCATGTTGAGATTATTAAAATAAAGTATTACATAGAAAAATAGAAATTTAATGAAATATTTATAAACTATTACACACTAAAGTTAACACTTGTTAGGATTTCGTAGGTAAAATTGTAATTTCATTGTAATTCTATTTTTTAACTATCATTGGATAGCCAACAGTGATTGAAACACAGATGTTTGGTCACTCAGTGGTCAACATGAAAAATGAAGAAACAGAGGTTGTCTTTTAACAGTGGATAACATTTAACAATCAGATGTTTGAACCAAAACAGTGGTTGTAACAGACTTTTAAGGATTAATGAAAACTATCATTTTTAACTATTTTGAGGATGTTTGACCTTAAACATCTGTTTGGACATAAACAGATGTTTGCGCTTAAACAAATCTTTGACCTTAAAAAGAAGTTGGCCCATAAACAATTGTTTGCAAAAAAAGACCAATTTCAAAAATACTATACCCAAACAATGAAAATGAGGAGCTTAATAATCAGTTAGCATGCTGGGGTGATGTGATAAATACCGTTACATATAAACATCTCAGTGATATGAAATCTAACAATCTAACAGAGTATAAAACACTGATGTGATAAATACTGTTACATATAAATACTGTTAACATAAACAAAGGTAGAATATCTACTGTTGATACTGAACCACTTTTGTTGTTGGGCAGTGGTTCGTCTTTGAGTTTGTATAGAGTTTGTCTCGAGAGATAAACTATAGTGAACCACTGCTACACTAAATACTGTTACATAAAAAACACTGATACATAAATACTAAAGTTGAATGTCACACCCCGACCACGTAAAACAACAAATCGTGGCAGAAACGTCGGGGAGTGTCGTAACAGAATCATTGTTTCACAACTATGGATTAAATAATTTCTTTTTTATTGAATTATTGAACTCATTGTTTTATTACAAATCAGATAAATACAAATATTATCTTTCAAGTTTTAAAGTCGCTAAGGCACGAGTCTATCCTATGTATAGCATACATCATCAATCATCACATAACAGCACCTGAAACATGTGTAAAAATAGGTACGTCAGCATAAAAATGCCTGTGAGATACATAGGTTTTATTATAATTGGATTCATGACTTGTAAGTTTAAGGAAAATATGTTTAATCAAAAATAGTCATGAACCTTAAAATATTTTTCTTTTATAAATCATATAACAAGTAATAAGAAAACCAGATGATATAAAGAAAGATGCATAAATAAATAATTTAGTAAAATGAGTTTGTATAAAATATATAGTTTGTAAAATAATATCTTGATAAAAAGGTTTATAGTATATATAAATATACTTTGGTTTTAAGAAAGTCGAATAAGTAATATATTAAAATATATTTCAGTTCCAAAATAATTGAACAGATAGTATATTAAATATACTTTAGTCGTCAAAATAATAATTTTCGGTAGTATATCATAAGTATACTTTGGTTTTATAAATAACATATTAAACTATGCTTTGGTTTTATAAATAACATATTAAACTATGTTTTGGTTTTATAAATAACATATTAAAATATGTTTTGGTTTTATAAATAACATATTAAACTATGTTTTGGTTTTTAACTAAATATATGTTGTTTTGTACAATATCACATATCAGAGTATATCAAACTATACTTTGGGAGTATAACAAAATATACAATAAAAATGTGATTTAACCAAACCTAGTGCATCAAAATACACCTAGGAGACTATAGAAATACCACGAAGGCAATCTCTATTTGGATAAAATATCGATTTCTGACATTCCATGACAACAGGAATGGGGTGTCAAATCCTATAGCGCTATATCATACTACCAACCGGTCTGGTGAACATAAAATAAGTACTATCCAACAATTAATTTTATAATCTTTGAAAAATTAGAGTTTAAACCATAAATCATCATTCAGTTTGTAAAAAGATAAGTACTAATATGTATAATCAATTATACTTTTGAAAACAAGAACATAACAAATAGGTACACATGCTTCACCCCAAAACATTTGAAAACAGTAAAAGAGGAGACTATGTACTCACTTGATAGTGCTTAGAAGTCTTGAACAACTACCAAGCAAGCTAGAGGGATCACGGAAATCAAACGGCACCTAATATAGGTAACTACATAAATAAACCGGACCTAAATCGGAAGATCGGATAGGATGAGGTTTCGTAAACCAAATGAGTGTGGGAACTCATATGATATGGTTTAACAAAGCCTACATACTAAAACGAAACCTAACCTAAGTGCTTACGACCCATTACGACCCGTTTAGGTAGCTTACGCTACTTTAACGCGTCGTTCGCGTAAAACGCGTTTGGAACGCCTAACTAGTCCTATGACAAGTATTATATGCCTAAACATATTTAATTATGTTGCATAATCAGTTAAGTGACAAAAGTTTGGGTTACATATGCTTAAATATCAATTATGCATAAAAGGGCATTTTGGTCATTTACCTAAGGCGTATAAACTACCTATCATACAACTAACTAAACGAAGTGACCATAAGGTATAACCTCAGAAGGTTATTCCCTATGCAACTATGGTTACCTAATGTGTTTGGTCGGATCCTAATGATCGACCAAACGGGTCTAGTTCGAAAGTCTAAACGGTTGTTTAGACCGCTTGACTTACGACTCTACATAAGCACTAATCTAAAAGTGATGAGCTAAACATGTTTAAAACATGTTTAAAAAAGTTTGAAAACTGGTTTGGTATCAAAACAAACGGTTTTGATACCCAAGAATAGTTTGGTTACAAAATACACATGAATACGCATTTTGGCCGAAACTACGACTTGGCACTACGCCTAATCAACGTGGTAATCAGTAGGTATAGTCACAAGGGACTATAACCATCGTGATTACGCTCACGTTGCGAAGTTCAACGAATTTCGTGTTGACCATAAACTGGTCAAAGCTGAAAGTCAAACACTTGTTTGACTTTCACGCTAAAAACGCGAAAAAGAACGAAAGAATACTTACAAGAGGTCCAAGAATGGAAGTTTGATCCAATTATTCTCAGGTATGGAGTGTTAGAACCCCAACTTAGAGAACAAATCAGATCAAGGTGTGAAGAATGGAATGAGTGGAGGTGGGTATTTATAGAAAACCAAGAACCGTTAGGATCGTTCATCGAAAAACGAGCTTGAATCTTGGCCTTACACTTGGGCCCAAGGTATTAGAATACAATGGGATGCTAAAAACCATCAATTTTCAGCCCAAGGTATTGAGAATTTTGCATTAAAACCCCTGAAATATGACCAGAATGCTGAAAATGAAGTTTCGGTCTGATGAGCTCTCGCTGGCCACGTAAGAATTGATCAAGGCTTACGCCCCAGGCCTAGCAAACTTTGGCAGAAATGTCAAAACAGGCCCCTGCACTTGAAAAACATGCATTTTGATGCATTTTTGGCACGTTTAAGCCCCGTTAACCTCATTTCAAGTCTCTAAAATGAAGTGAAAGTATAGGGAACTTAAAATATGCTCAAAAATATCTTGGATGTCAGTTCGTTTGGCCGTACGGTTGTGTTGTTCGGTTAATTACGACGGAAGTCGTAACGAACGCAAAAACAATCCAAATTAAGCGACGAATGGAATTTTATCATGCCAAACACTAAAATAAAATATTTTAATGCTTACATAAAATTTTGGATGTCCGGATGTATTCAGAACGTAAGATATGCGCGAAAATGCAAATTTATGCACTTTTTGACGCTTTTAGTCCCTATTGATCAATAAAGTTTATTTTAGCACACAAAACACCTCAAAACCTATTTCTAAGCTATGTAAAGGATATTTAGGGCATATTTAACTTATGATCAAGTTCCGGAATGTTCGTTACAGTACGAATCGGCATACTTTCACAGTTTGTCGAAATTAGTCCATGTAAGCGAATAAACTTGATTTCGCCACACCAAACCTTCCAAAACTTATTTCTAAGTTATGTAAAGTTTATTTAAGGTATGTTAAACCTATCTCACTTTTCTGGAGTGTTTGTTGCATTAAATTGGTTATATTTACGCATCAGTTCGCATATAACCTTCAGAAAGCGATTTAGAGCTTGAAATCGATCAAGAATTGATATGTGCAAATGATACACATATTTATACAAATCCCAAGTATGAATTACAATATTTCATTGGTTTGGTATTCGTATGATGGTTGAAGTGACACAGGTGTCACATTGAATCCGCTGTAGATGCTGAAGCACTGCTGCTACTGAGCAGTGGTTTTCCTTTCGTTGATCAGGCTTTAGGTACATAACAGGGCTTTGTCTTCAACAGTGTATAGGCCTCATCAGTCTTTAAGTCCATCAGTCTTTATAAGGAGCAGTGGTTAATTATAACAGTCCTTAGCTTGATCAGCTGTTATAACCACACCATAACCCTTTGAGAGGAAGCAAGTGTCCGTCTATTCATTTGAGAGGACTCATTGCATTACATCCCTGTTGAAAAACAGAATCCATAAATTTAGGGAAAATGGATTTGAAAGATGATAACCCAACAGTGGAGGACCTCATTCTACGGCTCAGATAAATTCAGGGGTATTCTCACATAATGGTTCCTAGATGTTTGAAGAACGACAAAGACAGAAAAATGTCCACAGTGCTGCTTCTTTGAACATTTGTCGGTCTTCAAACATCTACGAATCTAGGAAGCATTATCTCATTGGAATGTAACGATTTGGAAAAATTGTAATTTCATTTTAATTCTAGTTTTCATTTGATAATTTCATTCTATAATTAATTAACCACATCAACAACAAAAATGTGAGCAGTGGATGTTTTTTAGGAAAACCAATGATTGTCAATATCAGTGGATGTCAACAATAAAAATGTGAGCCGTGACTATTTTTTAACTATCAGTGGATAGCCAACAGTGATTGAAACACAGATGTTTGATCAGTGAGTGGTCAACATGTAGAATGAAGAAACAGAGGTTGACCATCAAACCAATCCTTGACACTATTAAACCTCTGTTGACATACCAAACAGATGTTCAGACACAATTCAACATCAACATAATCTAAATCTTACTCAAACACTAAATAATAAGTAAAAATAGAACACAACATAGATTCATAAAATTAAATTTATTAATTTATTCATGACCTTAAAACTAAAAGTCCAATAATTACATCACATACTGAACAATATTAAAGTTCAAATCTAAGAATAACAACAAGAATTAAGAAACTTTACTTTCAACTCCATCGATTGCTGAACCTCTCGATGTATGTCCTTCAGCATCGCCATGAACTGCACGTCTCTATCACCACACTCTATATTACTGACAACACAAATAAGAAACAAACCTAAAATGCAAAGGTCTCTTCTCAACTGTTGTAGCACATCTGAGTTTTCATGATATTGCACGAATCTATACTTTCTATAAAAGAAGAAAATCTTCCTGGCGCAAGAAAACCTGACTTTCGATTTAACGAAAATCGAACAATGCAACTTTCCCATCAAAGAAGATAGCACATGCAACTTTTCACGATAGAAAATATACATCGTCCGTTGAAGCTGCAACTCTGCCATCAAAGAATGTAGCACATGCAACTTTTCACGATGTTGCAACAATGATACTGCAACATCGATATTGAAAGGTTGATGTGTGATGGGAAGCTTCATTGAAACGATGATGTTGGAACAATGATACTGGAACGATAACATGTAAACATAATCAACAAACATTCGAACAAAGAAGTGTAATCGGAGATTAGCGGCTGAATCACGAGAAAGATGCATTTGAGAGAGAGAGAGAGATACGCTCACATATATGAGCGAGCGAGATTTGAATGTGAAACCAGATAATTATATCTTATTTATAGGATTAGAATATATGGTTTGAATTTTGAATTTCAAAATTACTGATATTATCAGTAATTACTGATCTGATTTGAAAGCAATTGTCATGATGTTTATTGGGAACTGATGTTTATTGGGAACTGATGTTTATTGGGGACTGAAAGGTAAGTAGTGTATATCCTTATATCCTGCTTTATTAAACTAATTAAATATTAGAAATGATATGCAAAGTAGGAAAAAAAAAAAGAGAGAGAACGTTAATTTTAAATTACCATTTTGCATATTTTGAATTTCAAAATTACTGATATTATCAGTAATTACTTATCTGATTTGAAAGCAATTGTCTTGATGACTTTTCTAATTTTTATTTTAACTTTAATTAAGAGATAATAACCATCAGTTTGAAATTCACATTTTGCATATTTTAAATGTCCAAAGCTCAAGAAATTAGCATTAATTACTGGTTTGATTTGCAACAAATAGTCATCAAGAATTTTTTTTATTTTTTAATTTAACTTTAAATTTTATCACGAAAACAATGTTGGAGGAATTCTTATCTCATTGGAATGTAACGATTAGGTAAAATGGTAATTTCATTGTAATTCTAGTTTTTATTTGATAATTTCAATCTATCACTAATTAACACCATCAATAATAAAAATGTGAGCAGTGGCTGTTTTTTAGGAAAACCGCTGCTGGTCAATATCAATGGATGTCAACAATAAAAAAGTGAGCAGTGGCTATTTTTTCCTATCAGTGGATACCCAACAGTTTTTTAAACACTGATGTTTGGTCAGTCAGTGGTCAACACGAAGATTAAAGAAACCGAGGTTGTATTTCAACAGTGGATAACTTTTAACAATCAAATGTTTCAACCAACACAGTGGTTGTAACAGGCTTTTAAACAGATGTTGGGGCTTAAACAGATGTTTCGCCTTATATATCAGTTGTCTGGACATAAACAGAAGTTTGACCTTAAACAAATGTTTGCCCATAAACAGAAGTTTCGCCATAAACAGATGTTTGGCCTTAAACAAATGTTCGAGCTTATACAAATGTTTGCCCATAAACATCTGTTTGCAAAAAAAGACCAATTTCAAGAATACTATACCCAAACAATCAAAATGAGGAGCTTAATAATCATCCAAGTGTACTTGATTTTTATTTATTAGTATAAAAATGAAATAACTGTTCAATTTATAGTACAGATCAAACCACTGAAGTGATGTGATAAATACTGTTACATATAAACACTGTTGTGATAAACACTGTTACATATAAACACTGATGTCATAAAAATTGTTACATATAAAACACTGAGGTGATGACATCTAACAACCTAACAGACTATAAAACACTGATGTGAAAACACTGTTTCATATAAACACTGTTAACATAAACAAAGGTCTGAGCTTAAACAGATGTTTGCCCATAAACAGAAGTTTGGCCAAAAACAGATGTTTGGCCTTAAACAAATGTTTGAGTTTAAACAAATGTTTGCCCATAAAAATCTGTTTGCAAAAAAAGACCAATTTCAAGAATACTATACCCAAACAATTGATTTTTATTTATTAGTAAAAAGATGAAACAACAATGTCTTCAAATCACCATATTAGATCATGAACCAATATTAGAGGCCAAACAAAAGCACAACAGGACCACATGAATAATATCATTTCCACTTTTACTTCAATGCACTTAAATGATAGGGTGATTTGGGATTTTGTAAAAATGTTTGTTTTTGTACTTCTTTACAAAATAGGATGTTGACCAAAATTCAAACTGACGTTGACCAAAAGTCAATCAAATGTTGACCAATAGTCAAATAGATGTTGACCTTAAACAGATGTTTGGTTTAAGGCCAAACATCTATTTATGTTTAAGGTAAAATATCTGTTTAAGTCCAAATATCTGATATAGAAGGCGAAACATCTGTTTAAGGTAAAACATATGTTTAAGCTCAAACATTTGTTTATGGCCAAACATCTGTTTAAGGTCAAACAACTGTTTAAGTCCAAACCTCTGATATAAAAGGCCAAACATCTGTTAAAGGCCAAACAACTGTTTAACCCTGAACAGATGTTTAACTTAATAAGATCTACTGTCTTCTCACACTGTTTTCGTCTTAAAACATTGTTCAACCTAACATGGGTTTCCATTAACTATTGACCAAAATGCAAACAGATGTTCAAAGCACTGTTTGTTATTGTACTTCTTTACAAAATTACATAGAATTCAAGAAAACGAAACTAAGAAATTTACGAACCTAACAGCAAAAATTTAAAATCTAAGAACAACACCAAGAAATTTACGAACCTAACAGCAAAAATTTAGTGCTTTTAGCTTTCAACTCCATCAATGTATATCTTCGAGAATCGCCATGAACTCCACGGAAGTACTCAATGCATCAACATCAGGATTTATAGAAACCTGATCTCTCGTGAACAGACCAAGATGCAGTACATGAAAACACTTCTTCAGCTGTTGAAGAGTAGCCCTGTCCTCATATACTTAATCCTTAACTTTGTTCATAAAGAGTTGCTTTAAACCAAACTTTATGCTTCTTTTACAAAAAAGGCAGGAAAGACCATTACTCTAGTAAGATAAAATCTTATCTTACAGCAATAGAAGATGCTTTCTTGCGTTTAGTAGGAACTACTGCGGTTTCTACATCATCATCATCTGCCCAGAGTCATATATAATCATCATTTAGTCACCAGCAAAAATTATTTTAAATGTAGATTTAAAAATCTTTCTTTGTGTTTAATTTAACTTTATGCTTCTTTTAATACAAACCTATAATAACCCGCAGCAGATTGTATGAATTTCAAACAACTGTGATTAGACTGAAATATAAAGTGAGAATTAGAGTATATCACTTCAAAATAAAAAAATCAAAATTTCAAAATTGGAGTAGGAAAAAACACATACTTTAAACGATGTTGGAACAATGATACTGGAAACAACCGTAGAACAATCATCATCATCATCTGCAGCAGATCATTCCCAATCATCATTTAGTCACAACTCAGATAACAAAACTTCAGTAAAAATCAAAAACAAAAACACATACCATGATCAAGGCAAACCACATATCACCAAAATTTTTTTCTGAAAGTGGGTCAGAGAGAGCTTCAGTTTTCTCTTATCCTTTATGAACAAATGCCGAGTATTGAGAAGAAGAGATTTCAGGGAGAGATACATATCGTCCGTTCAAGTTGCAACTCTCCCATCAAAGAAGGTAGCACATTCAACTTTTCACGATGTTGCAACAATTATACTGCAACATCGATATTGAAAGGTTGATGTGTGATGGGAAGCTTCATTGAAAGGACGATGTTGGAACAATGATACTGGAATGATGATTATATAAGGAGCAGTGGTTAGTTATAACAGTCCTTAGCACATGGAACTTCCACAGGGATTTGTCTTCAACAGTGGATAGGCCTCATCAGTCTTTAAGTCCATCAGTCTTTATAAGGAGCAGTGGTTAGTTATAACAGACCTTAGCATGATCAGCTATTATAACCATTCCATAACACTTTGAGAGGAAGCAAGGGTTGGTCTATTTGATTGAGAGGAATAATTGCATTACATCCCTGTTGAAAAATAGAATTGACAAATTTAGGGAAAGTGAGGTTGAAAGATGATAACCCAACAGTGGAGGATCTCATTCAACAGCTTCGATAAATTAAGGGTATTCTCATATAATGGTTCCTGGATGCTTCCAAAGAATCAGCACTTTGGACATCTGTTGTTCTTCAAACATCTATTATCTATTATCTATTCTATCTATTATATATAATAGATAATAGATAATAGATGTTTGAAGACAACAGATGTCCCAAGTGCCGCTTCATTGGAAGCATCTAGGAAGAATTATATGAGAATACTCTTAATTTATCGAAACTGTAGAATGAGATCTCCACTGTCGGGTTAACATCTTTCAACCTCACTTTCCCTAAATTTATCAATTCTATTTTTCAACAGGGATGGAATGCAATTATTACCTTATTTAAGATACCTTCAACTGCATCTTCTGATAAATCAACATTCATTTCACTCAAATGATAACTTCAACTGCATCTTCAATCATGAACTATCTAAAGAAATGGATGAAATCATCCAAAAATACCCAAAATAAAACTAAGTAAACCATCCAATATTCTTGAGTACTCACCATTAATGTGATGACCAATATAAAATCAAACCCTAAAAGCATACAAATCATAATGAAATATGAAAGAAACAAACCAAAAAACTTGTTGCGCGATTAAAATTAAAAGGATATCATACGCAATATTCAGGTAATTAGAATGGCCATTTTTACCTTACTTGACAACAATAGCAAACAACATCAAACAATAATAGCAAACAACATCAAACAACAATAGCAAACAACATCAAACAATAATATCAAACAACATCAAACAACAAAAGCAAACAACATCAAACAATAATAGCAAACAACATCAAACAATAATAGTAAACAACATCAAACAATAGCAAACAACATCAAACAATAATAGCAAACAACATCAAACAACAAAAGCAAACAACATCAAACAATAATAGCAAACAACATCAAACAATAATAGTAAACAACATCAAACAATAGCAAACAACATCAAACAATAATAGCAAACAACATTAAACAACAAAAGCAAACAACATCAAACAATAATAGCAAACAACATCAAACAATAATAGCAAACAATAGCAAACAACATCAAACAACAATAGCAAGTGACCAATCAATCAACCTCAAAATCATATAGAAGCCTAAAAATAAAATGAAAATTCGATAAGTGAACATCAAAACTGAACAGGAAACTTGACCAAAAATTAACCAAACACCTGATGTTGAATCCACTGTAGATGTTGAATCCACTGTAGATGCTGAACCACTGCTGTTACAAACAGATAATACCTCAGGAACTAGAAATTTAAAAGGATCGGCTTCAAAGGCTTCAACAATCAGAAGATTCAAATCTCAAGCAAATGAAACCCTAATTTCAAAAAGAATAATCGGTTAACATATTCACAGATCAATAATCAATAGATATTGTACTCATATCAACACCGTTAAGAAAAAAACCCTTAGTTTCTGAACATATTCAAACATACCAGTTCATGGCGGAAATCTATCCGCAGGTAAGCGGATCTCAACTTTGATGACCATTGATGACAACAACCCTGGAACCATATGATGAGATTAGGAGTAGAAATTAGGGTTTAATTAAAACTTTGTATGAAAATAAGAAGAAATCAACACAGATCTATAAACATACAAATCAAACCTCAAATGGAAGAACCTTGCCGACGAAGAAGATGAAAGAATCTTCCCAACTATAGCTCGGGATGAAAATTACAAAAGCCAGATATTACCTCTTCAGGGTATAATCAGACATGAAAATTACAAAGGCTGAATGATTCATAATGAGATGATTTGGTTTGATCTTTGATTAAGAATGGAGAAGAGTACAGGAGAAGGAGAAGGAGAATCTAGGGTTTTGAAAAGGAAAAAAGGAGACGGAGGGAGTATAAAAGGGATGGAAGTGTGGTACTATTGGGCGGGAAAACAGAACTGAGGATGCCCTAATTAAGTGACACGTGGCCCTAATCACTTTCATTTATTATATATAATAATAGATATACTTTTAAATAAAAGGATAAGGTAAAATGACTGAAATACCCTTATGTGCAGAGCCCATGTCATACTTAACTGAAAATTTTAACCTAGTTTGTGCTAAAGGACCTAGAGTGTAATGCATTCCAAATAAAGGACTGTGGCTATAATTATCGAAGTTAAAGGCTATCCATTGCAAACTAATACAAACATAAAGGACGGAAAGGGTAATTTACCCAATATTACAGTATTTAAAGAACCATTACGATAAAAATACGGTAAATTACATGTGTCGTCCTTTATGTTTGTACCAGATTGCAACAAATAGCCTTTAACTTCAATAATTACAGTCACAGTCCTTTATTTGCCAAACATGTTACACTCTATGTCCTTTAGAACTAACCACGTTAAAATTTTCAGTTAAGTTTATTCACTTAAGGGTATTTTGGTCAATTCATATTTTTACTTAAATGTTTAATAAATAAAACCAAAAAAAATTGCATATACACTTCATCTTCCCCCATTTCCTAACCCTAAAACCCTAACCACCACATCTTGCCACCACCACCTCATCCTACCGCCACCACCACCACCACATCCTACCGCCACCACTTCGACCACACCCAACGCCTCTAACCCTTCTTGTGCTGTTCTGCCAATGCTGAAGAAAAAGTTGATACGGCTGGTTTTTATGCAGAAAAGGCCGATGATGGCAGTTTTGATGGTAGAGGATGACAATGATGCAATTTAGATTTCATAGTACAAAGATAATGAATTATTTCTTGCTTTAACCATTGAATACGTTGAATGCACCAAAAAGTTATCTTTCCTTACACAGTGGTAAGTTACAGTTTTCCCTAATACCCCTCCTGCTTCGTAGCAGATTGGTCTAATAGTAATCTTTTTTGCACACTATATAAGAAAACACAACCTCCCAAGACAATTATGGAGCAGACCCTTAGGAAACCATCATAATAACCTTAAGGTCGACTGGAGGTACTCCCTTGCCGCCGCCACTCCCCTGCCGCAACAACACTTCTCCTCCTCCCTCTCGACAGATCTGCGATTTAAAGATCTCGCTTCTCAACGTCCCCATCAACATCACCTCTCCTCCACCCTCTGACAAAATACCTTCCTCCTATGGCAACCAATCACCTGCCGCAAATTAAACAAGAAAATAGAAAAATTAAGGTCGACTGGTGGTACTCGTGGTGTTGGGATGGTTGACGGAAAAAGATGTAGAGAGGGAGAGAAATAAGGAATGTTACGGTGGTGGTGGTTGCTGGTGGTGGATAATGCTAGTTGTGTGATGGTGGTTAGTGGTGGTTGGTAGGGAGAGAAAGATGAGTTTGATTTGAAAGGGGTTTTAACACATATATGGATTAATGTTTTGTTTCTTATTTGTTTAATAAATAGGTAAAAAGAAGATTATACCCTCATGTGCAAATCACATGACTAGATTTAACCATCAAAAGTAACCAAGTTAGGATTAAAGGACCTAGGGTGTAATGGGTTTTGCAAATAAAGGACTGTGATTGTAATTATTGAAATTAAAGGCTATCCATTGCAATCTGATGCAAACATAAAGGACGAAAAGTGTAATTTACCCAAAAAAATACATTTAATCTTCGTCTTCATCTTTGTTCTTGTCACACCCCAACCGATGGCGGAAACATTAGAGTGAGACGAAGAAAGATTGATCATCATACATAACGCTAATTGTGACAATAGAATTAAAGATAAATTGATTTCTTTCATAAATAAATGTTACAATACATGAAATTTGAAATACAACATGTTAAATAAAAGAGAAACAATACAACAACAAACATGAAATTTTATACAACGTATTTAACCTAAGCGTCTATATGTGTATCTAGGCATCAACACTACTTCATTTCATAGCATTCGTCATCCTCAACCTGTAACATGTTAAAATAAAGTTCAATGCAAAAGCAAAGGCGAGTATACAAGTTTATGAATAAGTATAAGTATAAAAGTTTAAAAACGAATCCACATGGAAACTTTGTTTATACAAGATCTAACATGGCATGCAATATTTCTAGCCAATCCTCTGTTTACGCAAGAAAGTTTAAGTAATTCAACATGACCCAAGTTTAAAGGGGGCGGTGCGTTACTCCTATAGCGCTATACATGTCAAATGGAGGCTCGTGAAAGCTAATGACTAAAACATATCACATAAGTATGGTCCACATAAGCATCAAGTATCATAACATAGCATTCATGTATAAGGATTGTTTTGTGCATTGCATCAAAAATAAGTTTAAGTGTAGTTTAAATAAGGTAACATGTTACACCCCAAAAAGTGGTAAACATAAAAAGGGGGTTGCGAGTATACTCACAAAGTTTGCATATGCTTTCCGATTATCCAATTGTTGACGAGTAGAGATTTGGAGTCCGAATGTATAAGGGTTAAGGTTCAAGTATGTTTAGAGTCGAGATTCGGAATAAAACAACAAGAAAATAACATATGAGAATAACATGTGAAAATATTCATCTTCAACATGTAACACTTGTATGACACTTGGTAACCACAAGGGTTATAATGATTTCATGAGTTGAACACCCATAAGAATCATAACAAGTTTAGGTCTTTAGATGATGTTCTACTACTTTGACAAATGAACATGAATTCAACATCAAAGGTTCGAATGTACATAGATATTATTTAGGTTATATAGTGTATATTATTAAGTCCAAATGTTCAAGTATTTCAAGCATGAGGTAGAATATTACATCTTCATTTAGATACCTCAAAATGTGTCATGGATGTCATGTAGGAGGTAGGAAGAGCGAGCTTCCATTTAGGCACCTCGTATGTGTTCACCACTACACTTGTTGTAAAAACAAACAAGGAGGGTCATGAACTAAGATTAGTACCATAATGTAAACAATCTAATCTATGAGAAATCATCAAATCATGTGGGGATTTTATGTTGGAATAACCCGAGTTGTTCCATAATCACTCCTATATCAAGTTTGAAGCTTGAACATGACTTATGGGTTAAAAACCCTAAACAAAACATAATTTATTTGAGGGTTAACCTCTGATTTTGTATGTCTCAACCTTGTTTTTAAGCCTAACCAACCATTAGATAGGTTGTAAGCATTGGGACATAGGTGTGAGATGAGTTAGACTCAAGTTTGATAAGTTTAAACAAGTTTTGAAAGAGTTTAAAACATAACAGAAAGTTTATGGACATTTTTAGGGCAATTCCAGGTCTGATTTCTCCAAGGAGAGATCAAGGAATCAAACCCAATGATTATCCAAGCAAGTAGGAAGAAGAATCAAGTGATTTGGTTGAGTTTTGAGCAAGTTATGCTCACTTTTGTAAAGAGATATGAATCTGCCCGAATTTCTGGTTTGTAAGAACTTGAGAGTGATTTTGGAGAGATTAGAGAGTTGTGAAAGTGGAAAAAGTCTTGGAGGACCTTGGGTACTTATAGGGAGGTGATTAGGGTTGTTTTGGGGGGATAATTAATGCTAAAACTTGGTTTAAACATGGAAATCCCGCTCAAAAACGAATCTGGTCGCGAGCTGAAACACTTTTCTGATCTGGGGATGGCCAGGCGGCCCGCATAAACATAGGCATAAGTTTACGCGGCTGGTATGGAGGTGTGGCCTGAAGTTTCAATTTATTACACTTAGGCCCCTCTAGTTTGTTATTTAGGGCATTTAGGGTGTTTTAAGGACTAGTTTTGCCATTTTAGCATAGTTTAAGGCCATTTTAAGTATGAGGAACATAATCAAAGTATAATTAAGCGTATGAAGTCGTATTCAAGTATCGTTTATGATCAAAACACGTTTTATGCATAAGTTTCATGTATTTACAAGTTTAGCACATAGTTTCCAAGAATTTCGAATAAGCGTCAATTGTTTCACGAAATCGAATGTAGGAGCACGCGTAAAGTATGTACAACAAGAATTTAACAAAATACGAGTTTTATCTATAATCCAAGTCTCGGATTTTACATCGCTTTTAATGAAAGAACGATTACAAGACGACGAAGTTTCCAAAAATAGATTTACAAGCGATGGTTTCTAAATATAGAAGGTATGAAAACGCAGGGCGTTACAGTCTCCCCTCCTTTAGGAAATTTCTTCCATGAAATTTGTTCAAGAGGAAGGCTTGAAAGGGTTTTGGTAGGAAGTGATTATTTAAAACTAAGACTTGGAAATTTTGAAACGTTTTGAAAAGTACGAAATCTTGGGAGAATAGTCATAATAGGTTTGTAAAATGATTTGTTTGGCTAAAATGGTTTTGAGGCATAAACATGAGTGGAACATGTATAGGTAAGAACGGTTTTGAATAGCTAAATTTGGAGTTGCTTTACAAATGTATTGTACTTTACGAAGGAGGTCTTTACAAAATGGTTTGAAATTAATAAAAGTGAGATAGGTTGCATATGAAGTTTTAAAGGTAGTATAAGACCACATATTCATAAAAAATTGCTTCTCTAGTGGAACGAGAAAGTTTGGTATTTTTCAATAAAGTGCTAACGGCCTACGAAGTATGTTTACACAAGAATAACGAATAGGGGAAAATGGAGAATAATAGGAGTATAGAAATGAACGATTGACTCTTAAAGAACGCAAGCATAAGAATGGCATAAGTGTTGGATAGATGAAAGTAGCGTGTTAAGAATGAAGTCTCGTCGTGGATAATCGGATATAATGTGTTTGTGAGTTGTCTAAAGTTTGTATTAGGTCCGAAGGTCTGCAAAACACCGAATTTCTCATGGCACGTTTTACAAAACTTCAGTAATACGGTGGAAACACTTATATATAGGAAGTACCAGCGGCGTATCCACCATGTTTTGACCACATTACGTCCGTTTCGTATTCGGTGTCATGTTACGTTCTGTGTCTTACCATACACAGTAGTACACTCTATGGTTCTCATACGCCTATCACTATAATCCTGTGTGCACCCGTGATTATATTGATCGTCGCATGATCCACATAGTTTGTACTAGTTGTGTATGAATTAGGGTATATATAATTTAAAAAAATTTAAGAATGCGTACGTATAAGAATATAGTATGTAAGCAAGTCCATGCTTAAGTATGTATAGGACCCACGTAAACGAATCACTCGGATTACGCTTGCGTATAGGTACGAATGTATGAGTATGAATGAAAGTATGAGCATAAGTTTAAGTATGAATACGCATGTATGTACGAGCATAAACATAAACGTGTAAGTAGTGTGTGTACAAGCATAAGCATAAAAAACGCATCAGTGGTATGTGTATAAGTATAAGCATAAAACGTATGACTATAAGTGTAGGTAAGAATAATAAAATTTACGTATATAGTGTATGTTGGGACATCACGGATTTAAGTGCATGAAAGCGTTAAAAGAGTTAAGTATGTAAATACGAACGATATAAATGATGTTATCGCGAGACATCGACTAAAATGTGTATGATGATATGCATGCATAGTTGTTTAAACAAAACGTTGAGTTTATGGAATAAAAATTAAATTGAGCTTGGTTTGAAGGGTAGAATATAGTTTGTATATGTAAGAGGATATAAGGTACTTATTGGTTAAGCATAATGTATTTTGTAATGAATGGAAATGCTACTTTTGTTTTAAAGAGTTTACGTAATCCGAAGCTGGTCGGTCTCCAAGAAGTCTTCTTGCCCACATGTTTTGTAAATTGGTGTAGGAAAAGGTTTTCAATCAAAAGTAAGTTCGTTTCATTAAACAAGAGATTATGAATTTAGGAGGTTCTTGTGAAAACGAGGATCCTTAGAAAAGAATTTTAGCAAAAGGACTTAGTGATTGCTAAAAGTTCTAACAATTGATTTGTTGATGTGAAAAGAGTCTTTGGTAAAACGATCATATAACATCCATAAGATCTTATAGGTGTAAAAGAAAGGTTGGTTTGATCCTCCGATTGAGAATGAAAGTCTTTAGTTTGGTGATATATATCATGAGTGCGCTTTAGTGATTAAGTCGAATATGGAGTTCATGGGCAAGAGATTCCTTGGACCGATTAAATTGATAGGTAGCATTTCGTAAGGTTTGGAAGTTTGTGTAGTAAAACGTTTAAGATAAGTTTAAGAATCTCGTGTATATGAGTTAAGTGAAAATAGGTTGTAGGATAGAAGAACGCTTGATAAAACAATGTATTTTGAAATTGTAAACGTATGTATTTTGAATAATGATCAATAATTTAGGTATGAAACATGATCGAGTTTGCATAATAAGATATTTTGAAGAGACGTTTTGGTAACGATCACCTAGGTAAGGGAATCACCCCGAACTCGTTGGTGAGGTCGTTTTAAGAAAAGGGGGAGTGGAGTTAATCGTCAAGGTAGGGAAAACACTCCTATCTCGATGATATGTCTCCACTTATCGTCATAAGGAATATGGATTTAAAATATATGAAATCATGCATATGTATAAGTGTATGAAAAAGATTTAGTATGATGTGTGTGTGAGAAGAAAATATCGAAAGTAAATTCGAATTTGAAAGATTTCATCGTATAAGATAAATAATAGAAACACGTGTTTGATTAAAAATTGGGATGGTTCCAAAACGGAACTTTGACTAACCAAGGTGGTCGAAAAGTCTTTCGAATTTGAGGAGCATGATTTGGCCTAATAGGTGGAATACTCTCGCCGACAAGTCGGTTAACGGTATTTACCCTTCCGGTTACTACATGTCCCCAAATCAATTGAAATTTCGATACTTGGTGGAATTAATGAAAATCAAGGAGTGGAACTAGTCGACAAGGTGCGGGTTTCACCCCTAACTTGGAGATTTAGTATCCTAAGTGTGGTTGGTACTCGTCGGGTCAAAAGTTAATTTTGACACTTCGACGAGGGTCCACTAGAATTTGAAATTTGAATTTCTCCATCAAGGTGAGGATTTCACTCCTAACTTGATGGTGAATTTCGTGTAAAAGAAAAGTAGATGGATTGAGAATTGTTCACCAAATTGTGGGTTTCACGCCTATTTTGGTGAAGTCGTCTCGTTTGTGTATTACGAGTGTTTGTGGAATTAGAATAGTCGAGTAAAATGTATGAGGAAAAGCGTATGTTGAAGATTAAACAAACAAGTATAAACATGTCAAGAATGACACATAAAGAATGACGTATCAAAACAAATATTAACACGTAATAAAACATGTATTTAACACATAAGAATAGCATGTCAAGTATGATACATAAGGATAAAAATGACATATACGTTCAAAAGGCCCAAAGAGAATGTATAAGAAACACAAAAAATGGCATGCATGTAGTTTCAAATAAAACATAAGAATAAGGCTCTAGAACAATAGACTAGGTAAAAACAAGGCAATTCTACCTAATTCCCTATAGTTATGGCTCTGATACCAATCTGTCACACCCCAACCGAGGGCTGAAACATCGGAGTGAGGCAAAGAAAGATTGCTCATCACACATAACGCTAATTGTGACAATAGAATTAAAGATAAATTGATTTCTTTCATAAATAAATGTTACAATACATGAAATTTGAAATACAACATGTTAAATACAAGAGAAACAATACAATAACAAACATGAAATTTTATACAATGTATTTAACCTAAGCGTCTAATGTGTATCTAGGCATCAACGCTACTTCATTTCATAGCATTCGTCATCCTCAACCTGTAACATGTTAAAATAAAGTTCAATGCAAAAGCAAAGGCGAGTATACAAGTTTATGAATAAGTATAAGTATAAAAGTTTAAAAACGAATCCACATGGCAACTTTGTTTATACAAGATCTAACATGGCATGCAATATTTCTAGCCAATCCTCTGTTTACGCAAGAAAGTTTAAGTAATTCAACATGACCCAAGTTTAAAGGGGGCAGTGCGTTACTCCTATAGCGCTATACATGTCAAATGGAGGCTGGTGAAAGCTAATGACTAAAACATATCACATAAGTATGGTCCACGTAAGCATCAAGTATCATAACATAGCATTCATGTATAAGGATTGTTTTGTGCATTGCATCAAAATAAGTTTAAGTGTAGTTTAAATAAGGTAACATGTTACACCCCAAAAAGTGGTAAGCATAAAAAGGGGGTTGCGAGTATACTCACAAAGTTTGCATATGCTTTCCGATTATCCAATTGTTGACGAGTAGAGATTTGGAGTCCGAATGTATAAGGGTTAAGGTTCAAGTATGTTTAGAGTCGAGATTCGGAATAAAACAACAAGAAAATAACATATGAGAATAACATGTGAAAATATTCATCTTCAACATGTAACACTTGTATGACACTTGGTAACCACAAGGGTTATAATGATTTCATGAGTTGAACACCCATAAGAATCATAACAAGTTTAGGTCTTTAGATGATGTTCTACTACTTTGACAAATGAACATGAATTCAACATCAAAGGTTCGAATGTACATAGATATTATTTAGGTTATATAGTGTATATTATTAAGTCCAAATGTTCAAGTATTTCAAGCATGAGGTAGAAGATTACATCTTCATTTAGGTACCTCAAAATGTGTCATGGATGTCATGTAGGAGGTAGGAAGAGCGAGCTTCCATTTAGGCACCTCGTATGTGTTCACCACTACACTTGTTGTAAAAACAAACAAGGAGGGTCATGAACTAAGATTAGTACCATAATGTAAACAATCTAATCTATGAGAAATCATCAAATCATGTGGGGATTTTATGTTGGAATAACCCGAGTTGTTCCATAATCACTCCTATATCAAGTTTGAAGCTTGAACATGACTTATGGGTTAAAAACCCTAAACAAAACATAATTTATTTGAGGTTTAACCTCTGATTTTGTATGTCTCAACCTTATTTTTAAGCCTAACCAACCATTAGATAGGTTGTAAGCATTGGGACATAGGTGTGAGATGAGTTAGACTCAAATTTGATAAGTTTAAACAAGTTTTGAAAGAGTTTAAAACATAACAGAAAGTTTATGGACATTTTTAGGGCAATTCCAGGTCTGATTTCTCGAAGGAGAGATCAAGGAATCAAACCCAATGATTATCCAAGCAAGTAGGAAGAAGAATCAAGTGATTTGGTTGAGTTTTGAGCAAGTTATGCTCACTTTTTTAAAGAGATATGAATCTGCCCGAATTTCTGGTTTGCAAGAACTTGAGAGTGATTTTGGAGAGATTAGAGAGTTGTGAAAGTGGAAAAAGGCTTGGAGGACCTTGGGTACTTATAGGGAGGTGATTAGGGTTGTTTTGGGGCGATAATTAATGCTAAAACTTGGTTTAAACATGGAAATCCCGCTCAAAAACGAATCTGGTCGCGAGCTGAAACACTTTACTGATCTGGGGATGGCCAGGCGGCCCGCATAAACATAGGCATAAGTTTACGCGGCTGGTATGGAGGTGTGGCCTGAAGTTTCAATTTATTACACTTAGGCCCCTCTAGTTTGTTATTTAGGGCATTTAGGGTGTTTTAAGGACTAGTTTTGCCATTTTAGCATAGTTTAAGGCCATTTTAAGTATGAGGAACATAATCAAAGTATAATTAAGCGTATGAAGGTCGTATTCAAGTATCGTTTATGATCGAAACACGTTTTATGCATAAGTTTCATTTATTTACAAGTTTAGCACATAGTTTCCAAGAATTTTGAATAAGCGTCAATTGTTTCACGAAATCGAATGTATGAGCATGCGTAAAGTATGTACAACAAGAATTTAACAAAATACGAGTTTTATCTATAATCCAAGTCTCGGATTTTACATCGCTTTTAATGAAAGAACGATTACAAGATGACGAAGTTTCAAAAAATAGATTTACAAGCGATGGTTTCTAAATATAGAAGGTATGAAAACGCAGGGCGTTACAATTCTCTCCTTCTTCCTCTTCGTTTTCTCCAACATCCAAACCTCCGTCTGCAAAGTTCTAGCTTCGAATTCTTCTACTTTTTCTTTTTCCTTGTAGTCTTCTTCGATGTCATCATCGTGTCGAATTGGGCGAATCGCCCAAGCATGCTCGACCAAATCCGCCTTTAACGCGTTATATATTTCCTTATATCACAATAGTTGACCATTTAAAATTATCTCTTCCATTGTTGCTTGTGTTCCTTCAATGGCATCTTCTGGAAAATAGTTTTGGCATATTGTTTTTCCATCGTCTTCTATAATCATATTATGCATTATGATGCAAACATACATGACTTTTCGAATTTTTCGTTATCCCACATACGACAAGGATTTATAAAAATTTCCATCATTGTTGAAGAACCCTGAAACACCTCTCGATGTCCTTTTGTGAAAACTCTTGTAGTTTTTGTTAAATATTGCCTTTTCACATCGAGCGTTTCAGAAAACGTTTTCACAATATTCGAATACTCCGGGTATATACCATCGCCCATATAGTATCCATGCTCGTAGTCATTCCTGTTTGCATGAAAACCAGCTTTCGGTATCGTGCCATTAATGTCGTTCATGCACCCGACTACACCAAAGAAAGCCAACCAAACCCAAAGGTCGTATGACGCAACGCTTGTAAAACCAACGTTGGTCCTTTCTAGTCACCGCGTGTATGTTGACCTCGCCATGCAGTTGGACAATTATACCAATGTCATTTATGACAATCCAAACTATCAATCATGTCGGGTATTCCATGTTTTTCTAAATGCACCTCGTATATTTGTTGAAGGTTGTTCCAAGTCAGATTTCTCAAGTAACGTTTTCCATATAACTGACATATACCTAAAAATTTTATATAACCGTATTTTATTTGTATTGTACCTTAAAATAAAAATAAATATGTAAAAGTGAGTAAAAATATACCTAACCAGAAATGTTCCGCGCTATCACGTGTTGTTTTCTCCCCCATCTTCATATACTCGTCGTTGATGTCGTAAGTGTTTCCGTAGGCGAGTATACGTAAAGCGGAAGTTACCTTTTGAATTGAGGTGAATCATAGATATCATCTCGCATCCATTCTTTGCTTGAAGTAGTCATAGTTAGCTTCCAAATCATCATTAATGCGCAAAAATAACCATTCGCTCATCCTAAACTGCCGCCTAAAAACATCGGGGCCGTGAACTAACATTGCATACATGAAATACCTGCAATACCCCACCCTAATACATAAAAGATGGAAAGTACTACATGTCTTATGAAATACAGGCCGATGATACACGAGCTTCATAAAACTCAGCCGCCATATTTCTTCTATACTTTGCACATGCCTCATCAAGATCTCCTTCTATGTTGAGTGGTTTTTCTACAACCAGATTTGTCAATAACATACAAATTATGACCCCGGAGTTAGCCCCTGCATTTTCCTTATGATGTTGGCAAACTTCAGTGTGTGATACCATTGTGTTTTCTATTAATGGACGTCCTGAATGTTCCTAGTAGAAAATATCATCCAAAAACGATTTGAATAATGATTCAAATTTAATAAGTGTTGGGTAAACCATAACTTGGACCAAATTAGAACCACCAGAATAGGGTGCACCACACGAGCCAGTGAAGTACAAACTAAGGTGAAGTGTCCGCATATCCACATGAACCATGAACCACTCTCGTTGCTCAACACAAATTGGAATATAAACCTGAAATTTTAATTTTAGACTTTAAATAGGGTGCATATTATTATTAGGGTATAATAATAAGGTAACACATCCATGTCTTACAAAATCAATGTCTCAAAATGGAGGGTAATGTTCCTTCATTCCAATGGCAAAGGGTAAAGCACGATGGTTTGGTTTCTCGCCCAAAAGGTCAAAGAATAGCGGTGGAAGAATTGTCCATGGAAACATCTGTTTAGGTTTTATTGACATTTTCATTAAAACCCATTTGAAACTCATCATTCTGGTAACCCAACCTTCGACATGCAACAGAGTTCACCATTATAAAATTAACAAATTTACAAATATATTTGGGAAAGTATAAAAATCAACTACTTACTAGCGGCGACATATAACCATAGTTTTCACATTCCAGAAAGGTACCCCTCAAAATTCTGAGCCGAGCTGTTTCCTTCCGAGGAAACCGTTATAACAGAACGGAGCATCCCCGTTTTGATAGAAGTCTATTACATTTTTTGACCAGGACTTTGACTCTTTGGTTTGGGGATAATACAAGCACATCTTTTTTAGAATCTTATTTGGGGGAGTGTCGGGAACTTCTTCAAAGTCCAGAAAGGAATGTTCCAAGTCCCCCATCATATGTATGTTGCAAGATGGTATATTGAAATGTAGATGTGTGTATCTACATTTATAGTGGTGTGGAAGTTCCTCAATAACCGGGTCCACAACATTATATTGGCGGTTTTTTAATATTGTTCCCCTTTTATTCAAAAATTAATTTTCAACTATAAATACTCCCCATATGTAACAACCCGACCTTTCGGATCATTACCTATCGCTGTCTTTTCTTCGAAAACGCTTGTACTCCCGAGATTCGGTTAACGCTAAAGGGTTAAACTATATTTTTAACGCATTTTAAACTCTATTTTACAATGCTTACTCAAATCGCAGTTATCGCATTTACAACGCTTATTATAACACTTACTATTTAAACGCATTTCACATCACTTGTTTAGACTAAACGCTATCGCAACGCTATCACAACGCAAACTCAACGCAACTCGAAAGGCGGATTATATATGTTATGTGTTATGTGTGCTATTTGTGTGGTTATATGTTGAATGTTATGTGGCTAACAACGCAACAAACGCTTAACTAACGAACCAAAGTTGGAAAACTAACAAAACACAACCCGACAGTCCGAATGGACACCCGTCCGAATGGACACCCGTCCGAATGGACACCCGTCCGAATGGACATCCGACCGGATGGCCATCGGCCATCCGTCCGGATAGCCATCTGCCCGAACACTACCACTTACACCGACTTAAATCTCGCACTCACTTTATAAATACCGTCGTACACCCTCACTCTCTGATGTTGACGCTCCCATTCGCTCCCAAGCTCTCACACGCTCTCGGACGCCTTCAATCGCGAATCAAGGCCTTTTTGTAAGCTTTTCATCTCAAATCTTTTACAATCTTCATCTCCAATCACTTCTACACCATCTTCTTCATCAAAATCACACACAAACACTAACTATTTCCCTGAAATCACTGATTTGGACCTCTTGAAGATGGGTTCCACTCGGTTTGCTTAGGTAAACTGTTAAGGAACACCATTCAATCGAGATTGGTTCTAGATCTAAAGGATTCACACTTTTAAACTTAATCACAACAAGATTTCAACACTTTTTCATCCGTTCTTCAACTCTTCTTCAACTTTCTACACAAAATTGATGGAATCTGGACTCAATCTGACTCTCGACTCATTTCTTAGTCAAGAGCCGGCTTGAAAACGGATTTCCACTGGGGAGATGACTGATTAACGGGTTGGACATGAATCTTCATCGATAACAGCGCCTTTGTCCGAATGGGCTGAGACCACCCGGCTGAAGGAATTGGTTTCGGTATGATTCCGTTGTTTGACACGTCATCACACCGTCTCCGTTAAAAGTTTTTACTTGGAAAATTTTACCAAAACTTCAACTAAAGATTATTCGACCGAATGGCCATCCGTCCGGATGACCTGATCCTCATAATTTTCCTTGTTTAAACGTTATCAACTGAACTTCGAATTTTAACGATTCACAAACAAACACGTTCTATTCGAATGGACATCCGTTCGAATGGCCATCCGCTCAGATGACCACCCGCTCGGATGAGAAGCCATCCACTCAACACTCTGCTCAATGACTTATGCTACTGTTTTTGTGCACACGCTAACTCAACGCGCTCCCTTATATCCAATCCAGACTGTGTTTACTAGCTTGTTGGGATTGAACCCTACCAGAGGAACAGTTGATTAAAGCCAAAACCGGATCAGAGTAGTGGATCCAAAATAAGCAGATGTTATGTTTTCATTCTCTCCCCTTGAAAGTGGTTTCAACATCTGATGACCTCCATCCACTGATCCCTTACAACAACTGCTGACTTACAACTGCTGATCAAGTCAAAGACTGATGAAGACTAAAGCTCTGTTGATAAATCTACTGCTTTGAGTCAAGCACTGCTGAAGATATCAAGTACTGCTGGAGCCACAATAGTGGAAGGATAAGGCAGTAGTTTAGTTCTTCTTATGTAATGTATTCTAAACAGTAGTTAGCATAGCAGTGTTTGTGTAGGATCGTTTTCTGACCCGAACTAGTCGATCAGAAGAGTTTTTCTCAATATGAAAGGCGGAAACAGACGTATCGAGTTCAATTCAGCAAGAATATCACTTTAAACTGTCTTTTGATTGATAACAGATCGATTACAATGATGTAGACACTTCGGCAGAGCTTCGCTACCGGTATCACACATCCAAGACTTTCTCAAACGAAATCAGACAGCACATATATATAGGCAAGGTGATTCTGCTTGAACATGCTCAAACGAAATAAGATTCAAGCGGAATCAGTGATTTCGTTTGAAATGGACTTGCTGATTTCGTGCGGAATTATAAAGGTTAATTCCGTGCGAAATTACCTCTTAACCTAATTTTGACATTTTTCTCGTACAACGTGCCCTGATCTATTTATTACAATACAAGACTCGATACAAGAAGAAGTCGACAGATGCATGCACCAACAGACTCCCCCTCGAATGTTGACGAGTCTTCAGTGTCGAGTCTTCAACATCTTCAGTCTTTATCAGTCTTCTCGACCTCTTCTGAAGTATCTAACAATGTAAATCATCCTCAATCTTCTCTCTTTCTTCCAGAATCGCAACCTGACTCTATACACCTCTTGATCAGATCTCTTGATTCCTTAAGTTCATTAGCATCATCAGCTTGCGTGAACATCAGGATCTGAATCTGACTCTACACTCTTCAGACTTCCCCTTAAGTTGTGCTTGGTATCGTAGTCTGGCTCTTAAAGGTTCAAGATCATGAACTGGCTCACATCCTGCTCAGGATCGAAACCTGGCTCTCTTGAAACCATATGATCTTCAGATATCAGAACCTGGCTAACCTGCACATTCTTAACCCAGAAATAAATTTCACAAATTTTAAACTTTTACAAATTTATTCTCTGCTTATCATTTGTAAACACAAATCAATAAATGATTTTACAATATTAATCACTGATGAACCACTTGTAAAAATAACATTTTTATTTTCAAACACTTTTTCATCTCAAACAACTCAAACAAATTTTCCCAAACCTTTTGTTCATCATGTTTAGCACTTGGAATTTTGAAAATCAGCTTTCCAACATCAGTTGTCGAAAATCTTTTTGAATTTTTTGAAAATCTTATGCTAAAACACACTAAAATCTTTTTGTATTTATGAATTTAGAATGAAATGCAGAAAAAAAAAAATATTTACAAACAATATTTTTGTGAGTTTGTGTAAGAGGATCATATCAGTTTATGAGACAAATCACCAACACCATTAAGCTTTAAACATTTTAAGTTCTAAACGATTCACTTAGATTGTCAGTATACTGATCCACTTAAATTTTCACACAAATTTCAACTGTTTCGAGATACGAGATTAATGTTTTAGACACTTAAACTTATTCATGTGTCCCACCTCAGAATATACTCTCGTATCCAGATCCCAATATTCAGTCTTACAGGTGAGTATACCACAGGTGATATCTGTAAAGGGTTAAAATGCGAGGGCCGTGAGAGCTCAGGTCAGAACTTCCGATCAGCAAAGAGATGACGGCTTCGACTTTTGGTGTGTTCCCTTTAGAGAATCTTTTCTTCAACAGCACATGATTAGCATTTTGCAATGTTTCATCATTTTTTGTACTGAGGGTGATGCTATATTTCAAGCAAGCAGAAAGTATTATACGGGGACTAGGCCATTGCTTCCGCAAAATCAGAAGTCCCGGGATAATACCCCAGATATCACTGAGTATAAAGACCTAGTATCTTAGAAAGAGGGACCTTTCAAACAAGATTTCGGGGGTTACCCATATATCCGAGAGATGTTCCCCACAATATAAGTAAGTTTTAAATTTAGGTTTATATCTCGTCACAATCTACTAAATGTGTAAAAACCTACTGGCACATCATCAGTGAGACCGTTTATCACCTTTTAACTTTCCATTTATTTAGCATGCTGTGATAGTCCACTGATGTACTATCGTTTCCTCTTTTTTACAACAAAACTCATTTTTTATTTTATCATGTTTTTGACTTTTTCAAATTTTCTAATGTTTTTGGATTTTCTGAAAATTCTTACTCCCCCTAAAATTCAAAATCATTTAAAGAAAATTTGAAAACAAACTATACAAATAAAGTGACAACTGATATCGAATCACTTCAATTCGCCATCACTTGGCATAAACAATCAGAACTCCCCCTCACAACAAACTATTTTCCCATTGTGATTTCAAAACAATTAAGTTTGTTTTAATCAAATGGTTTTTCCGGAAAATTAGTTTTGTTGATTTCATAAAACCACTTGTAGGTTCGGGGATCAATTCATCACTTTGTTCTTTCAACCATTTAAGAAATATAACAGTTTAAATTCAAACAACAAACACCACTTGTAGAAAATCAAGTACAACTTAATGTCCCTGATTTACCACTTGTATGTTAAAACTCTTCTTCAACCACTTGAAGATCGAAATATCACCAGAGTGAATTTCTCAAGAAAGATGCCGATTCCTGCTCCACTCTTACCAACCTGGGAGCTCCGGCAAGTCATACTTATCACTCATCATAATATGTTCCATCCCAGTCACAAACCTGGGATGTCACAGTTTTACCTGGTTTCTTCAATTTTTTCTCATAAAATTCCTTCACCCCTTTTACCTTCCCATTAACCATTTTACCAAAAATATGGTGCACTTTGGGGTTAAAAGCTTTTTCAATATCAAATTCTTTCTTTTCAGAGAAAAATTGATTTGAAATTTCAATTTTGCCAACCTTTTGTTTAAAATTTTCAGCCCTCAATGGTGGAAAATTGACGTCATCCATTGGAGGTACTGATGTTTCCAACTATAACTCAACACGTGGCTCCTCTGACTTTGTGGAATCAGATTCATCGCCTGAAAATAGCTCCTCTGATTTTGACAAATCAGAATCATTGCTAGAACTATCAACAGATTTCTTAACAACCTACTTGTGATTATCAAGATTTCCTTTTCTCTTGTAAAACCTTTTTGAACATTCACCTACCTCAAATTTTGAATCTTTGAAAAATGTAAAAGGTTTGATTGGTAGTTCATTCTCAACAATCTTTCCTTTTAGTTTTTTAGAGACTCCCTGTTTTGTTTGAATTGCCTTTGAATAATTCCTGGCAATATGACCCACTGTTTTGCATTGAAAACAAGTTCTTGTCTCTCTTTTCTGTTGAGCAATTTCCTTCATCATTTCTTCTTGCTTTTTAGCAAGGAATTCTTTGTTTGATTGATTCCTGAACAACTGCTCCTTTTCTTCTTCAGATGATGTTCCTGAAACAAATACAATTTTTGGTTTATAAGTTTTATCATTTTTATAGTTTTTCGGTAGAATAAAGCCGAGACCTTTTCTTTTGAAATTACTGTTATGGTTTGATTTCTTTTGAAAATCAAAACCAGAACTGTAACCCTTTTTCTTGTTTTCTCTTTGTTGAACTCTTGAGGTGTATTTTTTAGGTTTTTCAGAAAGATTTACATCTTTTATTTCAGAAATATTAATTTCTGTCATTTTGAAAACCTTTTTGATCATTTCAGATTTAACACCTCTTATTGGAAATTCTTCATCAGAATATAATTTGTCAGAATCATTCAAAGTATAAGCCACTTTGATTGGTTCGTCATTCAAATTAGATTTTGATAACAAAAAATCTTTATTGTAAACCAGTTTCTCCTTTTTGACTGTAGGATTTGACTTGTCAGACTTTGACTCTGAGTTTGACTCCAACTTTGACTCCTCAGTTTCATCGTTATCCAACACTTGATCGACCACTTTCTTTATTAATTCGGACTCATGATCAGTGTCAGACGATGTGAAAGTAACATCAATGTTTTCTGGCAAATTTTCTGTCGACTCAGACTCCCACTGTAAATTGGTTGCCTTTTTTACTCTTTCTGAATTTGGATTTCGTGGAGAATATCCATTTTCAAGCGGAGGTGGACACTTTGTATAACTGGAACTTTGTTTCTTACCAGAAATCTTCACTTCAGTATCCTTTTTCTTTTCTTCAGAACTTTTGTCTTCAGATAATTCCTTTTCATTTTCATCAAACGCCTTCATGCCTTCAACAGTTGGATAAACCTTGTCAATAACATAAGGAGTACATGAGTAACTTTTTAATAACCTATTAACTCTTTTTGTTTCAATCCTATGTGTTTCCAGTTTCTGTTTAAGCACAACACATTTTTCAATGTAACTGTTAACACTTTTCTGCTTTGTCATGAAAGCTCCTTGCAGTGTCTTCATTGTTGTTGCTTGTTCACTGCTTGATTGATTATATTGATTCATTGCTTTATTCAGAACATTATAAGATTCTTTCAATCTGTTCATGTTATGAATCAAAGTACTATTTTGCTTTTTCACTGCTTCACAATTTTCACATTTCACCGGAATCTTTTGTGCAACAACTTCTGTATCAACTTTGAAAACTGGAATATCTTTCATTTTCTTCCTTATCACAGGAACTTCTTCATCATCATCACTGCTAATGGGTTTTTTTTAACTTTCTTCTTTTTCTTTTTGACTTTTTCATCATCACTGTCACTCTCCTCTATCATTCTTAAGTCCTTTTCCAATCTTCTTGCATAATAATCATCATCATTATCATTGTCTTCAACAACTCGAGCAACAAAAGCTTTGTGATTTGGAGTTTTGTTAGGATCATAATCATCCCAACTAAAATTTGCCCAGCTGAATCCTTCTGGTAATTTTTCATCATCTTGATTTATTAGATATGCTTTACTATCAACTGAAACATATTTATCCCAACTGATATCAATTGTAGACTTTTTACCATCAAAATGAGGAGCTTAATAATCATCCAAGTGTACTTGATTTTTATTTATTAGTACAAAGATGAAACAACATTGTCTTCAAATCACCAGATTAGATCATGAACCAATATTAGAGGCCAAACAAAAGCACAACAGGACCACATGAATAATATCATTTCCACTTTTACTTTAATGCACTTAAATGATAGGGTGATTTGGGATTTTGTAAAAATGTTTGTTTTTGTACTTCTTTACAAAATAAGATGTTGACCAAAATTCAAACTGACGTTGACCAAAAGTCAATCAAATGTTGACCAATAGTCAAATAAATGTTGACCTTAAACAGATGTTTGGTTTAAGGCCAAACATCTGTTTATGTTTAAGGTAAAACATCTGTTTAAGTCCAAATATCTGATATAGAAGGCGAAACATCTGTTTAAGGTAAAACATATGTTTAAGCTCAAACATCTGTTTATGGCCAAACATCTGTTTAAGGTCAAACAACTGTTTAAGTCCAAACCTCTGATATAAAAGGCCAAACATCTGTTAAAGGCCAAACAACTATTTAACCCTGAACAGATGTTTAACTTAGTAAGATCTACTGTCTTCTCACACTGTTTTCGTCTTAAAACACTGTTCAACCTAACATGGGTTTCCATTAACTATTGACCAAAATGCAAACAGATGTTCAAAGCACTGTTTGTTATGGTACTTCTTTGAAAAATTACATAGAATTCAAGAAAACGAAACTAAGAAATTTACGAACCTAACAGCAAAAATTTAAAATCTAAGAACAACACCAAGAAATTTACGAACCTAACAACAAAAATTTAGTGCTTTTAGCTTTCAACTCCATCAATGTATATCTTCGAGAATCGCCATGAACTCCACGGAAGTACTCAATGCATCAACATCAGGATTTATAGAAGCCTGATCTCTCGTGAACAGACCAAGATGCAGTACATGAAAACACTTCTTCAGCTGTTGAAGAGTAGCCCTGTCCTCATATACTTAATCCTTAACTTTGTTCATAAAGAGTTGCTTTAAACCAAACTTTATGCTTCTTTTAATACAAAAAAGGCAGGAAAGACCATTACTCTAGTAAGATAAAATCTTATCTTACAGCAATAGAAGATGCTTTCTTGCATTTAGTAGGAACTACTGCGGCTTCTACGTCATCATCATCATCATCTGCTCAGAGTCATATATAATCATCATTTAGTCACCAGCAAAAATTATTTTAAATGTAGATTTAAAAATCTTTCTTTGTGTTTAATTTAACTTTATGCTTCTTTTAATACAAACCTATAATAACCCGCAGCAGATTGTATGAATTTCAAACAACTGTGATTAGACTGAAATATAAAGTAAGAATTAGAGTATATCACTTCAAAATAAAAAAATCAAAATTTCAAAATTGGAGTAAGAAAAAACACATACTTTAAACGATGTTGGAACAATGATACTGGAAACAACCGTAGAACAATCATCATCATCATCTGTAGCAGATCATTCACAATCATCATTTAGTCACAACTCAGATAACAAAACTCCAGTAAAAATAAAAAACAAAAACACATACCATGATCAAGGCAAACCACATATCACCAAAATTTTTTCTGAAAGTGGGTCAGAGAGAGCTTCAGTTTTCTCTTATCCTTTATGAACAAATGTCGAGTATTGAGAAGAAGAGATTTCAGGGAGAGATACATATCGTCCGTTCAAGTTGCAACTCTCCCATCAAAGAAGGTAGCACATTCAACTTTTCACGATGTTGCAACAATTATACTGCAACATCGATATTGAAAGGTTGATGTGTGATGGGAAGCTTCATTGAAAGGACGATGTTGGAACAATGATACTGGAATGATGATTATATAAGGAGCAGTGGTTAGTTATAACAGTCCTTAGCACATGGAACTTCCACAGGGATTTATCTTCAACAGTGGATAGGCCTCATCAGTCTTTAAGTCCATCAGTCTTTATAAGGAGCTGTGGTTAGTTATAACAGACCTTAGCATGATCAGCTATTATAACCATTCCATAACACTTTAAGAGGAAGCAAGGGTTGGTCTATTTGATTGAGAGGAATAATTGCATTACATCCCTGTTGAAAAATAGAATTGATAAATTTAGGGAAAGTGAGGTTGAAAGATGATAACCCAACAGTGGAGGATCTCATTCTACAGCTTCGATAAATTAAGGGTATTCTCATATAATGGTTCCTGGATGCTTCCAAAGAATCAGCACTTTGGACATCTGTTGTTCTTCAAACATCTATTATCTATTATTGTTAGTGCAGTATGTCTATCGCCTCCGTCATCTCAAGTCGTAGCTGAAACTAAAGTAAACTAGCCTTACATTGTAATATTAGATAGAAAAGGCAAGGTGGCAATATTGTAAATAAGAGGAAAGCTCTTATAAGCCTTGGCCTATAAATAGATGAGGTAGGGTTAGAATTGAAGACTTTTGACACTTTTGCTCATTTGCTACATTTGAGAGCTCTAGTTCTAGAGAGAGAAACTAGAGAGAGAAAGTGTCTAGGTGATTCACGGTTCCTGTAACGATTTCAGATCTTTGAATAGAATCACAGTTAGAATTACTGTTCGTGTGTTTCGGTCTTGCTCGTGCACGGATTCCGCACGTTCACGAGTCGGTTCGCAATCGAAACGGACCTTACAAGTGGTATCAGAGCAGGTGCTCGGTTGCGAGGATCAAACGCACGTTTTCGTTCAAGATTTGATCAGTTTCAGAGCCTAAATCATCGAGATTTGTCAAATTTCTCATATTTTTCTTGTTCTTCACGTTTTTTATCTGAAAAATGCCAAATTAAACGACTTTTTACGGATAAAAATTGCTGATTTTTGGATATATTGTGCGAAAACAATTGATCTACAAACCTAAAAATTTTCAGATATTAATTCGAAGCCATTTGTGAGAAATTTGAATTTTTGTGCTTCGAAGTTTGTTAAAAAATGTTGAATGTTGCTGTTGATGTTCACCGCACGGATGGCAATCCGTGCGGATGACCATCCGTGTCAAGTCATCCGGATAACATCATACGGATCATCCACTCGCACGAGTAATAAATCCGTGTTGACTTTGTAGTTGACCTATCCGTCCGGATAAGTCGCCCGCACGGATAAAGTATCCGGGTTGACCATTGTTTGACTATCTTTACCCAAGAATAGTTGTCTGTATTGCATGTGATTGTGACTTGTCGGCTAGAAATTGTGTAAATCAAGATTGCATGTGATCTTCATTACAGCAGATAGTTATCATAATTGTTGTCACGTGATTGTTTAAGTGTCAGTTTGAAAGTCAAGTGTCATATGATAAGTGCATATCAATACATGAGTTGTGTCAACCGTGCGGATAACACACAGCATCCGGACAACTCACTCGGGCGAATAAATCACTCGTGCGGATAACTTCATCGCACGGATAAGTTCCTCGACCGAGTAACTTACTCGTGCGGATAAAACAATCCGCTTTGACTTTAATTGATCAATCCGGACGAGTTACGTGTCCGCACGGATAACATTTTCAATCCGTGTCAATGCACCTCATTCGACCGACCCATATTTTGTCAAACATTATCAGCCTTTTAACATTCAACATTATCAGAATACATGTGACTCATTAATGCCTTCGGTGGTGAACATGTGAATTTGTGTGCTTCAATAAAATTACATGTGATAGACAAAAGTTTGTCAGCCGATTCATATATTGCACGTGATACATTAATTGTTTGCATGTGATATTATTTGTTGGTCGAATAGGAGTTGTGTCACCCGTGCGGATAAGTCACTCGCACGGACAACTTGTCCGCGCGGATAACATCATCAGTCGTACGGATTATCAACATCAACCGCACGGATAACTTCACTCACACGGATAAGGTTACTCGTACGGATCAAGTCACTCGTACGGATTGTCACTTCGTCCAGATAAGTTGTTCGTACGGATTACAATCCGTGCGGATCACCACCCGGATCCCCACCCATGCGTATAACATCTCCCGGATCCCCACCCGTACGTATCACCATCCGGATCCCCATCCGGACGAATCATCATCCGGATCTCCATCCGAACGGATCTTCATCCGGACTCTATCTCACCCGAAAGAATAGCAGTTTCATCCGAACGGACAGTATTATCACGAGATTATTGTTGACTTGTGTTGACTCACTCGATCGGATACCCGTCCGATTCATTTGTTTGATATTGATTAAACTGATTGTGGTTGTTTGTTTGTGATTCAGGTAATTCAAGATGGCTGAAACGTTTGATGAACAGGAAAATGAGAATCTTAAAAATTTAAACGTTTGGATTTCTGATTCTTGGATTGATAAGAAGAACAAGAAGGACGTTTGGATTAAAAGATCCGAAAATTTCCTATGCATGAAACATGAATCATTGGAGAAGTTGGATAAACGATTTGATGAGTTGAATGATAAGTTAGATAAATATGAAATAAGGGTTTCAAATGCTGAAAAAATTTCAAAATTTGCTGATGCATTACCTTTAGAATGGGGTGAATTTTTAAGTGAACTAAAAAGGGATGCTAGTTTCTCAAAGCTTCATTATAGAGAATTCATCAATAAACTTAGATCACATAAGTTTGATAAAGAAACAAGAAAAGTAGAGTTGATGAATGAAATGAAAAGGGACTTAGAAAAGATAAATTTGGATGTGATCATTGAAATGAGAAAAAGATTTTCTGTATGTCTTGCTGCAAAAAATGTCATGAAATATGATATTAAGAGAGGTTGTTTTATTGATGAATATGCAAACCCTCTTGATTTTGTTAAAATTTTTTGTGCAGGAACATTCAGGATGGAAACAAAGAAAGAAGCTGATGTTGAAAAGATGAATGAAAAATGCTCAAAATGTGATAAACTTGGAGCAGACAATGCCAAATTCTTGAGTGATGCGGAGAATTTGACATTGGAAAACAAAGCTTTGAAAGATGGGAAGAAAGTTGTTGATGAACAGATTCTGGAGTTGCGCTTGAACTGTGAAAAACTAAAATCTGAAAATATCAAACTGTTGAGTGATGTGGACAGTTTGACATTGGATAACAAGATTTTGAAAGAAAAAGAAAAAGATTTTGAAAAGATTAAAATTGAAAATAAAGATGTTTCTTGGATAAAATTAGAAAATGAAGTTTTAAAAGAAAAAGAAACAGATTTTCAAAATCAAATAAAAGTTTTAGAAAATGAAAAATCTGTTTTTGAAGAAAATAAAATTGCAAATGAAAAGGCAATAAATTCTCATCTTGAGAAAATTTCTCAACTTGAAAAAGAAGTTGAGAATGCTAGAAATAAAATTGATGATTTTGAAAAGAAATTGAAAGGTTTTGTGACCACTTCAGCAAAGTTTGATCAATTATGTCCAAAACCGATCAATTCTGTTCCAATAAGTGACAAAGTCACAAATTTTGACAAAGTCAAAATTGAAGATTGTGATGACAAAGCTGATGATGAAAAAGAAAAAGAAAAGAAAAGAAAAATATTTTTAGATTTACAAGAAAAAATTAAAAATACTGTTTTGCAATCTACTGAAACAGGTGAATGTTCTAAGCAAAAACCTGCTAAGAAGAGTGTAGAACAGAAACAAAAAGTTAAAAATTCGAAAAATTTTAAAAATGAAAATAAAAGCTCATCAGTTCAGTCATCCAATCATTATAAAAAATCACAAAAATTTGTAAATGAAAATTCACAAAATGTTGGTAATAAGTGGTGCAGGTTTGACCACAGTGCTCAAAAGACAAATCCAGCATTGAAGAGGAGAAATGATTATAACCAAGCCAAACAATGTTATGATCTGAAGGTTTGGACTGACAGAAGTGGATGGTACGATAACAGAGTGTGCTATACCTGTGGTGTTAGAGGACACATTGCTGTTAACTGCCAGAATTGGAATTTTGAAACAAGAAGATGCTATAATTGCCATATCAGAGGACATATTGCCAGAGATTGCCCAAGGAGATCAATGGGAAGATCAAGGGTTGAATCTCAGAGAACGGTAAAGAAACCAGTCACTGTCAAGCCCAAAGAACAGAAAGTGGAAGATAAGAAAGTAAAGCTTTCACAGGGGCAGAGAGACAGACTGAGGAAGAAGAGGAAGAAGGCGAGAGAATACTTGGAGAAGATTTTGTCTTCAAGTTCACCGGTTGGTTCGAATAAGAGTTCTGATGAATCGATTCACTCGACGGCAAAGTCAAGCAAATCGAATTCTTCAGATGCAAATTTGAAGACAAACAAGAAGAAAAAGAAAGTTATTGGCGATGAATCTGGCTCATCCAAGTCAGACAAGCCAAGTTCGGGCAATGAATCTGATTCCACAAAATCAGATGAGCCACAAGTTGAGGTAAAAAGGGAAGAGACAGTTCCATTAATGAATGATGAGAACTTTCCACCATTACGAGCCGCAAACCTAAAATCAAAAGGTGTTGATGCTGGAAAAATGTTTAATAGCAATGTTAAACATATTTTTAGCAAGATGGCTGATGGAAAGGTAAAATGGGCAAAAGAATTTTATGAAGAAAAGAGAAATGTTCAAAATGCACCTAAGGCTGGTCAGGCTTGGGTGTCAAAATCTGTTGGTTGAATTCCTGACTTGCCGGAGCTTCCAGGTTGGTAAGTGTGAAGCAGGTATCGACATCATTCTTGAGAAATTCACAGGATGGTAACTGTGATATTTCGTCTTACAAGTGGTTAATCAAGGACATTAAGTTGTACTTGATTTTCTACAAGTGATAGTGGTGTTTGACCTAATAATGTTAAATTTTCATAATGGTTAAAAGAGAACAAGGTGATGAGATGACCCCGAACCCACAAGTGATGGGTAAACAAACTAATTTTTCCAGAAAAACCATTCTGATTAAAACAAACTTAAGTGTTTTGAAATCATTATGGGAAAATAGTTTGTTGTAAGAGGGGGTTCTGCTTGAATACGCCGAAACCCTCACGGCTGAACAAACATGATTAATTTCACGAGATTGAAAAACGGTTTTCAAACTGTCGAAAATCAATGGGTTGTAAATCATGGGGGTACGTTATATTTTTCTGCAAATCAGTGCATGTGAAGCAGAAAATGGATGGCGAGACAAAGCTATCAGTATTGGTTGTCAAATTTTTCTTTAGAATGGTTTTGAATTTTAGGGGGAGTAAGAAATTGTCAGAAAATCCAAAAACATTAGAAAATTTGAAAAAGTCAAAAACATGATAAAAATTCAAAATTGAGTTTTTGTGTAAAAAGAGGAAATGATAGTACATCAGTAGACAGTTACAGTATGCTAAAGAAATGTATTGATTATATAGCGTTAAACAGTCTCACTGATGATATGCCGATAGATTTTTATACATTTAGTAAACTTTTTCGGGATATAAACCTAAATTCAAACTTGCTTATTTCGTGGGGAACACTACTTGGATATATAGGTAACCCCTGAAATCTCGTTTGAAGGACCCCTCTTTCTGAAATACTAGGTCTTTATACATAGTGATATCTGGGGTATTATCCCGGGACTTCTGATTTTGCGGAAGCAATGGCCTAGTCCCTGGAGAATACTTTCCGCATTGCTTGAAACATAGCACAGCCCTCAGCTAAAAAATGATGAAACATTGAAAAATGCTACTCATGGCTGTTGTAACAAAAAGATCCTCTAAAGGGGACACACCAAAAGTCGAGCCGTCATCTCTCTGCTGAACGGAAGTTCTGACCTGAGCTCTCACGGTTTCGTACTATAATTTATTCCCCTTACAGATATCTTCTAGGTATACTCACCTGTAAGACTGAATATTGGGATCTGGATACGGGAGTATATTCAAGAGGTGGGACACATGAATAAGTTTAAGTTCTTAAAACACCTAAATCGTATCCTGAATCAGTTGAAATTTGTGTGAAAATTTAAGTGGATCAGTATATCGACAATCTAAGTGAATTGTTTAATTCTTAATGTGTAACTAAGCTCAACGGTACTTGTGACTTGTCAGAAACTGATATGATCTTTTGACGCGAACTCAAACAAAAATATTGTCTGTAAATATGTTTGTAAATATTTCTTTACTGCTTTATGTTTTCAGAAAATACAAAAAGATTTTTGATTCTGCTTTATTTTCGACAACCGATGTCTGAAACTGAGTTTTAAAATCTAAGTATGCTGACTGTGTTTCTGAAAATAAACAAGTTCATTAATTTGAAACTTGAAGTTTTATAAACAAAAATCAAAAACAGTTTGTGATATCTCCAAGGTCATTAATTTGGACTTGGATGATTAATTGTGAGGGAGTTGGATGCTTATACTGTAAAAATCTGAAAAGAGCTAGTTTCCGATCCGGTTCGTTGAAACTGTCAAATCTTTGAAGATTGTTGATAGGGGGAGAGTATCAAGTAATCCTGGATATATTCATATTATTATATCTTAGTCCCAGGATCTTGATTTAGAAAGTTTAATAGAGCCAGGTTACGATACCTGGACAACTGAAAATGTTTTGCTTATAAATGTTTAAGGAGTGCAGATTCCAGACTACGATCCCGATAGCCGAGTCTAAGGGGGAGTCTGAAGACGAGCTCAACGAAAGGGGGAGCGTGCATTCAAGGAGCCACGTAACTATCCCAGAGGAGCTTGTAACCGGAAAGCCATGTGTCGATCCCAAAGCACGGAAGCTTGACGACAGGGGGAGCCTGAAGAGTTTACCGAAAGGGGGAGCTGAAGCTGAAGACAGATCCACGGGGATTCTGTTCGAGCTAGAGAGAGAGAAAGAAAAGAAGCTACGAATTTGACTCAATGATTGAGATTGACTGCGGCAATATCCAAGGGGGAGTCTGTTAGTGCAGTATGTCTATCGCCTCCGTCATCTCAAGTCGTAGCTGAAACTAAAGTAAACTAGCCTTACATTGTAATATTAGATAGAAAAGGCAAGGTGGCAATATTGTAAATAAGAGGAAAGCTCTTATAAGCCTTGGCCTATAAATAGATGAGGTAGGGTTAGAATTGAAGACTTTTGAAGACTTTACACATTTGCACTTTGGAGAGCTCTAGTTCTAGAGAGAGAAACTAGAGAGAGAAAGTGCTGTGTACGTGATTCACGGTTCTTGTACGCTATCAAATCTTCAATAGAATCACAGTTATATTACTGTTCGTGTGTTCGGTTCTGATCGAGCACGGATTCCGCACGTCGCACGAGTCGATACGCAATCGTTCGGAGTGAAAACCGGTCTTACAATTATCTATTCTATCTATTATATATAATAAATGAAAGTTATTTGGTCCACGTGGCCCAAATAACTTTCATTTATTATATATAATAGATATAATAGATAATAGATAATAGATGTTTGAAGACAACAGATGTCCCAAGTGCCGCTTCATTGGAAGCATCTAGGAAGAATTATATGAGAATACTCTTAATTTATCGAAACTGTAGAATGAGATCTCCACTGTTGGGTTAACATCTTTCAACCTCACTTTCCCTAAATTTATCAATTCTATTTTTCAACAGGGATGTAATGCAATTATTACCTTATTTAAGATACCTTCAACTGCATCTTCTGATAAATCAACATTCATTTCACTCAAATGATAACTTCAACTGCATCTTCAATCATGAACTATCTAAAGAAATGGATGAAATCATCCAAAAATACCCAAAATAAAACTAAGTAAACCATCCAATATTCTTGAGTACTCACCATTAATGTGATGACCAATATAAAATCAAACCCTAAAAGCATACAAATCATAATGAAATATGAAAGAAACAAACCAAAAAACTTGTTGCGCGATTAAAATTAAAAGGATATCATACGCAATATTCAGGTAATTAGAATGGCCATTTTTACCTTACTTGACAACAATAGCAAACAACATCAAACAATAATAGCAAACAACGTCAAACAACAATAGCAAACAACATCAAACAATAATATCAAACAACATCAAACAACAAAAGCAAACAACATCAAACAATAATAGCAAACAACATCAAACAATAATAGTAAACAACATCAAACAATAGCAAACAACATCAAACAATAATAGCAAACAACATCAAACAACAAAAGCAAACAACATCAAACAATAATAGCAAACAACATCAAACAATAATAGTAAACAACATCAAACAATAGCAAACAACATCAAACAATAATAGCAAACAACATTAAACAACAAAAGCAAACAACATCAAACAATAATAGCAAACAACATCAAACAATAATAGCAAACAATAGCAAACAACATCAAACAACAATAGCAAGTGACCAATCAATCAACCTCAAAATCATATAGAAGCCTAAAAATAAAATGAAAATTCGATAAGTGAACATCAAAACTGAACAGGAAACTTGACCAAAAATTAACCAAACACCTGATGTTGAATCCACTGTAGATGTTGAATCCACTGTAGATGCTGAACCACTGCTGTTACAAACAGATAATACCTCAGGAACTAGAAATTTAAAAGGATCGGCTTCAAAGGCTTCAACAATCAGAAGATTCAAATCTCAAGCAAATGAAACCCTAATTTCAAAAAGAATAATCGGTTAACATATTCACAGATCAATAATCAATAGATATTGTACTCATATCAACACCGTTAAGAAAAAAACCCTTAGTTTTTGAACATATTCAAACATACCAGTTCATGGCGGAAATCTATCCGCAGGTAAGCGGATCTCAACTTTGATGACCATTGATGACAACAACCCTGGAACCATATGATGAGATTAGGAGTAGAAATTAGGATTTAATTAAAACTTTGTATGAAAATAAGAAGAAATCACCACAGATCTATAAACATACAAATCAAACCTTAAATGGAAGAACCTTGCCGACGAAGAAGATGAAAGAATCTTCCCAACTATAGCTCGGGATGAAAATTACAAAAGCCAGATATTACCTCTTCAGGGTATAATCAGACATGAAAATTACAAAGGCTGAATGATTCATAATGGGATGATTTGGTTTGATCTTTGATTAAGAATGGAGAAGAGTACAGGAGAAGGAGAAGGAGAATCTAGGGTTTTGAAAAGGAAAAAAGGAGACGGAGGGAGTATAAAAGGGATGGAAGTGTGGTACTGTTGGGCGGGAAAACAGAACTGAGGATGCCCTAATTAAGTGACACGTGGCCCTAATCACTTTCATTTATTATATATAATAATAGATATACTTTTAAATAAAAGGATAAGGTAAAATGACTGAAATACCCTTATGTGCAGAGCCCATGTCATACTTAACTGAAAATTTTAACCTAGTTTGTGCTAAAGGACCTAGAGTGTAATGCTTTCCAAATAAAGGACTGTGGCTATAATTATCGAAGTTAAAGTCTATCCATTGCAAACTAATACAAACATAAAGGACGGAAAGGGTAATTTACCCAATATTACAGTATTTAAAGAACCATTACGATAAAAATACGGTAAATTACACGTGTCGTCCTTTATGTTTGTACCAGATTGCAACAAATAGCCTTTAACTTCAATAATTACAGTCACAGTCCTTTATTTGCCAAACTTGTTACACTCTATGTCCTTTAGAACTAACCACGTTAAAATTTTCAGTTAAGTTTATTCACTTAAGGGTATTTTGGTGAATTCATATTTTTACTTAAATGTTTAATAAATAAAACCAAAAAAAAATTGCATATACACTTCATCTTCCCCCATTTCCTAACCCTAAAACCCTAACCACCACATCTTGCCACCACCGCCTCATCCTACCGCCACCACCACCACCACATCCTACCGCCACCACTTCGACCACACCCAACGCCTCTAACCCTTCTTGTGCGGTTCTGCCAATGCTGAAGAAAAAGTTGATACAGCTGGTTTTTATGCAGAAAAGGCCGATGATGGCAGTTTTGATGGTAGAGGATGACAATGATGCAATTTAGATTTCATAGTACAAAGATAATGAATTATTTCTTGCTTTAACCATTGAATACGTTGAATGCACCAAAAAGTTATCTTTCCTTACACAGTGGTAAGTTACAGTTTTCCCTAATACCCCTCCTGCTTCGTAGCAGATTGGTCTAATAGTAATCTTTTTTGCACACTATATAAGAAAACACAACCTCCCAAGACAATTATGGAGCAGACCCTTAGGAAACCATCATAATAACCTTAAGGTCGACTGGAGGTACTCCCTTGCCGCCGCCACTCCCCTGCCGCAACAACACTTCTCCTCCTCCCTCTCGACAGATCTGCGATTTAAAGATCTCGCTTCTCAACGTCCCCATCAACATCGCCTCTCCTCCACCCTCTGACAAAATACCTTCCTCCTATGGCAACCAATCACCAATCACCTGCTGCAAATTAAACAAGAAAATAGAAAAATTAAGGTCGACTGGTGGTACTCGTGGTGTTGGGATGGTTGACGGAAAAAGATGTAGAGAGGGAGAGAAATAAGGAATGTTACGGTGGTGGTGGTTGCTGGTGGTGGTTAATGCTAGTTGTGTGATGGTGGTTAGTGGTGGTTGGTGGTTGGTAGGGAAAGAAAGATGAGTTTGATTTGAAAGGGGTTTTAACACATATATGGATTAATGTTTTGTTTCTTATTTGTTTAATAAATAGGTAAAAAGAAGATTCTACCCTCATGTGCAAATCACATGACTAGATTTAACCATCAAAAGTAACCAAGTTAGGATTAAAGGACCTAGGGTGTAATGGGTTTTGCAAATAAAGGACTGTGATTGTAATTATTGAAATTAAAGGCTATCCATTGCAATCTGATGCAAACATAAAGGACGAAAAGTGTAATTTACCCAAAAAAATACATTTAATCTTCGTCTTCATCTTTGTTCTTGTCACACCCCAACCGATGGCGGAAACATCGGAGTGAGACAAAGAAAGATTGCTCATCATACATAACGCTAATTGTGACAATAGAATTAAAGATAAATTGATTTCTTTCATAAATAAATGTTACAATACATGAAATTTGAAATACAACATGTTAAATAAAAGAGAAACAATACAACAACAAACATGAAATTTTATACAACGTATTTAACCTAAGCGTCTATATGTGTATCTAGGCATCAACGCTACTTCATTTCATAGCATTCGTCATCCTCAACCTGTAACATGTAACATGTTAAAATAAAGTTCAATGCAAAAGCAAAGGCTAGTAGAAAATATCATCCAAAAACGATTTGAATAATGATTCAAATTTAACAAGTGTTGGGTAAACCATAACTTGGACCAAATTAGAACCACCAGAATAGGGTGCACCACACGAGCCAGTGAAGTACAAACTAAGGTGAAGTGTCCGCATATCCACATGAACCATGAACCACTCTCGTTGCTCAACACAAATTGGAATATAAACCTGAAATTTTAATTTTAGACTTTAAATAGGGTGCATATTATTATTAGGGTATAATAATAATAATAATAAGGTAACACATCCATGTCTTACAAAATCAATGTCTCAAAATGGAGGGTAATGTTCCTTCATTCCAATGGCAAAGGGTAAAGCACGATGGTTTGGTTTCTCGCCCAAAAGGTCAAAGAATAGCGGTGGAAGAATTGTCCATGGAAACATCTGTTTAGGTTTTATTGACATTTTCATTAAAACCCATTTGAAACTCATCATTCTGGTAACCCAACCTCCGACATGCAACAGAGTTCACCATTATAAAATTAACAAATTTACAAATATATTTGGGAAAGTATAAAAATCAACTACTTAATAGCGGCGACATATAACCATAGTTTTCACATTCCAGAAAGGTACCCCTCAAAATTCTGAGCCGAGCTGTTTCCTTCCGAGGAAACCGTTATAACAGAACGGAGCATCCCCGTTTTGATAGAAGTCTATTACATTTTTTGACCAGGACTTTGACTCTTTGGTTTGGGGATAATACAAGCACATCTTTTTTACAATCTTATTTGGGGGAGTGTCGGGAACTTCTTCAAAGTCCAGAAAGGAATGTTCCAAGTCCCCCATCATATGTATGTTGCAAGATGGTATATTGAAATGTAGATGTGTGTATCTACATTTATAGTGGTGTGGAAGTTCCTCAATAACCGGGTCCACAACATTATATTGGCAGTTTTTTAATATTGTTCCCCTTTTATTCAAAAATTAATTTTCAACTATAAATACTCCCCATATGTAACAACCCGACCTTTCGGATCGTTACCTATCGCTGTCTTTTCTTCGAAAACGCTTGTACTCCCGAGATTCGGTTAACGCTAAAGGGTTAAACTATATTTTTAACGCATTTTAAACTCTATTTTACAATGCTTACTCAAATCGCAGTTATCGCATTTACAATGCTTATTATAACACTTACTATTTAAACGCATTTCACATCACTTGTTTAGACTAAACGCTATCACAACGCAAACTCAATGCAACTCGAAAGGTGGATTATTTATGTTATGTGTTATGTGTGCTATTTGTGTGGTTATATGTTGAATGTTATGTGGCTAACAACGCAACAAACGCTTAACTAACGAACCAAAGTTGGAAAACTAACAAAACACAACCCGACAGTCCGAATGGACACCCGTCCGGATGGCCATCGGCCATCCGTCCGGATGGCCATCCGCCCAAACACTGCCACTTACACCGACTTAAATCTCGCACTCACTTTATAAATACCGTCGTACACCCACACTCTCTGATGTTGACGCTCCCATTCGCTCCCAAGCTCTCACACGCTCTCAGACGCCTTCAATCGCGAATCAAGGCCTTTTTGTAAGCTTTTCATCTCAAATCTTTTACAATCTTTATCTCCAATCACTTCTACACCATCTTCTTCATCAAAATCACACACAAACACTAACTATTTCCCTGAAATCACTGATTTGGACCTCTTGAAGGTGGGTTCCACTCGGTTTGCTTAGGTAAACTGTTAAGGAACACCATTCAATCGAGATTGGTTCTAGATCTAAAGGATTCACACTTTTAAACTTAATCACAACAAGATTTCAACACTTTTTCATCCGTTCTTCAACTCTTCTTCAACTTTCTACACAAAATTGATGGAATCTGGACTCAATCTGACTCTCGACTCATTTCTTAGTCAAGAGCCGGCTTGAAAACGGATTTCCACTGGGGAGATGACTGATTAACGGGTTGGACATGAATCTTCATTGATAACAGCGCCTTTGTCCGAATGGGCTAAGACCACCCGGCTGAAGGAATTGGTTTCGGTACGATTCCGTTGTTTGACACGTCATCACACCGTCTCCGTTAAAAGTTTTTACTTGGAAAATTTTACCAAAACTTCAACTAAAGATTATTCGACCGAATGGCCATCCGTCCGGATGACCTGATCCTCATAATTTTCCTTGTTTAAACGTTATCAACTGAACTTCGAATTTTAACGATTCACAAACAAACACGTTCTATTCGAATGGACATCCGTTTGAATGGCCATACGCTCAGATGACCACCCGCTCGGATGAGAAGCCATCCACTCAACACTTTGCTTAATGACTTATGCTACTGTTTCCGTGCACACGCTAACTCAACGCGCTCCCTTATATCCAATCTAGACTGTGTTTACTAGCTTGTTGGGATTGAACCCTACCAGAGGAACAGTTGATTAAAGCCAAAACCGGATCAGAGCAGTGGATCCAAAATAAGCAGATGTTATGTTTTCATTCTCTCCCCTTGAAAGTGGTTTCAACATCTAATGACCTCCATCCACTGATCCCTTACAACAACTGCTGACTTACAACTGCTGATCAAGTCAAAGACTGATGAAGACTAAAGCTCTGTTGATCAATCTACTGCTTTGAGTCAAGCACTGCTGAAGATATCAAGTACTGCTGGAGTCACAACAGTGGAAGGATAAGGCAGTAGTTTAGTTCTTCTTATGTAATGTATTGTAAACAGTAGTTAGCATAGCAGTGTTTGTGTAGGATCGTTTTCTGACCCGAATGAGTCGATCAGAAGAGTTTTTCTCAATACGAAAGGCGGAAACAAACGTATCGAGTTCAATTCAGCAAGAATATCACTTTAAACTGTCTTTTGATTGATAACAGATTGATTACAATGCTGTAGACACTTCGGCAGAGCTTCGCTATAGGAATCACACATCCAAGACTTTCTCAAACGAAATCAGACAGCACATATATATAGGCAAGGTGATTCCGCTTGAACATGCTCAAACGAAATAAGATTCAAGCGGAATCAGTGATTTCGTTTGAAATGGACTTGTTGATTTCGTGCGGAATTATAAAGGTTAATTCCGTGCGAAATTACCTCTTAACCTAATTTTGACATTTTTCTCATACAACGTGCCCTGATCTATCTATCACAATACAAGACGAAGTCGACAGACGCATGCACCAACAGACTCCCCCTCGAATGTTGACGAGTCTTCAGTGTCGAGTCTTCAACATCTTCAGTCTTTATCAGTCTTCTCGACATCTTCTGAAGTATCTAACAATGTAAAGCATCCTCAATCTTCTCTCTTTCTTCCAGAATCGCAACCTGACTCTATACACCTCTTGATCAGATCTCTTGATTCCTTAAGTTCATTAGCATCATCAGCTTGCGTGAACATCAGGATCTGAATCTGGCTCTACACTCTTCAGACTTCCCCTTAAGTTGTGCTTGGTATCGTAGTCTGGCTCTTACAGGTTTAAGATCATGAACTGGCTCACATCCTGCTCAGGATCGAAACCTGGCTCTCTTGAAACCATATGATCTTCAGATATCAGAACCTGGGTAACCTGCACATTCTTAACCCAGAAATAAATTTCACAAATTTTAAACTTTTACAAATCTATTCTTTTCTTATCATTTGTAAACACAAATCAATAAATGATTTTACAATATTAATCACTGATGAACCACTTGTAAAAATAACATTTTCATTTTCAAACACTTTTTCATCTCAAACAAATTTTCCCAAACCTTTTGTTCATCATGTTTAGCACTTGGAATTTTGAAAATCAGCTTTCCAACATCAGTTGTCGAAAATCTTTTTGAATTTTTTGAAAATTTTATGCTAAAACACACTAAAATCTTTTTGTATTTATGAATTTAGAATGAAATGCAGAAAAAAAAAATATTTACAAACAATTTTTTTGTGAGTTTGTGTAAGAGGATCATATCAGTTTATGAGACAAATCACCAACACCATTAAGCTTTAAACATTTTAAGTTCTAAACGATTCACTTAGATTGTCAGTATACTGATCCACTTAAATTTTAACACAAATTTCAGCTGTTTCGAGATACGAGATTAATGTTTTAGACACTTAAACTTATTCATGTGTCCCACCTCAGAATATACTCTCGTATCCAGATCCCAATATTCAGTCTTACAGGTGAGTAGACCACAGGTGATATCTGTAAAGGGTTAAAATGCGAGGGCTGTGAGAGCTCAGGTCAGAACTTCCGTTCAGCAAAGAGATGACGGCTTCGACTTTTGGTGTGTTCCCTTTAGAGAATCTTTTCTTCAACAACACATGATTAGCATTTTGCAATGTTTCATCATTTTTTTGTACTGAGGGTGATGCTATATTTCAAGCAAGCAGAAAGTATTATACGGGGACTAGGCCATTGCTTCCGCAAAATCAGAAGTCGCGGGATAATACCCCAGATATCACTGAGTATAAAGACCTAGTATCTCAGAAAGAGGGACCTTTCAAACAAGATTTCGGGGGTTACCCATATATCCGAGAGATGTTCCCCACAATATAAGTAAGTTTGAAATTTAGGTTTATATCTCGTCACAATCTACTAAATGTGTAAAAACCTACTGGCACATCATCAGTGAGACCGTTTATCACCTTTTAACTTTCCATTTCTTTCGCATGCTGTGATAGTCCACTGATGTACTATCATTTCCTCTTTTTTACAACAAAACTCATTTTTTATTTTATCATGTTTTTTACTTTTTCAAATTTTCTAATGTTTTTGGATTTTCTGAAAATTCTTACTCCCCCTAAAATTCAAAATCATTTAAAGAAAATTTGAAAACAAACTATACAAATAAAGTGACAACTGATATCGAATCACTTCAATTCGCCATCCACTTGGCATAAACAATCAGAACTCCCCCTCACAACAAACTATTTTCCCATTGTGATTTCAAAACAATTAAGTTTGTTTTAATCAAATGGTTTTTCCGGAAAATTAGTTTTGTTGATTTCATAAAACCACTTGTAGGTTCGGGGATCAATTCATCACTTTGTTCTTTCAACCATTTAAGAAATATAACAGTTTAAATTCAAACAACAAACACCACTTGTAGAAAATCAAGTACAACTTAATGTCCCTGATTTACCACTTGTATGTTAAAACTCTTCTTAAACTACTTGATGATCGAAATATCACCAGGTGAATTTCTCAAGAAAGATGCCGATTCCTGCTCCACTCTTATCAACCTGGGAGCTCCGGCAAGTCATACTTATCACTCATCATAATATGTTCCATCCCAGTCACAAACCTGGGATGTCACAGTTTTACCTGGTTTCTTCAATTTTTTCTCATAAAATTCCTTCACCCCTTTTACCTTCCCATTAACCATTTTACCAAAAATATGGTGCACTTTGGGGTTAAAAGCTTTTTCAATATCAAATTCTTTCTTTTCAGAGAAAAATTCTTTCTTTGACAAATCAGAATCATTGCTAGAACTATCAACAGATTTCTTAACAACCCACTTGTGATTATCAAGATTTGCTTTTCTCTTGTAAAACCTTTTTGAACATTCACCAACCTCAAATTTTGAATCTTTGAAAAATGTAAAAGGTTTGATTGGTAGTTCATTCTCAACAATCTTTCCTTTTAGTTTTTTAGAGACTCCCTGTTCTGTTTGAATTGCCTTTGAACAATTCCTGGCAATATGACCCACTGTTTTGCATTGAAAACAAGTTCTTGTCTCTCTTTTCTGTTGAGCAACTTCCTTTATCATTTCTTCTTGGTTTTTAGCAAGGAATTCTTTGTTTGATTGATTCCTGAACAACTGCTCCTTTTCTTCTTCAGATGATGTTCCTGAAACAAATACAATTTTTGGTTTATAAGTTTTCTCATTTTTATAGTTTTTCGGTAGAATAAAGCCGAGACCTTTTCTTTTGAAATTACTGTTATGGTTTGATTTCTTTTGAAAATCAAAACCAGAACTGTAACCCTTTTTCTTGTTTTCTCTTTGTTGAACTCTTGAGGTGTATTTTTTAGGTTTTTCAGAAAGATTTACATCTTTTATTTCAGAAATATTAATTTCTGTCATTTTGAAAACCTTTTTGATCATTTCAGATTTAACACCTCTTATTGGAAATTCTTCATCAGAATATAATTTGTCAGAATCATTCAAAGTATAAGCCACTTTGATTGGTTCGTCATTCAAATTAGATTTTGATAACAAAAAATCTTTATTGTAAACCAGTTTCTCCCTTTTGACTGTAGGATTTGACTTGTCAGACTTTGACTCTGAGTTTGACTCCAACTTTGACTCCTCAGTTTCATCGTTATCCAACTCCTGATCGACCACTTTCTTTATTAATTTGGACTCATGGTCAGTGTCAGACGATGTGAAAGTAACATCAATGTTTTCTGGCAAATTTTCTGTCGACTCAGACTCCCATTGTAAATTGGTTTCCTTTTTGACTCTTTCTGAATTTGGATTTCGTGGAGAGTATCCATTTTCAAGCGGAGGTGGAAACTTTGTATAACTGGCACTTTATTTCTTACCAGAAATCTTCACTTCAGTATCCTTTTTCTTTTCTTCAGAACTTTTGTCTTCAGATAATTCCTCTTCATTTTCATCAAACGCCTTCATGTATTCAACAGTTGGATAAACCCTGTCAATAACATAAGGAGCACATGAGTCACTTTTTAGTAACCTATTAACTCTTTCTGTTTCAATCCTTCATGTTTCCAGTTTCTGTTCAAGCACAGTACATTTTTCAATGTAACTGTTAACACTTTTCTGCTTTGTCATGAAAGCTCCTTGAAGTGTCTTCATTGCTGTTGCTTGTTCACTGCTTGATTGATTGTATTGATTCATTGCTTTGTTCAGAACATCATAAGATTCTTTTAATCTGTTCATGTTATGAATCAAAGTACTGTTTTGCTTTTTCACTGCTTCACAATTTTCACATTTCACCGGAATCTTTTGTGCATCAACTTCTGTATCAACTTTGAAAACTGGAATATCTTTCATTTTCTTCCTTATCACAGGAACTTCTTCATCATCACTGCTAATGGGTTTTTTAACTTTCTTCTTTTTCTTTTTGACTTTTTCATCATCACTGTCACTCTCCTCTATCATTCTTAAGTCCTTTTCCAATCTTCTTGCATAATAATCATCATCATTATCACTGTCTTCAACAACTCGAGCAACAAAAGCTTTGTGATTTGGAGTTTTGTTAGGATCATAATCATCCCAACTGAAATTTTCCCAGCTGAATCCTTCTGGTAATTTTTCATCATCTTGATTTATTAGACATGCTTTACTATCAACTGAAACATATTTATCCCAATTGAAATCACTTGTAGACTTTTTACCATCTTGATTCACCATGCAAGCTCTCTTTGATGACTCCTCAATTGCCTTCCTAGCATGTGCAGTTTGTGCCTCTTGTTGGTGTTGAGCAACTTGATGATAAATTGCTTTTCGATAATAGTCATTGTTGTTGAACGGATTTTGAGCTCCACTTGCTTCGCGATTTGTGGACTCTCTCTTGAAGTGTCCTTTTTCCCTGCAACGAAAACAAGTAACTTTAGATTTATCAAATCCTAAAGTAGAAACATTTGCATCACGGAAATCATCTCTTCCCGTAATTTGTTTAAACTTTTCGGCTCTTCTCAAAACACTCGCCAAACACCATTTTATGTCCATCAATTCCATCTCCCCAGCATCAATCTGATCGTAATCCTCTTTTGTCAACATGGGATTCCCAATCCGACCTGCCACTAAACTCTCATATGATTGTAACACAGTCACCAACAAAGACATGTGACTTTTTGCAACCTCCCCAGTGTAATTTTGACCATTTTCAAGATCTAATACCATGTTGCACTGTAATTTCTTTCCATTCTTTGTTGTTGAAAAGTTTGGATCATATGATGGATATGAAGAAAATTCAGTTTTGTTGTTTGATCTTTTTGATGACCCTCCAGATGAACTCTTTGCATTGAATGCAGTTTCTACCTTTGGTGACATATTCGTTTTATCACCAATACCTCCTTTGTAATAAAGACCGATATCTTGTTCACCATCAAAATCTTTCATTCTCGAGATCTTTCTCTGTTCCATCTCTTGAGCTTCAAGCTTTTCAATGAACTTATTCAGTGTTAAATTGCTAAAATCTTTCTTGTTCCTCAACATCATGAGATACGTGCCCCAAGTTTCATGTGGCAATGCATCAGCTAGCTTTTCAACCAATTCTTCATTATCTTTATTGATACTCACTCTCTTCATTTGAACTAACAGATTGCAATATCTTTCGATGATCTGCTTGGTACTCTCAGTTCTCAAACCACGAAATAAATTGAATTCTTTCTTCAAAAGTGACTTTTTGTTCTTAATCATCTCTTTACTTCCAACAAACTTTGATTTTAATGCTTTCCAGATAGAGTATGCACTTCCAGTGTGTTGCAGTAAAACCAATATATCTTCCTTCACAGCTTGATGCAATAAACTAATCATCATCTTTTCATTTTTGTATTTCTTTCTATCATCAACACTTAAATCTTTAATAGCAATCTCCTCTTCTTCATCATTCAACGGTCTAACATATTTCGTCTCAACGTATTCCCAAGCATCCAAATAAATTGCTTGAACCCAATTCTCAAAACGTTCTTCCCGTCCTTTATACTCCTCGATATTCATGAGCTTAGGCGGTTTTTGCATAGTGCCCGTTTCATTTTCCATAGTCAAGTTCTGAGTAACACTAGCCGGAGTAGTCGGGGTAGTAGCAAATGCATTATAAAATTCCTCTTCCATGTTTCGGTTTTCAAGAAATCACAAACAGAATGCTTAAACGGAATTAACTTTCAAGTTGAATACCCTTTGGAACGAAATAAGCCTTTTCAAACGGAAACAACACTTCCAAACGAAATCCCAATCTCACACGGAATTACCTGTTCAAACGAAATACCAGCTTCACACGGAATTACCTGTTTTCGTGTGAAACAACTCCCTTTCAAACGGAATTACAATCTGAAGCGAAATAGCTGATTTCGAACGGAATCACTCAAGCGAAATACTGATTTCAAGCGAAATTAACACCAACTTCAAGCGAAATTATGCTGATGTCATCATACTCGATCTGATTTTCAAGCGAAATTACAAATTTTACTGATTTTAGATCGAATTAAGGTCCAATACTTTCAAGGATTCGTTAAAACACCGTTGCGCACAATATGTGAGAAAATTAGCCGATTTTAACCGTGAAAAGTTGTTAATTTTGAAAAAGAAGGTGTAGAAATCAGTATTTGCAGCTGAATTGATAAGAACTCTTCCTCCTGAGCTCTGATACCACTTGTAGGATCGTTTTCTGACCGAACGAGTCGATCAGAAGAGTTTTTCTCAATACGAAAGGCAGAAACAGACGTATCGAGTTCAATTCAGCAAGAATATCACTTTAAACTGTCTTTTGATTGATAACAGATCGATTACAATGCTGTAGACACTTCGGCAGAGCTTCGCTACCGGAATCACACATCCAAGACTTTCTCAAACGAAATCAGACAACACATATATATAAGCAAGGTGATTCCGCTTGAACATGCTCAAACGAAATAAGATTCAAGCGGAATCAGTGATTTCGTTTGAAATGGACTTACTGATTTCGTGAGGAATTATAAAGGTTAATTCCGTGCGAAATTACCTCTTAACCTAATTTTGACATTTTTCTCGTACAACGTGCCCTGATCTATCTATTACAATACAAGACTCGATACAAGACGAAGTCGACAGACGCATGCACCAACAGTTTGTATAGATCAGTTGTTAGAGTTTGTTAGGAGGTTAGATGTCTCTTTCATGGTGACGTCAGCCAAGACGCTTCAGTGGTTTGGGCGTGCCTATAAATAGAACAGTACCCTGTACTGTTCTATTAGCTCTTCACAACTTTTCTTCCTGTACGAACAAACACTGTGAGCTTAGGCTGAGGGGGAGTTTGTTACATGCATGCATTGTAATCGTAGTTGAAATAAATTCAATCTTTCGGTTCTATGTGAAAATGTGTGTTAAAAGCAATTCCCCTGTTTGATTGTGTGCAAAGTTTAATTCCATTTATATTCCGCTGCATTACTTGTTCATTGTTCATTTTAATTCAAACATAAAGCACAATCAATCCAAACTCAGATCCTAACAATTGGTATCAGAGCTCGGACAGTCAAATTTGATTTAACCATCATTTTGACATAAATAGTTCAGCTCACAATTGTTGATACTGATAGTTGTTCGTTTTGTTGAAAAACAGAGTAAGGTTTAATCACGATCAAAGTTGATTAATCAGTACCTGTAAAACAACCAGGATGACGTCACAATCACAAGATGATAAGAATAACATCGGCTCACTTTTCAAACCACCCATGCTGAAACGAAATGAATACAACATCTGGGAGAGAAGGATGGGTCACATCCTTGCTCAACAGAACACTGGATGTTGGAGATCTGTTGTTTTTGGGCCCCATGTTCCTATGGTGCCGAGTGCTGAGGATCCAAAGAAGTTCGAACCTAAAAAATATGAAAACTATACTGAAACTGACTTTCAAAAGTTCGAACTGGATGCCAAAGCATTCAGCATCATTGCATCTGCATTACCCAACGAAATCTATGCTGGGTTGTTACATTGTAACAGTGCCAAAGAGCTATGGGATGCACTTAAGGAACAATTTGGGGGAACGGAAGAAGTAATTGAAAACAATAGGGAAATTCTGAATCAGCAGTATGAAACCTTCTGTCACATCAAGGGTGAATCATTGACTCAATAGTTTGAGCGATTCAGTTGTCTCATTAGTGAGCTAAGACTTGTTAAGGTTGAATTTCCTAAATCTACACAAAATAGCAGGTTTCTTAGATCCCTACCTGAAACATGGGATACAATTGCCTTTGTGACTAGAAATTCTGTTGAGTTCAAAGACCTAACACTGACCCAACTTCATGGTAGACTCCTGACCTATGAAAGGGAGTTAAACCAGAAAAAGAAGTTGCAAGAGTCTGGCAAAGTTACAGATGACTATTCATTTGTCAACACAGCTCTTCTGGGTCAAGAAGAGTCTGGAAGCAGTAAGGATCAGAGTTATGATCATTTTATTGACATAACTGCTGGAGGTAATTTCAACTCTGATCCTCACTCATCCAACTTTTCTTTCACAGCAAATGGAGAAAGCCAGAACTCAGATAATTTGTGTTTTGAACTCAATGATCTGCAGCACTTTGATCCCACTGACTTAGTAGAAATGGACATTTTGCATCAATTGGCTTTGCTTAGTGTGAGAACAAGCAAATTCTATAAAAGAACAGGGAGAAAGTTCCCATGGTTACATGGGAATTTAAAAGTGGGGTTGGATAAGTCAAAAATCAAGTGTTATAAGAGCAATAGGCCAGGTCATTTTGCTAGGGAATGCAGGAGTCAAACCACTGGTCTAATTATAACTCATCCCAGCTCAAACCCTAGACCACAACACCAAAGCACTGTGCACTATGCCTAATATACCCCTGCAACCCATGTTAACACTACTCACTATGCTGCAACCCCTGTGCCTGTGCATTATGTTCAAACCACTATTCCACAAATTCAGTATGTTCAATCCCCTGTCCCTCAGGCATAAGTGTAACCTGTTGCACCTCAACAAGTTGCTCCAGCAGTGGTTCAACCAGATCAGCAAAGCTTTTTCACCCAAGGCTTTGTTGACTGGAGCAGTATGCCTGATGAGCTTGGTAAAATTTTGCACTCTATGCTTCTAATGATACTTTTAATGATGAATTTTGTCTGATGGCATTAGAGTTAATACCAGAAGGGGTAGAAGCTGAAGGAGAACAACTAAGTGCTGAAACAGTGGATGAAGTGGCTGAAGCAGTGGTTACTGCAGTTGCTGGTGAACTACTGTTGGGAGAAAATTCAGAAACCCTGATTGAACCACTGTTTGACCCCTGGTCCAAAGAAGACAAAGAAGAAAAAGAAGAGAAGAAAGAAGGTGAGAAAGAAGAGAGAGCTGATGAAGAAAGTAATCATCAATGTGATTGTGCCATGAAGGCTGCTGCCAAGGTATCACCTCAGGTTCTTGAAAATCTGTCTTCAGACAAATGCATTATTGCATTTGCTAGCATTAAAGAGGTGAATGAAAACCTTAGGGATAAAGTTTTAACTGTTGAAGTCAAATTTGAAAAGTCATTAAAAGAACTTAAAAACAAATTGGCTAAAAAAGATAAAGAAATCTGCAGTCTCAAAGAAGAGCAAAGCATAACCAAGAACCAACTCCAAACTATGGTAGAAAAATACCAAGTTTGTAAAAAGGAGTTGGAGTCCACCCAAATCACTTGTGAAAGATGGGTGGAATCTTGCAAAGGTTATGAGGTCATGCTTGAAAAACAGCTTGAAAGCAATGTCAAGTTTGGAATAGGATATAGAAAATATGATGAACTTGAAAACACTGCTGCAAAACAAGCTGGTTCATCTGAAATAAAACCAACCAACAAGAATGGCCAGGAAGTTAAGATAACTGAAAAACTTGGTAACAAAATCACTCTGGAAAGATCTGTGGGGTCCTCAACCTTTGAGGAAATTGAGAAATGCCAATTTAAACCCACATGGTCTGATGCGTGTGACATTCTTGAAAATTTCAAGCCTATGGATTTCACAACCACTGATGGTGTCACAACTCTAAAAGCAAAGGTCATTCCTCTCAAAGACATCCCAACAGTGGTTCAAAACTCTGTTGCTAACGAGTCTGAGAAAAGGAAGAAAAGAGAAAAGATCAAAAACCTGTTTTGTGATTTTTGTGAAAAGAAGAATCATCTAACAAAAGACTGTTTTCATCTAAAAGCATATGATCTAAACAAAACAAGTGTCATTATACCTGCTAAGAGCTGAGAGCTGCACCATCTGTGGTAAAACAAACTACAAAACTCAAGAATGTGTGTATCTCAAAAACTTTGATGTAAAAAAGAATGAGTACACTGCAAAAACATCCTTGAGTTCATAAAATTCATCTGTCAAGTTCACCAAGAACCAACCACTGTTTGTGCCAGTCCAAATAGCTGTTACAAAATAGTTGAACCAAACATCTGTCAAAAGAGATGTTCAGGTGACTGATGCACCCCCTGCCAATCAATACAGAAGAGGTAATGAACAACCACCATACCAAAGGATCCCACATGTTTATGAGGCTTACAAAAGGCCCTCTAAACCAACAGTGAATAGGCATCCTTTTGGTTATCAGCAGATCATTGGGCAAGACCCCCAACAGTGGTTAGAGAAAAACAATCCCAAAACTTTCCAAACCCCTGACCTAACCACTGCCGATCCATCTGAACTTAACCTAGACACTGCTGAGACCCCATCCAAAGCCATATTGGCTTTAGAGACCCTATTGAACTAACTCTTTACTACATGTGCAGGGAGCTTCTGCATGCTTAGATAGTTTTTGGTATGTAGATAGTGGAGGCTCCAGGCACATGACAGGATGTAAAGCCCTTCTCAAAGATTTCAAAATTCATGGAGGGGGTGATATATCCTTTGGCAATAATAGTAAAGGGAAGGTTTTGGGGTCTGGTACTGTGTAGTCTGGTAAAGTTAAGTTTGAAAATGTCAATCTAATAGACAATCTAAAATTCAACCTCCTGAGTGTCTCTCAAATGAGTGATAAGGGCTATGGCTCTTTCTTCACAAAGGATTGCTGTAGGATTGGACCAGAAATGGTTGAAAAGATTGAAGCAATAATTAAAACTGGAAAAACCCAACTTGTTGCTCAAAGAAGTGGCAATGTTTATGTGGTGGATATGTCAAAAGAGAGCCCCATGACTAATGCCTGTCTGTTCTCAGCTGCTTCAAACAAAGAGACAGAGTTATGGCACAGGAGATTGGGGCACATAAATCTCAAGACAATCACTGCCATTTCAAAACAGGGGTTAGTAAGAGGTTTACCTCAAAAACTGTTCACCTGTTCTGAGCATTGTGTTTCCTGCTTAAAAGGAAAACAACATAAAAGCTCATTCAAATCAATTGAAGAGTCCAAAACAACCAAGTGCTTGCAAATGCTTCACATGGATTTGTTTGGCCCAGTTAAAGTCATGAGTCTTAGGAAGAAAAGATACTGTTTGGTTATTGTTGATGACTTTTCTAGGTTTACATGGACTTACTTTTTACACTCAAAAGATTAGACTGCAGGCATTCTGCAAGACTTTGTGAAACAGGTTGAAAAGCAGTTTGACCTTCCAGTAAAAATCTTCAGAAGTGATAATGGCACAGAGTTCAGGAACAAGGAGTTAGATGATTTCTGTGTGTCAAAAGGAATTGTGAGACAATACAGCATTCCAAGGACACCAGAACAAAATGGGGTTGTTGAGAGAAAGAGCAGAACTTTGATTGAGGCTGCCAGAACCATGCTTACAGATTCAGGTTTGCCATTAACTTTTTGGGCAGAGGCAGTAAACACTGCTTGCTATGTCCAAAACAGAGTTTTAATCAACCCCAGGCATCAAAAGACTGCCTATGAACTGTTGTATAAAATAAAGCCATTGATTTCATATTTCAAAGTTTTTGGCTGCCCATGCTTCATTTTAAACTTAAAAGATTCTATCTCTAAGTTTGCAGCCAAAATTGATTGTGGTTATCATCTGGGATAGTCAACCACTGCTAAGGCCTACAAAGTGTTTAACACAAGGACCAAAATAGTGGAAGAGACTTTGAATGTAAAGTTCAATGAACTTTCATCAATGAAAATCCCAGCAAATCCTGCAGAATTGTTTGATCTTGATAAATTTACTTTTGAAAATACTGCTGTCAAGACTAACAATGCAGGTCCAACAAAGGATTCAGCATCAGACTATGGGTATGAAGTCATCATTCCTCAACAAAAGTCTGTCTCAATGGGAAGAGCAGCAGATGTTCAAAACAACTGTCAAAGCTCAACCACTGTTACCTCAACAGTTGTTGACCAAAGTAGCCCATAACCCCTGCTTCCACATCATCAAACACTGTTGATAGTCCTCCATCAGTGGATAAAGGTCAGCATGTTCTCACACCAGTTCCACCTATTCCTCCACCTCCATTTGAAGCCACTACTGGATCATCAAAGTCACCAGCAGTGGTTAGCTCAGAAGATTCACATCTGCAGCCTTCACCATTAAACGCCATTGTTCCATACCAAGGAGATCTAATCTTCTTGAAATCTCATCCACCAGACCAAATCATTGGCAACATCAATGAAGGGGTGCTCACAAGAAGTCAATCCCAAAACATTTGTCTTTTTGCTGGTTTCCTATCTCTCCATCAGCCAGTCAAGTACCAAGAGGCACTGAAAGACAACAGCTGGGTAGAAGCCATATAAGAGGAGCTCCAACAGTTTAAAAGACAACAAGTATGGGAACTTGTACCACTGCCAGAGGGTGTAAGTCCTATTGGCACAAAGTGGGTCTTCAAAAACAAAACTGATGAAAGGGGCATTGTTGTCAAGAATAAAGCCAGGCTTGTGGTTCAAGGGTTCAGACAGGAAGAGGGCATTGACTATGATGAAACATTTGCCCCTGTAGCTAGACTTGAAGCTATCAGACTATTTCTGGCCTTTGCTGTCAACCACAACATCAAGGTGTATCAAATGGATACCAAATGTGCATTCCTCTATGGTAAGATTCAAGAAGAGGCTTATGTTTGTCAACCTCCAGGCTTTGAGGATCCATTTAATCCAAATCATGTCTACAAGCTAAATAAAGCTTTGTATAGCCTGAAACAAGCACCAAGAGCCTGGTATGAAACTCTTTCCACTTTCCTACTATCCATTGGTTTCACAAGAGGTAAAATAGATAAAACATTGTTTTTAAAATGGAGAGGAAAGGATTTGATTATTGTCCAGATTTATGTGGATGACATCATCTTTGGAAGCACATGTAATAAAATGTGTGAAGAGTTTAGGCAACTCATGATAGCTGAGTTTGAAATAAGTGCAATGGGTGAACTCCAGTGCTTTCTTGGTCTCCAAGTATGGCAACTGCAAAATGGCACTTTAATCCATCAAGGCAAATATGCCAAAGAACTTTTAAAGAAATTTGAGATGGATGATTATAAGCCATGTAGTACACCCATTGCAACCAATAAAATTGTCATGCCTGATGAAAAGGATGATTTGGTTGATCAAACTCTATATAGAAGCATGATTGGGTCTTTATTGTACCTAACTGCATCTAGACCAGACATCATGTTTGCAACATGTGTTTGTGAAAGATCCGAGTCAGCCCCTAGAAAGTCAAACCTTATTGCTGTAAAAAGAATATTCAGATACCTAAAAGGTGCTCCCACACTTGGTATCTGGTATCCAGCTGATGGTAAAATTGAGCTTTCAGGTTTCTCAGATAGTGACTTTGCTGGATGTGACAAGACAAGGAAGTCCACTTCAGGAGGGTGCCAATTCCTAGGAAATTACTTAGTGTCTTGGCAAAGCAAAAAGCAAGCAGTTGTTTCCACATCCACTGCTGAGGCAGAGTATATAGCTGCTGCAAGCTGTTTCCAAATTCAGTCTCCCATTCAACCACCAAGCACATTGATATCAGACATCACTTTGTGAGGGATTGCTATGAAAAAGGTTTGATTTCTCTGCACCATGTACCAACTAAGGATCAGCTGGCAGATGTGCTAACCAAAGCATTAGACACATCCACCTTTGAAAGCTTGGTCTCTAGGATTGGCATGCTAAACATGGAATAACAAGCAAAATCTTGTTTTTCTATGAATAAAAGCATTAAAATGTTTTCAGAAAATCAAAAATCCATCCTTAAAAATAGCTAAAAATGAATCTTTCATTAAATCCTTAAAAGTCTGCCATAACCACTGTTTTGTTCAAACATCTATTCTGCTTAAAATCTGTCCACTGCTGAAAGTCAACCCCTGTTCTCTCATTTCCTTGATAAGCACTGTTCTTCAAAATCAGTGTTTTTATCCACTGATATGCTATCCTCTGATAGTAAAAATCACCCACTGCTTTCATTATTACCGTTGCAACCACTGTTCTTGTTCCATCAGTGGTTTTTATAAAACACTTGTCCTTCAATTCATCAGGGGTTGGCACGTGGACAGTACATAGCGGTCAGATCTTTTGTAACCACTGCCACATCATCATTCACTTTTTCTTCTATAAAACCCCCTTCAAAACCCCCAAACAGGGTTTTACTGTCGAATCGAATTCACAAAAATTCCTTTCTCAAAGCAGTTATCATCTATTTCTTCCAAATCCTTCATCGTTCTTCTTCGTCAACATGACAAAATCAAAGTCTTCATCTTCTATAAAGGCCACTCAAATGGCTACCACACCTATTGAAATTCCATACAAATCTCCTCACAACTATCTGGGTCTCCTCACAAAACCCGGTACCATCGATATCTACGATTCCATCATTGATACTATGTCGTCGTCAAAGTACAAAATTTTGTTGACAGCAGATGCTCCGATTTACCTGAAAACCCAGAGAGAATTTTGGAAAAATGTTACTCTTGAAAAACAAGGTGAAGATGTCATAGCCATTAATTCCTCTCTAATGGGTAAAACAGTCAAAATCACACCAAAATCCATTTCAGAAGTTTTTGAACTCGATGATCAGCAAGGTACAAATTCTTTTCCCAAAAACGAGTATAAAACTGATTTCCTTGAAAGGGGGTATACAGATGAAATGAAAAAGGATACCTTACAAAAAGGTAGTTTTCCACCTGCAACAAGATTTTTGTTCCATACCCTTTTGATGTGTGTTTCAAACAAAACAACTGCTTTTAATGAGATACCATTAAAGATTCAATACCTGGGATATGTGTTAGTGCATGCATCTGTCGTCTACGTCTTGTATCGAGTCTTGTATTGTAATAGTTAGAACAGGGCACGAAAAATGAGATAGTGGTTTTTAGAGGTGATTCCGCTCGAAATGACACCTTGTCATTTCAAGCTAAATCACATAAGTTTCTAATTCCGCTCGAAAGTTAAGTTCTAATTCCGCTCGAAAGTTAAGTTCTAATTCCGCTCCAAATGACACCATGTCATTTCGTGGGGAATCAGAAACACTATAAATAGGCTTGTGTATATGTCATTTCGTGGGGAATTAGAAAATTGTACCGAAGTGCTGCCGGTGTGTTTCCTGATTGTAATTGCTGTTATTTCAATCAGAAGAGTGTTAAAAGTGAAGAACTAGCTGTTTCTACCTTTGTTTCTTAGTTTCCGCCTCTGAAACGAAGTAAAACTCCTCTGAACGACTCGTTCGGGTTCGTACACGATCCTACAAGTGGTATCAGAGCTCAGGAGGAGGAGTTCTGCAGATTATAGCTGGATTTCATAGCATTTTCTATCTTCTACACCTTCTTTCATCAATACAGGAAGATTTGACGATCAAAATCGTTCCAATTTTTTACAGCTTGTGTAAAATTACATGTTAACAAACCCTTGAAAGTTACAAGTTAAAATTCGGACTAAAAGTGGGTGAAATGGACTCGAGAAGTGATTCCGCTCGAACTGAAAGTTTTTAATTCCGCTCCAGATTAGTATCTTTGATCTGATTCCGCTCGTAAGTTCCTGATTCTGCTCCAGAATACTTCTGATTCAGCTCCAACATACTTCTGATTCCGCTCCAGACTGCCATAGTTCTGATTCCGCTCGAGGATTAACTGATTGAGTCTGATTCCGCTCCAAACATCAACTCCGGATTCCGCTCGAAAATCCAAACTGGCATCAATTCAGATTCCGCTCCAAAAGTTTGTTTTTGAAGAACGTGAACATGTTGTCAGTATAGTGTAAGAATTGGCCCATTCATATATTTTGAACGATATTGTTGTCGGCCATGAGATTTGAAAAGGCAGCACATGTGAACAAGAGTTTCGGTCCAATTATATTTTGTTGGTATTAAAGTCATTTGCAACCCACTAATTCTCGGTTCAATTAGCAAGGATCTAATATCAAATGTGTCAGTCCACGTGATTCTATCAGACTTATCGGCCCAATAAAATCATATTATAAACCATTATTGTCGGCCCATGTGTTGTAGTTGAAGGTGATTTAGCTTCAATATAAGTTGCTGATTTCGCTCCAGGATACCTTATCACAGATTCCGCTCCAAACAGATTTCAAACATTCCACTTATAAGTTGCTGATTTCGCTCCAGGATACCTTATCACAGATTCCGCTCCAAACAGATTTCAAACATTCCGCTTATAAACAATTGTTGATTCCGCTCCAACAAGGCATTTCGCTTGAAATTGGAATTTGGTATTCCGCTTGAGACAGTTTTTTGCTTATTTTGATTGAAAGAGTGTTTGATATTTAGCTTGAACAAGAATCATGGAAAACGAGTTTTACAACGCATTTGCCTCATCCCCGACTACTCCGGCTTCCATTGCTCAGAATATGAACTTGGAAAACGAGACCGGAACATTACAAAAGCCCCCAAAACTGATGAGTATCGAAGAATACTATGGTTGGAAAGACAGATTCGAAAACTGGGTTCAGGCAAATCATCTTAGGTCATGGGAGTGTATTCTGAAGAAGTATGTGTTGCCACGTACTGAGTTACAAGTTGTGAAAACAATTTCTGAGTTTAGTGATCAAGAACGGGATATGTACAAAGCTGAAAAAATGATGATTAGTATCTCTCAATTCATTAAGAAGATTGAAAGTCAGGATCTGGAACAGCAAAAGATCGCGAGGATGAACAGTCCAAGTGGTCAACAGGATGTAAAGATGTATTGCAAAGGCAGTATTCCAGAAGTTGAAAGAAGTCCAAAGATACAAACTGCGTTTAGTGCTGGAGATTCTACTAAAAATGTTGATCAAAGTCCTAAAAGCAGCAGTGGTTTCTCTACATACCCGAGTGTAAATCCAAAGAGTCCAACTTCAAGCTTCAGTTCTCAAAGTACGAAAAGTGGAAGTGGTTATGTGATACAATGCAATATTGCATTGAATCTTCCAGACGGTCAAAGTTTTTCTGAAGAGATTGCGAAACATCATATGGCATTGCTTGGTTCTGTGTTACTCTCATATGAAGGTTTAGTTGCAGGGCGGATCGGGAATCCTATGCTCACAAAGGAGGAATATGATCAGATAGATGCCGAAGAGATGGAACTGATGGACATCAAATGGTGTCTAGCTAGCGTTCTTAGGCGTGCTGAAAAATTCCAGCTGATTACTGGAAGAAATGACTTTCTTGATGCACATGTTTCTACTTTGGGTTTTGATAAATCTAAAGTTACTTGTTTTCGATGCAGGGAGAAAGGTCATTTCAAGAGGGAATGCAAGAATAGCGAGGCAAATGATCCAAAGAATCCGTTCGGAAAAGATGATTACTACCGGAAAGCTATATATCAACAAGTTGGTCAACAACAAGAACCGCAGGTGGCTCATGGTAGAAAAGTGATAGAGGATTCAAAGAGAGCATGTTTAGTGAATCAAGACAATTGCAGCTGGGAAAAATACATTTCATCCGACAACAAAGCATGCTTAATCAATCAAGATGATGAAAGGCTACCTGAAGGTTTTAGCTGGGATATGTTTGCGGATGAGAATGGATATTTTAAAGCTTTCATTGCAAAGATTGTGAAAGAACCAGATATGTTTACCACATGGATGAAGTCTATTGGTGAGACTGTGAAGAATGTGGAGAAAGAATCTGTTTCATCAGAAGAATGCTCACAGAGTACAGATGAAAGTTTACAAAGTGATAAAAGTTCAGAAAATTCAGATGAGATTTCAGAAAGAAAAATTGTATTCGATCAAACACCATCTGATTCTGGTTTTTTGGATGATAATGTTGAAAAGTCAATTGAGTTTGATCATTCACCAACTGATGACAGCAGTGATGATGAGGAAGAAAAACATATTAACATTGCTAAAACTCATCTCTCTCCTGAAAGTTTTCATTTTTATTTTGCAGATCGCTTGGAAAAACTGAAAGAGAAACAAGCTGCAAAAGAACAAATGAAACAGAAGTCTGAAAGTGGTGATCAAACAAAGGAAGCTGTCCAGAATGAAGAAGTAAAAAGTGTTGCTGAGGAAATTGCTGAACCAGAAAAGATACATGAAGCAGAAAAGGTGGTTGAAGTTGAAAAAATCATAGAAGTTGAAAAGATTGTGGAAGTCATCAAGCCTTGCACAAAGTGTTTGGAATCTTGCAAGGAATGTGCAGCAAAAGATAAAAAGCTGGCTGAGCTTGAGAAGATGAAAGAGCAATTACTGTTCAATCTAAATTACGTGAAAGAATCATATGATGTTTTGAACAGAACAGTAACTGGTCTTCAAAAGACTAACTCTAAGAGAGAAGATGCTTTGACAATGATGAATGCAACAATGATGACAAAGCAGAAAGCTATTAACTTCTACATCGAAGAAAGTGCAAAGTGGAAGCAAGAGTTGGAGACTGAGAGAATTGAAAATGAGAGAATCAGACGTTTATTACAAAGTTACTCTAGTTCTGATTATCTTATTGATCGAATTTATCCGACTGTTGCAGGTTTTGAAGCCTTTAAAGATGATGAAAAGCAAAAGAAGAAGGATACTGGTAAGAAACCGACTGTTAGCTATAACAAGTGTCCGCCTCCAATCTGGGAAGGGTATTCTCCCAGAAAACCAAATGAGGAGCAAGTCGAAAAAGCAGTCAATATAAAGCTAAAAACCGATACAACTGATGATTTACCAGAAAACATTGATGTTACATTTACATCGTCTGACACTGATCATGAGTCTGAGTTAATCAAAAAGGTGGTCGATCAGGTGTTGGATACTGATGAGGAGTTTGAGTCAAAGTCTAAGTCTGGAGGGTCAAGTTCGTCAGTCAACAGTTCAAAATCGTCGGTTAAACGGTCTTACATTAAAGAGTTTTTGTTATCAAAATCGAATTTGGATGATGAAACATTTGAAGTAGCATATACTTTAAATGATTCTGACAAATTATATTCTGACAAAGAGTTTCCAATAAGAAGTGTTAGATTTGAAATGATCAAAAAGGTTTTCAAAATGACATAAATTAAGATTTCTGAAATAAAAGATTTAAATCTTACTAGAAAACCGAAAAAATACACTTCGAGAGTACAACAACGATTAAACAAGAAAAAGGGTTACAATTCTGGTTCTGGTTTTCAAAAGAAACCAAACCATAATGGTAGCTACAAAAAGAAAGGATTAGGTTTTATTCCACCTAAAAATTACAAAAATGACAAAATTTCTAAAACAAACACAACATTTGTTTCAGGAGGAAGTGCAGAAGAAGAACAGAAGAAACCTTTCTGGAAACAATCAAACCAGGAGTTTCTTGCTGAGAAGAAAAGGAATGGAACTAGAGTATTTCATCCAAAAGAGACTCGAACCTGTTTCAAATGCAATGAAGCTGGTCACATTGCATGGAACTGTCCGAAAAATGCTAAGACTAAACAGGGAGTTTCTGAAAAACTGAAAGAAATAGTTGTTGATGTTGAACCACCAACCGAAAAATTCAAAATGTTTGAAAATTCAATTTATGAGGTTGGTGAATGTTCTAAAAAGAATTTTTACAAAAGGAAAGCCAACAACAACCAAGTGTGGGTTGTTAAGAAGTCTGAAGAGAATGTTGGAAATGATTCTGGCTCCACAAAAACAGAAGAGCCACAAGGTGAGGTAAAAGAGGTAATTTCTGTATCTTCAGTGAATGATGATGAATTTCCATCACTGAAGTTTGAGAAGATTAAACAGAAAGTTGGTAAGGTTGAGATCTCGGATCAATTTTACTCCGAGAAGAATGAGTTTGATATTGAGAAAGTTTTCAATGGAAATGTTAAGAAAATTTTTGGAAAAATGCTTGATGGGAAAGTAAAAGGGGTTAAAGATTTTTACGCAACAAAGAAAGCAACTTTTAACCCAACTGAACAAGAGCTAAAGGAGCTAAAAACACCCAAGGTTGGTCAGACTTGGGTGGAAATTCTTTTTCCTTAAAAAATCTGACTTGCCGGAGATCCCAAGTTTGTAATCGTGGATCAGGAATCGGCATCTTTCTTAGTAATTGATTGTGTGATTGAATCTTAAAAATAGTTGAATTTTTATAGGATAAGTGTGAATTGCCGGAGCTTCCAGGTTGGTAAGTGTGAAGCAGGAATCGGCATCTTTATTGGTAAAATGATTTTGTGTAGATGTGTTATTCCTACAACTGGGTTATGGAAGGTTTTCACTTACAAGTGGTAAATCAAGGACATTAAGTTGTACTTGTTTTTCCTGCAAATGGTTAATCAAGGTCATTAGATTGAACTTGATTGGACCATACTTACAATTGGTATTTTGAAAGGCAATATGATGAACCACACTCCGAACCTACAAGTGGTAAAACCAACAAAACTTATTTTCCGGAAAAATCATTCTGGTTAAAACAAACTTAAGTGTTTTGAAATCATTAATGATAAAATAGTTTTGTGAAAGGGGGAGTTCTGATTGTTTATGCCAAGAGGATGGCGATTTGAAGCGATTCGATTTTGGTTGTCAACTTTATTGTATAGTTTGATTTCAAATTTCCTGAAATGTGTTTGCATTTTAGGGGGAGTAAAAATTTCAGAAAATCCAAAAACATTAGAAAATTTGAAAAGGCAAAAACATAATAAAATACAAAATGAGTTTTAGTGTCAAAGAAGAGGAAATGATAGTACATCAGTAGACAGTCACAGTATGCTAAAGAAATGTAATGATTAATAGCGTTAAACAGTCTCACTGATGATATACCGATAGGTTTTTACACATTTAGTAAGCTTTTTCGGGATATAAACTAAAATTCAAACTTGCTTATTTTGTGGGGAACACTACTTGGATATATAGGTAACCCCTGAAATCTCGTTTGAAAGGTCCCTCTTTCTAAGATACTAGGTCTTTATACTCAGTGATATCTGGGGTATTATCCCGGGACTTCTGCTGAATGGAAATTCTGACCTAGTCCCCGGAGAATACTTTCTGCTTACTTGAAAAATAGCGCCGCCCTCAGCAAATTGATGAAACAATAAAATTGATAGTCATTGCTGTTGTAAACAAAAGATCCTCTAAAGGGGACACACCCAAAAGTCGAGTCATGATCTCTCTGCTGAACGGTAGTTCTGACCTGAGCTCTCATGATTCTTCATAATTTATTAACCCCTTACAGATATCATCTGTGGTATACTCACCTGTAAGACTGAATATTGGGATCTGGATACGGGAGTATATTCAAGAGGTGGGACACATGAATGAGTTTAAGTCCTTAAAACATCTAACTCATATCCTGAATCAGTTGAAATTTGTGTGAGAATTTAAGTGGATCAGTATATTGGCAATCTAAGTGAATTGTTTAATTCTTAATGTGTAACTAAGCTCAACGGTACTTGTGACTTGTCAAGAACTGATATGATCCTCTTACACAAAGCTCACAAAAATATTGTTTGTAAATATTTCTTTACTGCATTTCTTTACATTCAAAAATCCAAAAAGATTTTCGGTGTGTTTTAGCATAAATTTTGAAAAATCCAAAAAGATTTTCGACAACTGATGTTGGAGAGCCGATTTTCAAAATCCCAAGTGCTAAACATGATGACATTTTTGTGAAAAGAAGTATGTGTTTGAAAATCAAATGTGTTTTGATCAAATGTTAAAGTGGTTCATCAAGAATATTGAGTTATTTTTGAGGGAGAGTCAGTGTTAATGCATACATTAAATTGTTAAATGTGTGAAATTTACTTTGAGGTAGAGATTGTGCAGGTTTAAGTTTGAGCTAGGTGACAATCCTGAGCAGATCGAGAGCTAGGTTACAATCTTGGAACAACTTTAGTAGAACCAGGTTGATTGACCCTGAAGATGCTTAAAGAGCCAGGTTCCGATACCTGAGGATGCTGTGAATAAAGATTAAGCCAGGTTTCGATTCAGTGGTCAAAGTATGAGACAGGCAAAGATCTTGAATTTGTGAAAGCCAGACTACGATCCTAAAACAGATGATGCTGATGAACTGAAGGAATGCCAGCACATTGTTAGGGGGAGTCTGTTAATGCTGAGTGAAAGAATGAAGCCGGGAGACTGATCAAGACTGAAGATGTGAAGACTCGACACGTGAGACTCGTCAACATCTGAGGGGGATTCTGTTAGTGCATGCATCTGTCGTCTACGTCTTGTATCGAGTCTTGTATTGTAATAGTTAGAACAGGGCACGAAAAACGAGATAGTGGTTTTTAGAGGTGATTCCGCTCGAAATGACACCTTGTCATTTCAAGCTAAATCACATAAGTTTCTAATTCCGCTCGAAAGTTAAGTTCTAATTCTGCTCGAAAGTTAAGTTCTAATTCTGCTCCAAATGACACCATGTCATTTCGTGGGGAATCAGAAACACTATAAATAGGCTTGTGTATATGTCATTTCGTGGGGAATTAGAAAATTGTACCGAAGTGCTGCCGGTGTGTTTCCTGATTGTAATTGCTATTATTTCAATCAGAAGAGTGTTAAAAGTGAAGAACTAGCTGTTTCTACCTTTGTTTCTTAGTTTCCGCCTCTGAAACGAAGTAAAACTCCTCTGAACGACTCGTTCGGGTTCGTACACGATCCTACAATATGCTATTCTATAAAATGAAAATTTTAACTACTCCAGGAAATCTTTAATGATTTAGTTAAAAATGTTGATAAAAAGCCATTCTTACTATTTCCAAGATTTCTAAGTTATTACTTTCAAAAGAAATTTGGTAAGGATGATGCTCATGTGATCAAACAAGGTGACTCTTTTCAAATAAACAGCTTAACGGCTGAAACTTTTACAAGATTATCAACACCTTGCAAAACAAAAGCAGAGGTCCCTGAGCAGAATTTAGCAGCTACCACTGCTCCTCAGGTATCTGTTGCTGAGCCCACTGCTCTAAGTGATCATAGCAGCAAAACAACTGCTGTGAAACCCACACCTAAAATCACCAAAAAGCCAAGACAAAAGAAAACACAAAAGCCCCCCAAACCTACAAAAAAGGCAACTCTAGAGGATGAGATACCAGAGCAACTGCCAGTGACAGCACAAAAGTCACAAGAAACCACTACTGCTACTTCCTCACAGCAGATGGTAGAAATATCTCAACCCATGCCTCAAACTCCTCCTGCTTCTTCTCAAAAAGAACAGGTTGTACACATAGGGACTCCACAATATGATGCTCTGGAATCACTCGAATCCATCATCCACAGCCCAATGCCCGGGGCAAATTCCCTTTCTACACCCAACCTCACCTCCACAATTCCCCCACAAACAAAATTATTGTATGATGCTCTTGATTTGAACCAGACACAAACCAGTCCTTCTCAATCACCTATTCATGAGACTATGCCTCAATAAATTACTGGGTCTGATGTATCAATCATTGCTAACCCACTAACAAGACCTGAGGAGGTTACACCCCTTGAGTTACAAGTAACTCTTGGTGGTAGTTCAAGTGAAGCAGCCACTACAAGTGCTGAACCCACTGGTTTGCATTTGGACAGTGGTTTCATCAATCAGACTTCCTTGAAGGCAATTTCTTCTCTGGGAACATTTATCTATCCGGTTTTTACTGGTTCACTAAAAAGTGTTTCTCAATTTGAAGGAAGAGGTCCCCAGTTCCAAGACAATGGGGCATCAGTGGATGACTTGTGGGATACATTTCCTGGGTCAACCACTGTTACAACCACTCCAAGTAGGAAATCAGATGATCCCATTAAGTTGGGTGATGGTTTAATGTACCGCGAATTGACGGCCAGAGTTGACAAACTGGATACCTCTATTGCAGAAATTAAAGATATGCTGCAACAGTTGTTGAAAGTTCAAACGGTACCAACCACTGCTGCTCCAGCTCAAGCACCTGCACCACCACATGCACCTGCTGCAAATGAGTTATGGAACTTGTTTCAACCACTGCTTATCCATCAAAGGCAGTTAGCTGACCACCAACATGAAATTCAGCTTCAAAAGATCAGAAATGCCATGGAAGCAAGGTTTAAAGACACCCAGACAGATATCAAGGCAATAAAGGCCCATTTGTTGAAAACCACTGGCACTGCTCCTCCCTCTATCATATTTGTGGATAATCCACCACCAGCTGGTGCCAAAAAGGGGGAGAAAATCAAGCAGTGGAAAAAGAAGGGATATGAAGATGGTCTGTATATTGCACCACAAAAAGATAGTATGCTTGCAGACATACCCTTGCCAGATGGTTCTAAGAAAATTGATGTCACCACTGATGCAATTGCTAAATCAAAAGCTGATGTGAAAAAGGATAAGGAGGCTAAAGATAAAGCAAGATTTGCACAGGAGAAGAGAGCTTTTATGGAGCTGAATGAGCAGGGTACTTCTGGGATAAGGACAGCTGCATGTTTAACCAGTTCCACCGCTTTTGCATGCTAAATTTCGATACCAAGGACTGTGCCAACAGTTTTTCATGCACTAGGGACACCTGGTAACATCTGGGATCAATGTAGGGGCATGTGGAATGATCTTATGAAGTGAAAAATCCTATATAAGGCCCTTTTGTTTGCACTAGTTCACTTGCACATTTCAAATTCACTTCAAATCATTTTCTCTGGAGCTTCCTGGAGTTCAGGAGAGCTTTCTTCTGTTCTAATCTCGTGCTAAGAGTCCTTGTAAGCATTCTTAGCCTCCCTAGTTTAAGTTTTATTAGCTTAATGACCAAAAGTCAAAGCTATCGTAATTAAGCTTTGACTTAGTGATTAATCACTAATGGTCCAACCATTACTCGAATTGAAAGTGGCTACGAGTGGGTAATTATGTAGGTAATAAACCCTTAAAAGGGCACCCACTGATTATCACTCTAACTTGGTCAATTGTCGGGTCAAACTTATTATTAAAAAGTCAACAGAATCCATTTTTGCAAAATAAATTCATAACTGATAATGTAGAAGTCATGGAACATGTTTAAACACTAAAATAACTTGGTAAATAATATAAGAACATGTCTAAGCATGTTCAACCCGACAATTCTGGGTTTAGGCTAGGTTCGAAACCGAAAGTCGCAAAAGTAGACTTTTGCTTTGACTTTCAGTTCTGACCCGATTTAGCTTAGTTTTGATATGTATTAGGATTCCTTTAGGACCATATTATAGGTTAGTATAACCCTCTGAGGTTATACAACTTGGTTCCATAGAAATCCTAGTTCATTGCATGTTTCCGTTATTTGCTTAAAAGTTGACCATTATGCCCTTTTGATATTAAAACGAGATTTTTGAAAATGTGAGAGGATAAAACCTTTATTACTAATTTATAAGAATGTCCTAAAAATTTGACATCAGTTTGTGGTTTAAATTAGGAGTTATGCTCGATATCGTAAATTGAAGGATTTTTATTAATTAATCGGCATTCTTGGCATAAAACCTATTTAAACCCAAATTTCGACACCAAACTTTTTACCCACTGTTATTATATAATATTTAGGGATTTTTGGAAATTTTTGTTTAATTTTAAACTGATCATAACATAGGGTTCTTGCATTAACTCGGTAATTGACGGTTATGTCCTTTTTGCTAATAAAATGAGTTTTACTCATCCTTTACATGTCAAACCTTTTTCTATTGATTTTATACATTAAATAAATTATTTTAAACAGTAGAGGCTGATCAAAATCTCATATTTTATTAATCAACCCGAATACCGTCAAATACCGACTTTTATGCGATTTAGGCGCATAGTATGGTTTAAAACCATATTTAGCACCTAAGACTTGTTACCTACTGATGTTATGAATAAATTTTTATACTTTAACAGTGAGTAAAAGTTTTGAACTCAGATTTCCAAATTTGACCCTTAAAGCATATGTGAAATGACCAAAATGCCCCTTCGGTGCATAGTTTGGTCATAAAAGATAAATTTCACATATGTATGGTATCTTACTGATATAACCCATTAAAATAAATATTTTTACTGATTATTTTAGACCATAAACTCAGATTACTATTTAACCTCTTTTATAAGCTTTAAAATGATCAAAATACCCTTACGGGGCTTAATTTGATTTTAAATTCTGGGCATAATGGAAGGTATCCTACTGATATCACAACATATTTTGAGCATATTAACTTGTGAAACCTGTATATGACTCATTTGGTTACCTGTTAAACATTTTTCACGTTCGATACGGTTTATGTAACTAGTTTGCGTAAATTAACCGAAACGGGTCAAACCTTATCATTGTCTCTTCAAAATCCAGAATGTGTTTAGTTTACCCTTATTATACAAGTCTTCATACTTGTCGGGTCTAAATCACATTCTAATCCGGTCTTCGCTTAATCTTGCGTTTTGAACCGTATACCTTTCTTTAAACTAACCGGTCTAAGTAATAGCTTATGTAAGACCCGTTAGGAATCTAATAGGTTATTAAAAACCTTCGTTCCAGATTAGGAGCCTGGTAAAAGCTATCTATACTTGCTGATTGATATACGGCTGGGATAAAAATTATATTTTTGCTCAGGTAAATACTTTTAACTTATTTTCCGTTATACGGGCTTGGGATACGGTATTTAATAATACCGCTTGGTCGGGTATTGAATCTTTAATCGAATAATGGTTAAATCGTTGAGATAACCCGTTTAATCTGTTTTGTTTGTTTTAAGCCTTTGGGGGTTAATGACCGTGTCCTGGATATCCTCGGCTCGTTCATTGAAATGGCCACGACTTAAGCATGGGGTGTAGGCATACACCTGCCAGTGCGTATGTAAAAAGATATATCCGCTTGTTGAGGATAACTCGCCGTGGGTTTATATTATGTGGTGTGTCTATTAATCTTGTTCCGGCTTCTATCCCGGATCCTGAATGTATAACAAACATATAAATATTTTACAAGATTATATTTAAATAATTATCCCAAGTTATAAAAGATTATTTGTGCCTTGTGCATTTAAATCAATTTTCTTAAACATTTTCAAAATGAGTCGGTTAATTGTATTTACCAGTGAAAACTGACGTACTTTCAAAAAAGGTTAAGTGCAGGTACTAAGCGAAATGGGCTGGCTACTCCTAGTATCAAATAAAGAGTCTTGCAAGCTTTTGATGCTTAAATCTGTTGAACAATAGTTCTTTTTATCTTAGATCTGCATGTGGATCCTTTTACAATCCGTTGTGTAATATTTTATGTTACTTTCAATCGGTTTGTAATATTATTACTTTTAGACTTCCGCTGTGCATTGAACTGTGATTATTTGACTATGATAATATCAACTATGTCACGATACTCCCCACCGGTAATACGTGGAAATATCGGGGTGTGACAGGTTGGTATTAGAGCCAACATTGAGTGAATTAAACACTAGCCTTTTTGTTTAATCTCAATGACACAGTTTGCACATTCCTTGACTTCCGAGTCTAGTCAAATGACTTAGGACTAATCCTAATCTTATTGTTTTTCTTTTGTTGTTTTCCTTTGTTTATTTTGACAAGAACAAGAAAATGCCGCCACGATTCAGAGGACGAGGTGGACGAGGCAAGGCGCCATTCACTGCTCCTAATGATTATGAGGCCGGGCCATCACACTGGCGAACTCCATCAGCAACTTTAAGCTCAAGTCCCCATGAAGATTGGAGGACCTACTTGGAGCCTGCGAGACGCTCCGTCTCGCTCAGTTCATCACCTTCGTACCACCACTCCTTTGGGCCACAATCAGAAAATGAGCCCAATAACTCTCACCACTCCTTCATCCCGTTGCAACGATTGGGATCACACCGGGCCTTCCAAGACCTAACCCCCTACTTTCAGAGCCAGTTTAATCCGACGAACGTGAGTGAAGAACCAATGGGCCATAACCCGTTGGGACCAGAAGACCACTTTCCTGAAGCCCAGGATATGGATATGGATATGGATATGGATATGGATATGGATATGGATGAGGATCCAGATCCAGAACCTGCCGAGCCGCCAACTGGGACGCCCACGCATCCCATAGAGATTTCAGACGGATCATCTTTCCATGGTTCGCCTTATAGAGGTCCCGATCCATTTGCTCAATGGTGGAGCAATTATCACTGGGACTATACACCTTCCCACAACTCATCACCACACCAACAGGTCCCCTCTGAGGACCCACATTTTGAAGCAGTCACGCCACCGCCACCGCCGCCGCCAGTGCAGCAGCCGCCTCCAGAACCACCAAGGTGAAGAAGATCAGGTGCACGGATGTCCGTGCGAGGAGGGGATTTTCACTTCAGCACCCCTCAACACTCCAGTGGCGGTCACTACCCGCCACTATATAAAGACCCGCAGATGGGTGGGCCTTCAAACCTTGTATCAGAAGTCGACTCAGCTCTGGTCGCACCACCACCACCACCAATGGGTTATGATAACCCAATTCCTTCATACGCCGGTGCAGCGGCGTATAACCCATTTGAGCAGCCAGCCTACCCGGGGTACAACTATTATAATGCCCCTGCTGTCGACCCGTACATCGAGGTGGCCAACTAAAATGCTCTTCACCCTGAAGGGCCCTATGCAGCTTCGTACCAATCTGGGTACCAAGCATATGGGTATCCATACCCGCCACTTCCTCAACCTCCGCAGCAGCAGCCGCCGCAGCCGCCACTGATCCAGCCGCCACAGCAGCAGGAAATCCTTCAGAGGTTGAACCAGGTGGAACGGGAGGTGCAAGAGGAGCGTAGAAGCTGCCGGGGTCTGCTTAAGGGTTTGGCGAATTTGATCAAGAGGAAGAAGAAGATGGATTTTTGAAGATTCCTTATTTATTTGTATTGTAATTTCTTTATTTCAATCAAGTCCCTGCGTGGACATTTTTATTTATGTACTTAGTCCCTGCGAGGACTTGTATTTTCATTTTAGCCCCTGCGTGGGCAAGTTATTTATGTAAAAGTCCCGTTTAGGGCATCTATGTACTCCTTTTAAAATTTAATGGAATATTTTAATTTTAAAATTTCATTTGTCATCATATACATGAATATAATATATGAAATAAACCAAAATATCATTCCTTTTTGTAATTGATCTGCCATTAGTTATTAAATGAAATCTTAAAGATAAAAACCTAGCCCATATGTCATTCTAAGACAGGGCCATGATGGTAGTCTTTTTTTTAAGATTTAAATCCTTGTTACCATCTTAAAAGATGTTAACACTCCTGGTAAATGTGATTCGATAAAATCACACAAGTCATCCTTATATTGGATTCTTCCAATCTCTTTTCTCTATTATTTATTTAAACATCCATTAGTGATGAAGTGCCTACAGGCCACACTTATTGTCCTATAAGACAAAAAGACAGTTGTAGTCTACGACTCCCTGTCAAGAAAAGGTAATGAACTATGTTCAAGCCTTAATGCCTCGATCCTATAAAATCATGGCTTATAATTGTCTATGTGACTAGGATTTTGTGCCATTCTAATATTTTTGATAATTTACAAATAAGGATTATTTATAAAGAAGATCCTAGATAAATTATGCCTAACAAATTAATCGATATGGTTTAGTATTACCATGATTAATGAATTGCCATAAATGACAATTCCATAATAGACTTTTGAATAAATCATTATTAATATTTTATGTAGCAATCAAGCTACATGGCCGGATCAGATGAGGTTAACAGTCACCCGAGGGAGAATAATGATACTACCAGAGTTAATGTAGCTGGTGCGGAACTGCAGGCATTAATAGATAATGTCGTTAATCAAGCTCTCGACAAACAGTTTAATGAATCAAGTGGTACTCGTGCCAGAACTCAGTCCGTACCACATACAAAACCACCCTCCAAGACTCATGTATCTCATAAGGATGAATCTCATCATTCGTCAAATCAGAGGAGTGTTCCCTCCAACCAAATCGTGCTCAATTAAGAGCCACACATTAAGACCTGTTCTTATAAGTATTTCGTCTCCTGGAAGCCCAGGGATTTCACCGGGGAGAAAGGAGCCATTGATTGCATGACGTGGCTTGATGAGATGGATACAGTGGTTGATATTAGTGGTTGTGCCGAACAGGACATTGAGAAGCTTGTTTCACAATCCTTTAAAGGGGAAGCTTTGGCTTGGTGGAGGTCATTGATCCAAGCTACAGGGAAGATCCCGTTGTATAACTTGACGTGGGATCAGTTTGTTGCTCTAATCAAGGAAAATTTATGTCCTCAACATGAAGTTGAGAAAATCAAGACTGACTTCTTGACATTGGTCATGAAGAACATAGACTGTCAGGCATATCTTACGAGCTTCAACACCATGTCTCGATTGGTTCCATACTTGGTCACACCGGAACCGAAACGTATAGCTCGTTTTATTGGAGGTTTAGCTCCGGAAATTAAAGCAAGTATGAAAGCATCTAGACCGGTGGCTGATTTATCGTTATCTCTTACTCTCGATGCGGTCAGGCAGAGATCGCTTAAGAATTCCGATGAAGGGAAGAGGAAATGCGAGGAGGAGAACTCACGCCGTTCTGATAAGAAACATAAAGGGAACTCGGATCACAAGAAGAGTTCAGGGTTTAAAAAGGATAGTCAGCAGCCGGGTGAAAAGCCCAAGTGTAAAACCTGCAAGAAGCGTCATCTAGGGAAATGCAGGCTCGAATCAAGATCCCAATAGCAGCCTAGAGCTTGTGGGATCTGCAAATCAAATGAGCATAAAACGTTGGATTGCAAGAAGATAAAGGATGTGACTTGTTACAACTGTAACGAGAAGGGGCATATCAAGTCCAACTGCCCAAAGTATGCAAGGAAACCTGAAGAGGGTAAAAAGACCAATGCTCAGGTCTTTCAAATGAATGCTCAAGAAGCGGTTCAGAACGACAATGTGATAACAGGTACGTTTCTTATCAATGATGTTTATGCTAGAGTATTGTTTGATTCGGGTGCAGACAAGTCTTTTGTGGATAATAAATTTTGTAAGTTATTAAATCTGCCTGTTAAGACTCTAAGCATAAAGTATGAAGTAGAATTAGCCGATGGTACTATAGAGACCGCTTCAACAGTTCTAGATGGATGTTTTATATCCATTAGGAATCATTCTTTTCCACTCTCCTTGCTTCCGTTAAAACTAGCTGGATTCGACATAGTGATAGGCATGGATTGGTTATCTCATAACCAAGCCCAAATTGTATGCGATAAGAAGCAAGTGGTGATTAAGACTTCCTATGGTGAGCCACTTACAATACAAGGAGATACACAGTACGGGTTACCTAAGCAAGTGTCCATGCTTAAGGCATCAAGGTGTTGAAGAGAGGTTGTGTCATTTATATGGCACAGGTAACCATCGATGATCCAAAGCCCAAGATTGAAGACATCCCTGTTATTTCTGAATATCCAGAAGTATTCCTTGAAGAACTACCTGGTTTACCCCTAGATAGGCAAGTGGAGTTCAGAATCGATATCTTTCCTGGAGCTGCACCAATTGCAAGAGCACCTTATCGGTTGGCACCAATTGAGATGAAAGAGTTAAGGACTCAGTTGGATGATTTATTGGCAAAGGGTTTTATTTGACCTAGCTCGTCCCCTTGGGGAGCACCAATCCTCTTTGTGAAAAAGAAGGATGGCTCGATGCGTCTATGCATCGATTATCGCGAGCTGAATAAAGTGACGATTAAGAACAGATATCCGCTACCCAGGATCGATGATCTATTCGATCAGCTTCAAGGAGCAAGTTATTTCTCCAAGATTGATTTGAGGTCAGGATACCATCAACTGAAAGTCAGAAATGAAGATGTGCATAAGACTGCATTCAGAACTCGATATGGACACTACGAGTTCTTGGTGATGCCTTTCGGGCTCACTAATGCACCTGCAGCATTCATGGATCTCATGAATCGCGTCAGCAAGCCATATTTGGACAAATTCATCATTGTCTTCATTGATGACATTCTTATTTACTCGATGAGTCAAGCTGACCATGAAAAACATCTTCGGTGTATCCTTAAACTTCTACAGCAAGAGAAACTCTACGCCAAGTTTTCAAAATGTGAATTTTGGCTTCGGGAAATCCACTTTCTTGGACATGTGGTGAGCGAGCGTGGTATCTAGGTGGATCCCTCTAAGATTGAAGCAATTATGAATTGGCAAGAGCCTAAGACTCCCACAGAGATACGTAGCTTTTTGGGTCTAGCAGGATATTATCGACATTTCATTGAAAACTTCTCAAGAATTGTTGCACCCTTAACATCGTTAACTCGCAAGAATGTCAAGTTTGACTGGGGTTCCAAGCAGCAAGAATCCTTTGATATTCTTAAGAAGAAGTTAAGCAACGCACCTGTACTAACATTTCCAGAAGGTGTTGAAGAATTTGTGGTTTATTGCGACGCATCGCACACAGGCATGGGATGTGTGCTTATGCAGAAAGGCAAGGTTATTGCCTATGCTTCACGTCAATTAAAGGTGCACGAGAAGAATTACACCACTCACGATTTGGAGTTCGGTGCCATTGTATTTGCACTGAAGCTTTGGAGGCATTACCTGTATGGGACTAAGTGTGTGATCTATTCTGATCATAAGAGCCTTCAGCATCTGTTCAATCAAAAAGATCTTAATATGAGACAGCGTCGATGGATGGAGACACTGAATGATTATGACTGTGAAATCCGATATCATCCAGGCAAAGCAAATGTAGTCGACGATGCCTTGAGCAGGAAGGAAAGGGTTAAGCCTATTAAAATCAATGCCAAGAGCATTGAATTGAAGAACAGTTTGAATGAAAGGTTGTTAGCCGCTCAAAAGGAAGCTTTATTAGAAGCTAACTATCCAAATGAGAAGCTGGGTGTAACTGCTAAATAGTTATCATATGGCAAGGATGGAATCCTAAGACTGAATGATCGAATATGGGTTCCAATTTATGGAGGACTTCGAGAAGTGATTCTTCAAGAAGCCCATTGCTCAAAATATTATGTTTATCCTGGCAGTGATAAGATGTACCAAGATTTAAAAGCAAATTATTGGTGGATAGGTCTGAAGAAATCTATAGCCACTTATGTGGCCAAATGTCTGACGTGCGCACAAGTTAAAGCAGAGCATCAAAAGCCATCAGGTTTGCTACAACAGCCTGAACTTCCCACCTGGAAATGGGAAATGGTAACCATGGATTTTATCACAAAGTTACCAAAGACAAAGCGAGGAAATGATACTATTTGGGTTATAGTAGATAGACTGACCAAGTCAGCCCACTTCTTGCCGATTAAAGAAACTCACAGCTCTGACAAGTTAGCTCAGCTGTACGTGGATGAGATTGTATCTCTCCATGGAGTGCCAGTGTCCATTATCTCTGATAGGGATACAAGATACAGATCGTATTTTTGGAAAAGTTTTCAGCAATCTTTAGGCATTCGATTAAACTTCAGCACTGCTTATCATCCTCAGACGGATGGTCAAAGCGAACGTACAATTCAAACACTTGAGGATATGCTTAGGGCTTGTGTCATTGATTTAGGAGGAAGTTGGGATAATCATCTTCCGTTGATTGAATTTTCGTACAATAATAGCTATCATTCGAGTATTCATGCAGCACCTTTCAAAACTTTGTATGGAAGTAAGTGTAGGACGCCAGTTTGTTGGGCAGAAGTTGGAGATGTCCCACTATCAAGGCTTGAAAAAGATGCTCATTTCATCTTTGACAATGATTGCAATCAAGCATTTCTCACCTTAAAATAAATGTTAGTCAATGCACCTATCATGATAGCGCCTGATTGGAAATTTCCTTTCGAAATCATGTGTGATGCTAGTGACTTTGCAGTTGGAGTTGTCTTGGGATAAAGAAAAGAAAAGCATTTCCACCCAATTTATTATGCTAGTAAAACACTTAATGATGCACAAGAAAATTACACAACAACTGAAAAAGAGTTACTAGCTGTGGTGTTTGCTTTTGATAAATTCCGTTCTTATCTTGTTCTTTCTAAAACTATAGTTTATACAGATCATGCAGCCATCCGATATCTCTTCAAAAAGCAAGATGCAAAACCACGTTTGATTCGGTGGATTCTACTCCTCCAAGAATTTGACATTGAAATCTAGGACAAAAGAGGAGCAGAAAACACCGCTGCAGATCATCTTTCGCGCTTAGAAGACCCAGCTTTGGAAGCAACCAGGGACGAGCAAATCAACGAAAAATTCCCAACTGAGTCCCTGGAAATGGTGGAATACAAGGAAGAACCATGGTACGCCGACTATGCTAACTACCTAGCTAGCGGTATAGTCGCAAAAGGATGGCCACATCATCAAAGAAAAAAAAATTCTTTGCCAATGTGAAACACTACTTTTGGGAAGATCCATATCTTTTCAAAATGTGTGCCGACCAACTCGTCCGACGATGCGTACATGGTAGTGAAGCACGAAGAATTCTCCGCCATTGTCATGAAGGTCCATACGGAGGACATCATGGTGCTGCTGGTACCGCACGAAAGGTATTCGATTCAGGATTTTATTGGCAAACCATTTACAAAGACGCCCAAAGTCTTGTAAAAACATGTGATGCTTGCCAAAGAACAGGTAATATTTCTTCCAAAAACGAAATGCCACAAAATGGCATTCTTGTTTGTGAAATTTTTGATGTGTGGGGACTCGACTTTATGGGACCTTTCCCACCATCGAAAGGAAACAAATATATACTTGTGGCAGTAGATTACTTGTCTAAATGGGCCGAGGCCGAGGCACTTCCAACAAATGATGGAAGAGTCGTAGTAAGATTTCTGAAAAAATTATTCTCTCGTTTTGGCACACCTAAAGCTTTAATAAGTGATAGAGGTACCCATTTTTGCAACCATCAACTTGAAAAAATTTTAACAAGATATGGGGTCTATCATCGGGTCTCAACAGCATATCACCCTCAAACAAACGGACAAGCCGAAGTGACTAATAGAGGTTTAAAACGAATACTTGAAAAAACCGTAGGGTTAAATAAAAAGGAATGGGCTGATAAATTAGATGATGCTTTATGGGCTTTTCGAACTGCTTATAAAACAACAATAGGTACAACCCCATATAAGCTAGTTTATGGAAAAAGTTGTCACTTACCAGTAGAAATTGCACACAAAGCCTACTGGGCAATCAAAAATGTAAACTTAGATTTAGAATTTGCTGGTAAAAATCGATTTTGTCAATTAAATGAATTAGACGAGCTTAGGAATTATGCATACTCAAACTCTGAAATTTATAAGGAAAGAATGAAAAATTTGCATGACAAACATATTAAACCTAATGAATTTCGGATAGGAGATCTAGTTCTTTTTTTTAATTCACGACTTCGATTGTTTCCTGGTAAATTAAAGTCTAGGTGGTCAGGACCTTTTTCCGTCACCCATATTTTCCCACACGGTGCAGTAGAAATTAAATCTCGAAATGGGCCTCCATTCAAAGTCAATGGGCAACAGCTGAAACTTTATCAAGGATTCATTGAGGATGAAGAGGAAGAGATCTCGTTTCAAACAGTGGAAGGATGAAACCAACATCATACCTGGTAAGTTACGAGCAATTGGGACGACATCGAAAGCGGTAAGTTTTCTAACCAAGGCTTATGGGAAACAAGGGCACTCACACGAGCACTAAAAAAAAAAAAACCCTTGCTCGGCACGAGGTCGTGTCCGCTGGACACGGGGCCGTGTCCGCGCTGCAGTCGGGATATATCCCCTATTTCAAAACAGTTTCTTCATTCCACACGCCCCGTTTCCCCGAAAAGCTCTGGTTCCAGGCTATTTTTCAAAAAATTTCGACGTCTCCTATCACTCTAACAACATCAAGGTATGATTCTATCACTTCTAGTAGTTAGATTAGTTACTTGCATGTAGTTAAACATCAAAAATTTGGGAAAATCTAGGGTTCTTCAAGATCATCCGGATCGAACTTCAAATTTTTGATAAAATCTGTTTGCATTTAGTTAGATTAGTGTTAAGGGAAGTAAATACACTTGTATTGTTCATAGATTCACCCGATTTCTTACAAAAACCCCAAACCCTTGTTCTTGAACCGAAAAAGATAAAATTGATAGGGTAAATGGGATATTTTGGGAAAAACGGCACTTAGGGTTTCATTTTCGGGGGAAACCGCATCTATTGGACCAAAAATTTTCAAGTTTTCGGGACCGGGACGAAAAATGAAGTTTTTGGGTTACAGACGTCTGGACATGGGGCCGTGCCCGCTGAACACGGGCCGTGTCCAGCCCACTGTTTGCAGTTTCTTTAAAAATCTCATTGTTTCGTGCAAATTTTTGCTGTATTCTTTCAGATGGCAAAGTTCACAAGGTTCAATGCAAGTGAGCTCGATGCCAGGGCAAGATACGAAATACTTCAAACAAGACCCGAAGAGTACCCCAGGTGAGCATGCACGGACCTGTTAACCTTGGTAAACCAGCTGGACCGATTCAACAACATCGTTACGGGACCACTAGCTGTTGCATTGAACACTAGGCTTCGGTCGGTGCATCAATGCACCATGGAGTTCTACAGTACTTTTACCTTCACTGCAAGGTGTGACCCATTCGACAATGAAGGGGTTGCATTTCGGTGTGGCGGGACAAAGTACTCGATCTCTATGGCACAATTTGGAGCTATAATAGGACTGTACGAGGAAGAGGAATCGGGAAACGAGGAAAATACCGGGGGATTACGAGACTTGGATGAAAATGAACGACAAGCCACATGGGCTCAAATAGGTGAAGGAATCTACAACCCTAGCAGCACCAAGAGTACTAAGCTAAGGGATCCGCTCTATCGCTACATTCACAGGCTTCTCACTTACTCTCTTAACCAACGTCACGACAGTAGTGGCGTTGTAGGGTTGAAAGATTTGGTTGTCCTTCACTGTATCCACAACCGGAAACCTCTCGATGTTCCATATCTCCTGTTACGAAACATGCATCTCAACCGCCTTGCTCGCGCTCCAACACCTATCTTCTTCGGAGAATGGGTGTACCGTCTCTTCAAGCATTACACGCGAATTCCAAGGTCCTTTGAAAGAAGCCCATGGTCGGGACGAGTTGACTACCACATTTGCCGAGCCATGAACTTACTTTATGAGGCGGAAGACGGATCGGTGAGCTTCCAAAGGACGCAAGGCTATGCATGGAACCCTCAGGAGGCCCTAGTTCTTCACGCACCACCTCCCCACTACCAGTATCGACCCCATGGTGATCCGGGTCAATCCTCCTCACAAGGAGGCGGTTTTCCTAACTTTCAAAGCTTACATGATCTTTTGCAGGAAAACCTCATGTGTACCAGGAACGCCTACAACCTCGCCAACAACACATACCACCGGGTCGGAGCTATTGAACGCAACATCAACGATATACAAGACGATATCGGCAGCATCCGGGAATATATGGCGGGGCATGGGGATGGAGGTGGTGATAGCGATGAGGATATGGAGTAGGGGGTTTGAAGGAGCAGGGGCGGGTTGATGGTGAGCCCACAGGTTTAAGTCCCTTTATCTATCGAACAGTTGGTGGCCTGCATGCCAAGTGTTGAACAATTACTTTCCTTTACCACTTTTATTTTCCGTTTTATTTTTTTTTTCTTTTACTTTATGCTTGGGACAATTAACTATGGTAATGTAGGATGTTTGTGTTACTTGGTGTGGTATTAAGTGATGAAACAGGTACAAACCGAGGCTTGGAGTGCTAAGCCTCAGCACTTATCGGGCCAGGATGGAAAAAACCGGGGGAAGAAACCTGTTTTTCAGGCTTACAGACTGTCCACACGGGGACGTGTCCAGCCAACACGCCCCCGTGCTCACCTCTCAGACCTGCTGTTTGGTTACTGTCCTGCAGATTTTTGTCAAGACACGGGGCCGTGCCTAACCAACACGCCCCCGTGTTCGCCGTCTGTAAGTTTTCGTTACTGGCAGTTCGCCACGGGGTCGTGTCCAGCGGACATGGGGCCGTGTCCAGACTGCCAGTAACATAAATCTTTGCTTTTAAACACCATTTTACACATCTAATCAACCTAAAAATTTATTTTTGGGACACATTGAGGACAATGTGTAATTTAAGTGTGGGGGGGATGCTAAAACCTTGAATCTTGCAAGTCCTAAATACAAGCCTTACACAAAACTCTATTGGAATCGCTAATCACCCCAAATTTTTTCAAAAATTTCATTTTTTTTACTTGTCTAGGTTTAACTCGGGAAATTCAAGTTCTCAAAAAGGTTATATTTTTACGAATTTACAACCGATAGCGTAGTGATAAAAAGAACCAACATAAGAAAATTATGAAAAGGCATGGCAAACTTAGTTAAAATTTGATTATATATACTTAATCACATAAAAACCCATTCCCACAAAAGTGAGTTTTGAGCCTTTATTGAGCATACAATTACATATCATTAAACTAAATGCTCATTTTTCGTTTCTTGTGTGAATAGCCGTTTGGTTCTTACGACTCTAGAACTTGCCATGACGATACATTCCCGGTCCTTATCAACTTAAACCCGAGTAAGTAAATGATGGAGGCATTAGGACTAATCCTTTTTATTTCTACACCATTATTTTTCTTTTTCTTTTACCACCTACCCAAAAATCCCCCTAGTTAGCCCCTTTGAGCCTAAACCTTTTCATTTCATAACCCAAATCAAACACCCTTTTACCCACCAAAACCTTTTTCATTTTTAACCCTTTGTTTTAGTAACAAGTTCGGTTTTTCGTATGATCGTTCAAAAAAAAAATTGTGTTGATGATGAAGCAAAAGATAAACAAACAAGTTCATCAAAAATAACTTTGTTTGAATAATAGCTTCATCAAAATAAAAGTTACAAAAATAGAAAGTCCTACGAAAACCGACACTTGTTACGCTTTTCATCTTTTTTTTCTACTAACCACTAACCACTAACCACTATCCCAACCACCTTGTTGGACCGGTTTTGACTCCGAAACGATTGCGAAACGAACGTGAAACGTGCGAAATCCGTACACGAACATGACCTAATACACACGACGTAATATAAACGTGATTCTTTATAAGATTTGATAAAGTACAGCACCTTGAATCACTTTCTCTCTCTAGATTCTCTCTCTAGATCTAGAGGTCTCTAAAACACAAATGAGCCAAAAGTCCTAATTCTTAACTCTAAGGCTCTATTTATAGGCACAAGGCTTTTAATGAGATTTCTCATTATTACAGAAATGCCACCTTGCCTTTTTGTCTAGCTATCTCTAGTATTACAATATAAAGTCTAGTACTCTTCATTTTCTGCTACGATTCTGATTGACGTAGGCGATAGACACATACTGCACTAACAGACCCCCCTTGGATATTGTCATAGTCAATCTCATAGCGTCTTGTTTTTCTCTCTCTCCGAGTCTTCTTGAAAATGTGATATTATCAGCAACCACAGACTCCCTCTTTCTCGAACAGAATCCCCGTGGATCTGTCTTCAAGTTTCCGTTGCTCTCTTCTTTCCTTCAGACTCTTTTTCTTTAGGCTCCCCCTTTCTTCAAGCTCCCGTGCTTTTAGGGATCGACACCTCTCTTTCCAGCTACAAGCTCCTTCTAACTTTCAGCTTGTCTTCAGACTCCCCCTTAGACTCTGCTCTCGGGATCGTAGTCTGGACTTTTCCTGCAATCACTCATACAACTATAAGTAACAACATTTTAATCTTCCAGATATCGTAATCTGACAATTCAATCTCCTCAAAATCACTTCTCATGAATTTGGCAGTTTCATCGAATCGTATCGAAAACTAGCTCTTTAACAATATAAGCATCCAAATCCCTCACAGTTAATCATCCAAGTCCAAATTAATGACCTTGGAGATATCACAAACTGTTTTTGAAATTTTTCATTTTAAAACTTCAAGTTTCAAATTAATGAACTTGTTTTATTTTTCAGAAACACGATCAGCTTACTTAGATTTTGAAACTCGGCACTCAGACATCGGTTGTCGAAAATAAAGCAGAAATCAAAATCTTTTTGTATTTTCTGAAAATATAAAGCAGTAAAGAAATATGTACAAACATATTTACAGACAATATTTTTGTTTTGAGTATGCGTCAGAGGATCATATCAGTTTATGACAAGTCACAAGTACCGTTGAGCTTAATTTCACTTTAAGAATTAAACAATTCACTTAGATTGTCGATATACTTGTCCACTTAAATTTTCATACAAATTTCAACTGATTCAGGATACGAATTAGGTATTTTAAGAACTTAAACCCATTCATGTGTCCCACCTCTTGAATATACTCCCGTATCCAGATCCCAATATTCAGTCTTACAGGTAATTATAACACAAATGATATCTGTAAGGGGTTAATAAATTATGAAGAATCATGAGAGCTCAGGTCAGAACTACCGTTCAGCAGAGAGATCATGACTCAACTTGGGTGTGTCCCCTTTAGAGGATCTTTTTTACAACAGCATTGCTAAGCAATTTTATTGTCTTATCATATATGCTGAGGGTGATGCTGTGTTTCAAGCATTTGCAGAAAGTATTATTCGAGGACTAGGTCAGAAATTTCTTTCAGCAGAAGTCCCGGAATAATACCCCAGGTATCACTGAGTATAAAGACCTAGTATATCAGAAAAAGGAACCTTTCAAACGAGATTTCAGGGGTTACCTATATATCCAAGTAGTGTTCCCCACTAAATAAGCAAGTTTGAATTTATGTTTATATCCCGAAAAAGTTTACTAAGTGTATAAAAATCTATCGACACATCCACGGTGAGATCGTTTAACACATTTAAACTTTCCAATTCTTTAGCGTACTGTAACTGTCTACAGATGTACTATCATTTCCTCTTTTTACGCAAAACTCAAATTTTTGAATTTTATCATGTTTTTGGCTTTTTCAACTTTTTTCAAATGTTTTTGTATTTTCTAACAACAATATTTCTCCCCCTAAAATGCAAAACCATTTAAAGAAAATTTGACAACCAACACTGATAGCTTTGTCTCGCCATCCATCTTCTGCTTCACATGCTCTGATTTGCAGAAAATATAACGTACCCCCATGATTTACAACCCATTGATCTTAACAGTTTGAAAACCGTTTTTCAATCTGATGAAAGAAATCATGTTTGTTCAGCCGTGAGGGTTTCGGCGTATTCAATCAACATACATTCAAACAAAATTAAAAACAACATATTTTTGGTTTTTCAAATTTTAACAAACTAAAAACATATTTTTGGTTTTTAATTTTTCAAATTTTTAGGGTTTTGAAAATATTGTTTATTTATGTACAGAAATCACTCAAACTAAACTCCCTGTTCAACTAAACCAGGGTCCAGCAACCTCTTCCTGTGCCAGGTTGCTCCTACTACCATTCTCACAATCTTCAGCTTCATTGAGCACCTGCACATTCAAACTTTATCAATCATTTGAACAATTTAGCCCAGGTCTGTTGGACCTTAGGCATTTCAACACAATAATGTTCATTTAATTTTGGAAACTCTTTGTCACTTAAAACGTTTTCAATTTTGACTTCAACTTTCTCATCTTTTACCGACGTCACTTGTTTCTTAGCACTCCACATTTGACCTTCCGGAGTACCTCTTTTGTAAAAATTTGTCTCTTTTTGAACCTTTTGATTTTGAATAACATTTTTAGGTTTCCAAAACTCTTGAGGTTTTATCATATCAATAGATGTTCTCCAACTCTGTGTTGTCCTGAATCTGGGTGTGTGAGACTTCCAGGTCTGTCTTGAATCGAACCTGTTCGGGTTTGATTTCCAATTTTGATTTGAAACAAACTTGTTTGTATTGTACCTCCAAGTTTGTTTCGAATCAAATCTGGTTGACCTCGGTTTCACATCCTCAGATTTCTGTTTTTCAACATCAACAGGCTTTGGATTTGGACACTTTCGTGCAACATGTCCAATTTGATAACATTTAAAACACACTTTCTTTGAAACATCCTTGGCCTGTTGTTGTTTCTTTTTCATATCATCAAACTCCTCATTAGACTGTTGTCCAATTTTGAGTTTTTCCTCTTCTTTCAAGCTTTTCCCTTGAACAAAATTCATCTTTTGTTACAAATTTGGTTTTTTACTTTGATTCCAATTCCGTTTCTTTTTATAACCCAAACCAGCTTTCATGTTTTTCTTTTTAAAACCAGGTTTGTTATAAGAAGATTTATGACCTTTACCAGCAAACTTTGGAATCTCAGACTTCTCAATCTCAACCATTTTGAAAACTTTATCGACCTTCTCTGAAATCACATTCTGAATCGGGAATACAACATCTAAGAATAATTTGTCCGATCCAATCATGGTATAAACCAATCCCTTTGAATCATCATTCAAATTTTTCTCGGATTTTGTATTTTTCAGATAACCATCATAAAGATTTCCTTCATCTTCATCCTGTGATTCAGACTTACCTTTTGTAGACTCATCTTTCAAAACGCTTTCAACAACCTTACTTACCACCTCTGAATCATTAGCATCATCAGATTTGGAGTAAGTCACATCGATACTTTCAGGTAACTGGTCAGCTATGTTCAAACTCTTTGCCACCTTTTCCTCATCATAAAAAGTATAATTGTTTCTCAATGGTGGTGGTACCTGATGAAATTCTGAACCAATACCCTTTTTGAAATTTTCAGTATCTTTGTCATCTGGTGTGATGTTGAAAATGCGTTCGAGAATGTACGAAGAGTTATGATAACTTTGAAGTTTGGTAACAACCTTTTCCTTTTCAGCCAAGACTTGTTTAAGATTAGCAATTTCATCAACACATTTGTTCAATTCAATTTGCTTTTCTTTAAACTTTCTTTCATACATTTCTTTAGTGACTAAAGTTTCTGACAATCTTTGATCAAAACTTTTGACTTGGCTCTTCAAAGTATCATAAGCTTCTTGTACTCTCTGACTCGACCATTTTAAAGAATCATACTATTTTTGTAAATCTTGAAATTTAGATTCTTTTTCAACACAATCAACACATTTTGCTGAACACAGTTGTCTATAAACATCATTATCCTTTTCAATATCTTGACATTTCTGTGTCAATTTTTCAACTTTTAGTTTCAAAATTTCTTCTTTTTCAATCATATCTTTACATTTTGTTGTGAAAACATTTTCAAGTTTAACTATGTCATTGTCTTTTGTTTTTATGATGTCATCTTTTTCAGTACAGGCTTTGCACATTTCTATGCAATTCCTGCATTTGTTTTCTTTTTCATCAACCAATTCAACATTCGATAGATCAGAAGATTTTCTAACCTCAGTCTCATTCAGCACCGATTCTTCTGATTCAACTTTCTGATCTTGCTCCTTTTCTTCTTTCTGAACTTCTTCATTCTTCTGCGTTTCTTCAGCTCTCTGTTCCTCTCCAGCAAGCTTTGCAACAGTCTTCACTTCTTCAATCATCTTCTTCAATTCTTCTTCTTTTCTTTTCTTCAGTTCAACCACCTTCGGTAAACTTGCTTCAAAAACTTCTTTTAACTTGATCATCAAATTTGGCAAATAGCTTTTATCAGAAAGCCTTCTTGTGTTGAAAGTACCCTCACTTGGAAACACATTGGTTACAGCATCAAAATCCACTTTTGATGGATCAACTACTGGATTACCCTGTGGATCCATGTAACACTCTAGTTCTTCATTCCATCTCTTGGCTCTTTGTGCTTCCTTAAATGGTTCATACAATTTGCCAATCTCCCATCTCGCACTGTCTCTTCTCCACCATCTATCATGAGCACTTTCTCCTGACATTTTAAATCTTCTTTTTGATATTCGCCCCTTGTAAATCTTTAATCACCTAGAATCAAAAAAACAAACTCAATCAGTTTAAACGAACTGTATACATAAAAGTATGTGTTTGTGAAATCAATCTAAAACTCGTTGTCGAAGATTTGCTGATTGGATCGAGATGTGTTTCAAATGTCTTGGGCCGAGAGCTGTTTTATGAATTACTTTGTATTGGGCTGAAACTCTAACAAATTAATAACATGCAAGCCGACAAATCTAAATGTTCAAATACACTGATTTGACCGACTGATTTCACATGTAGAGTCCGACAAACACTTATGCAACAAACAGACAATACTCTTCAACAATTGGACCCCTGATAACACTCGATACCCACTATCTCATGTCAAGAATTAATATCTCATTGTTTTTTATTGGACCGGTTTCCTTTGTTCACCATTCAATTTTCATTTGACCAACACATATAGGAAACTGAAATGTTCACATGTAATGATGTAACGTGGCCGACAAGTTAATCTTTCAATACTCTTTGATTGGACCAAGAATGTATATTAAACTCACAAGTCTCTTGAGCCGACAACAACTTTAATTATCACTTGATTATTATACCGAAATCACATGCAACACTTGCAAAACCCAACAACCCTTTTAACACCTATTGAACCGACCAATATCTCTTTAATCGATAAAACAACTATCAACCTAGATGATCACGTGAAACTGTTGACTTTCAAGCGAGATACCCCCAAATACTTTCAAGCGAAAACCTGAATATTCAAGCTAAATCCTCAGAATATTCAAGCGAAATCTGATTTTATGTACTATTTCAAGCAACACCAGCAGATATTCAAGCGAAATCCTCGATTATATGTGCCTTTAACCCAAGCCTAACCCTTCACCCACAAAGTCCTCTTAATATTTACAAAAGGTATAAAAGTTAAAAAGGAGGAGGATTGATTGCTTGGCAAGCCTATCGTAGGAGTAAGTTCCATGCCGCTCTCGAGTGATTCACTAAAAATACACCTTCGGCCGAGTGTGAGTGATTTCTCCCGTGAGGTATGTGAACTTGTATATAAATGAAATTTTAAAAAGGCATGTTATGCCAAAATAAGTAATTTCTCCTATGAAACGTTCTAAACAAATCATAACGAATAGAATTGTAAATAGATAAAAATAAAACCCAAAAAGATCTTGGATTCCCAACACTCTATGACAAGGCAAAACCTTCTCTTCTACCCATTCCATTTGGGAGTGTAAGCCACATATTAAAGATTTTTGCTTGAGGACAAGCAAAAGTTCAAGTGTGGGGGTATTTGATGTGTGTAAAATGCAACATATAAATTACATCAAATGAGGCATAAAACTAACCCTTTTTAAGTACTAATGTTGGAAAAATAGTGTTTTTGTCTTCCTTTTGTATTTTCAGGATTAAATGAGCTCAAATTCACAAAAGAAGCAAAAAGACAGCTAAATCCAACATAAATACAAGAAAAGGAACATAAGTGGACTGCCCGACCCCTCAACGGCATCTTCCCAAGCAAAATAGAGAAGGCAGAAGACTGAACGCGCCCCGTGCTCAGCCAGCACGGGGCCGTGCCCAAGAAGCAGCAGAAAAGACAAACCTATAGAAGCTTCTATTGCCCACCACGGGGCCGTGTCCAGTGAACACGGGGGCGTGGCGAAAGTACAGCAGGCGCATTAATTGTAATTGCGAATTACAATTAATGAAAAGAGAGAGTGTCAGACAGGCACGGGGGTGTGTCCAGCGGACACGGGGCCGTGCCCAGCCTTCTGTTCAGCCTATAAATAGGAGTGCTTGGTTTCATTTCAACTCATCCCTTGGCACACCACCTCTCTCACACTTCATCCACCACCCACCACCATCACAACACCATCATCCACCACCATCATCCATTGTCCATCGTAGAGTGTGTGAGTCGTCTCGGGATCCAAGATTGATCGTAAGAGTTCTTGACAATCAAGGCCATGTTTGCCTAAGTCTCTTACATCACTTGGTGAAGACAAAGTGTCTAGTATAATACTTTTTATTTCTAATCTTTTGCACTTTTTATTTGGTTTTGTATTAATGACTTTAATAACTAGTTACTTATGTTGAAGGTGATCTTTCCTTATCGTTTGTCCGTGGTGTCTTGGCATTATTTTACTGTCTATATAAAATAAAAGATTTTCACCATTCATATCTCCACGGTCTATATGGAGGTATGTTGGCTACCTGGTCGGGGGTTAAGGGAACGGTTTGGTAAAGGTCTTGCCATTGTTCAGCGTTTAGAGGTCCTGCAATGGACCTGGGTCAAATTTAGTAGGACCTCCTTCAATGCTTCACGGTATTGGATGGCGGGGGTCCAAACTCTTTGATCCCCTCATAAGTTAACTACTATTAATACTATAACCCGGCTATTTAGGACTGTATCCCTGCTGACTCAGACTACTTAGTCGAGGGTAACGTCACCTCCAAAAGAGGGGCCTACCATAATTTGCATTAATAACTTAATTAATTATCTTCCAATAATCCACCCTGTTAGGATTGTATCCTTGCTGACTCAAACTACTGGGGTGAGGGTAACGTCACCTTCAAAAGAGGGGCCTACTACAATAACTAAGATAATCTCTTAAATATGTGCAAAAGTGCGGAAATAATCAAAGGTTATACTAGATACGAGTCGGAACCAAGTGATTCATCTTGTCTATCTGTTTTTCTTTTTATTTTTATTTTCAGCATTTTAGTTAGTTTTTATTTATTTCTTAGTTTAAAACATTTTTCTAAACTTTTTTATTTTGATTAGACGTTGAGGATAAACCGGTACTAAAAGCTTTTGTGTCCTTGGACGACCTTGGTATCTTACCAACACTATACTACGCTCACGATGGGTGCACTTGCCCATATGTGTGTCTAGTGTTAGTAAATATCGTGTTTTATAAATTTAAAACTTGGCTAAAAAAGTGTTAAAGGGGCTTAAAATATACACCTAATATATATAACACTTCACACGCATCAAGTTTTTGGCGCCGTTGCCGGGGACACAAGGATTTTAAGAAAGCTTAAAATCGACGGCCTAATCAGTTTCTCAAAACCTTTTTAACGCGCGCACATTTTTCTGCATTTTAGTTTAGTTTTGCATTTACAGTAACCTGTACACGGGGCCGTGTTCACTGAACACGGGGCCGTGTCCAGCATTTTCATAAAAACACCCAGTAACAGTAGCTTGAACATGAGCCGTGCTCATTGAACACGCCCCGTGCTCAACGAAATCATTAAATTTAATCAAAACGCCCAGATACAGATCCTGAACACGGGGCCATGCTCACTGAACACGGGGCCGTGTCCAGCCTCTGTTTCCGCTTTTATTTTTGTTTTCTGATCTCGAGACCTGGTTGTGGTCTGCTGAGTGATTCTTTTGGATCAATACTCAGGAGGTTACAACTACACCTATGAGGGGGATGATTATAGGGGTAATTATTGCACTAATTTTCGTAACACACGCTCGGTTCAAAATAATCACTCATATCAACCATCCAATTCATACACCTACTATGAGGAGCCCAGGTACGAACCATCAACTTCATACACATCATATGAAGACCAAAGGTATGAACCTCCTCCCTCATACTCATATTTTGAAGAACCAAGGTATGAGCCTTCTTACTCATACTTTGAGGAACCAAGATATGAGCCACCACCTTCGTATACTTACTATGAGGAACCATGGCATGAACAACCCACCTCATATGAGTATTATGGAGAACAAAATTATGAACCTTATCCATCATATGCTTACAATGAAGAACAATGGTGCGAACCATTGACTTCATATGGGTATTATGAGGAACAAAGGGTCGAACAACCGGATTCAAGCTTAGAGAATTCTGATTCTTTTTCTATAACCGAAGTGACCGATAGGATATTAGAACACATTAGAGTTATCGATCGATGTATAAAAGAAGCTCGCGCAAGGGAAGAGGAGTCCCGCGCAAGAGAAGAATTAAAAAAGGAAGAGATAACCGAAAGTGTAAAAATGGAAGAACAAATAAGTGAAAAACCGACACATGAGTTAAACAACGAAAAAGGTGAGTCCAACAACGTTAAAATTCAAGAAGAGTCTAATTTTGAAAAAATTAATCTCTTGTCACCTTCTTTTGAAAATCATTGTTTAGTACACCCTCATGCTAAGTTTTTAAAAGAGTTAAGCACTAACACTAAAATTGACGAAACGGTAAGTGTTAAGTTAACTAATGATCAAACCTCACTAATAAAAGAAGACCCATTTGAAATTAACATTACACCGGTTCCATGTTTCTTTCAAAATTCGTTTATTAGTAATGTCACAATCGATAAAGATCTTTGTGTTAACGTAATGCCTAACTACATTTTCGAAAAATTAAGTATTAGTGATTTTTCTCCACTTCAAATACCCATTTTTCTATCCAATCGGAAAGTAATAAAATCAATCGGTATAGTTGAAGATGTATTGATTCAAACGAATCAAATGGTAATCCCGACCGACTTTGTCATTCTTGATGACGCTCCTTTAGTGTTGGGATGACCATTTGTAAAAACTCACGAAGCTTTGAAAAACCGGAAGTTCAAAAATCTACCTCTTCAATTAGGGGCATTTAAAAGAAGTGTCGATCTCGAACAGTCAATGAAATATCCTTTCGGCAATAATGACCCCCTAATTGAAGATGAAGATGAACCACCCGATACAAGTGAAGAGATTGACCACATTGTTGAGGAAGAGGTCGCCATAGAACAAACTTTTAAAGTTCTTGATCGAAATGAGCAACCAAATAAGGAGTCTCCCAAAGACCCACCACTTGAGCTCAAAGAACTTCCAAAAGGTTTGGAATATGCTTTTCTAGACAAAGATGGTAATTTACCTGTAATTATTTCGTCTAAATTAGATAACTTAGAAAAAGAAAAATTAATTAATCTTTTGAAAAAACACAAAAACGCAATAGCTTGGAAACTTGTAGACATAAAAGGAATTAGTCCTTCCATGTGCACACACAAAATTTTGATGAACGATGACTACAAATCAGTAATACAACCACAACGTCGAGTAAATCCAAATGTTCAAGAAGTGGTTAAAAACGAAGTCATCAAATTACTTGACGCCGGACTTATCTATCCTATCTCCGATAGCCCTTGGGTAAGTCCTGTCCAAGTAGTTCCAAAGAAAGGAGGTATGACGATAATAACTAACGAAAAGAATGAACTAATACCAACGAGAACCGTCACAGGATGGAGAGTATGTATAGATTATAGACGATTAAATGAAGCAACAAGAAAGGATCACTTTCCTTTACCCTTCATTGATCAAATGTTAGAAAGATTATCCGGTCATAAATTTTACTGTTTCTTGGATGGTTTTTCAGGTTACTTTCAAATCCCGATAGCACCCGAAGACCAAGAAAAGACAACTTTCACATGTCCCTATGGAACTTTTGCTTATCGACGCATGCCGTTTGGTCTATGTAATGCCCCCGCAACATTTCAACGTTGCATGGTAGCCATTTTCCACGACATGATAGAAAAGACAATGGAAGTCTTTATGGATGACTTTTCTATCTTTGGGGATTCATATGACCAATGCTTCGATAACCTTGAACGAATGCTATCCCGATGTGAGGAAACTAACCTCGCCCTTAATTGGGAAAAATGCCATTTCATGGTAACGGAAGGAATAGTACTCGGTCACAAGATCTCAAGCGAAGGAATGGATGTGGATCGAGCCAAAATAGATACCATTTATAGATTACCACCTCCATCCTCCGTACGAGCTATCAGAAGTTTCCTAGGGCATGCCGGATTCTATAGGCGGTTTATCAAAGACTTTTCTAAAATTTCTAGACCTCTAACAAAATTACTTGAAAAAGATGCTCATTTCATCTTTGACAATGATTGCAATCAAGCATTTCTCACCTTAAAAGAAATGTTAGTCAATGCACCTATCATGATAGCGCCTGATTGGAAATTTCCTTTCGAAATCATGTGTGATGCTAGTGACTTTGCAGTTGGAGCTGTCTTGGGACAAAGAAAAGAAAAGCATTTCCACCCAATTTATTATGCTAGTAAAACACTTAATGATGCACAAGAAAATTACACAACAACTGAAAAAGAGTTACTAGCTGTGGTGTTTGCTTTTGATAAATTCCGTTCTTATCTTGTTCTTTCTAAAACTATAGTTTATACAGATCATGCAGCCATCCGATATCTCTTCAAAAAGCAAGATGCAAAACCACGTTTGATTCGGTGGATTCTACTCCTCCAAGAATTTGACATTGAAATCAAGGACAAAAGAGGAGCAGAAAACACCGCTGTAGATCATTTTTCGCGCTTAGAAGACCCAGCTTTGGAAGCAACCAGAGACGAGCAAATCAACGAAAAATTCCCAACTGAGTCCCTGGAAATGGTGGAATACAAGGAAGAACCATGGTACGCCGACTATGCTAACTACCTAGCTAGCGGTATAGTCGCAAAAGGATGGCCACATCATCAAAGAAAAAAATTCTTTGCCAATGTGAAACACTACTTTTGGGAAGATCCATATCTTTTCAAAATGTGTGCCGACCAACTCGTCCGACGATGCGTACATGGTAGTGAAGCACGAAGAATTCTCCGCCATTGTCATGAAGGTCCATACGGAGGACATCATGGTGCTGCTGGTACCGCACGAAAGGTATTCGATTCAGGATTTTATTGGCCAACCATTTACAAAGACGCCCAAAGTCTTGTAAAAACATGTGATGCTTGCCAAAGAACAGGTAATATTTCTTCCAAAAACGAAATGCCACAAAATGGCATTCTTGTTTGTGAAATTTTTGATGTGTGGGGACTCGACTTTATGGGACCTTTCCCACCATCGAAAGGAAACAAATATATACTTGTGGCAGTAGATTACTTGTCTAAATGGGCCGAGGCCGAGGCACTTCCAACAAATGATGGAAGAGTCGTGGTAAGATTTCTGAAAAAATTATTCTCTCGTTTTGGCACACCTAAAGCTTTAATAAGTGATAGAGGTACCCATTTTTGCAACCATCAACTTGAAAAAATTTTAACAAGATATGGGGTCTATCATCGGGTCTCAACAGCATATCACCCTCAAACAAACGGGCAAGCCGAAGTGACTAATAGAGGTTTAAAACGAATACTTGAAAAAACCGTAGGGTTAAATAAAAAGGAATGGGCTGATAAATTAGATGATGCTTTATGGGCTTTTCGAACTGCTTATAAAACAACAATAGGTACAACCCCATATAAGCTAGTTTATGGAAAAAGTTGTCACTTACCAGTAGAAATTGCACACAAAGCCTACTGGGCAATCAAAAATGTAAACTTAGATTTAGAATTTGCTGGTAAAAATCGATTTTGTCAATTAAATGAATTAGACGAGCTTAGGAATTATGCATACTCAAACTCTGAAATTTATAAGGAAAGAATGAAAAATTTGCATGACAAACATATTAAACCTAATGAATTTCGGATAGGAGATCTAGTTCTTTTGTTTAATTCACGACTTCGATTGTTTCCTGGTAAATTAAAGTCTAGGTGGTCAGGACCTTTTTCCGTCACCCATATTTTCCCACACGGTGCAGTAGAAATTAAATCTCGAAATGGGCCTCCATTCAAAGTCAATGGGCAACGGCTGAAACTTTATCAAGGATTCATTGAGGATGAAGAGGAAGAGATCTCGTTTCAAACAGTGGAAGGATGAAACCAACATCATACCTGGTAAGTTACGAGCAATTGGGACGACATCGAAAGCGGTAAGTTTTCTAACCAAGGCTTATGGGAAACAAGGGCACTCACACGAGCACTTTATTGAGCATACAATTACATATCATTAAACTAAATGCTCATTTTTCGTTTCTTGTGTGAATAGCCGTTTGGTTCTTACGACTCTAGAACTTGCCATGACGATACATTCCCGGTCCTTATCAACTTAAACCCGAGTAAGTAAATGATGGAGGCATTAGGACTAACCCTTTTTATTTCTACACCATTATTTTTCTTTTTCTTTTACCACCTACCCAAAAATCCCCCTAGTTAGCCCCTTTGAGCCTAAACCTTTTCATTTCATAACCCAAATCAAACACCCTTTTACCCACCAAAACCTTTTTCATTTTTAACCCTTTGTTTTAGTAACAAGTTCGGTTTTTCGTATGATCGTTCAAAAAAAAATGTGTTGATGATGAAGCAAAAGATAAACAAACAAGTTCATCAAAAATAACTTTGTTTGAATAATAGCTTCATCAAAATAAAAGTTACAAAAATAGAAAGTCCTACGAAAACCAACACTTGTTACGCTTTTCATCTTTTTTTTCTACTAACCACTATCCCAACCACCTACCTTTAACCCAAGCCTAACCCTTCACCCACAAAGTCCTCTTGATATTTACAAAAGGTATAAAAGTTAAAAAGGAGGAGGATTGATTGCTTGGCAAGCCTATGGTAGGAGTAAGTTCCATGCCGCTCTCGAGTGATTCACTAAAAATACACCTTCGGCCGAGTGTGAGTGATTTCTCCCGTGAGGTATGTGAACTTGTATATAAATGGAATTTTAAAAAGGCATGTTATGCCCAAATAAGTAATTTCTCCTATGAAACGTTCTAAACAAATCATAACGAATAGGATTGTAAATAGATAAAAATAAAACCCAAAAAGATCTTGGATTCCCAACACTCTATGACAAGCCAAAACCTTCTCTTCTACCCATTCCATTTGGGAGTGTAAGCCACATATTAAAGAGTTTTGCTTGAGGACAAGCAAAAGTTCAAGTGTGGGGGTATTTGATATGTGTAAAATGCAACATATAAATTACATCAAATGAGGCATAAAACTAACCCTTTTTAAGTACTAATGTTGGAAAAATAGTGTTTTTGTCTTCCTTTTGTATTTTCAGGATTAAATGAGCTCAAATTCACAAAAGAAGCAAAAAGACAGCTAAATCCAACATAAATACAAGAAAAGGAACATAAGTGGACTGCCCGACCCCTCAACGGCATCTTCCCAAGCAAAATAGAGAAGGCAGAAGACTGAACACGCCCCGTGCTCAGCCAGCACGGGGCCGTGCCCAAGAAGCAGCAGAAAAGACAAACCTATAGAAGCTTCTATTGCCCACCACGGGGCCGTGTCCAGTGAACACGGGGGCGTGGAGAAAGTACAGCAGGCGCATTAATTGTAATTACGAATTACAATTAATGAAGAGAGAGAGTGTCAGACAGGCACGGGGGCGTGTCCAGCGGACACGGGGCCGTGCCCAGCCTTCTGTTCAGCCTATAAATAGGAGTGCTTGGTTTCATTTCAACTCATCCCTTGGCACACCACCTCTCTCACACTTCATCCACCACCCACCACCATCATCCATTGTCCATCGTAGAGTGTGTGAGTCGTCTCGGGATCCAAGATTGATCGTAAGAGTTCTTGACAATCAAGGCCATGTTTGCCTAAGTCTCTTACATCACTTGGTGAAGACAAAGTGTCTAGTATAATACTTTTTATTTCTAATCTTTTGCACTTTTTATTTGGTTTTGTATTAATGACTTTAATAACTAGTTACTTATGTTGAAGGTGATCTTTCCTTATCGTTTGTCCGTGGTGTCTTGGCATTATTTTACTGTCTATATAAAATAAAAGATTTTCACCATTCATATCTCCACGGTCTATATGGAGGTATGTTGGCTACCTGGTCAGGGGTTAAGGGAACGGTTTGGTAAAGGTCTTGCCATTGTTCAGCGTTTAGAGGTCCTGCAATGGACCTGGGTCAAATTTAGTAGGACCTCCTTCAATGCTTCACGGTATTGGATGGCGGGGGTCCAAACTCTTTGATCCCCTCATAAGTTAACTACTATTAATACTATAACACGGCTATTTAGGACTGTATCCCTGCTGACTCAGACTACTTAGTCGAGGGTAACGTCACCTCCAAAAGAGGGGCCTACCATAATTTGCATTAATAACTTAATTAATTATCTTCCAATAATCCACCCTTTTAGGATTGTATCCTTGCTGACTCAAACTACTGGGGTGAGGGTAACGTCACCTTCAAAAGAGGGGCCTACTACAATAACTAAGATAATCTCTTAAATATGTGCAAAAGTGCGGAAATAATCAAAGGTTATACTAGATACGAGTCGGAACCAAGTGATTCATCTTGTCTATCTGTTTTTCTTTTTATTTTTATTTTCAGCATTTTAGTTAGTTTTTATTTATTTCTTAGTTTAATACATTTTTCTAAACTTTTTATTTTGATTAGACGTTGAGGATAAACCGGTACTAAAAGCTCTTGTGTCCTTGGACGACCTCGGTATCTTACCAACACTATACTACGCTCACGATGGGTGCACTTGCCCATATGTGTGTCTAGTGTTAGTGAATATCGTGTTTTATAAATTTAAAACTTGGCTAAAAAAGTGTTAAAGGGGCTTAAAATATACACCTAATATATATAACACTTCACACGCATCACAATGTCACACAAGGACGTGCAAATTGATGAAAGCTTGAAGTTCGTTGAAAAACCTTTGTCGATTGAGGATCGACAGGTTAAGAAGCTTCAAAGAAAGCACGTGCCGATCGTGAAGGTTAAATGGGATGCCCGTAGACGCCCAGAATACACATGGGAGGTGGAATCCACAATGAAACAGAAGTACCCTCATTTGTTTCAGTAAATCTCGAGGTCGAGATTTCTTTTAAGGGGGTGAGGATGTAACACCTCGTAAAATCATGACCAATATAATAAAGACACGTGTCATGGACTTTAAACGTGTAAGAAATTGATTCCGAAGGACTAAAATTGTTAAACAATGTAAATATGTAAGTAAAAGGATCCAAAGTGTCAACATGCAAATTTGGTGCCTCTAATTGACCTCACACAATGTTCGTATTCTTTAATGAATAATTTTTCGAACATTGGAAGCCGTTTGTGCTTGAATTAAGGATCTTACGAAACATAAGGGTTAATAGTGTCAACATGTTAAATGTTACATCTGAGTGACCTTTTAACGAACCCAAAAACATTGTAATAATTATATATTTTGCTCTCAAGAATATTGGATATTAATTTTGTGGAGTTTCAAAGAAAACAAGACTTTTCGGGTGATCGTACAACTAATCGGGAGCTTAACGGAGTTAGTTTATGGCCCAAGGCCCTTAAAAATTAACTATGAGGGTCGTAAGTGCAATAAACGAAAGATAAATAAACTTATTTTGGACCAGGGACCGAAAATGCAAAGTCTGAAAGTTGTTTTCCGGTTAAGGGGGAGTGTCGCGGCCCGCGTAGACTCTCTCTGAGTCTTACGCGGCCCGCGTGAGCAGTGCCAGCAACAACAGATAAGGACAGCTGCATGTTTAACCAGTTACACCGCCTTTGCATGCTAAATTTAGATACCAGGGACTGTACCAACAGTTTTTCATGCACTAGGGACACCTGGTAACATCTGGGATCAATGTAGGGGCATGTGGAATGATCTTATGAAGTGAAAAATCCTATATAAGGCCCTTTTGTTTGCACTAGTTCACTTGCACATTTCAAATTCACTTCAAATCATTTTCTATGGAGCTTCCTGGAGTTCAAGAGAGTTTTCTTCTGTTCTAATCTCATGCTAAGAGTCCTTGTAAGCATTCTTAGCCTCTCTAGTTTAAGTTTTATTAGCTTAATAACCAAAAGTCAAAGCTATCGTAATTAAGCTTTGACTTAGTGATTAATCACTAATGGTTCATCCATTATTCGAATTAAAAGTGGCTATGAGTGGGTAATTATGTAGGTAATAAACCCTTAAAAGGGCGCCCACTGATTATCACTCTAACTTGGTCAATTGTCGGGTCAAACTTATTATTAAAAAGTCAACAGAATCCATTTTTGCAAATATATTCATAACTGATAATGTAGAAGTCATGGAACATGTTTAAACACTAAAATAACTTGGTAAATAATATAAGAAAATGTCGAAGCATGTTCAACCCGACAATTCTGGGTTTAGGCTCGGTTCGGAACCGAAAGTCGCAAAAGTAGACTTTTGCTTTGACTTTCAGTTCTGAACCGATTTAGCTTAGTTTTGATATGCCTTAGGGTTCCTTTAGGACCATATTATAGGTTAGTATAACCCTCTGAGGTTATACAACTTGATTCCATAGAAATCCTAGTTCATTGCATGTTTCTGTTATTTGCTTAAAAGTTGACCATTATGCCCTTTTGATATTAAAACGAGATTTTTGAAAATGTGAGAGGACAAAAACCTTTATTAATAATTTATAAGCATATCCTAAAAATTTGACATCAGTTTGTGGTCTAAATTATGAGTTATGCTCGATATCGTAAATTGAAGGATTTTTATTAATTAATCGGCATTCTTGGCATAAAACCTATTTAAACCCAAATTTCGACACCAAACTTTTTACCCACTGTTATTATATAATATTTATGGATTTTTGGAAATTTTTGTTTTATTTTAAACTGATCATAACATAGGGTTCTTGCATTAACTCGGTAATTGACGGTTATGCCCTTTTTGCTAATAAAATGAGTTTTACACATCCTTTACATGTAAAACATTTTTCTACAAATTTTATAAATTAAATAAATTATTTTAAACAGTATAGGCTGATCAAAATCTCATATTTTCTTAATCAACCCGAATACCGTCAAATACCGACTTTTATGCGATTTAGGCGCATAGTATGGTTTAAAACCATATTTAGCACCTAAGACTTGTTACCTTCTGATGTTATGAATAAATTTTTATACTTTAATAGTGAGTAAAAGTTTTGAACTCAGATTTCCAAATTTGACCCTTAAAGCATATGTGAAATGACCAAAATGCCCATTCGGTGCATAGTTTGGTCATAAAAGATAAATTTCACATATGTATGGTATCTTACTGATATAACCCATTTTAATAAATATTTTTACTGATTATTTTAGACTATAAACTCATATTACTATTCAACCTCTTTTATAAGCTTTAAAATGACCAAAATACCCTTACGGGGCTTAATTTGATTTTAAATTCGTTTTGGGCATAATCGAAGGTATCCTACTGATATCACATCGTATTTTGAGCATATTAACTTGTGAAACCTGTATATGACTCATTTGGTTACCCGTTATGCATTTTTCGCGTTCGATACGGTTTATGTAACTAGTTTGCGTAAATTAACCAAAACGGGTCAAACCTTATCATTTTCTCTTCAAAATCCAGAATGTGTTTAGTTTACCCTTATTATACAAGTCTTCATACTTGTCGGGTCTAAATCACATTCTAATCCGGTCTTCGCTTAATCTTGCGTTTTGAACCGTATACCTTTCTTTAAAACTAACAGGTCTAAGTAATAGCTTAAGTAAGACCCGTTAGGAATCTAATAGGTTATTAAAAACCTTTGTTCCAGATTAGGAGCCCGGTAAAAGCTATCTGTACTTGCTGATTGATATACGGCTGGGATAAAAGATATATTTTTTCCCAGGTAAATGCTTTTAACTTATTTTCCGTTATACGGGCTTAGGATACGGTATTTAATAATACCGCTTGGTTGGGTATTGAATCTTTAATCTAATAATGGTTAAATCATAGAGATAACCCGTTTAATCTGTTTTGTTTGTTTTAAGCCTTTGGGGGGTTAATTGTTGGTGCACAAATGTCTGTTAACTTCGTCTTTATCGAGTCTTATATCTAGATAGGATAAACTAGTGCACAGCAGGTTAGAAACTAGGTTTTGTGTGAAAGTGGGTAATTTCGCATGAAATGGCCACTGACCATTTCAAGCGAAATTAGACAATATGATTTCGTTTGAAATGGTCATGCCACTTTCAAGCGAAATTAGCTCACTATATATAGGTGTGTTGCTAGTTCATTTGTAACTTTTCCGATTCAGAGCTGAGGTGCTACCAGTTTGTCATACGATCTGTAAAAGCTTTGGAATCAATAATAAGAAGACACTTAGAAGTGAATCAAGCTGTTTTCCAAGTCAATTCATTTGTTTCCGCCTCTTGAATTGATTAGAACTCTTCTGATCGACTCGTTTGGGTCACACATCGATCCAACAAGTGGTATCATAGCTCAGGACGAAGAGTTTATATCAATTCAGCTTGTTTTCATCACTTCTACTCCTTCTTTTCAAAATTAAACGAGATTTAACGGACAAAAAGGCTTAATTTTCATACATTACACGCGAAACACCATTTTATTGAATCCTTGAAAGAATTGGACCAAAATTCGAACAAAAACCGGATCAGTTTGACAAAATGGTGGCCGATTTGATGATGTCATCATAATTCCGCTCGAAACAGCACGTGTGATTTCGCCCGGAATTAGCTTTTGTGATTAATTTCGTTTGAAACTGCTGCTGATTTCACATGAAATCACTAATTCCGTTTGAAAGTGCTGCTGATTTCACACGAAATCAGATTGACGTTCCACGCGAAATCAGTTATTTCGCTCCAAAGTGACTTGATTTCGTTTGAATCAAATCTAATTTCGCACGAAATTATATTCATTTTGGTGATTTCGTTTGAAAAACACTGATTTCGTGTGAGAGGAATAATTTCGTGTGAAGTGATTTCACTCGAACTTATTTTGTTTGAAGTGATTCCATTTGAACTGATTTCGCTTGAATTTGTCTTTAAAAATCCAAAAATTTTTCTAAGTGTTTGTTGATTGTTTCAGATACGTGAAGATGGATGAGTTTATGAATCCGTTTAGTGATATGTTTGCTTTCATGGGAAACACTGGAGATGATACATCAAACAACACAAATGAGAATACTCCGAGTGCGAAGAAAACTCTTTCTAATGCTTTGAGTGTGGAGAGTGCTTATGGGACGTCCAACAAACCTCCCAAACTGATGACGATCGAAGAATACAATAGATGGGCTAAAAGTGTTTGCGTATCCAAGCTGGAAAAGCTTGAAGAATGGTTACAATATCGGAAGATCAGATTATGAAAATTTAGAAGGCACTGATAATGTAGAAAGTTTTGTTGCTGAACAAAAGTGCATTGCATTGCTTAATCAGTCTGTGAGAGACGACATAATATCGTTGATTGAATACACAAATGCAAAAGATCTATGGGAGAAACTGAGAGTGAAATGTGTGGGTAGTGCTGAGATAGTTAAAAACAAAAAGAAATTGTTAAGAAAAGAATTTGATTTGTTTGGATGTTTGAAAAACGAATCTGTGCCAAAGATGATTGAAAGATTCGGGCATTTGAAGTTGGAACTTGCAAGACACGGAATCGTGTACACTCAAGAAGAATTGGTTGACAAACTGTTTGACTCATTGCCTGATGATAAAGACTGGCAGTATTTTGCTTTGATGCTGAAAAACACAGTTGAACCAACCAAACTGACGGTTGATTTGTTAATAGAAAGATTGGAAAGTCATGATTTGGAGATCAGGAAATCGAACAAAGTCAACAACTCCTCATATTAGCAGAATGTTGAGTTGTATTACCGAGGAAGTATGATCCCGAAATCTGTGTCACCAAAAACAGCATTTTCAGCAGAAAATTCAAACACGGTGAATCAAGAAACTCCAAGTAGTGGCTATCATGGTGGTTCATTGTCAACTACCTCAAGTCAATCAGTTCCAAAGAATCTGTTCCAATGTAACATTGCTGTGGATCTCAAGAATGCACAAAATTTCAGTGAGGAATCCGCAAAGCAGCAAATGGTGTTTTTAGCGTCTGTGTTAGAGTCTTATGAGAGTCTTGTTGCAGGCAAGATTGGAAACACTAATCTCACAAAGGAGGATTATGATCAGATCGACCCAAAGGAGATGGAGTTGATTGATATCAGGTGGTGTATGGCTAGAGCAGTTAGACGAGCTCAAAGGTTCATGGAGATTACAGGCAGACATTCAATTGGAGGACCGTCCACAAAACTTGGTTTTGATAAGTCAAAGGTCACGTGCTTTAAATGTAAACAAAAAGGTCATTTTAAAAGAGAATGTCGAAATGCATATGCTGATGATACGGAAAATCCGTTCCGTGAAGATTACTACAAAAGAGCAATCTATCATCAGAACAAATCTGAACCTCCCAGAATGAAGCAGATAGAAGAAAATCCCAAAGAAAAATCCAGAGCACTTGCTGTTATCCATGATGATGAGGGATATGATTGGAGTGAAGTGTTACCAGAAGAAGACGCAGTGGGCTATGCGTTTGTGACAAAGATTATTCCTTTCAAAGACTCCAGAACAGAAGAAGTGAAATATGTCAACAGAAAGATGATAGCTCAGAACAGGATGAGTAGAATCTATCGTACATACAAAGAAGCTAAACAGGCAAAAAGATGGGATGCTGATAGAGAATGTTACCAAGATCCAAATGGAAACATTGATGTTGATCCAAATACTGTTGATGTTGAAACTTTCATCAAACAAATTGCTGATGAAGAAGAAGCAAATCAGATATTGTGGTGGGGAGGATGAGAAGCTGAAGAAAAAGAAAAAGAAAAAGAAAAGGATCCTCAGCAGAAGAAAGTGGATGACGGGATTATTGACACGTCACAAGAATTCACAGCTGAGAATTTGAAGAAGATGGCTGACAAAGTACTTGCTACGAAAGAGCTAGAGGTAATTTCTGATTCTGGAACTGAGTTTAAAACCAAGGTCAGTCAGAATGATGCAATCAATGAGTCAGGTAAGAAGGTTAAAAATGAGAGTGACTGCAAAAATTGCATGAAAGACTGCAAGGTTTGTAGTACAGTTGCTTATCTCAACGGTGAAAAGACCGCATAATTGACAAAAAGAGTCAGTGATGTTGAATATCAGATCTTAAACCGTGACAAAATGTTAAAAGCTTCAAATGTATGAGTAAAAGAATTAACTGAGAAAATCGAAATGATAAAAGTGATGTACAAAGAATTAGGAAAGAAAATGAAAAGCTAATTCATGAAAATCATCAACTTTCAGAAAATTTTGAGAAGCTAAAACGCACGGTAAAAGATTCTGATGAGAGAAATGGTAAGACATACAAAGAAAATGTTCAATTGTCAGGTGTTCTTAGGGTAAAAGAAGAGCTCATCAATTAACAACTGGATGAAATTGCTATGTTGAAGCTTCAGTTTCAAGAAGCTAAAATTGAAAATGAACGCATTCAATTGAAACTGAACAATTACAACTCCGCAAGTTTTGTTCTTCAACATATAGTTCCTAAACCAATTGGGAAGAACAAAGCAGGCGAAGATGTATACTTTGATGGAACCGGGGTTGGGTTTCATCAGGTTCCACCACCAGTTCTAAATAATTTTTTTAAAGAAAAAATCAGGGTTGGTTAATGATGAAGAAGAAAATGAAGTTAAGCTTCCAGACACGATTGATGTCACATTTACCACATCATCTGATGAAGATAGTGTTCAATCTGAAGTTGTGAAAAGTATGGTTGAAAATGTTTTAAAGTCTGAAAGTGACACTACTGAGGATGATGAATGTTTTTTGGATAAATATATTCCAAAATCAAAATCCAAAAACAACTTAAATGAAGAATCTAATCTTGTGATGTACAAGATGTCGGGATCTGATAAGTTGTATTCGGATTGTGATTTTCCTTTGGAGAATGTGAATGTTGTTAAATTGAGAAATGTGTTCAAGTTGATTGAGATTGATGTTTCTGAGATCGAAGGTTTGAAACATTCTAAAAGGCAATTAAACTTTGAAAAAGATAAAGCTTACTACAAAAAACATGTTGTACCACCGCGTTTTACTAAAAACAATCAAAACAAATGGTGGGGTGGATATTAGGGTGGTAAGAACAATCAAAGAAGGAATTTTCAAAACAAGAAGTGTGTTGAGAAAAAGGTGTTTGTAAAAAGCTTGAGTTCTCATTCCGAGCAGGAATCTGAGATTTTTTCAAAAACTAATGAAGAGTTCTTTGAAGAAAAGGCCTCACAGCCTCAGACCGAAGGCACAAGCCAGGTAGTTGACACCCGTACATGCTTTAAGTGCAACAAAGTTGGACACATTGCACGAAAGTGCACCAACTTAAAGCCTAAGTCTGAAGTTGTTGAGAGTCAGAAAAAGAAAGCTGATGCAAAAGGCAAAGCTTCAATGGTTGTTGAGAAAGTTTTGAAAAATGACAACATTAAAATCAAAACTGAATCTGTAAAGAATGTGGTAACTAAAATTGACAAATTTTACAAAAAGGTTGCTACAATTCAACAAGCATGGAAGCCAAAAATAGTTGAAAAGAAACCAAGTTCTCCAAAACCAAAGGTTTCTGAGAAAGAAAAACAATTTTCTTCTACCATTCCGGTAAAGATGAATGTTCCTGTGGATTACTATGAGAAACTTGAACCACAAGAGAATACTACTTCTGAAAAGAAGTATGTACCAAAGAAAGATCAATCATCTGGTCAACCTTCTAAAAATGATTTATTTTTATACAAAGAGGTTGAGATTGGGTCTGAAGAGAACTTAAAGATGAATGACAAGAATTTTCCGCCAATTTACACTGTTAAAACTCACATCAAAATCAACCTACCTGAGTCGAAAGAGGCTTGGGTGGCATCAAAATCTAACTAAGTGTTTGTGATATGTGCAGGAGCTTCCAAGATCAGTTTCACATTGGATTATGGATAGTGGAGCTTCTCGGCACATGACGGGGAAGAAGACCCTACTGTACAATGTTCGAGGATTTAATGGAGGTTATGTAGGATTTGCAGGAAATCAAGGTGGTCGAATAGTTGGTGAAGGAACTTTATCGAATGGTATTGTCACGTTTGAAAGAGTTAACTACATCGCCGAACTTGAAAATAATCTTCTGAGTATTTCTCAGATTTGTGATCGTATGTATACAACGCACTTTACAGACAAAGAATGTTTGATCTTGAAACCAGGATTTGTTGTTCCCGAAGAGTGGGTTATCATGAGAGCACCTAGAGTCAATGATCTGTACATTTTGGACATGAGTGTAGCTACTACTACCACGGGTCAGGCTCACTGTTTTAGGTCAACAGCAACGAAAAAAGAGTCACAGTTATGGCATCGAAAGATGGGCCATATTCATCTGAGAAAAATGAATCACTTGGTGCATAACGACTTAGTTATTGGTGTTCATGTGAAAGGTTTTCATCTGGAAGGGGAGTGCATTAGCTGCATCGAAGGCAAGCAAAAGAAGAAATCACATCCTCAAAAGAAAGTCAACTCAGTCTCAAGACCACTAGAGAGACTCCATATGGATCTGTTTGGTCCAGTAAACGTCAAAGCATAACTGGGGATCTCTACTGTCTAGTAGTAACAGATGACTACTCGAGATTTTCATGGGTATCATTTCTGAAAACAAAAGATGAGACATTTGAAAGTTTGATGGCGTTGTTCAGAAAAATTGAAAACTTGTACCAAACTTGTATCAGAAGAATCAGGAGTGATAACGGTACAGAGTTCAAGAACAACAAGATGGAAGAGTATTGTGATGAGAGAGGTATATTGCAAGAATTTAGTGCTCCTTACACTCCACAACAAAATGGGGTAGCTGAAAGAAAGACCAGGACGCTAATAGAAATGACTAGGACTATGCTTGCTGATTCCAAACTTCCAGTTAATTTTTGGGCAGAAGCAGTATCAGCTGCTTGCTATACACTCAACCGGGTTCTTACAGTGAAGAAATTCAACAAGACGTGTTTTGAGTTGATCAACAACCGCAAACCGAACCTGAAGTATCTGGAACCGTTTGGGTCTTCCTGCACAGTTCTAGAGCCTTTTGGAAAGTTTGGTGCAAAGAGTATTGAAGGAATATTTGTGGGTTACTCAAGTCCATTGAAACGAGTCTTTGTTCCAAGCTTAAAGCGGATAATCGAAGCACATAATGTTGAGTGTCAAGGTTATACCATGCCACCACAGAATCCAGGCGACTCATGGCGTTTTAATTACGATACTTTGTGGGATTCGTTTGACATTGAAGAAGAACAAGATTTCTTTGACGAGTTAGATATTTTGAGAGAATATGAAGAATCGCAGGAAAGATTTCCAGCAGAAACTTACATTCGTCAACGACATGCTTCGAACGATGATGAAGCAGGTCCAAGTAATGCTGGAGAACATGATGATATTCAGCAAAATCTTGACAATCAGACGGCAGTCAATGATAATCTAGAATCTGATGATAGACCTATATTCGATCATGGTGATTCAGATTCTGAGGGGGAGCAGATCCAGATATCAAGTCAAACAATTCCAGTCAGTGAACAAGGTGCAAATCAGAATGTTACAAATTTGGAAGGCGAGGTAGATGTTCCAGGCGAGGTGATCCCGAGAACTCTTTCCTACCATCCAGAGGAGTTGATTTTTGGAGAATTACAATCAGGCGTTCGCACTAGACGTCAAATTGACCAAGGGCTTACTTGTTTTTATTCTACAGTTGCTCCGTTACAAACTGAGTTTTCACTTAGTTGTTTTATTTCGCAGATTGAACCGCGAACATACAAAGAGGCGCTAACTGAAGATTCTTGGGTCAATGCTATGCAAGAAGAGTTGAGTCAGTTTGAGAAGTTAGGAGTGTGGAAATTGGTAGACTTGCCTGATGGTCAAAGGAAGATAAACACCAAGTGGGTGTTCAAGTGCAAGAGAGATGATCGAGGGATTATTATTCGTAACAAAGCTCGACTCGTAGTCCAGGGTTTTAGTCAGCAGGAGGGTATAGATTTCACTGAAGTGTATGCTCCAGTTGCTAGACTAGAAGCGATCAGAATCTTCCTAGCATTTGCATCTTGGAAAAATTTTAAGGTTTATCAGCTAGATGTTAAATCGGCGTTTCTCTATGGGAAGGTAAAAGAGGAGGTATATGTCGGACAGCCACCGGGCTTCACCGATCCAATCCACAAAGACAAGGTTTACTTACTGGATAAAAGCGCTGTATGGTTTACACCAGGCCCCGAGAGCTTGGTACGAGACATTGTCTCAACACCTGCTAGCCAAAAGCTTCATCCGAGGAAAAGTGGATGCCACTCTCTTCACCAAAGAAGTCGATGGACATCTTCTGATAGTTCAAATATACGTGGACGACATCATATTTGGGTCTACAAATGAAAATCTGTGCAAAGATTTTGAAAGAGTTACGAAGCAGAAATTTGAAATGTCATCGATGGGTGAGATGAAATTATTCTTGGGACTTCAGGTTGATCAACTGCCTTAGGGAATTTTCATACATCAGACGAAGTATGTTCATGATATCTTAGAGAAATTTGGGATGTCAGGTTCTACTCCAGCTTCCACCCCATTAGTGACGAATCATGGGATAAACCCTGATCTCACAGGAGAGAAGGTAGATGAAACAATGTATCGTTCCATGATCGGATCGCTGATGTACTTGACAGCTTCAAGACCCGATATTATGTATCCAACCTGCCTCGCAGCAAGATTTCAATCTAACCCTAGAGCTTCGCATATGGTGATTGTGAAAAGGATATTACGCTACCTGAAAGGAACTCCATCACTGGGGTTGTGGTATCCAAGAGAAGACGATTTCACGCTCGAAGGGTATTCCGATTCCGATTTCGGATGCTGCAAAGTTAACGCTAAGTCAACAACAGCGGGGTGCCAGTTTTTCGGACCACGATTGGTTACCTAGCAATGCAAGAAGCAGACCTCTGTAGCTTTATCCACATGTGAGGCTGAGTATGTATCTGCTAGCAGTTGCTGCTCTCAGATCTTGTGGATCCAGCAACAGATGCGCGACTATGGTTTGCAATTTCTTAACACCCCTATCTTTGTTGATAATGAGGCAGCGATAAACAATACTAAAAATCCTGTTCATCACGCTAAAACGAAACACATTGAAATTCGTCATCACTTCATCCGAGATTGTTTCGAGAAGAAGTTGATACGAATTGAGAAAATCCACACTGACGAACAAAAAGCTGATTTACATACCAAAGCTTTTGATAAAACTCGTTTTCAATATCTTTTAAAATTGAACGGTATGAAGCTTTTATCGGTGTTGGAAGAGATTCTTGGCGTTGATGAAGGCACCAATGTAAATGATGATGTTGAGAAGCAATCTGCAATGGTTTGTCGATTTTTTACTTGTTTTGGTATTTAGGGGGAATATAGGGTAATATTTTCAGAAAATTCAAAAACAGTAAAAAATTTAAAAAATCCAAAAACATGAGATATTTCAAAATCCAAAAACAATAGAAAATGGAAAAGAACTTGTGTAAAAAGGGAAAATGATAGTACATTGGCTTGACAGTTACGGTATGCTAAAGATATGTAAAGTTTTAAATGTCTTAAACAGTCTCGCTGATGATGTGCCGATAGGTTTTTACACATTTAGTAGGTTTGTTCGGGATATAAATCTAAATCTTTACTTGCTTATTTCATGGGGAACACTACTTGGATATATAGGTAACCCCTGAAATCTTGTTTGAAAGATCCCTCTTTCTGAGATACTAGGTCTTTATACTCAGTGATATCTGGGGTATTATCCCGGGACTTCTGATATTGTGGAAGCAATGGCCTAGTCCCTGTATAATACTTTACGCTTGCTTGAAACATAGCATCTCCCTCAGCATAAAAAATGATGAAACATTGAAAAATGCTAATCATGTGCTGTTGAAGAAAATATCCTCTAAAGGGGACACACCAAAAGTCGAAGCCGTCATCTCTCTGATTTTGCGGAAGCAATAGCCTGAGCTCTCACGGCCCTCGCATTTTAACCCCTTACAGATATCATCTGATGTATATTCACCTGTAAGACGGAATATTGGGATTTGGATACGGGAGTATATTCAAGAGGTGGGACACATGAATGAGTTTAAGTTCTTAATTCACCTAACTCGTATCCTGGACAGATTGAAAATTGTGTGAGAATTTAAATGGATCAGTATATCAACAATCTAAGTGAATTGTTTAATTCTGAGTATGAAATAAAAGCTTAACGGTACTTGTGATTTGTCAAATAGCTGATATGATTCCCTAACACGCTCACCAAAAATATGTTTGTAAATAGTTTACATTTACTGCATTTTATTTCTGTATTTCATTTCTAGTTTAGAAACTTTATTCAAAATCCAAAACGATTTTACATTTCTGCTTTATTTTCCGACAAACCAAAGTGGAAAGCTGATCTTCAGATTCGAAATTTGAAGCAGATGCAGGAAGTTTCTGAGCTGGAAGATGAGTTGTGAGCTTATCATGTTAAACTTGTGAAATTGAAAAGTCAAAACAAATTCATTAAATTGAGACTTGTAGATTTCAGAAAATTGTTTGATCTAGTTTGTACAAAATGTCAGTGTGATTTATCTCAGGTCAACCAAGGTCATTAAGTTGGACTTGGTAGACAAATTGAGTAATCAAGGGCATTAATTTGGACCTGGATACTTAAGTGGATTTCTAATTCTGACAAAACAAACAAATGAAGTCAAATGGTAAGTTTGGATTGAAATTGTCATAATCATAAATCTTATGTTTAGGTAGAGATTGTGCAGGTACCAGGTTTGTTATTAAGAAAATAGCAAAGCAATATCCCAGCTAACTGATAGGGGGAGTCTGAAAACTTAAAAGTCAGATACAGTTCCTGGATCTACATTCAAGGGGGAGTTTGAAAGTTGTTAAAGATTAAGTTTATGTGATTCATGCTAGCTGTTGATAGAGGAAGAGAATAATTGAAGGATGCTTACAGTGTCAGACAAAATTGGACAGAGCAAGAAGATAGACAAACACTAAAATCTGAAGATTTGATGCTAAAGACTTCGTCAACATCCAAGGGGGAGTCTGTTGGTGTACAAATGTCTGTTAACTTCGTCTTTATCGAGTCTTATATCTAGATAGGATAAACTAGTGCACAGCAGGTTAGAAACTAGGTTTTGTGTGAAAGTGGGTAATTTCGCATGAAATGGCCACTGACCATTTCAAGCGAAATTAGACAATGTGATTTCTTTTGAAATGGTCATGCCACTTTCAAGCGAAATTAGCTCACTATATATAGGTGTGTTGCTAGTTCATTTGTAACTTTTCCGATTCAGAGCCGAGGTGTTGCCAGTTTGTCAAACGATCTGTAAAAGCTTTGGAATCAATAATAAGAAGACATTTAGAAGTGAATCAAGCTGTTTTCCAAGTCAATTCATTTGTTTCCGCCTCTTGAATTGATTAGAACTCTTCTGATCGACTCGTTTGGGTCACAGAACGATCCTTCATTAATGACCGTGTCCTGGATATCCTCGGCTCATTCATTGAAATGGCCACGACTTAAGCACGGGGTGTAGGCATACACCTGCCAGTGCGTATGTAAAAAGATATACCCGCTTGTTGAGGATAACTCGCCGTGGGTTTATATTATGTGGTGTGTCTATTAATCTTGTTCTGGCTTCTATCCCGGATCCTGAATGTATAACAAACATATAAATCTTTTACAAGATTATTTTTAAATAATTATCCCAAGTTATAAAAGATTATTTGTGCCTTGTGCATTTAAATCAATTTTCTTAAACATTTTCAAAATGAGTCGGTTAATTGTATTTACCAGTGAAAACTGACGTATTTTCAAAAAAGGTTAAGTGCAGGTACTAAGCGAAATGGGCTGGCTACTCCTAGTATCAAATAAAGAGTCTTGCAAGCTTTTGATGCTTAAATCTGTTGAACAATATTTCTTTTTATCTTAGATCCTCCTGTGGATCCTTTTACAACCCGTTGTGTAATATTTTATGTTACTTTCAATCGGTTTGTAATATTATTACTTTTAGACTTCCGCTGTGCATTGAACTGTGATTATTTGACTATGATGATATCAACTATGTCACGATACTCCCCACCGGGCCCACCGGTAATACGTGGAAATATCGGGGTGTAACAAGACTCGAAGACACTCTTTATACAAAAGAGACGAGTTTACCAAAATAGGCGTGAAACCCACAATTTGGTGAACGACTCTCGTTCCGCTTATTCTTATTTTGCACGAAATTTCGCCATTAAGCTAGGAGTGAAATCCACATCTTAATGGTAAATTTCCAATTCAAACTCTAGCGGACCCTCGTCAAAGTGTTGAAATTATATTTTGACCCGACGAGTACCAACCACATTAGGGTACGAAATCGTCAAGTTAGGGGTGAAACCCGCACCTTGTCGATTAAGTCCCATTCCTCAATTTTCGATCTCGCCAAAGTAACTGGAAGGGTAAGATACCGTTAATCGCTTCTTGACGAGATTATCTTACCTATAGGCCAAAGCACGTTTCTCTAATTTGAAAGGACTTTCGATTCACTTTGGAATAGTCGACGTTTCTAAACCCGAAACATTCCCATGTTTTATGAGCCTCTCTTTTATGCGACTCAATTTCTATGAGATTTTTATACTTGTTACCTTGTTCATTTCAAAACCGTTACACATTTCGCACGTCTCGCTCAATCAAAAATAATAATAATTCTCGTGAACAAACTAAATTTACACTCCTTCTTACCCATTCTTAGGTGATTATACTTGTGATTACATGTTGCAACCTTATGCTTATGTGAATTATACGTGACACTTGAACACTTACATGCTTTTACATGCAAAAACTTTGTTTTAAAATTTATGATCAAGTCTCATCCTTTTCTTTTCTTTCAACTTCTAGAAGCCTTCTTCAAGTTCCCCTAAAAGCCCAAGTCCAAGAAGGGTTCTCGCTCATGTTCCATCTCCAAAAAGGAACTCATAGGCCTCATTGCTGAACAAATGGTCGATCAAATGGCTCGAGTTATCCCCGACATCGTTAGCCGCATTCAAACCAACCCCGATTCACCTCATGGTTCTGTGGACTCCAAGGTGGAGAAGCCAAGGACACCTTTTCTCTTTAAGCAATTCATGGCTTGCAAACCATTGGAATTCACTAGAAAGGATGGTGCTACCGCACTACTCACTTAGTTCGACGCCATGGAGATCACTTTTCATCAGAGTGGTTGTCCTCATGAATTGCGCACCCAAAATGCTACAGGGGTATTCCGATCAAAGGCGCTTGATTGGTGGACCTCTGAACGAAGCACAAGAGGTGAGGACGCCGCCCACGCTTTACCATGGACTGAAATGAAGAAGATTATGAAGGAGGAATTTTGCCCGCCGCACGAGCTGAGAAAACTGGAAAGTGAATTTTGGCACCTTAAGCAAGTGGATGACGACAGTGATGGTTTAACCCTCCGTTTCAAACAACTTAGCATCCTGTGTCCTAGCCAAGTTGATACACCTGAAAAAGCCATCAACAAATACATCCATTGTTTACCCGATTCATTCATGAACCTCGTAGAGGCTGCTTGCCCAGCAACTGTTGAGGAAACCTTTCGTTTGGCCGCCCGTTTGAATAACAACCACGTCATGCGTAGAAATGCCACAAAAGCCCCGCTGAAAACCGCCCATCAAGCCACCGTTGAACCCGCTGTTGAACCCTCCTCATCCACCAAGAAAAACCGAGGCAAGAAGCGGAAGGCTTCAAGCCAAAATTGTGCGGTCATCACGCCGCAAAACCCTCAACCCTTACAAGCCATGCCTGCTGTTTCTAACGTTGACCCTACACGCAAAGGTTACACTGGGACACAACCCAAGTGTGGCCAATGCCAATACCATCACCCTCCTAACGTTCTGTGCCGCAAGTGCGCCAACTGTAATCTATATGGGCACTTTTCTCAAAACTGCCGCAGGTCGCCTATGGCCAATCAAAACCAAGCCGTGGTAGCTCAGAACTCTGTCCCCAACCAAGCTCAGAACCAAGTCGCTCCTGTACGAGCGTGTTTCAAGTGTGGTGATCCTAACCATATGGCTAACGTCTGTCCCCAATGAAACCAGCCTCAACAGCAACAAGAGCAACAGCCACCGCAACTGTAACAACAGAAACAGGCTCAACAACCCGCTCGAGGCAGAGCCTTTCTTCTCACTACTCCTCAGGCTCAAAACGCGAACGACGTCATTACTGGTACGTTCCTTGTGAACCATGTTTATGCTTCTTGTCTGTTTGATACTGGCGCTGATAAGAGTTTTGTGTCGTTAGAATTCAAATCTTTGCTTAAGTGTAAACGCTCTAAGTTGCCAAGATCTTTCACTGTCGAAGTCGCTGATGGTAAAACCGTCGCTATCAATTCCGTTCTTTCCAATTGTTCTTTGATCCTTAACGATCATACGTTATCAATCTTATACCTATCCAAATGGGTAGTTTCGACATCATAGTAGGTATGGACTGGCTTAGGCGAGTTCGTGCTAAAGTTGTCTGTTCTGAGAAGTTTATTTGTCTTCCTCTTCCAAACGGTGATTCCCTACACGTCTATGGCGAAAAACCTTCTCAAGGTCTTAAGCTTATGTCGTGTATCCAAGCGAACAAATGCTTGCGCAAGGGTACCTTCGCCTTTCTCGCCCACATTGTGGAAAAGAAGGACAAAGGCCCACGCATAAGCGACGTTCCCGTCGTACGTGATTTCCCTGATGTGTTTCCCGACGATCTTCCTGGTCCGCCTCCTACTCGTTCTGTTGACTTTCGCATCGATTTAGTGCCTGTCGCTAAGTCTCCTTACCGTTTAGCACCCTCTGAGATGCAAGAGCTCTCGAGTCAACTTCAAGAGCTTCTTGATAAAGGCTTTATACGCCCTAGTACTTCTCCTTGGGGCGCTCCTGTTTTGTTTGTCAAAAAGAAAGATGGGTCATTCCGAATGTGTATTGACTATCGTGAGCTCAACAAGCTTACTGTCAAGAACCGATACCCTCTTCCTCGCATCGACGACCTCTTCGATCAATTACAAGGCGCGACCTGATTTTCAAAAATCGATCTTCGTTTTGGGTACCATCAACTTCAAGTCCTCGAGAAAGATGTACCTAAAACCGCCTTTCGTACGCCTTATGGTCATTACGAGTTCGTGATCATGCCCTTTGGTTTGACCAACGCACCTGCTGTTTTCATGGATTTGATGAACCGCGTGTGCAAAGCGTACTTGGACCGTTTTGTGATCGTCTTCATCGACGATATTCTTATTTATTCCAAGACACAAGGAGAGCATGAGCAACACTTGCGTCTTATCCTTCAACTTCTTCGTACTAACGTCTATATGCCAAATTCTCCAAGTGTGAATTTTGGTTAAAAGAGGTTCAATTCCTTGGGCATACTGTCAACGAACTTGGTATTCACGTTGACCCCGCTAAAATCGAAGTTGTGAAGAACTGGATCGCACCTAAGTCTCCGTCTGAAATCCGTTCATTTCTTGGTCTTGCTGGTTATTAACGTCGTTTTATCTCTAACTTCTCAAAGATCGCTGTTCCTTTGACCTCTTTGACTCAAAAAGAGAAACCTTTTGTTTGGGGTCCCGAACAAGAGGAATCTTTTCAAAGGCTCAAGGAGATGCTTTGTAATGCTCCTATTCTCGCGCTTCCCGATGGTAAATGCTTCGAATCTTGGCCTTGGTTGTGTCCTCATGCAACGAGACAAGTCATCGCATACGCATCAAGGCAACTCAAAATACATGAGAAAAACTATACTACTCACGACCTTGAACTTGGCGCAGTTGTTTTTGCGTTGAAGATCTGGCGACACTACCTTTATGGTACTAAGTGTGTGGTCTTCACCGACCATAAGAGCCTTCAACATATCTTCAACCAAAAAGAACTGAACATGCCTCAACGTCGTTGGGCGGAATTATTAAACGACCAAGACTGCGAAATTCGCTACCATCCTGGTAAGGCGAATATAGTGGCCGACGCTCTTAGTCGTAAAACTCATATGAAGGGCATTCGTTGTCTCCAACTCGTTAACGACCTTCAGAATCGTATTCATGAAGCCCAATATGCCTCTGTTAACGAAGGCAATCTCACTGTCAAGATACGAGGCGCTATGGAGCAAGATCTCATGTCTAAATCCGATGGTATTCTATACTATCACAATCGTATCTGGATTCCTAATCGCGAAAACCTTCGAGACTTTCTGATGAAGGAGGCACACAAATCAAAGTATTCTGTTCATCCTGGCACTGACAAGATGTACCAAGATATGCTTACGTCTTACTGGTGGCCTGGAATGAAGAGGGATATCACCTCTTACGTTGTGAAATGTCTCACTTGTTCCAAGGTAAAAGCTGAACATCAACGTCCCTCTGGCTTACTCGAACAACCAGAGATTCCTGTCTGGAAATGGGAGAGCATTGCCATGGATTTTATCACTAAGCTCCCTCGTACCTCTTCTGGTCATGACAGTATTTGGGTGATCGTTGATCGATTGACCAAATCAGCTCATTTTCTTCCCATTCGTGAGGATTTCAAAGTCGAGAAATTAGCTAGAATCTTCACTGATGAGATCATCTGTCGTCATGGTATCCCCATAGACATCATTTCCGATCGTGATGCTCGTTTTACGTCCCGTCTTTGGCAAACTTTTCAATCTGCTATGGGTACTGTTCTTAACCTTAGCACCGCTTTTCATCCTCAGTCAGACGGTCAAACCGAGCGCACTATCCAAACATTAGAGTATATGCTTCGTTCATGCGTAATAGATTTTGGTGGCAACTGGGATTCACACTTGCCTTTGATCGAATTCTCGTACAACAACAATTATCATGCAAGTATTCAAATGGAACCTTTCGAAGCATTGTATGGTCACAAGTTTCGTTCGCCTATTTGTTGGCACGAGATTGGTGAATCTCAATTCACTGGTCCCGAGCTTATACAGGAAGCAACGGACAAGATTTTACATGTTCGAGACAACTTACTGAAAGCCAGAAGCCGACAAAAGAGTTACGCTGACAAGCGTCGCAAACCCTTCGAATTCGAGACAGGTAACTACGTACTTCTCAAGGTATCCCCTTGGAAGGGCGTGGTTTGATTTGGCAAGAAAGGGAAACTCGCACCACGCTACGTAGGTCCTTTCAAGATCCTCAAACGGATTGGCAAGGTTGCTTATAGACTGCACCTGCCTGAAGAACTCAACAATGTACACCCTGTCTTTCACGTATCCAATCTAAAGAAGTGTCTAGCTGACGAAGGACTTCAAGTCCCACTCGAGGACCTCCAAGTCAACGAGACCTTGCATTTTGTGGAAAAACCTGTCGAAATCACGGATCAAGGAGTCAAGTTATTGAGGCGCAGGAAAATTCCTATCGTCAAGGTTCGATGGGAAGGTAACGTGGCGCTGAATTTACTTGGGAACTCAAGAGTGACATGAAGATGAAGTATCCATATCTTTTCGCTACTTCTTCCTAAATTTCGGGACGAAATTCCCTAAAGGAGGGGAGACAGTAACGCCCTGCTTCTTCATACTTTCCATAAATAGAAAGTCTTGTTTGTATTTCTATTTTTGGAAGTCGTGTTCTTGTAATCGTCCTTTCTTTGTAATCGTTGTAAAATCCGAGACTTGGATCATAAATAAAACTTGTATTTCTTTAATTTCATGTTCTACATACTTTATACATGCTCATACATTCAATTTCGTGAAACAATTGATACATATTCAAAGTTCTTGGAAATTATGTGCCAAACTTGCAAATACATAAAACATGCTATTAATACGTCTTTTGTATACATACGATACTTAAATACGACCCCTAAATGACCTCAAGACCCTAAATAATGAACTTAAATGATGAGCGGGATTTGGGTTTGTTTGAGGTTTAAACTCGTTTAAATGATGAAAACAACCCCTAAAACATGCTATACTTGGTTTATGTTCCTCATACTTGATTTGTTCTCAAACGTAGCTTAAATGATGAAAACAACCCCTAAATGACCTCAAGACCCTAAATAATGAACTTCAGGGGCCATAATGTAATTAAACAGAAGTTGGTCACCATCCCTTGTCACAGGACACGAAGGGCATAGCCCTGTGTCTACGCGCCCCGCGAAGCCACTCCCAGATCAGTTTGTGTTAATCAGCTCGCGAATTTGAGCGGGATTTGGGTTTGTTTGAGGTTTAAACTCGTTTTTAACATTAAATACTCAACTACCACCCACCCTAATCCTTCCCTATAAATACCTAGCTATTCCCAAGCTCATTTCACTTTACAAACTCATCCAAATCACTCTCAAATCATCAAAATCGCAGCTGCAAACACAAGTTCGGACAGAAGCATACTTCTTCACTAAAGTGAGCATAACTCACTCGTTTCTTGTCTGTTTTACCTCATTCTTTTTCCTATGTGCTTGGATTGACCTTAGCTTCGATTCCATGGGTGTTTCACAGGAAACCAGTCCCTAGAACGTCGCCAAAAAAGCTCCAAAGCTCACTGTTTGTTTCTTTTTTGATTAAACTTTTACTAAAACTTGTTCAACTTGAGTCTAACTCATCTCAAACCTATGTCCTTATGCTTATAACCACTTCTATGGTTAGTTAGGCTTAAAAACAAGGTTGTGACATTCAAAATCAGAGGTTAAACCTCATATACATTCTGTTTTGTTTAGGGTTTTTAACCCACAAGTGATGTTCAAATCCAAGACTTGATGTATGTGTGATTAGGGATTAACTTGGTTTGTCCTACATAAAATTCACACATTGCTTGATGATTTCTTATAGATTAGTGTTTAATATTCTTATATTACTTGTACTTCATGACCCTCCTTGAATGTTTTTACATCAAGTGTAGTGGTGAACACTTAGAGGTGCCTAAATGGAAGACTTGTTCTTCCTACCTCCTACATGATTTCTATGACATTTAGAGGTACCTAAATGAAGATTTTAATCTTCTACCTCATGCTTGAACTATTGGACATATTAATACATATTAATATAACCTATATAATACATAAACATATTATCTAAATAATCGAATCTTTGATGATGAACTAGTGTTCATATGTCAAGTTACTAGATTATATCATCCTAGACTATGATAACTTGTCACGATTCTAATGGAACCTTGTACCATGAAAAGATTTAAACTCCTTAGAGTTTCCTAGTGTCAAGAACAAGTATCATATGTACTAGGTGATTATTTTCATATGTTATTTTCATGTTGTTTAAATTCCGAATCTATAATCTTCTGATTTCCCCAAACTCATAGACCTATGTTTTTCCTCTTGTAAAAGGACAAGGTTGTAACAACCCGCTTTTTGTAAAGTCGAAGTACAAGTCAAAGGAAGAAAAGATTTCTAATTGCGATCTGTCACTCCTTGCTTGACCATTAATCGTACTTTTGACTTGTAATCGAATTATATTATTTAATCGCTTTAGTTGTATTATGTGGAGTATCTATTAATAATCGAGGATTAATCGCTATTTAATATCATGCTTATCGCTAATCGCTATCGCATTCGCAACTCGAATTATGTGTTTTGGATATTGTTTTATGTGTGTGTGCCTTTATGTGTTACTTGTGCATGTCATGTTTATGTTGAGGTGTTTAATCGCATTCGCCATCGCAATCGCAATTCTATCGCAATCGCAATCTAAATCGCAAACGCTATACGCATGTTATTTATAGTGATTGTATGTTAGATATAGTAGTTAGGTTATTTGTGTAACTAATGTGTAATACTATCGCACCGCTCGCTCGAATCGCATCGTAACGCTTAACAAGCGAAACGAAATGACAAAACTCAGCATGCCGGACACCTGGATCGAGTGGCCATCCGATCGGACTGCCATCCGATCGGTGACCCATCCGACACTTCAGCGCTTTCCTCTTTTGGAAACCCTATAAATACCCTCCTGTCACATCATTTGTGATGTGACAGCTCCTCACTCGACTAGTCGCACTCAAGCTCTCTTTTCTCTCGATTTCTCACGATTCTTGTAAGTTTTCAACTCAAATGTGGTACTTCTATGATTTACACGCACTTCTTCATCTATTTCACCTTTGAATCTTAACTTTTTAACCATGAAATCACCGGATTTGAGGTGTTCTAGGGTGATGTCATCATGGAGTTCTTATGAACTTCAAGGTTTGACTTCATTCCACCAAGAACAACTTAGATCCAAAGGATTTCCACACGAATAATCAATGTTTTCGCATAGATCTACACAGATTCATGGTTAAAAGGATTGAAATATAGTTTTCTAACTTTCTTTCAACTCTTTTACACTCAATGCACTCAAAACCGATAGAATCGGAGCACGTACCGACCTTGTACTATGTTTTAGTGATGTTTTGGTCCAAGATCTGAATTCTATCCAAGGGACAACTGATTTCAGGCTAAACAAGAACAACCATCTCGAACAGTTAATTGATCAGACTAGGGTGATTCCTGTTCGATCGGATCACTGGGGTCGAGATGGGGTTTCTGTTGTTTAAGCATGTTATCATACCGTCTCGATCAAAACTGCAAAACCTTCAAAATAATCAAGTGCCAAGACGAACAGGCCGTTGGGACGGATTGTCGTTCGATCGGATTGCCATCCGATCGGACAGCCATCCGATCGGCTTGCACTTGTTTCGACACTTAAACATTTATTTTCAACTTTCAAAGATCTGAACGTTGAACGGATCGCCGTCCAATCGGATAGCCATCCGATCGAACGACCATCCGACCATGTGACGTTTGGAACTTTGACACTTAATCATTTTTGTAATTTTCAAAGATCATCAGTAACTAACGGATTACCAACCGATCGGATTTCAATCCGATCGAGTGACAATCCTGCTGTGAACTTGTTCTCACTAAGTGTCCTACCAATCGGATCGCTATCCGATCGAACGACCGTTCGATCGATCGACCTGAAGGGTAGAGATACTTCCCTGTTTTCGAAATGCTACAACAAAAACTTCAAAGCCATCATACACAAACACATCCTTACCAAACGAACGTCAATCCAATTGAATGGCCATCCGATCAGATGACCATCAGAACGGATTGACATTCGATCGACTGGCCATTCGATCGGATTGCCATCCGATCGAATTACCAATCGACACTTGGTACTTTTCACCGTTTTATGCGCCGCTCATCGTTATGCTATCGTTAACTGTTCAGGCTAGTCTCATAGTGCTCCCTTCAATTCAAGGTAGTGTTTGTTAAGTTAAATGCTATCTGTGAGTATACTCGATCCCTTTTTGCTTTACACACTTTTGGGTGTTACATACATTACTTATTCAAATCACAATCGACACATAACGCAAACACTATTTATACGCTGACCGCTATTGCATGTTACGTGTTATTCGATGAATGCTTGTATGTTATGTTAACATGGTGATTGTTGCCTGACACCTTAGCAACAATAGTACTATAGTTTGGACTCAGCACCTGTCGTGGACAGGGGTTGTTAAGGGCTTTACTTCACGTGTCCCAGTGGGGATACGTGTTGCGCATTCTACAACTCGCAGTCATGTCTGTGCATATTACTCTGTCGATAACCTACTTGCCTTCACTTTGTACATGTTTCATGCTGGTTATGCGTAAACTATTTCGAACTCTATAATGCTATATTAAACTTGTATACTCACCTTTACACTATGTGTATTGACTTTATTTTAATGTATGTGACAGGTGCTTAAGATGCTAGGAATTGTTGTGCTTTGGTGAATCAAGCTAGGGTTCTAGTTATGTCATGCCTAAATCTAAGTCGTTGGAACAGTATTTGTTTTTGAGACAATTATTTGTAATAACTATTTTTATTTGTGGTATGGGACATGACGTTTAATTATCTGGTAATGAATAGTTGTTATGGATACTCATGGATAATCTGTTTCGCTCAGTGCCATGCCCCGATGTTTCCGCCATCGGTTGGGGTGTGACAGATTGGTATCGGAGCCATAACTATAGGGAATTAGGCAAGACTCGATCCAGTTCAAAGATATGTTTGATCAATTACAAGGTGCTATGTGTTTCTCGAAGATCGATCTACGCTCAGGCTATTACCAGTTACGCATTCAAGAGGATGATATACCCAAAACCGCATTTCGAACCCGCTATGGTCACTATGAGTTCGTTGTCATGCCTTTTGGTTTGACCAACGCTCCCGCAGTTTTCATGGATTTAATGAATCGAGTGTGCAAACCCTTTCTTGATCGCTTCGTAATCGTGTTCATCGATGATATCCTGATCTATTCCAAGTTAAAAGTTGATCACTCGCAGTATCTACGTTTGGTTCTTGAGTTACTCCAGGGAAACCGTCTCTATGCCAAGTTCTCCAAGTATGAATTTTGGCTAGAGGAGGTCCAATTCTTGGGTCACATTATCAATAGTCAAGGTATCCACGTCGATCCCGTGAAGATCGAAGCTGTTAAGAGTTGGGTTACACCCAAAAATCCGTCTGAATTCCGTTCTTTCCTTGGACTGGCAGGCTATTATCGCCGATTTATCGAAGGTTTTTCTAAGATCGCGGTGCCGCTTACCTCTCTTACGCATAAGGACAAACCTTTTGTTTGGGGAACTAAACAAGAGGAAGCCTTTCAAACTCTCAAAGCTATGCTTTGCAATGCTACCATGCTCTCACTACCCGACGGAAACGACGATTTCGTAGTTTACTGCGATGCCTCGAACCTTGGTCTTAGTTGTGTTCTTATGCAATGAGACAAGGTTATCGCGTACGCTTCTCGACAACTCAAGATCCACGAGTAGAACTACACCACACACGACCTCGAGCTTGGCGCAGTTGTTTTCGCGTTAAAGATTTGGCGACACTACCTTTACGGTACCAAGTGTACGATCTTCACCGATCATAGGAGCCTACAACATAGCTTGGCGCAGTTGCAACGCTCAACAAGCGAAATGAAATGACAAAACTCAGCACGCCGAACACCTGGATCGAGTGGCCAACCGATCGAGTGGCCATCCGATCGGATTTCCATCCGATCGGATCGCCATCCGATCGGAGTGCCATTCGATCGGACAGCCATCCGATCGGTGACCCATCCGACACTTCAGCACTTTCCTCTTTTGGAAACCCTATAATACCCTCCTGTCACGTCATTTGTGATGTGACAGCTCCTCACTCAACCAGCCGCACTCAAGCTCTCTTTTCTCTCGATTTCTCGCGATTCTTGTAAGTTTTCAACTCAAATCTTGTACTTCTATGATTTACACGCACTTCTTCATCTTTTTCACCTTTGAATCTTAAATTTTAACCGTGAAATCACCGGATTTGAGGTGTTCTAGGGTGATGTCATCTGAGGTGTTCTAGGGTGATGTCATCATGGAGTTCTTATGAACTTCAAGGTTTGGCTTCATTCCACCAAGAACAACTTAGATCTGAAGGATTTCCACACGAATAATCAATGTTTTCGCATAGATCTACACAGATTCATGGTTAAAAGGATTGAAAGATGGTTTTCTAACTTTCTTTCAACTCTTTTACACTCAATGCACTCAAAACTGATAGAATCGGAGCTCGTACCGACCTTCTACTCTGTTTTAGTGATGTGTTGGTCCAAGATCTGAATTCTATCCAAGGGACAACTGATTTCGGGCTAAACAAGAACAACTGTCTCGAATAGTTAACTGATCGGACTAGGGTGATTCCTGTTCGATCGGATCACTGGGGTCGAGATGGGGTTTCTGTTGTTTAAGCATGTTATCATACCGTCTCGATCAAAACTGCAAAACCTTCAAAATAATCAAGTGCCAAGACGATCAGGCCATTGGGACGGATTGTTGTTCGATCAGATTGCCATCCGATCAGATTGCCATCCTATCAAACAGCCATCTGATCGGCTTGCACTTGGTTCGACGCTTAAATTTTTATTTTCAACTTTTAAAGATCTGAACGTTGAATGGATCATCGTCCGATCGGATCGGATAGGATAGCCATCCGATCGAACGACCATCCGACCATGTGACGTTTGGAACTTCGACACTTAATCATTTTTTGTAATTTTCAAAAGTCATCAGTAACTAACGGATTACCAACCGATTGGATTGCAATCCGATCGAGTGACAATCCTGCTGTGAACTTGTTCTCACTAAGTGTCCTGCCAATCGGATTGCTATCCGATCGAACGACCGTTCAATCGATCGACCTGAAGGGTAGATATACTTCCCTGTTTTCGAAATGCTACAACGAAAACTTCAATGCCATCATACACAAACACGTCCTTACCAAAAGAACGTCAATCCAATCGAATGGCCATCCTATCGGATTACCAATCGACACTTGGTACTTTTCACCGTTTTACGCGCCACTCATCGTTATGCTATCGTTAACTGTTCAGACTAGTCTCTCAGCGCTCCCTTCAATCCAAGGCAGTGTTTATTAAGTTAAACCCTATCTGTGAGTATACTCGATCCCTTTGTGCTTTACGCACTTTTGGGTGTTACATACGTTACTTATTCAAATCACAATCGACACACAACGCAAACACTATTTATACGCTGACCGCTATTGCATGTTACGTGTTATTCGACGAATGCTTGTATGTTATGTTAACACAGTGATTGTTTCCTGACACCTTTGCAACGATAGTACTATAGTTTGGACTCACCACCTGTCATGGACAGGGGTTGTTAAGGGCTTTACTTCACGTGTCCCAGTGGGGATATGTGTTGCGCATTCTACAACTCGCAGTCACGTCTGTGCATATTTCTCTGTCGATAACCTACTTGCCTTCACTTTGTACATGTTTCATGCTGGTTATGCGTAAACTATTTCGAACTCTATAATGTTATATTAAACTTGTATACTCACCTTTACACTATGTGTATTGACTTTATTTTAACGTATGTGACAGGTGCTTATGATGCTAGGAATTGCTGTGCTTTGGTGAATCAAGCTAGGGGTCTAGTTATGTCATGCTTAAATCTGAGTCGTCGGAACAGTATTTGTTTTTGAGACAATTATTTGTGATAACTGTTTTTATTTGGATATGTTGTGGTATGGGACATGACGTTTAATTATCTGGTAATGAATAGTTGTTATGGATACTCATGGACAATCTGTTTCGCTCAGTGTCATGCCCTGATGTTTCCGCCATCGGTTGGGGTGTGACAGATTGGTATCAGAGCCATAACTATAGGGAATTAGGCAAGACTCGACCTAGTCCGAGTCGATGTCTTAGAAACGACCTAGTCTATAGTCTAAGTACCAACAGACCGAGTTGTACATGCACAGTAGGGGTTTTTGTACGAGCTTACTGCTATTTCTCACTCACACTCGCTGAACACTACACTATCACTGCACCCTAATTCTAAAAAATGAACGAGTGATTAGGTCAAGATTAGGTGTGAAAACTGCAAACTCTCGACCAAAATCGCTTGTTCGACCCTCATTTTTATCAATAAACAGGAGAATTTGCGTTGAATCAGGAGTGAAATCCGTACTTTAACGTAGATTTTCTCCTCTAATTCATCAAAACAGGAACGAAGTCGTTAAGACAGGGGTGGAACCCGAACCTTGACAACTAGTTCCATTCTTATTTTGGTTTTACAAAGATCTCACCAAAGTCTCGACGGACTCCAACAACTTGAAGTCACACTGCAACTGGAAGGATGCGTGTCGTTCGCCCAAATCGAGGCGAGAGCACAGTCCTGAAAGCCAAAAGTATGTACCAAAAGTCCTTGTGAATAGTCGAATCACTTTGGGCAGTCGACGTCTATCAGCCGCAGACAATCTATTCTCAACTTTTAAGTCTTTCGATTCTAAGCCTGCAACTGCTGACTCTGATATTTGTCGTTTTATGTGGATTTTATGTGTTTATGGGGTTTTATATATTTTGGCGAACAGCAAAAAGCTGGAAGTCACTAACGCATCGTACCTGTTCACTTTGATCGACACACACAATACGCACTGCACATCTATCTCAAATCGCTAACAAATTGTCACACCCCAACCGATGGCGGAAACATCGGGGTGTGAGCACTAAGCGTTCAGATTGCTCACGAAGTTCCATAACAATAGATATTTCGATAGGATTAAATAGATTTCATAATATAAATTGTCTAACAACCAAAATCAAATATCATCAAGTTTACATCACCAAATAGAATTGCTCAGATTGTTCAAAAACTAGATTAACTAGGCGACGTTTCTAAGCATCTCCTAGCTTGATTTCCATGTTCCATCGCAACCTATCAGCCTGCAACATGTATTAAAATATCAATACAAAAGTATTGGCAAGTATACAAGTTTGGTAATAGAATAATAGATTAAAACAACTCATATACACAATGTAAGCAATAAAAATAGTTTCAGCCGTGCTAGTGTCGCAGTCCACGCAGTGATAGCCCAAGTATCCCAATGCTTTAGTGTTTACCCAAGACTCAAGGTAAACTAGAATCCTCCTAACAATACCCCCTGAGAATAATGGGAGAGGTGCACCCCCTATAGCGCTACTATTGTTAAGGCGGAAGTGCGGAACTACACACCCTGGATTAAACGTCACATAGCACAAAATAGAATACTAGAATACACAAGTTTTCACATACACATAGGATAGAGTTTAGTTTGCAAAAGATTCAAGTTTATATAGAATACATGTTACACCCCAAAGTTTAAGAGTAAAAAGGGGATCGAGTATACTCACAGTGATTGCTTAACAGTCGCAACTGTTATTGGATCAAAGGGAGCTCTCTTAGAATTAGCCTGATTAGATTGCAATAGGATAAGAGTCGGGCAGAATAACCATCCGATCGGATTTCCAGTCGACCGGGTGGCTTAGCATGAAACGAATGACTGTCCGATCGGACGGCTGTCCGATCTGGTGACTTAGTGTGAGGGTGAAATGAATGGCTGTCCGATCAGAAGGCTGTCCGATTTGGTGACCATCCGATTCAAGTGGAAAGTATATAGTTCAAGGGTTCAGGTTATCTTGATCGGGTGGCTGCTCGATCGGGCGGCTGTTCGATTTGGTGACCATCCGATTCAAGTGGAAAGGATATAGTTCAAGGGTTCTGGTTATCTTGATCGGGTGGCTGCTCGATCGGGCGGCTGTCCGATCGAGTTGCCACTCGATTGAGATCTTCAAAACTCCAAGTTTCTAAAAAAGTTACTAAGTGTTGGGAAGTTTCAAGGTTCAAAGGTTATAAGGCAAGTGTAACTCAATTGGGTGGCTATCCAATCAGACGGCTGTCTGATCGGGTTGCCGCTCGATCGGGCGAACCTCATTCCCTTAACCATTCTGTAAAATTTTCTAAGTTTAACGATGACGGCATGGTATGTATTGGGACAATGGTAAACTCATCGTTGCACAGCCGTTCTAGTCGGGTGGGAACCACCCCAGTCCGATCAGTTTACTGATCGTGATAACGTTTATGTCAAACTCCGTATTCCGGTCATCATCCTTTGGTGGAATTCCATCCTTGAGCCGACTCTAGACTAATAATCAAGTCTATAGTCCGTTCAAAACCGGATCTCACCATTTAAAGTAAAAGATTGAAGAAACTTAAGTTTTATAATGAAAAATACTTAGTTTCAGCTTAGGTTTAGTGATAAATACATGGAATCCCTTAGATCTTAGCAAGATCTCACCAAGAATGACCTCATATGACAGTTTGTACAAACCACCATGATGACATCATCCTTACGATCTCAGATCTGAGAGATTTCACGGTGAAAAGTGTGATTTCAAAGGTGAATCACATAGAGGATGAAGTGTAGATCAAGAAAGTACAAAGATCTAGCTTGAAACGTACCGAAATCTCCAAGAAATGGAGAAAATGTAGTGTGCGTGCGTCTGGTCTAACAGGGCTGTCACATCAGGGAATAAAGTGATGTGACAGGCCTATTTATAGTGTGGAAGGAACTTGAGGCGGTGTGGTTTAGATAGGGTGGTGGCCCGTTCGGGTGGTCATCCGATTGGGTGGTAATCCGGTAGGGTGGCAATCCGATCGGGTGGCAATCCGATCGGATTGTCACTCTGGCCAATCCAACCTTTCCGCGTTCCTGACTTTGATTCATTTTGCGAGTTAGATTAAGCGTTGCGTATTATAGAATAACTAGATTATATCGTAAACATCAAAAGTTCCAAAGATTAATAGATTCCGCCAGTGACAAGGCCCCAGTCTCTCATTCAGCCAAGAATCAAGTTTCACGAGTCTAAGGAGTCAAGCACCAAATAGATTTAGACATTCCAAACATAGATTTAGGCATTCCAACATAGATTTAGACATTTCAAATATAGAGTTAGGCATTCCAAGCATATAGATATAGACATTCCAAGGAAAAAGACATTCCACACGTAGATTTAGGCATTTCAAGTATATATCATAGACTTCCACATAGATTAGGGTTAAAATGACAAATAGACAATCTTCAGGCACTAATCCTGACAAAATCCTAAAGTTTAAAGACGCTGGGCATTACAGTGTCCCCTCCTTTAGGAGATTTCGTCCCCAAAATCTTAGATGAAGACTCCTCGAAGAGCTGCGGATACTTGGCTTTCATATCACTTTTCAACTCCCAAGTGAATTTGGCACCACGCTTTCCTTCCCATCGAACCTTAACAATGGGAATTTTGTTGCGCCTTAGACGCTTGACAGCTTGATCCATGATTTTAACCGGTTTCTCCACAAATTGAACAGCTTCATTTATTTGCAAGTCTTTAAGGGGAACCTGCAGTTCCTCATCGGCTAGGCATTTACGTAGATTAGACACGTGGAACACTGGGTGCACATTGTTTAGTTCTTGTGGCAAGTCGAGTCTGTACGCCACTTTGCCAATCCTTTCAAGTATCACGAAAGGACCTACATAGCGAGGAGCGAGCTTTCCCTTCTTAGCAAAACGAACTACTCCCTTCCAGGGAAATACCTTGTGTACAACTCGGACACCAACATCAAATTCCAGAGGCTTATGCCTGTCATCAGCATAACTCTTTTGTCTGCTCCTAGCCTTGATCAAGTTATCACGGATCTGAAGAATCTTATCCGTTGTCTCTTGAATTATTTCAGGGCCAGTAAACTGCTTGTCACCAATCTCATGTCAGCTGAGAGGAGATCGTCACTTGCGGCCATACAAAGCTTCGAAAGGAGCCATCCGAATACTGGAATGATAGCTGTTGTTGTACGAGAACTCAATCAATGGTAAATGTACATCCCAGTTACCACCAAAGTCGATGACAAGAACGGAGCATATCCTCTAGGGTCTGAATAGTATGCTCGGTCTGTCCATCCGTTTGAGGATGAAAGGTCGTGCTAAGATTCAAATGAGTACCCATAGCGGATTGAAAGGTTTGCCAAAGACGTGAAGTAGAACGACCATCCCGGTCCGAGATTATGTCAAGAGGTATGCCATGACGGCAAATAATCTCATTAGTATAGATTCGAGCAAGCCTCTCCACTCTGTAATCTTCACGAATTGGAAGAAAGTGAGCGGATTTGGTCAAACGATCGATTATCACCCAGATACTATCGTAACCAGAAGGTGTCCGAGGTAACTTAGTAATAAAGTCCATAGCGATGCTATCCCACTTCCAAACTGGGATTTCTGGTCGCTCTAAGAGTCCTGAGGGACGTTGATGTTCAGCCTTAACTTTCGTACAAGTAAGGCATTTTGAAACATATACAGCAATGTCCCTCTTCATGCCAGGCCACCAGTAAGTTGTACGCAAATCATGGTACATCTTATTGGCGCCCGGATGAATGGAGTAATGGGATTTGTGAGTTTCTTTCATAATGAGCTCTCAGAGATTATCGCGGTCCGGAACCCAGATGCGATTGAGGTAATATTGTAATCCATTAGGTTTAGCTTCAAGCTGGTCAATTCTAGCGCCGTGGATTTCTTCTTCTAGACTTCCTTCATTAGCTGATGAATACTGGGCGTAATGAATACATGCATGGAGGTCATTAGAGATACGAATAGCATTCACATGAGTTTTACGACTAAGAGCATTGGCTACTACATTTGCCTTGCCAGGATGGTAGCGAATTTCGCAGTCGTAGTCGTTAAGCAATTCCACCCAACGTCTCTGTCGCATGTTCAGTTCCTTTTGGTCAAAGATATGTTGAAGACTCCTGTGGTCATTGAAAACCACGCACTTTGTACCATACAGGTAGTACCGCTAGATCTTTAACGCAAAAATAACCGCACCAAGCTCCAGATCGTGAGTAGTGTAGTTTTTCTCATGCACTTTGAGTTGACGAGAGGCGTATGCAATGACCTTGTCCCGCTGCATGAGCACACAGCCCAAACCTCGGTTCGAGGCATCACAATATACCACAAAGTCGTCATTCCCATCGGTTAAGGTTAAAACTGGAGCATTACACAAAAGGTTCTTAAGGAAGGATTCCTCTTGTTCGGGACCCCAAACAAAAGGTTTCTCCTTTTGGGTTAGAGTAGTAAGAGGAACAGCGATTTTTGAGAAATCTGTGATGAACCGACGGCAATAACCCGCCAATCCCAAAAAGGAACGTATTTCGGATACAGACTTAGGCGTACTCCAATTCTTCGCTGCCTCAATCTTAGAAGGGTCAACATGAATACCCTGACTACTAACAATATGACCAAGAAATTGCACTTCATCAATCCAAAACTCACACTTAGAAAATTTAGCATACAGACGTTCACCACGTAAAAGTTCGAGCATAAGACGTAGATGGCGAGCATGATCAGCTTTAGACTTAGAATAAATAAGGATATCATCAATAAAGACTATTACAAAACGATCCAAACAGGGTTTACAAACACGATTCATAAGGTCCATGAACACTGCAGGTGCGTTGGTCAAGCCAAATGGCATGACTACGAACTCGTAGTGCCCATATCGAGTACGAAACGCAGACTTAGGAATATCATCTTCGAGGACACGCAACTGATGATATCCAGATCGAAGATCGATCTTGGAGAAACAGGACGCGCCTTGTAGTTGGTCAAACAAATCATCAATGCGAGGTAGAGGGTAACGATTCTTCACGGTCAGCTTGTTAAGTTCACGGTAGTCGATGCACATACAAAAAGAACAATCTTTCTTCTTGACAAATAAAATGGGAGCACCCCATGGAGAGGTACTCGGACGAATAAAGCCCTTATCGAGTAATTCATGTAGTTGGCTAGATAACTCTTGCATCTCGGAAGGTGCAAGACGATAGGGAGCCCTGGCGTCAGGAGTCGCACCAGGTACGAGATCAATACAAAAGTCGACGAATCCAGGAGGAGGAAGACCAGGTAAATCCTCAGGAAAGACATCAGGGAAATCACACACAACCGGAACATCGTTTATGTTCTTACCCTTGCCCTTTTGTTCCACCACGTGGGCCAAGAAGGCAGGGTTTTGTTTACGTAAACGTCTGCTCGCCTGTGTGCATGACATCAGCCTCAGTCCTTTTGAAGGTCAATCTCCATAGACATTCAAAACATCACCAGACGACATAGGAAGACGAACAATGTGACAACTCGTATTTCAGAACCCATCTTTGTGTTAATGTAACGTATGTGAACACTATGTGATTATGTGAACTTGATGATTAATGAAATGTTATGTTTGTTATGTGTTATGTGTAACGAATGTGAATGTATATAAGCGAATCAATCGCACAACACAACCCGATCGCACAAGCCCATTCGGGCCACATGTTGTACTCGAACCATAAGGGCAGCCCATGAAAGGGTTCGGCCCACTCCATCAACTCGCACAACACCTAGGGTGTTAGTATAAATCCCACACTTTACCTAATCATAAAAAGTTTACAAACCCTAGCTCTCTTTCTTTCCTCTTGAAGCCGACGGCAATACCCTCTCCCCATCGAAGATTTCCTTGTTCGGATTACCTTTCATTCAACCCTCTAACTGGTTAGCATTCTTATTATTGTTGTATGTTAGATGATGTTATGATCTTTATGTATTGCATGATGATTTAGTGATATCTTGTGATTGAACATGATATAAACTGTTGAAGCTTTGTGTTCATGTAATCGGCTCACATATGTAGCATGATTTAATTAATAATGTTGATCTAGATAATTGAGAACCGAATGAATGTAATCGGCTGCATGTATGTGTAATCGGACCCATTATATGATCGAACTTGAGGTGTTGTATGATGATTTGAAACCAATGATTTGATAAGTTATTGTTCATACTTTGAATAAATGATTTTTAGGGTTTATATGAATTAGATGATAATTGCTTGGTTTGATCGAGATTATGCATGATTGAAACTGTTAGTATTGTTAATTGATAAAGTTCATAAATGGAAACCCTATAACTGATTGCCATGATTTCGGATCTTAAATAACTAATCGCACAAGGCAGTCGCACAAGATAGACTGATGTACAATTGGTTAGAACACAGTGTACAACACCATATTGCATGATCGCACAAGACCTTGTGGATCGCACAAGATAATGCCGATCGCACAAGGCTTGGGCCTCACACGAATTGTATTACTGTTGGGCCTCAAAGCCCAAGTCCGGTCGCACAAGTCTTGTTCAGTCGCACAAGTTGAACTGGACCGCACAAGGTTGTTAAACTATTTAATTTGTTGGGTTGTGTACATGTTGGACTACTTCTGTTAACTGGGCCGGGTGAGAAATGGATCGCACAACATGATGTGGGTCGCACAAGACTGTGCTGAACGCACAACATGTTGGGCCGGGGTATTCTATTGGGCTTCCAATTGAGTCGCACAAGTTGGGCATTGTGTGGACTTGACTGTTAAGTGATTTACGTGTTTTGCCAGGATCAATACGTGTTCGTAACCTGTTAGCTTATGTGAGACTTATGTGCACTAATTGAAACCAAAACCTGACTTGTATGGTAACCATGTTAGGACGTGGTTGACCCTAGCAGCTCGATTGACCTTTCGTTTATCTGCCGAGCTAACCTAAGATGAGTTCACACTTTCTACAAAGCATGGGATTCCCAGGGGTTGGGAATGGGTTAAGGAATATGGATTCCTCGTCCTTCTTGGGTAGGACAGTATGGGTTAAGGAATGTAATTCCACGTCCTTCATGGACAGTTTAAACTTCACTAGACCAAAACTCTATCACGAAGTCCCTCCTTTTTATATCGACTTAATCGCCGGGCCAATGGCGAGCGGGTCATTAGTTAGATAGTGCTATTTAGGTCTGACAAGCCTCACACCATGCCGCAGAGGATGGGCGTGAACTAATGGATCTTGGCACGTCAATGATGATAGACATTGACGCTAAGGGCACATAAACATGACGAAAGTCAGTGGTCGATATGGTAACGAGTCTAGTAGTATATACATGGGGTAGCCCCCACGGCCAGAGAGCCAGATAACTAAACAAGGGGTAGCCCCCATGGCTGGATTGCCAGAGTAAATGGGATAAACAAATCACGTTTTCAACTATGGAGTAACCCCCACGGCAGGGATGCCAGTTAAAGGAAACTGTTTTTGGAACAACTTAAAACAAACACCCAACTGTGAACTCGCTCAACTTAGTTGTTGACTCGTTACTACATGCTTTGCAGGTCAATAGGTACTTAGCTGGAGCTTGCATGGGGAAGAGTCGTTGTGGGACATGGACAATTGTGTGCCATGTTAAACATTGAAACGTTTAAACTTATGTTTTGGTTTTAAACATTATGCTTCCGCTTGCAACTTAAATTATGTTTTGTTTGGACACCAATTGTATTGGTTGGACTTTTATTATTACTTACATGCTTGTTCAATATGATTGGTGGCTTGATCCTGGTCAGTCACGCTTCCAAGTCCGCAGGTGGATTTGGGGGTGTGACAAACAAGCTTATCATGACAAACAATCTCGACATGGTTCTTACGTAACCAATCCATACCGATAATGACATCAAAACTACCCAAACGCATGGGTATGAGATCAATAGAGAATACGTGATCGTTAAGAGTCAGGGAACAATCACGGACAATAGAGTTAACAAGAATCGACTTACCATTGGCGACCTCAACAGAGAACGACTCTGGTAACTTAGAGCGTGTACAATTTATCAAAGACTCAAATTCCACAGACACAAAGCTTCTATCGGCACCAGTATCAAATAGGATCGAAGCATAAAGATTATTAACGAGAAACATACCATTCACCACGTCATTGTTGTTGCTAGCCTGATTAGCATTGAGATTGAATGCTCATCCACGACCGGCTGCTTGTTGGTCTTGGTTCAGCTAAGGGCAACGATTATGAAGATGCGTAGTATCTCCACACTGGAAAGATGCACGAACAGCATTGACCGGCTTAGGGTTCTGTAGAGGAGCTAGAGGTGCTGGTAAAGCTTCCTGGGCTGGGGCTTACTGAGCTTACTGAGCTGGATTACCTTGGCGCCAGTAGGGAGTCGTGTGACCATAGCGGTTGCAGTTGGTGCACAGACGACATGCAGAAGAAGTAGGGTGATGAAAGTTGCAAGTTGCACACTTGGGATAAGACCCAGTGTATTGCTTCTTCGCTTCGGGAGCAGCAGGGTTAGCAGCAGCAGGAGTAGGAGCAAGTTTTGCAGCAGGGTTAGCAGCAGGGATAATAGCATTACATCCCGAACCCTGAGATTTCCTCTTCTTGTTCTTGCTGCCACTTGGCTGTTGGGTAACTTGGTTAGCAGACTTTGAAAGTGCAGGGGTAGCAAAATGCTTATCGCGCACACGATTGTTGTTCAAACTTGCGGCTAGACGGTAGACTTCCTCAATAGTATCAAGCTGAGCTGCTTCAATGGAATCACGCATAGCGGGAGGTAGGCCGTTGAAGTACTGGTTATCATCCGCTTAGGAGTCAAAACCAAGTGAGGGACGATAAGACTTAGCTGCTTAAACCGGGTAGTATAAGCCAAGTTGTCATCACCAACTTGCTTCAAATGCCAAAACTCTTCTTCAAGCTTGAGTTGTTCATGAGGAGGGCAAAACTCGAGCATCATGAGTTCTCGCACCTCGGCCCATGGAAGAGCATAGGCTTCTTCATTAGAACGGATATTCCTCTCATTCGACCACCACTCCAACGCTCTGCCTTGAAACATTCCAGTTGCACTCCTAGTCTTTAGATGATCTGGGCACTCGCTGTTAGTGAAGGTAACTTCGATGCTGTCGAACCACTCGAGCATAGCAGTCACCCCATCACTGCCCGTGAAGGGCTTAGGATTGCAAGAGATGACATGTTTGTATTTGAACTTAGTAGACCCTTGCTTTTCGGCCTTTGAGTCCACAGAGGATGGAGGAGTGTTTGATCCTTGAAGCTCAGAGACAATCTTTGGCACGACTCGAGCAATCTGGTCGGCCATGAAGGACATCATCTTTTTCTGAGACTTCTCCCTAGATCTCTTGAGGGTGTCGGATAACTTTCGAGAAGACATCTAAAAGATCCAACAAAAGGATCGTATAAGTCTAGATTAACATAGACTAACATAGATTCACGCGTGGTAGACTAAGACTCAAGACTTCACAAGGTTCTTATAGATACCGCAAACCCACGACCTTCACATGGCGCGTTTTACGGAGCTTGACAACTGTGTCAGAAACGCTTATATATAGGAAGTACCAGCGGCGTATCCACCATGTTTCGGGCACATCGCTGCTACCCCGTACTCGGCGTCATGTTACGTGCCTCAATTACCAAACAGAACACTCAAAATTATCACAATACGTACGTAGACTAATCCGATGGATTTCAATAGATTTATCCCCATAACTTACGACCTTCGCATGGCATGTTGTACGAAGCTTGGCAGCATGTCAGAAGCGCTTATATATAGGAAGTACCAGCGGCGTATCCACCACGCTTCGGACACAGTACTTCCACCTCGTACTCGATGTCATGTTACATGTCGTAATCCACACTCATCATAGACTAGCATAGACTTTCATAGATATCAATAGATTACGATAGGCTTCAAATAGTTTATAATAAACTCAATAGACTTCAATAGATTCGATAGACATTCAATAGATTGCCATAGATTACAATAGACTTTAATAGATCCAATAGATTAGTGTTAACAACTCATAACCAACGAATCCCGCATGGCACGTATTACGAAGGTTCGACGACATGACAGAAGCACTTATATATAGGAAGTACCAGCGGCGTATCCACCATGCTTCGATTATGCCACTTCCCCCTCGTCATCGGTGTCATACTTCGCCAACCACAACATTAGGCTAATCATAATAAATTAAATAACATAGATTGACACAACTAATCCACATAGATTAACCATTAGTTTACCTTAGATTAGAGTTGACAATCTCATCACAGTCCACAACGACAAATTCCCACATGGCACGTTCTACGAAAGTTTGGCAACATGACAGAAGCACTTATATATAGGAAGTACCAGCGGTGTATCCACCATGCTTCGATCATGCCACCTCCGTCTCGTCATCGGTGTCATGCTTCATAAAACAAATTCCCCCCATAGATTGACTGAATAGATTTACGTCATAGATTAACCCGAATAAATTTCACAACTTCAAACCGAGCCTACAAAACTACGAACTTCACTTAGCGCGTGGTACGAAGGTTCGGTAGTATGCCAGAAACACTTATATATAGGAAGTACCAGCGGCGTATCCACCATGTTTCGGACATGCCACTTTCTCCCTCGTATTCGGCGCTAGGCTAGGCTACGTTTCATATTTTGTTTCTCATTCCACAATACGTAGCTTACACATAGATTTCGCTAGAATGCACGATAAACTTCACTTAGATTTCACATAGAGTACATAGATAGGCCTTTCATAGTTTTAGAATTCAACAACAGACACTAAGTTTCACATGGCACTTGGTACGAAAGTTGGTAACATGCCAAAAACACTTATATATAGGAAGTACCAGCGGCGTATCCACCATGTTTTGGACAGGTCACTTTACCCTCGTATTCCATGCCAAGTTACGTCTAGTGCCTTACAAACACATTATCACATTGATTGATCAAATAGGGTAAAGCTTCGTAAATTTAGTTCGATCTGAGATTAGAATTGACGTATTAGGTTGCGGACACATGTGTGAGTAGTGTAAAAGCATGCCAAAATGAACGAAGATTCGAGCTTAAAACCACATACATAAAAATCAAAATAGCATAAAAGATAGGCTCATAAAACATTGGATTGTTCCAGGTAGAGGAACGGCGACTAACCAAAGTGATTCGAACCCCTTTCGAATTGAGGTAACGTATCTTGACTTACTTGGACAAATACATCATCGATGTTAGGCCTACGATATTCGTCCTTTTAGCCATTCCACGTTCCTAATTGATTGGAAGTCACGAGACTTTGGTGAGACATAAAATCAAGGAGTGGGACTAGTTATCAAGATCTGAGTTTCACCTCTAACTTGACAACATCGTTCCCTAAATAGCGTTGGTACTTATCCGCAGACAAGACCTACTAGAATTATATGGAGATTTTACCATCAAGGTTCGGATGTCACTCCTGACTTGAGAATAAATCTCATGCAAAATATAAACACTGAGTAACAGTGTTTTCAAAATATAAAGTGTACATTATGTTAGCCTTAGGAAAGGCATGTAAGTTTAACAGGAATATATGCTGCTAGGAAGCAGATACGGTAGAATGCATAAGTCTTAAACAACAAATAAGAGTCAAACTTCCTAGAACTATAGCCTAGGGCAAGTATTCCTACTTATCCTAATTCCCTATAGTTATGGCTCTGATACCAATCTGTCACACCCCAACCGATGGCGAAAACATCGGGGTGCGAGCACTAAGCGTTCAGATTGCTCACGAAGTTCCATAACACTAGATATTTCGATAGGATTAAATAGATTTCATGATATAAATTGTCTAACAACCAAAATCAAATATCATCAAGTTTACATCACCAAATAGAATTGCTCAGATTGTTCAAAAACTAGATTAACTAGGCGACGTTTCTAAGCATCTCCTAGCTTGATTTCCATGTTCCATCGCAACCTATCAGCCTGCAACATGTATTAAAATATCAATACAAAATTATTGGCGAGTATACAAGTTTGGTAATAGAATAATATATTAAAACAACTCATATCCATAATGTAAGCAATAAAAATAGTTTCAGTCGTGCTAGTGTCGTAGTCCACGCACTGATAGCCCAAGTATCCCGATGCTTTAGTGTTTACCCAAGACTCAAGGTAAACTCGAATCCTCCTAACAATACCCCCTGAGAATAATGGGAGAGGTGCACCCCTATAGCGCTACTATTGTTAAGGCGAACTACACACCCTGGATTAAACGTCACATAGCACAAAATAGAATACTAGAATACACAAGTTTTCACATACACATAGGATAGAGTTTAGTTTGCAAAAGATTCAAGTTTATATAGAATACATGTTACACCCCAAAGTTTAAGAGTAAAAAGGGGATCGAGTATACTCATAGTGATTGCTTAATAGTCGCAACTGTTATTGGATCAAATGGAGCTCTCTTAGAATTAGCCTGATTAGATTGCAATAGGATAAGAGTCAGGCAGAATAACGAGATTGAATAAAGTGTTGGAAACTGTCACTGGATCGGATGGTTGTCCGATCGGATGGCTATCCGATCGGATTGCCAGTAGACCGGGTGGCTTAGCAAGAAACAAATGACTGTCCGATCGGACGGCTGTCCGATCAGGTGACTTAATGTGAGGGTGAAACGAATGGCTGTCCGATCGGATGGCTGTCCGATCGGGTGACCATCTGATTCAAGTGGAAAGTATATAGTTCAAGGGTTCTGGTTATCTTGATCGGGTGGCTACTCGATCGGGCGGCTGTCCGATTGAGTTGCCACTCGATTGAGATCTTCAAAACTCCAAGTTTCTGAAAAAGTTACCTAAGTGTTGGGAGGTTTCAAGGTTCAAAGGTTATAAGGCAAGTGTCACTCAATCGGGTGGCTGTCCGATCAGACGGCTGTCCGATCGGACGGCTGTCCGATCGGGTTGCCACTCGATCGGGCGAACCTCGTTCCCTTAACCATTCTGTAAAATTTTCTAAGTTTAACGATGAAGGCATGGTACGTATTGGGACAATGGTAAACTCATCGTTGCACAGCCGTTCTGGTCGGGTGGGAACCACCCCAGTCCGATCAGTTTACTGATCGTGATAATGTTTATGTCAAACTCCATATTCCGGCCATCATCCTCCGGTGGAATTCCATCCTTGAGCCGACTCTAGACTAATAATCAAGTCTATAGTCCGTTCAGAACCGGATCTCACCATTTAAAGTAAAATATTGAAGAAAATATGAAGAAACTTAAGTTTTATCATGAAAAATACTTAGTTTCACCTTAGATTTAGTGATAAATACATGGAATCCCTTAGATCTTAGCTAGATCTCACCAAGAATGACCTCATATGACAGTTTGTACAAACCACCATGATGACATCATCCTTAAGATCTCAGATCTGAGAGATTTCACGGTGAAAAGTGTGATTTCAAAGGTAAATCACGTAGAGGATGAAGTGTAGATCAAGAAAGTACAAGGATCTAGCTTGAAACGTACCGAAATCGTCAAGAAATGGAGAAAATGTAGTGTGCGTGCGTCTGGTTCAACAGGGCTGCCACATCAGGGAATAAAGTGAGGTGACAGGCCTATTTATAGTGTGGAAGGAACTTGAGGCGGTGTGGTTTGGATAGGGTGGTGGCCCGTTCGGGTGGTCATCTGATCGGGTGGTCATCCGATCGGGTGGTCATCCGGTAGGGTGGCAATCCGATCGGATTGTCACTCTGGCCAATCCAACCTTGCCGCGTTCCTGACTTTGATTCGTTTTGCGAGTTAGATTAAGCTTTGCGTATTATAGAATAACTAGATTATATCGTAAACATCAAAAGTTCCAAAGATTAATAGATTCCGCCAGTGACAAGGCCCCAGTCTCTCGTTCAACCAAGAATCAAGTTTCACGAGTCTAAGGAGTCAAGCACCAAATAGATTTAGACATTCCAAACATAGATTTAGGCATTCCAACATAGATTTAGACATTTCAAATATAGATTTAGGCATTCCAAGCATATAGATATAGACATTCCAAGGAAATAGACATTCCACACGTAGATTTAGGCATTTCAAGTATATATCATAGACTTCCACATAGATTAGGGTTAAAATGACAAATAGACAATCTTCAGGGACTAATCCTGACAAAATCCTAAAGTTTAGGGACGCTGGGCGTTACACAAATCGTTACTGTCCGTGGAAGATCGCATGCTATGATACTTGCTTATGCTATGCTACTCGCTGTGTACTCGCTAATCGCGTATCGCTACTCTCGAACGCGCGAACTTTGAATGATAGGTGAATACGTGCAAAATATGATATGGTTTCTGTGTTCTGACTGCCTTATATGTCTATGTGATTACGTGCTTCTGTGCCTTATGTGCTTATGTGAATCTGTGATTTATGTGCCTACGTGCCTATGTGTTTGTATGGTTGATGTGTTCCTGCGCTTTAGTTGTACTAGGAGTGAGTGTGGTGAGATTCGATTAAATAGCGTTTTGAATCCTATGGCGCTGCCAATCGGATCGCTATCCTATCGAACGACCATTCGATCGATCGACCTGAAGGGTAGAGATACTTCCCTGTTTTCGAAATGCTACAACGAAAACTTCAAAGCCATCATACACAAACACATCCTTACCAAACGAAAGTCAATCCAATCGAATGGCCATCCGATCGGATGACCATCTGAACGGATTGACATCCGGTCGACTGGTCATCCGATCGGATTGCCATCCGATCGGATTACCAATCGACACTTGGTACTTTTCACCGTTTTACGCGCCGCTCATCGTTATGCTATCGTTAACTATTCAGGCTAGTCTCTCAGTGCTCCCTTCAATCCAAGGCAGTGTTTATTAAGTTAAACGCTATCTGTGAGTATACTCGATCCCTTTTTGCTTTACGCACTTTTGGGTGTTACATACGTTACTTATTCAAATCACAATCGAGACACAACGCAAACACTATTTATACGCTGACCGTTATTGCATGTTACATGTTATTCGATGAATGCTTGTATGTTATGTTAACACAGTGATTGTTGCCTGACACCTTAGCAACGATAGTACTATAGTTTGGACTCAGCACCTGTCGTGGACAGGGGTTGTTAAGGGCTTTACTTCACGTGTCCCAGTGGGGATATGTGTTGCGCTTTCTACAACTCGCAGTCACGTCTGTGCATATTTCTCTGTCGATAACCTACTTGCCTTCACTTTGTACATGTTTCATGCTGGTTATGCGTAAACTATTTCGAACTCTATAATGCTATATTAAACTTGTATACTCACCTTTACACTATGTGTATTGACTTTATTTTAACGTATGTGACAGGTGCTTAAGATGCTAGGAATTCCTATGCTTTGGTGAATCAAGCTAGGGGTCTAGTTATGTCACGCTTAAATCTGAGTCATCGGAACAGTATTTGTTTTTGAGATAATTATTTGTAATAACTGTTTTTATTTGGATATGTTGTGGTATGGGACATGACGTTTAATTATCTGGTAATGAATAGTTGTTATGGATACTCATGGACAATCTGTTTCGCTTAGTGCCATGCCCCGATGTTTCTGCCATCGGTTGGGGTGTGACAAAGGTGCTCCACCCTAAGCAACCAACTTACTCTCGGATTCAAGTAGGAACAACTTGCAAAACCGTGAGTATACTCGAATTCCTCTCTTTACGTTTACCACTTTTTGGGGTGTAACATGTTTACTTACCAAAACTTACACATGAACATTTTACTTAAATGCACAAACATTCCTATAACATGCTTGTATACGTGATTGCTTGATACTTTAAACTTGGTTTAATTACATCTTGTGTTAGACTTATCATTAACTTCGTACGAGCCTATCCGTGACATATATAGCGCTATAGGATTAACGCACCACCCGTAGACTTGTGGTTATGTCATGAGCATATTGCGTTTCATCATTGGTTTGATATGTTAGACACATGCCGAATTTAAGGTTTATATTGTATCACATGCTTGCTATGAGAAATTGTTTAATAATCTTTTTTATGCTATGTACGTATCAAACTTGTATACTCGCCTTTGCTTTTGCATTGAACTTTATTTTAAACATGTTACAGGTTGAGGATGACGATGCTATGAAATGAAGTAGCGTTGATGCCTGGATACACATATAGACGTTTAGGTTTAATGTGTTGTATCAATTTTGTTTATGTTGTTATGTATTTCATTTGAACTTGTTGTTATTTGAACTCCTTGTAACGTTTGAAAATTTACTTTATGAAATGAAATCGGTTTATTTAAATGTTGTCACAAAATAGTGTTATGAAGTCTCTTACAATCTCGAACATGTCCCGCTCCAATGATTCTGCCATTGGTTGGGGTGTGACATGGAGGGTGGTGGTCGGAGAGTATCTCCGGTGATGGCGGTGAACACTTTGAAGAGAGGAGATGAGAAATTACTGGTTTCAATTTTGAGATAGAAAAAGGAGAAATGGTGAAGATCAGAGGAGAGAGGCAAATGAAAGTCTGAGACTTTAAATGATCTGACAAGAGGATTAGACATTTTAGTCAAATGACTAAAATGCCTTTTAATGTGATTGGTGGAGAGTGGTTCTCATGGTTCTCGTAACTGGGGATGGTTTTCATTTTAGCGGCTCCCTATATATATACCATTCAAAAAACAAAAGTCCAAAGATCTGACATTAATTAACAGAAATCGCCATTATAATTGGAAAGGTTGCCAGAAATCGCCATTGTGAGTGGAGGTATGCTGAAATCGCCATTTATAATGGAAAAGTATGCAAAAATCGCCATTCTCAATGGAAAACCAACAAGAAATCGCCATTATCAATGGAAATCGTCATTCTCAATGAAAATTTTTGCAAAACCAATGTTTAAAAAGCTTACTGATAGGGTTAAAACCTTAGGGAAGAAGAAAGCTAAGAGATAGAAGGAAATTTGACTCAAATTCTGGTTGATTTCCATTCCATACGTAAACCAATTAAATAAACAAGACACTTACACAAGACACCCCCAAACTAAACCAAAATAACATACTAATCCCTTGACTTAACAATAGTAATAAAACTAAAATATAAAATAAATAAGATACGTAACAATACTCCCCCCTTAACCTACTTTTTGCCCTCAAAAAGTAAGCTCTTCAATTCAATCCTTAACCATTGTTGTCTTGTTCAGTTTCCTCATCGCCTTCCACATTAATCACAAAAAGTTGTTTCTTTTTGCACTTGTGTCCTAGAACGAACTTTTCAGTGCACCAAAAGCATTCTCCTTTTGACCTTTTTAACTCGAGTTCCTTACCTGACAAGCGCTTCGTGTTAATAGTTGCTGGTTTATAAGCTGGTGGCCCAGGGACTCCTATTGGATCCGGAAGCAACGGAAGTTTTGCAGCATTCACCGGAGGTGTAATCTTCTCAGATTCATTCCCATTCTTGACAATTCGTGACCCATCCTCCAAACCAGTGAGTTGATTCATCAAGTTCTTATTGTTAATATCTTGGATTCTTGCTAAGCCATACGCCTTATGCAAAGTTTGTGGCTTGAACATCTTTACGGGTCCTTTGATTTCAGGTTTCAGCCCTTTTAGATACAAGCTAACAGCATAAGCTTCGCAAATACTCACCTTATTCAGTAAACTATCGAAGGAACTATTATACTCTTTCAACGAACCAATCTGGGTAAGCGATGCGATTTCTTCCATTGCGTCTTCAAACATGGCATTGGAAAAACAGGAAGTAATGGCCTGAACATAATCTTCCCATGGAAATTCAGCCACAGTAACACCCCTTGTTTTCATAAACGATTGATGCCACTCGATCGCATCTCCTTCGAGATGTATGGTCGCGTGCCTGAGTTTCAGATTGTCGGGGGTCTCATCGATGTTGAAGAAGTGCTCACAACGGTAGATCCACCCTTCAACATTCTCTCCATTGAACCGAGGGAACTCGACTTTCCCGATCCGCATCGGTCGGTTGCCGAAACGTTCATCCCCTTCAATCTTCTTTCCGGAACCAGAAGTGTCGATTGTTATGGTCTTGTTCTCGTTTAGCGCCTTTAGAATCTGTTCTTGCTGGCTCATCATAGTCGCTAATGTTGTTTGAAGTTCGGATATGGCCTTGTCATGATCCTTGATTGCTTTGTCGACCTCTTGGTTCCTGGTGTTCGTCATGGTGATTGAAATTTTTCCGATAAGGATCGACTGGAATGCTCTGATACCCTTGATAGGGTTAAAACCTTAGGGAAGAAGAAAGCTAAGAGATAGAAGGAAATTTGACTCAAATTCTGGTTGATTTCCATTCCATACGTAAACCAATTAAATAAACAAGACACTTACACAAGACACCTCCAAACTAAACCAAAATAACATATTAATCCCTTGACTTAACAATAGTAATAAAACTAAAATATAAAATAAATAAGATACGTAACACTTACATTCTCTGCCAAGACCTAGCATTTGTGAGAAATCGCCATTTGTAATGGCTATAGCATTATATGTGAAAATTTTTGAAGGAAGACATTGGTTGTGAAATCATTTTGGAATAAAAAAATGAAGCCCTAGTGAAATTTTTTTGAAAGGGACATTATTTCAGCAAAAAAACTCCTGTTTTTTAACTTTTTCAGTTGATAATAATAATAATATATCTCTAGTTCGATCATTGACATAACCCGAACACATCAATCGACTGAACTACACGTATTCCTGTGTTCTTTAAATCGTTCCAGCAGCACTTTGAGTTTGTCACACAGTTGTTCTTGTGTGGTTGCTTGGGAGACACGTTTCCCCAACAAAAATATATATCATTATAAGCACCAAGTACATACTTTAAAAGACACCCTATATCTCTTCTATTATGTTGTAGAGACTGAGCAATAAGATTAGCTAAGATAAATAAGAAATCACTAAAGAGAAGATTCTATCTAGTTGTACAATCCTCTTGTGATTCTTAACATGATTAGGGACTCAGGATCAAGCAAGCAAGCAAGAGTGAGAGGAACTTGGGACCTACCTAAAAACAGCACATAATAATCTTGCTTTTATCCTAAACCCGACAAAAATCGATTTTTTCGAGGTTAATTAACCCTTAATGGAGATAATATTATATATAATGTGTTGATTAAAGTGACCTATTCATAATCATTATGCACCCATAATTCAGTAGGTGAGAATAACAAAAGTAAAGAACCCTGCAAAGTTGTATATAAACTTTTTTTAAGGAGTGATGCTGCTGCTGCCATTTAAACAGTTCACCAAACATGTTGGCAATTCTCAAAATACTAAAATGTAATTAAAAATTGATCAAAAGTGGTGGTTTGGCAGAGTTGAGATGGATAATAAGTTGGTAGTGTTATGTTTTGAAGTGAAAAAGGACTCTTCTCAATGATGAAGCCATGTGGTGTGTGTTAACTTAGGCTTTGTCTAATGACAGGCAATAGTCATGTGCCATATGTACCTAGTTATAATATAGGTATAACGTGAAATTCATAGATGAGAGTTTAGTTTTAACGATTCGGGTCAGTTTCTGGTTAACCTATGAACACTTAGTTAAATGGGTCAACCTTGTGGGTTCGCGGGTTGACCCAACCTATTTGTTTTTATAATTATATATATATATATATATATATATAGGGAGCCGCTAGAATGAGAACCACTCCCAGTTATGAGAACCATGAGAACCACTTTCAGCCAATAAGATTATGACAACTCAAAGGATAGTTTAGTCATTTCCTTTTTATGTCTAATCTCTCCTCTCTCTCTCCTCTCTCCTCTCTCCTCTCTCCTCTTTAAAGTTGCAGACATCTCTCTCTCATTTAAGTTGCACATCTTCTCTCATCTCTCCTCATTTTCCCTTCTCTCTCCATTTCCTACTTTCATCTATCCTCCATTTTTCAAGTTCTGTGTGAATGGAATTCCCAAATTCCATTGAAATACAAGCTGATCTAGTTCCACTTCCTCCTCCACAACAACCATCGAACCTCCGCCTTTACCACTGCTGCATCCCCGATAAAACGAAGATGATGACGACGCCTGAAACCCACCTTTACCACCGCCTTTACCACCATCCGACAGCAAGCTTTTACCACCGCCTTTACCACCATCCGACAACAAGCCGACACCCACACCATCCTCCGACAACAAGCCGACACCCATCTCTCATTCATCTCTTTGTGGGGAGACCGGTGGGGGTTTTGTGGGGAGACCGGTGGTGTTTGGAGGCGGTGGCTGTGTGAGCTGCGGTGGATGAACCATTGGGCGACGGTGTTGGTGGTGCTGGTGTTTGGTAAGGTTTTTGATGGTGCTTTTTGAAATTTTTGAATCTGGAAACAAATTTTTTTAGTTTCTTGGGGGTTTCTTGATTTTTGTGGGTTTGATCTATTTGATTATGTTGATAGGTGTGGAATCAACTGTTGATAGATTGATTCTATTTTTTTGGTGCTTTTGATTCTCTGGTGGGTGTTTGATCTGTGTTCTTGATGTTGGGCGGTGATGACGCAAAAAGAAAAAAAAAAGAAAAAAAACCAATTTTTTTGTAAGTGTTTTTGCTGGGTTTGATTCAGTTGAGTCTGGTGCTTTTTGAATTTGTTGAATCTGTTTGAATGATGTTCATGGTGCTTTTGAATGTTTGAATCTGTTGAATTGGGTCCCTTTTAAATGTTTTGAATCTGGTGCTTTTTGGTAGATTTCGATCAGTGAATTTGGGTGGCGATGATGCAAAAAAAAAAACCCGTAGATTTTGATGACGATGGCGCGGCAACGATGGTGGATGGTAGGTTTTTGAACCCGCAACCCCACATTTGCAGCCTTTTAATTATCGGAAAAAATCTGAGCCCAACCCCGTTTTTTTTTCGAGATACTCTTTTGTTTTGTTGTTGTTGGTTTTTTATATTCTTTTCCCCAGTCGATGACGATAAAAATCTATCCGAGACACCTACCGACTTTGCGATTTATGGGTGCGTTCGTCTTGCGTAAACAAGTTTTTGTGTAAAAAAATCTTTGTGAAAAAAAAGTTCAACCGTAAACTTTTACGTCAAACGTAAAAAGTTTAACGTAAAAAGTTTAAAACGTAAAACGTAAAAAAGTTTAACGTAAAACGTAAAAATTTTAACGTTAAACTTAAAAATTTTAGCGTAAAACGTAAAAAGATTAAAAAAATTAACGTAAAACGTAAAAAAGTTTTAAAGTAAAAACGTAAAACGTAAAACGTAAAAAGTTTTACGTAAAAAGTTTAAAACGTAATAAAGTTTAATGTAAAACGTAAAAAGATTAAAAAAATTAACGTAATACGTAAAACATACATTTTTTAACGTCAAACGTAAACTTTTAACATAAAACGTAAACTTTTTAATGTAAAAATGTAAAGTTTTTAAAGTAAAACGTAAATATTTTAACGTAAAACGTAAAAACATAAAACGTAAACTTTTTAACGTAAAACGTAAACTTTTTAACGTAAAACGTAAATTTTTTAACGTAAAACGTAAACCTTTTTAACGTAAAACATAATTTTTTTAACAAAAAATGTAAACTTTTTAACGTAAAACGTCGGCCGTAAAAGCGACGCGTTAAAAAACGACGCGTTAAAAAGCGACGCGTAAAAACGTAAAAGGTAAAAGGTTTTTCGTAAAACGTAAAACGTAAAAAGTTTTACGTAAAACATAAAACGTAAAAAGTTTTTCGTAAAACGTAAAATGTAAAAAGTTTTTCGTAAAACGTAAAACGTAAATAAAACGGGACTTAAAAAACGCCGCGATAAAACGGGACGTAAAAAACGCCGCGTTAAAACGTAAAATAAAACGGGACGTAAAAATTAAATCGTAAACTTTTTAACGTAACTCGTAAACATTTTAACGTAAAAACGTGAAACGTAAAAAGTTTTACGTAAAACGTAAAAAGTTTTAACGTAAAAAGTAAAAAGTTTTAACGTAAAACGTAAAACGTAAAAAGTAAAAAGTTTTACGTAAAAAATTTTTTGTTAAAAAAAAATTAAACCGTAAACTTTTTAACGTAAAACGTAAAAACGTGAAGCGAAAAAACGGGATATAAAAACGCGACGCGGCGCGTTAAAACGCGCCGTATAAAACGTAAAAAACCGACACGTAAAACGTAAAAAAACGACGTGTAAAACGTAAAATAACGTTAACGTAAAAAACCGGGGGCGTAAAACGTAAAAAACCGACGCGTAAAACGTAAAAAACCGACGCGTAAAACGTAAAAAAACGGGGCGTAAAACGGGTCGGCTTGTAAAAAAACGGGACGGCTAAAACGGGACGGCAGAAAACGGGATGGCTAAAACGGGACGGCAAAAAACGGGACGGCTAAAACGGGACGGCAAAAAACGTAAAACGGGCCGTATAAACGGCGCGTAAAACAGGCCGTATAATCGGCGCGTAAAAACGGGACTTAAAAACGGGACGCGGCGCGTTATAACGGGACGTAAAAACTGGGGCGCAAAAACGGGACGTAAAAAATGGGACGCGGCGCGTAAAAAAGGGCCGAATAAACGGCGCGTAAAACGGGCCGTATAAACGGCGCGTAAAAAAGGGCCGCATAAACGGCGCGTAAAACGGGCCGTATAAACGGCTCGTAAAAACGGGACGTAAAAAATGGGCCGCGACGCGTAAAAACGGGCCGTATAAACGGCGCGTAAAACAGGCCGTATAATCGGCGCGTAAAAACGGGACTTAAAAACGGGACGCGGCGCGTTAAAACGGGACGTAAAAACTGGGGCGCAAAAACGGGACGTAAAAAATGGGACGCGGCGCGTTAAAACGGGTCGTATAAACGGCGCGTAAAAACGGGCCGCATAAACGGCGCGTAAAACGGGCCGTATAAACGGCTCGTAAAAACGGGACGTAAAAAATGGGCCGCGACGCGTAAAAACGGGCCGTATAAACGGCGTGAAAAAACGGGCCCCGCGGGTTATGAGAACCACGAGAACCGCGCCCCGCGGGTGGCCGTCGGCGACGAAATTTTTTTTACACCTAGATCCGTATATTTTAGGACCGGGTGTAAATTTTCGGTTCAAACGGCGCGCCCGAGGGGGTAGTTTTTTACGCCCAAAGTTTGGGTTTTTTTAATTTTTTTAATTTTTCTTTTTTTTTTTTACCAAACTTTGGACGTAAAAAACTACCCCCTCGGGCGCGCCGTTTGAACCAAAAATTTACACCCGGTCTTAAAATATACGGATCTAGGTGTAAAAAAAATTTCGTGGTCAACGGCCACCCGCGGGTCGCGGTTCTCGTGGTTCTCATAACTCGTGGTGGTTCTCATTCTAGCGGCTCCCTATATATATATATATATATATATATATATATATGGTAGGGATCCTAAGAGAAGTCCACCCTATTTGAGAAACTTGAGAAGCAATCTGGACCACACATTTTCCTTAAGCAAAAAATGCAAAAAAAATGTGAAAAAAACGCAAAAATTTTTTTTTTTTTTTTTTTTTTTTTTTGAAAAATCGCAGCTTTTTCTTTAAGGATTAAAAAAAAAAAAAATTTTAAAAAAAATTTTTGTTTTGGATGTATACACATGTGTATATTGTTAATATTTTAACTATGCATATATGTATATTGTCAATTATACATCTATGTATATACATGTTTAAAATTGAAAAAAATGTGTATATTGTTAATCTTAAACCATAAACACTAAAGCTAAACCCTAAAGCTAAACCCTAATTCTAAACCCTAAAGCTAAACCCTAATGCTAAACCCAAAAGCTAAAACTAAACACTAAAGCTAAACCCTTAATGCTAAACCCTAATACAAACCCTAAAGATAAAGCTAAACCCAAAAGTTAAAGCTAAACCCAAAAGCTAAACCTTAATGCTAAACCCAAAAGCTAAACCCTAATGCTAAACCCTAAATACTATTGCTAAACCCTAATGTTAAACCCTAATGTTAAACCCTAAAGCTAAACCCTAAACCATAAAGCTATGTTTAAAATTGAAAAAAATGTGTATATTGTTAATCTTAAACCATAAACACTAAAGCTAAACCTTAATGCTAAACCCTAAAGCTAAACCCTAAAGCTAAACCCTAAAGCTAAAACTAAACACTAAAGTTAAACCCTTAATGCTAAACCCTAATACAAACCCTAAAGATAAAGCTAAACCCAAAAGTTAAAGCTAAACCCAAAAGCTAAACCTTAATGCTAAACCCAAAAGCTAAACCCTAATGCTAAACCCTAAATACTATTGCTAAACCCTAATGTTAAACCCTAATGTTAAACCCTAAAGCTAAACCCTAAACCATAAAGCTAAACCCTAATGCTAAACCCTAAATACTAATGCTAAACCTTAAATAACACTTATTTTTCAATTTTAAACATGTATATACATATATGTATAATGGACAATATACATATATGTATAGTTAAAAGATTAACAATATACACATGTGTATAAATCCAAAAAAAAAATTTTTAAAAAAATTAATTCTTAAAGAAAAAGCTACGATTTTTCCAAAAAAAAAAAAAATTTTGCATTTTTTCACCTTTTTTTTGCATTTTTTTGCTTAGGGAAAATGTGTGGTCCAGAATGCTTCTCAAGTTTCTCATTTAGCCTACTACTTCTCACATGATCCTTATCCTATATATATATATATATGGTTGAGTTCATTTCAGAACTCTAAATAACTACAGAACTTTCAGAACTCCTAATAAACAATTATTTTATATATAAGTTTTTGTATTTAGGATCTTTTTATCATCTATTATATGTATTTCTTTGATTACATACATGTTAAAAGTAGTTTACATATGTTTAATTGCCAAAATTATATATATGTGTCATAACTAATTACATATATGTAAAAAAACTAGTTTACATATGTGTAATTATAAAATTACATATATAAAATGATAAAATTACTCTTAACATGTATGTAATCGTAAAAATACACATAATAAATGATAAAATTATGCTAAACATAAAAATATATAAATAAAAAGATTGTTTATTAGGAGTTCTGCGAGTTCTGTAAATATTTATGGTTCTGAAATGATCCTGGCCCTATACAACAACGTGCGTGATTTGTTATATAACATGCGTGATTAATGTTTTCAATATGCGTGATTATTGTGTTTCAACATACGTGATTTTGGATTTTTGAGTTATAACCTGCATGATTTTAAAATGAACGTGCGTAATTACCTGTCGTACGTGATGTACATTGTACGTTAACCTTCCCCTCTCTCTCTCTCTCTCTCTCTATATATATATATATATATATAATAAATGATAAAATTATCCTAAACATAAAAATATATAAATAAAAAGATTGTTTATTAGGAGTTCTGGGAGTTCTGTAAATATTTATGGTTCTGAAATGATCCTAGCCCTATATATATATAAGTTCTGCGAGTTCTGTAAATATTTATGGTTCTGAAATGATCCTGGCCCTATATCAGGATCATTTCAGAACCATAAATATTTACAGAACTCGCAGAACTCCTAATAAACGTCCTTTTTATTTATATATTTTTATGTTTAGGATAATTTTATCATTTATTATGTGTATTTTTACGATTAGATACATGTTAAGAGTAATTTTATCATTTTTATATGTAATTTTATAATTACACATATGTAAACTAGTTTTTTTACATATATGTAATTAGTAATGACACATATATATAATTTTGGCAATTAAACATATGTAAACTACTTTTAACATGTATGTAATCAAAGAAATACATATAATAGATGATAAAAAGATCCTAAATACAAAAACTTATATATAAAATGATTGTTTATTAGGAGTTCTGAAAGTTCTATAGTTATTTAGAGTTCTGAAATGAACTCAACCCTGTATATATATATATATATATATATATATATATATATATATATATATATATATATAAAGTATAATGTACAAAAAGCCTTAACGTACGCGACAAGAATACAACGTGCGTGATTAACATATAACGTGCGTGATTTGTATAATAAAGGCTCCCATGCGTGATTATAAGGGCTCCATGCGTGATTTTGTGACTCCCATGCGTGATTATCACAAAACCAAGGGATCCATGCGTTATTAACTGTTCCATGCGTGATTACATCCCTGATCTGATGGTTACGGGCGTCGCGTATGTGATGTACGATAAGGCTTTTTGTATGTTATCCTATATATATATATATATATATATATATATATATATATATATATAGGATAAGGATCATGTGAGAAGTAGTAGGCTATTTGAGAAACTTGAGAAGCATTCTGGACCACACATTTTCCCTAAGCAAAAAAATGCAAAAAAAAAAAAGGTAAAAAATGCAATTTTTTTTTTTTTTTTTTTTTTGAAAAATCGTAGCTTTTTCTTTAAGGATTTAATTTTTTATTTATTTTTTTTTTTTACTTTTTTTTTTGGATTTATACACATGTGTATATTGTTAATCTTTTAACTATACATATATGTATATTGTCAATTATACATATATGTATATACATTTTAAAATTATACGACATATATGAATATATTTCGCTACCCATATGTCTTCAAGCTATGATCAAAGTTGATTTATGTTACTCAAGCACAGGTTACATATCTGCCTCGACACGTCTATATAAAATCATACCAAAAAAAGTACTTTTATAAATATAGATTTTTTAACACAACCCATAACCTGTGAAAGTCACGGGTACAAAACATTAAGTGTGGGAGGGTATAAATAGGAGACATTTAGAGTGACGTAGCAGTCACGTTAGCAAGGCGGCATGTTAAAAAAAACTCGTGGTAGAAAGGACGTTAAAGTGGTGTTAGTATGAAGAGGTTATCCAATTATAAGAAATCAAATATATAAAATTATTATGTAAATATAAATTTTTATAAAACAACCCATAACCCGTGAAATCACGGGTATATAACCTAGTATATGTATATACATGTTTAAAATTGAAAAATAAGTGTTATTTAGGGTTTAGCATTAGTATTTAGGGTTTAGCATTAGGGTTTATGTCACACCCCGACCGCGTAAAACAACAAACCGCGGCGGAAACATCGGGGCGTGTCGCAACAGAATAAATTGTTTCATAACCACGGCATACAAAGTTGTATTTTATTTATTAAACAAGGATGTTACATTGTCTTAAACAGGAAATACAGAGAGTTTATAACATAATTAAACATAGTCTAGCTTCATTTTAAGTCTCTAAGGCACAGGTCCGCCTTAGTGTCATGATCAACATCCTACGGAAAAGCTCCTGAAAACACATGTGAAAATAGGTACGTCAGCATAAAAATGCCTGTGAGATACATAGGTTTGTGAAAATAGGATTCATGACTTGTATTTGAGAAAATGTTTAGTCATGAACCTTGTAATTTGCTTTGTCTTGTAAATCATTTGAAAACGATAAGATCAGTTGATATGTATAAATAAATGTAAGGTTAAATGAATAACCATGTAAAATGAATTGTATAAAATAAACTGTTTTGTAAAACAATGTCTTATGAAAAGTATGTTATGTGTATAAAATGTTATATGTATCAAACTGAAATGATTCAAACAACGTTACGCTATGTAATATTATACAAACATTTATATATAGGAAGTACCAGCGGCGTATCCACCATGTTTGTATCATATTACACACGTATCGTTACTTAATCACTTAATCAAACCAAACCATTCAAGATGTAAAATGTTCATGTACAAACCAATTGTCAAGTGTTATTGTGTAAACCATATCAAAATGTCTATGTCCAATGTAAACCACCAAATGTGTATATCAATGTCAAATTGTTTATGTTCAATGTGGATCATGTAATGTGTAACCAAGATGTCATGTATGGTAGTGAAATATATATATCAACTAAACCATATGTAAAATGCACAAAAACAAGGTATTGAAGTAAAACATAGTTTAAATCAAAGTTATGTTTTGTGTAACAAATGCATGCTATACTGATACAAACATTTATGCGGTATTGTTAAAATGCATACATCCAAGCCTTGAGACTGTGGCGATAAACCCTTAAACAAATTAAAGGTTTATCTAAGTTATGTATATCGAATTCGGTCATTCCTTTCATCCCCTTTCCCTGGGATGTCCGGAACGGGAGTTGTCAATTCCTATGGTACCACTACCTACTAACGAATGGCATGATCAATGTTAATGAATGTATTGTCCCATGTTAAACAAACCAAATGTTATACCAAAAATGGAAGCATGTGATGCACTAAGTATGTAATCAAATGAACATACATAGCGTGAAAAATGTAATGTAAAACGATGTACTAAGTAATGCACACAATGGGCACACCTAGCATGAAATGTAATGTAAAACGATGTACTAAGTAATGCACACAATGGGCACACCTAGCATGAAATGTAATGTAAAACAATGTACCAAGTAATGCACACAATGGGCACACCTAGCATGAAATGTAATGTAAAACAATGTACTAAGTAATGCACACAATGGGCACACCTAGCATGAAATGTAATGAAATCATGTACTATAATGTACTAACAAACATAGCCGGTATATGATGTGAAAACAGGAAAGCATGAAAGTAACAAGTAGGCACATGTGTTTCACCCCAAAACAGTTTGGAAAACAGTAAAAGAGGGGTCTATGTACTCACTTGAGATTGCTCAGTTGTCTAAAGATAACCACCAAGTAATGCTATAGATCACGGAATCAAACGGCACCTAATATAGGTAACTATGTTAATAACCGGACCTAAATCGGAAGATCGGATAGAATGAGGTTTCGTAAACCAAACGAGTGTAGAGACTCGTGTCATTTGGTTTAACAAAGCCTACATACTAAATGAAACCTAACATAAATGTTTACGACCCATTACGACCCGTTTAGGAAGCTTATGCTACTTTAACGCGTCGTTCGCGTGAAACGCGTTCGGACCGCCTAACTAGCCCTATGACAAGTGTTATATGCCTAAACATGTTACATAATCAGTTAAGTGACAAAGGTTTAGGTTACATATGCTTAATTACCAATTATACATGAAAAGGGTATTCTGGTAATTTACCTAAGGCATATAAACTACCTATCATACAACTACTTAAACGATGTGACCATAGGGTATAACCTCGGAAGGTTATTCCCTACACTATGGTCACCTAATGTATTTGGTCGGATCCTAATGATCGACCAAACTGGGTCGGGTTCGAAGGTATAGGCGATTTATTAGATCGCCTACCCTACGACCCTAGACAACGTGGTAATCAGTAGGCATAGTCCCCAAGGGACTATGACCATCGTGATTACAATCACGTTGCGAAGTTCAAACGAACTTCGCATTGACCATGAGCTGGTCAACGCTGAAAGTCAAACAAAGTTTTGACTTTCTGACTCGAAAAGCAGTAAAAATAAGGAAAAGAACGAAAGAATACTTACGAAGGGTCCCCGAATGCTAATCTAGATTAAAATAGCTCAGGTATGAAACAACGGTTTCAACTTAGAGCATTCTTAATCAGATTCTAGTGGTTTTAGAGGTAATGGGGGTGGGGTATTTATAGTAAAAGGTCCACCGTTAAGATCGTTTCTTGGAAAAGGGGAAATGATCTCGTCCGAACACTTGTCGGAAAGTTGTGGTGGCTCTTTGGCAGTTGGCACTCACCATAGGGTGTTGACAAGTGTACTTGCCCTTTGGGGTGTTGAAAAATTGATTGGAATTGCAAAACACTGAATCTGGTCACTAAACTGATGTTTCTGCCCAGAGTAGGCAGTCGCGTAGCACGACTGGTAAGGCTACATGCAGTGGCGCTACGCCACTGCCCCCTTGTTTCAGCAAACTTTCAAAATTGGCAGAAATGGTCCCTGCAGCCCGTTTAAGCGATTTTCGATGCGTTTGAACCCCGTTAACCTCATTTCAAGGCTCTAAAATGAAGTTAAAGTATAGGGAACTCAAAACATGCTCAAAAATATCTAGGATGTCGGTTCGTTTGGCCGTACGATCGCGATGTTCGCTTAATTACGACGGAATGCGCATAAGCGCGAAAAACGATCCAAATGACGCGACGAATGAATTTTTCTTATGGCGAACACTAAAATATAATATAGTCATGCTTATATAAATTTTTGGATGTCCGAATGTATTCAGAACGTAAGTTATGCGCGAAAATGCAAACTTGTGCACTTTTTGACACTTTTAGTCCCTGAATGATCCAAAAGTTTATTTTTAGCACACCAAACCCCTCAAAGCCTATTTCTAAGCTATGTAAAGGATATTTAAGGTGTGTTTAACTTATGGTCATGTTCTGGAATGTTCGTTACAGTTCAAATTGGCATACTTTCGCAGTTTGTCAAGTTTAGTCCCTGTAAGCGAATTAACTTGTTTTTGCCATACCAAAGCCTTCAAAACTTATTTCTAAGTTATGTAAAGGTTATTTAAGGTATGTTGAGCATATGTTGATGTTCCAGAGTATTTCTCGCATTAAACTGAGTACGTTTACGCACTAGTTTGCGTATAACTCTCCAGAAAGCGATGTAGAGTTTGAAATTGAACAAAAGTCAAAACATGAAAAATGTAAAACACAATCAAACAAACATTGTGATCAAATAACCTTCTTTTATTGATAATAGAACTGTTCATAGTGATTACAAGCACAGTTGTTACAGTTTAGGGTTTAGCTTTATGGTTTAGGGTTTAGCTTTAGGGTTTAGCATTAAGGTTTAGCAATAGTATTTAGGGTTTAGCTTTTGGGTTTAGCATTAGGGTTTAGCTTTAACTTTTAGGTTTAGCTTTATCTTTAGGGTTTGCATTAGGGTTTAGCATTAAGGGTTTAGCTTTAGGGTTTAGTTTTAGCATTAGGGTTTAGCATTAGGGTTTAGCATTAAGGTTTAGCTTTAGTGTTTATGGTATAAGGTTTAGGATTTATAACACATATTTTTTCAATTTTAAACATGTATATACATATATGTATAATTGACAATATACATATATGTATAGTTAAAAGATTAACAATATACACATGTGTATAAATCCAAAAAAAAAATTTAAAATAAAAATAAAAAATTTAATCCTTAAAGAAAAAGCTGCGATTTTTCCAAAAAAAAAAATAATAAAAATAATAATAATAATAATAATAATAATAATTTTTTTGTATTTTTTTCACCTTTTTTTGCATTTTTTGCTTAGGGAAAATGTGTGGTCCAGATTGCTTCTCAAGTTTCTCAAATAGGGTGGACTTCTCTTAGGATCCCTACCCTATATATATATATATATATGTATGTATGTATGTTTAGGTCATAACTGAAATTGATTGGATTTTTATGACAAAGTTTAAAAGATAAAAGAAAACTGGGCATTATGTTTATAACTTAAACATAATTGCTTTATGTACATTTGGGTTTTTCGTTATATATTTGTGATTTTATAGTATTAGTGTGAAAATAAAATCCATGTTAAATGGGTCATGTTCATATGACTGGGTCATATTCGGATTCATGTGTCGGACATGAATCCATGATATTTGGGTTCATATAATGTTTGAGTTCAAGTCATGTTCAGGTCCGTGTCAAGTTCAATTGGTTAACCTATAAACAGGACCCATTTAACACACTTTGGTACACGCATTTAAACATGCATCCAAACGCCCTCTTTATCATATTAAGCTCCACAGTGGCGAAGTATTGTGGGTGCCGGGGGGTGCACCCGCCCACCCCAATGTTTCGGTTAGAAGTGTATAAGTTCCGATTTTTCGTCCGGAAATTTTAAAATTATATAGGATCCCCCCCCCCCCCCCCCCGATTATTTTTCCTAAATTGTATATCCTAAATATTTATAAACTTTGTATATAAATGATGGGTAGTTTGGTAAATATACACTTTGTTTTATTTGGAACTATTATTATTTGACCCAACTTGAATCGAATAACCAACCCGACCTGACCCAAAACATAATGATAGGAAAAAAAATTGGGTCCCATCACTTTACGCCCCCTCGAAACTTTTGATCAAGCTCCGCCACTGAAGCTCCATATTTCCCATTGTCTACCAACTCCAACTTAAATGGGGATACAAGATAATTCATTGATTGGCTGATTCAGTGTACTACTCTTAGTGACACAATCATGAAATCTCCTACTTGACCACCTTTTTCTTTTTGCTTTTAATCTCACTGGCCATAAATATATCTTTTTTACTCACACACCCCCTCAATCACAATGCAAACCTCTAGAGGTCATCTCAAGAAGCAAAAGCTTCCATATAAAGGATGCAAGACATTATGTTGCAATTGTAGGCTTAGTGTTTCATCTTCTTCTGAAGAAGATACCGACAGCAGGAAATCAGACCGATTTCCAACCGTCTCAAGCCTTGCACACGCGATGGTTCAAGAACGATTAGACCAAATAATTAGAGAAAGACAAGAAAGAAAATATGAAGAGAGGAGGAGAAGGGTAAGAGAAGAGGGTAATAGGTTGTTTGTGATGGTGGCCATGGAGAAATCGTCTTATAATCTTAGACAAGATTTTCGCGACTCCATGGTGGAGATGATCACTGCAAACAGGATTTCCGACCCTAAAGATCTTCGTCGGCTTTTAAATTGTTATATATCGATGAATTCTGAGGAATTTCATAGTGTTATACTTGAGGTTTTTCATGAGGTTTGTTCAAATTTGTTCTTGTATTGTAAGTGCCAGTAAAGACTACTAATATTCTTTGTTAATGATCATAGATGTTAAGTTGAACGTTATTCTACATTTATACAATATATTATTATATAAAATAAAAACAACTTAAAATATTATAACTTATAAGCATTAAGATACATTTCCAAATCTTTTGATCGGTTTTATTTAGCCATTTTTTTGAATTTTATCTATTTAACTCGTAACTACTACCAACATATAACTAATCTGTAGCGAAAAGGGAAGTGAAGCTTTAATTTAAATTACTATAAATCAATATAATATAAATCAATTATTTAATTTTTTACTTTCATTTTTTTATTATCAACTAAGTTTATAAAATTTAAACTTAGTACCTCACGTAAGATTTAAACCTAGTCCCTCACATCCAACTATCCAAGACTGCTAAAAAAGGAAAAACCAATGCATGGGCCATAACAGGCTTAGGCCCATAAAGTAGCAAAATACCAGATACATGTTAATTAACTGGACTCTTAAAACCGAGAACAAATTGCATGTAGTAGAATATTGGGTTTTCTAAACACCCAGTTCTGGATTAGAAACCGAGTTCGGTTATATGATAAGATATTGAGAAATCGGATATTCAGATAAACCGGGTAGAGTTTGGGCACGGGTATTGAGGAAAAAAAACAAACCCTATACACCCTGTTAGGCTCAAGTCCATAAGGCTACACGGTATGGGGTTCGGCCCCGGGTCGTCTTGGGTCGGCGACGGGCGGAACACCGTGCCGCCCCCCCCCCCCCCCACGTCGCGTCCTATCCGTCGAGTTTGGGACGTTTGTGACGGTCCAAAAGGTGTGGGCCCCCTACCAAAAGTTACCGTTTGCAAAAAAAAAAAAAAAAAAAATTCCAATTCAAACAAACAAACAAACGGTAATATTTATAAACTTTATATATTTCCATTCCATTTTCACTTTCATTCACCAATTTAACCCCAAAATTTCATCTCTCTCTCACATAATTTTTATAAATCTTCTTCCACTTTTATAAACCTTATACTCTATCATGGATCCCTTCAACAACCCGAGCGACCCGAACAACCCGAACAATCCGTATAACCCGACGACTCCCATCAACCCGACCCAACCTAATGTTTTCTCGGGTCCGGGATATTATCCGACGCAACCCTTTCAACAATCCGAACCCGACGACGATGTGGAGGTTGTTCCCGAAACCCAACCGCCTAAAGGAAAAGGAAAACGAAACAAAGGCAAGAAAGTGGTGGGTGATCAACCGTCCAAAACCAAAGGGGACTAAGTGGACGCCAATCAAAGAAGAAGCCTTAGCCAAGGCTTACATTGGCACGTCTGACCACCCGATAAAAGGTTCGTATTTTTTTAAGGTTTAATTTGTTTTTTTAGTTTAATTTTAATTTTTTTTAAGGTTTAACAGTTTGTTTTTTTTTTAAGTTTAATTTGTGTTTTTGTTTTTTATTTACTTAACAGTTGGTTTTTTTAATTGTTTTAAAGTTTGTTTTTTTTTTAAGGTTTATTATTTTGTTAACACTTTATATATTTTGTTTGTTTTTTATAGGTAATAACCAACCGGGTGACGGGTTTTGGGCAAAGGTTTTGGCGAAGTTTCTCGACTATATGGGCCAAGGCTCGTATCGAGATGTCGATTTGGTCTCATCAAAGTGGCGGAAAATGAACGCGCTCATCAATAGGTTTTGCGAGGAATATAATAAATTATATACAAGTGACCGTCGTAGCGGCATGAGCGACGACGATGTGTTCAGAATGGCGTTGGACAAGTATAAGGCGAACAATGGTAATACCAATTTTGTTCACGTTCGCGCGTGGATGGTTGTAAAAGACGAACCAAAGTGGAAGCCGATTCCCAACGAGGTGGCGATGGCGAAACGCCAAAAAACATCGGAAACGAGTAGTTTTAGCGCCGGTGGATCGGACGCGAGGTGTAACTTAAACTTAAATGATGACGCCGACTTTGACGAAGAGGAGTACGCCGTACATGAACCGGAGCGTCCACCGGGCCGAGACAAATCAAAGAAGGAGCGGGCCAAGGGGAAAGAAAAGGAAAAGGTGGACCCGAACATGGTTGAGTTTATGGAACACTTAAAAATGTACAACGACGTCTCGGCCCAAAAGACGAAGGCGAAGGAGCGGGCCGTCGAAGAAAAAAGTCGTGTAGAGGAAGAAAAGTTACGCGAGAAGGTGCGGTTGTCGAATGAGAAAATCCGAATTTCCGATGAAAAAATTCGGCTCAAGGAATGGGAAATAATGATGATGAATGTCGAGGACGAACCCGAGCCGAAACGTTCGATGTTGAAAAAACTAGAACACGACATCATGAAAAAACATCAAATTATTCAACTCTATGTTTTTTTTTTTATTAAGTCTTTGGGTTTTTTTTATTAAGTGTATGTTTTTTTTTTAAGTTTATGTTTTTTTTTTATGTTTATGTAATGTGGTTTTAATATTAATGAAAATATTTTGTTAGTATATTTGTTAAATGTTAAAAAAAAGTTGAAGATTAAAAAAAATAAAAAAAACATAAAAGTGGTGGAGGACTATGACTAGGATCATCTTACCATGCCCTCTAGTTTTGGAGGATGGACCATCCTTGAGAGGAATATGACGTGGCGCCTACGTGGCGGATCATCCTCCAAGGATGGTCCATCACCATACCGAGTAGCCTAAGGTATCTATTTGCATTACAATAAACAGCAATAACATTAATACATTTAAGTAAAAATTATTTACCTAACAATATCTATTTTTTTAATTTGCAATGATATAAAAAATGTGAAGTAAAACATTAAAACCCCATGCATACCGTATCAGTGTTCAGAAGACCTGAATTCGAATACATATATATAAATATAAACGGGTTCGGGTGTTGATAATAACCAGGTACGGATATTTTTCGGGTATTGATTGGGTATAGTTCCGGGTAGGGTATTGAGCTCAAAATGTGTACCCTATATACCATTCATGTAAGTTCGGGTTTGGTTTCAGTTATTTTGGTCGGGTTCGGTTCCGTGACTAGTTTTGTTGCCCCCCTCTAATTACATGAGCCATGACATGACACTGTGACAGCCAAAAGCCCAAAAACTCTTGACTGTATAAAAAGACATCAGACAATGAGACAGATGACACACTCATGCCATCCAAACCTTAGCATCTTGTCACTAAAAGAAGTATTATCTTAAATAAAAATTAGCATCACATAAAACTCATGATCCAAACAATAAATTAAGTTTGGCACCAAATTGTTCTTTAACAAGCCCTTCCTCAAATCTAAAAACACAAACACAATTTTCCATTGCAGAAAAAAAAAAAAAACATAACCTTTCAAGATTGTTCGCGATCATCGTCTTTGTTCATCAAACCTTAAGTTGAATCTTGTACCTTTTTGTCCCCGCCTTCAACCGCTTCTGCATTAGAACAATGGTTCTTCAAAACCGTTGCAATGTCAACCTCTGACGCACCCGCAAGCTTGAACCGCTCAACCGCTGTGTCCAAGTTCTTTTCCCATCCGGTCAAACCCAACTTACACTCAACTTGAGATCTTTCGAAAAGCATATTACCCCAGAAAAGATGTATCTGAGATTTCATAACAGCTGCTTGTTCTGCTGCTTCATCGCCTGAAACTTCGTTGACCTTTGACTTTTTCTTCAATTGTTCTTCTTTCTTGCTGACATTTGGATCTTTAGCTTCTTTAGCTCTTTGTTCCTCAAGTTTTTCCCACATTTCTGTTGCGGATTTCATCTTTTCTTCAGCACTGTCGAAAAGCTGAATCGTTTCTGTCGGGTCCCACTTTGACAGATCATCTTTCTTGGCAACAACAAACGACCAATAAAGTTTCGCCATTTCGAACTGCTGTTGGCCTAATGCGAGTAACCCTTCGTAAAAGTCGGGCTTTATTGATAATGCTTCTTCGTACTTCTCTCTTGCTAACGTGTATTTCTCTTTCACCCAATCATATGCCGCTTGAAGCCGAGTCGCAACCATTTCTTGATCACCCGAGTCGTCTATCGGAATCCTTTTACGCGCTGCACACATATGGACATTTCCCCAGTTGAAGAAAGCCAAAGCCGCCACTTCCTGGAACTTTGAAGCAGCTTTGTCAAATAGAACTTGAGCTTCTTCACTAGTAACGGTTTCTTCAAGGGCTTCAGAGCACATTTCCATTCCAAGCTCGTGTAAATCGATATGCGCATCAGGGTCAATCCCGACATGTGTACGGAACAGCTGAGCAAATTCAAACAGCCAGTCATCCATTTCCACTTCTTTCAACTCGGGATCTTCAGATGAAGCTGGTTTATCGGCTTCTTTTTCTGTCTTTTGATCGGTCTCGGGATTAGATTGGGACCCACTATTGTCTACTTCAACCGGCTCGATCTCAACGGGTTTCTCTTCTTCTACCTCTACTTCTTCTAACAACGGTGGCTCTTGCTCTGGACTAACCTCAACAACATGCAATTTCAGCATCCCGTATAGGTCAGATTTCTCAATATCGGCTTCTTTATCTGGAAGAACGGGTCCATCTGCAATGGATTCAGCCAATCTGAGCTCATGGGTACAGGTTATAGTTACTAAATCCCCATCGTCATCCTTGTATTTAATCAGGACCGAATTAGAAGACGGAAACCTTTTGCTAACAATCTCTCTCAACACTTTAAAGCTGCAGTTCACTGGCATTTGCGCAAGACGTATGTCATGATCATACACAAGTTTCAAAGATCTCCACTGAATCGCAACCTCTGTAGCAGGCGGTTTCAAAGATATGGTCTTTTCATTCTGCTTATCCTTATCACCATTAGCACTAGATTTATTAGAACCACTGGAAGGCTTCAAAACAAGCTTTGGCATTTGGGTGGTTTTAACCTCCGGGTCAACTTCAACAGGTGGGACCGGATATGTCTTATCTACCTTATTATTACCAACACCAACCGAACCAGAAGGCCCGGTCTTTTTCGGAACAGGACGAGCCGGCAAACAAGGTCCAAGCCCAGCAATGGGAGCCCCACGGATAGCGGAAGCCCCTAAAGCCGCAGGCGAAGGGCGACTCTGAAGATCCTGTTGTGCCTCCTGACGGGCCCCAATAATTGGACCGCGTAACCTCCGAGCTATCTCCAAAGCATCTCGATGACTCGGGTCAGCCGCCAACAGCGTCTGCACATCCAACATAGCCATTTCATACTTCCCCACCGCCTCAAAAGCCCGCGCCCTACGCAATAACGCACGCACATACCCAGGCTGAACCTGAAGCGCCATCGAGCACTCAGACACCACCATCTTGTAATCAATGGGCTTCATTTGCATCAAACAAGCAGCCCGGTTACTATGGTAAATCGCTCGGTCCGGGTGGTTTTTAGGAGTAAGTTTAAGCGCGTTCTCATACTGTTCAAGCGCACCGACAAAATCCCGAGCCTGAAACCTCTTATTCCCCTCTTCTTTAAGCTCATTAGCCCTCTTCAAGAAAACAGTTGAATCCAAATCAACACCAACACCACCACCATTAGCCATAGTTGATACAGGTTTAGGGTTTACTCCAGACACATGACCACCAGTTTGACTAGGGTTTTGACTTTGATTTTGACTACCCCCACCCCCACTCTTCTTCTTCCTACCACCAGATTTCCCCATGAATTCTAACTAAAGCAACAAAATTTAACCTAAAATCGAACAGAAACTACAAACTGCTCGATTTGAAGAACGATTGGTGACAAATTAATTAATTGATGAAATTGGAGGTGGATTTACCTGCGTTTGGATTACGCGCACACAGTTGCGAGCCGATTGAAGGATTTGAGAACGCTTTGTGTGAGGATTTGAAGGAAATTGAGAGTTGAAATTTGGGGGTTTTAGAGATTTTTATCTGCTTAAATTCGAAACCCTAGATAGCAGGGGAGGGGGGTTTTATTTTTATTTTATCAAGTGGAGTGAGGAGGGCCGACTTGTTTTGTATATTGGCTTTCCACAACATGGTTGGGGCTCCATAACTTGGATTATTGGTATTGCATAACTAGTCCTTTATCTATTCTCTATCTTTCATATTATGGGAAATGTAATAAAAAAATGAGAGAGAATTACATTAGCCTTCTTCTGTGACAGGTTCAAAACGTAGATAAAACAAGTGACTTGCATCCGTACTTAGGGAATTTGAATTTTTAGGTTAATCCGTACATTCTAGTCATACGTGTTTATGTTAATTGTGTGCATTTAGAGTTAATCATTCTTAATTGAGTCTATAAAGTTCGGGTAAATGCATAAGTTTACATTTAGCAACTCTTAGATATCCTCATATCACATAACTGAAAATTGTATGAAACGAACATTTGTGATTATTCGGTAAACTTTTAATAACTGGAATTATTCCAATATGTCCGGAACATTAAACCAATAGCATTAGTATGTGTTTTGGTGTGAGAAATTGATAAAAACTATATGTGGATAAGTTAATATCGTATTTTCCAGTTTTCGCATGTTATTGTTAATTTTGTTACAAATTAAGACCACTAGTTATTAATTTCGCCAAACTATGTGTATTTTAGCTAATTAACAATGTCTAGTAAGTTATTAGCCCTAATTGGAGCCTAACTTGGTATAATTGGCCATTACATTGTAACCAAACTAGAAACCACCTTTTAGGGGACCAAGTTATGATACATATCTACTTTTCACCAACCCAACCCAAACAATCCCTTAACCCTTTTTCAGCCGAAAACACTTCCCAAGGCCAAGTGACCATATTGTTTTGCTTCTTTGACCATCTATAATGTGCATGCTTGGCATGAGAATTTGTGTGCAATGATATGTATATTTAAATAAGATCACAAGCCTCTTGTATTAATTATCATTTGAACCCAACAACACAAGACAACATTCTATCTTCCCTTTCCCTTTGAAACCTACGGCCATCACCACCTCACCATACTCCCACCACTTTCAATCACCAAAACACATTAAATCCTACTTAGATCATCAAGCTTTGAGGTGTGATTGAAGAATTGGAGCTTAACTAGGAGCTACACCTCATAGATCAAGCAAAACCACATCCATTTTTACTTGAGAAATCTTCCCTAGCTAGTCTAGCGGTAAAATCTAGCTCTTTGATTGTTAAATTTTGTAAATATCACCAAATGAAATTTGTATGTGTTTTTGTCAAACAAGTTAATTGATGTGCTAAAAGTAGTTTAACTAAATTAACCCTAAATTAGACACTAAGTAATACTCTAGACTCTTTAAAATTAAACTACTGACAGGCAAGTGAACATATCAAAACTAGTAAAGCTAAAGTAAGTCCAGATATCAAACCCACGAGACTCCTATTGAAAACATGAACTAGTCTAGCGGTAAAATCTGGCTCTTTAATTGTTAAATCTTGTAAATATCACCAAATGAAATTTGTATGTGTTTTTGTCAAACAAGTTAATTGATGTGCTAAAAGAACTTTAACTAAATTAACCCTAAATTAGACACTAAGTAATACTCTAGACTCTTTAAAACTAAACTATTGACGTGCAAGTGAACATATCGAAACTAGTAAAGCTAAAGTAAGTCAGGATATCGAACCCAAGAGACTCCTATTGAAAACCTGAACTATACTCGATTATTTATCTACACTCCTGATTTTATTGTTTTATTATTTTGAAGGGGTTTCTAACAATCCTAATGCAATTAATTAAATAGTAAATTACAAGTTTTGTCCTTTATATTTACATCAAATTGCAGGTGTTGTCCTTTTGGCCAAAAGTTTACAGGCGGTGTCCTTAACCTTCCAAAATCTTGCACGTTTTGTCCTTTAGGCCAAACCTGGTTAGAAATCTTAGTTAATTCTTGTCATGTGCAATGCACATTAGGGTACAATGGTCTTTTTTCCCTTTAGAAAAAATCCAGAAATAAATAACAACCACCTCTCCCAACTAAGTTACCGGAACCACACCGGTTAAAGATCTGTCGGCGGCGCTTGGTGACGGTGGAGTAGGTGTCGTGTCAAAAGTGGGAGATGGAGTGGTGCCGGAAGGCGATGGGCTGGATGTGGTAGGTGACGGCGGGCTTGCTCCGGTTGGAGTAGTGCCTCGAAGGAAGTGGGTGGTGTGGCTGGGGTGGGGGGTGCGGTGGCTGGTGGAGGGGTGGTGGGTGTGGCGGCAGCCGGCAGGGGCGGTTATCTGCCGAACACACTACTTTCCCAAAACCTGAAATTCATCCACAATTCCAACAGATCCGTAAGCCAATCTGTAAGTCAATCGGCCCTGGAACTCCAGCTAACCTTGTTCTGCGGTTGTTTCAGTTTGCGTTCGCTTCCATTTATGTTGTCGTCATGGCTGCCACTAGTAGTGAAGAACTGGAATTCAATTTGGTCAATTTCTAAAGATTTTAGGAAATTTTGGTGTATACCCAGATGCTTCATCTTGTTATAGATTGATCAGTAGTTGTATTAAAGCTAAAAGATTCAAACTTGCTAATAATTTGCTTCATATTTTGAAAGTTGAGAAAGAAGTTGCTGTTTTGAGCTTTAATGTTGCCATGAGAAGCTATAACAAGCTTCATATGTGTAGTAGTTCTGTTAAGGTGTTTGATATCGTCTTCTGGTATGCAATTAGATGGTGAGTGAACCGTTTCAAGCTCTAGATTTCTTCAGGGAAATGATCAAGAAAGGGTTTTTAGAAGACCCTTTTTTTAAGCTTGTGCTGATGTACATTGAAAGGGTTGAGAGGGAAAAAGACTATTGTACCCTCATGTGTATTGCACATGACAAGAATTAACTGAGATTTCTAATCAGGTTTGGGCTAAAGGACAAAATGTGCAAGATTTTGGAAGGTTAAGGACACCACCTGTAAACTTTTGGCCAAAAGTACAACGTCTGCAATTTGATGTAAACATAAAGGACAAAACTTGTAATTTACTCTTAATTAAATGATTAACTAAAGTGAACTAAGACATGAACTATAATTTACTCTTAATTAAATGATTAACTAAAGTGAACTAAGACATGAACTATGACTGTAGATAAGATCATATGTTGGTAAAATCACTACCTAGGTCAGAATCCTACACATGGATGACAAGTTTTCTATCGGTAATGGAACTATTATGGAACCAGGATCTTAATAAGCTAAACTTAAATGATGATCTAAGGATCGTCGACCCTTCTCAAGGATTTACCTTAAGAGATTCCTAAAAGCTTTTAAGACTACCGGTTATGTGGATTCCCTCATGGGTTTCCAACTTTAATAATGAAGTACCCGCTAGATAATCTACCTCACAGCACGAAGGTCTCAATACACTAAGAATTGCATGGGGTAACTAATGGAATCCTGATCAGACTCGATAGGCAAGGAATGGCATGCAAACTAGGGAAATCTTTTCACAAAGGCTTTACTCATAGAAACCTAACATTCAAAACAAACCGGCAATTTCTCACCTCACGGATATCAAGATTGGTTGAATACCTAGACCTACTCAATTCACAATGGTCACTCCTATGGATTACTACGTCTAGAAAGCCACTTAACAATCGAGAACACACAGTAAACGATCTAGCATGCACCTATAACCGAAAGACATTCAACAAAGCACATGTGGAGTTTGATTATCATGTAATGAATAAATCTAAATACAGTACACATAAGATCGGAATAACAAAGTATTTTACTTCAAAATTAATACTCCACAAACAATGTTATAAAACCGACATATTACAGATCAATCATGTATATTCATCGAAACCTAGGTAGTTCTATGAATTTAGCCAAATAACGCAAACATAAGTCATACTAGGTTTAAGTGTTTAACACACATGTTTGTAAATAAAGAAAACGAGAAGTCCAATGTGAACACCCGAAGAATATCGATTAAATTTCTTGAAACCTTGAATCCTAGCTCCGTGTATGTGACAAATGGCAAATAACCAGTGATTCCGTACACTCTAATCACTAGTTTTAGTATATAATCTCCTGCAATTAGCGTAATTAAATTACGTATCTGTATCATACATTAGATAACAATGTTAGGACAAAAGAACAATACTATAACATATGTGGGTTTTCGTCGTATTGCGAAACCAATTAAACTATGTCCTAAAAGTGTTGGTAGAAAGTGTGGCGCGGACTATTCACGGTTACACTATTCATGCCAGCAACGTTGCTGAAACACAACGAAACGATGAAAAATGACACACGAATAACATAACTGAGTCCATATATATATATATATGAAAACACTAATGTGGAAACACATCTTTCAAAATACATAACTTTCTGGTACAACGCCCTAATCATAAAATCGTCTGTTCGGTTAAAAATATAACAATTCTAACTCGTCCGAACTAATAATTTAGCATTTTCGGAACTCCGGAATTATGACAAATGATAACAAATACATGAAAACAAATGAGGGATTAATGGGGTGTCCGAAACACAAGCTTTCGGTGCTGCGTTGCAATCCCCACAACTTGTCCATTTTTGAACCGACAAGCTAGTAAATAATATTTCCGACGCCAAAACAACTAAACGGAAGACATGACGAACTAGTTAGCTTATTTTGGGACTCGGAATCACTTCATGCATTGCTTGATGGCAGAATAACAACTTGCGACAAAACTTCGTCCGTACGACGCAAAAGTGTTGTTAACTAGCCGACGACCAAACGGAAAACATCTAAAGTATCAAAATACCATTTCTACTAGTTTAGTGAACTAGTTAATGTCGATTTACAATCCGAATCCCTAATTACCCCTTAATGGTGTAATTAACCCCTAATCGCCATGTGAGTGCACGAATGTCTATCGCCTCCGTCAATCCGAACCGTAGCAAGAAACTGAACAAGTCATGGTTTTATAGTGTAAAATATAGAAGAAAGTCAATTATTAGCAAGGTGGCAAACTTGTAATTAAGGAGAACTTCCTTAATGCCTTGCCTATAAATAGAGGAGTAATGTTAGACTTTTAAGACTTTTGCCATTTTGCATACTTTTGGAGCTTTAAATGTTAGAGAGAAATTCTAGAGAGAGAAAGTAGAAAAGGTGATTCACGGTGCTTGTATTTTCGCACTTTTGGAACTTGATTTTTAACATAAAGCAAGTTTATGTTAGGTCCAAAGTTTTACGCTTATCTTTATTACGTTTATTCATATTTATTTGGTTTAAATTATGTACTGGGCTTGGGCTAGGCCATGTGGGCCAATGGGGTAGAGGCTCCTATAAATAGTCTTATTAGATTATTAGTGGTAGAGCTCTCCTATTGTGTAATCATGTAATCCCCAATAGAGAACCTTGTACCCGACAATCCTAGGGATTGTGTGCAAGGTTCTCGGAGATCGTACCAGACAGTCTTCGAGACTGTGTGCGATCTAAGCAACGGCACTAAGTTCTTCAATGAAATATTTCTTTTTGTTCTTGTTGGTTTGATCTTACTTTCCGCATTCGATCGAACCATTGAGTGATATCACGGGTTTTTCGGGACTAACAAGTGGTATCAGAGCCATTGAAGTCTTTCAAAGGCTCGGTTTTGATATCATTCGAAGAACAAGAAGAAGCGTTGCACAGTGTCGGGGGATGTGAGTTCGTAAATGGAGATCTCGGTTCATGAAATCTGATTTTCATCAACAAATCTGAAAAACTTTAAGATCTGGTACAGGTTTAGTCTCCGTTGAAGATGGTGTCGGCTCGACGACTGCTGAACGGAGGAGATTGTCTTATAACTGAAGATGATCGGAGTTCGCGTCGGAGAGCTACGGTGACCGTAGATGAACGGAGAAGATAAGGGTGGTGTCGACGGTGAACAGAGGTGTATCACGGTGGTCGGATTGGTGGTGTAGGAGATGACGACGGTGATATGCAGGATTTGGTCGGAGATGATGAAGGTGGTCGGCAACGATGATGACGATGGAGGTAAGGTTTACGATGGTGAAGGATGAAGACGGAGATGTGGTGCACGGAGTAGTGATGGAGATGAGTTAACAGTGATCTGAGAAAACAGACGCAGGTGACTGGAGAAGAGAAAGATGGTCGGAGAAGATGGTGTAGGTTGGTCGGAGAAGGTATGTAACGATGGTCGCAGTTTGAAGATGATGATGATGGTTGAATGTGAATGAAGCTCAGCTGTCTGTGAAGATGATGATGATGAAACATGTAAGTTGAAGATGAACTGTGTAAGTGGTTGATTATACGATGAATATGTTGACGATGATAGCTGATGTTGATGACGTGATGATTTCGAATGAAACAAAAGTAATATATTGATGCAGAAGTTGTCCGATGATGTTTATGAATATGTCCGACGATGATGTTTTTTGAATTTTAATCTGATGATATTTGATATTTTCCGATGAGTATCAAATGAATCAGACCATGTGTAGTGGTAAATTGTTATAATGCCCCCACCATGGGGCATTATCCGACACGTGTCATCCCAGTCAGCATGGGGCGTTATTGCAAAAGTGGCGTAGTGGGAATAATGCCTGATAATGCCCCTTCCAATCATTAAAAAAAAAATTAAAAAGGCAAATGGTTGTTGATTGATTGGCTAGTCAAAAAAGCAAACTGTCTCATTGCCACATGCAAAAATCCCATTGGCCACCTTTTGTTTGCATTTGACCACTTTGGCATTTTAAAAAAAACGCCGGCTTGCAAAATGGAACAAAATAACGCCTGATCACGCCCTGTGTAGTGGGGGAGGGGCGTTTTGGGGCGTTTTTTTTCAATTTTTTTTAAAAATCACGCCCCACTACAGATGGTCTCAGAATGACATCAGCAAGAGAATGTTGAGGAATGATTGTTTGCGGCTGCACATGATGTCAATTCATGGGTTTCAAAAACCCTAACAATTTTCAGCCATCAGATGGGGAGCCTGATCAAAGGTCACGAATAAATGTGCGGAAATTAAATTGTTTTTTTTTATTATTATTGGTGCAGAATTTTGTGGGACCAACAAAAGCATCCGAGAAACTTCCAATGTACTGATGAATGATGGATGATGTACTCGGGTCCACTGCTTAAGGTTGATGTTTTTGTTTAAGCCCAATAGAAAGAAGCCCAGATGTTGTTGATCAAAGTGATGTAAGCCCAACAGTTTTCTTTAGCCCAGATTCCATCCGTGATACATCCGAGATAAATTTCAATGCATCCGAGATCAACTGTCATCATAATATTTATTGATCCAAGACACCATTCAATCATTACCATCTCGGATCGCATCATATTATCCGAAACCATCTCGGATCTGCTCCTTATCATCAACAGCCGATATCAACCAACGATATCATCTCGGATCAACTTCTTCGTATCCGACATCATCCGAGACGCAAGATTGGAGAGTATCTAAACCGTAATAAAGAGAGCATAAAACTAGGGGGGAGATTGTTAGGTCCAAAGTTTTACGCTTATCTTTATTACGTTTATTCATATTTATTTGGTTTAAATTATGTATTGGGCTTGGGCTAGGCCATGTGGGCCAATGGGGTAGAGGCTCCTATAAATAGTCTTATTAGATTATTAGTGGTAGAGCTCTCCTATTGTGTAATCATGTAATCCCCAATAGAGAACCTTGTACCCGACAATCCTAGGGATTGTGTGCAAGGTTCTCGGAGATCGTACCAGACAGTCTTCGAGACTGTGTGCGATCTAAGCAACGACACTGAGTTCTTCAATGAAATATTTCTTTTTGTTCTTGTTGGTTTGATCTTACTTTCCGCATTCGATCGAACCATTGAGTGATATCACGGGTTTTTCGGGACTAACAGTTTATGTGATATTAGTTACCAAAAGTGTTATGTAAAAGCCTTGGAAATTTTTACATAAAGATGTGGGGATTTTTAAAAGTGAATAACAAGTATAGACAAGATTATGTAAATAAGTAACTAAAAACATGGTTAACTTTAAAGTATGGAAAGTTTAACCAAAGTAATGCTCATAAGGAGCTTTGAAGGAATAAGTGTGATTTATGTGGTAAATTGATCTTTGTGATATTTGGTAATTGTGGTGATTTTTGGAAAATTGATTGATGATTTAAACGTGTATTGAAAACGTGGGAAACACCATAGTTTAAGGGAAACTATGGTGAAATTTTCTAAAATCATAATCATGATTAAATAGGGGTTGAAGTGTGATTTAAAATGGTTAATCGCACTTAAGGATTTTAATCATGGTTAAACAAACTTTTTGGGAAAAGTTTAAGTATTAAACATTTAAGTAAGTTTTTAAATTACTTATAATGGTTTTTATAAGTTAAAAATGGAAACTTATAAATATATATATTTTTAGGGAATTATATATATTGAGGAAACATATCAAGGTGTATATAAATTATGTGTTAAGTGTATGTATTAGATATGATTAGGGTAATCTAAATAATACACAAAGGATACCAAGAAAAATACTTGAAAGGTAACAAGTATAAATACCACATAAATACATATACACAATATCCTTATATAACCAAGAAATGCTAAGTAATAGAATACATAAAACTCACACTTATATGTTGTCCCGAAAAGGATTAAACGGACAAGCGAACAATACGGACGACGGACAAAAATTACAAGAATGTATTATTCATAAGAAATAAATATATTTCAAACGACCAAATAAGACATATGACTAAAGCGGTCAATAAAGGTATCTATAACATTCAACGACGACAAAACGGGCGTATCGCCGTCACGAGAGGTTACTATGACATTTGGGCGATTCTTCGACGCGAAAATATATATATATATATTAAACGACTACGACGACGCATCTAAAAATAAGATATTTTTTAGACGCTTAACGAATACATATATATATTGCCGATAACAAAATCCGAAAAGTTGAAAATCTATAAAAATTACTAAGTATTTTATAAGGAATGGAACATCCTAAAAATTCTATACTTGGTGAATTTTTATAAAAATGCAAGAATAATTCTCATGGACTCCTAAAAATCAAAATTGGGCTAGGCCCAATTACTTGAATTCATGGGCATGGCCCAATAGCATTAATTCATGGGCAAGGCCTAATAACATTAAAACATGGGCAAGGCCCAATAACATTAAAACATGGGCTAGGGCCTAATGACATAAATACATGGGCAGAGGCCCAATGACATAAAGACATGCGCAAGACCCAATAACATAAAAGACATGGGCAAAGGCCCAATGACATAAAAGACATGGGAAGGACCCAATAACATAAATGGCATGGGCTAGGCCCAAGGACATGGGCTAGGCCCAATGACACGCGTGCAAGGCACGAGGACATGTGAAGGGCGAGGCCCGTTCACACATGATTCAATACATACAAAATATATATACCATTGTGAAAGAAATATATATATATATATATATATAAAGATCGAACGAACAAACTACCAACACTCTAAAATACAAAGTTATTCCAAATATGACAAGTGAAAACATAATAAGAATTCAAGATGAACAACTTGTATGAGGTCCGATGTTAGGCCCTAAAGTGTGAGACTGACGCATCAAATTAACACAACGGGCTATGGTTACAAACTGGGTCTTACCGGGTTAGTTTATATTAGGTTTTGGACCTTTATAGGTCACTTGGCCAAGCTTTAGGCCATGTGGGCCAAGCAGGCCCAAGGGAAGCCCATATAGAGAATTGGGCTTGAGTTAGTATATAAACAAGTTTTTAACTTGTTTTAGGGTTTGAACCTCATTGTTACAGAATTCCTAGAGAGAGCTAGAGAGAGGCGATTGAGTTGGTGAAGAGCACTTGTACTAGACGGTTTTGCTGTTCAAGTAATAGAATCGTGTGCAAGTGTTGAAAGTGATTCGGTTTGTTCTTCGTTTTTCATATTTTTTCGGTTTATCTTGAATCACATCAAGTTTGGATTCCGCACAAACTTGGTGTTGTTTGATATCATTGAAAGATCCGTTTTACGGGACTTACAAGTGGTATCAGAGCCATTAGAACCTATTTCTAGGCTCGGTGTGATATCAAAGATTCAAGATTTTTGTTATTTTTGGTTCGGTGTTCTTCGCGTTCTTCGTTGTGTTCATCGAAATTTTATCAAAAATTACTATATTTTGGCTCTTGATTTGTTTTGAAAGTTGTTAGAAGATAAACGGAAATCTTTTGAAATTTTTTAAAGTTTTCATTATTATCTTTCCAAAGTTTTCAAAATCCCAAAAGTTTTCGGTGATTTGTTGAATTGATAGAATCTTTTGAAATTTTCAAATTGCCAGGTTTAAAAATTTCCAAATATCTCGGGCTACAACTGTCAATCACATTCAAATTCTAACAACCAAGGTCTCGACTCACATCTTCACCCGGTCTCGACTCATCATCATCATCACGGTCTCGACTCACATCTTCACCCGGTCTCGACTCATCATCATCATCACGGTCTCGAGTCTTCAACATTACTTCACTGTCTCGACTCATCAATTTTCACAGTCTCGAGTCGCAACCACGGTTCCGAGTCGCAACCGAGATCTCGAGTCATCTCTTTCTGTTCTCGAGTCGCAATCAACCACGGTTTCGAGTCTCATCTTTTCCACGGTTTCGAGTCATCTTCTGCAATCTTTGTCGGTCATTGTCCCAGTTAAACCAGAACCTGCAACTATCATCATCAACCTCCGCCGATCTTCTACTGTTCATCTTCTCCGGCCACCGTCTCCGGCAACCTTCGTAATCATCGTCGTGATCTTCTCCGTCTATTAACCATTCTCCATTCACCTTCATCATCCTTACATCATTTCTCGTTCACCTTATTGACATCGTCAATCATACACCGATCACCTTCACCTCCGTTTCTCCTTCCACCGCACCATCGCACCGCCACCATCATATTTATCACCTCTCCGGTCATCTTCTTCGATCGGTTCTACATCTCCAGTCAACCTCCTTTCACCATCCGTTGTTGGCACATTGAGAGGCAGCAAGATTTGGTATTTGAAATTAGGGTTTCGGGGGATTAGACAAAACGAAGAAGACAACTGTTATCATTTTTAAATAATATTTTAGGTTTTTATTAATAATAATAATAATAATCAATCATTAGGTTATCATTAGTCAATCATTGATTTTTACAATAATAATAATAATAAGTATACTTTTATAAATTATTAAAAAAAAGGGGAGAAAAAGTTTGTTTGGTTGTGAAAAGTTTGACAGGTTTTGAGGTGCGGTTCAGAAAGCGGGTTCATTCGCGTGCAAAGGGTTTGAGTTAGTGAGTACAATTTTTGGGGGATCACTTCTTAAAAATGTCTTCTAAGAGAGAGGTGCTTGAGCAGGAACTCCAAGGATTCAAATACTCATATGGTGAATCTATAGAAGCACTTACAGGCCGGTTTGCTGAACTGCTCTCTAAAATGGAGAAGGCAGAGATGGTGGTGTCTACTCGCATGAGCAACAGAAAGCTTCTGGATGCTATAAAAGGGATTCCAGATCAGGCGAACTGTAGTTGGTTTAGCAATGTTAATCAGATAATCTTGACAACCGACTGCTACTGTTACAAAATGAAGTCAGATGAGCTGATCTCACTCATCAAATCATATGACAATGCTGACAAGCAGTCTACTCAAGGCAACACATCTGATGAAGTTTGCTCATCCACTTCTGCTGATTCATCACAAAATTCAGCATTCATGTTTCATAAACCCGTGGCTCAAGAAATCACTAAAGAAGAAATACTTTCTGCTTTCTGTACTCCTGAGTGTAGAAAAAGAGTTGAAGTTTATAGAATACACAACGCTGAGCTAATTCAAGATTATCAAGATATCAAAAATAAAAACTTTACTTTATCAAAAAACGAAAAACTTTATAAAGAAAAGATTGAAGCTCAGCGAAAAGACATCGTCAAACTCAAGGATGATGTAAGTGTGAAATCAACTCAACTCTTCTATGTTCAGGAGAAACTGTGCGCAGTGACTAAGGAACTGGAAGATATCAGAGATAAATATCAAATAAATGAGCTTAATATTAAGAAATTTGATTCTTCCAGCAAATTAGTAAAAAACTTGTGTGATCAACAGCTCGCATACAAGGAAAAGAAAGGGCGTGGTTTGGGTTTCAATCAGGCTCCTCCTCCTTATAATGACAATTATACTTATTTACCTATGACTAAGGAGGAGCTGATGAATGAAAGTAAAATGACTTATGGTCCTAAAACTGATAAGTCATCAATCAACAGCAGACCTGTTGATAAACGAGCGACTCCTCCAATAAATTTTGTTTCAAAGGGTACTTTTGATCCTAATGCTTTGTCTTCCTCTGCAGATGAAGTTAAAGTTGAAGGTGTCGTTGGAGATGAACAAGCATCAAATTCTCATGTGTGTGACATTTTTGGCTCATTTTTTCACTCTATGATTAATTTCAGGCCTGATGACTTGGGCGAAAACGTTGATGCTTGCGTAACAGAGACTGTATCGGCAAATGAAATGAATGAGCCAGCTGAACCATCTGATTCCAAATGTGAATCATCTGAAGTAGCTGATTCTGAGAAATTGGAAACAGTTAATTCTAGTGGATTCGGCTCAAAGGTGTCACGTGCAGAACCGTCTTGTGCCGAAAATTCGTCTGAACTTTCTGCTGAAGTTTATGGTGTTTCATCCAATAACCCAAAACTATCGGATCCTACCAAAGCTGATGAAGTGAAAACTGATGTGAACAAGGCTCCAAGTGCACAAGCTGAACAATCTGAACCTTTTGTTAGTGATGAAAAGGTTCAGATCAAGCAACAAGAGCCGAAGCAAGCAAGTAAAGGACGCGGAAAGAAGAAGCCTAAATATCAAAGACAAGCAGGCTCTCCACAGTCCTCAACGGGCAGCAATAGTCCTCAAAAGGCCCGTGATGTGAAAAATGCTTTTGTTAAGCCAGTCAGTAATGGCAAATGTGATAAATATGCATTTGACTGTGCTAACAAAGCTTTCGGAAAGACTGGTGAGATTTCTGAACAAGACTTGCAGTCTAAGCAAAGCAAGAAGAATCAAAAGAAATCTCCACCACAGAAGGCCCCTGTAAATGACAAGTAAAGACATCCCAATTCATCTTCGTCTGCGGGAAATGTGCAACACAAACAAGCACAGAAAGGACCGGTTCGTCCTTCAGGGCCTGCAAGAGCAAATCCAGCTGATCAGAATACTTTCTACATGAAGAGACAAACATGCTTCAATTGCGGCATTGCTGGTCACATTGCTCGAAACTGCACACATCGTCCCTATATACCCAATCATGTGCAAAATCAGAGAGTTACACCAAAGGATAACTATCATGCTAAGCCAATGAAGGTATAATCACCTAAGGCAATGAAGAATGTGAATCCCAAGGTTAAACCTTCTGATGGGGATTGGAACGCTGCCAAAAACAAACGCAAGGCTGTTCAAGAACAAAAACGTTTTTCTAAAACTAACAAGCCTGAATCAGCTAAAGTTGCTCAACCGAAGGCAACAAACATGTTTGTTAAACCGAAACAGATTTGGAAACCCAAATCCAAAGCAGCAATGTTTCCAATCCTTGAAACTAAAGGGGACTTATGTTTAAAGGAAGTGTCTTATTTTGATGCTTCAGGAAATCCCAAGACCACGATGGCCTGGGTACCCATGTCTTACTAATCTCCTTACTTTTCATGAACAACCAAGGAGGAGCTGTTGACAATCTCTGGAATGTTGATAGCGGTTGTTCCAGAGATAAAAACGGGTAACATCTCACTGTTGTAAAAAGTTCAATTTTTTTTACAGATGATATGTTTCCTTTGGAGGAGATTAGAGAAATAAGAAATGATCAGCAAAAGGTACCGTTTAAATTCAGTACTTTGATTTGAATTTGATTAGTCTTTAATCTGATGACAGAACGGTTAAGCAAAAAAAAATTTTTCTTAGTTTATACTTTGTATATAAATTGTCCTTTCTCTAGTAAATGGTAAATTTGCGCAAAAATACAAGATTTATGCACAAATTTAGGGGGGAGAGGAACATATAGATAGATATAGAGTTTAGGAGGAGAAAACTCAGAAAAGAAAAATACAAAAAGAGTTTGCTGTATATATATGCATTGTTTTAGGGGGAGAAAATAAGAAAAATACAAAAACATTAGAAAAATGAAAAAGCCAAAAAGAAAGATTGCATGATATGGGAAGTGAAATAAATGTTCGTGTTAAAGGGTTTGACTAACACAGGTAAGGTGCCATAGCTGAAAAGACTAGGATCTACTGCGACACAGGTAAGGTAACACAGGTAAGGCTTGACGCTCAACATGATAAAAGATACTAAGTGATATAAACATAACGAACTATGTACCATGTGGGTAACATATCAACGGCGTATGATTTTATGGTCTTAAATCTTGCGTTGATAGATAGCCAACATCTGAGGTTTCGGGTCTTTATATTGTTGAATCATCCGGGGATATCTTGGCTGTCCTTCTGTTCAGAACTAAAATTGTACATGAACCCAGGAAAGAAAGTCACTTGGAATTAGCTCATTTCTATTTGAATGTCTGTATGTTGTCCCGATACACACAATTTTGATCTGATTCTGAAATCTTCTCTGAAAAAGTCGTGTACCTCCTCTGCTGCATCCAGATATATGCTGACCTGGAGGTGCTAGGCAACGACAACTTCTGCTGCATCCAGATACATGCTGACCTAGCTGTACGTTGTCGCACTGTAGATCAATTATACACCCGAAAGAGGCCCTCAAGTGCCCAAAAGAAACCCAAGAAACCTATATCAAACTGAGAAAAACTCATTTGATCTGTATATTATACCATCTCTGCAAAAGATCTATTCTGTTCTCTTCTCAACCTATTCCCAGTTAAGATTTCAGAAATCTGGATTGGACTTGTGAAATATGTGGTAGGGAAGATACTTGCATGATAGAGTGTGCTGTTTATATTTCCAGGATTTGATTAGTATTTATTTGGGTGTTCATTGTTAAGAAATCAAAACATGATAAAACAGATTATATGCAGACCTAGACACAGTCAGGATATCTTAAAGGATGACATCAGTATACTCACCTGTTACGATGAATCGTTGTGCTTACCTTGATCGCGGGGGTATGCCTTGGAATGGGACACACGGGTATAATAGTATAATATTACCTAAAGCATATCACAAAGTTGAAAAATTGAATGTTGAGCGTTAAAGTTTAAGTGGACAAACATATTGGCAATCGCATAGACCAGTTTGATTAGGCTCGTACTGAAAAGTGTTCCTTAGTCTGCCTGAGAACGAATTTTGATCCCATTGCAATTGTAATTGTATATTATGGTAGTTGTTTATATGTTGAGTTTTTATTTGTTTTTAGTTCTTAAATTAAAAATTAAAAAAAAAGAAAAATTCAAAAATACAAAAATAGTGTCTTGCTTTTCTATAAAACCAAAAATCCAAAAATAGAGTGTTTATTTGTTTTCTTAAAAATTAAAAATATAACCGTTCTTGAAGATTTGACTGATCATCAAAAGTTGTAAGAATTTAAATTGTGAAATCTGAGTACAAGTACTTGGATGTACCTGGTGTTCATATGGTACTCTCCCTGTTGCTTAAGAAATGTTTGCTTATGAGTTTATGAGCATGTCCAGAACTTGATTTCAATCAAGAACAGGGGTTGACGAAGACTGAGATGCTGTTAGTTGCTGAAGAAGCCTGAAGCATCACAACAACAAGATGTACCTGAGTCAGAAGAACCGGATACGAAACGTCGTCTGACAGTGAAAGTACATTTGAAGAAGTACCGTGAACCTGCTTGAAAGACAAAGATTGAAGAAGAAAAGAGCTGCTGAGAATCCTCCTCTCACATTCTTTTTGACAAAGATATTTCAAGCAAAGCTGATCAAGATCCTGATATGAAGCTAACCACAAGAGCTTAAAGAAACAGACCCAGTGCTGAGAGTTCAGAAGTCAAGAACTTCCACAACATCTGCAGCATAGCGACAACCATAGACTACGTTGAAGACGTTGCTGAATTAATGCTATGAAAACAATTTGATGGCATCAGTCTAGGGGGAGATTTTTAGGCCCTAAAGTGTGAGACTGACGCATCAAATTAACACAACGGGCTATGGTTACAAACTGGGTCTTACCGGGTTAGTTTATATTAGGTTTTGGACCTTTATAGGTCACTTGGGCCAAGCTTTAGGCCATGTGGGCCAAGCAGGCCCAAGGGAAGCCCATATAGAGAATTGGGCTTGAGTTAGTATATAAACAAGTTTTTAACTTGTTTTAGGGTTTGAACCTCATTGTTACAGAATTCCTAGAGAGAGCTAGAGAGAGGCGATTGAGTTGATGAAGAACACTTGTACTAGACGGTTTTGTTGTTCAAGTAATAGAATCATGTGCAAGTGTTGAAAGTGATTCGGTTTGTTCTTCGTTTTTCATATTTTTTCGGTTTATCTTGAATCATATCAAGTTTGGATTCCGCACAAACTTGGTGTTGTTTAATATCATTGAAAGATCCGTTTTACGGGACTTACATCCGATAAGACCTAGTGTATAATAAAGTTAGTACACATGTAGGTTACTCACGCGCACGGACGCTCACTTACGGTATTACAATACACGGAATGCACACTTGTGAGTTCATGTCCCTCCTTTCACTGATTTCAATGTTTTGTTTTAAAACAATCGAGGGGAAATACATGTCAAGTAAACGGTATGTTAGTTATGGATTTAGATGATAACATGATCAATGTGCGTAAGTAGGACGATGACATAAGTAACCATTAATCACTTAGTGACCAATGTGCAAAAGGTATTAGATCTATCGAGCTTGAGGCGCGCTCCACTCCATGTTGGTATACCCTTAGGAGTGCTTTTGTGATCCCTATGATGTCAAAGCTGTCTCGGGTTGGTTACTTACTTATGGCACATATGTCAGGGTGCAAGTTACACACTGATAGATCCTTAAACTCCATGAATGCTAATTACATACCATGATTTCATTACAAGATAACAACTTTTGAGATTTCATCTGATAACAATAACTGCATGAACTCGCTCAACTTTTGTTGACTTTTTCAAACTACATGTATTTTAGGAAACAAGTCGTGAGCCGGTGATACACTATGGGAAACGGGAATGATAATGACAATGATTGCCGCTTTTGGAGGATTTGTCTTCTATATCACAACTTCGTATGTGTATGTAGTGGACAAAACCTCAATAGGTTTTATGTCAAAAACAATCTTTTGTGAAGTGTAATATAACTTAAAATCTATGTGTTGGAAAACTTGTAAACTTTGTTGAAATCAATATATCTATGGCATTGTTGTTGGTTTATATTGTTTACACATTTGGATGCAATGATTACCTTTCTTAAGTCACACGTAACACGCTTCCGCAACTAGCAGGGTGTGACAATGTATCTCCAAAATCGCCCTATGCAGCTCCAAGCTCCTCCAAATAGCAGATTCTATGTTTTGAAGTTCGTAATTAGGTTAAAACATCTCAACTTGGGCCCAAAAACAATAATTCTGCGACATTAAGCCCATCGCATCTCACGACGGGCAAGAGACTCTTGTGTCGCGTGACACAATATCATCATATCACGCGGTGGCAATCTTTGTTATAAAGCAGGTATCCCAGGGGCAAAAGGGTCTATTTCCAGGTAATTCCTATCCCCCGCGTCATGCAAAAAGGGCGAGGCACGAGGACATGTGAAGGGCGAGGCCCGTTCACACACGATTCAATACATACAAAATATATATATATACACGCTTGCGAAATAATTATTTATATATAATGATCGGACAAACAAACTACCAACACTCCACAAATACGAAGTTGTTCTAATTATGACAAGTGAAAACATAATAAGAATTCAAGATGAACAACTTGTATGAGGTCCAATAAGACCTAAGTGTCTAATAAAGTTAGTACACATGTAGGTTACTCACGCGTACGAACGCTCACGTTTCAGTAGTACGATACACGGAACGCAAACCTGTGAGTTCATGTCCCTCCTTTCAATGATTTCAATGTTTTTTTTTTTAAAACTGAGGGGAAATACATGTCATAACACACGGTATGTTAGCTATAGGTTTAGATGATGACATGATCAATGTGCGTAAGTAGGATGATGACAATAGTAACCATTAATCACTTAGTGACCAAGGTGCAAAAGAGATAGATCTATAGAGCTTGAGACGCACTCCACTTCTGGTTGGTACCTTAGGAGTGCTTTTGTGATCCCAATTATGTCAAAGTTGTCTCGGTTTGGTTATTTACTTATGGTACATATGTCAAGGTGTTCGCGGCACACTGATAGATCCTTAAAACTCCATGAATGCTAATAACATACCATGATTTCATTACAAGATTACAAACATGAGATTTCATATGATAACAATAACTGCATGAACTCGCTCAACTTTTGTTGACTTTTTAAAACTACATGTATCTCAGGAAACAAGTCTTGAGCCGGTGATTCACTACGGGAAACGAGAATGACAATGACAACGATTGTCGCTTTTGGAGGATTTGTCTTTTATATCCCAACTTCTTATGGGTATATAGGGGACAAAACCTCAATATGTTTTATGTCAGAAACAATCTTTTGTGATGTGTAAAATAACTTATATCTATGTGTTGGATAACGTTGTGAACGTTGTTGAAACTTGAAACCATGTTGGCAACTTGTAAACTTTGGTTGAAATCAATATATCTATGGCATCGTTGTTGGTTTATATTTTTTACATGATTGGATGCAATGATTACCTTTCTTAAGTTATACACAATACGTTTTCGCTACTAGCAGGGCATGACATAAAATCTTTTATAAGTATTAATTTGCCTTTTTTTTTTTAAACGAATGGCCTTAATGAATTAGTAAGGTAAATGATATGGCACATGTTTCTATATAAAAGCAAGTATTCAACTAAGAGTTATGAATGTGGCGGTATAAAATTCATTGAACACAAAATTATATTCGCAATAAAATATTTTTTGGTATCGTAAGCTATATCGAGTATCTGTGTGATACCGGTATCGTAACTAGGGCCGTTCAAAAAGTCCGTGGCTCGGGGCTCGCTCGAAAAAAGTTCGAAAAAGCTCGGTTCTAAGTTAGCTCGGTTTTAAACGAGCTGGCTCGGCTCGGTTTGTAAACAAGCCGAGCTCGAGCCAAGGTAGGTTCGATTTGCGGCTCACTCGTTTGGCACGTTTAAATTAAACCCTAAATTATAGATGTGTGCGCGCGCGTGTATATTCTAATATATTTTAGAAATGTTGTTTAATTAGTAATTGTTGTGAAACTAGTCTAATAGCAAACAATAAGAGAAAGAGATGTAGGGGGAAATAGTCTGATATTTCATTGATAGATAAGTCTTTAACAAAGAATTACAATGAATATATATAAGAGATGAAATCTTGGAGAACAAGCCAATCTATTTATGGAGTTGATAACCACATAATATAATATATTTATAACACTCCCCCTTGGCTATCAGCTTAATACGCTTTGAGATGCTGACTCATTAAAAACCTTGCTAGAAAAACCCAATGAGACAAAACCTCAGCTAAGGGAAAAGAGTGCAACACGCATTTTCTCCCACTGATACTTTTGGATCAGGTATGTTATCTCATTAAAAACCTTACTAAGAAAACTCAATGGGACAAAACTTAGTCAAAGGAAAAAGAGTGCAACTTGAATAAGTCATTGGTTGCTATCGAGCTAATAACGTGTTGTGAAACTAGCCTATTAACACATGAATATGAGAAGAATTTTAGGGAGAAAAGAACTAATATTTCAAAGAAAGGTAAAAGAATGTCATTATTGACGCAACCAAACGAATGATTTAACTTACATAAATCATATACTTTTGTTTATCAATGCTTTCTTAACTTTTTTAAACATTACTTTAAGCCAAGCACAATTTAATATTAAATAAGAGCATTGTTATGCTTTAAAATATATTTAAATATCTCTAAAATGCGTAAAAGAGCAAATCAATATTAATTATATGCAGACACTATAATATGTATTTGAAGCTATTAGAGAATGCACAAATAGGTTTTTAAGCTTGTATGCATTTATATGATTTCACATGGACGTTTTATTTAACTTGTCGTGGGCATTAATAAAATACAAACAATAAAAGGAGATAGTTTACCTCAGATTCTTTTAAAATTTTCACGTTCTGAATTGAGTCCGTCTCCGATGAGTCCGTCTCCGATGAGTCCCGTCTCATCCACGCAGCCAACAGACAAAATCAGAAAGCATAGAGGAAGAAGAGGTTGGAGGTACTCGTTATCGTAAGAGATGCTGATAACGTATTGTGAAACTAGCCTAATAGCAAACAATAAGAGAAAGAGGTGTAATGGGAAAGAGACTGATATTTCATTGATAGATATGTCTTTAACGAAGAATTACAATGAATATATATAAGAGATGAAATATTGGAGAACAAGCCAATCTATTTATGGAGTTGATAACCACATAATATAATATATTTATACCAGCAAGTAACATGGCTAGTTTTTTTATCAAAATAAATAGATTGTTAAGCTATAGTCTTAATTAGTAATATTGATTTAAAACAATATATATTAAGGTAAGTAACATAAATTTTTTTCTTGTTCATTTTATTTATAGTTTTCTCAAAATTACTATATTAGCCTAAATAATATTTTATTTATTGTTTTTGGTTATATGTATATCATTATGTGTATAAAAAAAATACAAAAATATAAACTTTTTTAAACAAACAAGCTAGCTCAAACTTTTGACGAGCCGAGCCCGAGCCCGACTTTTTAGCTCGTTAAGAAAAATGAGTTGGCCTAGCTCGATTCGATTTTTAGACGAGCCGAGCCTGAGCCCACCCTGGTTCGGTTCAGCTCGGCTCGTTTACATCCCTAATCGTAACAGACCGACACCGACCGAAGAACACCGGTACCAATACAAGTATTTGTTTTAAATCGATGTAAAACACGTGTCGATTATCAACGATTGTTATGCCAAATGCCAGTATCATACTCGTATTGTAATGAATCAGACTAATAATGACCAAATGCTCGCAATTAAGCGCGCGAAAATCCCTATCCCTATATTAGAATAGAGAGTAAACTGCAATTTTACCCCCTGGGGTTTAGGCCAATTGGCACTCTGACCCCCCTAACGAAATAATTGCAATTTTACCCCCCAACGTTGGTGTTATGTCGCGATTTTACCCCCCGGCGTCAAAGTCCCTGGTTATGTTTAAACGCTCAAAGGGCAGAAATGTAATTTTACATTATATATTACTATTACCCCTGTACTTCTTCTTCCAACTTCATCCTTACCCCCTAAGCTTCAATCGATCACTCCCCCACTCCACTCCACTCTTCTTCATCAACGGCGACCACCGGCGATTAACAACAGCAGACCCACCGGCGATTAACGGCGAAAGCATACCAGAGAACTTCATCCTTACCTAAGCTTGTCCACTGGAAATGAGCGAATCATAGAACACAATGCTTCCACCTCTACCAGCAGAGCCATTAACGGCGACCACACCACCGGCGATACACCTGTCCACCAGCGATCCTCCCTGTTCTCTCACTTGTCAGGTAAAATCGAACAAGTATAGTAATGTCAGGTTGAGCAAGTAATGTCAGGTTAAAAAACAGGGGTTATTGAACATCGATCTTTCTATGTTTGCAGTGGACATAAGGATTCGGGTTTCACTACGATCGATTGTGGTTTCCTTGGTTGTGAAAATGCGGGGCCGCCCGTTCCTGCACTTCCAGTTTCCCCATCAGCAAGAAATGGTTGTGTAGTTGAACTTTAACATATTAGGATCTTTTGGTTTAATATGTATGCTAAGTGTATTTGTTAATGTTTTGATACTGATCTAATTGTATATATTAATGTTTTGATGCTGATCTAGTTATAATATGCATTTGCATAAATGTTATAATGTGCCTAGTTATAATGTGTTAATACTGTTAGAATGTGCCTATTTATTTTTTACAGAAACAGATGATCAACTTGTATAACAACAACAGATTGATGTTTACAGTGTATAACAACAGCAGATTGATCAAATTGCACTCAGTTAAGTGCAGCAGGTATGTGTTTGAGTGCACAAGGATGAAATATGAGCAATGTTTACAACTAATGTGTTCTTTTGTGCTAATGTGTTATTTTGTGCTTAAACTGATAGTGGTGATCAAGCATACCTGCTTGAAGTTTAAGCACATGAAACCTATAAACATGTTTGGCTGATCAGCCTTTTTGGTAAACTGATAGTGGTGATAGTGCAGCAGGTATGTGCCTTTTTGGACTGAGGGGTATAATTGTAAACTTAGCAGGTATGCTTGATCAGCCAAACATGTTCTGAATGCTGCTGATCTTGTAATGTTTCTGATTTTGATTTTTGTGAAGTGTTTAATCAGCCAAACATGTTCTGAATGCTGCACATGATATTTGGTAGTTATAACAAATGATAGCTGGTAGTTATAGGTTGGTAATACATGAACAAGTTTGAATACAAGTTTGAATACAAGTGTTGATAATGCTTATAGGTTTCATGTGCATTTGCAACCCTAAAACCTGCTGCACTCAAACATTGAACAGGTTTGATACATGGTCAGATTCTAGTAACATACAACACATTGAACAACCAAACATTGAAGGTTTGATACATGGTCAGGTTTGAAAAGGTTTGATTTTTTAGTATACTTATAGGTTTCTGATTTTTGAGTATAGAAACATAGAACAGGTTCTGATTTTTGAGTATAGAAACATAGAACATGTTTCTGATTTTGGCGGGAAGGGTTTTGGAAGTTGCAGGGGGTAATGTTGTTTCTTAACATAAAGTACATGGGGGTAATAACAAAGGACAAATTAGTAATTTACCAGTGGGAGGTAATTGTGCGACATAACAGGAATGTTGGGGGGGGGGGGTAAAATTAAAGGGTAATATAGTCATTTCAAGTTATAGTTAACAGATCTGTTAACAAAATTGATGACGGTGGTAAAATCATGACATAACACCAACGTTGGGGGGTAAAATTGTAATTATTTCGTTAAAGGGGGTTAGAGTGCCAATTGGCCTAAACCCCAAAGATAAAATTACAGTTTACTCTAGAATAGAATAGAAAGACTAGTAAAAATAGTAATGAGGGGTAAGAACGTAAATATCCATCTAGGGTTTTCATAAACCCTCTATAAATAGATACATACCAGCAGCCCCGTCTTCTTCATTACATACAGCCTCTCTCGCTGAATCCTTAAAACCTCCATTTTAAATGCTTCGTAATTTCATCTTTCGATTCTCTTATTTCTTCTAAGTAAATCAAGTGAAGTTGTATTCCTCTGTTTATATAAATAAATATTTGATAGACATTTACAGATTGTCTCATCAATTTGAAAACAGGAGGATAAAGTAAAGCTGGCGAGATATCGTTTCAGTCGTCATATTTCCCGTTGACGCTCTGATTGTTGCTCGTCCACAATTTCTTTTAAACAAATTTGTCTAAATTTACTGCTTCTTCATATAGTGATTGATTTTATTCTCTTTTGTTTTTTGAATTATTTGTTATGCGTTGAGAAAAAAATTGATGGCCGAGCGTCTTAATCCTGACAATTAGGTTAAATCGATTTCAAGATTAATGTGGTTTTATTGAATGATTGTTAAAAGAACTCGTATTTGAGAAGCCTTGATAATATACCAGGATAAAATGCATATAGATTATAGTTTTTTAGGGCCTGTTTAACAACCTCTGAACCAGTATGACGTTTATAATGTTTAACCATTTAGATGCAAATGTCTGACCAATCAGACTCTGTATAAATCTTAACCATTCATTGGCATTCAGACATCTGTTGTTCACGAAACAAACAACCATTAAGAGCCTTATTAAAAAGTAAACAAACAACCCTTTAGTTTCATAATCTATGGTTAATGAATTGGGGAACTAACGTTGAAGCCCAATATGGTTGGGATACATCACTACTTGAAACAGGATACAAATATCAAATAAGTTGTGGATCAATATGTTGATGCACTACATCTGTCGACTTCGTCTTGTATCGAGTCCTAGTCTAGTTAGAATAGATCAGGGCACGTAGAATGAGAAAATGTGATAGAGTTAGTAAGATTTCGCTTGAAACATGTGTATGAAAGGGATTTCGCTTGAAGCAGCTCAAGCGAAATCAACATGTTAAGATTTCGCTTGAGATCATTCCAAGCGAAATCCTGATGTCTATATATAGATGTTCTAGCTCAAGCGAAATAGAGAAGTATCAATTCTGAAATTCCATACCGAGGTGCTGCTGGTGTGAGAACTGATTGTAATTGTTTTCATATCAATACAAATCAGTGTTAAAGTGAAGTTTCAGCTGTTTATACGTCAAATACTTGTTTTCCGCACCTGTATTTGATGGAATTCCTCTGAACCGACTCGTTTAGGCCTCGAACACGATCCTACAATTGGTATCAGAGCTCAGGAGGAGGAGTTCTGCAATATTCAGCCGGAATCGATCAAAATCTCTTACTTCTACATCTTCTTTTAACAATTCAGAAACTTTTCACGATCAAAATTTGTTCATTTTCTCACGAATTGTGTAAAAGTACATGATAACAAACCCTTGAAAGTTTCACAGCAAAATTCGACTTAAAAGTGATAGAAATTGATCTTCGAATGGATTTCGCTTGAAGAGCAAAACTTTATTGGACAATTTCGCTTGAAATTTCAAGCGAGACTTTACATTTCGCTTCAAACAGATTCAAGAATTTCGCTTAAAGCATTTCGCTTCAAGGATTTTACTTCAACCATTTTAACTATTTCGCTTGAAAGAATCTGTTATTGAAAAACGTGCTATTGAAACATGGATAATGATTTTCACAATGCGTTTGCAACACCGTCTAGTTCATCTTCCATTGCTCAGAACATGAATTCAGAAAATGAAACGGGGACTATTCAGAAACCCCCGAAGTTAATGAGTATTGAAGAATACTATGGGTGGAAAGACAGATTCGAAAACTGGGTTCAGGCAAACCATCTTAGATCATGGGAGTGTATTTTGAAGAAATATGTTTTGCCACAGACTGATATGAAAGTTGATAAAAAAATATCTGAATTTACTAATGAAGAACGGGATATGTATAGATCTGAAAAAATGATGATTAGTCTGCTTCAACAAGCTATCAAAGAAGACATTTTCATTCTGCTACAGCATGACAAAACTGCAAAGTCAATCTGGGATGCACTTAAAGTCAAATTTGAGGGTAGTGAGAAAATGATTAAAAGCAAGAAAGCACTGTTAAAGAAAGAGTTTGATCTGTTCAGCAGTCTACCGGGTGAAGACACAAAGAAGCTGATTGAAAGATACTGTCACCTTGTGAGATCTATGTCAATGCTTAGTATAAAAAAGGAGTCTGAAGAGTGGGTAGACAAATTAGCTGATGCATTACCGCAAAAAGAGTGGGGAACTTATTTGATGATCCTGAAAAACACAGGGGTTTATGATGGGTTATCAATTGGTGAGTTTATCGAAAAGATTGAGGGTCAAGATTTGGAACAGCAGAAGATCGCGAGGATGAACAGTCCAAGTGGTCAACAGGATGTAAAGATGTACTACAAAGGAAGTGTTCCGGTTCAAAATGCTGATGAAAGTCTACAAAGTTCTGATGAGAGTGTTCAAAATGATGTTGCTTCAGAAAAGGAAGTTGTATTTGATCAAACACCGTCTGATTCTGGTGTATCAGATGCTGATTCTGAAAAATCTGTACAGTTTGATCAGTCACCAGTTGATAGTAGCAGTGATGATGAGGAAGAGAAATATATCAATATTGCTAAATCTCATCTTTCTCCTGAAAGTTTTCATTTTTATTTTGCAGATCGCATGGAGAAACTGTAACACCTCGCAAATTTCGGGTTTAATATTAAAACGACACGTGTCATGTCAAACAAAAACGCGTTGAAAACCCGGATTTAATAAAGATGTTTTCGGTAGGATTTAAAGTGGCGTCATGTTAAATATTACCTCTGAACACCTCAATTATAAATCCCAAGACCCGATTTAATATTATATACATCTATTATACCCTCAATTAAGGAATTTATTGCCAATAATGGAATTTGGAAATGCGTGATAGGATTCTACGAAATAAAAGAATGGAAGTCCTTAATTTACGGGTCTTGTTTTTGGATTCAAGTGAAGCAATTGCAAATGGTAGGGTATGTCAATGTGTAAGACACTTTATGAAGGCCCCTGAATGAAAATTGAGGTCCACAAGTCGTTTATAACGGCTGCCCTTTCAAACCTTCAACAAACAACAACATTTTGGCTTCTGATGAAGCCCTACGCATCGTAGGCATAATGCCCCTACGATGCGCAGGGGTTGCCCAGCGACCAGAAAACAGGCAGTAGCCTGTTTGGTGCACTTGTAACCCATCAAACCGGTTTTTCTTGCATGTGCATGAACCTTAGACTCCCCTAGACACTAGAAGACATGTGTTGAACAATTGTGGAAGGGCATAGACTCTTGTGTCAATTGATTGTGGTGTGTAAACCCACTATATAAAGGACCTTCAAGTGCAACTTTCTTTCACACATCATATTCAAGCATTCTGATTACTTGGGGAGCTTGCAAACTGATCAAGAGCCTTTCTAATCATTCATTAACCATCTAGTAAGTTGCCTAACCTTTCTAAATTAATTCTAGCTTAGTAATTAGCTTAAAAGTCAAACCGACGTAACTACGGTTTGACTTCGCGATTAATTAACGATAGCTCAGTCGTGTGTCGAATTAAAAGTACCGTTAGATAGGTAATTATATGGGTATTAAACCCTTATAAGGGCAAGTACCAAAACCAGACCTAACTAGGTCGTTTGTCGGGTCAAACGTTGACCGAAAAAGTCAACAGAATTACAAAATGCGATTTAATGCACGACTAGCAATCCGCGAGGCGTGCAACCTGTTTTAAACTTAATATAACTTGGTAATAAGTATAAAAACTTGTCTACGCTTGCCCGACTCGACAAATTTCTGTTTAAACCCGGTTCGGAACCGAAAGGCGCAAAACTTTGACTTTTGCGTTGACTTCGGTTCTGACCCGTTTTAGTTGGAATTAGACATGCCTTAAAGTCTCATTAGGGTTGGGTTACATGCTAGTATAAGTCTCTGTACTTGTTTCATTGATTATCCGATGCATGCACACGTTTCCGTTAATCGCTTAAATTGGACCATAACGCCCTTATGACCCTACAACGAGAATTTTGAAAATGTGGAAGTACTATAATCTTAGTTACTGATTATTTAGCATGTACGTAAATTTTCACGTCAATCGGAGGTCTAGATTAGGAGATATGCGCATTAGCGTGAATAATAAACTTTTATTAATTAAACGGCGCGATTAGCGCATAGCCTATCTAAACCCAATTTTCGGTACCAAAACTTTTACCCACTGATGTTAAATAATATGTTGGGATTTTTGAAGATTTTTAATTATTTTTAAACTGGTCTTAAGCTAGGCTTATCGCATTGATTCGGTTAATACCGAATATAACCTTTTAGGCCATAAAACGAGTTTTACGAATCCGATTGATTCCAATCCAATGGCCACTGATCTAAAATAATAAATATAGGATTTTGAGCCTGTTTTACTGATCAGAAAACTCAGATTGGTATTTTAACCCGTACGTCGCTTAAAACGGCTTTATACGCGTATTAAACGCGTAGTTTGGTATTAAAACCATTTTGACACGTAAGACTTAATACCAATAGACATAACCTGTTAAATTAAGATATTTTTCTGATTTAATCAGACCCATACCTCAGAAGTATTATAAGTCTCTTTTATAACCTTTAAAATGACCAAAATACCCCTACGGGGCATAATTAGGGAATAAACTCGTTACGGGCATTATGGAAGATATCATAATGATATCACAACATATTTGAAGCGTATTAACTTAGGAAACCTGTTCACGACCCTTTCGGTTACCCGTTATGCATTTTACGCGTTCGGTTCGGTTTATGTAACTAGTTTGCATAAACTAGCCGAAACGGGTCAAACGATATCATTTTCATCTCAAAATCCAGAATGTGAGTAGTAAACCCATATTAAACAAGTCTTCAAACTTGTCGGGTCTAAATCACATTCTATCCGGTCTTCGCTTAATCGTGCGTACGAACCGCATCTTTGAAACTAGCCGGTCTAAGCTTAAGCATAATTAAAGACCCGCTAGGATTCTAATAGGTTATATTTAACCTTCGTTCCAGATTAGGAGAAACAGTAAAAGCTACCTGCTATTTGATTATTGTGACTATACTTTGCATCAAGGTAAATACTTTTAACTTATTTTCCCTATACGGGCTTGGGTTACGGTACATAGCGTACCGCTTGATCGGGCATCAAATCTTCCACGCTTAGTGGTTAATTGAATAATTTGATCGGCTCGTTTTAAACAGATGTGTTTACTTTACAGCCTTTGGGGGGTTAATGACCATGTCCCGGATATCCTCGGCATTATCTTACGAGATTGCCACGACCTGAGCACGGGGTGTAGGCGTACTCCCGTGTATAACTCACTTACAGTGGTGTGTCTATTGATCTTTAACCCGGATACGTCCGGGCTACTGAACGCATAAGTAACATGTAAATCGTTAACAAGATTATCATATAAAATAATTCTCCCAAGTTAAACAAAATGTTTATGCCATGTGCATCCAAACCAATTTTCAATCATTTTATAAAATGAGTCAGATGAATGTATTTACCAGTGTAAACTGACGTATTTTCCCAAAAAGATTAAATGCAGGTACTAGGCGAAATAGGCTGGGAGTCTCCTAAGCATCACTAGAAGTCTCGCAAACTTAAGATGCCGATGTCTGTTGAACCATAAACAATATTTTTATTATTCGATCCTACTGTGGATAAACACCGGATAATTGTGACTTTGTTTACAATAATAAATTCGGTTGTATCTTATTTAAAATTTGCTTCCGCTGTGCATTATTATATTGTGTTGTTTGACTATTACGTTGCCAACCACGTCACGATACTCCCCCACCGGGCCCACCGGTGACACGTGGAAATCGGGGTGTGACAGGTTGGTATCAGAGCCAACACTGAGGGAATTAAACACTAGCCTTTTGTGTTTAATCTCAGTTACACAATTGCACATATCTAAACTTTTGAGTCTAGACTTATAACATAGGACAAATTCCACCTTATTCGGTTTTTGTTTTGTCCTTTAAAACTTTATATTTTTGTTATTGTTATCTTATGTTTTATTGACAGGAATAACAAAAGATGCCTCCGAGATTTTTACGTATGCGAGGACGAGGAGGAAAGGGGCCGACCACCGCCCCCAACGACCATGAAGCTGGGCCGTCCAATACACGAGCTCCTACACCTGCCGAGAGTGACGGTACTCGGCGGAACCAGAGAGGTCTCTTTCAACCGGCAAGACGGTCGGTTTCAAACAGCTCTACGACTCCCGCTCAAGACTCATACGGGCCACAATCAGAAAATGAGCCTAGAGACCCCCACCATTCGCACATACCGTTACAGCGATCTATGTCGCACCGCCCTTTTGGAGACCCCACTCCAATCTTTCAAGGCCAGTTTAACCCGGCGGATTATATACAAGAACCAGTGGGTTTTAACCCATTGGGGCCGGAGGACCATTTTTCTGGAGGAAACGATATGGATGAGGAAGACGACCCAGAAGAACCCGCATCAGGAACTCCCAACCACCCAATCGAGGTCTCGGATAGTTCCATTTATCACGGGCCACCCTATAATGGTCCAGATAGCTTCCAGGCTATCTTTACTCGGCACGAATGGTATTATACACCTTCTCACCATTCGTCGCCGCATGAGCAGCCGCAGCCTCACTATTCTCCGCCGCATGAGCAGCAGCAGCAGCATCATCAAGATTCCTCTGGGAATCACCAGTTTGAGGCAGTTACGCCACCGCCTCCACCGCCACCAGTTCAGCCGGCGCCTCCACAGCCGCAAAGACATAGGAGATCCGGAGCCCGGATGTCCACACGAAGAGAAGAGTTTCATTTCAGCTCTCCCCTACAATCAAGTGGCAGAAATTATCAGCCGCTTCAAGAAGATCCACAAATGGGTGGACCATCAAACCCATTCGCGCAGCAACCGCCACCAATGGGTTTCGATAATCAAATACCAGCGTACACGGGTCCTTCGATGTATAACCCGTTTGAGCCACCGACTCACACTAACCCCGGTTACGCTGAAGCCGACCCATACCTGGTAGCTGCTAATTACAACGCTCTTAACCCTGATGGACCGTATGGAGGTCCTTGGGGAGTAGGGTACCCAGTCCAGGGGTACCAGATACCTACACAACCCCCGTTTTACCAACAACCCCCGCCGTCTCTACAAATGTCGCCACCACTGCATCAGGAGATCCTGCAAAGTATTAGAGAGGTGCGACATGAGGCACGGGAAGATCGACGGCGCAACCAGGGAATGTTCAAGACCTTGACGAACCTAATCAAGGGAAAGAGCAAAAAGGATCAGTAAATCCTTTATGTGTATATGTCTACTTTAAAATTAAGTCCCTGCATGGACATTTATGTGTGTATGTTTGTTGTGTGTATTGACCCCTACGTGGGTCTATCTTTCCATAAACCCCTACGAGGGTAAGTTGTATGTTTAGTCCCTGCGTGGACTTATGTTTGTTTATGTCCCTACGTGGACAATTGTTAGTATGTTAACCCCTACGTGGGCATGTCTTCTGTAAGACCCCTGCGTGGGCATGTTGTTATGTTGTAGCTCCTACGTGGGCAAATTTCATGTGTGAAAGACCCGTTTAGGGCGATATGTAATGTTGTTATAAATTATTGGAGTGTTGTTTTATAAATTTCATGTTTGCCATTTGTGCATATATAATAATTATAAATGAAATAAATAAATTAAAATCATTCCTTTTAATCTGCCTAAGTAATTATTTAATTAAAAATCTTAAAGTGTGGAACCTAGCCTCGTGTCAAATATAAGACCGGGCCAAAATGGTAATACCGGTTTAAAAGATTCAAATTCTTGTTAACATCTTAAAACATGTTAACACTCCTGGCAGAAGTGATTCGTTAAAAATCACATGTCATTTTTTTAAAATGAATAAGGATTCTTTAGAAGTTTCCTAATCCAGTATAATGATCTCTGAATCCTGGATTTACATCATCAATTAAGGTGATCATATTCAACCATACGTGGTAAAATAGCGCCTACGGGCCATGCTCATTTCTATATAAGCCAAAAGACGGTGGTAGCTAGGACTCCCTGTCTAATAAAGGTAATGAACTAGGTTCAAACCTTAAAAGTCTTGATTCTCAGAAATCATAGTATATTAAATTGTCCATGTGACCAAGCCTTATGTGCTAATATATATATTGTTATTGTTATATGTTTAGGATAAATTTAATTGAAATCCTAAATTAATACGATTAATGAGTTAACCAAGTAGGGTCTCTGTTACCATGGTTAACGAGTTACCCTAAGGGGGTAATTCTATAATAAACTTTCAAATAAAATATTGTTCTTGTTTCTGTAACAGTTCAATACGAATGGCAAATTCTAATGAAGTCAATAGCCCTACAGCGGCGCCAAATGAAAACGCCCAGATTACATTGACGGGCGCCGAACTAAAAGCTATCATTGATGGTGCTGTCACTCAAGCCTTGGATAGGCAATATGAAGAATACAGTGGTACCAGGAGTAGGACCCACTCCGTATCACACTCAAAGCCAAGAACACATTCTGAGGCTCATAACAAGCCTCCTCCCAAGAAGAACGGACCAAAGAAAGACGGTGATGACCGTCAGTCCACCAACAATCAAAGTGACCCATCCCAGCACTTGGTACTGCATCAAGGACCCCGTAACAAGGGTTGCACTTACAAATACTTCGTGTCTTGCAAGCCCCGGGATTTTACAGGGGAAAAGGGGGCCGTTGATTGCATGACGTGGCTGGATGAAATGGACACAGTGGTGGACATAAGCGGGTGCGCTGAACGGGATATAGTGAAGTTTGTGTCACAGTCCTTCAAAGGTGAAGCATTGGTCTGGTGGAGATCTCTGATGGAGGCCTCCGGAAAGATCCCGTTGTATAGCATGACGTGGGATCAATTCATTGCCTTGATCAAAGACAATTACTGCCCTCAACACGAGGTGGAAAAGATTGAATATGACTTTCTGTCATTGGTAATGAAGAACCTCAACTGCCAAGCTTACCTGACAAGCTTCAATACGCTGTCCAGGTTGGTTCCCTACCTGGTAACCCCCGAGCCAAAGAGGATCGCTCGTTTTATTGGCGGGTTGGAACCCGAGATCAAGGCCAGTGTTAAAGCTTCTCGGCCAGTTACCTTCAGGTCTGTAACTGACCTTTCCTTATCCCTCACACTTGATGCGGTCCGTCAGAGATCGCTGAGGAATAAGGATACTGAGAAGAGGAAGCGAGAAGATGATGGTTCGCGTAGGTCGAACAAGAAACACCGTGGGAACGGTGATCGAAAGAAGGGATCGGAGTCGAAGAAAGATGGGCATCGTTCTGATGAGAAGCCCACGTGCAAAACTTGCAAGAAAAAGCACTTTGGAAAGTGCAGATTTGGATCAAACTCGAATAACGAGTCAAGGTCTTTTGCTTGTGGTTTGTGCAAATCCAAGGAACACAAAACCTTGGATTGCAAGAAGATGAAAGATGCGACGTGCTATTGTTGCAATGAGAAGGGCCACATAAAGACTAACTGCCCCAAGAATAACAAGAAGCCTGAGGAGGCTAAGAAGACTAACGCCAGAGTCTTCAGGATGGATGCGCAGGAGGCTGTGCAAGATGATAACGTCATAACAGGTACATTCCTTGTAAATGATGTCTTTGCAAGAGTACTTTTTGATTCCGGTGCAGATAAGTCTTTTGTGGATCAGAAGTTTTGTAAATTGTTGAATTTACCTGTCAAAACCCTAAGCGTAAACTATGAGGTAGAGTTAGCAGATGGTACCATAGAAACCGTCTCTACTGTGTTAGATGGATGTACTATATCCATTAAGAACCATTCTTTTCCTCTGTCTCTACTTCCGTTTAAATTAGCTGGTTTTGACATAGTGCTGGGTATGGACTGGTTATCTCATAACCAGGCCCAAATCGTCTGTAAACAGAAACAGGTAGTAATAAAGACTCCGTCTGGTGAGTCACTTACCATTCGGGGAGATACCCAGTACGGACTGCCTGAGCAGGTGACTATGCTCAAGGCTTCCAAGTGTTTGAAGAGGGGATGTGTCATTTACATGGCGCAAGTGATTTTGGAGGAACCTAAACCGAAGTTAGAAGACATCCCTGTCATTTCTGAATACCCAGGAGTGTTTCCTGAAGATCTACCTGGCCTACCACCAGATAGACAAGTCGAATTCAGGATCGATATCATTCCCGGAGCGGCACCAGTTGCCAGAGCACCATACAGATTGGCACCCACCGAAATGAAGGAGTTGCGGACGCAGCTAGATGAACTGCTGGCTAAGGGTTTCATTCGACCTAGTTCATCTCCTTGGGGAGCGCCAATCCTGTTTGTTAAGAAGAAGGATGGATCGATGCGTCTATGCATCGACTATCGCGAGCTTAACAAGGTCACGATCAAGAATAGGTATCCATTGCCCAGAATCGACGATTTGTTCGATCAGCTTCAAGGGGCAAGTTACTTCTCAAAGATTGATTTGAGGTCTGGATACCATCAGTTGAAGGTTAAGGATGAAGACGTTCACAAGACTGCATTTAGGACTCGTTACGGTCACTACGAGTTTCTAGTGATGCCTTTTGGGCTCACCAATGCACCGGCTGCGTTCATGGATCTCATGAATCGCGTTTGCAAGCCGCACTTAGATAAATTCGTCATCGTTTTCATCGACGACATTCTCATTTATTCTAAGAACAAAGCTGACCACGAGAAACATCTTCGATGTATTCTCAAACTTCTGCATAAGGAAAAGCTCTATGCCAAATTCTCCAAGTGTGAATTTTGGCTTAGGGAAGTCCAATTTCTTGGACATGTGGTCAGTGAGTGTGGTATCCAGGTGGATCCCGCTAAGGTTGAAGCAGTAATGAACTGGCAAGAGCCAAAGACGCCAACAGAAATCCGTAGCTTCCTAGGGTTGGCAGGATATTACAGGCGCTTCATTGAAAATTTTTCAAGGATTGCTGCACCCCTAACTTCCCTGACCAAGAAGAAAGTAAAGTTCATTTGGGGTCCTAAGCAGCAAGAGTCCTTCGATGTTTTGAAACAAAAGTTGAGCAACGCTCCTGTGCTTACCTTACCTGAAGGTGCTGAAGAATTTGTAGTTTATTGTGATGCATCACACACTGGCATGGGGTGTGTGCTTATGCAGAAAGGCAAGGTGATTGCCTATGCATCACGGCAGTTAAAGGTGCACGAAAAGAATTACACCACCCACGACTTGGAATTGGGTGCCGTTGTGTTCGCACTAAAACTGTGGAGGCATTATCTTTATGGAATCAAGTTTGTGATCTTTTCTGATCACAAGAGCCTCCAGCATCTGTTTAACCAGAAAGAATTAAACATGAGGCAACGCCGTTGGATGGAAACTTTGAATGATTATGATTGTGAAATCAAATACCATCCCGGCAAAGCGAATGTAGTCGCTGATGCCTTGAGCAGAAAGGAAAGGGTTAAACCCATACGAATTAACGCCAAGCGTATGGAGATAAAGAACAGTTTGATAGAAAGGGTGTTAGCTGCACAGAAGGAAGCTGTGTTGGAAGCTAACTATCCTAATGAAAAGTTAGGAGTAACTGAGGAGCAGTTAACTCTTAGCAAGGACGGAATTTTACGGTTAAACGGACGAATATGGGTTCCAATTTTTGGAGGACTTCGTGATGTCATCCTCCAAGAAGCCCATAGTTCCAAATACTCCGTTCATCCTGGAGCTGACAAGATGTACCAGGATTTAAAGGCAAATTATTGGTGGATAGGCTTGAAAAAGTCTGTGGCCGCCCATGTAGCAAAATGCTTGACATGTGCGCAAGTCAAAGCCGAGCATCAGAAACCGTCAGGTTTGCTACAACAACCTGAACTTCCTACGTGGAAGTGGGAAATGGTAACTATGGATTTTATTACCAAGTTACCTAAGACAAGGAAAGGCAATGATACGATATGGGTTATAGTTGACCGACTGACTAAGTCAGCTCATTTCTTACCCATCAAGGAGACTTATAGCTCCGATATGTTAGCCCAGTTATATGTTGATAAGATTGTAGCCTTACATGGCATACCTGTAGCTATTATCTCTGACCGGGATACTAGGTACACGTCACACTTTTGGAAGAGTTTCCAACAATCTTTGGGCACACGTTTGAACTTTAGTACGGCTTACCATCCTCAGACAGACGGTCAGAGTGAGCGTACTATTCAAACGTTGGAAGACATGCTGCGTGCATGTGCGATCGATCTGGGAGGTAGCTGGGATAAGAACCTACCCTTGATCGAATTCTCCTACAACAATAGCTACCATACCAGCATAAAGGCTGCGCCTTTTGAGGCATTATACGGTAGAAAATGTAGATCGCCAGTTTGTTGGGCGGAAGTGGGAGAAGTCCAGTTATCAGGACCAGAGATCGTGTTCGAAACGACGGACAAGATTGTCCAGATTCGTAACAATCTCCAAGCTGCCCGGAATAGGCAGAAGAGTTACGCGGATCCAAGTCGTAAGGACTTTCACTTCGAAGTAGGTGACAAAGTCCTACTTAAAGTGTCACCCTGGAAGGGGGTGATGCGATTTGGTAAGAAAGGCAAACTAAGCCCGAGATACATAGGACCTTTCGAGGTTATCGAACGTGTCGGGTCAGTTGCCTACAAATTGAACTTACCAGAAGAGCTCAGTGGAATTCACAATGTGTTCCACATCTGCAATCTAAAGAAGTGTTCCGCTGACGATACACATGTCATGCCACATACAGATGTGCAAATAGATAAGAGCTTAACATTTGTTGAAAAACCTTTGTCGATTGAAGATCGACAGGTAAGGAAGCTTCGGAGAAAGCATATACCTTTTGTGAAGGTCAAATGGGATGCCCGTAGAGGTCCCGATTTCACATGGGAGTTAGAATCCACCATGAAGGAAAAATACCCTTATTTGTTTCAGTAAATCTCGGGTCGAGATTTATTTTAAGGGGGTGAGGATGTAACACCTCGCAAATTTCGGGTTTAATATTAAAACGACACGTGTCATGTCAAACAAAAACGCGTTGAAAACCCGGATTTAATAAAGATGTTTTCGGTAGGATTTAAAGTGGCGTCATGTTAAATATTACCTCTGAACACCTCAATTATAAATCCCAAGACCCGATTTAATATTATATACATCTATTATACCCTCAATTAAGGAATTTATTGCCAATAATGGAATTTGGAAATGCGTGATAGGATTCTACGAAATAAAAGAATGGAAGTCCTTAATTTACGGGTCTTGTTTTTGGATTCAAGTGAAGCAATTGCAAATGGTAGGGTATGTCAATGTGTAAGACACTTTATGAAGGCCCCTGAATGAAAATTGAGGTCCACAAGTCGTTTATAACGGCTGCCCTTTCAAACCTTCAACAAACAACAACATTTTGGCTTCTGATGAAGCCCTACGCATCGTAGGCATAATGCCCCTACGATGCGCAGGGGTTGCCCAGCGACCAGAAAACAGGCAGTAGCCTGTTTGGTGCACTTGTAACCCATCAAACCGGTTTTTCTTGCATGTGCATGAACCTTAGACTCCCCTAGACACTAGAAGACATGTGTTGAACAATTGTGGAAGGGCATAGACTCTTGTGTCAATTGATTGTGGTGTGTAAACCCACTATATAAAGGACCTTCAAGTGCAACTTTCTTTCACACATCATATTCAAGCATTCTGATTACTTGGGGAGCTTGCAAACTGATCAAGAGCCTTTCTAATCATTCATTAACCATCTAGTAAGTTGCCTAACCTTTCTAAATTAATTCTAGCTTAGTAATTAGCTTAAAAGTCAAACCGACGTAACTACGGTTTGACTTCGCGATTAATTAACGATAGCTCAGTCGTGTGTCGAATTAAAAGTACCGTTAGATAGGTAATTATATGGGTATTAAACCCTTATAAGGGCAAGTACCAAAACCAGACCTAACTAGGTCGTTTGTCGGGTCAAACGTTGACCGAAAAAGTCAACAGAATTACAAAATGCGATTTAATGCACGACTAGCAATCCGCGAGGCGTGCAACCTGTTTTAAACTTAATATAACTTGGTAATAAGTATAAAAACTTGTCTACGCTTGCCCGACTCGACAAATTTCTGTTTAAACCCGGTTCGGAACCGAAAGGCGCAAAACTTTGACTTTTGCGTTGACTTCGGTTCTGACCCGTTTTAGTTGGAATTAGACATGCCTTAAAGTCTCATTAGGGTTGGGTTACATGCTAGTATAAGTCTCTGTACTTGTTTCATTGATTATCCGATGCATGCACACGTTTCCGTTAATCGCTTAAATTGGACCATAACGCCCTTATGACCCTACAACGAGAATTTTGAAAATGTGGAAGTACTATAATCTTAGTTACTGATTATTTAGCATGTACGTAAATTTTCACGTCAATCGGAGGTCTAGATTAGGAGATATGCGCATTAGCGTGAATAATAAACTTTTATTAATTAAACGGCGCGATTAGCGCATAGCCTATCTAAACCCAATTTTCGGTACCAAAACTTTTACCCACTGATGTTAAATAATATGTTGGGATTTTTGAAGATTTTTAATTATTTTTAAACTGGTCTTAAGCTAGGCTTATCGCATTGATTCGGTTAATACCGAATATAACCTTTTAGGCCATAAAACGAGTTTTACGAATCCGATTGATTCCAATCCAATGGCCACTGATCTAAAATAATAAATATAGGATTTTGAGCCTGTTTTACTGATCAGAAAACTCAGATTGGTATTTTAACCCGTACGTCGCTTAAAACGGCTTTATACGCGTATTAAACGCGTAGTTTGGTATTAAAACCATTTTGACACGTAAGACTTAATACCAATAGACATAACCTGTTAAATTAAGATATTTTTCTGATTTAATCAGACCCATACCTCAGAAGTATTATAAGTCTCTTTTATAACCTTTAAAATGACCAAAATACCCCTACGGGGCATAATTAGGGAATAAACTCGTTACGGGCATTATGGAAGATATCATAATGATATCACAACATATTTGAAGCGTATTAACTTAGGAAACCTGTTCACGACCCTTTCGGTTACCCGTTATGCATTTTACGCGTTCGGTTCGGTTTATGTAACTAGTTTGCATAAACTAGCCGAAACGGGTCAAACGATATCATTTTCATCTCAAAATCCAGAATGTGAGTAGTAAACCCATATTAAACAAGTCTTCAAACTTGTCGGGTCTAAATCACATTCTATCCGGTCTTCGCTTAATCGTGCGTACGAACCGCATCTTTGAAACTAGCCGGTCTAAGCTTAAGCATAATTAAAGACCCGCTAGGATTCTAATAGGTTATATTTAACCTTCGTTCCAGATTAGGAGAAACAGTAAAAGCTACCTGCTATTTGATTATTGTGACTATACTTTGCATCAAGGTAAATACTTTTAACTTATTTTCCCTATACGGGCTTGGGTTACGGTACATAGCGTACCGCTTGATCGGGCATCAAATCTTCCACGCTTAGTGGTTAATTGAATAATTTGATCGGCTCGTTTTAAACAGATGTGTTTACTTTACAGCCTTTGGGGGGTTAATGACCATGTCCCGGATATCCTCGGCATTATCTTACGAGATTGCCACGACCTGAGCACGGGGTGTAGGCGTACTCCCGTGTATAACTCACTTACAGTGGTGTGTCTATTGATCTTTAACCCGGATACGTCCGGGCTACTGAACGCATAAGTAACATGTAAATCGTTAACAAGATTATCATATAAAATAATTCTCCCAAGTTAAACAAAATGTTTATGCCATGTGCATCCAAACCAATTTTCAATCATTTTATAAAATGAGTCAGTTGAATGTATTTACCAGTGTAAACTGACGTATTTTCCCAAAAAGATTAAATGCAGGTACTAGGCGAAACAGGCTGGGAGTCTCCTAAGCATCACTAGAAGTCTCGCAAACTTAAGATGCCGATGTCTGTTGAACCATAAACAATATTTTTATTATTCGATTCTACTGTGGATAAACACCGGATAATTGTGACTTTGTTTACAATAATAAATTCGGTTGTATCTTATTTAAAATTTGCTTCCGCTGTGCATTATTATATTGTGTTGTTTGACTATTACGTTGCCAACCACGTCACGATACTCCCCCACCGGGCCCACCGGTGACACGTGGAAATCGGGGTGTGACAGAAACGAGCTGCTAAAGAACAACAAATAAAGAAATCTGAAGATGTTGTTAAGAATGAGAATGTTGAAGTTGTTGTTGAGGAGATGATTGAAACTGAGCGAGTGAAGGAAGAAGAGAATGTGGTTGAAGTAGAAAAAGTGATTGAGGTTGTTAAAACAATCGAGATTGAGAAGATTGTTGAAGTTGTCAAGCCTTGTATGAAGTGTTTGGAAGCTTGCAAGGAATGTGCAGCAAAAGATGAGATAATTGCTGAATATGAGAAGAAGAAAGAGCAGTTATTGTTCAACCTCAACTATGTGAAAGAATCTTATGATGTCTTGAACAAAACAGTGACTGGTCTTCAAAAGACGAATTCAGAAAGAGAACAAGCACTAACGATGATGAATGCAGTTATGATGACAAAGCAAAAAGCCATCAACTTTTACATCGAAGAGAGTGCTAAATGGAAGCAAGAGTTGGAAACAGAGAAGATTGAGAATGAGAGAATTAGACGTTTATTACAAAGTTATTCTAGTTCTGATTATCTCATTGATCGTATTTACCCAACTGTTGCAGGTATGGAAGTTTTTCAAGATGAGAAGCCAAAGAAGAAAGATAGTGGTAAGAAACCGACTGTTAGATATAACAAGTGTCCGCCTCCAATTTGGGAAGGGTATTCTCCTAGAAAACCGAACGAGGAGCAACTTGAAAAAGCAGTCAATATAAAGCTAAAAACCGACACAACTGACGTTTTACCAGATAACATTGATGTCACATTTACCTCATCCGATACTGATCATGAGTCTGAGTTAATCAAAAAGGTGGTCGATCAGGTGTTAGACACTGAGGAGGAGTCTGAGTCAAAGTCTGAGTCTGGGTGTTCAAGTTCGTCTGTCAAAAGTTCGAGTTCGTCGGTCAAAAATTCCAAGTCGTCGGTTAAACGGTCTTATAGTAAAGAATTTTTATTATCAAAAGCAAATTTGGATGATGAAGCATTTGAAGTTGCATACACTTTAAATGATTCGGACAAATTATACTCTGACAAAGAGTTTCCAATAAGAAGTGTTCGTTTTGACATGATCAAAAAGGTTTTCAAAATGACAGAAATTAATATTTCTGAAATAAAAGATTTAAATCTTACTGAAAAACCTAAAAAGTACACTTCAAGAATTCAACAACGGTTAAACAAGAAAAAGGGTTACAATTCTGGTTCTGGTTTTCAAAAGAAACAAAACCAAAATCGTAGCTACAAAAAGAAAGGATTAGGATTTATTCCACCAGAAAATCATAAAAATTTGAAAAATTCTAAAACAAAAATAGAATTTGTATCAGGTGGATTTGCAGAAGAAGAACAGAAGAAACCATTCTGGAGTCAGTCAAATCAAGAATTTCTTGCTGAAAAGAAGAAGAATGGAACTGAAGTGTTTTATCAAAGAGAGACTCGTACCTGTTACAAGTGCAATGAAGCTGGTCACATTGCATGGAATTGCCAGAAAAATGCCAAAACAAAACAGGGAGTTTCTCAGAAATTGAAAGAAAAGATTGTTGATGTTGAACCACCAACCGAAAGACTTAAAATTTTTGAAAATTCAACTTATGAGGTTGGTGAGTGTTCTAAAAAGAATTTTTATAAAAAGAAAGAGAATGACAACCAAGTGTGGGTTGTTAAGAAAGTTGATGTGAATGTCGGTGATGAATCTGGTTCCACAAAGCCAGAAGAGCCACAGGTTGAAAAGAAAATTTCAGTGAATGATGAGGAGTTTCCATCATTGAAGTTTGAGGAAGTGAAGAAGAAAGTGGGAAAAACTGAGATTTCGAATCAGTTTTATAAAGAAAAGGATGATTTTGATGTAGAAAAAACATTCAACGGGAATATTAAAAAGATTTTTGGGAAAATGTTGAGTGGGAGAGCTAAGGGAGTAAAAGATTTTTATGCCACGAAAAAGGCAACATACAATCCTACTGCTCAAGAGTTGAAAGCCATCAAGTCTGAAAAGACTTGGATGGAAGTTTGTTTCCCATGATAGTCTCAGGACTATGCCGGAGATCCCAAGTTTATATCGTGGATCAGGAATCGGCATTTTTCTAATGTTTGAAGTTTTTGTTTAAAAATTTTTGATAGTGTTTGGATGTTTACAGGTTGTATGACTATGCCGGAGCTTCCAAGTTGGTAAGTGCGAAGCAGGAATCGGCATCCTGTTTGGTAAAATGGTGATGTAGACGTAACATTCCTACAAGTGGTATTGTATGTTTTTACAAGTAGTTATTTTTACAATTGATTTAGAGGTTGCTTGAATGCAAATGGTAATTCAGGGACATTAATTTGTACTTGATTTACTATATATGTCAAGAGACGAACAAGATGATGAACCATATCCCCGTTCTTAAAATGATAATACTTACAAATGGTTTTTATCAACACAAATTCATTTTCCGGAAAAATCATTTTGATTAAAACAAACTTAAGTGTTTTGAAATCTAAATGAGAAAATGGTTTGTGATAGGGGGAGTTCTGATTGTTTATGCCAAGTGGATGGCGAATTGAAGTAATTCGATATCAGTTGTCACTTTGTTGTACAGTTTATTTTCAAATTTCCTAAAATGTGTTTGCATTTTAGGGGGAGTAGAAAATTTTCATAAAATTCAAAAACATTTGAAAATTTGAAAAAGACAAAAACATGATAAAATTAAAAAAATGAGTTTTGTTGTCAAAAAGAGGAAATGATAGTACATCAGTGGACTGTCACAACATGCTAAAGAATTGTTTAGATAATATGTGATAAACAATCTTACTGTGGATATGTCAGTAGGTTTTTGCACATTTAGTAGATTGTGACGAGATATAAACATAAATTTCAAACTTGCTTGTTCTGTGGGTTAACACAAACTTGGATATATAGGTAACCCCTGAAATCTTGTTTGAAAGGTCCCTTATTCTGAGATACTAGGTCTTTATGCTCAGTGATATCTGGGGTATTATCCCGGGACTTCTGATTTTGCGGAAGCAATGGCCTAGTCCTCGGATAATACTTTCTGCAAATGCTTGAAACATAGCATCGCCCTCAGCAAGCTGATGAAACAATAAAATTGATAGTCGCTGCTGTTGTAATGCAAAAGATCCTCTAAAGGGGACACACCAAAAGTCGAAGCCGTCATCTCTCTGCGTATCGAAAGATCGACCTGAGCTCTCACGGCCCTCGTACTATAATTTATTCCCCTGACAGATATCATCTGTGGTATACTCACCTGTAAGACTGAATATTGGGATCTGGATACGGGAGTATATTCAAGTAGTGGGACACACGAATAAGTTCAAGAGTTTAAAACATTAATCTCGTATCTCGAAGCAGTTGAACTTTGTGTGAAAATTTAAGTGGACAAGTATACTGACAATCTAAGTGAATTGTTTAGAACTTAAAATGTTTAAAGCTTAACGGTGTTGGTGATTGGTCTCAAAAACTGATATGATCCTCTTGCACAAACTCACAAAAATAGTGTCTGTAAATATTTCTTTACTGCATTTTTCTTTACATTAAAAATTTCAAAAAGATTTTGAGTGTGTTTTAGCATAAACTTTTGAAAAATTCAAAAAGATTTTTGACAACTGATGTTGGAAAGCTGATTTTCAAAGTTCCAAGTGCTAAACATGATGACATTGTAGTGAGGGGGAGTGTGTCTTAATCAGCAAATGTGTTTTGACAATCAACAAGTGGTTCATCATAAAGAAAGTAGTTAGAGGTAGAGTTGTTGTTGGTGCACATGTTTATCAAAGAGAATTAGTGTTGGTGCACTTAATTTGTTAAAGTCATAAAACTTATTTCTGGGTTAAGAATGTGCAGGAAGTGCCAGGTTTCAGATTCTGAAGACAAAGAAAGTCAGACTAAGATCCTAAAACAGATGTTGCTGAAGAACAAATGAATGCCAGCAAATCGTGAAGGGGAGTCTGATAGAGCCAGCGTTTCTGGAGAAGAAGATAGAGAGATGAAAGCCCAGAGACTGATCAAGACTGAAGATTTGAAGACACAGCATTGTTGTGACTCGATAGTCGACTCGTCAACATCTGAGGGGGAGTCTGTTGATGCACTACATCTGTCGACTTCGTCTTGTATCGAGTCCTAGTCTAGTTAGAATAGATCAGGGCACGTAGAATGAGAAAATGTGATAGAGTTAGTAAGATTTCGCTTGAAACATGTGTATGAAAGGGATTTCGCTTGAAGCAGCTCAAGCGAAATCAACATGTTAAGATTTCGCTTGAGATCATTCCAAGCGAAATCCTGATGTCTATATATAGATGTTCTAGCTCAAGCGAAATAGAGAAGTATCAATTCTGAAATTCCATACCGAGGTGCTGCTGGTGTGAGAACTGATTGTAATTGTTTTCATATCAATACAAATCAGTGTTAAAGTGAAGTTTCAGCTGTTTATACGTCAAATACTTGTTTTCCGCACCTGTATTTGATGGAATTCCTCTGAACCGACTCGTTTAGGTCTCGAACACGATCCTACACAATAATACAATAAGTATTAATTGTTAAAGTTTTTAGTTACATTAAAATTACATGCCTTGTTTAAAAAGTTGAAAGTTCCGTTTAAAAAGTTGACTAGGTTGAGCAAGATCCGTTTAAAAAAGTTGGGTTGTCTACTAATTTGATTTCAGTTTCATTTATATTATAAAAGCAATATTTAGATATAAGAAATATATTAGCACTTTTGGAAATTACGTTTCCTTTTGATCCTTTAATAAACTCTTACTCGTTTCACTTGTCTTTTGATACACTCATACCAAGATAGAACTTTTACTTGTTCAAATAACAATTAAGGTGAATCAGGAACGACATAACTTAAGTTCGTGTTAAAAAAAGTTCGTTGATTTGCACTAAGATATGAATAACTAAAATTAAAAAAACACCAATTAAAAATATTTCATTTGTGTTGAATTACTTAAATGTTATTAAGTTAAAACGATTTAACATGATTGGTTCAAGATGTCTAATTTTTTTAATGTTAACTTTGATTAACTCACACAGCAAAACAATCACATTATATGCAATGGGTTTTTACACCACTCTTTACAAATTATGTACTTTAGTTTGGACTTGCATTTTAAGGCCAGGGGGTGTGACTTAACGCCACCTGCCACCTCAGCCACTATAACGCCCCGGGGCGCCATCTTCCACACCGCCACAATTAAAGTGGGGGCGCCATGGCCCTTCCACCAACACGTTAACGAGCAAAATTGAGGGGCCCACCTATTTTTAACCAATAAAATCTTTTCTTTTTTTAATTTTATTTAATTTGGGGCTTTAATCAATTGAATGCAACACGTTAAATGGGGCTTTTTTTAACCAAATTATATGCTCGCTCTTCAAATGCACCAACACGCAATGATAATAACCTCATGAATAACCATACTTTCCTTATATCTGTTTCCACACATCGTGTAAAATTCCATCAAATCTTTGAAGGGAAAAAGCATTCATAGTAGGCAGATTAGCCCATGTACGTGGCTTTTGCCATACCCGACGAGCAACTCTACAACTTGTAAAAACTTGTTCCACAGATTCCGGAACCTGCCATCGAGTGGCGCATCTTCTTCTTGTCTTGTGGGAATCCTATCCAAAACCGTCCTTCACACAAAAATCAAACACTTTGTTTAAACCCATTTGCATATATATGATGTGTACCAGTCGGATTTAGATAAATAATAACCTGTTGAGTAGGTCAATCTCTAAAGAAAATAGCAAGAAGCACAAGACTTTGAGATAAACTCTTTTAACTTTTCATTCCTCATTGATTGATAAAATAAGATCTCTTTAAATAAGGATTACAAACACTAATTAAGAACATGGGATCATGGGTGCATATGCCCCACTACTACCTATTTTCCCTCACAATCCTCAACCTACGAACTAAGTAAAACCATGTGACTAAAACAATAAACATGCAATTAATTAAAAGCAAAGACCTATTCTATTGAAAATAACATAAAGGAAAAACTAAATGCAAAGATTGGAGTGCATAGGGGTGTATTTCGTGAGTACACATCAATATAATTCTGACTCACGTCCATGTTACCAATGAACAACTTTTTAACCGATGTTGTAGAGAATATACCTGAATCATTCATAGTCTAGACCCATCTATCGTTTTGGGCCCTAATCCTTACCTTCGAAAGGGCTGCAATGCACTTAGCCCACTCCTCATTTTTATCAGTCGAAACTGGCGATCTTGACCACCTCCACTGCCACTAATCCACCTTGATACCGTTAGTCAGCCTATCACAGACCCAACAAGTTTTATCTTCCTCCAACACGAATAACCGAGGCCACCTAAACATTGACGCCTCGGTTAAGGAAGGATAATGGTGCCAAATGTCTAATATTACCTAATTATTAAATAGGTTAACTAAAATGTTTCTTGTTAAGTATATCAGTTTGAAAAAAAAAAAACCAACTATTGAAGTCGGTAGTGTTACTAGTACTGATGTTATTAAGGAGATAATGATTTTGTTCGATAAAAATGTGATGTAAAACATAATTCATTTTAATTACAACTAATTTTTTAGTTAAATTTATATTGGAATGTTATAGATTAAAAACCCTTCATATATAGTTTTTGAATAAAGTACAATTTGTGTTTTTGTGATTTAGGGGCGGCATCAATATGAGTTCCTCCTTTGAAAATTTTGCTCCCTAAGTCCCTTGTGGTTTTTTTATTAACAATTTGAGTCCCTCTATCAATTTGTTTGATCGTCAAATAAAAAGAAATTTTAGTAATCTTGCAACCATAACACATTTAAACCCAACTACACTTCTACCACCGCCACACCACCAGTGCTACCCCTCCCCTCTATCACCACCATTGACTCCAGAAACCACCATCTCCGACTAACGCCTAAAATTTGAGTTGTCCGACTATGGACCCTATTTCTACAAAGTCAACCAAAATTGTTCCTTTCCCTTATTTAATACAAAGCCATGAGTTTGACGTACAAAACCTATGTTACTCACCGGCTTTTTATGCTGACCGTCTTTTCACACATGTTTTGAGGTCCCAATGTTTGATGATTGTGAATGCATGGTACACATAGGATGGAGTCGTGCCTTAGTTTACTTTAAAACTTAAAGACAATTTGTGTTTTGTTTGTTTTTGTACCAAGACAATGTAATACATTAATTCAATAAGGGGAATTGGCCTGTAATAATACCACCTATACCTTATTGGCCATTAATAATCCTATCTCAGAATATTCCCCTCTCCAGTCCCACCTTTCACCTATTTTTTTTTACAATGGTCCCCCGTTAAAAAAACTTAACGGAGTTAAGCTTTTTTTCCAAATTACAAACATATTTTTTAGGGCTTTTGATCAGAACGATGATACGAGTCTATTGTTGTAAAACTTACTTCGAAATGGTGCTCCAAGTGACTTGATTTTGGTTAATTGGAAATTTAAACACCCGAATTGAAGCGCCGTTTTCATCTTTTGGAGCACCGTTTTGAGGCAAGTTTTACATCAATGGACTCGTATCGTCGTTCTAATAAAAAGCCCTAAAAATCTGTTTGTAATTTGGAAAAAAGCTTAACTCCGTTAAGTTTTTTTTAACGGGGGACCATTGTAGGAAAAATAGGTGAAATGTGGGACTGGTGGGGGGAATATTCTGAGGTGGGATTATTAATGGCCAATAAGGTCTAGGTGGGATTATTACAGGCCAATTTCCCATTCAATAAAACAAAACCTTATGTACCATGTGTTGTGAAACAATTTCCTATAACGTGAATCCCCGATGTTTCCGTCACGGTTTGTTGTATTACGCAATCGGGGTGTTACGCTGAAACTTCAAAGAACAGAAGGGGATGTTTGTTGAAAGGGAAGGGAATGTTTCTGAAATAGAGGATTATTCTAAAAGGGGAAAGACTGCTGTCAATTCAAGGAAAGGTTTCCTAGGGTTTTGGACAACATATCTATTTATACTAATAGGAGGGAGAGGCCGTATTTGTGAGTGTGCGGTCCAAATCACATTCTTTTGGACTGTGCTGGCCCAATCGTTGAAGAGGTGTACGACTTGGAGATCGCACAACGGTATGCTAATTGAGATGGTGTGCGGCTGGTATTTTATGGGTGTGTACAAGAGTGTGCGACTGCACACTATATCTGTAATGTGCGGCTAGTTGAGTTTTATCACAAACATGTCCACTAATTTTAATAGACTAATTCAAAATATTAACTTTCATAATCAATCAAATATATTAACTTTCAAAATATTAACTTTATTAATTACACAATTACAACGTAAATGCGAAAGGAAATGATGCGGAGTCAAGGGTACGAGTAGTCACATTATCGCCAAGTTGAAAGAAATTTTGTCCCAAAATTTAGTGTGCAGTTACTGAATAGGCTAAGTGTTTTCGCGGGGTGTCACATCATCCCCATGTTGATTGGGAATTTCGTCATGAAATTCAGCAGTAGCTTCATCACTGGACACCTTGTTCTTAAACAACTGAGGATATTTTCGCATCATTTAGTCTTTCCTTTCCCAAGTAAACTCTGGACCCCGACGTGAGTTCCAACGAACTCGAACCATGGGTATCTTGCTACGATTGAGAGTTTTGATCTCTCGATCCATAATCTTAACCGGTTCCTCAATGAAAAAAGTTGATTGTCGATCGTGAGCTCCTTGAAAGGAATGATGAGAGTTTCATTAGATAAACCCTTCTTTAGATTTGACACATGAAAGACGTTGTGTACACCACTGAGTTCTTCAGGAAAGTTCAGTCGATACGCCACAGGGCCGATCTTCTCGGTGATTTTAAAAGGTCCGACATAACGCGGATTAAGCTTGCCCCTTTTGCCAAAACGAACCACACCTTTCCAAGGTGAGACTTTTAGCAAAACTCAGTCTCCAACTTGATTCCAAAGGTTTCCTACGCTTATCAGCGTAGCTTTTCTGACGGTCGCGAGCTGCCGCCATTTTTTGTCTAATCTGGGCAATCTTTTCCATGGTATCGAGTACGAGTTCAGGGCCAGTGATTTGGCTATCGCCAACTTCAGCCCAACACAAAGGTGATCGGCATTTCCGTCCGTACAATGCTTCGAACGGTGCAGCCTGAATGCTAGTGTGGTAACTGTTATTATAGGAAAATTATACTAGAGGTAAGTGTCGTTCCCAGCCGTTGCCGAAGTCGATGACACATGCTCGTAGCATGTTTTCTAGGGTTTGGATGGTACGTTCAGTTTGACCAACCGCTTGCGGATGATAAGCGATGCTCATGTCTAAACGTGAGCCAAAAGATTTGTGCATAGCCTGCCATAAATCGGATGCGAAACGTGGGTCACGATCGGATATTATGGAAGTTGGCACTCCATTCCTAGCAACTACTTCCTTCAGGTAAACGCTTGCAAGTTTCGAAAACTTGTCTGTTTCCTTGATCGCGAGGAAGTGCGCAGATTTAGTTAAGCGATCTACGATTACCCAAATGGTGTCGTTCCCGCTTTGAGATTTAGGTAAACTAGTGACGAAATCCATGGAAATTTTCTCCCATTTCCATTTCGGTAACTCTATAGTCCTGACGGCCTTTGGTATTCGATTTTGACCCTAGCGCAGGTCAAGCATCTGCTGACGTACTTCGCGATGATAGCTTTCATGTTAGGCCACTACAAGGTCTTGAGGCCGTGATACATTTTGTCGGAACCTGGATATATCGAGTAACGAGAATTGTGTGCTTCGTCCATTACAAGCTCTCGTAAGTTTCCGTAGAATGGAACCCATATACGTTCCATGAAGTAGTGGATGCCGTCGTTCTTGAGTTTCAGTTGCTTTTCCATGCCTCGCATGGATTCTGCCAGAAGGTTTTCCTTTTTCAGGGCTTCGACTTGAGCATTTCGGATTTGCTTAGGATGGTTCGAATGGATGGTAAGCTGAAGCGCACAGATATGCTTAGGTTTGGTTTCCTTTCGGCTGAGGGCATCAGCCACAACGTTTGCCTTGGGTCGACCCACCGGCGTTGTCGCATGTTTAGCTCCTTCTGATCAAGTATATGCTGGAGACTCTTGTGATCGGTGTAAATTGTGCATTTGGTACCGTACAAGTAATGTCTGCATATCTTGAGTGCGAAAACTACCTTCTCGCGTTGCATCAACACGCAACCGAGTCCTTGGATGGACGCATCACAGTAAACAATGAAATCGTCGGTGCCTTGAGGTAACGAAAGAATAGCTGCACTACAAAGCTTCTCCTTCAGCTACTGAAATGCGGACTCATGAGCATCACCCTACTTGTAGGCGATACCCATTTGGGTTAGAGTTGTAAGAGGTTGAGCGATCTTTGAGAATCCCTCGATTAATCTACGGTAGTATCCTGCTAATCCCAAGAATTGGCGGATTTCTGTCGGAGTTTTAGGTGCATGCCAGTTCTTGATAGAGTCAATCTTAGCTGGATCGACATGAATCCCAGCTTCATTGACCACATGTCCAAGGAAATGGACTTCCCGAAGCCAAAAGTCGCATTTCGAGAACTTAGCGTAGAGTTGTTCGTTTCATAGAAGTTCTAAAATAAGACGTAGGTGTTGCTTGTGTTCCTCTTGGCTTTTTGAGTAGACTAGGATGTTATCAATGAAACCGATAACAAACTTATCAAGGTATGGTTTACACACTCGGTTCATGAGATCCATGAAAACCGCAGGTGCGTTCCTCAATCCAAATGGCATTACCAGAAACTCATAATGGCCGTAACGAGTACTGAATGTAGTTTTAGAGATATCTTCGTCTCGGAATCTCAACTGATGATAGCTCGATCTTAGATCAATCTTGGAATAGAAACTTGACCCTTGAAACTGGTCGAATAAATCGTCGATGCATGGAATTGGGTAACGGTTCTTGACAGTCACTTTGTGTGACAACTCGTATTTCAGAACCTATTGTTGTGCTTAATGTAACGTATGTGAACGTGAAGTGATTGTATGAACTTAATTGATTAAATGAATGTTATGTTGATATGTGCTTTGTGTAACGTATGTATGTATATAAACAACTTGGATCGCACAACACTATTCGAACGCACAAGTCTTTGGGCTTTACTACTCACGGCCCACTTCTCTTGAAACCGAACCGAATGGACAGCTCATGTAGAGGGTTCGGCCCACCCACCCCTTGTGTCGCATAATATTAGGAGAAAGGGGTATATTCCTCATTTGGTTGCTAAACACTTTACACACAAACCCTAGTTCTCTATTTCTCTTGTTCGACGGCAACTCTCTTAGCAGAAGCATCACCTCGTGAAGTTCTCTTAATCGAACCACCTTGTGTTATCTTCTAACTGGTTAGTGTCTATCTATTGATTATATGTTATGTGATTATACATGTTTCATTCGATGATTGTAAATGATATATGATTGGTGATGATGTAAACTGTTAATATTGATGTCTCTAGAATCGGCTCACATGTGTATGATTTCATGTATTACTAGTTGGTGGGTAATGATGTGAGCCTATGATTGAATCGATGTGTATGTAATGTGTGGTCAAATGGTTTTCAAGTAAAATCACATGAATGTCAGTACATGTCATCAGGCTTTTAATCGGCCCAGTCATGCTATTGTATTCAATAAAATTATAATAGGTTGCCAGATCCACTATCTCGGATCCATACATAGTATTTCATGTTGGGATTTTATGAATGGATATTGATTGGACCGAACCCCTGCTCCTTCATGTGATCATGTAGTAAATGGCTGGTATCAAGTTAATAGAATTGAAGATAAGTAATTTAATTAAGTGGATAGCTTTGACTAAAGTAAATGGCAGCCATGTGCTTTCTGAATCAAACCGTGTAGACATCTTTAATAATGTTGTCACTATGAATGTTAGGTGCATTAAAGGGTGAGATGATGAATGATTTTTGAACCGTTTGACTATGTTGCCTGATTTGATTTATCTGAATGAATGTTAAATGCTGATCATGATTTAACCTAGGCGTAGAATCCAAAGATGTCCAAAGAAGTTAAATGATTGTGTTGATGATCGAACTAGTAAATGATTATGATGGATATTTATGTTTTGATTCATATGAATTGTTGATGATTTACTTGGTTTGATCGAACAATTGTTAGGATGGAAACTGTTAAGTGATAATTGTAAATAAAGAAACAATTGAATGATTGTAACTGTTTAACATAAATATCGGATGTTGTAAACTGTTCGCACAAGGAACCTAGTCGCACAAGTCTTGTCAGTCGCACATTATACCTCCAGTCGCACAAGGCTTGCTGGATCGCACTAGATGAAATACGTTTAACTGTTGGGCCTCAAAGCCCAAGTGAGTCGCACAATATGATCTGAGTCGCACAAGATAGTTTGTTGTTTGTTGTTTTTGGGCCGTAGGGTTATATGTTGGGCCGAGTGCTATTGGGCTTATTTAAATCGCACAAGTTGAATGTATTGTTTGACTGTTAAAATGCTGCCATGATCTATACGTGCATGAAACCTGTTAGTTATGCGTAAACTTATGTGCATTACTTGAGTCAAAACCTGACTTGTATGGTAACCCTATTAGGACGCGGTTGACCACTCATAGTTCAAGAAACCCTTTTGTGTATCTGCCGAGCAAACCAAGGTGAGTTCACACAGCCAAGGCATGGGATTCCCAGGATGGGAATGGGTTGGATTATTTATTCGTTCAGTTTATGGAACTTAGATATATGATTCCCGGTAGAGGAAGGATTATGGATAAGAACAAGACTGGTTATACTAATTTAAACGATCTTCGCACACACGCCAAGGGTCGGCCGCGATATTATGACAATCTTCGCACACATGCCTAAGAAGGGCCGCGAACTATATACTCTAATCTTCGCAAACATGCCAGGAAGGGCCGCGATACTACTATACCTAGTCTAGCAAACATGGGAAATCCCCACTATACTTCGCAAACATGCCTAGAGGGCCGCGATACGATACATACGATACATGATTACTAAATGAACATACGAACTGCATTATGAACACTATAACTAAACATACTCACTGTGAACTCGCTCAACTAGTTGTTGACTCTCTCTTGCATGCCTTGCAGGACCTTAGGTACATATGGAGCTTGCACAGGGAGGAGCAGGTCGTTGTGGGATACGGATCGTAGACGATATTTGAACTTATAACTTACTTTGGGTTTTCATTATTATGCTTCCGCTACTTAAACAATGTTTGGTTAGGAACATCAGTCATGTCAAGATGAATTATATTTTCTTACTCTTACACTTAAATACTATGTTTGATATGATTGATGGCTTGATCCTGGTCAGTCACGCCTCCAAGCGGTGATACTCCGCGTGTGGATTTTGGGGGTGTGACAGATTGGTATCAGAGCCATTGGTTATAGAGAACTTGGTTTTAATAAGGGGAAAACGATTTTGTTAAAACCAGACTATAACCAGAACAGTGCTCAACGATCCACAACGACGCTTCGCTCCACGTGCAAGGCTCAACATCATAGGTACTACTATTCATGTTACTTTACCTACTTGCTAGAATTACATAGAACTTTGCTCGTGGTATGCTCAGATTACAGAACCTACTATACGTTATTGCTTGAGAATACTTGTGTGCTCACTCTCTTCGCACTATTCGCGAACCTCTCTTACACATGTCCTCCTTGATGTCAAGATCATGAGTGGACGCGTTAACCTAACTCAAGCCCAGTTGGCGGCTTCGATCACTGAACAAGTTACTGCAGCACTCGCAGCTGCCCAGGCAGGAGGTGTAACCTGCCATCACCACTTACTCTAGGATTTCTAGATCCTACCCTTGTAACTCAACACTTGTGCTTAATTTTGATTACTCTTACGCACACGACAAGTCAACACGCTCAGCCACCTGTATGCACATACAAGACTTTTATGGACTGTCGTCCTACTACTTTCAGCGACACTGAAGGAGCTGTTATACTCCTCCATTAGTTCGAGGAATTCGAATCGGTCTTCGAGTGTGTGAATGACCCGAGGCTCGTAAGGTGAAATATGCCACTGATATTCTCGAAGGCACTGCGCAAACTTGGTGGAACGCGCAAGTTACGACACTGGGGCTGGCGACTGCTATGCCACCCCATGGAATGATTTTAAGGAACCTATCAAACATGAATACAATAGTTATGATGCCATCCACAAGTTGGAAGTGGAGTCCTTTAACATGAAGATGACGGGGTCAGAGATAGAAGCGTGCACGATAACGACCCAACAAATTGACAATTTTGTGTTCAACTATGGTGGATCCTCCCATAAAGAGCTTTGAGCTGTACCTCAAAGGCTTAGTACCAGGAAATTCAAAACCACGTGAAGACGGCTAAACTTGCTACTATTCAAGATGTTACTCATCTTGCTCATCGTCTCACAGACCAGGCAGTGGGACAGAACAAGCTGCCTCAACGTATCAGCGATACTACTACCACTACTACTTCCACTACTTCTGCTACCCTAAGTGCAAACGATGTAACTCGCACCACAGCGGGCAGTGCAACCGAAATCATTGTCAATGATGCGACAAGCTTAGTCATGGAGCCAAAGATGGTAGAAACTCACGTCTTGCAAACCAGAACCAACAACAATAGCCACAAGATCTATAGAATCGGCGACAACAGCATGGTAACAAGGGATGTTATCAGATGGTGCTGAAGGTCACTTCAAAAGACACTGCCCACGGTTGAACCAGAACCAGAATCAGAACCACAACCAAGGAAACGGGAACTAGGGAGGACAACAACGGGGGTAATAACGACGGCAATGGTGCCAGGGGTCGAGTGTTCGTGATTGGTCAGAGTGGTACCAGGAATGACCCCAACGTTGCGATAGTTTCGACATCGTCATTGGTATGGATTGGTTATCCCGACAGCAAGCAGAGATCCTATGCAAGGAGAAAATCATCCGCATTCCTCGTGCTGGTTAAGAACCTTTGGTAACTCATAGTAACAAGCTCTTGGAGCAGCACCCATAGCTCGAGCACCTTATCGTTTAGCTCCATCAGAGTTGAAAGAGCTATCTACGCAATTACAAGAACTCTTAGATAAGGGTTTTATTCGTCCTAGTTCTTCGCCCTGGGGAGCTCCAGTGTTATTCGTAAAGAAGAAAGACGGTACGTTCAGGATGTGTATAGACTACCGTGAACTCAACAAGGTGACGATCAAGAATCGTTATCCTCTTCCGCGCATAGATGATTTATTCGACCAGCTGCAAGGGTCGAGCTACTACTCCAAGATAGACTTAAGGTCAGGCTATCATCAGCTGAGAGTCCGGGATGAGGACGTCTCTAAAACAGCATTTAGAACTCGCTACGGCCACTACGAGTTTATGGTCATGCCATTTGGGCTAACGAACGCGCCTGCCGTATTTATGGATCTTATGAACAGGGTGTGCAAACCCTATCTCGACAAATTCGTCATTGTTTTCATCGACGACATCCTGATTTATTCGAAGAGTCAGGAGGAGCACGAGCATCATTTACGACTTATATTGGAACTTCTGCGAACGGAACAGCTATACGCTAAGTTTTCCAAATGTGACTTCTGGCTTCGTGAAGTCCACTTCTTAGGCCACGTGGTAAACAAAGATGGGATCCATGTCGATCCATCCAAGGTAGATTCGATTAAGAACTGGCCTGCGCCTCGTACACCCACCGAAATACGCCAATTCTTGGGTTTGGCGGGTTATTACAGAAGGTTCATCAAAGACTTCTCGAAGATTGCTCAGCCGCTTACACTACTGACACAGAAAGGTGTTGTTTACCGTTGGGGTAATCCACAGGAAACAGCGTTCCAACACTTAAAGGATAGACTCTGTAGCGCACCTATCCTCTCATTGCCTGAAGGCACGGATGATTTTGTAGTCTACTGCGACGCATCCATCCAAGGTCTTGGATGTGTATTGATGCAGAGGGATAAAGTTATTGCTTATGCTTCGCGCCAGCTTAAGATCCACGAACGAAACTACACTACGCATGATTTAGAGCTGGGAGCGGTTGTTTTTGCACTTAAGATATGGCGACACTACTTGTACGACACTAAATGTGCTATCTACACTGACCACAGGAGCCTCGAACATATATTCAAACAGAAAGAGCTGAATATGCGACAGCGACGATGGGTCGAACTGCTAAATGCCTACGAATGCTCAATCAGGTACCACCCAGGCAAAGCCAATGTTGTGGCTGACGCTCTCAGTCGAAAAGACACTGCGCCTAAGCGCGTGCGAGCTTTACAACTCACCATACAGTCTAGCCTTCCTTCCCAGATACGAGATGCTCAGATAGAAGCATTGAAACCAGAAAATGTCAGGGCTGAAGCCCTACGCGGCTCAAGGCAACGCTTAGAACAGAAGGAAGACGGTGCTTACTACGTTACAGGACGCATCTGGGACCCACTTTATATACTGGTGGCCTAGCATGAAGGCACACATAGCAACATAAGTTAGCAAGCGCTTGACTTGTGCAAGAGTCAAGGCGGAATGCCAGAAACCTTCAGGCCCCCTTCAACAACCAGAAATACCACAATGGAAATGGGAGCAAATTTCCATGGATTTTGCTACTGGCCTGCCTAGATCTTAACGTGTTAACGATACTATTTGGGTGATCGTGGATCGACTCACAAAGTCTGCTCACTTCTTGGCTATCAAAGAAACGGATAAGTTCTCCACACTAGCAGACGTATATCTTAAGGAAGTTGTATCGAGGCACGGAGTGCCCACCTCTATTATCTCAGATCGGGATGCACGTGTTACATCAGAACTGTGGCAAGCAATGCACAAGTCCTTTGGCTCACGATTAGATATGAGCACAGCTTATCACCCGCAAACGGATGGGCAATCGGAACGCACCATCCAGACCCTCGAAGACATGCTTAGGGCATGTGTATTTGACTTTGGCAACGGCTGGGAAAAGCATCTGCCACTTGTGGAATTCTCATACAATAACAGCTACCACACGAGCATTAAGGCTGCACCATTCGAGGCATTGTACGGGCGTAAATGCCGGTCACCTCTCTGTTGGGCAGAGGTGGGAGAAAGTCAAATCACAGGTCCAGAAATGGTTGTTGATACTACAGAGAAGATTGCACAAATACGACAACGCATGGCGGCAGCTCACGACCGTCAGAAAGCATACGCTGATTTAGACAGGAAACTACTCGATTCCAAGTTGGGGATCGAGCGCTACTTAAAGTTTCACCCTGGAAGGGTGTGGTTCGTTTTGGCAAACGCGGCAAACTAAACCCACGATATGTTGGACCTTTCGAAGTTATTGAGAAAATAGGCAAAGTGGCCTACAGACTGAACTTACCAGCAGAACTCAGTGCAGTTCACGACGTTTTCCATGTGTCAAATCTGAAGAAATGTTTGTCAGGGGAGACCCACGTAGTTCCTTTGAAGGAGCTCACGATCGACGAGCAGTTACGATTCGTCGAGGAACCTGTTGAAATCACGGACCGGGATGTTAAGGTCCTCAAGCATACCAGAATACCTCTCGTTCGAGTTCGATGGAACTCACGTCGCGGCCCAGAGTTCACCTGGGAACGCGAAGATCAGATGAAACAAAAGTATCCCCAACTGTTCGCAACCGGTACAACCACTACTGAGGCAGAAGCTACGGAATTTCGGGACGAAATTCCAGATCAACGGGGGGAGGATGTGACACCCCAGGAAAACCATACAACTTAACTAGCTTCCTCAGTGAGTACGTGCTAAATTTCGGGACGAAATTTCTTTCAACTTGGGGATAATGTGACAACTCGTATTTCAGAACCTATTGTTGTGCTTAATGTAACGTATGTGAACGTGAAGTGATTGTATGAACTTAATTGATTAAATGAATGTTATGTTGATATGTGCTTTGTGTAACGTATGTATGTATATAAACAACTTGGATCGCACAACACTATTCGAACGCACAAGTCTTTGGGCTTTACTACTCACGGCCCACTTCTCTTGAAACCGAACCGAATGGACAGCTCATGTAGAGGGTTCGGCCCACCCACCCCTTGTGTCGCATAATATTAGGAGAAAGGGGTATATTCCTCATTTGGTTGCTAAACACTTTACACACAAACCCTAGTTCTCTATTTCTCTTGTTCGACGGCAACTCTCTTAGCAGAAGCATCACCTCGTGAAGTTCTCTTAATCGAACCACCTTGTGTTATCTTCTAACTGGTTAGTGTCTATCTATTGATTATATGTTATGTGATTATACATGTTTCATTCGATGATTGTAAATGATATATGATTGGTGATGATGTAAACTGTTAATATTGATGTCTCTAGAATCGGCTCACATGTGTATGATTTCATGTATTACTAGTTGGTGGGTAATGATGTGAGCCTATGATTGAATCGATGTGTATGTAATGTGTGGTCGAATGGTTTTCAAGTAAAATCACATGAATGTCAGTACATGTCATCAGGCTTTTAATCGGCCCAGTCATGCTATTGTATTCAATAAAATTATAATAGGTTGCCAGATCCACTATCTCGGATCCATACATAGTATTTCATGTTGGGATTTTATGAATGGATATTGATTGGACCGAACCCCTGCTCCTTCATGTGATCATGTAGTAAATGGCTGGTATCAAGTTAATAGAATTGAAGATAAGTAATTTAATTAAGTGGATAGCTTTGACTAAAGTAAATGGCAGCCATGTGCTTTCTGAATCAAACCGTGTAGACATCTTTAATAATGTTGTCACTATGAATGTTAGGTGCATTAAAGGGTGAGATGATGAATGATTTTTGAACCGTTTGACTATGTTGCCTGATTTGATTTATCTGAATGAATGTTAAATGCTGATCATGATTTAACCTAGGCGTAGAATCCAAAGATGTCCAAAGAAGTTAAATGATTGTGTTGATGATCGAACTAGTAAATGATTATGATGGATATTTATGTTTTGATTCATATGAATTGTTGATGATTTACTTGGTTTGATCGAACAATTGTTAGGATGGAAACTGTTAAGTGATAATTGTAAATAAAGAAACAATTGAATGATTGTAACTGTTTAACATAAATATCGGATGTTGTAAACTGTTCGCACAAGGAACCTAGTCGCACAAGTCTTGTCAGTCGCACATTATACCTCCAGTCGCACAAGGCTTGCTGGATCGCACTAGATGAAATACGTTTAACTGTTGGGCCTCAAAGCCCAAGTGAGTCGCACAATATGATCTGAGTCGCACAAGATAGTTTGTTGTTTGTTGTTTTTGGGCCGTAGGGTTATATGTTGGGCCGAGTGCTATTGGGCTTATTTAAATCGCACAAGTTGAATGTATTGTTTGACTGTTAAAATGCTGCCATGATCTATACGTGCATGAAACCTGTTAGTTATGCGTAAACTTATGTGCATTACTTGAGTCAAAACCTGACTTGTATGGTAACCCTATTAGGACGCGGTTGACCACTCATAGTTCAAGAAACCCTTTTGTGTATCTGCCGAGCAAACCAAGGTGAGTTCACACAGCCAAGGCATGGGATTCCCAGGATGGGAATGGGTTGGATTATTTATTCGTTCAGTTTATGGAACTTAGATATATGATTCCCGGTAGAGGAAGGATTATGGATAAGAACAAGACTGGTTATACTAATTTAAACGATCTTCGCACACACGCCAAGGGTCGGCCGCGATATTATGACAATCTTCGCACACATGCCTAAGAAGGGCCGCGAACTATATACTCTAATCTTCGCAAACATGCCAGGAAGGGCCGCGATACTACTATACCTAGTCTAGCAAACATGGGAAATCCCCACTATACTTCGCAAACATGCCTAGAGGGCCGCGATACGATACATACGATACATGATTACTAAATGAACATACGAACTGCATTATGAACACTATAACTAAACATACTCACTGTGAACTCGCTCAACTAGTTGTTGACTCTCTCTTGCATGCCTTGCAGGACCTTAGGTACATATGGAGCTTGCACAGGGAGGAGCAGGTCGTTGTGGGATACGGATCGTAGACGATATTTGAACTTATAACTTACTTTGGGTTTTCATTATTATGCTTCCGCTACTTAAACAATGTTTGGTTAGGAACATCAGTCATGTCAAGATGAATTATATTTTCTTACTCTTACACTTAAATACTATGTTTGATATGATTGATGGCTTGATCCTGGTCAGTCACGCCTCCAAGCGGTGATACTCCGCGTGTGGATTTTGGGGGTGTGACACTTTGTTCAGTTCACGGTAGTCGATACACATACGAAAAGTGACGTCCTTCTTTTTAACAAAAAGTACGGGGGCTCCCCAGGGTGACGAGCTAGGACGGATAAAACCCTTATCTAGTAGCTCCTGTAGTTGCGTAGATAATTCTTCCAATTTAGCTGGGTTAGCCTTTAAGGTGCACGAGCTATAGGTTCTGCTCCAGGAATTAGCTCGATTTGGAATTCAATTTGACGATGAGGTGGGAGACCAGGTAATTCTTCAGGGAATACCTCAGGAAAGTTGCGAACGATGGGGATATTGTCAATCTTCTTTTCTTTCGCTTGAGTGTCGGTGACGAGAGCTAGAGTTGCGGTATGGCCCTTTCGCAAACACTTTTGGGCCTCTAGAAATGAGATGATGCCTACAACAACACCACCCTTGTCGCCTTGAATAACAAGAGGTTCACCAATGGAACGAGGAATGCAGACAACTTTCTCTTGGCAGAGTATTTCCGCTCGATATTGGGATAACCAATCCATTCCGATGACAACGTCGAAGCTTCCAAGAACGATAGGAATAATATTGATAATAAACATCTGACCAGATAACTCAAGTTTACAACGGTTAATGACATGAGTAGCCTCGATGTTTCTACCATTGGCTAATTCAACGACATGTTTAGGGTTCAGAGGAGTTGGTGTAGACTTAAGCATCTTACTAACACGTATGGATACATAACTAGCATCGGCTCCAGAATCAAAAAGTACGCAAACAAAGTAGTCATCAAGTAGGAACTCACCCGTCACAACGTTGGGATCGTTCCTTGCTTCACTTGCACCGATCACGAAAGCTCGTCCTCTTGCACCATTGTTGCCATTGTTGTTGTTATTGTTGTTGTTCCAAGTGCCTTGGTTGTTATTGTTACGGTTTTGATTCAGTTGAGGGAAATTCTTCTTGATACGCGCTTCAGTTCTGCACTGATAGCATCCTCGATTGTTTCCTTATTGTTGTTGCTGCTGCTGTGGCTGGTTTTATTTCACTGGGTACATGCTTCTACAATCCTTAGCCGCGTGCCCTAGCTGTTGCGCTTGTGTGGGGCTAGAATATTTACCTTGGTTACCATCCCATTTGCGCTTGTTATCAGCAGAAGTATCAGTAACAACACCAATTCGCTTGGGCAACTTTCCCTGTTCCACTGCTTGATCGGTAAGACGGTGCGCCAAACGAACGACTTGCTGGATTATGGGAAGATTAGCCGAAGTTACCAAGCTTTGGATTTCGGGAACTAAGCCCTTGAGAGAAAGCTCAATTCTATTGTAAGCAGGATGTGATAGGTTGGGACATAGAGCAGCCAAGTCGTTGGACCTTTTCGTGTATGCCTTAATTTATGATCCAACCATCTTCAAACTGTAGTATTCCACTTCCAGTTAGAATATCATCCCTATGACAGTACTCTTCCTTGATCAGATCCTTAAAGTCGTTCCAGGACGTGGCATTGGCATCTGCCAAGCTGAGCATTTGAACTTGTACGTTCCACCAGGAGAGCACATTTCCTTCAAGAGTGCCAGTAGCGTACTTCACCCTATTGTTAACTGGGCACTCACACATCTCGAACACAGACTCGGCCTTCCCGATCCAGTGCAGAAGGCATACTACTCCTTCAGTGCCGTTGAAGGAGTGAGGCTTGCAATCCATGAAAGCTTTGAAAGTGCAATTCGAGGTTAAGTGGGTGCAGGTCAACCTTTCGCGTAAAGGAAGCGAACAAAGTGAAGAGTTGTAACACCCCGAAAATATAAAGTTTTATATTAGAAATACAAAGTATTAAATAAACAAAAACAAACTGATTAGGATTAAATAACCCAGTTAATTTCAAGTCTTGCAGTGACTCACAAATGGGTTAAAACACTTAAATTATGAACTAAGGAAAATGGAGGGGCCAAACTTGTTAAACTTGAAACCTGATTTAATTAAAACAAATAAAAACTCACCAAAAACAAACAAGACTATGTGTGTCTGGTCGTTTGAAGCAGAGGGCGACCAAGGGAAAACCCCCAACCCTAGTTCATGCTAAATTTCTCAAATTGAAGGTCCAAATCAGTCCCAAAACGAAATTCGAGCCTGGATTAGTGATCCCCATTGTAAGGAGGTCATATGGTATGTGAAATTTGATAAAAATTCTCTACTTGAAATTCTCATGAACTTGGGGAATTCGAAATCTGATGATGCATGTGTGTTATGTAGATGAAATAGGAACATTGAAGTGTCTAGGAGTAAACCCTAGACAAGTACATGTTGAAATCATGCTTAATTCTAGTAAAATCCATGAACACCATTGTAGGTGATTAGTGGGTTATGTAGAACTTGATAAACACTAGGAAATTAGGGATTGTTCTAGTGTAATTTAACATGTGTGATGTGATTTCAGAATTATAGAGGCTAATATTTATGTAAGATAGTTTGATTGATGAAAATTTGGGCTATATGACAAGTTACGAACTTGTTAATAAATCATGTAAAATTCTGCCCTTAAAGTGTTCGTATAAATGCCTCAAAGAAGGCTTAAAATTGAAATTTAAAGTTAAACCGCATAATTGTGATATTTCGGAAAACTATGCGATATATAATTTGAAAAGAGTTCTAAACATGGCATGGTTGAACTCTATAGGAAAGGATACCAGAGCGTCAAGCGGACAAGCCGGTGGCGACTTGCATTTGAAGGGCATGCTTTGAAGGTATGTAACTTGATTCGTTACAACGAGTAATTTGATAATTAGCATATGTATAGTTGTGTTGTAGAATAAAAGTTGTGTTGATTGAAGTGACAATAATCGTTACTTGAAATAATAGGATAAGAATCGGCTAGAAGTCGTTTGGTAGTCATTATAATGGAGGATTCCATAGATGAGCCAAACGAGTCGAATAATGGTGTAATTAGTAGTGATAGTGTTTTTAATAGTTAGCATTGGCGATAATAATCACAAGAGCAAGAAGCCATGTGATTGGTAATAAAATTCTGGTGAAAATAAGCCCCGGAAGTTGGGTAAAAGGCGCCTTATGCTTACTATTGAAAAGGTAGCAAAATGAGTGTAAATAGAATGGGTCGAACAATTGTTTAGTGATATTTGGTCGTTCGGTCCATAAATCAAATTTTTGGAATGGTTATTGTAATAGGAACGTCGGTAATGAAATTACAGACGTATAGGAAAAAGAATCACCTAAAACGGACCTTCGGATCAAAAGTTATGGCCTTTTGAAGTTAATTTTGGTGAAATCCGGAGCTGGCCGGAAATGCAGGTCAATAACCTGCACCTGCTGAAAACCATCTTCCCCGCGCCACGCGACAGGATCCTTTGGATCCGGCGTGACACGCGACAAGTTTAGGGGATTCTGGCGCGACACGCGGCAGGACCTAAACCGAAATTTTATTTTATTTTTAATGATACGATGCTGGAACTTGTTTATACGCACTATATCAATGTTAAAACTAACATTTTAAGTGGTTTTGACTTTAGGTAACGACGGGGACTTCCCGGATGGCAATCAATCATATTTTGAAGAACCGAACACAAATCTATCAAGCTTCCGCATAAATTTAACTTTGTTCAGACAATGTTTATGATGCAAACAATTTCACTAATCGTGTTTTGAATGTTTAAACTAGTTGGTAGATGATTAGTATGTGATCACTTTAAACTTTGATTTTTGTACTTATGATTAATTAATCCACTTTTTATATAAAATCATGCATGCTTTATTAAATTCAAATGGAATTTAGACGGTTGTTACAAGTTGGTAATCAGAGCTTAAGGTTGTCAACAAAGTGTTCGGTTTAAGCTTGATCGATCGTCCGGTAAGAATTAATTAATCATCTTAGTAAATCTTATCTTATGTAAGAAACAAGATGTGAATTAATGTGCACGGGAAGAGCCTGTTAACACACTCAAACCCGGAAAGTGCACTAAATGTGAACGGTTAAAGCAAGTTACGAACTTGGCTAAACCGAAGCAAATAAAGCTATGTTACAAATGAAATGTTTAAATAATTGATGTAAACATTTCAGTTTCAAGATGACGGAAAGGAATGACGATGATCTGGTGCCGACAAGCACCGAACAAATGAAAGAGATAATTGCCGAAGAAGTAGGAAAGGCAATTGAGGGTAGTCTATCCGGGTTCATAGACAAAATTCAAAACACGGTATTATCATTAGTTGAAGAACGAGTTAAAAGGTTGGAAGATAATGTCAACCTTATGAGAGAAAAATCAGGAGAACGCAAAGGGTGTTTGTATAAGGAGTTCATGGCGTGTAAACCGTCAATTTACAACGGGGAGGTCGACCCGATAATATGCCAAAGATGGCTAAGTGACGTAGAAGGAGTGTTTGAAAGGACCCACTGTGAAGTGAGTGATTTTGTTGCTTACGGAACGGGTCAATTGAAGGGTCAAGCCAAAGATTGGTGGGACAACAAAAAGAAGGAAATAGGAGCCGAAGCGGCAAGGGTCATGACTTGGGACGAGTTTAAGGTGCCATTCCTTAAACATCATAGTCCCAAGGCGGTTATCAACAGGATCAAAGAAGAGTTCATCTAGTTAAGACAAAGGGGCGAATCAATTGATAAAATCACAGGTATCTTTATGGATAAGCTGAGGTTATGTGATTAGTTAGTGACTACGGAGGAGCAGAAAATATATTATTATTATAATATGTTAAGTGCTGAGTACCGAGAGTTCATGACCCCTTCCGAGCATGAGACGCTTACCGAGATCATAAATACGGCTCGAGAAAGAGAAATTGAACTTAAGAAGCAAATCGAGAGGGGTGAACGAAGGGTAGTGGATGCTAACCCAAGCCCTACGAAGAAAGCTCGGACGATTGAATCGGGGAAGAAGGCGGATGTGAAAGGCGGGTCGCCGAGTTGCAAGGTGTGTGGAAAGGGGCATAAGGGTGAGTGCTGCTTCAAAGACAAGTCGTGTCCTATATGTGGGAAGACGGGGCACACCGCATCGTTATGTCCAGAGAAGGTTTCTGTGTGCTACAAATGCTATCAGCCCGACCACAAAAAGTCTGAATGCCCAGACTTAGTTGGAAAGAAAGACACTAAAGAATCTCCAACAGAAGCTCCAAAGGCGAAGGCCAGGTCCTTCCAACTTACAGCGGCTGAAGCGAAGATAGAACCCGACGTGGTCTCAGGTATATTCGCAATAAACTCGATTCCTACACTTGTATTATTTGATACGGGTGCGAATAAATCCTTTATTTCACATGGATTTATTCGACTTCCTTCATTTGTATTGACGAAATTATCTATGCCCTTAGAAATTGAAATATGGGACAACAAAAGTTTCATAGTTTGTGATGTTTGTCAAGGCTGTAAATTAAGTATCGATGATGAGGAGTACTTAATAGATCTAATCCCGATGTCGATGGGAGAGTTCAAGTAGTCATTGGGATGGATTGGCTATCTCGACACCACATAAAGGTCGTGTGTTTCCGTAAGGAGATAAAGTTAACATCTCTGAGCGGAAAACACATCACCATCTATGGCGAGAAGGGAGGCAAGCCTATAATATGATTGATGTTGAAAGCTCACAAGTTTATGAAACATGGATGTAAGGCGTTTATGATATACGCGAATGAGCCCGAGAAAGAATTACTGAGGATTGGAGATGTACCAGTGGTACGTGATTTCGAAGATGTATTTCCAGAAGATCTACCGGGGATACCGCCCGAACGGGAGGTAGAGTTCGGAATCGAATTGGTTCCGGGCGTGAAACCCGTAGCTAAAGCGCCGTACCGACTCGCGCCGTCAGAATTACAAGAACTAATGTCGCAGATTCAAGATTTGCTTGATAAAGGATTCATAAGGCCGAGTGTGTCTCCTTGGGGCGCGCCAATATTATTTGTGAAAAAGAAGGACGGAAACATGCGAATGTGTATCGATTACCGGGAGTTGAACAAACTCACGGTAAAGAATCGATACCCGCTTCCGAGAATAGACGATATATTCGACCAATTACAAGGTGCGAATTGGTTTTCGAAGATCGACCTTAGATCGGGATACCACCAACTAAAGGTCAAGGAGGAGGATGCACCGAAGACGGCTTTCCGCACGCGATACGGACATTACGAGTTCCTCGTAATGTCATTCAGGCTGACAAATGCACCCACGGCTTTCATGGACCTCATGAACCGAGTTTGCAAGCTGATGTTGGATAAGTAGGTAATCGTTTTTATTGATGACATTCTGGTGTACTCGAAAAGTGAAGCAGATCATGCGCATCACTTACAAGAGATGTTAGAGACACTCAGACGAGAAAGGTTGTATGCAAAATTCTCAAAGTGCGCTTTTTGGTTACGAGAGGTGCAATTCCTCGGCCACATCATAAGTGCCGACGGGATATTGGTGGATCCATCAAAGATAGAGGCTGTGTCGAAATGGAGCCCTCCGAAGAATCCTTCGGAAATTAGAAGTTTCTTAGGGCTTGCGGGATATTACAGGAGATTTATTCAAGATTTCTCCAAGATTGCTTCGCCTCTAACTAAGTTAACTCGGAAGGAAGAGAAATTCATTTGGGGTGTCAAACAAGAGAGAGTGTTCCAAATGCTAAAAGAGAAGTTAACCCAAGCTCCGGTATTAACGTTGCCGGACGGAGTTGAAGACTTGGTAGTCTATTCGGATGCCTCACTTTCGGGGCTCGGATATGTTTTAATGCAACGAGGCAAGGTAATAGCTTATGCCTCGAGGCAATTAAAGCTGCATAAAAAGAAATATCCGACGCACGACGTCGAATTGGCAGCGGTGGTGTTTGCATTAAAAATATGGAGGCACTATTTATACGGGGTAAGGTGCACCATATTTACTGACCACAAGAGTTTGAAATACTTCTTCGATTAGAAGGAGTTAAATATGCGACAAAGGCGGTGGTTAGAAACGGTAAAGGATTGCGACTGTGAAATACATTACCACCCCGGAAGGGCAAATGTTGTGGCGGATGCTTTGAGCAGGAAATCGGACTATGTCCCAATTCGAGTGAGGTTGATGCAGCTTGTTGTAACCTCGGGTTTACTTGAACGAATCCGAGAAGCACAAGCCGAGGCAGTGAAAGAAGAAAACTTGAAAAAGGAAAGGATAGTCGGTCAGCTGAAGGATTTGGCGGATGGTAACAACGGGTTGCAGACTCGATTTGGAAGAATATGGGTCCCAAACTCCTGTGAGGTCAAGACGCTTCTACTTGATGAAGCTCATAAATCCCGTTATTCTATTCATCCGGGTGCAACCAAGATATACAACGATTTGAATCAAAACTATTGGTGGCCCGGAATGAAGAGGGATGTAGCAAAGTATGTGGAGAAGTGCTTGACTTGTTTACAAGTCAAGGCGGAACACCAGAAACCATATGGAAAATTGCAACCGTTGGAAATCCCGGTTTGGAAATGGGATCATATTACTATGGACCTGTTGACCAAACTGGCTAGGACGAGTCGGGGATTCGATGCTATATGGGTGGTCGTGGATAGATTGACGAAGAGTGCTCATTTCATTCCTATACGCGAGACCTATACTTCGGAAAAGATGTCTGAGGTATATACAAACGAAATAGTGGCACGTCACGGAGTACCGGTATCCATTGTGTCAGATAGAGATACCCGGTTTACTTCAAACTTTTGGCGAGATTTTCAAGAACAGATGGGAACGAAACTTTTCATCAGCACCGCCTACCATCCTCAGACGGATGGGCAGAGTGAAAGAACAATACAGACGCTGGAGGATATGTTACAGGCATGTATCATCGACTTCGGGGAAGTTGGGATGTTAATCTACCTTTGGCTGAATTTTCATATAACAATAGTTACCATACGAGCATCGGTATGGCACCGTACGAGATGCTATATGGTAGGAAGTGTAGAACCCCGATGTGTTGGGGTGAAGTGGGCCCGCGTGAGCTGGCCCATAAAGATGTCGTCCAAGCCACTAATGAGAAAATTGACATGGTTCGAGCTCACCTGAAGGCGGCTCAGGATCGACAAAAGTCGTATGCAGATAAACGAAGGAGACCAATCGAATTTCAAGTCGGTGACATGGTTATGTTAAAGGTTTCCCCATGGAAGGGCGTTATCCGATTCAGAAAGAGAGGGAAACTAAGCCCGAGGTTTATCGGGCCATTTAAAATCGTTGAACGGGTCGGCAAGGTGGCGTATCGCCTTGAATTACCGGAAGAATTGAACGAAATTCATGGCACATTTCATGTCACAACTCCTTAAATGTTTAGCTGAGGAAACGACTTATATCCATTATGACGACATTGAAGTGAATAATAGTCTTAATTATGCAGTGAAACCAATTGCGATTCTAGATCATAAAGTAAAAAGCTTGAGAAACAAGGTGATTAATCAAGTAAAGGTCAAATGGGAACACAAAAAGGGCTCGGATACCACATGGGAGTCCGAAGAAGAGATGCAACGGCTCTAACCTGCGTTATTTGGTACGTACTATGGTTTCGGGGACGAAACCCTTTTAAGGGGTGTGGACTTGTAACACCCCGAAAATATAAAGTTTTATATTAGAAATACAAAGTATTAAATAAACGAAAACAAACTGATTAGGATTAAATAACCCAGTTAATTTCAAGTCTTGTAGTGACTCACAAATGGGTTAAAACACTTAAATTATGAATTAAGGAAAATGGAGGGGCCAAACTTGTTAAACTTGAAACCTGATTTAATTAAAACAAATAAAAACTCACCAAACACACACAAGAGTGTGTGTGTCTGGTCGTTTGAAGCAGAGGGCGACCAAGGGAAAACCCCCAACCCTAGTTCATGCTAAATTTCTCAAATTGAAGGTCCAAATCAGTCCCAAAACGAAATTCGAGCCTGGATTAGTGATCCCCATTGTAAGGAGGTCATAAGGTATGTGACATTTGATAAAAATTCTCTACTTGAAATTCTCATGAACTTGGGAAATTCGAAATCTGATGATGCATGTGTGTTATGTAGATGAAATAGGAACATTGAAGTGTCTAGGAGTAAACCCTAGACAAGTACATGTTGAAATCATGCTTAATTCTAGTAAAATCCATGAACACCATTGTAGGTGATTAGTGGGTTATGTAGAACTTGATAAACACTAGGAAATTAGGGATTTTTCTAGTGTAATTTGACATGTGTGAAGTGATTTCAGAATTATAGAGGCTAATATTTATGTAAGATAGTTTGATTGATGAAAATTTGGGCTATATGACAAGTTATGAACTTGTTAATAAATCATGTAAAATTCTGCCCTTAAAGTGTTTGTATAAATGCCTCAAAGAAGGCTTAAAATTGAAATTTAAAGTTAAACCGCATAATTGTGATATTTCGGCAAACTATGCGATATATAATTTGAAAAGAGTTCTAAACATGCCATGGTTGAACTCTATAGGAAAGGATACCGGAGCGTCAAGCGGACAAGTCGGTGGCGACTTGCGTTTGAAGGGCATGCTTTGAAGGTATGTAACTTGATTCGTTACAACGAGTAATTTGATAATTAGCATATGTATAGTTGTGTTGTAGAATAAAAGTTGTGTTGATTGAAGTGACAATAATCGTTACTTGAAATAATAGAATAAGAATCGGCTAGAAGTCGTTTGGTAGTCATTATAATGGAGGATTCCATAGATGAGTCAAACGGGTCGAATAATGGTGTAATTAGTAGTGATAGTGTTTTTAATAGTTAGCATTGGCAATAATAATCACAAGAGCATAAAGCCATGTGATTGGTAATAAAATGTCGGTGATAATAAACCCCGGAAGTTGGGTAAAAGGCGCCTTATGCTTACTATTGAAAAGGTAGCAAAATGAGTGTAAATAGAATGGGTCGAACAATTATTTAGTGATATTTGGTCGTTCGGTCCATAAATCAAATTTTCGGTATGGTTATTGTAATAGGCACGTCGGTAATGAAATTACAGACGTATAGGAAAAAGAACACCTAAAACAGACATTCGGATCAAAAGTTATAGCCTTTTGAAGTTAATTTTGGTGAAATCCGGAGCTGGCAGGAAATGCAGGTCAATAACCTGCACCTGCTGGAAAACCATCTTCCCCGCGCCACGCGACAGGATCCTTTGGATCCGACGCGACACGCGGGAGTCGTCACGACATGCGACAAGTTTAGGGGATTCTGGCGCGACACGCGGCAGGACCCAAACTGAATTTTTATTTTATTTTTAATGATACGATGCTGGAACTTGTTTATACGCACTATATCAATGTCAAAACTAACATTTTAAGTGGTTTTGACTTAAGTAACGACGGGGACTTCCCGGATGGCAATCAAGCATATTTTGAAGAACCAAACACAAACCTATCAAGCTTCCGCGTAAATTTAACTTTGTTCAGACAATGTTTATGATGTAAACAATTTCACTAATCGTGTTTTGAATGTTTAAACTAGTTGGTAGATGATTAGTATGTGATCACTTTAAACTTTGATTTTGTACTTATGATGAATTAATCCACTTTTTATATAAAATCATGCATGCTTTATTAAATTCAAATGGAATTTAGACGGTTGTTACAAGAGTGATAAGATGACACGAGAACGGAATCCAAACATCCTAGAATGGTTTGAAAGGTAGATTTACCTCCGGGATGGGCTGCCAAAGCCTCCGCAACCCGGGTGTTTATCAGGTCCGTCAGTTGGTCCTGAGTCATGTTAACATTGCCTCTTCCACGTCCGTTCATTGTATTCACATCCACAAAACATAAACTGAGAATGACGTCGTAGTGAGAAAAATATAGAAGAAGGTTTGGCCATGACACATATGTACGTATTTCCTTGCTAAAGTCTTATATACTAAGTATACCATCACATATACCATCAAATATGTATCAAGTAAGTAACAAGTAACACATGCACGAGCTATGCAATCTAGAATGTTGAGCCTTGCACTTGGAGTGTAGCGTCGTGGTGGTTCGTTTAGCACAAATGAGGTTATAGTCTGGTTTTTCTCAAAAATACTTTTCTTTTTAAAACCGAGTTCACTATAACCAATGGCTCTGATACCAATCTGTCACACCCTCAATTTCCACACGCGGAGTACTACCACGAGGCATGTGACTGACAGGATCATGCCACCAATCATATTGAACAATCATTTAAAATAAAGTAAATTCATCACCACAATACGATTAGTGACTAAAGTTCAAAGTCCAAAAACAATATTAAAGTCAACAGTGGAAGTATTAAGTTTAACAATCCAAACACAAGTTTTAAGTTCATAAATATTTATTTAGAACCGACATTGGTTCAACGCAACCACTACACTCCGCCGCTGCAAGCGCCCAGACTGTACCTATGGACCTGCAAAGCATGCAGTAGGGTGTCAACATAAAGTTGGCGAGTTCACGGTTATCTGGTTTTAGTTCCAAAAACTCATGTTAAACTACTCATTTATAATCATGTTATGAGAAGCTACCCCATATGTAAGCTACTAAACTCCATAATAACGAACACTTGCAACTGTTGTATTGTTGTTGCCCCGTTTGTCAATGTCTATCATCATTGATGATTTGCCAAGGCATATTAGTTCACGTCCGTCCTCCTCGGCATGGTGTGAGGTTAGTGAAACCTAATAGCTCTATCAACTAATACCCCGTTCGCCAGGCCCTGGCGATTAATCGGTATAGAATGTGGGGACTTCGTGATAGATTTTCGTTTAGTACGATAGGACATGTAATATAAATAACATTTAACAGTATTCCATCCTCGGAATACTAGGCAATCACTGGGAATACATGCTTTAGTAAAATGTGTGAACTCACTTTTGTTTGGCTCAGCAGGCAATTACTTGTTTTAAAGTTGATCAACCACGTCCTAATGGTTATCGATATTTATTAGATTCGTATGCATGTAGTCCACGTATTTCTACACGTATTTAACAAGTAGCACACAAGATATAACATTACGTATTCCCATAAACAGACATCCGAACTAAGTATGGATCTATTATACAAGCCCAACAGTGAACAGTAACTTAGGCAGTCCATCATAAGTGTGCAACCCAACCTAGTGTATGGTCTAATACGAGTGGGCAACCCCCACTAGGGTGTGTGGCCATGCACTTGTTAGTGGTACGATGTGCCTTAGGTGCGTGTACAACAAGAATGTAAGGCTTTCAATGGTGTGTGACCATGCACCATTTGTTTGTACGTCATGCATCAATGATTATTCCTTTTGAGGTGTACGGTATCAATTTAATTAACAAGAAGCATTCAACCAAACCATAGGTTGTCACATGAATTCATATGAACATAAATCTTATATTCATTATATACAAATAGGTTTATTCAAAAATCTCCAAATGAATCCTTTGACCAACTGAAGGGGTATGGTCTCAAAACCTGCGCCGACCAAACAGGTCGCGTGCGGGACTATACTCTTATTTGACTAATCTGGTAGCTTTCCCAGCCTCATGCCAGCTAACCAGGTGCAACCTAGGTCGCGCGCGAGGACAGGGCCAATACAAGACCAGATTTTACACTTAGCTCCTTGGATGAAAACCCTTACATCCTGGATCTTGCGCCGACTACACAAGATATCCCCGATGGCCGCGCGGAGAACAAAAGCGCAGGTAATCCTAGGTCAAGTACCAAAGGTACAAGTGGTAGAGCAGTGGACCAATAAGTGTCCAACAGGTTGTATCCGATCATGCTCCATGTTTAACAATCGTACAGGAGACAAAAGGGTACACAAGGACGCATACGTGGCACCAATCAGCGTGCGCCGGCAACTGCTCCATGATCTCCACTTAGCCGCTGATGACAGGCTAGACAACAAGGATAACGATCAGGCCACATGGATCCATTCAGCGTGTGCCAGCTTCCCTCTCGCCCAAAAGCACCAACGGTCATGGCAGAGAGGATAAAATGGATATTCCTTGTTTTCGACTACAGGCCCAAAGCCCATCAACCCATCTCCTGCCCACACCTCTCTGGCTATAAATAGTGAACCTCATCTACAGGTTTAAGGATCACTTCCTTATTTTCTCACTCTTAATCACACACTTTTATCCTCAAAGCATATACTTATTCTCATGTCTGAGGCTGGTTACGAGGAGAACCCCTATTCCCCCTCGTAATGAGCTTAACGGTGTGTTTAGTGTTTTGCAGGATCATCACTTCACATCTTGGGCGAGATAAAGAAGATTAACCTTATTTGTCGAGGCACAAACCAAAAACTAATCACCAGATTAGTTTGGTGTTTCTGCATTGGCACCCAACGATTTTTTACAATCACTTTTCATCTTCTTCTTAGAGCTGTTGTTTTTCTCTCAATCAATGGCTGATCAGGGAATCTCTTTTCCACCTGTCGGTGCATGCTCTCAATTAGGTTCGTTGGAGGACATATCACATGTCCAAACCCTACCCAATGACGAGTATACCAAAGGGGAGGGCACGAACGTTGGGGCAATCCGTGCATGTGGTATCCGTACCACTCAAGCGGTGACTCCAACAAGTCATGGTTCTGGTCCGTCAACACCAGTGTCATCTAGAATATCTGTGCTGTTAAGACTACTAGAGGGGGAAACTCTTACCTCCTGGTATGCAAAGAGTCAAGAGACTTTGAATCTCATCTACGCGTAGCTGAGCGCACAACAAGCGCTAATTCAAGCCCAGGCACAACCATCTCCACCGGTGACACCTACACCAAGACAAGTGGACAACCAGACTCCGCACTATGTATGCGCGCGGAGTCAACACATGAAAGGTTGTACTCACCAAGAAGGCAGAGTATGCACAATATGCGCAACACTTATGGAGAAATAGAGAGCCACTTCGACAATCAATCCCACCCATAGTGCAAGCCTCCGTTGAGTTGTCGGCTCAGGCCGAGCAACATAAACTACGAGTGGGACTGAGACACCGTTGAAGAAGACTCGACATACCAACAAGAAGAGATCTCAGTTTTTAGCCGACTTTAAATAAATCATGAAGCTTACAAGCCACGAGCGCGAATAACATATAATCCGTCGGCTGAGCACGACTACACCCTGGTCTACAGACTTCCACAAGCAATTGGTAAGTTTAATGGCCTAACCGATCTGGACGATCATATTCAATTGTTCACAAGCATCGGCGTCGTAGGAGGATGGACCATGCCCATGTGGTGCGATCTTTTCATGCAAACACTCACAGGGGTAGCACGCACATGGTTTGATAGCCTCTCATCTGGGAGAATAAAATCTTGGACCGATCTACAAGCAAAATTCCTCGCCTACTTCAGCCAACAATGGCGGTACAAGCGCGACACCTCTGAGGTAATGGATATCTAGAGGTGCGAGGGTGAAAGGTTGGAAGACTTCATAACTCGCTTCAACAAGGAGTGTTTGGAGATTGGAGGGGTCAACAGAGACCTCATACGCACCCACTTTAAGAAGGCCATACGCTGTGATAGTCTAATAAGGATTATCACCGGGAGAGATGGCATGCCAAAAGAGTGGGACAAGATGATGGAAGCATCAAAGATTGTCGCACAGACAGAAGAAACTTTGACTGGGTCAAGGTCTAGTCACTATTCGAAAAATCATTACTCAACCGATCACTAGTCGAAGGACCATTCGCGCGACTCCAGCAAGCACGCCAAGAGGAAGAGACACTCCGACCAGAGGTCAAACCAATCGTACAACGACGATGACAGGCACCACCATTGTGAAGATGCCCGAGCTACGATTGACAAAATAGGGTACACGAAGGCAAGCAAAGGGGAGAATCAAGAGAGACAATGGATTCCACTGACTAAAACACCCCTAGAGGTTCTTAACACAAAGAAGTTGGATCTCAAAGATCCTCCATCCACCACCAATGCGCAGCAAGAAAGGGCAAGACCCTCGTTTGTTCTGTGAGTTCCACAAAGATATCAGGCACTTGACAGATGATTGCATTCACCTGCGTATGGAAATCGAGAAAGATCTAAAGAGTGGCAAACTGGAGCATCTCTTGAAGAACGTGCACAAGGAAACAAAGAAGATCCAGAGGACTGGATGAACGGGTGATCGACGGGCTCATCGCATCACACCGAAAATAAACACCGACGAGACCATCCTTAGCCAACTCTATGAATCAAGGGCGGTTATCCCAGTCAAAATAAAAAAACCCATCACGCTTGACGGCTGTCAACGCAACCGGTGGTGAATTCAAGAAGTGTCACCAGTGACAATGAAGCCTCTGATGCCGACAAGGCGCGTATTACATACATACTTCAGACTATTACATTCCTCTACCTAGGACACAAGACAACTGAGAAAAGTTTTACATGTAATGCATCACCTATGTAAGCAATGGCCGCGCGCCTGAAAAGTTTACTAATACGAGTGTTGTTTACATACTTTTTTCCTTGTTATTTCCTATGGTACATTCAAACTACAAATGCATGCTCAGCTTCTAGTATGCGCAAAAACACTACAGTAGATTACGAGCTCATGAACTAAGCCTCCAAGGTTCCCATAAACGTAGCGCGGAACCAGGCGATAATGTTCAAACATGAGCCACACTTACATTCATTCGCGCTTCCTGAACAAAGTTTCCAACACATGCAATAATTGTAATTTGACAATAACGAGACGAAAAAGTCTGCTTGTAATCACAGGCGCAACAGCGCAAAGATCACATCGAAGAAGGAATAAAAGTTTACAAGGCAGCAAGTGCCTAACAAAAACCTACACGCTGTTTCCTACAAACTGCTTCCAATCTTCATTCAACTCTGTTATCACCAATGTCATCATCATCATCATCGGTTAATTGAACTATCTCCGGCGGCTCAAAGATGGCCTTCAATCGCGCCACATAATCGTCAAGCTTCAGCGCCTCGGAGTCCATAATGGGCAAGGAGCGGTTGTCATAGTTGTCCTCTGCTTTACGCAACCCATCCTCCGCATGTTCATTAACCGAATAATGGCGAGTGCCCCAATGAGTACGAAGCTCAGTCTCGACATGGGCGACACATTCGAGATAGCCAGCACTGTCACACCCCCAAAATACCACCAGTGGAAACCCCCACGAGGCGTGTGACATACCAGGATCTAGCCACCAATCACATTGAACTCATAACAAGATTTCAAATAAAAGTTTCCATTCATTATAAATAATGTATTTCAAATATTAATTTAAAATCCAATATGTTCAGCGGAAGCATAATTCATTATTCGAGTAATTCAAAATCCAAGTGTATGAAAACAAATAGACTCGTCTCGTATTCCCATGTATCGCGACCCATGACCACTCCAGCATCACAGACACAAGTTCCATATCCACGTATCTAAAGACCTGCAAGCATGCATACCAGTGTATCAGCATAAAGCTTGCGAGTTCACAGTTTTGTAAAACGTTTAGTTGCCAAGTGTTTAGTTTAAAAGCATGTTGATAATAACTCGAGTACCGCAAGTTGGCGTCAGTTTGTTTGCCCTTCCCCAATGCCCAATCAGCATTGGTCATGTGGTTAAGGTCATTAGTTCACCCCCGTCCTCTCAGGTACGGTGTGAGGTTGCCAAGCCTAATAGCGCTATCAATTAATACCCCGTCGCCTCTCAGGCAACTAGTTCAGTAGTAAGATGTGACTTAAAGTGATAGGTTTTGAGTGTATTACCCAACATCTAGTTTAACCCAGTAAAACATATTCCCCTCAGGAATACCAGTTTGTTTGTCCCACCCTGGGATGCATGCTCAAGGAGTAGTGAACTCACCTTAGTTTTGCTCGGTATGTTATGTTACTTGTTCCATATTGGTCAACCAAACCCTATTGTGGTTACCAATGATAAATCAATTTTGTATACACATAATCACGTAGTCCTTATACACATTACACAAGTGCCATACAAGTAAAGCACATTTCATTATGCAAGTCGTAACAAGTAGTCGTGCCACACAACAGTCCGTTATTAATGTATATTCGCATAACAGGTATTCGTGCCCCATACAAGTTTACATTACAAATCCATGTTTCAAATAAGCACTTAACAGCCCAAAAAACATCAATCATAAAAGTGTGCGGCCTAATCAGTCCGAGACCCATCGAGAGTGTGCGACCGAATGGCGAGTGTGCGGTCGACTTATGTTATTCGGCCCATATGTGAAGTGTGTGGCCCAAGTACTTAATGTGTCCAAAGGACTGTGCGGCCCACTATTAGGTGTGCGACGTGCCAACAAGTGTGCGACACCTGATAGTGTGTGGTCATGCAAGCATTGTGTGTATGTTTTACAGTTTAACAGTGTATAGTTTCGTAGTGTGCGACCTCTTCATTACGTGGCCCAATTACGCTATGCAGCCCAATATACAACTTAAGAGTGTGCGATCACAATAAAAGTGTGCGAGCATTCTTAACATAATTGTCCTACTTGCATCAAGTGTTTACCAATGAAGGAGTGTGCGATGTGTATTGCTAGGTGTACCAGATGCAATAGATGGTGTATGGTATGCATGGGTGTGCGGCCAACAAGTGTGCGACCCATGCATTATCGGTTATACTTTTCCTATTTACCCAATCAATCAGTTACATTCCATATTCACATGATCAATCACCCCCCCCCCCCATAGATTCAAATTATCATTTAAGGCAATTATCATTACATTCAATCATCGATTGCTCAGTAATAGCAATTACCACATAATCACACCAATTTCATAGATTCACATGAACCCCAAATCATAAGTTTATTTCCATTACAAAATTAACAACATAATCAAATTCAAATTAGATTAAATGCACACTTATATCATTGAATTCTCATCATCACTAAATCCTGGATTCACAATTAACATTACTGTCGCAACAATGATTTCACTTCACAATCATATAGCCCTAGTTCATTGATTAAACATTATAAATGTTCCTAATCAATCGCTTATCTGAAACTTATCAAGTTGTTGTGCTTATATCAAGCCTTAATAAATCAGATCATCACTCGTACAATCTAAACAATATTTAACATGCTTTCTATCAATCATGGATCATCATTAATCATAACATTCATGTAGGTCATCAAGCATGGATACTGCCATGTATCGAATCAAACAGTAGTATTATACTTACCCGAATATGAGATGCAACAGAGTTTATTTTGGATCGAGAAGGGAAAGGGCTCTGAATGAAAGGGTTTCCGTCGGTTACCAGAGAAATGGAGAGGAAGGAAGTAGGGTTTTAATACCTCCTAAATCACACAACACATACCCTTCAAGTATGCGCAGCCTACTACGGTTGGGCTTGGAGCGACCTGAGCCTAATTAGGTATGTATGGGCCGAGATTCAAAGGACACCAAAGTAAGGGAGTGTGCGGTCGAGAGAGGGGTGTGCGGTTCGATCAAAGTGTGTGACTGCTCTAACTAGCCTAGCACTTAGTATATAATAACTTATAACATTCAATTATAACAACCAGATACAAATTCAATTACGTTTAACAAGTTTATCATAACACGCACCCACTTTCATGTATAGTGGGAAAAAGAATGATACGAAGTTAAGGGTTTCAGGATCAAACGAGGCCAACCTTGAGGGTTCGGGGGTTCGGGTTGTCACATCATCCCCAACTTGAAAGAAATTTCATCCTGAAGTTTGATAAGCAGTCTAAGCAGTCTTGGAGAAAAAGGAGTGGTAGCTTAGGATGACCGTGGATTTTCCTCGGGTGCCACATCATCCCCAACTTGAAAGGGAATTTTGTCCCGAAATTCACCAGTTGCATCTGGATTTGATTCCGTAGTTTTAAACACTCGAGGATACTTGAGCTTCATCTGATCCTCACGCTCCCATGTGAATTCCGGTCCACGCCTTGAGTTCCAACGAACTCTCACGATTGGGATTCGACTTTGTTTACGAACCTTAACTTCTTGGTCCATGATTTCGATAGGTTCCTCGACAAACTGCAATTTGTCATCGATCTTCAGTTCTTGTAAAGATACCACATGTGTTTCATCGGACAAATACTTCTTCAGATTAAAAAATGTGATAAACGTCGTGAATAATACTGAGTTCAGCAGGCAACTCAAGTTTGTAGGCCACCTGACCGATACTTTCCAGAAAGTGGATGGTCCAACGTAACATGGATTAAGTTTTCCACGCTTCCCAAAGACCACCACACCCTTCCAGGGTGAGACTTTCAACAGAACATGATCGCCTACAGCGAACTACAAGGGTTTCCTACGCTTGTTAGCGTAGCATTTCTGGCAATCACGTGCTGCCGCCATACGACTTTTGGTCTGAACAATCTTCTCAGAGGTTTGTGCATTGCCTGCCTCAGGTCGGATGTAAAGCGGGGATCACGATCAGGGATGATAGAGGTTGACACCCTGTACCTAGAAACCACCTCCTTCAGGTAAATGCCAGCACGCTGCGAAAACTTGTCAGTCTCCTTGATCGTAAGGAAGTGTGCAGATATTGTCAAATGGTCAACGATCAACGAACGTCGGTGACCGCCTGGATAATGTTAAAATCCTAAAAATATTCGGTTATGATTAAAATTCTATTTTTAATCATATTCGTGAAGAAAAATTAATTAAAATGCTATTTTTCGAGTTTAAGCGCATACTGCGCAATACTATGCGTATACTGCAAAATACAGACAACTCAGCCAGTCTATACAAATAAAATATTATTCAGCAATATTATGATGAGTTTATTTTTATAGAACGTTAAAAATAATTTTAAATGCCTTAAAACGCGATTTAAACGCGAGATAAAATACCCGGTAGCCAGTTAAATACCTGTTTTTAGCTACATATATTATATACATGTGTATGTATAAGGAAAGTGTGTGAGTGTGCATGTATGCGTCGACCAAAAAGGAATCTTTCCTTGCCACCATTATTCTAATATTGTCATGTGTTGATGCCAAAATGAGAGGTCCAATTATATGATTCCTTTACATGCAAATATAACAATTTTTAAGAAACAAATTCATAAACTTCTTTCATTTTCTTACATCGAAAACCGTATACACACACACACAACTCCATCTTCAAATTTTGAACACTTTCTTGAAGAATCAAAGCCATTGCATGATGTTTTCAAAGGTGTTTTCAAATGATTTCAAAGAAGAACAAGCTCCATATTATCAAACAACTTATTGAAAATTATAAAAAGTTATTACAATTTCAATCTCAGATAAATTTTTTACTGTTTATTGAAAATTATAAAAAGTTAAAAACAATGTATTATGATATCTATATATAATGATAATAAAAGAAAAACATTATTCAAGTTAAAATTAAAACAAAAACTAAGGATAAAGAAATAATTAAAAATGAGAGAGAGAGAGAGAAAGAGAGTTAAGAGATGAGAAAATTAAGGGATTTTAATTAAACATACTTGGGTAATCTCAATCTTACTCTTTTAATCTAAAAAATGATCAATTGCCAAGATTAGTTCACTCTCAAGAAGTTGTTCACTCTTGATCCTAATCCTATATATATATAGGGGAGCGCTAAAATGAAAACCAGCTCTAGTTATAAGAACCGAGAGAACCACTTTCTAGCCACTAGATCAACAAGTTGGATGAACAAGATTAAAAGTAACTAAAATTAATATTAAATACATTTTGTCTTATTATGTCTTTAATAGTTTAATGCAAAAGGGTAGTTTAGTAAAATTACTTTTTTTTAATCTTTTTGTCTTTATTATTTTTTATTACTTTTTATTTTTTTAAACATAGTTTTTTTATTAAAGTATTTTTAAATTCAAATTTTTTTAACAAAACAATTTTTTTTGCGCGCCGGTTTTTGCATCCCGTTTTTACGCCCGGCTTTTTCACGCATCGTTTTTTAACGCGTCGTTTTTTTCAAGCGTCGTTTTTTAACGCGCCGTTTTTTAGTCCCGTTTTAACGTGGCATTTTTTACGTCCCGTTTTTTTCGCGGCGTTTTTATGCCCCGCATTCACGCCCCTTGTTTAGGCGCCGTTTTATGACACGGTTTTTACGTTTTACAATTTACGTTGAAAAAGTTTTACGTTAAAAAGTTTATGTTTTACCTTTTACGTTTTACGTTAAACTTTTTACGTTTTACGTTAAACTTTTTAAGTTTTACGTTTTTACGTTTTACGATTTATGTTAAACTATTTACGTTTTATTAAAAGCATTTTTAAATTCAGATTTTTAACAGATTTTTTAAACTTTGTACGTTTTACGTTAAAATGATAAAAACTAAACCCTCAAGGGGAGAAGAGGGTTCTCTCCTTGACCCGACTCCGGTGGGAGAATAAGTATTGGTTATGAAGAAGAAGATGTATTTGAGAAGTGTGTGTGACTTGAATTCATACCTGGGTTGCTTCTCATATTTATAGCCGGGAGTCGTTTAGGCGGGAAAACCCGTTAGTGAAAAGTTGACGGAAGATGCTAACCCCGTAAGCGGTTATGTTTCCTTCCGTCAAGCTCCTTGATCCGACGTGATAGCACACGGATCGTGGTTTAGATCAAAGGCTAGGGATTAGCCACGTGTAAAGTGATAAAGTGGAGAATACTCTCCACTTACATGCTTTCGTTGTGAATTCGGGGATGACTGAGATAATGACACGTGTCCAGACGGTTATAACCGTCTTAGTGGTGCACGATTGTATTTCTTCTGGAAGATTACTGCTGTAATCTGGTGTGGCACCTTATCGTGTGGAGACAGGTGAATAAATAAATCCCAAGTCTGGGTAAACAATATCCAAGTCTGGATATTGGGCGGAAATGTCTAATGTAGGTTTTTTACCTTTTGCTTTGTGGGAGGAAGCGCAAAGGTATATGATTTCCTTTGGGCGCGTACGTGTTAACTGCTGACTGTTCTTTAAGTCTTTATTTGTGAGACCAGTGCGGGGTCCGCGCAAGGTACAAGGCTGAAAAGTAAGGTTGTGGTATGGTCCCAAGCATTTATTGTGAGGTTTTTGGGACCTTACCCCTTCAAGTCCCCCCAGTCTAGTGTTGCATTTATGCAAATAAGTGGAGATTTTTCATTTAAAAAAGAGCTTTTGGGGGAAATTATGACTTTTGCTTCCTTGTAATCATGCCTTGACGTGTGATGACGTTAGTTGGCAGTATGAGTGGGTATTTTTCCTCTTTGTTTCTGGGATTTGTAGTGGCGCTTGTCAGACCTTATTAATGGGGATATGACTCCGGTTCCTGTAGCGCCGTTTGGATGTGATATCTTTTTGACAGTTAATCATGGGGATCCAGTTTTCCTTTTCCCGGAGCCTTGCTCCTCCTTTATATGTATTTAGGGAATGGTTATTTCCTTTTCTTAACTTCGAAGAATATGAAGATGAAAGGTTCTTCTCGTACTCGTCGTCTTCTTGACGTTTTGAGACTTTATGAAACTGCTGAAAGCCTCCTACTACTTGCCCGTTCTCCGCCGTTGATGGTTAAGGGAAAAAAGCCGGTCGTCTCCGATCCTTCGACTGTTGCCAGTCCTGTTTGTAAGGTTCTCCGGGGAGGGGGTGCTGTTGACGAGGAGGACGGTGTGCTATCCGTTGAGAGACTGATGTCCCGTTTTCCGATGATCCAAAGAGGTGGGTGTCGTCTTGTATATCATCGCCGGAAGAAGCGTCGTGAGGTTCCGGTGACTGTTGTTGACGAAAACCCTGCCGTTGATTAGGTTAGACTTGGGAATTGCGTATTCCCTCTTTTGATGTTTTTGCTGGTTTATCGAGAATGTTTTGTAGATCACTGTCGTGATCGTTGTGAATGGCAGTCGTTTGAATGTCCTGCTACCAGTTAGTTTGGAAACAGTATTTCCTTTTGTTTTGTGAATATTCTAGTCTTGGTACTAAAATTTTGAAGATCATTGCCATGATCTTGTTATGAAATGTTTATGTTACACTTAATGATATGTATGCTTATTATGTACTGTCTGTGTATGTAATTTCATGTTTTTACAATATGTTGCATGTGCTTAATTGCTTTGGGGTAGGTGGGGCGAATGAGAAATGGTATTGTGCTCATGTGTGAACGTTTGTCTAAAAAGCGTGCTAGTTTGCCCTGTTTTAGACTGTTCATGAGGTGTACAATGTTTACCATATTGTTTTCACGCAACCCAAAGGAATTTCATGCAATTTGTAATAACAGTAACAAGTATGAGAACAGTGTTTGTATTAATAAAGAGCGAAGCTTGTAATACAAATGTAAATAGGAAATACATTGCCTGTGAATGATTTGTCCTATATGTAACACCTGCGCAGCTGCTGCGCGTTCCAGGTGCGGGGAACTAGAGTCCCGTCAATTATTTTTAGGGTATATGCCCCTTTTCCTAGGACCTCATTGATGATGTATGGTCCTTCCCATCTTGGCGCTAATTTGCCCGGTTTTTCCGCATTTGATGCTTCATTGTCGCGCAAGACAATATCACCGGGGACAAAGGTACATACGCGTACGCGCGCATTATAATATTTTTCGAGTTTTGATTTGTACCTTGCTTCTGTGATGGCGGCGTTCTCGCGCCTTTCTTCGAGAAGGTCTAAATCCATTCTTCGCTCTTGCTCATTGTTCTGTTTTTCCATGGCTATCATGCGCGGTGACGGTAGGCCGATTTCGGCTGGGATTACGGCTTCAGACCCATAGACTAGACTGAACGGGGTTTCTCCCGTGCTAGTGTTTGGCATTGTACGATGTGCCCATAGGATGCTGGGGAGTTCGTCAACCCATCCCCTGCGCGCTGTGCCTAATCGCGCTTTGATACCGTCTACTATCTGTTTGTTGACACTTTCAACTTGGCCGCTTGCTTGTGGGTGTGCCACGGAGGCAAAGTTATGCTCAATCTTCATTTCTTTGAACCATTTTTGAAGATCTTCTGAGGCGAAGTTTGTGCCATTGTCATAATGCGCAATGGTAATCCAAATCTGCAAATGATATGTTCCCATATAAATTTACGGATTACCATTGTTGTGGTTGAGGCCAAAGCTTTAGCTTCCACCCATTTGGTGAAGTAATCGACCGCCACAATGATGAATTTTACTGCGCCTGGCGCGTCAGGAAATGGGCCAACAAGATCGATGCCCCATTGTTGAAAAGGCTAGGCGGACGTGACGGGTACTAGCGGATTCTTTGGTCGGAGCGTTTTTGGCGCGTGACGCTGGCATGCTGTGCATTTCCGTAATATTTCTACCGAGTCTACGTGCATTACCGGCCAATAATATCCTGCGCTCATTATTTTGGCTACTACCATGCGTGGACCGGCATGTATTCCGCACAAGCCTTCATGGATTTCTCTGATCAAGTATTGCGCGTCTGTCTTGTCGACGCATCTGAGCAATGGTCCCATGAATGACTTTCTGTATAGAATGCCGTCTGCCATTTCGTAGTTTATTGCTTTATTCTGAATTTTCCTGGCTTCTGCTTTTTCCTCTGGGAGTTTCCCGTGTTGTAAGTATAAGATGATCGGGGACATCCAGGACGGACTACCGATCTCTATGATGCTGACTTGTTTTAGAGGAACAGAGGGATTGGACAGTACCTCTATGCGCACTTCTTTTGCCAAATGCTTAAAGCTGGTTGCAGCCAATTTGCTTAATGCGTCCGCATGTTTGTTTTCACTTTTGTTTATATGGTTGACTCTAAACGTTTGGAATTGACCAATTAATATTCGCGCTTGTTCTAAGTACAACGCCATAACTTCTCCTCTTGCATCATAATGCCCATTAACTTGTTCAGCTACTAGCTTTGAATCAACATTAGCCTTGAGGTTTCTTGCCCCCATTTTGAGCGCTAAACGAAGGCCTGCTAAAAACGCTTCGTATTCTGCTTCGTTGTTGGTGCTTCGGAAGTCTAAGCGTATGGCATACGTGAGTTCGTGATTGTACGGGGTGACTAGTCAGAGACCTGCCCCTGCTCCGTTATCATTGGAAGAGCCATCTGTGTGTAAGGTCCAGACTCTATCGTCGAAAACGGGTATAGGGTTCTGGATTGCCTCACATTCTTGGACTTTGTCGATGGGAACTTCAGTGGCAAAGTCTGCCAGAACTTGCCCTTTGATTGCCGGTCTTGGCCTGTAGAAGATATTGTATCCACCCAGCTCAATGGCCCATTTAGCTAATCTTCCCGCCACATCGGGTTTAGATAAGATTTGGCCTAAATGATAATTTGTGAGAACCGTGATGACGTGGCCCGAAAAATATCGACGTAGGCGTCGTGATGCATGTACTAGTGCTAGGACCAGTTTTTCTATCATTGAGTAACGAGTTTCCAGACCGGTGAGCATCTTGCTGATATAGTAGATTGGAGTCTGAATGTTTTCTCGCTCCACCATTAATACTGCACCTACCGCTACTTCCGCGGCTGATAAGTATAAAATTAGTGGCTCTTTTTCTCTTGGCGCAGTCAGCGTTGGCAGCTGAATTAAACATTCTTTCATTTATTTGAATGCTGCTTCTGCTTCAGGTGTCCACTGAAAGGGGGTTTTCTTCCCGCAGTTTCGTAGTGTACTGATAAATGGATAAGATTTTGCCGCATGATTAGCCAAGAATCTGTTCAAGGCTGCTAAGCGCCCGGCGAGTCTTTCCATTTCTTTTATTGTTGCGGGTGAGGGCATTAGCTGGATAGCCTGCACTTTTTCTGGGTTTACTTTAAAGCCGTCTCTTGTGACTATAAAGCCCAAAAATTTCCCTTCTTCCATGCCGAAGGAGCATTTTGTCGGGTTGAGTTTTAAGTTCACGTTGCGCAAAGAGTCGAACGTGCGCTGAATATTGTTGAGCATTGTCTCTTCCTCATGGCTCATGATGACGAGGTCATCCATGTATACTTCGAGTGTCTTGCCGATGTCATCGCTGAAAATTGTGTCCATTAAGCGTTGGTAAGTTGCGCCAGCATTGCGCAGGCCAAAGGGCATTTTAGTGTAGCAGAAGATGCCCTTATCTGTGCGGAATGCGGTTTTGTCTTCGTCTTCTTCCTTCATCTGGACCTGATGATAACCTTTGTAACAGTCGAGAAAACACTTCCATCTGAATGATGCTAGAGAGTCGACTTTTTTGTCTATCTCCGGAAGCGCGTAGCAATCTTTTGGGCATGCTTTATTCAGGTCTTTGAAGTCGACGCACATTCTCCATCCGCCACTATGTTTCTGTACCATTACTGGATTGGCAACCCATGTATGGTATTTTACTTCGCGCAAGATTACCGCATTGAGTAGCTCTGCCACTTGTTCGTCCATGGCTTTCGCTTTTTCTTCACTAAAGCTGCGCCTTCCCTGAGCAACAGGTTCCGCTGATGGTTTGATATTCAGGCAATGTTGCGCTATGTCGCATGGAACCCCAGTCATGTCTGCTGGGCACCAAGCGAATATATCTTTGTTGTTGGACAACAATTCTTTCAGTTGTATTCGTGTTGCCGGTGAAATGGCATGTCCTAGCAGGATGGTCTGCTCTGGGTATTCGTTGTTCAGGACCCATTTCTCCGGTTCGTTTGATGCTGAAGGTTTGACTACCTTTGCCGGTGGCTCGTCGTCCACGTACATGACTTCTTTGCTTGAGTATAGAATTGCAACTCCGGTTTCCGTTGGAAATCCGCATGCAGCATGCGGGATAGAAGTGATCATGCTGAATTCTCTTTGTGACCTTCTTCCGAGCAAGACATCATGGCGTGATGTTGCCGGCATGACCAAGAAATTGACTGTGACTGTTCGTGAATGCTCGCCATCCGATAGAGTCACAGGGAAAGCTATTTGCCCTAATGGGAATACAACTTCATTACAGAATCCGGTGAGGGGAAAATCGACCGGTTCTAGGTGTGCTTTGTCTTCTGGGTCAAGTTGTTTGAAGCATTGCTCGAATATGATGTCCATCGAGCTTCCCGGATCTATAAACATATAGTCTGTCTGGTAATGGCCGAAGATGCCAGTAATAATTACTGGTCGCTCTTCCTGAGGGCCTCCAGGGACAACGGGAAACACGACTTGTTGTTCCCTCCAATGTTGGTCATAGCTTCGTTTATTTGTCCTTCGTGACGGACCTCCTTGAATCATGTTTATTTGTTTTGGTTTAACTTTTTGATGGCTGCTATTTCTGGATTGTATTTCAATATTACGACTAGATTGGATGTCACCCCAACAGGGTGTTGGTGGGTCCAATACTACAGTGTTGATTTCTTCACCAGATCTGATGTTTGGGAACTCGGATCTGGCAATTTGCAGGACGATTGTGTTTAAAGCAGTCTGGTATCTGTTGAACCAATATTCTGGTGACCTCTCTATGACTGGATCTGAGAAATTCTTTTTGTCTGGATGACTGTTGTTTTCATTTATTCCCATGATTCCGTCGATCTGGGTACGTTGGGTTGTAGAACCCTCGAACTCAGATCGAGGACCTGATGGGTGAGATACTGAATTCTCTGTCATGTGAAAAACAGAGAATAAGGCAACTGAATCGAAACGAGATGAAAACTGAAAAAATAGAGGAAATCGGTGGGCGCCAATGAAGAAACACTAGATAAATGGTCGGAACCGAGATATCTAGGGGGTTTGAATCCGCATAAAAAGGTTAGTTTCCTCTCGATTGATCCAGGTACAACTAGTCTCCTTCTCCGATAACTCTGCAAGAAAGAGCACCGTTATCCTCGCCAAGGGGAGAAGAGGGTTCTCTCCTTGACCCGACTCCAGTGTGAGAATAATTATTGGTTATGAAGAAGAAGATGTATTTGAGAAGTGTGTGTGACTTGAATTCATACCTGGGTTGCTTCTCATATTTATAGCCGGGAGTCGTTTAGGCGGGAAAACCCGTTAGTGAAAAGTTGACGGAAGATGCTAACCCCGTAAGCGGTTATGTTTCCTTCCGTCAAGCTCCTTGATCCGACGTGATAGCACACGGATCGTGGTTTAGATCAAAGGCTGGGGATTAGCCACGTGTAAAGTGATAAAGTGGAGAATACTCTCCACTTACATGCTTTTGTTGTGAATTCGGGGATGACAGAGATAGTGACACGTGTCCAGACGGTTATAACCGTCTTAGTGGTGCACAATTGTATTTCTTCTGGAAGATTACTGCTGTAATCTGGTGTGGCACCTTATCGTGTGGAGACAGGTGAATAAATAAATCCCAAGTCTGGGTAAACAATATCCAAGTCTGGATATTGGGCGGAAATGTCTAATGTAGGTTTTTTACCTTTTGCTTTGTGGGAGGAAGCGCAAAGGTTTATGATTTCCTTTGGGCGCGTACGTGTTGACTGCTGACTGTTCTTTAAGTCTTTATTTGTGAGACCTGTGCGCGGTCCGCGCAAGGTACAAGGCTGAAAAGTAAGGTTGTGGTATGGTCCCAAGCATTTATTGTGAGGTTTTTGGGACCTTACCCCTTCAGAACCTCTGAGTAATTCTCCTGAGCAACATTCAAGGCCGCTTAGCTAACCTTGCGCGCTTCTTCTGCAGTCTCAGCCTTTACTTTCTCAGCCGCGAGGTCAATCTACAACGACTCACCCCTCTGCTTCTTAACCTCTAGCGCTTCTTGTGACTCGCGCAAGCGACGTTTGAGCTCAGCAATCTCAACGTCCTTGCCAGCTAAGTCCTTATCTTTAACAATGAGTTGTTATGACAACTCAACCAGCAAACCATTCACGGAAAAAATGAACAAGTTAGGAAATTCTCTTAACTTATCTATTTAAAAAAATAGAACCGATACTGACCTTAAGGACCTAAACGCTCTCCCGGTTAGACTTGGTTTCCTCATACTTCTCCTAAAGCCTGCCTCAGACTTTATCAAAGCTTCAACTCGCGCCTTAAGGTTAGTGATCTCTGTGCGCGTGGCGAACATTCGTTGGTTGTCTTTTTCACAAGCCATGCGCTATTTCTGGCGCTCTTCAGTGAGCGTATCCTCACTCACCTGAAGCTTCTTCTACAAACCCTAAAGGCCCAATTCCTCAGATTTTTTCTCCTGCTCGAAGGCATCCTTTTCCTTGGCAAACCCAACCTTCGCCGTCTCGAATAACTTGGCTTCAGCAGCCAACCGCTCCAAGTACTTCTCCCAGCCGGCGCGCTCCAGATACATCGTCCGCTATTCACGAGTAATTTGATAACTTGTGGAAGCACAGTTGGTCTGGGCATAAACATGTGATCTGTACAATGCATCATGCCCACGGTCCCTTTGGTGGCGCACTTCACCTGGGGTGAAGGCCCCTATGAACCACTCCCTGCAAGGCTGAAAGTCAGCAAAAGTATCACATTGTTTTACCTTCCACAAAGGGGCGTGGATCTCATTGGTGCGACTTTCATCATATAACTTATAGTATATGTCACCGAATTTGTCATCAGGCCGGATCGGGAGTGGTGAGTCCTCAGGCTCACCTTGGAAAGGAGTGGTGAGATTTGGAAAGAAAGGAAAACTTGCAACTCGATATGTTGGACCATTTAAGATTGTTGAAAGAATTGGAAAGGTTGCCTATCGACTAGAGCTACCTCCAGAGCTTGGAAATATTCATCCGACTTTCCACGTGTCCAATTTGCGAAAGTGTTTAGCCGACGCTGATCTTCACATTCCACTCGATGAAATTCAAGTTGATGAAACGATGCATTTTGTGGAGAAACATGTGGAGATAACGGACCGTGCAGTCAAACAGTTGAAGAACAAACGGATTCGATTGGTCAAGGTTTGCTGGGAGTCCAAACGTGGCCCAGAGTTTACTTGGGAATGTGAGGACCAAATGAAGACGAAATATCCGCATTTGTTCTCACAAGTTTCCTCTAGCTAAAATTTCGGGACGAAATTTCCTAAAGTAGTGGAGACTGTGAAAAATGTGCTCTGTAATCAATGTACAAAGTAAAACAATGTTAATTATCAATAAAAAAATGTGTTTTGGTGTTATTATGTGTGTATTTGTGTTTGATGATTTTTTGATTTGATTCGAGTCCGATTTCAAGCTTTAAATCGCTTTCTGGAAAGTTATTCGCAAACTGGTACGTAAACATAATCAGTTTAATGCGAAAAACATTCCGTAATAGTGACATAGGCTTAACATACCTTAAATAACCTTCACATAACTTAGAAATAAGTTTTGGATGGTTTGGTGTGTCGAAAACAAGTCTATTCGATCGCATGGACTATTTGTGTCAAACTGCGAAAGTATGCCGATTCGTATGGTAACAAACATTCCGTAAGTTAAACATACCTTAAATATCCTTTACATAGCTTAGAAATAGGCTTTGAAGGGTTTGGTATGCTAAAATAAACTTACTTGATCAATAGGGACTAAAAGCATCAAAAAGTGCATAAGTTTGCATTTTCGCGCATATCTTACGTTCTGAATATATCTGGACACCCAAAGATTTTTGTAATGATTAAAATATTTTATTTTAGTGATTGGAATGCAAAAATACCATTCATCGCTTAATTTGGATCGTTTTTACGTTCGTTACGACTTCCGTCGTAATTAACCGAATAACGCAACCGTATGACCAAACAAACTGACATCCGAGATGTTTTTGAGCATATTTTAAGTTCCCTATACTTTAACTTCATTTTAGAGCCTTGAAATGGGGTTAACGGGGCTTAAACGTGTCAAATATGCATCAAAAACCAAGTTTCTAGGCTGTAGGGACTAAAAGTGTAAATCTGCCAAACTTCCCACGCGGGGCGCGTAAGCCAAGCCCTATGCTTACGCGGGGCGCGGCAGACTTACAGTACAGAAACAATGAATCTGGTCTTTGAGCTAGTTTTGATGGTTTTTAACCCCTGATTTGGGATACCATCTGCTTGTTTTGATGGTATTTCATGTCCCATTGTATTTCAAAACCATGTGCCCACTTGGAGGATCAAGATCGAAGCACGTTTTGCAAGAAACGATCCTAACAGTTTACCGAAAACTATATAAACCCAATCCCTCATTCCATTTTCTGCACACTTGATCTAAATAACTCTAAGTTGAAGTTCTAAAACTTCATACCTGAGTGATTTGGATCAAGATCTCCCTAGCTTGGACCCTTTGTAAGCTTCTTTCATGCTTTTATTGCTTTTCAAGCGCGAAAGTCAAACAGTGTTTGACTTTCTGCTTTGACCAGTCTTTGGTCAACACAAAGTTCATTTGAACTTTTCAACGTGAGCGTAATCACGATGGTTATAGTCCGTGTGACTATACCTACTGATTACCACGTTAACTAGGCATAGTGATGAGTCATAGTTTCGGTCAAAATGCGTATTTTGCAACCAAACTATCCTTGGGTATCAAAACACTTTGTTTTGATATCAAAACCTGTTTTCTAACTTAGTTAAACATGTTTTAACATGTTTAGCTCGTTACTTTTAGTTTAGTGCTTGTATAGAGTCGTCAGTCAAGCGGTCTAAACCACCGCTTAGACTTTCGAACTCGACCCGTTTGGTCGATCATTAGGATCCGACCAAGCATGTTTAGTGACCATAGTTGTATAGGGAATAACCTTCCAAGGTTATACCTTATGGTCACTTAGTTTAATTAGTTGTATGATACGTAGTTTATATGCCTTAGGTAAATGACCAAAATGCCCTTTTCATGCATAATTGGATTTTAAGCATATGTAACTTAAAATTTTGTCACTTAATTGATTATGCAACATATTCAAACATGTTTAGGCATATAATACTTGTCATAGGACTAGTTAGACGTCTTGAACGCGCTTTTGCGCGAACGACGCGTTAAAGTAGCATAAGCTACCTTAATGGGTCGCGGCGGGTCGAAAGCACTTAGGTTAGGTTCCGATCTAGAATGTAGGCTTTGTTAAACCATATCACATGAGTTCCAATACTCATTTGGTTTACAAAACCTCATTCTGTCCGGTCTTCCGATTTAGGTGTCGATTTATTTACCAGTGATTCGATTAGTAGGTGCTGCTTGAGTTTCGTTGGTTTGATTGAGGTTGTTGAGTTCTTTAGATTGAGGATGCTTTGCACTTCGATGTGAGTACATAGTTCCCCCTATTTTACTGTTTTCAATTGTTTTGGGGTGATTCATATGTGTTAAATGATTTCGAGGTTTTATTGATGGTTTCAAAAATGTTTAACATGGTTTATATTAAACTAATAACGATTTCGAAAATGTGAACATACTTGTTGGATGTAGTTACATAACAAATAACATTCATTAATTTTGGCTGAACCGACCAGTATTAGGTTATGGTACCATAGGATCTGACAAATCCCGTTATCAGACTGCACCCATGGTTATGTGTGGGGGTTATGTGGGTAACGACCGAATCTGTAATTGTTAACTTACCCTTTGGTGGGTTGTTAATGCGAGTTGAACGATGGACGAGTTGCGAAGGTTTGGATGTTATTAGCGAGACGACAAAAGTAGTTTCACAATTAAAACGAGAACGATTTTGGGACAATTTAAACGATTTTGGAAACGATTTGAACAAGTTAAACGATTGGTTTTGGGTTGTGATTAGATAATGGGACGGTTGTAACATGATAAAAGCATGGTAGATACGCCGCTGGTACTTCTTATATATATGTGCTTTTATCATATTATATTCCGTGGCATTATTTAGTTCACTTGGATAAACGATTTTGAAACGATGTCACATAACGATGTTTTCTAAGGGATATAAACCATACGAGTTTTGTAACAAGAACAATTTACGATTTGGTTTACTTAAACAAATGTTTTGGGTTAAGAATCATGGCTGTGAGATTTTATAAACTATAACCAATTTGATTTGAGTTGGTTAATTATGTTGCAATACACTTTTCAAAACGACGTTTGTAACTTTTGACTCTTATAGTCTAATAAGGTACTACAACATATAAACGAGCCATGAATCCAATACTCTCATAAAACCTATGTGCTCGCCAACATTTCTTTGCTGACTTTGTTTTCACATTTGTTTCAGGTGGTGTTGAATGATGTTGATTGCTAGGATACTTGTTCACATAGGATCTGGAAGAGGCCTTAGTGACATAATAATAATGATAGACGATGTGTAACTTGTTTGTTTTGTATTAAGATAATGTAAATTATCTAATGAATCAATAAAACAAAACTTTTGAATCCATGGTTGTGAAACAATGATTCTGCCACTCCACTCCCCGACGTTTCCACTGCGGTTTCATTGTTTTGATGCGGTCGGGGTGTGATAGAAGAGTTGGTATCAGAGCCAATGGTTATAGTGAATTAGGTTATTAGCAATGCTTTGACCTAGGCTATAACTTTCTAGGACCCTAACGCGAGTCTTCTTGTGTTTAGATTTTAAAACAATATCGTCACCTATCCTTAGGTGATAATCACAATGAGAACACAATAACAAATCCGCTTTGAAAACCAATCATTTCTTCGTAGATGATTTGTTATAAGGTTTTGAACCTTCAAAGCTTCCGAATCGATTTTGAAAATGATCACCCACCCTTCTGGATGATTCATTTTTGGCTTAGTGCCTTCTGAGTTTTCAAAATCTCGTCAAAGTTTGGGTCTTATAATGTGAACACGTGCAATCTGGAAGAGTGAACGCCTGTATCCTGAGTTTTTTGTCTAAGGCTAGAGTGTTCATACAAATCCACATAATCGGACCAGTCACTCTTACCTGGGAACTCTTGGGATGAGTGTTCACTTATAGGCTAAAGCATGTCTTCGTGATACATTATATTGACCCATTTAATTTGATTAGTCACTGCGTGTCGTTTGTTTGTTCTAGGTAACAAACGAATGATCTCCTTCCTTGTGTTTTGTCGATGTTTTCAATACCTCTTTTGTTTTTCCCAATTGTTGACCTCACTCGTTTCTCATGTTTCCTTGTTCTTTTTAGACAATGCCTCCTCGACGTGTTGCACAACCTCTAACTAACGAAGAAGTCGCAGCCCTTGTCGCTCAGCAAATGGCTGCGGTGCTTCCGAACATAGTAACCCAGATCCATCAATTATACAACAACAATAACAACAATAATGCTCAGGGTAGTTTCAAGAATTTCAATTCGGCTAAACCGTTGAAGTTTTCTGGGTCTCAAGGAGCAACCGCGCTCCTGCAATGGTTCGAAAGTTTGGAAAGCACATTCAGACATATGCAATGTCCGAATGAGGGTCAGGTTGAGTTTGCATCCAATGTGTTCGGGAAGCGTGCTCTTTCATGGTGGAACGGAGTGATGAGGGATAGCGGTGCCGATGTGGCTATGGCACAAACTTGGGAAGAGCTTCGGGCTCTCATGATGAGAGAGTTCTGTCCCTGTCACGAGATTCGAGCTTTAGAAGGAGAATTCGATGATTTGAAACAAGATGGGGGAGAACACCGTGCGTATATGGATCGTTATGAGGAGCTCATTTTGTTGTGTCCTACAATGGTTACCCCATTGGAGAAAGCGATAGAGAGGTATATCGATGGTTTACCCGATTCTATGCAAGACATTATGACTGGCAGTAATCCTACTACTGTATGTCAAGCGATTGAATTGGCTGCTACTCTAACCGAGTCTCAGGTCAAAAAATGGAAACTAACCCGAAAGGGTGACAAGAATAAATCAGCTGATTCTACACAAGAAAAGGGTAAGGGTAAGAAGAAGGGTGAGTCTTCTAAGAAGTCGAGGAAGCGCAAGGCTTCCCAGAACTTTGCAGTCACTGCACAGAATGCTCAGAACCCACCAGCCCTACCTCCCGCGAAGAAGCAATATGCTGGTACTGCACCTCACTGTGCTCGATGCAATGGTCATCATGTTGCCCAACAGGCCTGTAAGCAGTGCACTACGTGTGGTAAACTTGGGCATCTGGCCAACATTTGTCGTTTAGGCCAGAATCAAGCTGCTCAGGTTCCAGCACAAGCTCAGGGGAATGCCGCTAGATTCCCACCTGGTTCGTGTTACAATTGCGGAGAAATGGGTCATTTCCGCAACAACTGTCCGAGGTTGGTGAACGCGAATGCAAACACGAATGCCAATGCGAATTCGAATGTGAATCTCGCTCGAGGACGAGCATTCAATTTGAACGCTACGAGGCGAGAGCTGACAACGAGGTTGTTAACGGTATGTTCCTTGTTAACAATCAACTTGCATCTGTTCTTTTCGATTCTGGTGCCGATAGGAGTTTTTTTTCGTTATCTTTTGAGCCTTTACTTGTGATACCTAGAACTAAACTGAGGAAACCCTTATCTATTGAAGTTGCTACTAGTAAACCGCTCGTACTTGATTCTTTTATTCGTGATTGTCAGTTGAACCTTGATAACCATCTTTTTCCTATTGACCTCACGCCGATGCAACTTGGGAGTTTCGATATCATCGTTGGGATGGATTGGTTAACCAAACATCATGCTGAGGTGGTTTATTTCGATAAGATCGTTCGTATACCTCTTTTATCTGGTGATGTTCTAGAAGTTCGTGGAGAGAAACCATCAGTTGGTTTGAAACTCATGTCGTGTACGAAAGCCCAAAGTTATTTACGAAAAGGATATGTTGCTTTTCTGGCACATGTCACCGAGGAGAAAGGCAAGTGCAAGAGTATTCAAGATATTCCGATTGTTCATTAATATCCAGAGGTGTTTCCTGATGAACTGCCTGGTTTACCTCCAGTTTGTCAAGTTGAGTTTCATATTGATCTCGTACCCAATGCCAACCCGATTGCGAAAGCACCTTATCGTCTTGCACCGTCTGAGATGCAAGAGTTATCAAAACAACTTCAAGAGTTATCTGATAAAGGATTCATCCGGCCGAGTTATTCACCTTGGGGCGCTCCAGTCCTGTTTGTGAAGAAGAAAGATGGATCTTTTCGAATATGTATCGATTATCGTGAGCTTAATAAGCTAACCATCAAGAATCGATATCCCCTACCTCGAATTGATGATCTCTTTGATCAGCTGCAAGGTGCATCCTATTTTTCTAAGATCGATCTGCGTTCTGGGTATCATCAACTTCGTGTACTCGAAGAAGATATTCCCAAAACTGCTTTCCGCACAAGATAATGGGCACTACGAGTTCACTGTCATGCCTTTTGGTTTGACGAATGCCCCAGCTATCTTCATGGACTTAATGAATAGGGTCTGTAAACCTTATTTAGACAAGTTCATCATTGTGTTCATCGACGATATTCTCATTTATTCGAAGTCTCGAGCCGATCATGAGCAACACCTTCGTTTGACACTGGAACTCCTGAAGAAGGAACAACTTTTTCTAAATTCTCCAAGTGTGAATTTTGGCTTAAAGAAGTTCAGTTTTTGGGTCATATAGTCAACGAGCAGGGTATTCATGTGGATCCATCCAAAATTGCTGCAATTAAGGATTGGAATACACCGACACCAACATAAATTCGTTCTTTTCTTGGTCTTGCTGGTTATTATCGTCGGTTTATTTCGAACTTCTCCAAGATCGTGGTTCCACTCACTGTTTTGACTCAGAAGAATAAGCCTTTTGAGTGGGGACCCAAACAAGAAGAAGCGTTCCAAACGCTGAAACAGAAGCTGTGTGATGCTCCAGTTCTATCTTTGCCCGATGGAAACGATGATTTCATTGTCTATTGTGACGCGTCGAATCTAGGACTTAGTTGCATTCTTATGCAACGAGGTAAAGTCATAGCCTATGTGTCAAGACAACTGAAAGTTCACGAGAAAAACTACACGACTCATGATCATGAGTTAGGAGCTGTAGTTTTCACACTCAAAATCTGGAGACACTATCTTTATGGCACGAAGTGTGTGGTTTTCACAGACCACAAAAGTCTCCAGCACATTCTTAATTAGAAGGAACTGAACATGAGGCAACGACGATGGGTTGAGCTCTTGAGAGATTTTGATTGCGAAATTCGCTACCATCCTGGTAAGGAGAATGTCGTAGCTGATGCGCTTAGTCGTAAGGAGCGAGTCAAGCTTCATTCTGTTCGAACTCTATCTGATATCCAATCTCGTGTCCTTCAAGCTCAACAATCTTGTGTTTCACAAGATTTGATGGGTAAGGAATTACCACGTCAACTTGAGATCAAGCTCGAAACGAAGGAAGATGGATTGCTCTACTTAAAGGATCGTTTGTGGATTCCAAAACAAGATGATCTTCGCACTTTAGTGATGGACGAATCTCACAGGTCTCGATATTCTATCCATCCTGGTGCTGACAAAATGTACAAGGATCTTCGTACTCAGTATTGGTGGCCTGGTATGAAGAAGGATATTGCCTTGTATGTATCGAAATGCCTAACTTGTCTCAAAGTCAAGGCTGAACATCAACGACCATCTGGTTTGCTTGTACAACCAGAGATACCGGTTTGGAAGTGGGAGAACATTGCGATGGATCTCATCACTAAATTACCGCGTACATCTAAAGGCCACGATGCTATTTGGGTTGTCATCGATTGTTTAACGAAGTCAACTCATTTTATTCCGATTCGCGAGGATCTATCTGCTGATAAACTTGCTAAGATTTATGTTGATGAGATTGTATCTCGACATGGTGTTCCTTTGGACATCATATCTGATCGTGATGCTCGATTTTCATCTCATTTCTGGAAGACCACGCAATCTGCTATGGGAACCCAACTAAATCTAAGCAATGCTTATCATCCCCAAACAGATGGACAATCTGGGAGGACAACTCATGTTAGGATCTAAGGCTCCTCATGATTGTGTTTGTTTGAATAATTTGAACAAATCAATAGAAATGAACAGAGTTTAAGTGCAGCAAAAATGAACAACAAACTTTGTAATCACAATCAAAGAGGAAAATAGTTTTGATAAGTACATGCTTTTCATTGAGTCGAATGATTACAATACAAATCAAAAGATTACAAAGCATGCTTACAAACTAAACTCCCCCTCAGCCTGATACTCCATGGTTGAATTGCACAAGATGAAAGGATTGGATCAGAGGAGAAGAACTCACTCAGTCCATCAAATGTAACAGTACAGGGTACTGCTCCATTTATAGGCAAACCAAACCACTGAAGCATCTCAGCTGACGTCACCATGAAAGCGACATCTAACAACCTAACAACCTGTAACCACTGTTCCTATACAAACACTGCTGATCTTAACCACTGACTTTATACAAAACAAGTGACACACTAAACTACTGCTTTCTCCTTTCATCAGTGCTTTCCTCAAGGTTGATCAGTCCTTGAGTGGGCAGTCCTTTAGCATCAGTAGATTAAACCAGTAGTGTTTACTTCTTAGCAGTCTTCAGGGATTCATCAGCAGTTTGAAGGACAACAGCTATTGTATATGGACAGTGGATAGAAGACCATCAGATGTTATAATCACTTTCAAGGGGAAAGTCTAATGTATACAACTGCTTATTATGAATCCACTGTTGTGATCCGGTTTTGGCTCTTATTATCTGTTCCTCTGATAGGGTTCAATCCCAACAATCTCCCCCTGGAACAAATAATGCCAAAACCCTTCATTATTCTGGATCTTTATTGTCTCATCAGAAGTTCCCTAACTTGTCCTTTAAACTGCAATTCAAAATCCATAGAACTTGTATCCTCCTCATCCCTACACAATATAAGCTCAAGGAGATCTTGTAGATCTTCAACACTCAGGCCCAGTGCTTGTTCCCTTGATATGTGCTTTACTTCTCCATTGGATCTGAACAGGGTCAATACATGGGTCTTTTGATCAGACATCCATTTTAGTATTTTTGAACCCAATGGGTTTCTTGGGAGAGGTTTATTTACTGATGAGTTTGGTGATGCTGGCCTTGTGAGAATTTGTTGATCAGTACTCTGTGCTTTTGCTAGTTCAGAGTTTTCAGCCTGATCATTACTCTGAGCTTTTGATAGTTCAGAGTTTTCAGCATGATCAGTACTCTGAATTTTTGCTGCTTCAGAGTTTTCAGCTGACATTTGATTGAAAGCCTTTTTTATGATTTCATTTGCTGCAACTATGTCTTCTGCAGTTTCTTGTTCAATCTGCTCTTGCCTTTTTCTTTGTTCTAGCTCAGTGACTGAAACATCTGCTGATATGATCTGTGGTTCAGAAGTTTTGATCTGCTGTTTTGGCTTTTTGTAGTCAGGCTTCTTTGGAGTGTCAGAATCTGTCATCCTTCTTTTCTTAAGCCTTTCATAAGCCTCATCTGTGTACTGCTTTGTCCATTTTGCTATGGCTTTAGCAGTTCCCACCTTTGCATCCACTAACTCCTGCTTCTTTCTTTTGTATTCCAAGGTAAGTTTATCAATAGCCTTTTTGTATTTACTCCAGTTAGGAGCTGTCTTTTTCTGACCTGGATCATTCTTGATCATCTTGATTCTGTTTACCTCATGCTTTAGTGCAATGAGTGGCTATTCACTGAATTGTTCTTCTTTGGCTGGATAAAACTTTTCTTTCATGATGTATTCAAGATACTCCTTTCTCATTACCTTTTGTAGGGTAGCATCAGGTGGCATATTTGACATGTCTTTGCTCAGGTCTTTTGCATAATCTTCCATTTGTTTGGCCTTAGTGAGTAAAAACTCCATTCTTTCTGAAATGGCTTTGTCACCTTGATCTTTGCATTCAATTCTGGCTATTATATCTGCTTGCCTGGCTTTGAGCTTTAGATAAGCGTCCATATTTTCTGGTTTCCTCAAGCCCATGAGAGAAGGAAATTTTCTTTTTGAAGGATCATCTTCTGTATAGAATTGTCTCATCTCATCCTTTATGGCTTCCAATTCCAGTGGATAACTTGCAGCAGTGGATATAAGGTTAGCAGGGTTTATTGCCTTGACAACAGTTGGTGGAATGGGTTGTTGTGGTTTGATGGCAATGTAAGATATGGAGGATAAAGGAATAGGTGCTGGTATATCATCTTTATTCTCTTGAAGTTTCCTTTTTCTTGTGTAAAGCTTTTTGGGTGAAGGAGGTTTTGGTTGTGATGTGACATTGATGAGAGCAGTGGTGGATGGCTGGCAAACAGCTGTTGAAACAACTGGTGTTTCAACCTCTATTGTCATTACAACTACTGATGTGTCAGTAGATGTCTTCTGCTTTTGAGCAGGTGGTGGTTTGATGGGTGGTGATATAGTTGAAGTGATGGTTTTTGGTGGAGAGGTGATTTTAGGTGAAGGTAGGGCAGTGGTTGTGGTGTGTGTTGGAGTGATGGTTTTGACAACTGCTGAAACTACTGATGTACCAACAGTTGTTGAGACAGCAGAAGTTACATCAGCTGTTTGGGTAGATGGTTTAGAAGCCTGCTTTTCTTTTTCTGGTTCAACATAAAGGCCATCATCTATTCCCTTTTTCTTTAATTCCTTAATTTTCTCCCCCTTTTTGGCATTATCTGAGGGAATTTGATCAATGTAAAGAACATTGGAAGGAGCAGTGCCAGTGGTGTTCAAGAGATGGGCCTTGATAGCCTTGATATCTGCTTGGGTGTTTCTAAACCTTGATTCGATCATGTTTCTCAGTTCTTGCACATATATTGCGTGTTGCTGATCTGCCATCTGTCTTTGTTTTTCGAGCAGGGGTTGAAATAAATTCCATAGCTCATTTGCAGCAGGTGCAGGTTGTGCAGGTGCTTGAGCTGGAACAGCAGTGGATTGTGCATTTTGAGCTTTTAACAGCTGTAGGATCGATTTGACCGATCAAATGAGTCAATTTGAGTTAATACACACTATTTAAGTGGCGGAAACACTCAAACAGCTTTGAATCAGATAGAAATGAGTAGAAAACAGATGTAGATCACTTTAACACTTGTTTCTCATTCATTAATCACATGAAAATCCAGCAGAGTAACGTTACACACTTTGCTATTCCGTTTGAAATGAGAAACATACAATGCCTATTTATAGGCTTGACCCTTCCGTTTGAAACTGGCACAACCCAGTTCAAACGGAACCACTTACTAGCCTTCCGTTTGAAGATGACATGCCACCCTTCAAACGAAACCACACGAAAATCTCATAAAATTACTCTCTAGCCCCCTGTACTATACATACTTGACATATTTGACCCCTAAACCCTATACAAGCTTGACTAAGACTAAGACGTAGGCTTTAGACATTCGTGCATCAACAAACTCTCCCTTGGATACAGCCAGAGTCTTTAGTCTTGTCTTCGGGTCTTCAGAGTGACTTGAAAATTTCCTCTCTTGACTTAGGCTTTTTCAGCAGCTTCCTAAGCTTCTCGTTCTCTTCTATCAGGCTCCCCCTTTCATCAATCTTCTGTGCTTTTGGGATCGACACCTTGAATACCAGCAACAAGCTCCCTTTTGCATTAAGCTCGACTTCAGACTCCCCCTAAGACTCTGCTATCGGGATCTTAATCTGAAATTTTCACCTGCACGCCTCAAACATTTATGAGAATAAACATTTTAAATGTCCAGGATTGATGATCTGGATCTTTCACAATTCTATAAAGTTTTGACGATAAAAAAAAATCCAACAACTAACTCTAACACATTACAATCAAATTTTAAACCTTTTAATTTTTTACCGACACACCCAGTTAACCAAGTCCAAGTTAATGACCTTGGTCAACTATTCAGCCTACCAAGTCCAATTTAATGACCTTGGTTGACCAGATTATGAAGTATGCTGACTTTTTGAAACTGAAAACAGTTCAAATTAATGAACTTTTGAATTTTTTGAACTTTCAAACACTTTTTCATTTTTTCAAACATGTACCAATCACTTTCCAGAATCTCCTGCTTACCCAAACTTCATGAAGCAGACATGATCTGCACAAGACTTTGATCATCAGTTCCCTAACGTCAGTTGTTGAAAATAAGATGAAAATAAAATCTTTTTGGTTTTAAGAAACAGATAAGCAGAAATATGTACACACAATCTTTTTGTGAGCGTGTTAGAGGATCATATCAGCTTCCGACAAGACACAAGTACCGTTAAGCTTAATTTTCATTCTCAGCTTTAAACAGTTCGCCTTGATTGTCGATATACTAATCCATTTTAAATTTTCACAGAATTTTCAACCTATTCAGGATACGAATTAAGTGTTTTAGGACTTAAACTTTCACATGTGTCCCACCTCAGTATATACTCCCGTATCCAGATCCCAATATTCAGTCTTACAGGTGAGTATACCTAGATGATATCTGTAATGGGGTGAATTGCGAGGGCCATGAGAGCTCAGGTCGATACTTCCGTATACGCAGAGAGATGACGGCTTCGACTTTTCGGTGGGTTCCCTTTAGGGAATCTTTTTTACAACAGCACATGATTAACATTTTACAATGTGTCATCATTTTTTATGCTGAGGGGAGGCTTTACAAGTAAAGCATTGCGTAAAGTATTATACGGGGACTAGGTCAGAATTTCCATTCAGCAGAAGTCCCGGGATAATACCCCAAATATCACTAAGTATAAAGACCTAGTATCTCAGAAAGAGGGGCCTTTCAAACAAGATTTCGGGGGTTACCCATATATCCTGGAGATGTTCCCCACGAAAAAGCAAGTAATTTTTATGTTTATATCCCAAACAAATCTACTAATTTTGTAAAAACCTATCGGCACATCATCAGCGAGACTGCTTAACTCATATTAAACATTACATTTCTTTAGCGTACTGTATCTGTCTAGCTGATGTACTATCATTTCCTCTATTATACACAAACTCTTTTTTTTTTACTTTTTCAAATGTTTTTGGTTTTTTTTCAAATTTTTATCATGTTTTTGTATTTTCTGCAAACTTTCTCCCCCTAAAAATAAAAACATATTTTTGTGTTTTTGTTTTTATCGAAAAGAAGAAAACAAACTGTACAAACAAAGTTGACAACACGACGTAGTTCACATCAGATCGCCGCCCTCCTCGGTTTCACATTCCTCAACCCTCCCAGAACGCAGATTTTTCATCCCATTCAATTTTAAAAGATAATAAAATCTCTTTTTATCAAACGGTTTTGTATAGAAATCAACTTTCTGATCATCGGTGTGTATATGTTCAATCGTATCAACTTCTTCTCGTGACAATCACGGATGAAGTGATGACGGATCTCTATATGTTCAGTTTTAGAATGGTGAACCGGGTTTTTAGTTATATTTATGGCTGCTTCATTGTCCACAAATATTGGTGTATCCAAGAATTGCAAACCAAAGTCGCGCATTTGCTGCTGGATCCAAAGGATCTGAGAGCAGCAGCTGGAGGCTGAAACGTATTCAGCCTCATAAGTAGAAAGCGCCACAGAGGTTTGTTTCTTGCACTGCCAGGTAACAAGTCGAGTTCCGAAGAACTGACACCCAGCAGTGGTGGACTTAGCGTTCTGCTTGCAGCTTCCAAAGTCAGAATCAGCGAAACCTGTTAGAGAGAAGTCACCCGAGCGAGGATACCACAAGCCTATGCTTGGGCAGCCTTTTAAATACCGTAATATCCTTTTGACAATTGTCAGGTGTGACTACTTCGGGCTTGACTGATATCTGGCGCAAAGACATATCGGGTACATGATGTCCGGTCTGGAAGCAGTGAGATACATTAAGGATCCGATGATTGACCGGTACAATGTCTCCTCCACCTTGACGCCACTCTCGTCAGGACAAATACCATGATTCTGTGCAAGGGGGGTTGCTGCTGGACTGCATTGAGCCATATCAAACTTTTCAAGCACGTCCTTCACATATTTTGTTTGGTGAATGAAGATTCCATCGGGCATCTGTTCTACCTGTAGCCCGAGGAAGAACTTCATCTCCCCCATCGAACTCATTTTGAACTTCTTCTTCATAACCTTCTCGAACTCTTTACACAAATCGTCGTTCGTGGAACCAAAAATGATATCATCAACGTAGATCTGCACAATTAGGAGATGGCCTGCAACTTCCTTTGTGAACAATGTGCTATCGACTGTCCCTCTGGTGAACCCGTTGGCCAGCAGATGTTGGGAAAGCGTCTCATACCAGGCTCTCGGGGCCTGGTGTAAACCGTAGAGCGCCTTATCCAGCAGATAGACCTTGTTCTTGTGTTGTGGATCAGTAAACCCCGGTGGTTGTCCCACATACACCTCTTCTTTAATCTTTCCGTACAGGAAGGCAGATTTAACATCCAGCTGATACACTTTGAAATCTTTCCATGACGCAAACGCCAGGAAGATCCGAATAGCTTCAAGTCGAGCAACAGGCGCGTAAACCTCATCATAGTCGATGCCTTCTTGCTGACTGAATCCTTGTACCACTAATCGTGCTTTGTTCCGAACCACGACTCCTCTATCGTCTCTCTTACACTTGAAAACCCACTTCGTTTTAATCAACTTTTGATTCTCAGGAAGGTCTACTAGTCTCCACACTCCCAACTTCTCGAATTGTTGCAGCTCCTCCTGCATTGCATTCACCCAGCTTTCCTCCGTTAAGGCTTTTTTATAAGTTCTGGGTTCAATCTGCGAGATAAAACATTTAAGTGAGAATTCTTCTTGTAAATGTGCAACAGATGAATAAAAACATGTAAGTGCTCGGTTGATTTGATCTCTTGTTTTAACACCACTTTGCAGATCACCGATGATTTGCTCTGAAGGATGATAAGATAAGGTTCGAGGCATGACGGTGTCAGGCACATCAACTTCCGATTGCAAGATCGTTATGTCTAGATCACCAGTGTGATCCTCAGCTTCCGTCGTAGTAACATTTGGTTCCTCATCAAAAGTAGGAGCGGATTCCTCTTCTGAGTCGTCAGAGTTGTCAAACGTTGGAGCTGGTTCCTCTGGTGGTTCGTGAGCTGTTCCACTTGGACCGGCTTCGTGATCGTTTGTGCCACCTGTAGGAATGCTTGTATCCACTTCAGGTTGTGAAAATACCAAAGGCCTTGGCACTTGATCTTGTGAACTAGATTGTTGCTGTTGGTATAGCAGAATAAGTTCTTCAATAGTTGGCTCGGTCGGAAGATGAAACAACTCCCAGAGTTTATCATAATCGAACATGAATCTTTGTCTGGGAAGTTGTGGTGAAGCAGTGTGCTTCTGACAATCCACATGCTGAACTTGTATTACTTTTCCCAGGCAAGGTACGAACACCCTCTTCATCGGGCTCGCGTAACCTACAAAGAAACCATCATTCGACTTAGCACCGAATTTACCATTTTCATCAATAAAAGTACACGGAGACCCAAATGGCTCCAGAAACTCTAGATTTGGCTTGTAACGGTGTAGCAACTCAAAACTTGTTTTCTTGTACTTCTTGACGGTGAGTACACGGTTCAAAGTATAACAAGCTGCAGCCACTGCTTCGCTCCAGAAGAAGATCGGTAACTTGGAATCGGCTAACATCGTTCAAGCAGTTTCTATTAAGGTCCGATTCTTTCTTTCAGCAACGCCGTTCTGTTGTGGTGTGTATGGCGCACTGAATTCATGAAGAATCCCCTTTTCATTACAGAACTCGAGCATCTTGTTATTCTTGAATTCCGTTCCATTATCACTACGTATTCTTCGGATAGGCAGCTTATACAGTGTCTCCATCTTTTTTAACAGAACCATCAGCGACTCAAACGTCTGATCTTTTCTTTCCAAGCACACAACCTACGAAAATCTTGTATAATCATCAATGACTACCAAGCAGTACAAATCACCACTGATGCTTTTTACATTGACTGGCCCGAAGAGATCCATGTGGAGTCTCTCAAGCGGTACTCTGATCGAGTTTAGCAACTTCGGAGGGTGTGACTTCCGGGTCAGCTTTCCCTTCTTACAAGCTACACAATCATCAGACAAATGAAAATTCTTTAAATTCACACCTTCTACTAAATCATTATGCACCAGAAAATTCATTTTTCTAACATGTATGTGGCCCATCTTTCGATGCCACATAATAGACTCTTTTTCTGTTGCTTTCGTTTTCGACACAAAACATTGTTTTTGATGATTTGTTGGTGTTGTGACACTCATATCAAGAATATACAAGTCGTTCTCTCGTGGAGCACGCAACAGCACCATATCATCAGGGATTTTAAACCCAGGTTTTAAAACCAGACATTCGTTTTTCGTGAAATGTACAGTAAACGATTTATCACAGATTTGAGAAATACTAAGCAAGTTATTTTCCAATTCTATGATGTAATTCACTTTCTCAAACGAAATGATCCCATTCGTCAGGGTTCCTTGTCCCACAATCCTACCACCCTGGTTTCCTGCAAAACCCACATAACCTCTGTTGATTGATTTTCCATCATAGAGAAGCGCCAACATTCCCGTCATATGCCTAGAGGCTCCACTGTCCATGATCCATTTTGATATAATTGACCTGGGCAGCCCCTGCAAACAATATAGCAACTCATTCAAACAATGATATCCATGACTTCTTAATGGTTGACACATTTCCAAACACTAAATCACACGGTACATCAATCTTTGGAAAGTTAAATGTGACATTCGGAACATCAGTTTTTACTTTTGGTTTGACTTCATTTTTGATTGGTGGAAACTCAGCAAGAAACTTATCAAGCTCAAACTCAAACTCAACTACATCAATTTTCAAAACCTTTGTTTCATTGTTCAAAATGTTTTCCATCTTTTTCTCCTCGACAGTTGATTTTGATTTCACAACACATGACTGATTTTCAAAAATTTTCGTTTTCGGATAAATCTTTGAAGTCTTTTGAGATTTTGAAGATTCACCAATCTCGAATGTCGATTTCGGCTTATCTTCCGACTTCAACGATTCACCCCTCTTCAAAATGCGGATTGGTGAAACCATTGGTTTTTTACCCTTTTTGTCAACTGGTGACTTATGTCGAGGTTTTTGAACAACAGGTTTTACGACAGGTTTTTCAAAAACTTTCTTGCATTGTTTTGCCATGTGTCCGATCTCATTGCAGCGATAGCAAACTCTTTTGTCATACTCGACAAAAGTTGACTTGAACGACTCTTCTTTCAGTTTCTTCGCTGCATTGAAATCATCAATGGCTTTCTGACTAAAAATGTACTCTTTCTTATCATCAACACTAGGTCCAACAACAAAGACATCATTCATTTTATCTTTTGGCTTTACAACCTTCTTATCCATCTTTTTCTCAAAACCAATTCCTTTGTTTTTAAAGTTGTTACCATTTTTCTTGTTACCATTCCCTTCCCACTCCTTTTTGCCCGAGTTGTTGGAACGTGACGTAACAAATGACTTTTTCAGTTTCGAAAAGAATTCTTTGTTGTTAACTTCAACAATATCAATTTCAACAAGTTTGAAAACCTTTTCAACATTTTCAATCTTAACGTTCTGAAGTGGATACTCGAAATCAGAGTAAAGCTTGTCAATTCCAATCATAGTGTAAACCACCATGATCGGATCATCATTCGCACTCTTGTCTGATTTCGGTATGAAACGATCTAAAAAGTTACCCTCGTCTTCAGAATCATTAACAGACTTCTCAAAATGAGATTTCATGACTTCAACTTCAGAGTTATCACTCTCTTCATCTAACACCTGGTCGACAACTGTCTTGATGACCTGAGACTCGTTGTCTGTGTCGGATGCAGAGAATGTAACATCAATGCTTTCTGGCAACTCTTCCTCAATTGTCCTTAGCTTGAGGTTCAATGCAGCTTCCACCCCATCTGGATACTTTTGAGTATAATGATTCCACATTAGGGGTGGAACGCTGTTAAAGACCGGTGCTGTACTGGGCTGCTGTGGTACAATCTGCTCAAGTACATAGGAAGATGCAACATAGCTCATCAATTTCTTATCAATTCGCTCATTTTCAATTTTAGTTAATTCTAACTCTTTCTTTAATGATGCGATTGTGTCAAGATGAAAATTAACTTCCACTTGTTTATCAAAAAAGTGTTGCTTTTGCTAGTTTTGTGGCTTTATCATTTTCGACACTTTCTTTTTTAATCATTTTAACTGATCTGGCTAATGTATCATATGCCTCTTTGACTTGTCCTAGATCAAATTTTAACATGTCACCATGTTGTTTCAATTCCTGAAACTTAGCGTCTTTTTCAAGACACTCCATGCATGGTTCTAAACACTTTTGGCATGGGGTTTCAGAGATTGAATCAATTTCTCAACAACCTCTGCTTCATGAACAGTTTTCACTTCCTGTTTACCGACATTTTTGGACTCTGACTCAGACACTTTCTCAGATTTGACTCCCTCAATTCCTGACTCCTGATTTGACTCCTGTTGAACTGACTCGGTACCGACAGACTTGGTTTTCACAAGTTCTGTGTCTACCTCTTTCAGTTTCGCCATGAGAGCCTTGTCAGCAATTTCTTTCAAAGTGTCTTCAGTCATTTCCTTTGTCACATCGATCATCTCTTCGACAGACTCGTTCTTCTCCTCATATTGTGGACAAAATCCAGTTGTCGGTTCTTCAAAGAAACCTGTAAAAGATTAAAAAACTTTAGGCGGCATGATAGATTTCAAAGAACTTGCTAATACCTCCTGCTCAGACTGATAGTAATAAACTTCTGCAGCTAACTCCTCAATACTAGCCATGCTCTCCACAGAAACTTCTTCAACAACCACTTCAGACTCCTCAACAATCTCTGGCTCTTCTACTATCTCAGCCATCATAGCCTGTTTTTCACTTCCAGGGATGTATTTATCCCAGCTAAATCCCTCAGCAACTTTTTCGTCATCCTGGTTCACAATGAGAGCTTTCTCTGGTTTGTTCTCGATTTGTGGTCTTTGAACTACAGGTTGTTGATTCGGCCTGTGGTATATTGCCTTCCTGTAATAGTCATTCGTGAACGGATTTTGATGATTATTCACTTCTCTGTTCGGGCACTCTCTTTTGAAATGACCTCTTTCTTTGCACTTGAAGTAGGTTACTTTAGACTTGTCAAAACCTAGCTTCTGATCAGGTCCAGAAAGACTGTTTCTGCCTGTAATTTCCATAAAGCGCTGTGCTCTCCTCACCAGACTAGCCATGCCCCATTTAATATCTATCAACTCAAGCTCCTCTGGGGGTATTTGATCATAATCCTCTTTGGTCATGTCCGGATTCCCGATCTTACCCGCTACCAGAGATTTATACGACTCTAACACAGAAGCCAACAATGCAATGTGTTGTTTCGCAGCTGATTCAGTGAACTCATTCCCATTCTTAATATTAACTGCGATGTTGCATTGGATCCCAGAAACATACGCCTGATTGTTTGAACTTGTTGAGCTTTGAGGTGATGTTTGTTCAGTAGCTCTAACGTTTGGATCGTAACTGGCAAATGGCGAAGACTTGTTTGTTTGTGGAGTACTTGATGAAGCACTTGATGTTGTATCAGCACTAAAACTAGTTTATATCTTTGGACTCTGGTTTGTTGTAACTGGAGTACTGCCTCTGTAGTACAAAGATACATCTTGTTGAACATTCGCTGAGTTCATCTTTTTAATTTTTAGCAACTCCAACTCACGAGCTTCAATCTTTTCTATGAACCCACTAAGATTCAGATTTCCAAATCTGAATTGTTTTTCAACATCATCAAATAGGTACCCCACTCATCATATGGTAATGCATCAGACAACTTATCAATCAATTCTTCATTGGTCTTTTCAATATCTAATCTTTTCATCTCAAGTACTAAATGACAATATCTTTCGATCAGTTGCTTTGTAGTTTCACCCTTCATGCCGGTAAAAATATCAAACTCCTTCTTGATCAAAGCCTTCTTGCTCTTGATCATGGACACACTACCTTGAAACTTCACTTTCAATGCATTCCACATAGATTGAGCATTGTCCTCATGTTGCAACAACACTAAAATATCCTCTTTGATAGCCTGCTGAAGAATACTAATCATCTTTTTCTCAGCTTTGAAATCATTCTGTTCTGTCTCTGTCAGACTTCCAATAACCTTTACCATACCTCTCCCATCAACCGGTGGAACATACTTCAATTCTATCTTCATCCAGCATTCGAAGTGGTTAGCCTAAACCCAGTTCTTAAATCTTCCTGACCATCCCGCATATTCATCTATGTTCATCAACTTGGGAGGCTTTTGCATTGTTCCCAATTCGTTTTCCATATTGACATTCTGAACAATACTACCCGATGTTTCTCCTGCTGCTATACCACTGCCGCCGAAGAAGTTGTAAAAATCTTGGTTTTCCATTTTTAGATTTACCGAATAGTTTTTCACATTTACAATTTTCACAAAATCAGACTATCGAACAATATCACGAACACTATGGACTTTTCTGAAAAATCAGATCCTAAAACAGAATGTTGTTTCAAACAAGTGACTTTCAAACGGAAGTAGTATTTAAACACCTTTCAAACGAGAACACACCTTCAAACGGAATAGGTGTATTCCTCAAACGATATCACCAAACGGACTCCCTTCAAACGAGAAGTTCAAACGGAATCCCTCACTTCAAACGATACAAGGGATTACGTTTGAGACATTTGCCATTTTCAAACGATATAGTGTTGTTTCAAACGGAACTGTCAGTTTTCAAACGGAAATGTCAGTTTTCAAATGGAAATGTCAGTTTTCAAACGGAAAACCAAGCCTCGTTCAAACGGAATGCAGTTTTCAGTCCATTTTTACCACTTTTACTTTGAGTTTAGATCTGATATTCTCAAGGGTTTGTTAAAACTCAGTTTTACACACACTGTCCAAAATTCAGTCCATTTTGTCCAGCCAAAAGTCCAGAAATCAAATTTTGTGTAGAAAAACCAACTGATTCAGGTGTATTTACTCATAACTGGCTCTGATACCAATTGTAGGATCGATTTGACCGATCAAATGAGTCAATTTGAGTTAATACACACTATTTAAGTGGCGGAAACACTCAAACAGCTTTGAATCAGATAGAAATGAGTAGAAAACAGATGTAGATCACTTTAACACTTGTTTCTCATTCATTAATCACATGAAAATCCAGCAGAGTAACGTTACACACTTTGCTATTCCATTTGAAATGAGAAACATACAATTCCTATTTATAGGCTTGACCCTTCCGTTTGAAACTGGCACAACCCAGTTCAAACGGAACCACTTACTAGCCTTCCGTTTGAAGATGACATGCCACCCTTCAAACGAAACCACACGAAAATCTCATAAAATTACTTTCTAGCCCCATGTACTATACATACTTGACATATTTGACCCCTAAACCCTATATAAGCTTGACTAAGACTAAGACGTAGGCTTTAGACATTCGTGCATCAACAACAGCTGTTGCACCATATCCTTTATTTCAGCAACAAATGTTTCAAGGTTGTCAATTCTCCCCGTCAATTCCTGATATTGTAAATCATCACCCAATTTAATGGGATCATCTGATTCCTCACCAGCAGTGGTTGTATCAATGTGTGACTTAGGAACTGAGTCCCAAAAGTCATTCATTGATGCCCCTTGTTCTTGGTTCTGGGGTCTTCTTTCTTCAACACTTGATAACCTTTTGAAGGTACCAGTGGTCAAAACTAACTCACTAGTGGTTACCAGAGGTGCTATAGAAGAAATTGCCTTCAAGGGAGTCTGATTTATGAAACAACTGGCCAAGTGTAGATCTGTTGATCCAACACTTGTAGTTGCTGCTCCACTTGAACTACTGTCAGGAATTACTTGTAACTCCTGTAGTGTAACCTCCTCAAATGTTGCTGGGATAGCAGAGGTATAAGCATCAGACCCAGTCACTTGTGGGAGTGTACTCTCAGTGATAGGTGATAGAGAGGAACTGGTTTGTGTCTGAGCTATAGCAACTGCATGCAACAAGGGTATTATGGATTGTGGTAATGTGAGGGGTGAAGATATAGGTGATGAAAGAGACATGTCCTTGGGATCAGGACTGAGGAAGATGGATCCAATTAGATCCAGAGCTTCATAATGTGGGGTCCCTGTGCTTACAACCTGATCCTTTTGTGAGGATGCAGGAGGAGTTTGAGGCAATGGTGGAGATCTTTCTTCCATCTGCTGTGAGGAAGTAGCAACAGTGGTTGTAGGTGACATTTGTGTTGTAACTGGCAGTGGCTCTGGGATCTCATCTTCCAGAGTTGCCTTTGTTTTTGGTTTGGGGGGCTTTTTGGATGTTTTCTTTTTGGTCTTTTTGGTAATGGCAGGTGTGGGTTTCAAAGCAGTGGTTGTGCTATTATGATCACCTGGAGCAGTGGGCTCAGCAGCTGATACCTGAGGAGCAGTGGTAGCTGCTAAATTCTGCTCATGCACCTCTGCTTTTGTTTTTGAAGGTGTTAACATTCTAGTGAATGTTTCAGGTGTTAAACCTTTTATTTGAAAATAAGCACATTGTTTGAGCAGATTTTCATTTTCCTTTCCAAATTTTTGTTTAAAATAGTAGCTCAGAAACCTTGGAAAAAGTAAAAATGATTTGCTATCAACATTTTTTACCAAGTCATCAAAGATCTCCTAGGAATAGTTATAATTTTCATTATTTAAAATAGCATAACCCAGACATTGGATATTTAATGGTATTTCGTTAAAAGCAGTTGTTTTATTTGAAACACACATCAAAAGTGTATGGAATAAAAACCTAGGTGCAGAAGGGAAGAAACCTTTTTGTAAGGTATCTCTTTTTGTTTGTTCTGCATACCCCCTTTTCAGAAAATCAGTTTTCAACTCGCTTTTAAGAAAAGAAGTATTACCTTGTTGATCATCGAGTTTAAATACTTCTGAGATGGATTGCGGAGTAATTTGAATCATTTTACCCTGTATGGAAGAGTTGATGGCTATGACATTCTCGCCTTGTTTGTCAAGGGTAGCATTTTTCCAAAACTCTCTCTAGGTTTGTTGATAGATTGGAGCATCTGCTGTTAGAAAAGTTTTGTACTTTGATGCAGACATGATGTCGATGATGGAATCGAAAGTGTTGGTGGTAGTGGGTTTTGTGAGTAGACCCAAGTAACTGTGAGGTGATTTGTATGGGATTTCAATCGGTTCAGCGACCATTTGAGTGTCCTCTTTGGAAGATGAGGATGATTTTGATTTTGATTTTGATTTCGTCATCTTGATGAAGAAGAACGAAGGATGATTTGGGATGGAAGGTTTGAAACTGCTTTGAGAAGAGAATTTTGGAATTTAATTCGACAGTGTAAAAACCTGTTTGGGGTTTTGGTCAGGGTTTTATTTAGGGAAAACGTGAATACTGATGTGGCAGCGGTTACAAAGATCTGATGGCTAGAAACTAACCACGTGCCAACCTCTGATGAGAAGATGAATAATGGAGGACAGTTATTTTGGAAAACCACTGATGAAGCAAGTATCAGTGGTTACAACGGTAACAATTATGAGAGCAGTATGTGATTTTTACTACCAGTGGATAAGACACTGATTTTGAGCATCAGTGCTTGCCAAGAAAATGAAAGGTCAGGGGTTGACTTTCAGCAGTGGACAGTATTTAGGAAACAGATGTTTGAACAAAACAGTGATTAGGGGTAAGATAATGGTAAAGATTTGAAAGACTAGTATATCAGTAACAGTTAGTGCACCAGTGGATAAGCTTTTGACAAATAGCATCTGCTATTCTGATGAAAGAAATGATTTTATCTTGTGAAAACACAATATCAAGTCTAACATCTGTTGATGGTGGTTCTGAAATATCTGCAAGATTACTATCCTCAACAAAATACATTTTAGATGCAGATTGTCAAGTTCAATATGTCAGCAGTCTTTTCAGAAATTTTCATTCAAGGTTTTGCCACATGTCAATTACAAGTTTTGAAAATTTTATAGATTCCTGACAGTGGTTTAGTACCCCAGATGATGGAGACCCCTTTTACTAAGGCTACTCATTTTGTGTCACAATATTTGAATTAGAACATGAGTATTCAAGTATTTTAAGGTCTGTTAGCGATCAATCTTTTGATCAGTGTTAAAACAACCTTGAGTTTGACATGACCTTGACACTTGTGCCATTTCCTTTTGACTTCTTTTCAAGGACAATATCACCAAAAAAAAAAAAAAATGATGGTTCTTCATCCTGACAGGAGTTTGAAACTTTTGCTATAAAAAACAAGTAAAAGTACAAAATATGTCACTCTTAAGGAAAAATAAAGAGTAATATACCCTGCTTTATTTAAGAAAAACCTTTTTAAAAAATAATTAAAGGTTTTTCTGAAAATATCGTCAATAGGAACTGGTATATTTTCAAATATGACTTGTTATAGGATCATGATCTTATCAATCTCAAATTTAGGAATATGGTAAGTAGTTGTAAAATGCATTTTGACCACTGTTTAGAACCATTTCCTTGTCCGTTGATTGAAAAAATGAGGAGACATGTTCACATACGTTTGTTACCATGTGATGATTCTGCGAAACTTGTCTAGTCCTCTTTTAAGTTTAATCACTGGTGATACTATTTTTACCTGAACTTTCCTGTACCAATGAATGCACACAGTTCTTGATGACCATTGTCCACCCTATTTTGTACTCTTAAGTGTTTTATATTTATACTCTTTACTTCAAAAGTTTTGAGATAAACACACTTTTGAGTTTTTGTAATTTTCTTCTTCTTTTTTTACCCTTACCATACATAAGTACTGAAATACTCACTGGGAGGTATTTATTGAAGGAATACTTATTCCAGAATCATTTTGCAGCAATGTTTTGAGAGATTTGGTCATTTCTGCACATGCTTATGCCAAATTTCACATTACCCATGATCTGGTCATTTTTGACATCTGATTTTCTTAATGTATTCTTAACACAATTGATTTTGGTCCTTTTGAAGGATTCTCAATCTGTCTTTCAATACATAAGATCTAAATGACTAAAGTTTTAATTTCCCTCTTTTTATGTAAACAAAAACACTAATGTTTTTGTGAACATAGGTTTTTGTCAACCTGAGGTACATACTTTAGCTGCAAACATGATGGATACAGCACAAAACTTCATAACAACAATTGAAATCAATTTTGTAAAGAACATAATTATACCATAGTTAATAGATATATTTTCAGATCTGAAACCTATAGGTGATTTATGTATGACATCATTTGTTGTGTGAATTTTGTGTGTCTTGTGACATCTTGGTTGTTTTACAGAACTTTTGAATAGTCACTTTGAACATGATTTCTCGTTACTTTGTTTTTCAACTAAATACAATCAACCTTAGTATCAATGAATTTTGAGCTGAACCGTTATGTCAAATTGACTGTTAGATCGAATTTGACTGTCCAAGCTCCAATACCAATTGTTAGGATCTAAGGCTCCTCATGATTGTGTTTGTTTGAATAATTTGAACAAATCAATAGAAATGAACAGAGTTTAAGTGCAACGAAAATGAACAACAAACTTTGTAATCACAATCAAAGAGGAAAATAGTTTTGATAAGTACATGCTTTTCATTGAGTCGAATGATTACAATACAAATCAAAAGATTATAAAGCATGCTTACAAACTAAACTCCCCCTCAGCCTGATACTCCATGGTTGAATTGCACAAGATGAAAGGATTAGATCAGAGGAGAAGAACTCACTCAGTCCATCAAATGTAACAATACAGGGTACTGCTCCATTTATAGGCAAACCAAACCACTGAAGCATCTCAGCTGACGTCACCATGAAAGCGACATCTAACAACCTGTAACCACTGTTCCTATACAAACACTGCTAATCTTAACCGCTGACTTTATACAAAATAAGTGACACACTAAACTACTGCTTTCTCCTTTCATCAGTGCTTTCCTCAAGGTTGATCAGTCCTTGAGTGGGCAGTCCTTTAGCGTCTGTAGATTAAACCAGCAGTGTTTACTTCTTAGCAGTCTTCAAGGCTTCATCAGCAGTTTGAAGGACATCAGCTGTTGTATATGGACAGTGGATAGAAGACCATCAGATGTTATAATCACTTTCAAGGGGAAAGTCTAATGTAAACAGCTGCTTATTATGAATCCACTGTTGTGATCCGGTTTTGGCTCTTATTATCAGTTCCTCTGATAGGGTTCAATCCCAACAACTAAAACTTTGGAGGATATGCTTAGAGCATGGGTGATAGACTTTGGTGGTAATTGGGATTCTCATCTTCCATTGATCGAGTTCTCTTACAACAATAGTTATCATGCTAGTATCAATATGGCACCATTCAAAGCTTTATACGGTCGAAAATGTCATTCACCTATCTGTTGGAATGAGATCGGTGAAGCTCAGCCTACTGGACCTGAGCTCATTCTGGAAACAACAGACAAAATCAAGAAAATTCGCGCTAATCTTATGACAACTAGAAGCCGTCAAAAGAGTTATGCGGATATGCGATGCAAGCCCTTAGAATTTCAAGTCAGAGACCATGTCCTACTCAAGGTGTCACCTTGGAAGGGAGTGGTGAGATTTGGAAAGAAAGGAAAATTTGCACCTCGATATGTTGGACCATTTAAGATGGTTGAAAGAATTGGAAAGGTTGCCTATCGACTAGAGCTACCTCCAGAGCTTGGAAATATTCATCCGACTTTCCACGTGTCCAATTTATGAAAGTGTTTAGCCGACGCTGATCTTCACATTCCACTCGACGAAATTCAAGTTGATGAAACGATGCATTTTGTCGAGAAACCTGTGGAGATAATGGACCGTGCAGTCAAACAGTTGAAGAACAAACGGATTCGATTGGTCAAGGTTCGCTGGGAGTCCAAACGTGGCCCAGAGTTTACATGGGAACTTGAGGACCAAATGAAGACGAAATATCCGCATTTGTTCTCACAAGTTTCCTCTAGTTAAAATTTCGGGACGAAATTTCCTAAAGTAGGGGAGACTTTGACAACTGTGCTCTGTAATCAATGTACAAAGTAAAACAATGTTAATTATCAATAAAACAATGTGTTTTGGGGTTATTATGTGTGTATTTGTGTTTGATGATTTTTCGATTTGATTCTAGTCTGATTTCAAGCTTTAAATCGCTTTTTGGAAAGTTATACGCAAACTGGTACGTAAACGTAATCAGTTTAACGCGAAAAACACTCCAGAATAGTGAAATAGGCTTAACATACCTTAAATAACCTTCACATAACTTAGAAATAAGTTTTGGATGGTTTGGTGTGTCGAAAACAAGTCTATTCGATCGTAAGGACTATTTGTGTCAAACTGCGAAAGTATGCCGATTTGTATGGTAACAAACATTTTGGAACTTGATCGTAAGTTAAACATACCTTAAATATCCTTTACAAAGCTTAGAAATAGGCTTTGAATGGTTTGGTATGCTAAAATAAACTTACTTGATCAATAGGGACTAAAAGCGTCAAAAAGTGCATAAGTTTGCATTTTCGCGCATATTTTACATTCTGAATATATCCGGACACCCAAAGATTTTTGTAATCATTAAAATATTTTATTTTAGTGATTGGAATGCATAAATACCATTCGTCGCTTAATTTGGATCGTTTTTGCGTTCGTTACGACTTCCGTCGTAATTAACCGAATAACGCAACCCTACGAACAAACGAACCGACATCCGAGATGTTTTTGAGCATGTTTTAAGTTCCCTATACTTTAACTTCATTTTAGAGCCTTGAAATGGGGTTAACGGGGCTTAAAAATATGCATCAAAAACCAAGTTTCTAGGCTGCAGGGACTAAAAGTGTAAATCTGCCAAACTTCCCACGCGGGGCGCGTAAGCCAAGCCCTATGCTTACGCGGGGCGTGATAGACTTACAGTACAGAAACATTAAATCTGGTCTTTGAGCTGGTTTTGATGGATTTTAACCCCTGATTTGGGATACCATCTGCTTGTTTTGATGGTATTTCATGTCCCATTGTATTTCAAAACCATGTGCCCATTTGAAGGATCAAGATCGAAGCACGTTTTGCAAGAAACGATCCTAACGGTTTACCAAAAACTATATTAACCCAAGCCCTCATTCCATTTTCTGCACACTTGATCTGAATAACTCTAAGTTGAAGTACTAAAACTTCATACCTGAGTGATTTGGATCAAGATCTCCCTAGCTTGGACCCTTTGTAAGCTTCTTTCGTGCTTTTATTGCTTTTCAAGCGCGAAAGTCAAACAATGTTTGACTTTCTGCTTTGACAAGTCTTTGGTCAACACAAAGTTCGTTTGAACTTTGCAACGTGAGCGTAATCACGATGGTTATTGTAGGATCGACTTGTGACCCGAAAGAGTCGTTCGGAAGAGCTCAAATTCGTTTCAGAGGCGGAAACAAAGAAACGAATGTAGAAACAGCTTGAATATCACTTTAACCTTCTTGTATATTGATTTTACAACTATTACATTTAAGAGAAATACCGGCAGCACTTCGGTATCAAATCTGAAAATCCGTTACAAATGAAATGACAACTAACCTATTTATAGGAGACCTAGGTTCGCTTGAACTATACATGTTTGTCTTCAAGCGAAACCCACTAGATGAGATTCAAGCGAAACCTACAATATAATATACAAATTCAAGCGAAAACATGTGCAATCTGATTTTCCAAGCGAAACCACCAATTCTGTTTTGTCTTCTAGTGAGGTAATGTCATTGATGATGTCATTTTGATGATGTCATCATGACATCATGCTTGAACAAAACCGCAACGAACCCGAGACTCGATATAAGACGAAGTCAACAGATGACTGCACCAACAGACTCCCCCTCAGATGTTGACGAGTCTTAAGTGTCGAGTCTTTGCATCTTCAGTCTTTATCAGTCTGAACGCTCTCTGACATATCTCACAGTGTAAGCATCCTCAAACTTTATCTCCATCTCTTCTTCAGCATCAACAAACTCCTCACGAACAATCTCTACTCGGATGACTTCAGACTCCCCCTTTTGATATGCTGGGATCGCAGTCTGGCATGTTGAAATCACATAGACCTCAGGTATCGGAACCTGGCATTCTATCTTCAGGTTCATGATCTAAACCTGGCTACACCTGGACATTCTTAACCCAGAAATAAATTTCACAAATTTAACATTTAACAAATTTATAAATCCAGATTTTCTCTCAAATTAAACCAGAATGATTTATCAATGATAAATTCTGATGAACCATTTGCAAAAATTAATCATTTTTCTTTTCAAAACATATTCTCCCAAACCATTTGTTCATCATGTCTAGCACTCGGAATTTTGAAAATCAGCTCTCCAACATCAGTTGTCGAAAATCTTTTTGAATTTTTTTTAATAGAATGAAATGCAGTAAAGAAATATTTACAAACAATATTTTTGTGAGTTTGCGTAAGAGGATCATATCAGTTTTTGAAACAAATCACCAACACCGTTAAGCTTTATACATTTTAAGTTCTAAATGATTCACGTTGATTGACGATATTGTTGTCCACTTAAACTCAAACTAAAAACTTTCGACATGCTTACCGATACGATTAGGTATATTTAGATAGCACTAAATTCTTATGGACCCCACGATCTCAACATATCCCCTCATCATGCAATACACTGACCCAAGTAATGCCTTTAAACTTTTATCGACTGTGATTTGTGCGAAAACAAAGCAGAATGTTTAAACATTAACAATCAGGTCGATACTTCCGTATACGCAGAGAAAGTCCAATGTTTAAACAAAATAAGAAAATAAAACAAGTTGAAGTTGTTTAGGCTTTAACCACCAGGTCGATACTCCCGTATACGCAGAGGTGATCCAAAGCTTAAACGAAACACCAAAGAAAATAAAGCAGAACGTTTAGGCAATAACATCCAGGTCGATACTCACGTATACGCAGAGGATGTCCAATGCTTAAACAAAATAAAGAAATAAGACAAGTTTAAATCTTTGCAAAATGAAATGCACAATCACAGCGACTTTTTAGCAAAGTTGTGAAAGTTCACAAACTTAACCAGTTATATGTCTTTCGACAATCAGCGATTACTGAGTAGGTACACAATCAAGAAGGACAAAACTAAGTACTATGCTTTTGACCATGTTTCCCACTAGAACTAGGCTTTTTCATTTAAGTTTGTATCGATATCGCAAATCTACTAATCTAGCTGAGCCTATCGTCACATCTTTAGTGAGACCGTTTATCACATTTTAACTATCCATTTCTTTAGCGTGCTGTGACAGTCCACTGATGTACTATCATTTCCTCTTCTTTGACACAAAAACTCATTTTTGATTTTATCATTTTTTTTTCATTTTTCAAATTTTCTAATGTTTTTGGATTTTCTGAAATTTTTACTCCCCCTAAAATGCAAACACATTTTAGGAAATTTGAAAACAAACTATACAATAAAGTGACAACTGATATCAAATCACCTCAATTCGCCATCCACTAGGCATAAACAATCAGAACTCCCCCTTTCACAAAACTATTTTCTCATTATGATTTCAAAACACTTAAGTTTGTTTTAACCAAAATGATTTGTCCGGAAAATAAGTTTTGTTAATTTTACCACTTGCAGGTTAGGGGTTTGGTTCATCATATTGTCCATTCAATCTCTTGTATCAGGATTACATCAAGTTCAAACTAATGACCTTGAGTAATCACTTTGTCAGAATCAACCTCTCACCACTTGTAAGAATATCCAAAACATATAACCACATGTAGGAATAAAACATCTACACAAACCATTTTATCAATCAAAATGCCGATTCCTGCTTCGTACTTACCAGCCTGGAAGCTCCGACAAGTCACACTTAACCTGTAAAAACTAAACACATTTAAAAATCTTTCACAAAATCTAAAATAACAAGAATGATGCCGATTCCTGATCCACGATTACAAACTTGGGATCTCCGGCAAGTCAGGTTTTTCAATGAAAGAAAATATCCACCCAAGCCTGACCAGCCTTGGGTGTTTTCATTTCAGATTCAGTTGGAGTATAAGTTGCCTTCTTTGTAGCGTAAAAATCTTTAACTCCTTTAACCTTCCAATCGACCATATTTCCGAAAATTTTCTTTACCTTCCCATTAAAAGCTTTCTCAACATCAAAATCATTCTTTTCAGAATAAAATTGATTCGAGATCTCAACTTTTCCAATCTTTTGTTTAAAATTTTCAGTCCTTAATGGTGGAAAGTTTTCATCATCCATTTGAGGTACCGAGTTTTCATAATTTTTAACAACTTGTGGCTCTTCTGACTTTGTGGAGTCAGATTCATTGCCAGATTTTACATCTGATTTCTTAACAACCCAAGCTTGGTTGTCAAGATTTCCCCTCTTCTTGTAAAACCTTTTCGAACACTCTCCAACTTCATATGTTGAATTTTTTAACACTTTGAATCTTTCAGTTGGAGGTTCAACATCAACAATCTTTTCTTTAAGTTTTGAAGAAACTTCCTGTTTTGTTTGAGTAGCTTTTGGACAATTCCATGCAATGTGACCAACTTCATTGCATCTGTAACAGGTTCTTGTTTCTTTCCTTTGATAAGCTCCATTCTTCATCTTTTCAGCAAGAAACTCCTGGTTTGACTGTTTCCAGAATGAGCTCTTTGCTTCTTCTTCATGACTAGTTCCTGCAACATATGTCATTTTTTATTTAAAATATCGAACATATTTTTCATTTTTATAGTTTTCAGGTGGAATAAAACCAAGACCTTTCTTTTTGAACTTACTATTATGGTTTGGTTTCTTTTGAAAACCAGAACCAGAATTGTAACTCTTTTTCTTGTTTAATCGTTGTTGTACTCTTGAAGTGTATTTTTTAGATTTTCCAGTAAGATTTAAATCTTTTATTTCAGAAATATTAATTTCTGTCATTTTGAAAACCTTTTTGATCATTTCAAATCGAACACTTCTTATTGGAAACTCTTTATCAAAATATAATTTGTCAGAATCACTCAAAGTATAGACAACTTCAAATGTTTCGTCATTCAAATTAGATTTTGACAACAAAAATTCTTTACTATACACCCGTTTTTCCGACGACTTTGAACTCTTGACAGACGAACTCGTACTCCTGGACTCAGACATTGACTCGGACTCCTCATCCTTATCTAACACCTGATCGACCATCCTTTTTATTAACTCAGACTCATGTTCTATGTCGAACGCTGTGAACGTGATATCAATATTGTCTGGTAATACGTCGGTTATCTCGGACTCTAACTTTAGATTAACTGCCTTTTGGACTTGTTCCTCATTCGGTTTTCTAGGCGAATATCCTTCCCAAATTGGAGGCGGACACTTATTATAACAGACACTCTGTTTCTTACCAGTATCCGTTTTCTTCTTTGACTTCTTGTCTTCGTCTTTAAACGCCTCAAAACCTGCAACAGTAGGATAAATTCTATCAATTATATAATCACAACTTGTATAACTTCGCAGCAAACGTCTGATTCTTTCGTTTTCAACTTTTTCACCATCCAACTCTTGCTTCCATTTTGCACATTCTTCAATGTAAAAATTTATCTCTTTCTGCTTCGACATCATGGTAGCATTCAACATCTTCAAAGCTTTCTCTCTTTCAGAGTTAGTCTTTTCCAGACTATTCACAGTTCTGGTCAATACATCATATGACTTTTTCAAATTTTTTACATCAAACAACAACTTTTCTTTCATCTTTTCTAACTCACTAAACCTCTCATCTTTTTCTATACATTGTTTACATGACTCTAAACAAGTAAGACAAGGTTTTGTGATTTCAACTATCTTTTCTACTTCCACTATTTTTTCCACCTCAACTATCTTCTCAATCACTTTGACTTCCTTCAATTCTTTTGCAGCTTTTCTCTCTTTGAGTTTCTTCAATTTATCTGCAAAATAAAATTCAAAACTGTCAGAAGATAAATGAGATTTTCCAATGTTTATCTGTTCAACTTCTTCATCATCATCACTAGTATCTGTTGAACTGTTTTTAGAAGAAACAGATTCTTCATCTTCACTTTTCTCATCATCAGATAATACAGCCATCCATTCCTTTATCAACTCTGGCTTTTGCACAATCTGAGCAATAAAAGCTTTAACATTAGGATCAGCTGGAATGTACTTGTCCCAGTTAAAACCTTCAGCCACTTTCTCATCATCTTGATCAATAATGCCATAGTAAGCCTTCTTGTTTGCATCTTCGATCATTTTCCCATGTGCCGTTTGTGAATCTTTTTGTTGATGTGGTAGATGAGTAATTTGTTGATATATGGACTTCTTATAATAATAATCTTTTCCAAAAGAATCCTTTGTTCCTCTTGGCTCCTGATTCTTGCACTCTCTTTTAAAATGACCTTTCTCCCTGCAACGAAAACAGACAACTTTAGATTTATCAAAACCTAAATTAGAAAGATTTGCATCCAAAAAATCACTTCTTACTGTAATCATTCTAAATTTTTCTACTCTCCTCAAAACACTAGCTAATGCCCATTTAATGTCCATCAGTTCCAACTCCTCTGCATCGATCTGGTCATAATCTTCCTTTGTGAGCATCGGATTACCAATTTTTCCGGCAATCAACCCTTCATAAGATTCTAATGCAGTGACCAGTAATCCCATATGACTTTTCACAACTTCTTCAGAATAATTTTGTCCATTTTGAAGATGTAAAGCCACATTACACTGAATCAGATGCCCATTTCCAACAGATGCACTTTGAACACTTGGAGGATTCACATTTGAAAATCCACTAGTATTGATTGAGCTTTGACTGCTTGTTCCGGATGAATTTCCTGCACTAAATGCTGTTTGGATTTTTGGACTCGCTTCAACTGTCTGAACATTTCCTTTATAGTACAGTTTGATATCTTGCTGATTACTTGAACTGTTCATTCTGGCAATTTTCTGTTATTCAAGATCCTGTGCCTCCAGCTTTTCAATAAACTGAGCAACTGATAATCTGCTAAACTGTCCAGAATTTTTTAGAATCATCAGATATGTACCCCATTCCTTTTGTGGTAATGCATCAGCAAGTTTTTCTACCCATTCTGCTGGAGTTTTTGTAATCTTCAAGTGTGAAATGGTGCGTACAAGATGACAATATCTCCCAATGAGAGTCTTTGTTGTCTCACCAGGCATACAAGTAAACAATTCAAACTCCTTTTTCAACAAGGCTGCTTTACTTTGTAGCATTTCTGTACTTCCTTCAAATTTCTTTTTAAGAGCTTCCCAGATAGAATAAGCACTGTCATCATGTTGAAGCAACAAAAATATATCCTCTTTAACAGCTTGTTGTAATAGATTGATCATCATTTTCTCTCCTTTATAACTTTCTCTCTCTTGCTCTGTGAATTCTGAAATGATTTTACCAACTCCTACTGAGTTTTGTGGCCTCTCATATTCAGTTTCAATGCTTTCCCAAGCTTTTAAATGATTTGCCTGAACCCAATTCTCGAAACGTTTCTTCCATCCATGATAATCTTCAATTCCCATAAGTTTCGGGGGTTTTTGCATTGTTCCGGTTTCATTCTCCATGTTCATGTTCTTAGCAATGTCACCCGGAGTAGTCGGAGATGTTGCGAATGCGTTATAAAAATCTTCACTCATGATTCGATATCGAAGAATTTCTCAAACTAGCTTTCAAACGAACTGGTTCACCTCGTGAAACATTAATACCTGAAACAAACAAACAAACAATTAGTTTAAACACTTATCGATTAACAGAATAAGACTGGTACTCGAACTGGTGATAATTTTGTGCGGATTGAAGGTTGACAGACTGTGCGGACTGCTATGACCTGGATCAAATACAAACGACCTTTTCCAATGACCTGGCTAAATCACACGACCGGAACGAGTTTGAATTCAAACAGACTGATTAATTTCAAGTGACCTTGTGCGAATGAGATTGATGTGACTTGACCAACTTAATTCACAACACCACATATTCATTAATATGATCACATGTATCGGTAATTGGTGCTGACACAATATATGTCCTCGGTATCGAAACAATTGATAAATCGGTTCAGCTTATCTAATACATCTAAACTCTGATTGGGCCGCAAGGATTAAAGTCACATGGGCCATTCAATATTCGACAACTTTAACTGTTCAACACAAATGATTGGGCCGCAACTATTGTTAATAGATGGGCTAAGTGGAGGACATAAAATGGTGATTGGACCAAGCTTTAAATCTGATCACATGCTCTTACCCAATTCCAAATCAAATAATCGACACTTTGTCTCACTTCATAAATCTTTGATTGGGCCGAAACTAGCACATGTACTACTGACAATTTTCACTAGAATTGTTACTACCTAGACAATAGTCAACAAACAATAATACTCTTTACATGCACATGCCGCTGACAAACTATGACAATATATGAGAATCACATGCACTATATCGGTACTTGAACACAATGGCCGACAAAGACTTTCAACACAAATAAAGATTGGACCTATTAATACTATTCACGAGAATCACTTTCAAACTGATACAAACATGTGATTTCTATTCCCAATCTACTGACAACTTCGATCAAAATGATTCACAATAATCGAGACGTGTTTTCAAGCGGTCAATGATTTCAAGCGGTGTACTTTTCAAGCGAGCAGACTATTTCAAGCGAGCAATAAATGTATTTTCAAGCGACCAGTCAATTTCAAGCGAACACGGTGAATTTTCAAGCTAGATACCAGTTTCAAGCGGACACACGACGTTATGTTCGCTTGAACAGTTGATGATGTCAGCAACAATTGAACCAATTTCAAGCGATTATACCGAAAAAATCAAGTTTTAGATCGATTTTAATGATGAAAGTTTCCAGGATTCATTTAAACATGATTACGCACAATATGTGAAAGTTTGAGTCGTTTTTAACCGTGAAAAATTTTCAAATTTGAAAAGAATGGTGTAGAAATCAGAAAAAATGACAAAAACAGGCTGTTTTTGCAAAAACTCTTCCTCCTGAGCTCTGATACCACTTGTAGGATCGACTTGTGACCCGAAAGAGTCGTTCGGAAGAGCTCAAATTCGTTTCAGAGGCGGAAACAAAGAAACGAATGTAGAAACAGCTTGAATATCACTTTAACCTTCTTGTATATTGATTTTACAACTATTACATTCAAGAGAAATACCGGAAGCACTTCGGTATCAAATCTGAAAATCCGTTACAAATGAAATGACAACTAACCTATTTATAGGAGACCTAGGTTCGCTTGAACTATACATGTTTGTCTTCAAGCGAAACCCACTAGATGAGATTCAAGCGAAACCTACAATATAATATACAAATTCAAGCGAAAGCATGTGCAATCTGATTTTGCAAGCGAAACCACCAATTCTGTTTTGTCTTCTAGTGAGGTAATGTCATTGATGATGTCATCTTGATGATGTCATCATGACATCATGCTTGAACAAAACCGCAACGAACCCGAGACTCGATATAAGACGAAGTCGACAGATGACTTTACCAACAGTTATAGTCCCGTGTGACTATACCTACTGATTACCACGTTGACTAGGCATAGTGACGAGTCATAGTTTCGGTCAAAATGCGTATTTATGCGTATTTTGCAACCAAACTATCCTTGGGTATCAAAACACTTTGTTTTGATATCAAAACCTGTTTTCTAACTTAGTTAAACATGTTTTAATTTGTTCAGCTCCTCACTTTTAGTTTAGTGCTTGTATAGAGTCGTAAGTCAAGCGGTCTAAACCATCACTTAGACTTTCGAACTCGACCCATTTGGTCGATCATTAGGATCTGACCAAGCATGTTTAGTGACCATAGTTGTATAGGGAATAACCTTCCGAGGTTATACCTTATGGTCACTTAGTTTAATTAGTTGTATGATAGGTAGTTTATATGCCTTAAGTAAATGACTAAAATGCCCTTTTCATGCATAATTGGCTTTTAAGCATATGTAACTTAAACTTTTGTCACTTAATTGATTATGCAACATATTTAAACATGTTTATGCATATAATACTTGTCATAGGACTAGTTAGACGTCTCGAACGCGCTTTTGCGCGAACGACGCGTTAAAGTAGCATAAGCTACCTTAATGGGTCGCGACGGGTCGAAAGCACTTAGGTTAGGTTCCGATCTAGAATGTAGGCTTTGTTAAACCATATCACATGAGTTCCAATACTCATTTGGTTTACGAAACCTCATTCTGTCCGGTCTTCCGATTTAAGTGTCGATTTATTTACTAGTGATTCGATTACTAGGTGCTGCTTGAGTTTCCTTGGTTTGCTTGAGCTTGTTAAGTTCTTTAGATTGAGGATACTTTTCACTTCAATGTGAGTACATAGTTCCCCCTATTTTACTGTTTTCAATTGTTTTGGGGTGATTCATATGTGTTAAATGATTTCGAGGTTTTAACGATGGTTTCAAAAATGTTTAACATGGTTTATATTAAACTAATAACGATTTCGAAAATGTGAAAAAATTGTTGGACGTAATTACATAACAAATAACATTCATCAATTATGGCCGAACCGACCAGTATTAGGTTATGGTACCATAAGATCTGACAAATCCCATTATCAGACTGCACCCAAGGTTATATGTGGGAGTTATGTGGGTAATGACCGAATCTGTGATTGTTAACTTACCCTTTGGTAGTTTGTTAAGGCGAGTTGAACGATGGACGAGTGGCGAAGGTTTGGATGTTATTAACGAGATGACCAAAAGTAGTTTCACAATTAAAACAAGAACGATTTTGGGACAATTTAAACGATTTTGGAAACGATTTGAACAAGTTAAATAATTTGAATAAACGATTGGTTTTGGGTTGTGATTAGATAATGGGACGGGTGTAACATGATAAAAGCATGGTAGATACGCCGCTGGTACTTCTTATATATAAGTGCTTTATTATATTATATTCCATGGCATTATTTAGTTCACTTGGATAAACGATTTTGAAATGATGTCACATAACGATGTTTTCTAAGGGATATAAACCATACGAGTTTTGTAACGAGAATAATTTACGATTTGGTTTACTTAAACAAATGTTTTGGGTTAAGAATCATGGCTGCGAGATTTTATAAACTATAATCAACTTGATTTGAGTTGGTTAATTATGTTGCAATACACTTTTCAAAACGAGGTTTGTAACTTTTGACTCTTGTAGTCTAATAAGGTACTGCAACATATAAACGAGCCATGAATCCGATACTCTCATAAAACCTATGTGCTCGCCAGCATTTCTTTGCTGACTTTGTTTTCACATATGTTTCAGGTGGTGTTGAATGATGTTGATTGCTAGGATGCTTGTTCACATAGGATCTGGACGAGGCCTTAGTGACATAATAATAATGATAGACGATGTGTAACTTGTTTGTTTTGTATTAAGACAATGTAAATTATCTAATGAATCAATAAAACAAAACTTTTGAATCCATGGTTGTGAAACAATGATTCTGCCACTCCACTCCCCGACGTTTCCGCTGCGGTTTCGTTGTTTTGACGCGGTCGGGGTGTGAAAGAAGATACTAAAATGTGGAGTTGTATGATTGAGGGGTACATTGCTCCCACATGACGAGTTGACGGGAGAATTCTAGTGATCTCTTATGAGAAGATGGATGAATCTGAGAAACGGTTGTTTGATGCTGAGAAGAAAGCTTTAGCAACGATAAAGATGTCCCTGCCATTTGCAATAAAACACATCCTGAATAGGTATGTATAACAACCCCCCTAGAACCCTTCACATGACCCTAAAACGTTCCTTATATACCCCGTATACGAGAAACGGACCCGAAATACCCTTATATTTATAAAAATCAAAGAAAACAAGGAACAGGAGTCGCTCGCGGGCCGCGACCCAATCCTTTGGGTCCCTCACGGGGCACGACTGGCCTTGTGTGACAGACAAGGCTTTGCGCCACGTGTCCGGTGACTCAGCATAGCTAGGCCAATGACTGACCAAAACTATAATCGACACATAGGGTGGTCGAGCTCATTTGCAATCCATTCAAAATTTAAATTCTCTCTCAAACTTTCTGTTAGTTATTATGCTCGGGAATAATACCCTATAAAGCGAAGCTCTGCCTCATTGTAATTATTATAACCCTATTTATTACCCTACATGATCGATTTACGGCTCTGTAATGCATGTCAAGGTTCTGCCTGACTCAGTCGTTGGAGTTCTGTCTCGTGTTACACCCGATTGATCTAGGACTCCGTAATGCATGTCAAGGCTCTGCCTGACTCAGTCATTAGAGTTCTGTCTCGAGTTGTATGGTTAATGTAATTTGGGTTATTTTACTAACACATGTGCATTGTTTAAATTTAATAGATATTAAACAGGAGATACAACAGGAACCTTTAGTATTACCTAAGTAAACAATGTGAGTACATTCTCCTTTTGTCACCTTTTGTAAATTACTTTCGTGAGTCAAAATACATTACAAAAACTTCAAATGTTTTAAATTACACTTAACAGTAATTGAATATTTGTGATTCTACAATTGCTGTCGGTATGTTGGGGTTTTGTATACAAAATGTGAAAGACGTTACCATTGGACAATGAGATAGCTAATGAGTAATATGACCCACAAGTGAGGTGTTGACAGTACTGAATGATTAATTGAGTAGATATAAACAAATGTAAGGGCGGATGCCCTCAAATACTGTAAAGTTGTAAAACTGTTTTGATTAAACTGGGATGCACTCGCCAGTATTTCTTGCTGATAAAACTTTTTAAACGCGTTTCAGGTAACAAAATGTGAAAGCCAATAGAAGCCAGCTGTAGAGCACCGAAGGCTTGAAAAAGTGGCTATAAAAGTTACATAAATAAAAAGGAGTTTTTGTTTTCAATAATTAGGGTTTATCCCTACAAATGAATTGTCAAATGAAGTTGGGTTTTATCCCAATGATTTATTATCATAAAATTTTGGTGTTTAACTTTGATAAAAATATTTTCTAACTACGGTCCTGATGTATTCCAGTGCCAAATTAATAAACACCGATACCATCGATCTGATCTCGCGGCACCCGCTCCCGGGCAGGGGTCGGGGGTGTCACACCCTGACTTTTGCGGAAGCGTGGTTATTTGGTGTGACTTCTTAATACCATAGCATTCAATCATAACAATGCTAAGTGATAAAACTAAAAAGACATTCATCCATTAATTACGTTTAGAAAATAACACAACAACTTGTCTTGAAAACATCGATACCAAATTACGTTACAAACCATGACTTGTTCAACTGAGTTCATAAAGGCTCCACAAACGACTTTAAATAAACCTGAGTTTGGAAACATGTATCCCGTCCAGGAATGGGATACACCCCCTAAACTCAACAACCATGGATAACATCTTTTATTAAAACGCAGCTTGAAGACACATGCATACCCTTGCCAGATCCACCAGTTCCCTGAAATACATGTAGTTTAAAATATCAACAAAAAGTTGAGCGAGTTCATGTGTTCGTGAGTATGTATAAAACCTTTGTATTCAATGTACGTATGAAAGTCCCTGGTATGTAGCAATAAGGAAAAAGAGATCACCAATGGGTTGCAAAGCCAATGGTATGTGTGAAATGGTGCAGGAAAACTCAAACCTAGCAAATTTGTACCGGGCTTCCGGCTGGAAGACATAGTCACCACTATGGGCCACCCTGACCTCATGGGTGTGGGCTCGCTACACCCAAATAGATCTATCACTCATGTCCCTCGGTCCTACGACGAGGATTAATGGCCTTAAGTGTTGTACCCACCCTTCACATGATCTAGTAGTAAGCCCTCCTTAGGCTAACCATACCATGTATAAAAATGTCTGTAATAATTGTAACATGTATTCCACCCCCGAAGTACAAAACTGAAAACAGTTAAAAGAAAAGGGGGACATGAACTCACAGTATTGCGTCCTCAGCTCGTAACTCAAACTCTGTCAGCAAACACGACTACCTACAGTGTACTAACGTCTATTAGACGAAGGGTCCGTGCCTTTGCTTAATATTAATGTTGTTGAGTTACATTTCTTATATTATTCCGAGTTATAATTATTTGTCAAAATAATTAATATTTCAACTTAAATTATATTTGGTTTTGGAATAATTGTTTTAAACAATATTTCTGTATTAATACTTCTCAAGTATTTAACTTCGTATTTCCTTCCCAAGGATGGGGTATCTTATACATGTATATTTGTATTATTGTATTTGAAATTTCTCCAAAATAATATATTCCCAAGTCTCAGTTTAGAAAATATATTTATAAACTCATTTTGTCCCAAAATAATGTATTGTCCAGAAAATATATATTTTTCACAAAAATCATATATCTTCTAAATATACTAGGAAAATATATTTTTATTTCCCAAAAATAATATATTTTCACCTTGTTCAAAAATATGATGCAACTTTGTAATATTTACAAAAGTCATATTTTTATTTCTTGTAACAAAAATAGTATTTACCAAAAATATATAAGTAACAGTATTGCCTTGGATAATAAATTTCACGGTACTTGGTTAAGTTATATAATATAACCATTTCACCGAGTATGCAAATAATCACACAAGTGTCTTAATATGTATATATATTCTAAATATATATATGTTTACCCATTTTTATTTATAAAAACCAACCTCAAATATTTATATTTTTGTTACAAAAATTATGGCAAAGTTTATATGGAAGACTTATGATCAAAATATACTTGTAAATACTTGTTAGAAAATATTTTTCTAAGTGTTTATATTTTTAGAAAATTTTGCCATAGTTTCCCCTAAAAATGGAGGTGTCCATGCTATATAAGCATATCATTTTCTTTTCAAAAATCATCACAACAATCAATAATCAAACTACACTTCCCAAGTGCAAAAATTATACAATATATATAACATCATGAACATGAACTTTCACAAAAACTCGTAGTAATTTGGTAACATGTTTAGTAGACTTAGTTACCCCTTAAAGTGTGTTTACTTCTTTAAAAATCTCATTCTTAAAGAAACTAGGTGTTTACAACTTGTAAACATTTTCTACAAAAATTATTCTTTTGAACTCTTCTAGTAAATAAAGTGTTCTTACACTTATTTTATCACAAAAAACAATGTACATTTATGTAAGAATCAAGTTCTACTAAAAATCATATTTTAAACTTGATTTTCTTGGAAAATTATTCATAAATCTTAGATTCACAAAATTACTAGCTCACTTTATTTACTATTTTTCAAGAAATCATTTTATTTTCAAGTTCATGTTTATAAGTGAGGATGATCTTCTTGGGTTAACACATAACCATCCTCTAACTTGCTAAATCATGTGTTTAATCACAATTTAGCAAGCTCCTTATGATGATCAACATCATAATTTCAAGTAAATAACAATCAAGTGCCATGCATGTACTTAAACAACATTATTTCAACAAGATTTCATCATTTTGAAGCTTCATGTTCATGATTCTTGTTTAAGTCTTTTAGTGTTCTTGTGATTCATAACAATGTACATCTTTTTAACCAACAAAATGTGAATTAAAAATTAGTAGTAAGAAGCTTACAACTAGCTCAAAGGCTAGGGAAGATCACTAGAGAAAAGATGATGAAAATGGTGTGTGAAAGCAATGGATGAAGGTTCTTCAAGTTCTTCAAGCACCAAGCTCCATGAATCACCTTCTTGCACTTGAATAGAGCTTGAAATTAGATGGATGAAGGTTGCAAGGTGGTGGTGGTGGCGGCACAAGCTAGGGCCGAGAGGGAGAGAGAGAGAGAGTATGAGGGAGTGGAGTGAGTTTGTGAGATATGAAATGATCTTGTAAGGGATTCACACCATACTTATATCTTTCCTACTCAATATCATGTTCACTTAAGGAAGCAAGATCAAATAAAATATATAGAATGAAATCTAGTGGGATATGGTGGTGGGGTCCTCCCCTTTGGGCCGTAAATTATGATGGGGGGGGGGGGGGGGGTAATTTGTAATTTTTGATGGTAAGTAGGTAAATAGTTGGAGGTTAAGTGTAATATCTAGTGTATTATGTGTATGACATATTATATAGTGTGTTGGGGTATTCGGGGACCATAACTAGACAAGAAATAATTAAACAATGTATCTGGTAAAATTTTGGTGTTCCGGGTAATGTCCGGTTGTTCGGTTTGATACCGGTTCGTTAAAGTGTCAAGCTATTCCGTATAGTGTCTTTTATGTAACTTTTTGTGACACTTTTAATTCCCAACACTTAGGAAAGCATTCAGGACCATTTAGTCAATTTTCTGCATAATACTAGTATGTTAAAAAGCTGAATTTTGTTGAAGAATGCAGAATTCTGCACTTAAAGTGAGTTTTAGGCACTTTCCGGCACTCAAACTATCACCTAGTGACGCAGTTTTATGGTCCTCACTTCCCTACACACCATACTAGTGTAGTACCTTGTCCCTGGCCCATATTGGGTCTCAAAACACAGTCTGCCTATTTACTGAACCTCGTCAGCATTTTCCTGCTTTATCCGTTAATTGTGCTAACTGTGCTTTGTGCATCGGGTATGTCAATAAAGTCTGTATGTGATAATGATGTGACATTATGTAATATGTGATGCACATGTAAGTATGACGCAGTAATCAGAAAGCAGTTAAGTAATCCAGCACAATCATTAAGCACTTAATTATAATTAATTAATCGTACGGATACCTGGTTTTATGAGGGTTGTCACATTCTCCCCCTGTTAAGAAAATTTCATCCCGGAATTTAAGTTCTGCTACTAGTTGCAGGGGTCTTGGGGAATAAATGTGGGTATTTAGCCTTCATGCGATCCTCACGCTCCCAAGTGAACTATGGGCCATGTCGCGCGTTCCAACGAACCTTAACAAGTTTGACACTACTCCTGTGCGTCTTGTTAATTTTCCAATCAGTAACCTCAACAGGTTCTTCAGTAAAGTGGAGTGTGTCGTAAATGTGGACTTCGTCGACAGGTATGACAACTGTTTCTTGAGTTGGACTCTTTTTCAGGTTAGATACATGAAATGTATCGTGAACACCATTCAGTTCTGCGGGTAGATCCAACTTGTAAGCTACAAGACCAATCCTTTCCAGGATTTTGAATGGTCCAATGTATCTTGGGTTCAACTTCCCACGCTTCCCAAAGCGTGCTACACCCTTCCAGGGTGAAACCTTTAACAAAACCATATCTCCCACCTCAAACTCCAGAGGTTTCCTTCTTCGGTCCGCGTAACTCTTTTGTCGATCACGAGCCGTCCTTATGCGCTCTCGGATCTGTGTAATCTTATCAGTCGTCTCTTGAACCAATTCCGGACCAACAAGCTGTCTATCACCCGCGTCTGCCCAGCATAACGGTGATCGACACTTGCGTCCATAAAGATCTTCAAACGGTGCTGCTTGGATACTCGCATGGTAGCTGTTGTTGTATGAGAATTCTACCAAGGGTAAGTGAGTGTCCCAACTGCCACCCAAATCCATTACGCAAGCTCGTAACATATCTTCCAACATTTGTATCGTTCGTTCGTTCTGGCCATCTGTATGTGGATGGAATGCAGTACTCAGATTCAACTAAGAACCAAAAGCTTCTTGGAAGGATTGCCAAATCCTTGACACAAATCTTCCATCTCTATCAGAGATAATCGAGAGAGGCACTCCATGTCGTGCAACAATCTCTCTCAGGTATAGCTCAGCAAGCTTGCTTGTATTGTCTTTCATCTTCTTCTCCGAGCTGTTGTTTTTCTCTCGATCAATGGCTGATCAGGGAATCTCTTTTCCACCTGTCGGTGCATGCTCTCAATTAGGTACGTTGGAGGACATATCACATGTCCAAACCCTACCCAATGACGAGTATACCGAAGGGGAGGGCACGAACGTTGGGGCAATCCGTGCATGTGGTATCCGTACCACTCAAGCGGTGACTCCAACAAGTCATGGTTCTGGTCCGTCAACACCAGTGTTATCTAGAATATCTGCGCTGTTAAGACTACTAGAGGGGGAAACTCTTACCTCCTGGTATGCAAAGAGTCAAGAGACTTTGAATCTCATCTACGCGTAGCTGAGCGCGCAACAAGCGCTAATTCAAGCCTAGGCTCAACCATCTCCACCGGTGACACCTACACCAAGACAAGTGGACAACCAGACTCCGCACTATGTATGCGCGCGGAGTCAACACATGAAAGGTTGTACTCACGAAGAAGGCAGAGTATGCACAATATGCGCAACACTTATGGAGAAATAGAGAGCCACTTCGACAATCAATCCCACCCATAGTGCAAGCCTCCATTGAGTTGTCGGCTCAGGCCGAGCAACATAAACTACGAGTGGGACTGAGACACCATTGAAGAAGACTCGACATACCAACAAGAAGAGACCTCAGTTTTTAGCCGACTTCAAATAAATCATGAAGCTTACACAAGCCACGAACGCGAATAACATATAATCCGTCAGCTGAGCACGACTACACCCTGGTCTACAGACTTCCACAAGCAATTGGTAAGTTTAATGGCCTAACCGATCTGGACGATCATATTCAATTGTTCACAAGCATCGGCGTCGAAGGAGGATGGACCATGCCCATGTGGTGCGATCTTTTCATGCAAACACTCACAGGGGTAGCACGAGCATGGTTTGATAGCCTCCCATCTGGGAGAATAAAATCTTGGACCGATCTACAAGCAAAATTCCTCGCCCACTTCAGCCAACAATGGTGGTACAAGCGCGACACCTCTGAGGTAATGGATATTTAGAGGTGCGAGGGTGAAAGGTTGGAAGACTTCATAACTCGCTTCAACAAGGAGTGTTTGGAGATTGGAGGGGTCAACGGAGACCTCATACGCGCCCACTTTAAGAAGGCCATACGCTGTGATAGTCTAATAAGGATTATCACCGGGAGAGATGGCATGCCAAAAGAGTGGGACAAGCTGATGGAAGCAACAAAGATTGTCGCACAGACAGAAGAAACTTTGACTGGGTCAAGGTCTAGTCTGTCATGACCCCCGACCCACCCTGGACGGAATCGGGTGCCGTGAACAGTCCAGCGGTACCGGTGATTATTTTAAAAACGTTGCAGCGGAAATTTTAGCAGGACCGTGAGTTAGGAAAAATATCAGAGTTTATAAAATACCAGATTTTATTTAATAAATGGGATAAACCCATGTTTTATAATGGTAGCTTTAATAAAGATAAATTTTATTACATAAAACAATATTTCTTATTTTGATTTAATTAATAAATAAGCCACTTCTTGATGCCTTTCAGTGCCGTATCCATTTATTACTCCAATCTACTGTAATTACCTGAAAAGTATTTTAAAAAGGTTTTGTCAGCGGGTAATACTGAGTGAATCATTCATTTTGCTAAAGCGACTCTTTTGTTATAATTTACAGTATTAAGAGAGATTACAATGTTTCTGATATCAAACCAACTACCCACAGTATTTGTCACTCGACTCTTTTCGGTGACTGTGGTCATATCACCATTGGCTGCCCCAATGAATGACGAATATCACTAATTTTAGGTTCGCCCACCTAAAGTGATAACAACTGTAGTAATGTGCACAATACCCCACATACCGGCTGTAATTTGGTGATTACATAAACTTAATCACTGTAATTATAACTTTGAAAATAAACATGATTTAGAAAGTAATTTGATAAAAAGAGAATGACTCACATTATAATCATGCAGATTTATACAGGCAAAGTTTAGTCTACAGATAAGCCTTGATATATTGCAGATTTATACAGGCAGAGCTTAACCTATTGATTTAGCCTTGTAACCTAGTGCACAAGAACTAGGTAGGTAACTTAATACAGCATTTACGATAACTCACGAGATCAACCCTCACAACGAATGACAAAGTGATATGCTTAAACATCCATCGGATTCACAACGAAGGACAGAGTATTCCCCGAATTCGGGTGGCACTCAAACATCCGGTCGGAATCACGACTAATGACAAAGCATCAACCTAATGTGGGCAGCACTTAAACATCCATTGAGTACATTGATCGATCGGAAAATGAATCGTAATAGCGATCGAGTTAATACCCTGTATCGTAGCAGCACCCCCTCTACTAATTAGTGATTCGTGTGACTGATTCGACTATAACTCGACGTACAGATCGAATTTGAACGTCGTAATGAAACCAGAATTCAAGTGCCAAACGCTGCTATTTATACCCGAATTTTGGTCAGTCCTACGCATCGTAGGCCTAGAACCCTTACGATGCGTAGGGGATTTTAACAAGCCTGCGCATCGTAGGCTTTAAACCCCTACGATGCGTATGGTGTGAAAATAGGCTATAGGGTAGCCACGGTTGGGACTAGCTTTGCTGAGTTGACAGTTTCTAAATTTTGAATTTTGACAACGAGTATTTTTAGATAATCGTTAACTAGGAAATACCCCCCCTGAGTTTTAGGGGCCCTGATCCTGATTCAGATTATTCTGAAAATTTTAGGGTTTGAGTAGAATCACTTGGGTGTCTCAATTAAGGTTTCCTATTGGATAAAATAATAAAATAAATAAGACGTTTAATGAGGGTTGTTACATCAGAGGTCCGGGTTTATACTTACAGAATGTTTTTAGGAAAATTTTGTGTGAGTCGTTACATTCTCCCCACCTTAATAAAAATCTCGTCCTCGAGATTTACTGGAATAAGTAGGAATACTTTTTCTTCATCTCAGATTCCAGCTCCCAAGTGTATTTGGGTTATGACACTTTTTAGTTAACAAAATGACACAGATTTAAATATCAAATTTTGTGAATACGAGATGTATCAATGGTTCAACTGAATTAGTTCAAAAATTGATTGTCAAATGAATGAGATGAAATAATATGATTTCCAAAATGACTAGGTTTAAGCCAAAAGATATATGATCAATAGATATTTAAAATGAATGTGAAGGATTTTTAGAATCAATAAAAATTCTTTGTCAAAAGAAAGCTTACTTTGATTAGCAATTGAGGAAGACTTAGAATCGACAGGTTCAAATGAATAAAAGCATGAAAATGATTTGTCAAATATTTATGATATTAGAAAATCAAAGTGTTGAGAATAGTGAATTGAAAAGATACACCAAAAGACAATAGAGTTGGTGTATTATCGTTTAGAATTCCAAGTTATTTTGGCATGACCAACCATTATATTATATTTGTAAAACAAATGTAATATATATTATTTGTTACGTATTTTTTTACTGTATGTAAATGGTCACCACTTTTAAATATTATTTTATTATTTTACTATACTATGTAAAATAACTTATTTACTATGTAATAAATATTACAAAACACCGTAATAAAGTTATTACATTACAAAATATTTTAGTATAATTATTTTGTAAAAGAAATCACTATTATTTATAACATTAAATGAAAATTGTAAAATAAAGGTGTAAAAATATTTATTGTACAAAATATTTGTACAAATACTTTTGTACATATATAACACTTTAATGAGTCGATTCTATGTGATTACTTATTTTTATTTTGAAACCATATAACGTTGTAAATGTATTTACAAATATTGTAAATAAGTGAAAACAGGAATTATTCCTATATATTATAATGTTCTCCTAACTCAACGTAGTTGATGACTACCATATTATTCTTATATGGTCATTTTCTTGTCAGAGTGTTACATAGTTACCACAGAATATGTGATACTTTAATTTTTTTTTAAATATCTTTTCCTGTTATCATAAAGAAAATACTAGATTAATATAGATCAAAACCCGTGGTAATTTTGACAAAATAATGATATACGTTTTATTAATATGTTGATCCAAATATCCTAGAATTCACGATTATCATTTTTAAACTCAAATATGTTTAACTGTAAGATTTATAATGAAATATTTTAAATTATAAAAGTAAAATAGTAAATGTTTATTTTAATATCAAGCATACTTAAATATTGGCTTGAATAAATAACATTTGATATTTTAATATATATTAAAATACACAAAAATATTGTAAAAGATTTTAAACAAGATGAACTATTACATATAAATATAAATGTCTTGTTCATGAATACTTAGACAGTTATTTAGATAATTTTATTCATTCCTCTAATTTATGAAAATATATCTTTTTCTTACAGTACAAAGTAAAATATTTTTACATATAATTAAAATTTACTAAATAAATATGATGACTTAACTTATATATATTAACTAGTCATTATCATGGTTGGATATTGGTTAGTGCTGCCTTGTTTAAGCATAGGTGATCAGTCCATGCCTAACTAAGGCTAGGCTATCCAATATCTGCTTTTGATAATAACCTTAGTACTTAAAAATAATCTCAATACTTCTGTTATTAATTTATTACTAAAAATAAAATAAATAACTTTAAACATAAATTTAAATGAGAGTATATCTCATTCATAATTTTATAAAAATATAAATTCTTCACCTCAATGGTTTAACAAGAATTTTAAATATAGTTGTCACACCCCCAAAATCCACACGCGGAGTATCACCGCTTGGAGGCGTGACGTGACCAGGATCGAGCCACCAATCATATTGAACAACTCAATTAAGTAAACAAAACCAAACATAATACGATCGGTGACCAAAGCTAGTTAACCTTGTTTAGTTTAAACAGCGGAAGCATAAACGTGAGTTCAAAAGCATAAGTCCATAGTTTATAAGTTAAAGTTCAAACATACGTTCCATAGGTTTATAAAGTTCAATTATTAAGTATGGGATGTATCAACCCATATTCCACAACAACCTTCTCCTCGTGCAAGCTCCCAAAAGCATCTAGCGACCTGTAAGGCATGTAACAACTAGTCAACAACAAAGTTGAGTGAGTTCACGTTGGGTTGTTTAGTTTTAAGTGTTTCTGAAAACGTGGTTTGACTTTCGTTGGCTTATTTGCCGTGGGGGTTACCCCGTAGTTGAAAGTATGTTTAACCATTTCCCTTTTTCTTTACCCAATCTATAACCATGATCAGTGGGGGTTTTCCCCGTTTGAACTACTAGACGGAATGATATCGACTGCTACGGAAATAAGTTGTGCCCTATATCAGTGTCTATCATCACTGACAATCTGCCATAGTCCATTAGTACACGCCCGTCCGAACGGCACGGTGTGAGGTTTGTTAAACCTAATAGCGCTATTAACTAATGACCCGCTCGCCATTGGCCTCGGCGATTAAGTCGATATGAAGAGGGACTTATTGATAGAGTTTTGTCTAGCTAGTTTTAAGGTTGTTGTCCTGCACCAGGAGGACGAACGTACGTATTCTGCACCAGGAGAATTCGTAGGTTTAATAATGGCATCCACTCTCTGGAGGATGGCCGTACATATCCTACCCAAGGAGGATATGTAGATTCAGTTTTAATTCTTTAACCCATTCCCAAACCACCGGGAATCCCATGCCTTAGAAAGTGTGAACTCACCTCGGTTTGCTCGGTTAGATTCTCAATATAGCTAACAGTCAAGGTCGGTCAATCACGTCCTAGTATGATTTACCAGTTAGTCATTTAGTGGCTTTCAAATAGAACACAAAGTTCCTACACGTATCTATCACACAACATGCATCACTGTAACGGTTTATGCCCATCTAAGTTTCCCATCCATTCCCCACTCAAAATCAAACATACGATAATGCACATAACATATATAACATGTCAAATCATTCACAGATAGCATACTCGACATTTAGACGCGCAAATCTCAACTTATGTTATTTCAGCATTAATATTCAAAACCGGCTGTTTTCGGACATTTAAATAAAATAGTTAGATTATTCCAAAAATTCCCAAATTTTTATAGAATGTCAAAAACATTCCATATTTTATTGTGTAAAAATATCGGGGTCCGGTTCATTACCCACATTTTATAAAAATTCATATTCGGGACTGAACCCAGATTTATGTATTTCTGACCACAGTCCACGAAACAATTTATTAAAAATTCATCGTAAGTCCGATTTGCGAAATTCCAGTGGGGTAATTACAAATACTTCGGTTATCATCTACAGTAAAATTTTCATGGTCCGATTCATCACAAAACTCCGGTTATGACTGAAAGTACGACACCCATTTATTGCTGTCAAAATTCAGCTTAAGTAGCTGTTACAATTTAACACTTTAAAAATAGTAAACGGAGTCCAAAAATTACGATTCCGGTGCCATTAGAACCGTATTTCATAATAACATATTTTAGATTCAAAATATCGATTTTTCGTTGAGGTTAAGACCTGTTTACAGCCAACAGAAGTGGGCTGTAAAAGTTGGACAGATTCTGATTCTTTTGTGTTTAACCTTCTAAATCGTGTTCGATCGATTCCGTTAACAAGTTTAGTGACCACAACAATATCACATACTAATATTATTCAGCACAACATCAGATAATCAGCCAATCATCATAATGACACAAGATCTACATGTTTTACACACATATTCATCCATTAACCAACATGTTCAAGACTTTAGTGCAAGTTCTTTAGTGTTTCATAACTTTAATCATCAAATCACTTATTAACCACTTAAATAACATGAAGAATGAATGGATCTAAGTTCTTACCACTAGCACAAGGCTAGGAGGGTTCGAGTGTAGAAAAGTGATGGATAAAAGAAGATGAGAGTGGTCCTTCAACTTCCGATGTTTCCAAGCTTCTTTGGTATGCTTAAGACACCTTAGGGAACCCTTGGATTGTAAGAGAATGGAATGAAAATGGTGGAGTGTGGGTGTGTGGTTTGATCCGTAGACAAGGGAGAGAAGAAAGAGGATTTGGGTGTTGGTGAAATGTGTGAAATGAGCTTAACCCTCCATGTCCCTCATATAACCAAGTTAAGGCTTTGTCCAAAGGGTATTGTGTTCTTAAAAGTACATGCAAGATCAATTAGAATCTTACAACAATCAAGCAAGATCAAGGGTGTGGGCCACCCTTGGATCCGTCAACAATGGGGGGGGGGGGTGTAAGGTTGGTTTGCAATGGTGTGGTTAAGATCTAGTTGAAATCTAATGACACTTAGTTAGTGTATTAAGTGTGTAGTGTCATAAAGGGTGTTAGGGTATTCGGGGACCCTAAGTAGCTCATAAAAGTGTAAACAATGCCATTGGCAATATTTTTAGGTTCCGGGTAAAGTCCGGTTGTTCGGTTCGATACTGTTCCGTTAAACTGCTTAATTAATCCGTAAAGCGTCCTACATATATATTTTTGCAACGTTTATAATTTCTAACACTTAGGAAAATATAACGGACTATTTAGTGACCTATCTGTACACTATTAGTATATTAACAAATACGTGTAAGCATAACACAGATATCAGAAAGCAGTTAAGTAATTCCACACAGTCGTCAAGCACATTAATTATTATTAATAAACTGTACGGTTACATGTAAATTCGAGGGTTGTCACATTCTCCCCCTGTTAAGAGAATTTCGTCCCGAAATTTAGCGCGTGGTTACTGAGGAAGCTAGTTAAGTTGCGTTGTTTTCCTGATTTTCCTGGGGTGTCACATCATCCCCCCGTTGATTTGGAATTTCGTCCCGAAATTCTGCGGTAGCTTCAGCCTCAGTAGTGGTTGCGTTTTTCTTAAACAGTTGGGGATACTTGAGTTTCATTTGGTCTTCTCGTTCCCAGGTATACTCTGGGCCACGACGAGCATTCCAACGAACTCGAACGAGAGGTATTCTTGTGTGCTTGAGAATCTTAACATCTCGATCAGTAATCTCTACTGGTTCCTCGACGAACCGCAGCTGGTCGTCGATTGTGAGTTCCTTGAGAGGAACTATGAAGGGCTCATCTGACAGACACTTCTTCAGATTTGATACGTGGAATACGTTGTGAACTCCGCTGAGTTCTTCAGGTAGATCCAACCTGTAGGCGACTTGGCCAATTTTCTCAATGACTTTGAACGGTCCGATATAATGTGGATTGAGTTTGCCTCGTTTGCCAAAGCGGACTACACCTTTCCAAGGTGAGACTTTGAGTAGCGCTCGATCCCCAACCTGGAGCTCGAGTGGTTTTCTTCCCTTATCAGCATAGCTTTTCTGACGGTCACGAGCTGCCGCCATTCGCTGTCGTATCTGAGCAATTTTCTCGGTGGTATCTACCACATGTTCTGGGCCAGTGATTTGGCTGTCACCAACTTCTGCCCAACAGAGAGGCGATCGACATTTGCGTCCGTACAATGCTTCAAACGGAGCGGCTTGGATGCTGGTGTGGTAGCTGTTGTTATATGAGAACTCCACTAGCGGGATGTGCTTTTCCCAGCCGTTACCAAAATCGATTACACATGCCCTAAGCATGTCTTCAAGGGTTTGGATGGTGCGTTCAGATTGCCCATCCGTCTGCGGGTGATAAGCGGTGCTCATATCTAAACGTGAGCCAAAGGACTTGTGCATTGCTTGCCACAGTTCAGAAGTAAAACGTGCGTCACGATCAGATATAATAGAGATTGGCACTCCGTGCCTTGATACCACTTCCTTTAGGTAAATGTCTGCAAGAGTAGAAAACTTATCCGTTTCCTTGATGGCCAGAAAATGTGCAGACTTGGTTAATCGATCTACGATCACCCAAATGGTATCGTTTCCTCGTTGAGATCTGGGCAGGCCGGTAACGAAATCCATGGAAATTTGCTCCCATTTCCATTTCGGGATCTCCGGTTGTTGAAGTAGGCCTGATGGTTTCTGATATTCAGACTTGACTCTCGCACAAGTCAAGCACTTACTGACGTAGGTTGCTATGTGGGCTTTCATGCCAGGCCACCAATACGTAGTCTTGAGGTCGTGGTACATTTTATCCGAACCAGGATGTACCGAATAACGAGACTTATGTGCTTCATCCATCACAAGCTCGCGTAAGTTGCCATAAAATGGAACCCAGATGCGTCCGTTAACATAGTAGGCACCGTCTTCCTTTTGTTCTAGCCGCTGCCTCGATCCTCGTAGGGACTCAGCCCTGATGTTCTCTGCTTTCAATGCTTCGACCTGGGCATCTCGAATCTGAGCAGGAAGGTTAGACTGGATGGTAAGCTGTAATGCTCGTACACGCTTAGGTAAAGTATCCTTTCGACTGAGGGCGTCAGCCACAACATTGGCTTTGCCCGGATGATACTTGATAGCGCATTCGTAATCATTCAAGAGTTCGACCCATCGGCGTTGTCGCATGTTTAGCTCTTTTTGCTTGAAGATATGCTCGAGACTCCTGTGGTCGGTGTAAATGGTGCACTTTGTACCGTACAGGTAATGTCTCCATATCTTAAGTGCGAATACAATTGCTCCCAGCTCCAGATCATGAGTAGTGTAGTTTCTTTCGTGAACTTTAAGTTGGCGCGATGCGTAGGCAATGACCTTGTCACGTTGCATCAATACGCAACCAAGTCCTTGGATGGAAGCGTCGCAATAAACCACGAAATCTTCTATGCCTTCAGGCAATGAGAGGATAGGCGCGCTACAAAGTCTATCCTTTAGATATTGAAACGCGGACTCCTGTGCATCACCCCAACGATAGATGACGCCCTTCTGAGTCAGTGATGTGAGAGGTTGCGCAATCTTGGAGAAATCTTTTATAAACCTTCTGTAATATCCGGCCAAACCCAAGAATTGGCGGATTTCTGTTGGTGTGCGGGGTGCGGGCCAGTTCTTGATCGATTCAACCTTAGATGGATCCACATGAATTCCATCCTTGTTTACCACGTGGCCTAGAAAGTGGACTTCGCGAAGCCAGAAATCACATTTCGAAAACTTGGCATACACCTGTACTTTTCGAAGAAGTTCCAGCATAAGTCGTAGATGCTGCTCGTGTTCTTCCTGACTCTTAGAATAGATCAGGATATCATCGATGAACACAATAACGAACTTATCCAGGTAAGGCTTGCACACTCGGTTCATGAGATCCATGAAGACTGCCGGTGCATTCGTCAGCCCGAATGGCATAACCAGAAACTCGTAATGGCCGTAACGAGTTCTGAATGCTGTTTTGGAGACGTCCTCATCTCGGACTCTCAGCTGATGGTATCCCGATCTCAAATCAATCTTGGAGTAATAGCTCGACCCTTGCAACTGGTCAAACAAGTCGTCAATACGTGGAAGGGGATAACGATTCTTCACAGTCACCTTGTTAAGTTCGCGATAGTCAATACACATCCTGAAGGTACCGTCTTTCTTCTTCACGAACAAGACTGGAGCTCCCCAGGGTGAAGAGCTAGGACGTATAAAACCCTTTTCCAAGAGTTCTTGTAGTTGCGTGGACAGTTCTTCGAGTTCTGATGGGGCTAGACGATATGGTGCTCGAGCTACTGGCGCTGCTCCAGGAGCTAGCTCGATTTGAAACTCAACTTGGCGATGAGGAGGAAGACCAGGTAATTCCTCAGGAAATACCTCGGGAAATTCGCGCACAATAGGGATGTCTTCAATTCTCTTCTCTTCCGTGGATGTGTCAGTAACGAGTGCTAAAATGGCAGTGTGGCCCTTTCGCAGACACTTCTGGGCCTTAAGGAAAGAGATGATGCCCTCGACAGCACCACTCTTGTCGCCACGAATCACGAGGGGTTCTTTATCAGAACGAGGAATGCGGATGATTTTCTCCTTGCAAACAATCTCCGCTTGATGATGAGATAACCAATCCATCCCAATAACGACGTCGAAACTACCAAGTGTGATAGGAACAAGATCGATAGGGAAAGTCTGACCAGCTAAGACGAGGTTACAACCTTTGACTATGTGTGTGGCTTCAAGACTTTTACCGTTAGCTAGTTCTACCGTGTGTTTGGTGTTCAGGAGTGTTGGGGTGCGCTTAAGAATTTGGCTAACTTTTACGGACACATAACTAGTATCGGCACCCGAATCGAATAAGAAAGTAACGAAGAAGTCGTCAAGAAGAAACTTACCCATCACAACGTTGGGATCGTTCCTTGCTTCTCCCTGACCAATCACGAACACACGACCCCTTGCCCCGTTGCCATTGTTGTCTCCCCCATTTCCGCCTCCATTGTTGTTCCCATTGTGGTTCCCATTTCCTTGGTTATTGTTCTGGTTTTGGTTTAGCTGGGGGCAGTTCCTCTTGAAGTGGCCTTCAGCGCCACACTGAAAGCATCCTTTATTTCCCTGCTGATGCTGTTGCTGGTGGTTCTGTGGGGCTTGTTGTTGTTGTTGGCGATTCTGATTCGCAGGACGTGGGCTCCTGCAATCTTTGGCTTCATGGCCCAGCCTGTGACATCTCTGACATCGACCTTTGTTGCACTGCCCGCTGTGATGCTTGTTGCACCGGTTGCACTTGGGGTGGTTTCCTCGGTATCCACCCTGTCCTTGATTACCAGAAGATTGCTGACCGGGACTCTGGTAGTCATCACTCTTTCGCTGTTGAGACTGAACTGAAGTAGACCCCCTTCCGGAGTTCCCATCCCATTTTCGCTTGTTGTCGGTAGGTGCATCAGAAGTAGCTGTGGCACTGATACGTTTGGGTAGCCTGTTTTGCTCCACCGCCTGGTCGGTGAGACGATGAGCCAACTTGATAATTTGCTGAATGGTACCCAGGTTGGCTGAAGTTACGTGACTTTGAATCGCTGGTGCAAGGCCCTTGAGGTAAAGCTCAATACGTTTGATGGGAGGGTCCACCATAGTTGGGCACAGGATGGCCAGTTCATTCGACCTCTTGGTATACGCCTCAATCTCAGATCCTGTCATCTTCAGATTGTAAAATTCCACTTCTAGCTTGTGGATGTCATCCCGACTACAGTACTCCTCTTTGATCAGCTCTTTGAAACCATTCCAGGGCGTGGCATTAGCAACTGCCAGTCCTAGTAGTTGAACCTGTGCCTTCCACCAGGTTAACGCAGCTCCTTCAAGTGTTCCGGTAGCATATTTCACCCTACGGTCTTCAGGGCATTCGCACATCTCGAAAACTGTCTCAAGCTTTTCAAACCAGTGAAGAAGGCCCACTGCTCCTTCGGTGCCACTGAAAGTGGTAGGTCGACAGTCCATGAACGTCTTGAACGTGCACACAGGAGGTTGAGCATGTTGACCTGTTGCGCGAGAATAAAAGACAAGATTAAGCACGAGGGTTGGTTTGCGAAGGTAGGATCTAAATGTCCTAAGGCGAGTTGGTATGGCAGGTTATACCTCCTGTAGGGTTAGCTGCGAGTGCCTCCGCAACTCGTTCGTTGATCAAAGCCGTCAACTGGGCTTGAGTGAGGTTGATACGTCCTTCGCGTCCGCTCATGATCTTCATAATGAAGCAACGTAAGTGAGGAAAGTGTCGCGAAAGTGTGTAAGTGTGTGGGACGACATTAGAGAGTAAGCACACAAGGTTCAAATAGCAATTATCACATTATCTAATGCACAGTGAGAACTATCTAACCGACAATATAACATAATCATACCACTTATGGTGTCGAGTCTTGCACGTGGAGCGAAGCGTTGTTGTGGATCGTTGAGCACTGTACAGGTTATAGTCTGGTTTTAATGAAAACTTTTCCCTTATTAAAACCAAGTTCTCTATAACCAATGGCTCTGATACCAATCTGTCACACCCCCAAAATCCACACGCGGAGTATCACCGCTTGGAGGCGTGACGTGACCAGGATCGAGCCACCAATCATATTGAACAACTCAATTAAGTAAACAAAACCAAACATAATACGATCGGTGACCAAAGCTAGTTAACCTTGTTTAGTTTAAACAGCGGAAGCATAAACGTGAGTTCAAAAGCATAAGTCCATAGTTTATAAGTTAAAGTTCAAACATACGTTCCATAGGTTTATAAAGTTCAATTATTAAGTATGGGATGTATCAACCCATATTCCACAACAACCTTCTCCTCGTGCAAGCTCCCAAAAGCATCTAGCGACCTGTAAGGCATGTAACAACTAGTCAACAACAAAGTTGAGTGAGTTCACGTTGGGTTGTTTAGTTTTAAGTGTTTCTGAAAACGTGGTTTGACTTTCGTTGGCTTATTTGCCGTGGGGGTTACCCCGTAGTTGAAAGTATGTTTAACCATTTCCCTTTTTCTTTACCCAATCTATAACCATGATCAGTGGGGGTTTTCCCCGTTTGAACTACTAGACGGAATGATATCGACTGCTACGCAAATAAGTTGTGCCCTATATCAGTGTCTATCATCACTGACAATCTGCCATAGTCCATTAGTACACGCCCGTCCGAACGGCACGGTGTGAGGTTTGTTAAACCTAATAGCGCTATTAACTAATGACCCGCTCGCCATTGGCCTCGGCGATTAAGTCGATATGAAGAGGGACTTATTGATAGAGTTTTGTCTAGCTAGTTTTAAGGTTGTTGTCCTGCACCAGGAGGACGAACGTACGTATTCTGCACTAGGAGAATTCGTAGGTTTAATAATGGCATCCACTCTCTGGAGGATGGCCGTACATATCCTACCCAAGGAGGATATGTAGATTCAGTTTTAATTCTTTAACCCATTCCCAAACCACCGGGAATCCCATGCCTTAGAAAGTGTGAACTCACCTCGGTTTGCTCGGTTAGATTCTCAATATAGCTAACAGTCAAGGTCGGTCAATCACGTCCTAGTATGATTTACCAGTTAGTCATTTAGTGGCTTTCAAATAGAACACAAAGTTCCTACACGTATCTATCACACAACATGCATCACTGTAACGGTTTATGCCCATCTAAGTTTCCCATCCATTCCCCACTCAAAATCAAACATACGATAATGCACATAACATATATAACATGTCAAATCATTCACAGATAGCATACTCGACATTTAGACGCGCAAATCTCAACTTATGTTATTTCAGCATTAATATTCAAAACCGGCTGTTTTCGGACATTTAAATAAAATAGTTAGATTATTCCAAAAATTCCCAAATTTTTATAGAATGTCAAAAACATTCCATATTTTATTGTGTAAAAATATCGGGGTCCGGTTCATTACCCACATTTTATAAAAATTCATATTCGGGACTGAACCCAGATTTATGTATTTCTGACCACAGTCCACGAAACAATTTATTAAAAATTCATCGTAAGTCCGATTTGCGAAATTCCAGTGGGGTAATTACAAATACTTCGGTTATCATCTACAGTAAAATTTTCATGGTCCGATTCATCACAAAACTCCGGTTATGACTGAAAGTACGACACCCATTTATTGCTGTCAAAATTCAGCTTAAGTAGCTGTTACAATTTAACACTTTAAAAATAGTAAACGGAGTCCAAAAATTACGATTCCGGTGCCATTAGAACCGTATTTCATAATAACATATTTTAGATTCAAAATATCGATTTTTCGTTGAGGTTAAGACCTGTTTACAGCCAACAGAAGTGGGCTGTAAAAGTTGGACAGATTCTGATTCTTTTGTGTTTAACCTTCTAAATCGTGTTCGATCGATTCCGTTAACAAGTTTAGTGACCACAACAATATCACATACTAATATTATTCAGCACAACATCAGATAATCAGCCAATCATCATAATGACACAAGATCTACATGTTTTACACACATATTCATCCATTAACCAACATGTTCAAGACTTTAGTGCAAGTTCTTTAGTGTTTCATAACTTTAATCATCAAATCACTTATTAACCACTTAAATAACATGAAGAATGAATGGATCTAAGTTCTTACCACTAGCACAAGGCTAGGAGGGTTCGAGTGTAGAAAAGTGATGGATAAAAGAAGATGAGAGTGGTCCTTCAACTTCCGATGTTTCCAAGCTTCTTTGGTATGCTTAAGACACCTTAGGGAACCCTTGGATTGTAAGAGAATGGAATGAAAATGGTGGAGTGTGGGTGTGTGGTTTGATCCGTAGACAAGGGAGAGAAGAAAGAGGATTTGGGTGTTGGTGAAATGTGTGAAATGAGCTTAACCCTCCATGTCCCTCATATAACCAAGTTAAGGCTTTGTCCAAAGGGTATTGTGTTCTTAAAAGTACATGCAAGATCAATTAGAATCTTACAACAATCAAGCAAGATCAAGGGTGTGGGCCACCCTTGGATCCGTCAACAATGGGGGGGGGTGTAAGGTTGGTTTGCAATGGTGTGGTTAAGATCTAGTTGAAATCTAATGACACTTAGTTAGTGTATTAAGTGTGTAGTGTCATAAAGGGTGTTAGGGTATTCGGGGACCCTAAGTAGCTCATAAAAGTGTAAACAATGCCATTGGCAATATTTTTAGGTTCCGGGTAAAGTCCGGTTGTTCGGTTCGATACTGTTCCGTTAAACTGCTTAATTAATCCGTAAAGCGTCCTACATATATATTTTTGCAACGTTTATAATTTCTAACACTTAGGAAAATATAACGGACTATTTAGTGACCTATCTGTACACTATTAGTATATTAACAAATACGTGTAAGCATAACACAGATATCAGAAAGCAGTTAAGTAATTCCACACAGTCGTCAAGCACATTAATTATTATTAATAAACTGTACGGTTACATGTAAATTCGAGGGTTGTCACAATAGTAATACTATATTGTAATTTAGGTAATTACTTATATATATATATATATATATATATAATCAATTAAATTTATCACAAAAGGCTCGATTAATGCTGTAAGAACCATTAGGAAATATACTAAAATATGACATAACTTTGTATGTTATTATCTTAGCACACAATTGTTTTAAGATTGCTTTTATAGAATAAATCAACAACGCGGATTTAATATAAATAAACAAATAATCAAATCCGATATTTAGAGCAATCTTCAGATTTTGTGAAAACGTCATCACAAGGGGATCGTGATCAAAGAAATGATTCAATAGAGTCGAAGACTAAACAAGCCTATTTATGATTTAAAACAAATGAAGTGCTTGTTGGGACTATTTTGAATATGATAGCTTCTATCCATCATATGGGATCTTGAAATGAATATGTAATATGAGCAAATCAAATAATTTGAACTTTTAAACAAAACAAGTTTTAATAAGAAAGTTCGGACATGGTTACTATAGAAATTATGTATGTCAAAGAAAATTAAATTTTTTCAAGAAATTCATTGACTCGATATCAAGAAGTTATTGTTTTGTAATAATGCGGTAACAAGTGGAATGATATTTGAAATAAGGTAACAAATCGGAATGAAGCCCTCCAATGGTCTTCATAAATCAATTGAATCACATGCGCAACAAACAGTGCATGTGTAATGTGTGGATTTACCAAGAAATGAAATGAATCAATATTTGCTACTATGACTAAATCCTCCTGATATGATGACCGTTAGAAAAAGTAGAAATGCGAAAGTCAACTTATTATATACAGAAGTCAGAATTTTAACGAAAGAAATATAAGAACTTTATCTGGAATTTTGTGTAATAACCTTTGTTAAATGACATGACCAGGAAATGTTGAATAAAATGAAATAGGGAATTTGTAAAGGTATGTGACTCCTTTTGCAGTGATAATAATGATGACTCTGATTAGACTGTGCACAGATGTTTGTGAAATCCTGTTCTGGTGTACCTTAGCAAGATTCATGTTGTTTGTAGGATTACGTGGCAAAGTGCTTCTTTTTGATTAGTAGTTCTTCTACTGACGGAATTAACATTGGTGTCATCGTGCCTAATTTATATTTTCCAAAGGTCTTGCCTTAAAAGTCGTGGGTGATATTCTTCATCTTCTGTGGACTTATAATTAAATTTTCCATGTGTTTTCTTGTATATTATCACAACTTTACATGCTTCTTATTTGCGTTAATAGTTTATGGTAACGCGTTAGAAATTCTTTTGATAGTGTTTTTAACTTAAAGGGTTTCCATTGTTTATTTTATCACACGGGCTACGAGACAGATGATCAAACGAAATAATGTTTGATATCGGAAAAGAGATTCTTGATAAAGAAATCTAGACACAGATACTTGTGTTTTATTCCAAATTAACTTTTGGAATTTCTTATAGATATACATATCTATATAATCACATATTTCACATGCTGAAATAAACATACCATCTATCAGGTCAATGTTTTTAACAAATTCATATTTCCAAAAACCAGTCAGATATCAGGTCATGATATTATTTAGGGAAATCTTGTCACTTGCTGACATATTATATACCTTCTTACCCGGTTCTCTCCTGAGAGGTAACTTTAGTATATCCGGACAAACTGGAGATTCTGCTACATCATACCCAGTTTTGTCGGAGAAAATTTTCTATTTCCCATAAATAGTATCTTTTCAAAAAGTGCCTATCTTATTAGGGCTTTTATTCAGAATTAAGTAAATTTGTATTTCCATAACATATCTTATTATTATATTAATCACTAGACGATTCTTGTGACAGGGTCAATTTACTATTGATCATTCTTTCAACTAGTAATTGTGGTTATATCACTGTTGATCATTCTTTCAACTAGTGATTCTAATCATAACACTGTTGATTATTCTCTCAACTAGTGCTTTTGGTCATGTCACTGTTGATCATTCTCTTAACTAGTGACTTTGGACTTAGTTGTCCTGTGACATATCTTATTCTATCCCAAGTAATATCAATAAGCAATAATTACTATTAAATCTTGCTTATTTATCATATCTTGCAATATTCTAATTACCATTCTTATGGTATATCAAAACCCATTATATTTATTTACACAAGTACTTAGTTTATCGTGAAGCTAATACTAAGGCATCTTTTCTTAAGTTCAAGTCTAATTGCTATCATGTGTGCTACCAGTTAACAGCAATCTCCTAACTCTTTTATTTAAGTATTGTTATCACAACACTTATAGGCTTAAAGCAGTGGCTCTTTGAATTGGCTCTGATACCACCTTCTGTCACGACCCCCGACCCACCCTGGATGGAATCGGGTGCCGTGAACAGTCCAGCGGTACCGGTGATTATTTTAAAAACGTTGCAGCGGAAATTTTATCAGGACCGTGAGTTAGGAAAAATATCAGAGTTTATAAAATACCGGATTTTATTTAATAAATGGGATAAACCCATGTTTTATAATGGTAGCTTTAATAAAGATAAATTTTATTACATAAAACAATATTTCTTATTTTGATTTAATTAATAAATAAGCCACTTCTTGATGCCTTTCAGTGCCGTATCCATTTATTACTCCAATCTACTGTAATTACCTGAAAAGTATTTTAAAAAGGTTTTGTCAGCGGGAAATACTGAGTGAATCATTCATTTTGCTAAAACGACTCTTTTGTTATAATTTACAGTATTAAGAGAGATTACAATGTTTCTGATATCAAACCAACTACCCACAGTATTTGTCACTCGACTCTTTTCGGTGACTGTGGTCATATCACCATTGGCTGCCTCAATGAATGACGAATATCACTAATTTTAGGTTCGCCCACCTAAAGTGATAACAACTGTAGTAATGTGCACAATACCCCACATACCGGCTGTAATTTGGTGATTACATAAACTTAATCACTGTAATTATAACTTTGAAAATAAACATGATTTAGAAAGTAATTTGATAAAAAGAGAATGACTCACATTATAATCATGCAGATTTATACGGGCAAAGTTTAGTCTACAGATAAGCCTTGATATATTGCAGATTTATACAGGCAGAGCTTAACCTATTGATTTAGCCTTGTAACCTAGTGCACAGGAACTAGGTAGGTAACTTAATACAGCATTTACGATAACTCACGAGATCAACCCTCACAACGAATGACAAAGTGCTATGCTTAAACATCCATCGGATTCACAACGAAGGACAGAGTATTCCCCGAATTCGGGTGGCACTCAAACATCCGGTCGGAATCACGACTAATGACAAAGCATCACCCTAATATGAGCAGCACTTAAACATCCATTGAGTACATTGATCGATCGGAAAATGAATCGTAATAGCGATCGAGTTAATACCCTGTATCGTAGCAGCACCCCCTCTACTAATTAGTGATTCGTGTGACTGATTCGACTATAACTCGACGTACAGATCGAATTTGAACGTCGTAATGAAACCAGAATTCAAGTGCCAAACGCTGCTATTTATACCCGAATTTTGGTCAGTCCTACGCATCGTAGGCCTAGAACCCTTACGATGCGTAGGGGATTTTAACAAGCCTGCGCATCGTAGGCTTTAAACCCCTACGATGCGTATGGTGTGAAAATAGGCTATAGGGTAGCCACGGTTGGGACTAGCTTTGCTGAGTTGACAGTTTCTAAATTTTGAATTTTGACAACGAGTATTTTTAGATAATCGTTAACTAGGAAATACCCCCCCTGAGTTTTAGGGGCCCTGATCCTGATTCAGATTATTCTGAAAATTTTAGGGTTTGAGTAGAATCACTTGGGTGTCTCAATTAAGGTTTCCTATTGGATAAAATAATAAAATAAATAGGACTTTTAATGAGGGTTGTTACATCAGAGGTCCGGGTTTATACTTACAGAATGTTTTTAGGAAAATTTTGTATGTGTCGTTACATAGTCACTATTCGAAAAATCATTACACAACAGATCACTAGTCGAAGGACCATTCGCGCGACTCTAGCAAGCACGCCAAGAGGAAGAGACACTCCGACCAGAGGTCAAACCAATCGTACAACGACGATGACAGGCACCACCATTGTGAAGATGCCCGAGCTACGATTGACAAAATAGGGTACACGAAGGCAAGCAAAGGGGAGAATCAAGAGAGACAATGGATTCCACTGACTAAAACACCCCTAGAGGTTCTTAACACAATGAAGTTGGATCTCAAAGATCCTCCATCCACCACCAATGCGCAGCAAGAAAGGGCAAGACCCTAGTTTGTTCTGTGAGTTCCACAAAGATATCAGGCACTTGACAGATGATTGCATTCACCTGCGTATGGAAATCGAGAAAGATCTAAAGAGTGGAAAACTGGAGCATCTCTTGAAGAACGTGCACAAGGAAACAAAGAAGATCCTGAGGACTGGATGAACAGGTGATCGACGGGCTCATCGCATCACACCGAAATTAAACACCGATGAGACCATCCTTAGCCAACTCTATGGCTCAAGGGCGGTTATCCCAGTCAAAATAAAAAACCCATCACGCTTGACGGCTATCAACGCAATCGGTGGTGAATTCAAGAAGTGTCACCAGTGACAATGAAGCCTCTGATGCCGACAAGGCGCGTATTACATACATACTTCAGACTATTACATTCCTCTACCTAGGACACAAGACAACTGAGAAAAGTTTTACATGTAATGCATCACCTATGTAAGCAATGGCCGCGCGCCTGAAAAGTTTACTAATACGAGTGTTGTTTACATACTTTTTTCCTTGTTATTTCCTATGGTACATTCAAACTACAAATGCATGCTCAGCTTCTAGTATGCGCAAAAACACTACAGTAGATTACGAGCTCATGAACTAAGCCTCCAAGGTTCCCGTAAACGTAGCGCGGAACCAGGCGATAATGTTCAAACATGAGCCACACTTACATTCATTCGCGCTTCCTAAACAAAGTTTCCAACACATGCAATAATTGTAATTTGACAATAACGAGACAAAAAAGTCTGCTTGTATTCACAAGCGCAACAGCGCAAAGATCACATTGAAGAAGGAATAAAAGTTTACAAGGCAGCAAGTGCCTAACAAAAACCTACACGCTATTTCCTACAAACTGCTTCCAATCTTCATTCAACTCTGTTATCACCAATGTCATCATCGGTTAATTGAACTGTCTCCAGCGGCTCAAAGATGGCCTTCAATCGCGCCACATAATCGTCAAGCTTCAGCGCCTCGGAGTCCATAATGGGCAAGGAGCGGTTGTCATAGTTATCCTCTGCTTTACGCAACCCATCCTCCGCATGTTCATTAACCGAATAATGGCGAGTGCCCCAATGAGTACGAAGCGCAGTCTTGACATGGGCGACACATTCGAGATAGCCAGCACTGTCACACCCCCAAAATACCACCAGTGGAAACCCCCACGAGGCGTGTGACATACAGGGATCTAGCCACCAATCACATTGAACTCATAACAAGATTTCAAATAAAAGTTTCCATTCATTATAAATAATGTATTTCAAATATTAATTTAAAATCCAATATGTTCAGCGGAAGCATAATTCATTATTCGAGTAATTCAAAATCCAAGTGTATGAAAACAAATAGACTCGTCTCGTATTCCCATGTATCGCGACCCATGACCACTCCAGCATCACAGACGCAAGTTCCATATCCACGTATCTAAAGACCTGCAAGCATGCAGACCAGTGTATCAGCATAAAGCTTGCGAGTTCACAGTTTTGTAAAACGTTTAGTTGCCAAGTGTTTAGTTTAAAAGCATGTTGATAATAACTCGAGTACTGCAAGTTGGCGTTAGTTTGTTTGCCCTTCCCCAATGCCCAATCAACATTGGTCATGTGGTTAAGGTAATTAGTTCACCCCCATCCTCTCAGGTACGGTGTGAGGTTGCCAAGCCTAATAGCGCTATCAATTAATACCCCGTCGCCTCTCAGGCAACTAGTTCAGTAGTAAGATGTGACTTAAAGTGATAGGTTTTGAGTGTATTACCCAACACCTAGTTTAACCCAGTAAAACATATTCCCCTCAGGAATACCAGTTTGTTTGTCCCACCCTGGGACGCATGCTCAAGGAGTAGTGAACTCACCTTAGTTTTGCTCGGTATGTTATGTTACTTGTTCCATGTTGGTCAACCAAACCCTATTGTGGTTACCAATGACAAATCAGTTTCGTATACACATAATCACGTAGTCCTCATACACATTACACAAGTGCCATACAAGTAAAGCACATTTCATTATGCAAGTCGTAACAAGTAGTCGTGCCACACAACAGTCCGTTATTAATGTATATTCGCATAACAGGTATTCGTGCCCCATACAAGTTTACATTACAAATCCATGTTTCAAATAAGCACTTAACAGCCCAAAAAACATCAATCATAAAAGTGTGCGGCCTAATCAGTCCGAGACCCATCGAGAGTGTGCGACCGAATGGCGAGTGTGCGGTCGACTTATGTTATTCGGCCCATATGTGAAGTGTGTGGCCCAAGTACTTAATGTGTCCAAAGGACTGTGCGGCCCACTATTAGGTGTGCGACGTGCCAACAAGTGTGCGACACCTGATAGTGTGTGGTCATGAAAGCATTGTGTGTATGTTTTACAGTTTATCAGTGTATAGTTTCGTAGTGTGCGACCTCTTCATTACGTGGCCCAATTACGCTATGCAGCCCAATATACAACTTAAGAGTGTGCGATCACAATAAAAGTGTGCGACCATTCTTAACATAATTGTCCTACTTGCATCAAGTGTTTACCAATGAAGGAGTGTGCGATGTGTATTGCTAGGTGTACCAGATGCAATAGATGGTGTACGGTATGGATGGGTGTGCGGCCAACAAGTGTGCGACCCATGCATTATCGATTATACTTTTCCTATTTACCCGATCAATCAGTTACATTCCATATTCACATGATCAATCAACCCCCCCCCCCCATAGATTGAGTTTATCATTTAAGGCAATTATCATTACATTCAATCATCGATTGCTCAGTAATAGCAATTACCACATAATCACACCAATTTCATAGATTCACATGAACCCCAAATCATAAGTTTATTTCCATTACAAAATTAACAACATAATCGAATTCAAATTAGATTAAATGCACACTTATATCATTGAATTCTCATCATCACTAAATCCTGGATTCACAATTAACATTACTGTCGCAACAATGATTTCACTTCACAATCATATAGCCCTAGTTCATTGATTAAACATTATAAATGTTCCTAATCAATCGCTTATCTGAAACTTATCAAGTTGTTGTGCTTATATCAAGCCTTAATAAATCAGATCATCACTCATACAATCTAAACAATATTTAACATGCTTTCTATCAATCATGGATCATCATTAATCATAACATTCATGTAGGTCATCAAGCATGGATACTGCCATGTATCGAATCAAACAGTAGTATTATACTTACCCGAATATGAGATGCAACAGAGTTTACTTAGGATCGAGAAGGGAAAGGGCTCCGAATGAAACGATTTTCGTCGGTTACCAGAGAAATGGAGAGGAAGGAAGTAGGGTTTTAATACCTCCTAAATCACACAACACATGCCCTTCAAGTATGCGCAGCCTACTACGGTTGGGCTTGGAGCGACCTGGGCCTAATTAGGTGTGTGTGGGCCGAGATTCAAAGGACACCAAAGTAAGGGAGTGTGCGGTCGAGAGATGGGTGTGCGGTTCGATCAAAGTGTGTGACTGCTCTAACTAGCCTAGCACTTAGTATATAATAACTTATAACATTCAATTATAACAACCAGATACAAATTCAATTACGTTTAACAAGTTTATCATAACACGCACCCACTTTCACGTATAGTGGGAAAAAGAATGATACGAAGTTAAGGGTTTCAGGATCAAACGAGGCCAACCTTGAGGGTTCGGGGGTTCGGGTTATCACATCATCCCCAACTTGAAAGAAATTGTTGGTGCATGCGTCTGTCGACTTCGTCTTGTATCGAGTCTTGTTTGTATTTAGAAAGATCAGGGCACGTTATACGAGAGATATGTCAAAAATAGGGATGTGACAAGTTCAAACGAAATTAGAGGTTATGATTTCGTTTGAAATTGTTGATGGCACTTTCAAACGAAATTGATGATTTCGTTTGAACAGTAATTTCGTTTGAGACATCCTCAAACGAAATCACCCTCTCTAAAAATAGCTAGTGTCTTGATTTCATTTGTAACGTTCTGGTCAGTGTAACGAAGTGCTGCCGAAGTGTCCACAGACTTGTAATTGATCTATAATCAATATACGGACAGGTTAAAGTGTAAATCTAGCTGAATTGACCTGTACACGTTAGTTTCCGCCTTTCGTGTAGAGATAAACTCTCTTCTGATCGACTCGTTCGGGTCTGAAAACGATCCTACAAGTGGTATCAGAGCTCAGGAGGAAGAGTTCATACCAATTCAGCCGCAAATTCTGATTTTCTACACCTTCTTTCAAAATTAAACAAGTTTTCACGGATAAAATTGGCTAAATCTTTCACAATGTGTGCGTAATTGTGTTTTAACAAATCCTTGATAGTTTCAGAACCAAATTCGACCATTTGCTTGATCAATTGGACAAAATTTGAACCGAAATGATGATGTCATGCTGATTCCGTTTGAGATTGCTTGCTGATTTCGCTTGAAAGTATACAATCTGCCTGATTTCGTTTGAAATTAAGTGGTAATTTCGTTTGGAAGATGTATTCCATTTGAGATGTTGGGTTATTTCGTTTGAGGACCATATTCCGCTTGAGAATTTCGTTTGAAACCTGCTATCTCGTTTCAATATTGCTATTCCGTTTGAAGGTTATAATTTCGTTTGAAAGGGGATTTAGTTTGAGAGTGTTGATTCCGTTTGAACAGCATATCTCGTTTGAAAATGTCTGACGAAGAATTTTACAACGCATTCGCTACTCCGGTTACCCCGATTACTCTTGCCCAAAACACAATGTTGGAAAACGAAACAGGGACTATGCAAAAACCGCCTAAGCTCATGAATATCGAGGAGTATAAGGGTTGGGAATGACGTTTTGAGAATTGGGTACATGCAAATTATCTGGATGCTTGGGAATGTGTCGAGACGAAATACATTAGACCAATGAATGATGATGAGGGGATTATTGCCATTAAGGATCTGAGTGCTGATAATAGAAAGAAATACAAAGATGAGAAAATGATGCTAAGTTTACTTCAACAAGCTGTGAAAGAAGACATCTTGGTTCTTTTACAACATAATGGAACTTCTTATTCGATTTGGAAAACTTTAAAATCGAAGTTTCGTGGAAGTGAAGAAATGGTTAAAAACAAAAAGTCACTTTTGAAGAAAGAGTTCGATCTGTTTCGTGGCTTGAAAAATGAAAGTACAAAGCAAATCATTGAGAGATACTGCAATTTGCTAGCTAACATGAAGAGATTGAGCATTGAGAAAGATAATGAGGAGTTAATTGAGAAGCTAGCTGATGCTTTACCATATGAGACTTGGGGTACATATCTCATGATGTTGAGAAACAAGAAAGGGTTTAAAAATTTGACTTTGAGCAAATTCATTGAAAAAATTGAGGCTCAGGAGATGGAACAGAGAAAGGTTTTGAGAATGAAAGATTTCGATGGTGAACAAGATATCAAACTTTATTACAAAGGTGGAGTCAGTGATAAAAACACCAACTTGTCACCGAAAATTGAAACAAAATTCAATGCCAAGAGTTCTTCAGGAAGTTCATCCAAAGGATCAAACAACAACACAAGTTTTGTGACAACCCTCACCAAATCAGGTATCCGTACGAATTAATTGATATTTAATTAATGATTAATTACTGTGCTTGCTTACAGTTGTGATTAAACTGCTACTTGAATTCTGATACATATACATACATGCATCATACTTATTTGCCGTCACTCCATTATTTACACAAAACATTAGTAACAACCTTGATGCACAAAAGCACAGTAGCACAATGAACGGATAACCCAGTAAACATGCTGACATAGCCAGCATCAGACAGACACTGTCTCTAAGGCCAGTTTGAGCCGGGAATAGTTTACTACACTAGTAGGGAGTGTAGAGAGGTGAAGATTGTTAAACTGCGTCACTAGGTGATAGTTATAGTGACCGGATGTGCCTAAAACGTACTTTAAGTACAAAATTCTGCACTTTAAACAAAAATTCAGCATTTAAAACTAACTAGTAAAGTGCAAAAACATGGGAAAATAATACTAGACACTTTCCAAAGTGTCGGGAATAAATTGTGTCACTAAAAATAATATTAAAGACACTTTAAATGCTTATTTAGCACGTTAACGGATTAATATCCAACCGAACAACCGGACTTTACCCGGAACATAAAACTATTGTCAAACACAATGTTTTTATTTTTCTAAGCTAGTTAGGGTCCCCGAACACCCTAACACCCTATATAATTTATAATCCACATAATGCACTAACTAAATATTGAATTTCAACCAAGTTCTCTAACTTATCCATCACCTCACAATTAAACACCCCCACCCCCTTAATCTACGGTTATGATGGGTGGCACCCACACCTAGATTCCCTTGATTTATTAATTTGATATGTTGGTACTTCTTCAAACACATGAGCCATGGGGTAAACACATGAAATAGTTTATAAATAAACCCATTAGTATCTTAGTTCTTATCTTCACACACCAACACCCACTCACTTTCTTCTCTTCCTTTCTTTGGTCTCGGCCGACCCCAACAACACCACCATTCCTTTCCTTTATTTTATTTGTTAGATATTTATGAACCCAATACATGTTGGGTAAAAGGGGAACATGGGTTATATAATAACACCAAGGGTTATGGTCCTCATTTACACATCAACAAATTTGGCACTCTTTCTTTCCCTTTTTGTTTGAGTTCGGCCGAACACCAACCACCCTACACCCACCATTTTTATTTCTTGTACAACCATTTCCTACATACACAAAGGTGCAAGGTGACATACAACGAAGCTTGGTGCACTCGGAAGCTCAAGGACCACTCTTGTTTTCTTTTATCCACCACTTTTACGCCTTGTTTCTTCCCTAGCCTTGTGCTAGTTGTAAGTGCTTCTAATCACTCTCTTGTTCATATTTACTCATTAACCACCATATTCATCATTCTAAAAATATTGGGAAGTTACTACATACTTTTACACAACTTGCAAGTTCATGTGTTTGCGATTGGTATTTATTTTGACTAGTTCGATATTTGAATATTGTTTGTTGATGATGGAAAATTGATTGATTGAAATTTTAAAAGAAAATTATACGCTTGAAAGCGTGGCCACCTCCAGTTACAGAGGAAACTCTGGCGAAATTTTTCCAGAAAATAACACTTAGAAGATATTTTTGTGACAAGTGTTATGAATATATTTTCGACTTGTTTTTCCAAACAAACTTCGCCATGAAATTTTATTACAAAATCTCCAAGTGTCGGAGGTGGGACTTTCATAAATAAAACTTGTTAAAATATATATTTAGAATATATATTTTTCATCATAGCACTTGTGTGAGTTTTATGATTATTTTTTGAACTATATATTATTTTTAGAGTAAAAATAATATAACTTGAAATATTATGAAGTTACGACTCCAAAATAATACTAACGCCGTCACCAATGAATATTTAAGTTACACCGGTATTATTATTACCACCCGAACTTTACAACGTAACTTATGTATTTTCGGAAAATACTCTTGAAAGCGTATTTTGATAAAAGTATTATTTTGAGAATTACATGGAATAAAATATAATATTTTTGGGAAAAGTATTTATATTTTGGAAGTAGAGTATGTTAGACAAATGAAATGAGATATATTTTATTAAGTGAGACTTAATAATATATTTCGAAGATATATAAACGCACATGTATTAAAACCCCCATCCTTGGGAAGGAATATAATTAATACATAATTAAGAAGTGTAAACACGAAATAGTTGTCTAACTATTTCCCAAAAACGCTAAACCTTAAGCCAAGGCACGGCCGTCCGTCTAATAGAAGTTAGTATGTGTAGGTCGTCACGCAGCAGGTTATTCTGGGACGGACTATTTCGAGACGCACTTCAGTGAGTTCATGTCCCCCTTTTTTCTTAACTGTTTTCAGTTTTTATACTCCGGGGGTGAAATACATGTTACGATTATTACGAACTTTTACTTACATGGTATGATTAGCTAAGGAATTTACTACTAGATCACGTGAATGTATAGGCTATTATCGTAAGACCATTAATCCTTGTATAAGGACCGAGAGGCATGAGTGATAGATCTATCGGGTGTTGCGAGCCCCACACATGGGCCAGCGTGTGGCTGCATGTGGTGACTATGTCGTTCCGCCGGAAGGACCGGTACAAAATACGCGTTACAGGTTTGAGTGCTTCCTAGGCCATGTCACTTATTAATGTATTAGGTACACATTAATTGATCTGCTTTTCCTCATTGCTACATACCAAGAACATACATTTATACGGGTACATTTTTAACGATTTATACATACCCACCTACACATGAACTCGCTCAACTTTATGTTGATTTTACAAACTACATGTATTTCAGGAAACTAATGGATCTGGCACGGTATGCATGTATTTACAAGCTGCGTTTGAATAAAGAAGTCATCCAGGGCTGTAGGGTTTAGAAGGTGTAACCTCTACCTGGACGGGTTACATTTCTCTAAACCTAGTTTTGCTTAAAGTCTTTTGCTGAGTCTTTATGAACTCGTTTAAACAAGTCATAATTTGTAACCTATTTTGGGGTTAATGTTTTATAACTAAGTATGTCGTGGTATTTTCTAAACTCTATTAATGGATGAACACCTCATGTTTTTATCATATAGCATTGTTATGATTGATTGCTATGGTATTAAGAAGTCACACCAATAACCCACGCTTCCGCAAAAGTCAGGGTGTGACAGCTTGGTATCAGAGCCTCGATCATAGCGAACTAGGATTCCTTCTCGAGTCTAGACTATGATCACTAGGGCTCTCACGAAAACGTTTTCAAACACTTTTACATTGCATACACTATACGTCCAGATCCAGGGAACAAACCCTTTTTACAAACAAAAAGGCACAAATACACTTTTCAAAATTTATAGTCCAGTCGGGGAGACTGGGGAAAAATTCAGTCTGAGAGGCTGAGGGAGTAGTCTAGTGGGACTAGGAGGCTCAGTCTGAGAGGCTGAGGGAGTAGTCTAGTGGGACTAGGAGGCTCAGTCTGAGAGGCTGAGGGAGTAGTCTAGTGGGACTAGGAGGCTTAGTCTGAGAGACTGAGAATTCAATCTGAGAGATTGGGAGATTTTAGTCTGAGAGACCAGGAAGTCAGTCTGAGAGATTGAGAATTCAGCCTGAGAGACTGGGAGGATAGTCTGAGAGACTAGGAGGGTCAGTCTGAGAGGCTGGGAGGATAGTTTGAGAGACTAGGAGGATCAGTCTGAGAGGCTGGGAGGATAGTCTGAGAGACTAGGGAGTTCAGTTTGAGAAACTGGGAGGATAGTCTGGGGAAGACTAGGATGATTACTTGCTTACATTAATTGCGACTTACATGCTTATTTGATTTAATGTTAATGTACGTGCATACGTGGTACTTATTCGCATACACTAATTGTTAGTAACTACTATGGATATACATGTTACGCACCGGCACACATGTCACTCTAATTAGAGAACGAGTTATCAAACATTGATAACCCTACGACCACCGCCACAGATAATGAGACTACATCTGCGCCAGAGATATTTACGGCAGACACTGAGAGTGATCCTGGTATGCCGACCAGATTCTGGTAATACTTTACCCTTGCTGATGGCTTCTCTGACAAGAATCCTTCTGTCACTCTTGTTCGGTCCATGACCACTTCGTCACTGGACATCCCGATGATGAGCACACCATGGCTCCGATCCTCGATGATGCGCCTCTTGTGGACGTTCCTTCCGAAGGTTGATTACTCGGCGAACAATTGATAAGGATATCGACGTGATATTGATGATCCTTCCGATAACGCCCACGATGATGGAAAATTAACGAGAACGTCGTTACAAATTTCACTTTTGAGACCCCTGTTAACCAACTATCTTCCGATTCTAGTATACATTCGATTCCAGGCTCCTTTGAATCGTTGACACCTGTAACCTAACAGACAACTGGAGTACAGCATTCTACTACTGACACAAAACGACGACGACATGGCTGCTGCACTATCACCTGCTCGAGGCACCACACCGTTACACGACCCAGGGCCTGCTCTTGAGCTAACTTCTACACCTTTTGGGTCAGCTCGATGTTGCGCCTGCTGAACCTACACCTTTACGTGATCACGATCCTGTTTCTTTTGGTCTGCCAGACATTGCACCCCTACTATCTAACTCAGTACCAGCACCTGACAACCCCCTCATTGGTTGAAACGTTTGTTTCTACACCCATAACCACTAATGTTGCCCTTTTCCCCTGTGAAGACCGACGTTCATTGCGTTAACGTGTCTATCGCTCTCTTTCAAGACACACCCACACCCCAGAAAGGTACTTCAGGTCAGCACCTGCATAACGATCCATCTGCTACGGCAGCATTTTCCCAACTGCACAGGTCGCACCACTTGCTACATTCACCTCTACAACGCCGGACGAGTCATTTCGATGGTTCCTATAATACACTATATTTATTTTTAGACCCTTACCATCCCTCACATTATGGAGGCCACACGGGATGAGTACACCTGTCACATCAGCTACAGTTTGAGGATATGAGTCGCAGAATGTTGGAGCTTGAGCTGACACCACAATTGGCAACTTCGGATGCAAAACATTACATAACCGAAAACATGATTTAAGTGTCTACATCACAAGACAGCATTTTGCCAGAAAATTTTATGATAAACACCACGCCCTCCACCCTCTCTATCATCGGCATACTTTGATTCGCCACATACATCAAGGTTCCTTTTGCGCTCTCGACCGTTGCTATTACACCGTTCCCAGGAATCTGATACTCATTTCTTTACTATCGAGCGGCAGGGCAGATAATTACTTCAACGTATATACAAGCTTGAGGAGGGACTCACACATGTTAACAGTTTACTTTTCTTTCCTCATCCTCCTCAGTCACCAGTACAGTTGGTTTCTGGATTTATGCGGATTGCATTACACTTGGGTAAAGAAACTAATGATAAGCCGGGATTGCAGAGACTTTTGAAGACCGCTTCTGACTACGTAATTTTAATACACTAATATACGTGTTGGACAAGGGTAGGGTGACCCTGTGTCCCTTCTGATGTGATACATTTTGTAAGACACAGTGATTGTGGCCGGAGGATAACGAAAGCCCAATTATCTTTAAACATGCGACAATACTTATGACTAATAACTAATGAAAGACTCAGTCGCTATGTTCCTACTAAGCACGCTGTTGATCAGCGTATTTGTGCTATAACTATAATACTACATGCTTACTTGCTACGTTCTTACTTACAAGTGGTGCAATAATTGTGATGATATGTAATTGAATAATATAACGACTGTGTATATACATATATGTAATACACCTCTGAGGTCTTATTCGCTAAATAGAGGCTTGTGTGCTCGTGTACTTAACAAGACCTGACCTAACCGACTTTCTTCTAGGAAGATGTCGACTCAAGGGAACACCAACACCAACAACCCTCTGCCGACGACAGAGGCGGAGTTTCAAGAACGCCTCTTGCAGTTCATCGCACAGTATGAGGCCCTTCGCTCCGAGCGCAGCGAAAGTACCTCGGGAATTAACCCACCCAACGGCTGCACCTACAAGCAGTTCTTAGGCTGCCAGCCCCTACATTTCGACGGCACTGGGGGTGCCGTAGCCTTCGTGCACTGGGTTGAGAAGACGGACACCGTATTGCGTGCGAGCAAATGCGCCCTAGAGCACCAGATCACGTACATTTCCGGACTGTTCCAAGATGGGGCTCTGTCTTGGTGGAAACTCCAGGTTCAGACGATGGGCGAGGCTGCTGCGTATGCTTTATCATGGGACGAGCTGAAAGAGCTAATGCATAAAAAGTACTGTTCGAGAACAGAAAGCCAGAAGGTGGAAACTGAGTTCTGGAACTTGAAGATGGAAGGTCCAAAAATAGCTGAGTATGTGGAGAAGTTTCAAGTTCTGTCGCGTATCGTCCCTTACATGGTAGATCCGGAGTTTAAGAGGATTGAGCGTTTCATTTGGGGATTGGCACCCCAAATCATGAGCATGGTGATGACATCAAAGCCTGCAACGACCACTGAGGCCATCAATCTAAGTGTAGCCTTGACTGAAGAGGCAATCAGGATGAACAAATTTTCAACCTCTGAGGAGAAGAAAGAGACTCATGTAGAGTCATCTGGGGACAACAAGAGAAAGTTGGCGAATTTCAAATAGGGTACCCAGTCGAGTAGCAACAACAAGGCCAAAAAGAGAAAAGAGTACATGGGTAAGCTACCTAAATGCGACAGGTGCCGACGTCATCATACCGGGCGATGTAAAAATGGGAAGTGTGACAACTGTGGCAAAGTGGGACACAACAGGGAAACGTGTTGGCGTGAGACGAAGCGTGGAAAGAAAGGAAAGGGGAAAGATAAGGGATGTTATACCTGCGGGGATATGAGGCACTTTAGGAAAGATTACCCAAGGGAGATTAAGCAAAATGATGGGAAAGATGTCTAACACCAGAGCCAGGGAAGCACGCCAGGAATCCAAGCATGGATATCGGTACGTCCCATACTACTCAATGTTATGCATCTGTATTGCCAAATATTGTTGCAAATTTTACGATTCGCACCTCTAGAGTTCGAGAGTATAATTGGTTTAAGCAGCGAGTAAGTAGACATTCCAGTACCCATTAGAACTAGCTTAGGGGAAGCTAGTGGAAGCCAACACAGTAACTGGAATCGGCAAGATAGAACCCGAGAAGCGTAAGATTACACTCGATCTACTGCCAGTGAATTAGGGGAATTCAACAAGGTAGTTAGAGGGATTGGTTGACAAATTATCAATAGGAGATTGATATCCGCACCATGATGGTGAACGAAGAAGCGATCTTGACTCATGAAGCGGGATACGCCTCTGCAAATTACAAATCGCTTGAAGGCACAAAGGATGTTGCGTAAAGAATGTGTTGTTTTCTTGGCTCATGTCGGGGACAAGGGAGCCGAAGAACTAAAGCCCGAAGATACCCCCGTGATCAGAGGATATCCTGAAGTCTTCTTCGAAGACTTGCCGGAATCGTCTCCTCAACGATTAGTCGAATCTCGCATCGATTTAAATTCCAGGCACCACACCTGTAGTCGATGCACCATAGCGACTTACATTTTCAGAGATGCAAGGATTGACAGTATAGTTTCAGTAGTAAATAGAGAAGGAAGAGAACAGACCAAAATTCCCTTTTGGATAACCTCAGTTCTGCTCGCCAAAAGAAAGGACGATGACTTTCAAATGACCGAGAGCCGAACGAGCAAGCCAACAAGAGTCAGTGACTCTTGCTAAGAACTGACGACTTACTTATTTGATTAACTGCGAGGATCCAACAAGTATTTCCCGACTAATCGATGGTCGAGTAGCTGGGAATTCAGGGAGAAAGTATACCAGGAAGATTGTGGGACAATGACTTGTTCTTAGACGTACGCAAAAACGGTGCTTCCTATACAATGTACAAATCGGATCCACATGGGACACGAAATCTGGAGGATTTAGAAAACATATATGTAGGAACTTTGTGAACCCAGGTCCAAACTCGTCAGGGTTTTATTTAGGAACCATATCTGTCAACTCAATCAACCATCATTAACCTGGCGCATATGCCAGTTCTGTTGACCAAACCAGAAGTACTTGAATTTCTTTTACTTCTAGCGAATAGACGTTTGCATCTCTACTCCCCTTAATGGTAGTTGCATCACAATAATTTTCTCGCTGAGAGCGAACACACATTTGCTTCGATAGCTGGTCATTTCTTCACTTTAGCAAATACTCATTGTTCCTTTTCTTGGAAACTTACCTGACATACATGCATCATTTGCTACGCATGTGGTCTCATTTTGAACAAACACTTCATTGGAATTTACATATTATTTGCTAAACCTAATTACAGATTCCTGATTCGAGTAACCTACATTATTGTTATTGTTGGCTCTTTTGTTACCAAGCCAACACACTTTCTTGAAACTGCTTTCTTCAAGTTACATTCACGGTTTATTTTGCTACCATGTCGAGAATTCCTTGTTGATACATACGTTTATTGTCGGGTTACATTGAAACCAAGTTCAATTGCTTGAACTTATCCAGTTCACAGGTTTAACTTGAAATGCTATATGATGTATTGGGAGCATCATATTCAACTATTTTTGCAGAGATTCTTTCATTTCGAGTCGTAGTAGATTTGGTTGGTCTACAACTCCACTAAAACGTTTGATTTGTTTCGATACATTGCGGTGATATTTTCACAAAATTAAAGCTTGCGCTAATTTGGTTACTCACTTCGTACACGGATTCAATTCCCTATTTAGTTGTTAACAATCCATTTTGGATCTTCACGATCAAAGCGGTCTCAACACAATTGTGTGTTAAGGCAATGGTACATATATTCATTCCATAAGCACAATGTACCTCCTAACGATTCTTTCGTTGTCAATCAAATGCCTTGCGATACTCATTACTTTTCATCTTCGATTGGAAACAGTGGTCCTTTGATGTTCCATATTTAATTGGGAACTCTATAACATGGTATAAATCAAATCTTCAGATTGCCTCAGTACACTTTCATTTGATTTCAAACGCGGTGAACTTGTTCAGTCACCACTATTATTGGGAAATGCCATTACGACACCTTGTGGTGTCATCATAAACTTGTAGCTTGTGCTAACCATGGTAATCGTTTTACACGAGATCACACATACTTTTGTTTGATATATCATTTAGACATTTCTGATGCAACTACTAATCAAGACAATGATACACCAAATTCGTTTGTATTTCATTCGGTGTATCTTCACCATTCAAAAATGTCAACACACTAAACCTTACCAGACATTTATTCAGGAGTTGACAGATCATTTTACTATTACACTGAGTTGCTGCTTTTGAGTTCATACAGTGGGTGCTATGGTTTGTGAAAACTCATTTGCATATTGCAACCGATCTTTTAAAAATCTTATTAGTCAAAACTCCACTTTTGTGGAACCCTTACTAGCTGGATTACACTAGACTATACGTCAAATGTGTCTTGTATCTTTGACACCCAATGCTAGCAGCACACACCTTTCAACCCTAGGATTCGGGTTGTTATATATTCTTGGACTCACCTAATGTGAGTAATGTTTGTTTCGATTTGATGATTATCTACTTCGATATTATTCATATACATACGTGTGTGACTTAACCATAAGGAGTTATGGTAGTACAAATTTCGAGGACGAAATTTCTTTAACGGGGAGAGAATGTGACAACCCTCACCAAATCAGGTATCCGTACGAATTAATTGATATTTAATTAATGATTAATTACTGTGCTTGCTTACAGTTGTGATTAAACTGCTACTTGAATTCTGATACATACACATACATGCATCATACTTATTTGCCGTCACTCCATTATTTACACAAAACATTAGTGACAACCTTGATGCACAAAAGCACAGTAGCACAATGAACGGATAACCCAGTAAACATGCTGACATAGCCAGCATCAGACAGACACTGTCTCTAAGGCCAGTTTGAGCCGGGAATAGTTTACTACACTAGTAGGGAGTGTAGAGAGGTGAGGATTGTTAAACTGCGTCACTAAGTGATAGTTATAGTGACCGGATGTGCCTAAAACGTACTTTAAGTACAAAATTCTGCACTTTAAATAAAAATTCAGCATTTAAAACTAACTAGTAAAGTGCAAAAACATGGGAAAATAATACTAGACACTTTCCAAAGTGTCGGGAATAAATTGTGTCACTAAAAATAATATTAAAGACACTTTAAATGCTTATTTAGCACGTTAACGGATTAATATCCAACCGAACAACCGGACTTTACCCGGAACATAAAAATATTGTCAAACACAATGTTTTTATTTTTCTAAGCTAGTTAGGGTCCCCAAACACCCTAACACCCTATATAATTTATAATCCACATAATGCACTAACTAAATATTGAATTTCAACCAAGTTCTCTAACTTATCCATCACCTCACAATTAAACACCCCCCACCCCCTTAATCTACGGTTATGATGGGTGGCACCCACACCTAGATTCCCTTGATTTATTAATTTGATATGTTGGTACTTCTTCAAACACATGAGCCATGGGGTAAACACATGAAATAGTTTATAAATAAACCCATTAGTATCTTAGTTCTTATCTTCACACACCAACACCCACTCACTTTCTTCTCTTCCTTTCTTTGGTCTCGGCCGACCCCAACAACACCACCATTCCTTTCCTTTATTTTATTTGTTAGATATTTATGAACCCAATACATGTTGGGTAAAAGGGGAACATGGGTTATATAATAACACCAAGGGTTATGGTCCTCATTTACACATCAACAAATTTGGCACTCTTTCTTTCCCTTTTTGTTTGAGTTCGGCCGAACACCAACCACCCTACACCCACCATTTTTATTTCTTGTACAACCATTTCCTACATACAAAAAGGTGCAAGGTGACATACAACGAAGCTTGGTGCACTCGGAAGCTCAAGGACCACTCTTGTTTTCTTTTATCCACCACTTTTACGCCTTGTTTCTTCCCTAGCCTTGTGCTAGTTGTAAGTGCTTCTAATCACTCTCTTGTTCATGTTTAAAGTGGTTAATAAGAGATTTAACGGGTAAAAATTATGAACACTAGAGATCAAAGTTTAAAGTCTTTTTAGAATGATGAATATGGTGGTTAATGAGTAAATATTAGTGTAAAACTTATGGAACTTGTTTTGTTATGGTTATTTATTATTGTTGGATGCTAGTAGGGGAACGGATCGTGATCTAACCACGCTAGGTCATGTTCATGGAACATGAACTAGCACTATGTTTAGTGTAAAAATAACTAGATGACGAACCCTTTCACTCACAAACATGAACTTGTGTAAAAATAGTTTTTCTTATAAAATGGAGTTCTAAACTAGTAGATCTAAAGATCTACAAGTGGTATTTTTGAAAGACCAAGTAAAATATATACAAGTCTTATTTTAAGTCGAATCTTTCATAAACTAGAGGTGTTTTTGTGAACAAACAAGTGTGTGGACACTTGTGTAACAAAAGTTTTAACAAAGAAATAATTTTCGTAAATACCGACTAGAAGTTGTAAAAATTCATATTCTTTAAAAATAAGATTTCCAAGAAACCGACTTTATTTTTAGAGATGGAAAGATCTACTAAAAATATTGGGAAGTTACTACATACTTTTACACAACTTGCAAGTTCATGTGTTTGCGATTGGTATTTATTTTGACTAGTTCGATATTTGAATATTGTTTGTTGATGATGGAAAATTGATTGATTGAAATTTTAAAAGAAAATTATACGCTTGAAAGCGTGACCACCTCCAGTTACAGAGGAAACTCTGGCGAAATTTTTCCAGAAAATAACACTTAGAATATATTTTTGTGACAAGTGTTATGAATATATTTTCGACTTGTTTTTCCAAACAAACTTCGCCATGAAATTTTATTATAAAATCTCCAAGTGTCGGAGGTGGGACTTTCATAAATAAAACTTGTTAAAATATATATTTTTCATCATAGCACTTGTGTGATTTTTATGATTATTTTGTGAACTATATATTATTTTTAGAGTAAAAATAATATAACTTGAAATATTATGAAGTTACGACTCCAAAATAATACCAACGCCGTCACCAATGAATATTTAAGTTACACCGGTATTATTATTACCACCCGAACTTTACAACGTAACTTATGTATTTTCGGAAAATACTCTTGAAAGCGTATTTTGATAAAAATATTATTTTGAGAATTACATGGAATAAAATATAATATTTTTGGGAAAAGTATTTATATTTTGGAAGTAGGGTATGTTAGACAAATGAAATGATATATATTTTATTAAGTGAGACTTAATAATATATTTCGAAGATATATAAACGCACATGTATTAAAACCCCCATCCTTGGGAAGGAATATAATTAATACATAATTAAGAAGTGTAAACACGAAATAGTTGTCTAACTATTTCCCAAAAACGCTAAACCTTAAGCCAAGGCACGACCGTCCGTCTAATAGAAGTTAGTATGTGTAGGTCGTCACGCAGCAGGTTATTCTGGGACGGACTATTTCGAGACGCACTTCAGTGAGTTCATGTCCCCCTTTTTTCTTAACTGTTTTCAGTTTTTATACTCCGGGGGTGAAATACATGTTACGATTATTACGAACTTTTACTTACACGGTATGATTAGCTAAGGAATTTACTACTAGATCACGTGAATGGATAGGCTATTATCGTAAGACCATTAATCCTTGTATAAGGACCGAGAGGCATAAGTGATAGATCTATCGGGTGTTGCGAGCCCCACACATGGGCCAGCGTGTGGCTGCATGTGGTGACTATGTCGTTCCGCCGGAAGGACCGGTACAAAATACGCGTTACAGGTTTGAGTGCTTCCTAGGCCATGTCACTTATTAATGTATTAGCTACACATTAATTGATCTGCTTTTCCTCATTGCTACATACCAAGAACATACATTTATACGGGTACATTTTTAACGATTTATACATACCCACCTACACATGAACTCGCTCAACTTTATGTTGATTTTTCAAACTACGTGTATTTCAGGAAACTAATGGATCTGGCACGGTATGCATGTATTTACAAGCTGCGTTTGAATAAAGAAGTCATCCAGGGCTGTTGGGTTTAGAAGGTGTAACCTCTACCTGGACGGGTTACATTTCTCTAAACCTAGTTTTGCTTAAAGTCTTTTGCTGAGTCTTTATGAACTCGTTTAAACAAGTCATAATTTGTAACCTATTTTGGGGTTAATGTTTTATAACTAAGTATGTCGTGGTATTTTCTAAACTCTATTAATGGATGAACACCTCATGTTTTTATCATATAGCATTGTTATGATTGATTGCTATGGTATTAAGAAGTCACACCAATAACCCACGCTTCCGCAAAAGTCAGGGTGTGACAAGTTTTTCATCATATCCGTCATATGATCCAAACATTTCAGCAACAAAGAATGGAAAAAAGCTACAATGCAACATTGTTTTGAATCTGGAGAATGATGAGGATTATTCAGCAGATATTGCTAAGAGTCATATGTCTTTGTTGGGAACTGTGTTAGAATCTTATGGTAGTTTTGTTGCAGGTCGGATCGGGAATCCAATGTTGACAAAAGAGGATTACGATCAGATTGATGCTGAAGAGATGGAGTTAATGGATATAAAGTGGTGTTTGGCAAGTGTATTGAGGCGAGCTGAGAAATTTAAGCAGATCACAGGAAGAGATGATTTACGTGAAGCTAATATTTCTACTTTAGGATTTGATAAATCTAAAGTCACTTGTTTTCGTTGCAGGGAAAAAGGACACTTCAAGAGGGAGTGCAAAAACCGCGAAGCAAGTGGAGTTCAAAATCCGTTTAACAACAACAATGATTACTACCGGAAGGCTATCTATCATCAAGTTGCTCAACAACAACAAGAACCGCAAGTGGCACATGGTAGAAAAGTGATTGAAGAATCTTCAAAGAGAGCTTGTATGTTGAATCAGGATGATCAAAAGCCAACGGAAGGTTTCAGTTGGGACAAATATATCTCAGCTGACAACAAAGCATGCCTGATAAACCAAGATGATGAAAAATTGACTGAAGGTTTTAGATGGGCAAATTTCAATTGGGATGATTATGATCCTAACAAAGATTCAAATCACAAAGCTTATGTCGCTCTAGTTGAAGAGGATAGTGATGATGATCGTGAGTATCATGCAAGAAGATTGGCAGCTGATTTGAAATTGATAGCAGAAAGTGACAGTGATGATGAAAAAGTCAAAAAGAAAAAGAAAAAGGTCAAAACACCGGTCAGCAGTGATGATGAAGCTGTTCCAGTGATAAAGAAAAAGGTGAAAGATATACCAAGGTTCAAAGTTGATGAAGAAGTTAATGCTAAAAAGATTCCGGTGATTTGTGATTATTGTGAAATTATAAAGAAGAAAAACAGTGAGTTGATTAACAACATAAACCAGTTGAAGGAATCTTACGATGTTTTGAACAAGGCCATGAATCAGTACAACCAAACAAGTGAAGAACAAGCAACGGCCATGAAGACACTTCAGGGAGCTTTCATGATAAAGCAGAAAAGTGAGATCAGTTACATTGAAAAGTGTGTTGTGCTTGAGCAAAAATTGGAAACCCAAAGAATTGAAACTGAAAGAGTAAACCGTTTGTTAAAAAGTTACTCATGTACTTCTTATGTCACTGACAGGATTTATCCAACTGTTGAAGGCATGAAGGCATTTGAAGATGATGAAGTAACTGAAGAACAGAAAGTTTCTGAAGAAAAGACTTCTGAAAAGAAGAAAGATAAGAAGAAGGCTTCTAAAGAAAAGACATCTGGTAAGAAACAAGGTTTCAGTTACAACAAGTGTCCACCCCCGCTTGAAAATGGATATTCCCTGAGAAATCCAAATTCAGAAAGTGTCTAAAAGGCAACAAATTTACAGTGGGAGTCGGAGTCTTCGGTTAACTTGCCAGATAATATTGATGTCACATTTACATCATTTGACACTGATCATGAGTCCGAGTTAATAAAGAAAGTGGTTGATCAGGTGTTGGATAAAGATGAATCCGAGGAGTCAAAGTCGGAGTCTAAGTCAGAGTCAAAGTCTGAGTCCAGCATTCCGAGTCAAACCGACAAACAGGGAAAAAGGGTTTACAATAAAGAATTCTTGTTATCAAAATCTAATTTAAATAACGAATTATTCAAAGTTGCATATACTTTGAATGATTCTGACAAATTATATTTTGATGAGGAATTTCCAATAAGAGGTGTCAAAACTAAAATGATCAAAAAGGTTTTCAAACTTACAGAAATTAATATTTCTAAAATAAAAGATGTAAATCTTAATGATAAACCTAAAAAGTACATCTCAAGAGTTCAACAAAGAGAAAACAAGAAAAAGGGTTACAGTTTTGGTTCTGGTTATCGAAAGAAACCAAACCATAACAGTAATTTCAAAAGAAAAGGTCTTGGTTTTATTCCACCAGAAAATTATAAAAATGAAAAATATGTTCGTGATTTTAAATCAAAAATGGTATTTATTTCAGGTACAAGTGCTGAAGAAGAACAAAAGAGTCCTTTCTGGAAGCAATCAAATAGGGAATTCCTTGCTAAAAAGCAAGAAGAGATAAAGACTGCTGATCAGATGAAAGAAACGAGAACCTGTTTTCAATGCAACATTGTTGGTCATATTGCCAAGAATTGTTCCAAGGCAATAAAATCAAAACAAGGAGTTTATCATAAACTAAAAGATAAAGAGGTTGTGTTTGAACCACCAATTGATAGAACAAAACTTTTCAAAAATTCAACTTTTGAGATTGGTGAATGTTCAAACATGTTTTATAAGAAAAAGGGAAACCTTGACAACCAGAAATGGGTTGTTAAGAAGTCTGATGATAGTTCTAGCGATGATTCTGATAAGTTAAAATCAGAGGAGTTATCTTCTGGCGATGAATCTGATTCCATAAAATCAGAGGAGCCACAGGTTGAGGTTAAAGTTGAAAAATCAGTGCCGATTGTGGATGATGTGAATTTTCCACCACTTCGGGCTGAAAATTTTAAGAAGAAAGTTGGTAAAATTGAAATTTCAAATCAATTTTCTCGGAAAAGAAAGAGTTTGATATTGAGAAAGCCTTTAATTCCAAAGTTCATAATATTTTTGGAAAAATGGTTGACATGAAGGTAAAAGGAGTCAAGGAATTTTACGAGAAGAAAACAAAGAAGAATGGTAAAGATGAACCATCCCTGGTTTGTGACTGGGATGGTACTTACTATGAACAGTAAAATCCTGGACTTGCCGGAGCTCCCAAGTTGGTAATCGTGGAGCATGAATCGGCATCTTTCTTATATTGTTTTTTTTTGAAAAAATTGAAAATTGGTCACAAGTATGACTTGCCGGAACTCCCAGGTTGGTAAGTGAGGAGTAGGTATCAGCATCTTGAGAATTCAACCTACATAAGGTATTAGTTGGTAAGCCATGTGGTTGAAAAAGGTTTTTACTTACAAGTGGTAAATCAAGGACATTAAGTTGTACTTGCATTTTCCTACAAGTGGTTAAAAGACAAAGTGATGAACTAAACCCCTAATCTACAAGTTTGAATATTTACAAGTGGTAAAATCAACAAAACTTATTTTCCAGAAAAACCATTTGATTAAAACAAACTTAAGTGTTTTGAAATCACAATGGGAAAATAGTTTGTTGTGAGGGGGGGTTCTGATTGTTTATGCCAAGTGGATGGCGATTTGAGGTGATTCGATATCAGTTGTCAAATTGTTTGTATAGTTTGTTTTCAAATTTCCTAAAATGTGTTTGAATTTTAGGGGGAGTAAATTTTTCAGAAAATCCAAAAACATTTGAAAATTTGAAAAAGCAAAAAACATGATAAAATGAAAAATTGAGTTTTTGTGTCAAAGAAGAGGAAATGATAGTACATCAGTGGACGATCACAACATGCTAAAGAAATGAAAAGTTAAAATGTGATAAACGGTCTCACTGATGATATGCCAGTAGGTTTTTGCACATTTAGTAGATTGTGACGAGATATAAACCTAAATTTCAAACTTGCTTATATCGTGGGGAAACATCTCTCGGATATATGGGTAACCCCCGAAATCTTGTTTGAAAGGTCCCTCTTTCTGAGATACTAGGTCTTTATACTCAGTGATATCTGGGGTATTATCCCGGGACTTCTGATAATGCGGAAGCAATGGCCTAGTCCCCGGAGAATACTTTACGCTTGCTTGAAATATAGCTCACCCTCAGCATAAAAAATGATGAAACATTGCAAAATGATAATCATGTGCTGTTGTAAAAAAAGATCCTCTAAAGGGGACACACCAAAAGTCGAAGCCGTCATCTCTCTGCTGAACGGAAGTTCTGACCTGAGCTCTCACGGTTTTCGCAATTTAACCCCTTACAGATATCATCTAGGTATACTCACCTGTAAGACTGAATATTGGGATCTGGATACGGGAGTATATTCTGAGGTGGGACACATGATTAAGTTTAAGTGCTTAAAACATTAATCTCGTATCTCGAAACAGTTGAACTTTGTGTGAAAATTTAAGTGGATCAGTATACTGACAATCTAAGTGAATCGTTTAGAACTTAAAATGTTTAAAGCTTAACGGTGTTGGTGATTTGTCTCAAAAACTAATATGATCCTCTTACGCAAACTCACAAAAAATATTGTTTGTAAATATTTCTTTACTGCATTTTATTACATTCAAAAATCCAAAAGGATTTTAGTGTGTTTTAGCATAAATTTTGTAAAATACAAAAAGATTTTCGACAACTGATGTTGGAGAGCTGATTTTCAAAATTCCAAGTGCTAAACTTGATGAACAAATGGTTTGGGAGAGTGTGTTTTGAAAGAAAAATGATAATTTCTGCAAATGTTTCATCAGAGATATACATTGTAAAATCATTCTTTAATTGTATAATTCCTGCAAGTGTTCATTAGATGGTGAGATTGTTTTTACAAATGATCATCAGAAAATTTATTTTTGGATAGAGAATGTGCAGGAAAAGAGCTAGGTGATCTTGAATAGATGATAGAGTGCCAGGTTCCAATACTTGAGGACTCTGTAATTTTAACAAGCCAGGCTGCGATCCCAGCATATTGAAAGGGGGAGTCTGAAGACACCTAAAGGAAGGAGTGTGTTGGTGCTGATGAAAAGAGAAGAAAGGTTTGAGGATGCTTACAGCGTCAGATACTTCAAAGAGTTTGAGAGGACTGATAAAGACTGAAGATGCGAAGACTCGACACTGAAGACTCGTCAACATTCGAGGGGGAGTCTGTTGGTGCATGCGTCTGTCGACTTCGTCTTGTATCGAGTCTTGTTTGTATTTAGAGAGATCAGGGCACGTTATACGAGAGATATGTCAAAAATAGGGATGTGACAAGTTCAAACGAAATTAGAGGTTATGATTTCGTTTGAAATTGTTGATGGCACTTTCAAACGAAATTGATGATTTCGTTTGAACAGTAATTTCGTTTGAGACATCCTCAAACGAAATCACCCTCTCTATAAATAGCTAGTGTCTTGATTTCATTTGTAACGTTCCGGTCAGTGTAACGAAGTGCTGCCGAAGTGTCCACAGACTTATAATTGATCTATAATCAATATACGGACAGGTTAAAGTGTAAATCTAGCTGAATTGACCTGTACACGTTAGTTTCCGCCTCTCGTGTAGAGATAAACTCTTCTGATCGACTCGTTCGGGTCTGAAAACGATCCTATAGAAATTCCGTCCTGAAGTTTGATAAGCAGTCTAAGCAGTCTTGGAGAAAAAGGAGTGGTAGCTTAGGATGACCGTGGATTTTCCTCGGGTGCCATATCATCCCCAACTTGAAAGGGAATTTCGTCTCGAAATTCACCAGTTGCATCTGGATTTGATTCCGTAGTTTTGAACACTCGAGGATACTTGAGCTTCATCTGATCCTCACGCTCCCATGTGAATTCCGGTCCACGGCTTGAGTTCCAACGAACTCTCACGATTGGGATTCGACTTTGTTTACGAACCTTAACTTCCTGGTCCATGATTTCGATAGGTTCCTCGACAAACTGCAATTTGTCACCGATCTTCAGTTCTTGTAAAGATACCACATGTGTTTCATCGGACAAATACTTCTTCAGATTAAAAAATGTGATAAACGTCGTGAATAATACTGAGTTCAGCAGGCAACTCAAGTCTGTAGGCCACCTGACCGATACTTTCCAGAAAGTGGATGGTCCAACGTAACATGGATTAAGTTTTCCACGCTTCCCAAATACCACCACACCCTTCTAGGGTGAGACTTTCAACAGAACACGATCGCCTACAGCGAACTACAAGGGTTTCCTACGCTTGTCAGCGTAGCTTTTCTGGCAATCACGTGCTGCCGCCATACGACTTTTGGTCTGAACAATCTTCTCAGAGGTTTGTGCATTGCCTGCCTCAGGTCGGATGTAAAGCGGGGATCACGATCAGGGATGATAGAGGTTGACACCTCGTACCTAGAAACCACCTCCTTCAGGTAAATGCCAGCACGCTACGAAAACTTGTCAGTCTCCTTGATCCTAAGGAAGTGTGCAGATTTTGTCAAATGGTCAACGATCAACGAACGTCGGTGACCGCCCGGGTAATGTTAAAATCCTAAAAATATTCGGTTATGATTACAATTCTATTTTTAATCATATTCGTGAAGAAAAATTAATTAAAATGCTATTTTCGAGTTTAAGCGCATACTGCGCAATACTATGCGTATACTGCAAAATACAGACAACTCAGCCAGTCTATACAAATAAAATATTATTCAGCAATATTATGACGAGTTTATTTTTATAGAACGTTAAAAATAAATTTAAATGCCTTAAAACGCGATTTAAACACGAAATAAAATACCCGGTAGCCAGTTAAATACCTGTTTTTAGCTACATATATTATATACATGTGTATGTTTAAGGAAAGTGTGTGAGTGTGCATGTATGCGTCGACCAAAAAGGAATCTTTCCTTGCCACCATTATTCTAATATTGTCATGTGTTGATGCCAAAATGAGAGGTCCAATTATATGATTCCTTTACATGCAAATATAACAATTTTTAAGAAACAAATTCATAAACTTCTTTCATTTTCTTACATCCAAAACCGTATACACACACACAACTCCATCTTCAAATTTTGAACACTTTCTTGAAGAATCAAAGCCATTCCATGATGTTTTCAAAGGTGTTTGAAGATCCAAAGGTGTTTTCAAATGATTTCAAAGAAGAACAAGCTCCATATTATCAAACAACTTATTGAAAATTATAAAAAGTTATTACAATTTCAATCTCAGATAAATTTTTTAATGTTTATTGAAAATTATAAAAAGTTAAAAACAATGTGTTATGATATCTATATATACTGATAATAAAAGAAAAACAATATTCAAGTTAAAATTAAAACAAAAACTAAGGATAAAGAAATAATTAGAAATGAGAGAGAGAGAGAGAAAGAGAGTTAAAAGATGAGAAAATTAATGGATTTTAATTAAACATACTTGGGTAATCTCAATCTTACTCTTTTAATCTAAAAAATGATCAATTGCCAATATTAGTTCACTCTCAAGAAGTTGTTCACTCTTAATCCTAATCCTATATATATATAGGGGAGCGCTAAAATGAAAACCAGCTCTAGTTATAAGAACCGAGAGAACCACTTTCTAGCCACTAGATCAACAAGTTGGATGGATGAGATTAAAAGTAACTAAAATTAATATTAAATACATTTTGTCTTATTATGTCTTTAATATTTTAATGCAAAAGGGTAGTTTAGTAAAATTACTTTTTTTTAATCTTTTTGTCTTTATTATTTTTTTATTACTTTTTTGTTTTATTATATTACTTTTTATTTTTTAAACAGAATTTTTTTATTAAAGTATTTTTAAATTCAAATTTTTTTAACAAAACAATTTTTTTTTGCGCGCCGGTTTTTGCATCCCGTTTTTACGCCCGGCTTTTTCACGCATCGTTTTTTAACGCGTCTTTTTTTTCAAGCGTCGTTTTTTAACGCGCCGTTTTTTAGTCCCGTTTTAACGTGGCATTTTTTACGTCCCGTTTTTTTCGCGGCGTTTTTATGCCCCGCATTCACGCCCCTTGTTTAGGCGCCGTTTTATGACACGGTTTTTACGTTTTACAATTTACGTTGAAAAAGTTTTACGTTAAAAAGTTTATGTTTTATTTTACGTTAAACTTTTTACGTTTTATGTTTAACTTTTTACGTTTTACGTTAAACTTTTTAAGTTTTGCGTTTTTACGTTTTACGATTTATGTTAAACTATTTACGTTTTATTAAAAGCATTTTTAAATTCAGATTTTTAACAGATTTTTTAAACTTTTTACGTTTTACGTTAAACCTTTTACTTTTTACGTTTTACGTTTTTACGCTTTACGTTAAACTTTTTTACGTTTTACGTTAAAAACTTTACGTTTTACGTTAAAAAGTCACTACCGCCGTATCACAGTCAACCGTCGTATCGCCATCAGCCACCGTCATCGTCGGCGTACTGCTAGTTTCTCATGTTTTGAGGGTTTGATGGGGATGTAAATTCTCAGAAACACAATGTTTTGAGTTACAAAACACATTGTTTTTGAAATCTACAATGTAAATATAATCATTTTATTAATCCATTGAAAAGAACACGTTCACCCTAATGTGACCAACAAAGCCCAAGCTTACAAAGAAAGATCCAGAAGCTTATAAAACAAAGATCAACTATGATGGTGTAAACTACAAAACCCAATGTAAGCAACAAAACCCACCAGCTTATGAACAAAAATCCAAAAGTCTATAAAACAAAAATCAACTATGACCGTGCAAACTACAAAACCCAATGTAAACAACAAAGACCTACCATATCATGTAACCAACAAAACAAAACAAAAATCCAAAAACATCTTAAGCACTTCTAAAGGTGATTGGTGTACATGGGTCACCGGAACCTACATCGGGTGGTCCTAGCGTCGCCGACTGGATCGGAGCTCCGACGTACCCCTACCTTTACCGTCATCGTCCAAACACCACCACCTTCTCTCTCATCGAATCTCTCTATCTCTCTTTGTCCTAACTGGCCTCCGCCGTTTTTCTCTCTCTCTCTCCGATCTCCTTCTCCGGTTCTGACCACCCATCTACCGCCGCCGACCAACCACCTCCCACCATCGTCCGGTACGGAGATGACGGAACGCTTGATGAGGGACCAAAGTCCGGGTACAGAGATGGCAAACAAACCGAGAGAGGTGTAATAGCTGGCGGTTGAATACCCAACAGCAGCAGCAGCATCTGCAAGTAGAAACAAAACTATTTGAACAACGACTTTTGCAGTCTCGTGAAGCGATCCTGAGATTGCTGGTCGTTTGTTCTTCTTTGATGCCTATGATTGTCGTTGTCGTTGATGATGGAGAGAGGGAGATGGTCTTCTGGTGATTGTTAGTTTGGTTGGGAGGTTGAGAGAAGATGGGAGAAGCAGCTTCGCTACCGCCATCGCTGTTTTTGATTGGTTGGACCAGGATTTGCCCAGTTTCCTTTTATCCTTTTTCCCTTTATTTTCTTTTATAATTTTAAGAGATTTCAGAGAAAGAGAGATGAGAGATGTGATGAAAAGTCTGGTGATATTAAATGATGACAGAGAGAGAAAGAGAGATTTGACATATGAGGTAAATGACCAAAATACCCTTTAGGTTATAAAATAATATTGTATACGTGGCAAAGTCTGATTGATGGAAAGTGGTTCTCGCGGTTCTTACAACTGGGAGTGGTTTTTATTTTAGTGGCTCCCTAATATATATATATATATATATATATATATATATATATATATATATATATATATATATATATAGGGTAAGGTTCATTTGAGAACCACGTTTTTTGTGAGAACCAATGCGACTGAACCAAACCCCCCCCCCCCCCCAAAAAAAAAAAAACCTAAACCCCCCCACCCAAGCTAAAATGCTAAACACTAAACCCTCAAAAAAATCTAAAAAACACACAATTTTTTAAATATTTTTAACTTAAAATCGCTACTTTTAGTAGCTAAAAAAATTTAAAATTTTTTCTATAACGAAAATTAGCGATTTTAAGCTAAAAAATATTAATTTTTTTTTGTGTTTTTAGCTAATTTTAGGTATTTTTGGTTGTGATCGTATTGGTTCTCGCAATAAGGGGTGGTTCCTAACGGATCCTTCTCCAATATATATATATATAGGGTGCCGCTAAAATGAAAACCACGTACAGTTGCAAGAACCACTCTCCACCAATAAGATAATGACAACCAAAAGGGTAATATAGTCATTTAAACAAAACCATCAAATCATCTTTCTCTGCTCATCAAAGTCTCTTTATAAAATCTTTTCAATTTATCTCTTCAATTTCTCTCTCCTCTTTTTATTATTTTGTAAAAAAAAATGTAAAAAAGTTTTTGTAAAAAAAAGTTTAAAATCGTAAAAAAATTTTCGTAAAAAATGTAAAAAAGTTTAAAAACGTGTGTGCAAAAAAAGGTTTTTGTAAAAAAAGTTTAAAACCGTAAAAATATTATCGTATAAATTTTTTTCTTTTGTAAAAAAAGCTTTTATGAAAAAAAAATTTGTAAAAAAGTTTTTGTAAAAAAAAGTTTAAAACCATAAAAAACGTTTTCGTAAAAAAAACGTAAAAAAGTTTAAAAAACGTGCATGTAAAAAATGTTTTTGTAAAAATGGGTTAAAACCGTAAAAAATTTTCATATAAATTTTTGTTCTTTGTTAAAAAGTTTTTGTAAAAAAAAAATTTGTAAAAGAAAATTTGTAAAAAAGTTTTTTTGTAAAAAAGTTTTTTGTAAAAAGAAAGTTTAAAACCGTAAAAAAAGTTTAAAAATGTGTGTGTAAAAAAACGTTGCATAAATACAGGGAAAAAACGGGCGTAAAAAGCGGGGCGTAAAAAACGGCACGTAAAAAACAGGGTGTAAAAAACGGCGCGTAAAAACGAGCGTAAAAAACGTCGCGTAAAACCGGGCGTAAAAAACGGCGCGTAAAACCGTGCGTAAAAATGGCACGCAAAAATGGGGCGTAAAAACGGCGCGTAAAAAACGGGGCGTAAAAAACGGGGCGTAAAAAACCGGCTCGTAAAAACGTTTTTTGTAAAAAAATCCTGACAAAAATTGTTTTTTCTTTTGTAAAAAAAGCAGATTTTAAAATGTTTTTTAATTAAAAAATCTGATTTTATTAAAAAATAATTAATTTAATAAGACAAAAAAGTAATTAAAACAATATATACAATAAGACAAAACAAGCACATTTACTAAACTATCCTTTTGACATTAAAATTTTAAAAACATAATAAGACAAAAAGAATTTAATATTGGTTTTATAACTTTTAATCTCATCCATCCATATTCAAAGATCAATGGTTGGAAAGTGGTTCTCGTGTTTCTCTTAACTGGGGGTGGTTTTCATTTTAGCGGCCTTATATATATATAAATATAAATGCCAACATAATCAAAACAAAGACTTTTCGAGAAAATCTCAAAGTTATGTGAAAATTCTAAGTATTGGAGAAACTTAGTTGTTTGTGGAATAATTAGTCATTAAATCGTTCTAACTTAATTTAGGACGTATAAACCAATTTGAGGGATTGCGATAATATAAAACACATCCAAAGGTGAGTGTCACGAATACCCCTCTTTTTACTATTTTATGTACTGTTTTGGGGAAAGAACACGTCGTTAAAAGAAAAGTATATGTTTCCATATAAAAATATGCTTTTGAATCGTATAAAAACGTATTTTCATGGAAAATATGATTTTTGGAGTATTATTATGTGTTTTGTGGAAAAACATGGATTTGGAAAGGTGTATGATTTAAATTGTTTTCGAGAAAAACGGGTTTTATTGATAAAATATGTTTCGGGGAGAAACGGGAATTGTTTTAAATATGTTTCAGGGAGAAACGAGAAAGGATTACCAGTGTTTTGGGTAAAACGATCGTAATATAAATTAAATTGGGTTAGTACGAGTTCAACTCAGCTTTCAGGAGGCGACCGAAACTTGTACAACCTACAATACTAAATTGCTATTCAGTAGGTTATATATATTGATGAATTGGGGAAAGCAAGTGGTATCCTAAATGCGGGAACCTGGCGCAGTCATAGCATTTAATCATTAAGTAAGGAACACGTGGAATTATTGACAGATCTATTGAGTTGACTACCCCATCGTGACCAGTCACTCCGGTCCACATAGCGACGAATTAAATTCTTTAATTGTCTAGTATTGATTAAAACCTCGATCATGGTATATAGCTCGTAACTCTAGCTAACTTACGAAACCGAAGTTATAACGGGAATATAATATCAAAATAAAATCATGGATACTAGTTTTCATATGGAATACGATGGCAGGGTCTATTCTAATGATTTCTACTATAACATTTTACAAAGGAAACATAAAATGGACTTTCTTAAACATATGTGAATGTTTTAAATCATTAAAATGTTTTTATCAAGAAAGATTTTCCTTACACAAGTTATAAATTTGATATGTGAACTCACCCTCCATTGTGTTGACATTTGATTTTTACGTGTTCTTCAGGTACATGAGTTCGACTTCAGGATTTTGTCATATCTTGTGGTAGTGATGCTTGTCGTGTTTAAAAATGTTTTGGACAACTTTTAAAAACTAATTTGGGACCGTGTGTATTTGGATCCATAAGGATCAAGACAACTATGTTGTAACTATAGACTGTATCCGAACTTTAAACTCTAAAGTCATGCTTTTAATAAGTGTATGTCCAAAGTAAATAATGCATCATCTACTAAGATATTTATGGGTACCAACCTACGTCACCGCCACGTTTGTATTTCTGCTGCAATGTTTTTGGGGTGTGACAACCGTATATTGAACCTCTGAGTAATTCTCCTGAGCAACATTCAAGGCCGCTTAGCTAACCTTGCGCGCTTCTTCTGCAGTCTCAGCCTTTACTTTCTCAGCCGCGAGGTCAATCTACAGCGACTCACCCCTCTGCTTCTTAACCTCTAGCGCTTCTTGTGACTCGCGCAAGCGACGTTTGAGCTCAGCAATCTCAACGTCCTTGCCAGCTAAGTCCTTATCTTTAACAATGAGTTGTTATGACAACTCAACCGGCAAACCATTCACGGAAAAAATGAACAAGTTAGGAAATTCTCTTAACTTATCTATTTAAAAAAATAGAACCGATACTAACCTTAAGGACCTAAACGCTCTCCCGGTTAGACTTGGCTTCCTCATACTTCTCCTTAAAGCCTGCCTCAGACTTTGTCAAAGCTTCAACTCGCGCCTTAAGGTTAGTGATCTCTGTTCGCATGGCGACATTCGTTGGTTGTCTTTTTCACAAGCCATGCGCTATTTCTGGCGCTCTTCAGTGAGCGTATCCTCACTCACCTAAAGCTTCTTCTACAAACCCTAAAGGCCCAATTCCTCAGATTTTTTCTCCTGATCGAAGGCATCCTTTTCCTTGGCAAACCCAACCTTCGCCATCTCGAATCACTTGGCTTCAGCAGCCAACCGCTCGAAGTACTTCTCCCAGCCGGCGCGCTCCAGATACATCGTCCGCTATTCACGAGTAATTTGATAACTTGTGGAAGCACAGTTGGTCTGGGCATAAACATGTGATCTGTACAATGCATCATGCCCACGGTCCCTTTGGTGGCGCACTTCACCTGGGGGGAAGGCCCCTATGAACCACTCCCTGCAAGGCTGAAAGTCAGCATAAGTATCACCTTGTTTTACCTTCCACAAAGGGGCGTGGATCTCATTGGCGTGACTTTCATCATATAACTTATAGTATATGTCACCGAATTTGTCATCAGGCCGGATCGGGAGTGGTGAGTCCTCAGGCTCACCTTGGAAGGGAGTGGTGAGATTTGGAAAGAAAGGAAAACTTGCAACTCGATATGTTGGACCATTTAAGATTGTTGAAAGAATTGGAAAGGTTGCCTATCGACTAGAGCTACCTCCAGAGCTTGGAAATATTCATCCGACTTTCCACGTGTCCAATTTACGAAAGTGTTTAGCTGACGCTGATCTTCACATTCCACTCGACGAAATTCAAGTTGATGAAACGATGCATTTTGTGGAGAAACCTGTGGAGATAATGGACCGTGCAGTCAAACAGTTGAAGAACAAACGGATTCGATTGGTCAAGGTTCGCTGGGAGTCTAAATGTGGCCCAGAGTTTACTTAGGAATGTGAGGACCAAATGAAGATGAAATATCCGCATTTGTTCTCACAAGTTTCCTCTAGTTAAAATTTCGGGACGAAATTTCCTAAAGTAGTGGAGACTGTGAAAAATGTGCTCTGTAATCAATGTACAAAGTAAAACAATGTTAATTATCAATAAAAAAATGTGTTTTGGTGTTATTATGTGTGTATTTAAGTTTGATGATTTTTCGATTTGATTCGAGTCCGATTTCAAGCTTTAAATCACTTTCTGGAAAGTTATACGCAAACTGGTACGTAAAAATAATCAGTTTAACGTGAAAAACACTCTGTAATAGTGACATAGGCTTAACATACCTTAAATAACCTTCACATAACTTAGAAATAAGTTTTGGATGGTTTGGTGTGCCGAAAACAAGTCTATTCGATCGCAGGGACTATTTGTGTCAAACTACGAAAGTATGCCGATTCGTATCGTAACAAACATTCCGGAACTTGATCGTAAGTTAAACATACCTTAAATATCCTTTACATAGCTTAGAAATAGGCTTTGAAGGGTTTGGTATGCTAAAATAAACTTACTTGATCAATAGGGACTAAAAACGTCAAAAAGTGCATAAGTTTGCATTTTCGCGCATATCTTACGTTCTGAATATATCCGGACACCCAAATATTTTTGTAATGATTAAAATATTTTATTTTAGTGATTGGAATGCAAAAATACCATTAATCGCTTAATTTGGATCGTTTTTGCGTTCGTTACGACTTCCGTCGTAATTAACCGAATAACGCAACCGTACGACCAAACGAACCAACATCTGAGATGTTTTTGAGCATATTTTAAGTTCCCTATACTTTAACTTCATTTTAGAGCCTTGAAATGGGGTTAACGGGGCTTAAACGTGTCAAATATGCATCAAAAACCAAGTTTCTAGGCTGCAGGGACTAAAAGTGTAAATCTGCCAAACTTCCCACGCGGGGCGCGTAAGCCAAGCCCTATGCTTACGCGGGGCGCGGTAGACTTACAGTATAGAAACATTGAATCTGGTCTTTGAGCTGGTTTTGATGGTTTTTAACCCCTGATTTGGGATACCATCTGCTTGTTTTGATCGTATTTCATGTCCCTTTGTATTTCAAAACCATGTGCCCACTTGGAGGGTCAAGATCGAAGCACGGTTTGCAAGAAACGATCCTAACGGTTTACCGAAAACTATATAAACCCAAGCCCTCATTCCATTTTCTGCACACTTGATCTAAATAACTCTAAGTTGAAGTTCTAAAACTTCATACCTGAGTGATTTGGATCAAGATCTCCCTAGCTTGGACCCTTTGTAAGCTTCTTTCATGCTTTTATTGCTTTTCAAGCGCGAAAGTCAAACAGTGTTTGACTTTCTGCTTTGACCAGTCTTTGGTCAACACAAAGTTCGTTTGAACTTTGCAACGTGAGCGTAATCACGATGGTTATAGTTCCGTGTGACTATACCTACTGATTACCACGTTGACTAGGCATAGTGATGAGTCATAGTTTCAGTCAAAATGCGTATTTATGCGTATTTTGCAACCAAACTATCCTTGGGTATCAAAACACTTTGTTTTGATATCAAAACATGTTTTCTAACTTATTTAAACATGTTTTAACATGTTTAGCTCGTTACTTTTAGTTTAGTGCTTGTATAGAGTCGTAAGTCAAGCGGTCTAAACCACCGCTTAGACTTTCGAACTCGACCCGTTTGGTCGATCATTAGGATCCGACCAAGCATGTTTAGTGACCATAGTTGTATAGGGAATAACCTTCCGAGGTTATACCTTATGGTCACTTAGTTTAATTAGTTGTATGATAGGTAGTTTATATGCCTTAGGTAAATGACCAAAATGCCCTTTTCATGCATAATTGGATTTTAAGCATATGTAACTTAAACTTTTGCCACTTAATTGATTATGCAACATTTTCAAACATGTTTAGGCATATAATACTTGTCATAGGACTAGTTAGACGTCTCGAACGCGCTTTTACGCGAACGACGCGTTAAGGTAGCATAAGCTACCTTAATGGGTCGCGGTGGGTCGAAAGCACTTAGGTTAGGTTCCGATCTAGAATGTAGGCTTTGTTAAACCATATCACATGAGTTCCAATACTCATTTGGTTTACGAAACCTCATTATGTCCGGTCTTCCGATTTAGGTGTCGATTTATTTACCAGTGATTCGATTACTAGGTGCTGCTTGAGTTTCCTTGGTTTACTTGAGGTTGTTGAGTTCTTTAGATTGAGGATACTTTGCACTTCGATGTGAGTGCATAGTTCCCCCTATTTTACTGTTTTCAATTGTTTTGGGGTGATTCATATGTGTTAAATGATTTCGAGGTTTTAACGATGGTTTCAAAAATGTTTAACATGGTTTATATTAAACTAATAACGATTTCGAAAATGTGAACAGACTTGTTGGACGTAGTTACATAACGAATAACATTCATTAATTTTGGCTGAACCGACCAGTATTAGGTTATGGTACCATAGGATATGACAAATCCCGTTATTAGACTGCACCCATGGTTATGTATGGGGGTTATGTGGGTAACGACCGAATCTGTAATTGTTAACTTACCCTTTGGTGGGTTGTTAATGCGAGTTGAACGATAGACGAGTTGCGAAGGTTTGGATGTTATTAGCGAGACGACAAAAGTAGTTTCACAATTAAAACGAGAATGATTTTGGGACAATTTAAACGATTTTGGAAACGATTTGAACAAGTTAAACGATTTGAACAAACGATTGGTTTTGGGTTGTGATTAGATAATGGGACGGGTGTAACATGATAAAAGCATGGTAGATACGCCGCTGGTACTTCTTATATATATGTGTGCTTTTATCATATTATATTCCGTGGCATTATTTAGTTCACTTGGATAAACGATTTTGAAACGATGTCACATAACGATGTTTTCTAAGGGATATAAACTATACGAGTTTTGTAACAAAAACAATTTACGATTTGGTTTACTTAAACAAATGTTTTGGGTTAAGAATCATGGCTGTGAGATTTTATAAACTATAACCAACTTGATTTGAGTTGGTTAATTATGTTGCAATACACTTTTCAAAACGACGTTTGTAACTTTTGACTCTTATAGTCTAATAAGGTACTGCAACATATAAACAAGCCATGAATCCAATACTCTCATAAAACCTATGTGCTCGCCAACATTTCTTTGCTAACTTTGTTTTCACGTTTGTTTCAGGTGGTGTTGAATGATGTTGATTGCTAGGATGCTTGTTCACATAGGATCTGGAAGCAGTGTTGCAGAAATCGGCCTAGGCGGCCGATTAATCGCCGCCTAGGCGCTAGGCGGTGACTAACTGATTAATTTTATGCTAGTCGGTCCAAAAAATCGGTCATGGTAATAATCGGTCAAAGTCGGAGTTAATCGGTCCTAGGCGGTCAAAAATCGGTCCTAGGCGGTCAAAAATCGGATTAATCGGACAATATTAGTCGGTCAAAATCGATCAAAATCGGTCCTAGGCGGTTCTAGGCGGTCCTAGGCGGTCAAAATTGGTCAAAATCGGTCAAAATCGAACCATACTATCTGAAACTTGAAGTATTTATGTGAATTTTGAAGTATTATTTTTATATTATTAGGTATATATATATAATTTTGAAAAAATACATATAAAAATCCCATTCCGATTAATCCCTATTAATCCCGATTAATCCCTAGGCTGTACCTCACCGCCCGACTAGCGCCTAGCGCCTTCTACAACATTGTCTGGAAGAGGCCTTAGTGACATAATAATAATGATAGACGATGTGTAACTTGTTTGTTTTGTATTAAGATAATGTAAATTATCTAATGAATCAATAAAACAAAACTTTTGAATCCATGGTTGTGAAACAATGATTCTGCCACTCCACTCCCCGACGTTTCCGCCGCGGTTTCATTGTTTTGACGCGGTCGGGGTGTGACAGAAGAGTTGGTATCAGAGCCAATGGTTATAGGGAATTAGGTTATTAGCAATGCTTTGACCTAGGCTATAACTTTCTAGGACCCTAACGCGAGTCTTCTTGTGTTTAGATTTTAAAACAATATCGTCACCTATCCTTAGGTGATAACCACAATGAGAACACAATAACAAATCCGCTTTGAAAACCAATCATTTCTTCGTAGATGATTTGTTATAAGGTTTTGAACCTTCAAAGCTTTCGAATCGATTTTGAAAATGATCACCCACCCTTCTGGATGATTCATTTTTGGCTTAGTGCCTTCTGAGTTTTCAAAATCTCGTCAAAGTTTGGGTCTTATAATGTGAACACGTGCAATCTGGAAGAGTGAATGCCTGTATCCTGAGTTTTTTTATCTAAGGCTAGAGTGTTCGTACAAATCCACATAATCGGACCAGTCACTCTTACCTGGGAACTCTTGGGATGAGTGTTCACTTATAGGCTAAAGCATGTCTTCGTGATACATTATATTGACCCATTTAATTTGATTAGTCACTGCGTGTCGTTTGTTTGTTCTAGGTAACAAACGAATGATCTCCTTCCTTGTGTTTTGTCGATGTTTTCAATACCTCTTTTGTTTTTCCCAATTGTCGACCACACTCGTTTCTCATGTTTTCTTGTTCTTTTTAGACAATGCCTCCTCGACGTGTTGCACAACCTCTAACTAACGAAGAAGTCGCAGCCCTTGTCGCTCAGCAAATGGCTGCGGTGCTTCCGAACATAGTAACCCAGATCCATAAATTATACAACAATAATAACAACAATAATGCTCAGGGTAGTTTCAAGAATTTCAATTCGGCTAAACCGTTGAAGTTTTCTGGGTCTCAAGGAGCAACCGCGCTCCTGCAATGGTTCGAAAGTTTGGAAAGCACATTCAGACATAAGCAATGTCCGAATGAGGGTTAGGTTGAGTTTGCATCCAATGTGTTCGAGAAGCGTGCTCTTTCATGGTGGAACGGAGTAATAAGAGATAGGGTTGCCGATGTGGCTATGGCACAAACTTAGGAAGAGCTTCGGGCTCTCATGATGAGAGAGTACTGTCCCTGTCACGAGATTCGAGCTTTGGAACGAGAATTCGATGATTTGAAACAAGATGGGGGAGAACACCGTGCGTATACGGATCGTTATGAGGAGCTCATTTTGTTGTGTCCTACGATGGTTACCCCATTGGAGAAAGCGATAGAGAGGTATATCGATGGTTTACCCGATTCTGTGCAAGACATTATGACTGGCAGTAATCCTACTACTGTATGTCAATCGATTGAATTGGCTGCTACTCTAACCGAGTCTCAGGTCAAAAAAGGGAAACTAACCCGAAAGGGTGACAAGAATAAATCAGCTGATTCTACTCAAGAAAAGGGTAAGGGTAAGAAGAAGGGTGAGTCTTCTAAGAAGTCGAGGAAGCGCAAGGCTTCCCAGAACTTTGCAGTCACTGCACAGAATGCTCAGAACCCACCAGCCCTACCTCCCGCGAAGAAGCAATATGTTGGTACTGCACCTCACTGTGCTCGAAGCAATGGTCATCATGTTGCCCAACAGGCCTGTAAGCAGTGCACTACGTGTGGTAAACTTGGGCATCTGGCCAACATTTGTCGTTTAGGCCAGAATCAAGCTGCTCAGGTTCCAGCACAAGCTCAGGGGAATGCCGCTAGATTCCCACCTGGTTCGTGTTACAATTGCAGAGAAATGGGTCATTTCCGCAACAACTGTCCGAGGTTGGTGAACGCGAATGCAAACACGAATGCCAATGCGAATGCGAATGTGAATCTCGCTCGAGGACGAGCATTCAATTTGAACGCTAACGAGGCAAGAGCTGACAACAAGGTTGTTAACGGTATGTTCCTTGTTAACAATCAACTTGCATCTGTTCTTTTCGATTCTGGTGCCGATAGGAGTTTTTTTTCGTTATCTTTTGAGCCTTTACTTGTGATACCTAGAACTAAACTGAGGAAACCCTTATCTGTCGAAGTTGCTACTAGTAAACCGTTCGTACTCGATTCTTTTATTCATGATTTCCAGTTGAACCTTGATAACCATCTTTTTCCTATTGACCTCACGCCGATGCAACTTGGGATTTTCGATATCATCGTAGGGATGGATTGGTTAACCAAACATCATGCTGAGGTGGTTTGTTTTGATAAGATCGTTCGTATACCTCTTTCGTCTGGTGATGTTCTAGAAGTTTGTGGCGAGAAACCATCAGTTGGTTTGAAACTCATGTCGTGTACGAAAGCCCAAAGTTATTTACGAAAAGGATATGTTGCTTTTCTGGCACATGTCACCGAGGAGAAAGGCAAGTGCAAGAGTATTCAAGATATTCCGATTGTTCGTGAATATCCAGAGGTGTTTCCTGATGAACTGCCTGGTTTACCTCCAGTTCGTCAAGTCGAGTTTCATATTGATCTCGTACCCAATTCCAACCCGATTGCGAAAGCACCTTATCGTCTTGCACCGTCTGAGATGCAAGAGTTATCAAAACAGCTTCAAGAGTTATCTGATAAAGGATTCATCCGGCCGAGTTATTCACCTTGGGGCGCTCCAGTCCTGTTTGTGAAGAAGAAAGATGGATCTTTTCGAATATGTATCGATTATCGTGAGCTTAATAAGCTTACCATCAAGAATTGATATCCCCTACCTCGAATTGATGATCTCTTTGATCAGCTGCAAGGTGCATCCTATTTTTCTAAGATCGATCTGCGTTCTGGGTATCATCAACTTCGTGTACTCGAAGAAGATATTCCCAAAACTGCTTTCCGCACAAGATAATGGGCACTACGAGTTCACTGTCATGCCTTTTGGTTTGACGAATGCCCCAGCTATCTTCATGGACTTAATGAATAGGGTCTGTAAACCTTATTTAGATAAGTTCATCATTGTGTTCATCGACGATATTCTCATTTATTCGAAGTCTCGAGCCGATCACGAGCAACACCTTCGTTTGAAACTGGAACTCCTGAAGAAGGAACAACTTTTTGCTAAATTCTCCAAGTGTGAATTTTGGCTTAAAGAAGTTCAGTTTTTGGGTCATATAGTCAACGAGCAGGGTATTCATGTGGATCCATCCAAAATTGCTGAAATTAAGGATTGGAATACACGAACGACACCAACAGAAATTCGTTATTTTCTTGGTCTTGCTGGTTATTATCGTCGGTTTATTTCGAACTTCTCCAAGATCGCGGTTCCACTCACTGTTTTGACTCAGAAGAATAAGCCTTTTGAGTGGGGACCCAAACAAGAAGAAGCATTCCAAACGCTGAAACAGAAGCTGTGTGACGCTCCTGTTCTATCTTTGCCCGATGGAAACGATGATTTCATTGTCTATTGTGACGCGTCGAATCTAGGACTTAGTTGCGTTCTTATGCAATGAGGTAAAGTCATAGCCTATGCGTCAAGACTACTGAAAGTTCACGAGAAAAACTACACGACTCATGATCTTGAGTTAGGAGCTGTAGTTTTCGCACTCAAAATCTGGAGACACTATCTTTATGGCACGAAGTGTGTGGTTTTCACAGACCACAAAAGTCTCCAGCACATTCTTAATTAGAAGGAACTGAACATGAGGCAACGACGATGGGTTGAGCTCTTGAGCGATTTCGATTGCGAGATTCGCTACCATCCTGGTAAGGCGAATGTCGTAGCCGATGCGCTTAGTTGTAAGGAGCGAGTCAAGCTTCATTCTGTTCGAACTCTATCTGATATCCAATCTCGTGTCCTTCAAGCTCAAGCTCGAAACGAAGGACGATGGATTGCTCTACTTTAAGGATCGTTTGTGGATTCCAAAACAAGATGATATTCGCACTTTAGTGATGGACGAATCTCACAGGTCTTGATATTCTATCCATCCTGGTGCTGACAAAATGTACAAGGATCTTCGTACTCAGTATTGGTGGCCTGGTATGAAGAAGGATATTGCCTTGTATGTATCGAAATGCCTAACTTGTCTCAAAGTCAAGGCTGAACATCAACGACCATCTGGTTTACTTGTACAACCAGAGATACCGGTTTGGAAGTGGGAGAACATTGCGATGGATCTCATCACTAAATTACCGCGTACATCTAAAGGTCACAATGCTATTTGGGTTGTCATCGATCGTTTAACGAAGTCAGCTCATTTTATTCCGATTCGCGAGGATCTATCTGCTGATAAACTTGCTAAGATTTATGTTGATGAGATTGTATCTCGACATGGTGTTCCTTTGGACATCATATCTGATCGTGATGCTCGATTTTCATCTCATTTCTGGAAGACCATGCAATCTGCTATGGGAACCCAACTAAATCTAAGCAATGCTTATCATCCCCAAACAGATGGACAATCTGGGAGGACAACTCATGTTAGGATCTGAGGCTCCTCATGATTGTGTTTGTTTGAATAATTTGAACAAATCAATAGAAATGAACAGAGTTTAAGTGCAGCAAAAATTAACAACAAACTTTGTAATCACAACCAAAGAGGAAAATAGTTTTGATAAGTACATGCCTTTTATTGAGTCGAATGATTACAATACAAATCAAAAGAATACAATGCATGCTTACAAACTAAACTCCCCCTCAGCCTGATACTCCATGGTTGAATTGCACAAGATGAAAGGATTGGATCAGAGGAGAAGAACTCACTCAGTCCATCAAATGTAACAGTACAGGGTACTGCTCCATTTATAGGCAAACCAAACCACTGAAGCATCTCAGCTGACGTCACCATGAAAGCGACATCTAACAACCTAACAACCTGTAACCACTGTTCCTATACAAACACTGCTAATCTTAACCACTGACTTTATACAAAACAAGTGACACACTAAACTACTGCTTTCTCCTTTCATCAGTGCTTTCCTCAAGGTTGATCAGTCCTTGAGTGGGCAGTCCTTTAGCATCAGTAGATTAAACCAGCAGTGTTTACTTCTTAGCAGTCTTCAGGGCTTCATCAGCAGTTTGAATGACAGCAGCTGTTGTATATGGACAGTGGATAGAAGACCATCAGATGTTATAATCACTTTCAAGGGGAAAGTCTAATGTAAACAGCTGCTTATTATGAATCCACTGTTGTGATCCGGTTTTGGCTCTTATTATCTGTTCATGTGATAGGGTTCAATCCCAACAATCTCCCCCTGGAACAGATAATGCCAAAACCCTTCATTATTCTGGATCTTTATTGTCTCATCAGAAGTTCCCTAACTTGTCCTTTAAACTGCAATTCAAAATCCATAGAACTTGTATCCTCCTCATCCCTACACAGTATAAGCTCAAGGAGATCTTGTAGATCTTCAACACTCAGGCCCAGTGCTTGTTCCCTTGATATGTGCTTTACTTCTCCATTGGATCTGAACAGGGTCAATACATGGGTCTTTTGATCAGACATCCATTTTAGTATTTTTGAACCCAATGGGTTTCTTGGGAGAGGTTTATTTACTGATGAGTTTGGTGATGCTGGCCTTATGAGAATTTGTTGATCAGTACTCTGTGCTTTTGCTGGTTCAGAGTTTTCAGCCTGATCATTACTCTGAGCTTTTGATAGTTCAGAGTTTTCAGCATGATCAGTACTCTGAATTTTTGCTGCTTCAGAGTTTTCAGCTGACATTTGATTGAAAGCCTTTTTTATGATTTCATTTGCTGCAACTATGTCTTCTGCAGTTTCTTGTTCAATCTGCTCTTGCCTTTTTCTTTGTTCTAGCTCAGTGACTGAAACATCTGCTGATATGATCAGTGGTTCAGAAGTTTTGATCTGTTGTTTTGGCTTTTTGTAGTCAGGCTTCTTTGGAGTGTCAGAATCTGTCATCCTTCTTTTCTTAAGCCTTTCATAAGCCTCATCTGTGTACTGCTTTGTCCATTTTGCTATGGCTTTAGCAGTTCCCACCTTTGCATCCACTAACTCCTGCTTCTTTCTTTTGTATTCCAAGGTAAGTTTATCAATAGCCTTTTTGTATTTACTCCAGTTAGGAGCTGTCTTTTTCTGACCTGGATCATTCTTGATCATCTTGATTCTGTTTACCTCATGCTTTAGTGCAATGAGTGGCCATTCACTGAATTGTTCTTCTTTGGCTGGATAAAACTTTTCTTTCATGATGTATTCAAGATACTCTTTTCTCATTACCTTTTGTAGGGTAGCATCAGGTGGCATATTTGACATGTCTTTGCTCAGGTCTTTTGCATAATCTTCCATTTGTTTGACCTTAGTGAGTAAAAACTCCTTTCTTTCTGAAATGGCTTTGTCACCTTGATCTTTGCATTCAATTCTGGCTATTATATCTGCTTGCCTGGCTTTGAGCTTTAGATAAGCGTCCATATTTTCTGGTTTCCTCAAGCCCATGAGAGAAGGAAATTTTCTTTTTGAAGGATCATCTTCTGTATAGAATTGTCTCATCTCATCCTTTATGGCTTCCAATTCCAGTGGATAACTTGCAGCAGTGGATACAAGGTTAGCAGGGTTTATTGCCTTGACAACAGTTGGTGGAATGGGTTGTTGTGGTTTGATGGCAATGTAAGATGTGGAGGATAAAGGAATAGGTGTTGGTATATCATCTTTATTCTCTAGAAGTTTCCTTTTTCTTGTGTAAAGCTTTTTGGGTGAAGGAGGTTTTGGTTGTGATGTGACATTGATGAGAGCAGTGGTGGATGGCTGGCAAATAGCTGTTGAAACAACTGGTGTTTCAACCTCTGTTGTCATTACAACTACTGATGTATGAGTAGATGTCTTCTACTTTTGAGCAGGTGGTGGTTTGATGGGTGGTGATATAGTTGAAGTGATGGTTTTTGGTGGAGAGGTGATTTTAGGTGAAGGTAGGGCAGTGGTTGTGGTGTGTGTTAGAGTGATGGTTTTGACAACTGCTGAAACTACTGATGTACCAACAGTTGTTGAGACAGCAGAAGTTACATCAGCTGTTTGGGTAGATGGTTTAGAAGCCTGCTTTTCTTTTTCTGGTTCAACATAAAGGCCATCATCTATTCCCTTTTTCTTTAATTCCTTAATTTTCTCCCCCTTTTTGGCATTATCTGAGGGAATTTGATCAACGAAAAGAACATTGGAAGGAGCAGTGCCAGTGGTGTTCAAGAGATGGGCCTTGATAGCCTTGATATCTGCTTGGGTGTTTCTTAACCTTGATTCGATCATGTTTCTCAGTTCTTGCACATATATTACGTGTTGCTGATCTGCCATCTGTCTTTGTTTTTCGAGCAGGGGTTGAAATAAATTCCATAGCTCATTTGCAGCAGGTGCAGGTTGTGCAGGTGCTTGAGCTGGAACAGCAGTGGATTGTGCATTTTGAGCTTTTAACAGCTGTTGCACCATATCCTTTATTTCAACAACAGATGTTTCAAGGTTGTCAATTCTCCCCGTCAATTCCTGATATTGTAAATCATCACCCAATTTAATGGGATCATCTGATTCCCCACCAGCAGTGGTTGTATCAATGTGTGACTTAGGAACTGAGTCCCAAAAGTCATTCATTGATGCCCCTTGTTCTTGGTTCTGGGGTCTTCTTTCTTCAACACTTGATAACCTTTTGAAGGTACCAGTGGTTAAAACTAACTCACTAGTGGTTACCAGAGGTGCTATAGAAGAAATTTCCTTCAAGGGAGTCTGATTTATGAAACAACTGGCCAAGTGTAGATCTGTTGATGCAACACTTGTAGTTGCTGCTGCACTTGAACTACTGTCAGGAATTACTTGTAACTCCTGCAGTGTAACCTCCTCAAATGTTGCTGGGATAGCAGAGGTATAAGCATCAGACCCAGTCACTTGTGGGAGTGTACTCTCAGTGATAGGTGATAGAGAGGAACTGGTTTGTGTCTGAGCTATAGCAACTGCATGCAACAAGGGTATTATGGATTGTGGTAATGTGAGGGGTGAAGATATAGGTGATGAAAGAGACATGTCCTTGGGATCAGGACTGAAGAAGATGGATCCAATTGGATCCAGAGCTTCATAATGTGGGGTCCCTGTGCTTACAACCTGATCCTTTTGTGAGGATGCAGGAGGAGTTTGAGGCAATGGTGGAGATCTTTCTTCCATCTGCAGTGAGGAAGTAGCAGCAGTGGTTGTAGGTGACATTTGTATTGTAACTGGCAGTGGCTCTGGGATCTCATCTTCCAGAGTTGCCTTTGTTTTTGGTTTGGGGGGCTTTTTGGATGTTTTCTTTTGGTCTTTTTGGTAATGGCAGGTGTGGGTTTCAAAGCAGTGGTTGTGCTGCTATGATCACCTGGAGCAGTGGGCTCAGCAGCTGATACCTGAGGAGCAGTGGTAGCTGCTAAATTCTGCTCAGGCACCTCTGCTTTTGTTTTTGAAGGTGTTAACATTCTAGTGAATGTTTCAGGTGTTAAACCTTTTATTTGAAAATAAGCACCTTGTTTGAGCAAATTTTCATTTTCCTTTCCAAATTTTTGTTTAAAATAGTAGCTCAGAAACCTTGGAAAAAGTAAAAATGATTTGCTATCAACATTTTTTACCAAGTCATCAAAGATCTCCTGGGAATAGCTATAATTTTCATTATGTAAAATAGCATAACCCAGACATTGGATATTTAATGGTATTTCGTTAAAAGCAGTTGTTTTATTTGAAACACACATCAAAAGTGTATGGAATAAAAACCTAGGTGCAGAAGGGAAGAAACCTTTTTGTAAGGTATCTCTTTTTGTTTGTTCTGTATACCCCCTTTTCAGAAAATCAGTTTTCAACTCGCTTTTAAGAAAAGAAGTATTACCTTGTTGATCATCGAGTTTAAAGACTTCTGAGATGGATTGCGGAGTAATTTGAATCGTTTTACCCTGTATGGAAGAGTTGATGGCTATGACATTCTCGCCTTGTTTGTCAAGGGTAGCATTTTTCCAAAACTCTCTCTGGGTTTGTTGATAGATTGGAGCATCTGCTGTTAGCAAAGTTTTGTACTTTGATGCAGACATGATGTCGATGATGGAATCGGAAGTGTTGGTGGTAGTGGGTTTTGTGAGTAGACCCAAGTAATTGTGAGGAGATTTGTATGGGATTTCAATCGGTTCAGCGACCATTTGAGTGTCCTATTTGGAAGATGAGGATGATTTTGATTTTGATTTTGTCATCTTGATGAAGAAGAACGAAGGATGATTTGGGATGGAAGGTTTGAAACTTGACGGGTGGTCCATAGGACAACCCTTAATGATGATTAAAAGACGAATTTATCATTCACTTAATCGTGTAATTATCTTGAATTAGATAACTACGAATGCTTATGTTTCAGGTACAGTTCGGGAGCTAAAAATGGATAAAACGCTGCTTTAGATGGTTTGGAAAGGAACGGGTCGTGCATGGAATGAAAGAAGAAACAAATCCCAAGAATCAGGGCTCCACCGTAAATTACGGTGGCCACCGTAATTTACGGTGGCCCTGAAACTCATGATTTCCTCACCGTACCACAGGCTCATCACACCGTAACAATTAGAAGTCCACCGTAACTTACGGTGGTACCGTAAATTACGGTGGAGATGGCGGACAAAAGTGTAGCTGCCCTATTAAACTGTTTTTATGGGTGTCTTTTCAGATATCTCATCATTGGATGTTTTCTTGGCATCTTGGGGGCGATTTTGGCTGGTGCTACCTTGTTCTAAACAATTCTAAACATTTAGTTCTTGTTTTTGATTTGTATGAACTTGAATTTGGATGCTATGATGATCAACCGAACAATGTCCGGCTAAACTTGTGGTGATCATCTTAGGTGAATGTTTCTCTAAATTCTTGTGTGTTTGTTCCTTTATTTCTAGAATGGTAACATTGTGTTTGCTTTGATTATCATGGTGTATGAGTAATTGATTGTAGCTTGTTAATTGGTATTACAATTCTAGTCTAATTCGTACGTTCTTGGTGTCGTTGGCAATCGGGATATCACGGGAAGGGTTAGGGTTGGATATTGATTGATTGATCATCGGGAAATGACCTCGCATTAATATAATCCGAGTACTTTGTTCCCTTTAATCACAACAATTGTTTATACACGAGTTATGTCTATGTAACTCTTTCTAGTTGGAATTTCGCACAAGTGTTAAAAGAAACTGAATCCTAAGATGGTCATTGTTCTCATAATCTGAAGTAAAAATCCAATCTTGATTAGTAGTAATTGATAATTTAGTTTTCTAAAACAAACAATCCAAATCATTGATCTTTAATTTCTGCAAATTAGGTTAATTGTAGTTAAACCGCAAAGCTATAAAATCAACGCATTTTCCACATACTCCCTGAGTTCGATACCCATTTACCACTATCTATAGTTGTTATTTGGATTAAATTTGCGTGTACTACGACAGCACGTCAAATTTTGGCGCCGTTGCCGGGGAGTTGTGCGCAACGTGTGTCAGTTTGTTAGTTTTGCTTTGTTATTTTCGGGTTTACACTGGTGTGTTTAGTGTGCAGGTTCTACAGGTGCATACATACAAGAGGCTCTCACAAGTCGTCACCATTGTCATTTGATCCGGAGATCGAAAGAACGTTAAGGCAAAACAGAGTTTTAGTAACAGAAAACAGAATTATTGGTTCACCTACCTCACCCCATTACACCACGAAACATCATGCAAGAATCTCAAATACCACCCACAATAGGTCAAACGACCTCATCATTTATACCTACTTCCACACAACCATCACCAAACACAACCATAGCAAATTCCACTACAATTCCTACTCCACCTCATGACACTACACCAACCAATACCACACAACCGATCACTACTCAAGTTAAACCCGATCTTACCTTTAGCCCTTCATCCACAATACCACCATTATCACACTTCTTTCCCCCAAGTACGGGTCAATCATCTTCTAATTAACCAATACCACCCAATTCAACCATTGTCCATGCTACTTCAACATTTAGACCATCGAACCAATCGGGTTTCCATTATTCCACTCTTCCCTTTGGGCAATCCTCGGGTATTCAAGAAGGATATGATGATGGTTATGAAGAGGAGTTTAGAGGGTATGAAGAGGAAGGTTTCTACTATGGGGGTGATGGAGGCTACTTGGGACCTCAAGGAGGAGCGGGTCAACAAAGTCAACCGCTTCAACAATTTCAAGATATGAGTAGACTACCGGTTAGACCGCAAGGGCCACAATTGCAACGCCCTACACCGCTACAACAAGTGCGCCCTCAAAATACACAACCACAATTTCAAAGGCCGGTTCATCAACAACCACCAATTCATCAATATCAATACCAACCACCGTTTTCACCTCAAGTGTATATGCAAGGGCAAATGGGTCAACCAAGAGCACCATTGGGTGCACCTCAAAGACATCATCGGGGGGTTGTACGGGGAATTAAAGCTCACTTCTGGCCCATTATCACTAACAATCCTTTGCCGGTAGTGATTCCTCATCATGCGGATGGAAGAACTTTTGAAGTAAGAACAACCGCCCTCCAAAGTCTACCAAAGTTCAAGGGGTTAGCAACGGAAGAACCCTATTTTCATTTGGAGACATACGACTCCATTTGCAACACTATTGGAGGTCAAGGGTTTTCTTCGGATGATGTTAAGTTGGTTCTCTTCCAATTTTCTTTGGAAGACAAGGCAAAGAGATGGTTTCACACGCTACCCTCCGCATCGATCTTCACATGGGCCGATAGGCAACAAATATTCTTGGATGAATATTACACCTCTAAAAAGACTAATGATGCAAGGAGAGGTTTGAGAAGCTTCCAACAACAATCGGGGGAGATGTTTCATGAAGCCTTCGAAAGGTTTAATATGATGTTATGGAATTGCCCTCATCATGGGATCCAATTATGGGAGTTGTTGAACGCATTTCATGAAGGGTTGAGTTCGAAGGATGCACGTGATTTGATGTCGATTACCAATGGTACATTCGGTACGAATTATGAACATGTTGATTGGGCGTTTTTAGAACAAATGGCGGTGAATTCCAAGAGGAAGGCCCAATCTTCAAGAAGGGCAAGGCATGTGACACAAAGGCCGCAAGTACATGGAGTAGAGAGTGGTAACGTGCAAACTATGAATCAAGTGTACAAAATGTTCACTAATTGCAATGAAATAGGCCACACGGCGGAAGTTTGTGTAGTGGGGGTGGTTGATGAGCAAGTAGAGGAAGTGAATGCAATTCAAGGAGGGGGTGGTCGAAATTTCAACATGAACTCCAACACCTACCACCCCGGGTTACGAAACCATCCTAATTTCCGCTACGGGAATGCGGCGAACCAAGCTAACCCAAACTTTCAAGGAGCTCAAGGTAACTTCGCACCTCGCCAACAATACACTCAAGGCAACTATAGGGGTGGAAACAATTATGGGTACCAATGGCAATTTCAACAAACGGGTCAAAGTGGTTCGGGTCAAACTTCGTCAAGCGGGAATGAAGTCATGGATATGCTTCGGGCTATGCAACAAGATATGCAAAAACGGAATCAACTCGATGAAGTTCGGATGCAAAAGGATGAGGTTCGTGACAAGAGCATTCAATCACTAACAACCCAAATGGGTCAATTGGCAACCGATGTGGCGGAGTTGAAGAAAAGCAAGGGTCAACTTCCTAGCGACACCAAGGTAACTCCTTCACACGGTTCGTCACGAGGTAACAACGTTAATATTAGTCATGTTAGTGTATTAAGAAGTGGCAAAGAATTTAAAGCAAATTTGTCACCGGGTTTGGTCGAGGGGGTAGCTGAGGATGTCACGGGTAATGATAGTGACGATGATGAAGTTTCACCGGTTAAACCTAAAGAACCAAATGTTAAAAAACCAGGTTTAGGTGAAAATGAAAAGAATGAAAAAGTTGAGGGTGAACCGAGTCAAGTCCCGTTTCCATCAGCTTTACTTGACCCGGGTAGGAAAAATTTTATTGCATCAAGAGGTCCCCAAAAAGAAGAGTTGTGGGACATGTTTAAACAAGTAAAAAATCAATCTTCCACTACTTGATGCAATAAAACAAGTACCCGCGTATGCTAAATTTCTAAATGAATTGTGTACACAAAAAAGGCAACAAAAGAAGAAAATGCCTAAGCGGGTGGATTTAACCAGGCAAGTAAGTGCGGTTTTGAATGGGGAGCTTCCTCCTAAGCTCCAAGATCTGGGCACGCCATTAATTAACATACAAGTTGGTAATTTTCAAATGGCAAAGGTGTTACTAGATCTTGGAGCCGGGGTGAGCATTTTACCGGGGGGCTTATATGACCAATACGACTTTGGTCCGTTAGCAAGGGTGGAGACAACGGTTGTTTTAGCCGATTTGTCTCATAAGCTACCTCGGGGAATGGTTCAAAATGTGATTGTTAAAATTGATGAGTTCTATTACCCGGTTGACTTTTTAGTCTTGGACTACTCATCCGCGGACCCAAAACAACAACAAAATGTCATTTTGGGTCGGCCATTTTTTAGCACCGCGCATGTTGTGATTGATTGTAGATTTGGTACAGTCGATATGACTTTTGGGAATCGAAAAATGCGCTTAAATGTTTTTACTAACAATTCTAATGCTAATGGTGTTGATGAGTGTTTCATGGCAGATTTAGTTGACGGATGCAACCCGCATGAGTATGAGGAGGATGGTATGGATGTTTGCTTGTGTGATTTTTCTGAACAGGTACATGCTTATGCACTCCGGGTTGAAGAGGAAAAACAGGATGCTATGGCCTTGAAAGAAGGTCGACTGCCATGGACTCACCAATTCGAAGGCTTGCCGGTGGAGATAAACTTGGGTACTAAACCATCATTAGAAGAACCACCGAAGTTGGAACTCAAAGACTTGCCAAGTCACTTGAAGTATGCTTTCCTAGGGGATAATGACACTCTACCGGTCATTATTGCCTCTAATCTAGAGTTGGCGCAAGAGCAAGCATTATTGGAAGTGTTGAAGGAGAACAAGGGAGCTATTGGATGGACGATTCCCGATCTCAAAGGAATTAGTCCATCAATCATCATGCACAAGATTATTACCACCGAAGATGCAAAACCAACACGAGAAGCTCAAAGGCGATTGAATCCGAACCTAAGGGAGGTAGTAAAAAAGGAGGTAATCAAATGGTTGGACGCGGGAATCATCTATCCGATTTCGGATAGTGCTTTGGTGAGTCCCACCCAAGTTGTGCCTAAGAAGGCCGGTATTCAAGTAGTCAAGGACGAAAATGGTGAACAAATTGCCACCCAACCGGTCACCGGGTGGCGTGTATGTATTGACTACCGAAAATTGAATGCCGCCACTTCTAAGGACCATTTCCCGCTACCTTTTATTGACCAAATTATTGAAAAATTATCGGGTCAAAAATATTACTGTTTTTTGGAAGGGTATTCGGGTTACAATCAAATAGCAATACACCCGGATGACCAACACAAGACCACCTTCACTTGTCCATATGGCACCTTTGCTTTTCAGCGAATGCCATTTGGCTTGTGCAATGCACCGGCAACTTTCCAACGATGTATGATGAGTATCTTCTCGGACATGGTTGGAGAGTCGCTTGAAGTGTTTATGGATGACTTTTCAATTTTTGGCACTAGTTTTGAATCTTGTCTCAACGAATTACAAAAAGTTTTAAAAAGATGTGTTGAGAAAAATCTAGTGCTTAGTTGGGAGAAAAGTCATTTCATGGTGCAAGAGGGAATTGTGCTAGGTCATGTGATTTCGGAAAGGGGAATGGAGGTGGATAAGGCAAAAATACGGGTAATAGCATCTTTGCCACCACCGAAAAATGTCAAGGGTGTAAGGTCATTTTTGGGACACGAGGGGTTCTATAGACTTTTCATAAAAGGTTTTAGTGTTATCACCAAACCTTTATGCAACTTGTTATTAAAAGATGTCCCATTTGATTTTACTAATGAGTGTATGCAAGCTTTTACTGTTTTGAAGGAACATTTGGTCAAAGCTCCTATTTTGCAACCACCGGATTGGTCAAAGCCATTCGAGATAATGTGTGATGCAAGCGACACTACAATTGGTGCAGTTTTGGGTCAACGGGTTGATAAAAAGCCGGTGGTGATTTACTATTCAAGCAAGACTTTATCCGAAGCGCAACTCAATTACACCACAACCGAAAAGGAGTTATTAGCGGTGGTGTATGCTTTGGATAAGTTTCGTGCGTATATTTGGGGGAGCAAGGTGGTGGTTTATTCGGATCATAGTGCGGTCCGATATTTGATGGAGAAAAAGGACGCGAAGCCTCGTTTGATTCGGTGGGTATTGTTGTTACAAGAGTTTGACTTAGAAATTCGAGACAAAAAGGGAAGTGAGAACGTAGTGGCGGATCACTTGTCTCGGATTCCGGTAGAAGGGATTGATGATGTCAGTGAAATAAATGAAAGGTTTCCCGACGAGCAACTCCTAGCCGTATCCACTTTCGTTGCACCGTGGTATGCTCATTACGTAAATTACTTAGCCACGGGTGCCATCCCAAGTCATTGGACCAAGAAGCGACGACAACAATTTATGGTCCAAGTGAAGCAATACATTTGGGATGAACCGGATCTTTTCAAGATCGGGCCGGATCAAGTTATTCGGAGATGTGTGCCCGAAACGGAGGTGTTGGAAATCTTGACTCATGCCCACTCATCCGCATGTGGAGGTCACTTTAGTGGGCATAAAACGGGGTATCGGGTTCTCTCATGTGGGTTTTATTGGCCCACAATTTTCAAAGACGCGTGTGAGTTTGCAAGAAATTGTATTAATTGTCAAAAGATGGGAAGCATTTCAAAGAGGGATGAGATGCCACTACAACCAATCTTGGTTGTAGAAATATTTGATGTATGGGGCATTGACTTTATTGGTCCCTTCCCGAATTCGAATGGCTTCCTATATATTTTGGTAGTGGTGGATTACGTCTCAAAGTGGATTGAAGCTATTGCAACACGAACAAACAACCATTCGGTTGTTTGTAAATTTGTTCAATCCAACATCTTCTCTCGTTTTGGTATTCCGCGTGTTATTATAAGTGATGGTGGTTCGCATTTTAAGAACTTTAATTTCGGGAAATTATTGAAGAGGTATAGCGTGAATCACCGGATTGCCACACCTTACCATCTGCAAACGAGTGGACAAGTCGAAGTGTCCAACCGTCAAATCAAAGAAATACTCATGAAGACGGTTAGAACGGATAGGAAGGATTGGTCGAGCAAGTTGGATGATGCATTGTGGGCATACCGAACGGCCTACAAGACTCCAATTGGCACAACACCTTACCGGATGGTTTATGGAAAGGGTTGTCACTTGCCAATGGAGTTAGCGCATCGGGCACATTGGGCAATCAAGACGGTAAATGCAGATTACGATGAAACGGGGAAGATAAGAAAGTTGCAATTAAGCGAAATTGAAGAAATTGGAGACGAGGCGTATGAGTGTGCATCGGCTTACAAAGACAAGCTCAAAAAGGTACACGATGCAAAGTTGAGGAAGAAAACTTTTGAAGTGGGTCAAAAGGTTTGGTTGTACAATTCAAGGCTCAAGATGTTTGCGGGCAAGCTTAAAAGCAAATGGATGGGCCCGTATGTCGTTCGGCGGGTCGGGAGGTTTGGTGATATTGATATCCAAGATGAGCAAACCAACAAACAACAAAATGTGAATGGCCATCGATTAAAGCCATACTTGGAAGGGAACGACATCAACAACTTGGAGCTTGACAAAGCGGGTTACATCTTACGCCCGGTCGATGAGGAACAACCATGAGAGGCCCAGGTTTGGTAGTGTAAATAGTTAGCATTTCATTTTGTTTGTTTTGTATAGTTTGCACATTTACCGTACTCGCTTGAATCTTGTGTTTGAAACAAGTGTGGGGACATTCGGGTCACGAATTGCTCTAACATTGTGTTGAGGACAACACCGGATTTTCGAGGGGGTAGGGTAATTTTTCCATGTTTTTGAAAAATTTTAAAAACACAAAAAAAAATTTGAAAAAACTGAAAAAATCTAAAAAAAGACACTTAAAATTGGAGTTTTTGGCGAAGCAAAAAGGCCCAGAGGCCACCGTAATTTACGGTCTATACCGTAATTTACGGTGGAGATGGAAAATTGTTGGGCGTTAGGGTGTAAACCTACTGTTTTACGATAGAAGTTTTGTGCCAGTGTTCACCGTAATTTACGGTCTACACCGTAATTTATGGTGAACCTGGCGAGTGTAAGGGTCGTTCCGGGTGCAGCAGTTATAAAAATAAATAAATAAATAAATAAATAACAATCAGGTCACGTGAACAAACCCCAGCCACTAGTTTTCCTTCATCCTTTTCCTCCAAACATTCTTATCCATCACTTTCTATTGTCCCACAAAGATCTTCAAACTCCATAACCTTCTTCAACCTTCAATCCTCCATATCTCTCTCAATTCCTAACCAAATCAAGTGAAATTTAGGTCTAACTTGATTAATTTTTCACGAACTTGCTGATTTTGCCAAGAGATTTGCGAGAAAACGAAGTTTTCTGGTCTGAATCACAAACCCTAGGTCCGAAAATTTTAGGGGTTTTTGAAGTTTTTGTTTCACAAGTGTTCTAGCATCTTCAAACAAAGGTATGGAAGTTTATTTGTTAAATTTTGATGATGCATTATGAAGATTAAGGTTGTTATTGGATATTTATTCATACCCACTTGTTTGTTCATAGTTTTTGTCATGAAACTTGTTATTTGATCATTGAAAGGGTTGTAGATGTAGGATTGATGGCAAAGTAGTGAACTTTTGGGAACCTCTATGTTGTAGAGGCATAATGCCCAATTTTTGAGAAAATAATTTATAAAAGTTTTGGTTCACTAGCATCTACAACCATAGTAACAAGCAAGTGTGGGGATATTTTGGAGAGAAGGGTCTAATTTTTGTGTTTGGTTGTGTTGTTTGCTTTGCTATGTGTGTAGGAAAATGGTACGAACGAAAGAAAGAGCGGGAGCTAGTTCGTCTTCTTCGTCTAAAGGCAAGGGCAAAGAGCCGGAACAACAACCAAGAAAGAGACAGTATTTGGGTAGAGTTGATGAAAGTGAAAGCGAGGATGAAGAGATGGTAGAGTTGGACCCGGCTGAAAAGCCAAGATGGGAATCGGGTCCATTGGATGATCAGCCGGAGCATTGGCAACCGACATTATTCCATGACAGTATGAACCGATTGAAAAACAAGGCAACTGCATTCATCTGTGAAAGGGAGGTGAGAGAAGTTGAATTTGGGCCGTTTGGTGTGTTTGCCCAATTCCGCGCCTTAGGATGGGAGTCGGCGCTTAGTTGTTACGATAAAGATAACAAGAATCTGTTTATGACCGAGATTCAAGAATGGATGGCGACCCTCAAGTGCAACACATATGATAGGCCGTCACAAATGATGTTAACGGGTGAGGTGAATGGGATTAAGGTAGAGATGTCGTTTGATACACTAAAGAAATTGGGGAAATATGAAAGTCTACCTGCTCGTGAGTATATGATCCCTAGCCTTGATGATTTCTTGCTTAAGCCGGAAAAACATGCAAGGTGGAATGATATGCTAGCGGCGTTGTTTTTGCCCGGTACTTACAGTGGCGTTTTATACCGGAGGAACTTGAAGATAGAAGCGAAATTGTTGCTAGCGATTTGCATTTTGAACGTCATTCCGCGAAGAGGGGATAAGGAGCAAGTGAGGTACCCGGAAGTACCCGTCCTCTATTCGTTACTCAATGGGTCTCGGCGTTTTTTAATCCGATATTTGATCATGAACCATCTCTGGATTTGCCGAAACAAGTTGGGGAGGGATATTATCCCATATTGCCGAATTATCACGGGATTGATGAAGTAATTTAAGGCAATCATGTCAGAAGATAAAAGGGCAGAAAAAAGGCATCAGCCTTTTACTTTACAGAAGATGGGGATTGGTTGGACTTACACATAATCGGAAAGGTATCATAAGCTCAAGTCGGAGGGGCAGAGATGGAGAGCATTAAAAGTGGGTGCAAGGGATCTTCTACCGGGTGAAGAAGATGAATTGGAAAGTGATGCGGAAGCCCCGAGTGGGGATGATGATTATGCAGATGAGCCACATGGTGGTGAGAATGTGAATGTAGGCCAAGGGGGCTTAGGTAGGGGTTATGGTGGTGTCTTCTATGATTACACGGAGCGTTCCTATGAGCCGAATTAGGCTTACAATGGCACTATGCAAGAGGTTATCGAGAACCAACGTCCTCCGACACCTGTTTTTGAGTCATGGTCGGGTTCGGAGCGGACTTTATTTGATCAACAAACGATGATGAGTGCTAGCATGGAGCGGTCTTTGAAGCATAACTTCGACCGTCAAGAATCATGGAATCGTGCACATGCTTACTCCCACGAGCTAGAGATGAACAACCGGTATGAAGATGACCAAGAAAGAAGGATGCATGCGGATTGGCATGCCGGGCGGCCCGTGGTTGTGGATCCACCTCCGGTGGATTATGTGTCTCTACCACCACACGATGGTAGTGTATCGTATCCAACCCCACCGATCCATCATTCACAATGGTTAGACCCGCGTCAACAACAAGGAGCATCCCAACAAGGTGGAAGCGGTAGCGGTGCATTCGGCTTTGGAGAATGGAACGAGATGATGTCTTCCATTTTTGGACCGCCGCAACCGCGTTATTATTAGTCAGGTGGTGCTCTTTCTTGTACATTTTGTGAATATGTGTTTAGTTTATTATGTTTATGGTCGGGTGGTTGAGTGGTGTTAGTTGTTTGGTTTTGTGTTGGGTTTGTGCAAGTTGGCGGTGTGTTGTTTTAAAAGAAGAAAAATAAAAAAAATATAAAATGAAAAATACCAAAAAGAAATTTGTGGTTTGAGTGTTGAGCTTTCTTTTGGTGTGAAAGAGTTTAGCGATCAAGTCCTCCTAAAACCATACATTGGGGTCAATGTATCCCAAGTGTGGGGATGGGGGGAAATTTTTGAAGTTTTTGAAAAAAAAAATTAAATCAAGCGAAACAATGTGAGAATTTGAACATCTTGGATTAACCCCAATTGATGCACCGACAACCCTTAATGCCCTTTATTCTTGGTGAGAGTTGAAGCCACACATGTAAATAAATAATACTTGTCTTTGATGAGAGTGGCTACGGGTGGGGGTGCATTAGAACTTGTGCCTTGATACGGTTTGAGTCCTTAGTTGGATATGAATGCGAAAAGGATAAGGGCATTTAGGTAGCCTCGTTTTTAGTGTGTGTGAGTGTGGGATTTGGGGGGTTGGACCTCATAAATTATATATATGAGCATGGTTGCGAGAGGGCCGGGGGTTTGGACATTTAGTTGCCCAATTTTGTGCCTAAAAGCCTATCATTTGTTACCCCTTAGCTAGTTCCTAAAAAATTACCCAACTTGACCCGGTCTTATAGTGTTAGTAGTAGTTGAGTAGTATGTAAATATTTTTGATGTTATATTGTATGTTGCTATGTTAAAAAAAAAAAAAAAAAAACAGAAAAAGAAAAGAAAAAGAGAAAAAGCAATGAAAAATGAAAAAAAAAAGTGATGTTTAGTTATCTTGTATATAGTAGTTAAGTTTGATTGTTGTTTGTTTGTTTCTTTGTGTAATAAAAGACCGGGTTAAGTTTTTGCTACTTCATATATATTCCATTTCCTACCCATACACCTAGCCACGTTACAACCTTGAAAGTCCCTTTGATTTGCATTCATGTTTGGCACTTGTTAGGAGAAGGATTGATTTAGGTACAAGCCTATAGTTGTGCAACCATCAGTTAGCCTTTGTGTGTCTAGCTCATAGTTGCTAGTGTTTACTTGTTGCCGAGAGGAGAGACATAGCGAGGGGTGCGTTATTTTGGGTGTTAAAAAGGGGTTAGTAAAAGGACTACATGTTTATGCTTGGTTTACATTGATCGCTTGGTTTGAAAATGGTTTGATGAGTTGCTTGGGACTAGCAACGGTTAAGTGTGGGGATGTGACGGGTGGTCCATAGGACAACCCTTAATGATGATTAAAAGACGAATTTATCCTTCACTTAATCGTGTAATTATCTTGAATTAGATAACTACGAATGCTTATGTTTCAGGTACAGTTCGGGAGCTAAAAATGGATAAAACGCTGCTTTGGACGGTTTGGAAAGGAACGGGTCGTGCATGGAATGAAAGAAGAAACAAATCCCAAGAATCAGGGCTCCACCGTAAATTACGGTGACGGTGGCCCTGAAACTCATGATTTCCTCACCGTACCACAGGCTCATCACACAGTAACAATTGGAAGTCCACCGTAACTTACGGTGGTACCGTAAATTACGGTGGAGATGACGGACAAAAGTGTAACTGCCCTATTAAACTGTTTTTATGGGTGTCTTCTCAGATACCTCATCATTGGACGTTTTCTTGGCATCTTGGGGGCGATTTTGGCTGGTGCTACCTTGTTTTAAACAATTCTAAACATTTAGTTCTTGTTTTTGATTTGTATGAACTTGAATTTGGATGTTATGATGATCAACCGAACAATGTCCAGCTAAACTTGTGGTGATCATCTTAGGTGAAGGTTTCTCTAAACTCTTGTGTGTTTGTTCCTTTATTTCTAGAATGGTAACATTGTGTTTGCTTTGATTATCATGGTGTATGAGTAATTGATTGTAGCTTGTTAATTGGTATTGCAATTATAGTCTAATTCGTACGTTCTTGGTGCTGTTGGCAATCGGGATATCACGGGAAGGGTTAGGGTTGGATATTGATTGATTGATCATCGGGAAACGACCTCGCATTAATATAATCCGAGTACTTTGTTCCCTTTCATCACAACAATTGTTTATACACGAGTTATGTCTATGTAACTCTTTCTAGTTGGAATTTCACACAAGTGTTAAAAGAAACTGAATCCTAAGATGGTCATTGTTCTCATAATCTGAAGTAAAAATCCAATCTTGATTAGTAGTAATTGATAATTTAGTTTTCTAAAACAAACAATCCAAATCATTGATCTTTAATTTCTGCAAATTAGGTTAATTGTAGTTAAATCGCAAAGCTATAAAATCAACGCATTTTCCACATACTCCCTGAGTTCGATACCCATTTACCACTATCTATAGTTGTTATTTGGATTAAATTTGCGTGTACTACGACAGCACGTCAAAACTGCTTTGAGAAGAGAATTTTGGAATTCAATTCGACAGTGTAAAAACCTGTTTGGGGTTTTGGTCAGGGTTTTATTTAGGGAAAAAGTGAATACTGATGTGGCATCGGTTACAAAGATCTGATGGCTAGAAACTGACCACGTGCCAACCTCTGATGAGAAGATGAATAATGGAGGACAGTTATTTTGGAAAACCACTGATGAAGCAAGTATCAGTGGTTACAACGGTAACAATTATGAGAGCAGTAGGTGATTTTTACTACCAGTGGATAAGACACTAATTATGAGCACCAGTGCTTGCCAAGAAAATGAAAGGTCAGGGGTTGACTTTCAGCAGTGGACAGTATTTAGGAAACAGATGGTTGAACAAAACAGTGGTTAGGGGTAAGATAATGGTAAAGATTTGAAAGACTAGTATATTAGTAACAGTTAGTGCACCAGTGGATAAGCTTTTGACAAATAGCATCTGCTATTCTGATGAAAGAAATGATTTTATCTTGAGAAAACACAATATCAAGTCTAACATCTGTTGATGGTGGTTCTGAAATATCTGCAAGATTACTATCCTCAATAAAATACATTTTAGATGCAGATTGTCAAGTTCAATATGTCAGCAGTCTTTTCAGAAATTTTCATTCAAGGTTTTGCCACATGTCAATTACAAGTTTTGAAACTTTTATAGATTCCTGACAGTGGTTTAGTACCCCAGATGATGGAGAGCCCTTTTACTAAGGCTACTCATTTTGTGTCATAATATTTGAATTAGAACATGAGTATTCAAGTATTTTAAGGTCTGTTAGCAACAATCTTTTGATCAGTGTTAAAACAAACTTGAGTTTGACATGACCTTGACACTTGTGCCATTTCCTTTTGACTTCTTTTCAAGGACAATATCACCAAAAAAAAATGATGGTTCTTCATCCTGACAGGAGTTTGAAACTTTTGCTATAAAACACAAGTAAAAGTACAAAATATGTCACTCTTAAGGAAAAATAAAGAGTAATATACCCTGCTTTATTTAAGAAAAATCTTTTTAAAAAAACAATTAAAGGTTTTTCTGAAAATATCGTCAATAGGAACTGGTATATTTTCAAATATGACTTGTTATAGGATCATGATCTTATCAATCTCAAATTTAGGAATATGGTAAGTAGTTGTAAAATGCATTTTGACCACTGTTTGGAACCATTTCCTTGTCCGTTGATTGCAAAAATGAGGAGACATGTTCACATACGTTTGTTACCATGTGATGATTCTGCGAAACTTGTCTAGTCCTCTTTTAAGTTTAATCACTGGTGATACTATTTTTACCTGAACTTTCATGTACCAATGAATGCACACAGTTGCTTGATGACCATTGTCCACCCTATTTTTGTACTCTTAAGTGTTTTATATTTATACTCTTTACTTCAAAAGTTTTGAGATAAACACACTTTTGAGTTTTTGTAATTTTCTTCTTCCCTTTTTACCCTTCCCATACATAAGTACTGAAATACTCACTGGGAGGTATTTATTGAAGGAATACTTATTCCAGAATCATTTTGCAGCAATGTTTTGAGAGATTTGGTCATTTCTGCACATGCTTATGCCAAATTTCACATTACCCATGATCTGGTCATTTTTGACATCTGATTTTCTTAATGTATTCTTAACACAATTGATTTTAGTCCTTTTGAAGGATTCTCAATCTGTCTTTCAATACATAAGATCTAAATGACTAAAGTTTTAATTTCCCTCTTTTTATGTAAACAAAAACACTAATGTTTTTATGAACATAGGTTTTTGTCGACCTGAGGTACATACTTTAGCTGCAAACACTAATGTTTTTATGAACAAAACTTCATAACAACAATTGAAATCAATTTTGTAAAGAAGATAATTATACCATAGTTAACAGATATATTTTCAGATCTGAAACCTATAGGTGATTTATGTATGACATCATTTGTTGTGTGAATTTTGTGTGTCTTGTGACATCTTGGTTGTTTTACAGAGCTTTTGAATAGTCACTTTGAACATGATTTCTCGTTACTCTGTTTTTCAACTAAATACAATCAACCTTAGTATCAATGAATTTTGAGCTGAACTGTTATGTCAAATTGACTGTTAGATCGAATTTGACTGTCCAAGCTCTGATACCAATTGTTAGGATCTGAGGCTCCTCATGATTATGTTTGTTTGAATAATTTGAACAAATCAATAGAAATGAACAGAGTTTAAGTGCAGCGAAAATGAACAACAAACTTTGTAATCACAATCAAAGAGGAAAATAGTTTTGATAAGTACATGCTTTTCATTGAGTCGAATGATTACAATACAAATCAAAAGATTACAAAGCATGCTTACAAACTAAACTCCCCCTCAGCCTAACACTCCATGGTTGAATTGCACAAGATGAAAGGATTGGATCAGAGGAGAAGAACTCACTCAGTCCATCAAATGTAACAGTACAGGGTACTGCTCCATTTATAGGCAAACCAAACCACTGAAGCATCTCAGCTGACGTCACCATGAAAGCGACATCTAACAACCTAACAACCTGTAACCACTGTTCTTATACAAACACTGCTAATCTTAACCACTGACTTTCTACAAAACAAGTGACACACTAAACTACTGCTTTCTCCTTTCATCAGTGCTTTCCTCAAGGTTGATCAGTCCTTGAGTGGGCAGTCCTTTAGCATCAGTAGATTAAACCAGCAGTGTTTACTTCTTACCAGTCTTCAGGGCTTCATCAGCAGTTTAAAGGACAACAGCTATTGTATATGGACAGTGGATAGAAGACCATCAGATGTTATAATCACTTTCAAGGGGAAAGTCTAATGTAAACAGCTGCTTATTATGAATCCACTGTTGTGATCCGATTTTGGCTCTTATTATCTGTTCCTCTGATAGGGTTCAATCCCAACAACTCAAACTTTGGAGGATTTTCTTAGAGCATGGGTGATAGACTTTGGTGGTAATTGGGATTCTCATATTCCATTGATCGAGTTCTCTTACAACAATAGTTATCATGCTAGTATCAATATGGCACCATTCGAAGCTTTATACGGTCGAAAATGTCATTCACCTGTCTGTTGGAATGAGATTGGTGAAGCTCAGCTTACTGGACCTGAGCTCATTCTGGAAACAACAGACAAAATCAAGAAAATTCGCGATAATCTTGTGACAGCTAGAAGCCGTCAAAAGAGTTATGCGGATATACGACGCAAGCCCTTAGAATTTCAAGTCAGAGACCATGTCCTACTCAAGGTGTCACCTTGGAAGGGAGTGGTGAGATTTGGAAAGAATGGAAAACTTGCACCTCGATATGTTGGACCATTTAAGATTTTTGAAAGAATTGGAAAGGTTGCCTATCGACTAGAGCTACCTCCAGAGCTTGGAAATATTCATCCGACTTTCCACGTGTCCAATTTACGAAAGTGTTTAGCCGACGCTGATCTTCACATTCCACTCTACGAAATTCAAGTTGATGAAACGATGCATTTTGTCGAGAAACCTGTGGAGATAATGGAACATGCAGTCAAACAGTTGAAGAACAAACGGATTCGATTAGTCAAGGTTCCCTGGGAGTCCAAACGTGGCCCAGAGTTTACTTGGGAACGTGAGGACCAAATGAAGACGAAATATCCGCATTTGTTCTCACAAGTTTCCTCTAGTTAAAATTTCGGGACGAAATTTCCTAAAGTATGGGAGACTTTGACAACTGTGCTCTTTAATCAATGTACAAAGTAAAACAATGTTTATTATCAATAAAACAATGTGTTTTGGTGTTATTATGTGTGTATTTGTGTTTGATGATTTTTCGATTTGATTCGAGTCCGATTTCAAGCTTTAAATCGCTTTCTGGAAAGTTATACACAAACTGGTACGTAAATGTAATCAGTTTAACGCGAAAAACACTCCAGAATAGTGAAATAGGCTTAACATACCTTAAATAACCTTCACATAACTTAGAAATAAGTTTTGGATGGTTTGGTGTGTCGAAAACAAGTCTATTCGATCGTAGGGACTATTTGTGTCAAACTACGAAAGTATGCCGATTTGTATGGTAACAAACATTTCAGAACTTGATCGTAAGTTAAACATACCTTAAATATCCCTTACAAAGCTTAGAAATAGGCTTTGAATGGTTTGGTATGCTAAAATAAACTTACTTGATCAATAGGGACTAAAAGCGTCAAAAAGTGCATAAGTTTGCATTTTCGCGCATATTTTATGTTCTGAATATATCCGGACACCCAAAGATTTTTGTAATCATTAAAATATTTTATTTTAGTGATTGGAATGCATAAATACCATTCGTCGCTTACTTTGGATCGTTTTTGCGTTCGTTACGACTTCCGTCGTAATTAACCGAATAACGCAACCCTACGAACAAACGAACCGACATCCGAGATGTTTTTGAGCATATTTTAAGTTCCCTATACTTTAACCTCATTTTAGAGCCTTGAAATGGGGTTAACGGGGCTTAAACGTTTCAAATATGCATCAAAAACCAAGTTTCTAGGCTGCAGGGACTAAAAGTGTAAATCTGCCAAACTTCCCACGCGGGGCGCGTAAGCCAAGCCCTATGCTTACGCGGGGCGTGATAGACTTACAGTACAGAAACATTGAATCTGGTCTTGGAGCTGGTTTTGATGGTTTTTAACCCCTGATTTGGGATACCATCTGCTTGTTTTGATGGTATTTCATGTCCCATTGTATTTCAAAACCATGTGCCCACTTGGAGGATCAAGATCGAAGCACGTTTTGCAAGAAACGATCCTAACGGTTTACCAAAAACTATATAAACCCAAGCCCTCATTCCATTTTCTGCACACTTGATCTGAATGACTCTAAGTTGAAGTTCTAAAACTTCATACCTGAGTGATTTGGATCAAGATCTCCCTAGCTTGGACCCTTTGTAAGCTTCTTTCGTGCTTTTATTGCATTTCAAGCGCGAAAGTCAAACAATGTTTGACTTTCTGCTTTGACAAGTATTTGGTCAATATAAAGTTCGTTTGAACTTTGCAACGTGAGCGTAATCACGACGGTTATAGTCCCGTGTGACTATACCTACTGATTACCACGTTGACTAGGCATAGTGACGAGTCATAGTTTCGGTCAAAATGCGTATTTATGCGTATTTTGCAACCAAACTATCCTTGGGTATCAAAACACTTTGTTTTGATATCAAAACCTGTTTTCTAACTTAGTTAAACATGTTTTAACATGTTCAGCTCGTCACTTTTAGTTTAGTGCTTGTATAGAGTCGTAAGTCAAGCGGTCTAAACCACCACTTAGACTTTCGAACTCGACCCGTTTGGTCGATCATTAGGATCTGACCAAACATGTTTAGTGACCATAGTTGTATAGGGAATAACCTTCCGAGGTTATACCTTATGGTCACTTAGTTTAATTAGTTGTATGATAGGTAGTTTATATGCCTTAGGTAAATGACTAAAATGCCCTTTTCATGCATAATTGGATTTTAAGCATATATAACTTAAAATTTTGTCACTTAATTGATTATGCAACATATTTAAACATGTTTATGCATATAATACTTGTCATAGGACTAGTTAGACGTCTCGAACGCGCTTTTACGCGAACGACGCGTTAAAGTAGCATAAGCTACCTTAATGGGTCACGACGGGTCGAAAGCACTTAGGTTAGGTTCCGATCTAGAATGTAGGCTTTGTTAAACCATATCACATGAGTTCCAATACTCATTTAGTTTACGAAACCTCATTCTGTCCGGTCTTCCGATTTAAGTGTCGATTTATTTACTAGTGATTCGATTACTAGGTGTTGCTTGAGTTTCCTTGGTTTGCTTGAGCTTGTTAAGTTCTTTAGATTGAGGATACTTTTCACTTCGATGTGAGTACATAGTTCCCCCTATTTTATTGTTTTCAATTGTTTTGGGGTGATTCATATGTGTTAAATGATTTCGAGGTTTTAACGATGGTTTCAAAAATGTTTAACATGGTTTATATTAAACTAATAACGATTTCGAAAATGTGAAAAAATTGTTAGACGTAATTACATAACAAATAACATTCATCAATTATGGCTGAACCGACCAGTATTAGGTTATGGTACCATAGGATCTGACAAATCCCGTTATCAGACTGCACCCAAGGTTATGTGTGGGAGTTATGTGGGTAACGACCAAATCTGTGATTGTTAACTTACCCTTTGGTGGTTTGTTAAGGCGAGTTGAACGATGGAAGAGTGGCGAAGGTTTGGATGTTATTAGCGAGACGACCAAAAGTAGTTTCACAATTAAAACAAGAACGATTTTGGGACAATTTAAACGATTTTGGAAACGATTTGAACAAGTTAAATAATTTGAATAAACGATTGGTTTTGGGTTGTGATTAGATAATGGGACGGGTGTAACATGATAAAAGCATGGTAGATACGCCGCTGGTACTTCTTATATATAAGTGCTTTTATCATATTATATTCCGTGGCATTATTTAGTTCACTTGGATAAACGATTTTGAAATGATGTCACATAACGATGTTTTATAAGGGATATAAACCATACGAGTTTTGTAACGAGAATAATTTACGATTTGGTTTACTTAAACAAATGTTTTGGGTTAAGAATCATGGCTGCGAGATTTTATAAACTATAACCAACTTGATTTGAGTTGGTTAATTATGTTGAAATACACTTTTCAAAACGAGGTTTGTAACTTTTGACTCTTGTAGTCTAATAAGGAACTGCAACATATAAGCAAGCCATGAATCCGATACTCTCCTAAAACCTATGTGCTCGCCACCATTTCTTTGCTGCCTTTGTTTTCACATATGTTTCAGGTGGTGTTGAATGATGTTGATTGCTAGGATGCTTGTTCACATAGGATCTGGACGAGGCCTTAGTGACATAATAATAATGATAGACGATGTGTAACTTGTTTGTTTTGTATTAAGACAATGTAAATTATCTAATAAATCAATAAAACAAAACTTTTGAATCCATGGTTGTGAAACAATGATTCTGCCACTCCACTCCCCGATGTTTCCGCTGCGGTTTCGTTGTTTTGACACGGTCGGGGTATGACAGAAGATACTAAAATGTGGAGTTGTATGATTGAGGGGTACATTGCTCCCACATGATGAGTTGACGGGAGAATTCTAGTGATCTCTTATGAGAAGATGGATGAATCTGAGAAACGGTTGTTTGATGCTGAGAAGAAAGCTTTAGCAATGATAAAGATGTCCCTGCCATTTGCAATAAAACACATCCTGAATAGGTATGTATAACAACCCCCCTAAAACCATTCACGTGACCCTAAAACGTTCCTTATATACCCCGTATACGAGAAACGGACCCGAAATACCCTTATATTTATAAAAATCAAAGAAAACAAGGAACCGGAGTCGCTCGCGGGCCGCGACCCAATCCTTTGGGTCCCTCGCAGGGCATGACTGGCCTTGTGTGACGGACAAGGCTTTACGCCACATGTCCGGTGACTCAGCATAGCTAGGCCAATGACTGACCAAAACTATAATCGACACATAGGGTGGTCGAGCTCATTTGCAATCCATTCAAAATTTAAATTCTCTCTCAAACTTTCTGTTAGTTATTATGCTCGGGAATAATACCCTATAAAGCGAAGCTCTGCCTCATTGTAATTATTATAACCCTATTTATTACCCTACATGATCGATTTAGGGCTCTGTAATGCATGTCAAGGTTCTGTCTGACTCAGTCGTTGGAGTTCTGTCTCGTTTTACACCCGATTGATTCTAGGACTCCGTAATGCATGTCAAGGCTCTGCCTGACTCAGTCATTAGAGTTCTGTCTCGAGTTGTATGGTTAATGTAATTTGGGTTATTTTACTAACACATGTGCATTGTTTAAATTTAATAGATAATAACCAGGAGATACAACAGGAACCTTTAGTATTACCTAAGTAAACAATGTGAGTACATTCTCTTTTTGTCACCTTTTGTAAATTACTTTCGTGAGTCAAAATACATTACAAAAACTTCAAATGTTTTAAATTACACTTAACAGTAATTGAATATTTGTGATTCTACAATTGTTGCCGGTATGTTGGGGTTTTGTATACAAAATGTGAAAGACGTTACCATTGGACAATGAGATAGCTAATGAGTAATATGACCCACAAGTGAGGTGTTGACAGTACTGAATGATTAATTGAGTAGATATAAACAAATGTAAGTGCGGATGCCCTCAAACACTGTAAAGTTGTAAAACTATTTTGATTAAACTGGGATGCACTCGCCAGTATTTCTTGCAGATAAAACTTTTTAAACGCGTTTCAGGTAACAAAATGTGAAAGCCAATAGAAGCAAGCTGGAGAGCACTGAAGGCTTGGAAAAGTGGCTATAAAAGTTACATAAATAAAAAGGAGTTTTTGTTTTCAATAATTAGGGTTTATCCCTACAAATGAATTGTCAAATGAACTTGGGTTTTATCCTAATGATTTATTATCATAAAAGTTTGGTGTTTAACTCTGATAAAAATATTTTCTAACTATGGTCCTGATGTATTCCACTGCCAAATTAATAAACACCGATACCATCGATCTGATCTCGCGGCACCCGCTACCGGGCAGGGGTCGGGGGTGTCACACCCAGACTTTTGCGGAAGCGTGGTTATTTGGTGTGACTTCTTAATACCATAGCATTCAATCGTAACAATGCTAAGTGATAAAACTAAAAAGACATTCATCCATTAATTACGTTTAGAAAATAACACAACAACTTGTCTTGAAAACATCGATACCAAATTACGTTACAAACCATGACTTGTTCAACTGAGTTCATAAAGACTCCACAAACGACTTTAAATAAACCTGAGTTTGGAAACATGTATCCCGTCCAGGAATGGGATACACCCCCTAAACTCAACAACCATGGATAACATCTTTTATTAAAACGCAACTTGAAGACACATGCATACCCTTGCCAAATCCACTAGTTCCCTGAAATACATGTAGTTTAAAATATCAACAAAAAGTTGAGCGAGTTCATGTGTTCGTGAGTATGTATAAAACCTTTGTATTCAATGTACGTATGAAAGTCCCTGGTATGTAGCAATAAGGAAAAAGAGATCACCAATGGGTTGCAAAGCCAATGGTATGTGTGAAATGGTGCAGGAAAACTCAAACCTAGGAAATTTGTACCGGGCTTCCGACTGGAAGACATAGTCACCACTATGGGCCACCCTGACCTCATGGGTGTGGGCTCGCTACACCCAAATAGATCTTTCACTCATGTCCCTCGGTCCTACGACGAGGATTAATGGCCTTAAGTGTTGTACCCACCCTTCACATGATCTAGTAGTAAACCCTCCTTAGGCTAACCATACCATGTATAAAAAAGTCTGTAATAAATGTAACATGTATTCCACCCCCGAAGTACAAAACTGAAAACAGTTAAAAGAAAAGGGGGACATGAACTCACAGTATTGGGTCCTCAGCTCGTAACTCAAACTCTGTCAGCAAACACGACTACCTACAGTGTACTAACGTCTATTAGACGAACGGGCCGTGCCTTTGCTTAATATTAATGTTTTTGAGTTACATTTCTTATATTATTCCGAGTTATAATTATTTGTCAAAATAATTAATATTTCAACTTAAATTATATTTGGTTTTGTAATAATTGTTTTAAACAATATTTCTGTATTAATACTTCTCAAGTATTTAACTTCGTATTTCCTTCCCAAGGATGGGGTATCTTATACATGTATATTTGTATTATTGTATTTGAAATTTCTCCAAAATAATATATTCCCAAGTCTCACTTTAGAAAATATATTTATAAACTCATTTTGTCCCAAAATAATGTATTGTCCAGAAAATATATATTTTTCCCAAAAATCATATATCTTCTAAATATACTAGGAAAATATATTTTTATTTCCCAAAAATAATATATTTTCACCTTGTTCAAAAATATGATGCAACTTTGTAATATTTACAAAAGTCATATTTTTATTTCTTGTAACAAAAATAGTATTTACCAAAAATATATAAGTAACGGTATTGCCTTGGATAATAAATTTCACGGTACTTGGTTAAGTTATATAATATAACCATTTCACCGAGTATGCAAATAATCACACAAGTGTCTTAATATGTATATATATTCTAAATATATATGTTTACCCATTTTTATTTATAAAAACCAACCTCAAATATTTATATTTTTGTTACAAAAATTATGGGAAAGTTTATATGGAAGACTTATGATCAAAATATACTTGTAAATACTTGTTAGAAAATATTTTTCTAAGTGTTTATATTTTTAGAAAATTTTGCCATAGTTTCCCCTAAAAATGGAGGTGTCCATGCTATATAAGCATATCATTTTCTTTTCAAAAATCATCACAACAATCAATAATCAAACTACACTTCCCAAGTGCAAAAATTATACAATATATATAACATCATGAACACGAACTTTCACAAAAACTCGTAGTAATTTGGTAACATGTTTAGTAGACTTAGTTACCCCTTAAAGTGTGTTTACTTCTTTAAAAATCTCATTCTTAAAGAAACTAGGTGTTTACAACTTGTAAACATTTTCTACAAAAATTATTCTTTTGAACTCTTCTAGTAAATAAAGTGTTCTTACACTTATTTTATCACCAAAAACAATGTACATTTATGTAAGAATCAAGTTCTACTAAAAATCATATTTTGAACTTGATTTTCTTGGAAAATTATTCATAAATCTTAGATTCACAAAATTACTAGCTCACTTTATTTACTATTTTTCAAGAAATCATTTTATTTTCAAGTTCATGTTTATAAGTGAGCATGATCTTCTTGGGTTAACACATAACCATCCTCTAACTTGCTAAATCATGTGTTTAATCACAATTTAGCAAGCTCCTTATGATGATCAACATCATAATTTCAAGTAAATAACAATCAAGTGCCATGCATGTACTTAAGCAACATTATTTCAACAAGATTTCATCATTTTTAAGCTTCATGTTCATGATTCTTGTTTAAGTCTTTTAGTGTTCTTGTGATTCATAACAATGTACATCTTTTTAACCAACAAAAGGAGAAGTAAAAATTAGTAGTAAGAAGCTTACAACTAGCTCAAAGGCTAGGGAAGATCACTAGAGAAAAGATGATGAAAATGGTGTGTGAAAGCAATGGATGAAGGTTCTTCAAGTTCTTCAAGCACCAAGCTCCATGAATCACCTTCTTGCACTTGAATTGAGCTTGAAATTAGATGGATGAAGGTTGCAAGGTGGTGGTGGTGGCGGCACAACCTAGGGCCGAGAGGGAGAGAGAGAGAGCATGAGGGAGTGGAGTGAGTTTGTGAGATATGAAATGATCTTGTAAGGGATTCACACCATACTTATATCTTTCCTACTCAATATCATGTTCACTTAAGGAAGCAAGATCAAATAAAATATATAGAATGAAATCTAGTGGGATATGGTGGTGGGGTCCTCCCCTTTGGGCCGTAAATTATGAGGGGGGGGGGGTAATTTGTAATTTTTTATGGTAAGTAGGTAAATAGTTGGAGGTTAAGTGTAATATCTAGTGTATTATGTGTATGACATATTATATAGTGTGTTGGGGTATTCGGGGACCATAACTAGCCAAGAAATAATTAAACAATGTATCTGGTAAAATTTTGGTGTTCCGGGTAATGTCCGGTTGTTCGGTTTGATACCGGTTCGTTAAAGTGTCAAGCTATTCCGTATAGTGTCTTTTATGTAACTTTTTGTGACACTTTTAATTCCCAACACTTAGGAAAGCATTCAGGACCATTTAGACAATTTTCTGCATAATACTAGTATGTTAAAAAACTGAATTTTGCTGAAAAATGCAGAATTCTGCACTTAAAGTGAGTTTTAGGCACTTTCCGGCACTCAAACTATCACCTAGTGACGCAGTTTTATGGTCCTCACTTCCCTACACACACTACTAGTGTAGTACCTTGTCCCTGGCCCATATTGGGTCTCAAAACACTGTCTGTCTATTTACTGAACCTCGTCAGCATTTTCCTGCTTTATCCGTTAACTGTGCTAACTGTGCTTTGTGCATCGGGTATGTCAATAAAGTCTGTATGTGATAATGATGTGACATTATGTAATATGTGATGCACATGTAAGTATGACGCAGTAATCAGAAAGCAGTTAAGTAATCCAGCACAGTCATTAAGCACTTAATTATAATTAATTAATCGTACGGATACCTGGTTTTATGAGGGTTGTCACATTCTCCCCCTGTTAAGAAAATTTCATCCCGAAATTTAAGTTCTGCTACTAGTTGCATGGGTCTTGGGGAATAAATGTGGGTATTTAGCCTTCATGCGATCCTCACGCTCCCAAGTGAACTCTGGGCCATGTCGCGCGTTCCAACGAACCTTGACAAGTTTGACACTACTCCTGCGCGTCTTGTTAATTTTCCAATCAGTAACCTCAACAGGTTCTTCAGTAAAGTGGAGTGTGTCGTCAATGTGGACTTCGTCGGCAGGTATGACAACTGTTTCTTGAGTTGGACTCTTTTTCAGGTTAGATACATGAAATGTATCGTGAACGCCATTCAGTTCTGCTGGTAGATCCAACTTGTAAGCTACAAGACCAATCCTTTCCAGGATTTTGAATGGTCCAATGTATCTTGGGTTCAACTTCCCATGCTTCCCAAATCGTGCTACACCCTTCCAGGGTGAAACCTTTAACAAAACCATATCTCCCACCTCAAACTCCAGAGGTTTCCTTCTTCGGTCCGCGTAACTCTTTTGTCGATCACGAGCCGCCCTTATGCGCTCTCGGATCTGTGTAATCTTATCAGTCGTCTCTTGAACCAATTCCGGACCAACAAGCTGTCTATCACCCGCGTCTGCCCAGCATAACGGTGATCGACACTTGCGTCCATAAAGAGCTTCAAACGGTGCAGCTTGGATACTCGCATGGTAGCTGTTGTTGTATGAGAATTCTACCAAGGGTAAGTGAGTGTCCCAACTGCCACCCAAATCCATTACGCAAGCTCGTAACATATCTTCCAACGTTTGTATCGTTCGTTCGCTCTGGCCATCTGTATGTGGATGGAATGCAGTACTCAGATTCAACTGAGAACCAAAAGCTTCATGGAAGGATTGCCAAATCCTTGACACAAATCTTCCATCTCTATCAGAGATAATCGAGAGAGGCACTCCATGTCGTGCAACAATCTCTCTCAGGTATAGCTCAGCAAGCTTGCTTGTATTGTCTTTCTCCTTGATTGGCAAAAACTGTGCAGATTTGGTCAGACGGTCCATGGTTACCCAAATCGTATCGTGACCTCTGGGTGTCCTTGGTAATTTCATTATAAAGTCCATTGAAATCTGCTCCCATTTCCACATGGGTATTTCAGGTTATTGCAGAAGACCTGAAGGCTTCTGGTATTCGGCCTTTACCTTGGCGCAAGTCAAACATTTGCCAACATATGTTGCAACATTGCCTTTCAATCTTGGCCACCAATAAAAATCCTTTAAGTCTTGGTACATTTTATCCGATCCTAGATGGATCGAGTACCGTGACTTGTGAGCCTCATCAAAAATTACGTCTCTCAGACCACCAAAGAAAGGAACCCAAATTCTTCCCAAGAAACACAATGTTCCATCCTCCTTTGGTACCAATTGCTTCTCCATCCCCCGGAGATATTCATTCTCAAGATTTTCCCTTTTAAGAGCTTCCCTATGCGCAGCACGAATGCGCAATGTGAGGTCTGTCTGAACAATCATTTCCAAAGCCCTAACCCTTATGGGCTTGATTCTTTCTTTCCGAGTTAAGGCATCGGCGACCACATTCGCCTTCCCTGGGTGATACTTAATCTCACAATCATAATCATTTAACAATTCTACCCAGCGTCTCTGTCTCATGTTAAGCTCTTTCTGATCGAATATATGCTGTAAGCTCTTGTGATCAGTAAAGATGGTGCATCGCGTGCCATACAAGTAATGTCGCCTGATCTTCAGAGCAAACACCACTGCGCCTAACTCCAAGTCATGCGTGGTGTAATTCGTGAACCTTCAACTGGCGTGAAGCATAAGCTATAACCTTCTGTCGCTGCATCAGCACGAAGCCTAAACCTTGACGCGAGGCGTCGCAATATACCACGAAGTCGTCAGTACCTTCGGGTAGGGATAAGATCGGTGCATCGCAAAGCTTGTTTTTCAACAACTGAAATGCTTCTTCTTGCTTGTCTCCCCATTCGTACTTCTTGTCTTTCTGTGTAAGAGAGGTCAAAGGTTGAGCGATTTTTGAGAAATCCTCAATAAATCTGCGATAATATCATGCCAAACCTAGAAACTGTCGAATTTCAGTTGGCGTTTTCGGGGTGTCCCAATTCTTGATCACCTCGATCTTTGTGGGATCCACATGAATTCCATTTCCGTTAACCACGTGACCAAGGAACTGAACCTCACTTAACCAGAATTCGCACTTCGAGAACTTAGTGTACAACTTCTCTTTCTTGAGCAGCTCTAAGATAGTCCTTAGATGTTGCTCATGTTCTTCCTTCATCTTTGAGTGAATCAGAATATGTCAATGAACACAATCACAAACTTGTCGAGGTACGGCTTACAGACTCTGTTCATCAAATCCATGAATACTGCTAGCGCGTTTGTCAGACCAAACGGCATAACCAGGAACTCGTAATGCCCATATCGAGTTCTGAAGGCAGTCTTTGGTATGCTCTCCTCTTGTATACGCAACTGGTGATAACCCGATCGAAGATCGATCTTGGAGTAACAACTCGAACCTTGTAGTTGATCGAACAGGTCATCTATCATTGGCAAAGGATATCTATTCTTGATAGTTAACTTGTTCAGCTCGCGGTAGTCGATGCACATGCGAAAACTACCGTCCTTCTTCTTGACAAACAGCACTGGAGCTCCCCAAGGCGAGAAGCTTGGCCTGATAAATCCTTTATCCAATAGCTCCTGAAGTTGCGTTGACAGTTCTTGCATTTCTGAGGGCGCAAGTCAATAAGGTGCCTTAGCCACAGGCACAGCGCCTGGGACTAAGTCAATGTGGAACTCGACTTGTCGCTACGGCGACAATCCTGGCAAGTCTTCGGGAAAGACTTCAGGATATTCCTTCACGACTGGAATGTCTTCTATCTTGGGCTCAGCGGCTTCTTTATTCACAATGTGTGCCAAGAAGGCAACACATCCTTTCTGCAAACACTTTCGAGTCTTCAAACAACTGATGATTCTTAGGGGCGTATCGCGCTTCTCTCCATGTACCACAATTGTTTCTCCGTTCGCCATTGGAATGCGAATGACCTTCTCGTGGCATACAATTTCTGCTCGGTTGCTTGATAACCAATCCATCCCCACTACCACGTCGAAGCTTCCCAACTCGACTGGCAGCAGATCAAGTGTGAACTCGTGCTCTCCCAGTTCTATCACGCAACCCCTAATAACTTCATTTGCTTCTACTAGCTTCCCATTAGCTAGTTCTATCGAATATGGAATATCTAACTTACTGGTTACCAACCCAAGTATATTCTTAAATTCTAATGATACAAAACTATAATCGGCTCCGGTATCAAATAATACAGATGCAGAGCGTTGGTTGATAGGGAACGTACCAGTAACTACATTTGGATCTTGGTGAGCTTCCCTCGCACCGATGTTAAAGACTCTTCCATGTGCTTGATTCAACTTTGGGCACTCCCTCTTGAAATGCCCCACGTCTCCACAATTGAAACAACCTGGTCCTCGACCATTACCGTTCCCGTTACCACCGTGGTTGTTATTCGTTCCACGGTTTCTATTCCCAGCTTGATTCCCAAAATTTCCACGATTCCCATTCCCGCCATTTCCTCCCTGCTGGCGGTTTCCAGTACCACTTCCAAAACCTCTCTGACCATTGTTGCCACGCCCAGTACCAACCCAGCATGTTTCCTTTGAATGGCCAACCTTCCCACAAGACTCACATTTCCTGAATCTGCACTGGCTGGGGTGATGATATTGGCATACATCACATTTGGGCAGAGCGCCCATGTACCCTCTTCCTTTGTTTTCGGCACCAGTTCTGGCCCTGGCTGGTGCGTTTCCCTCTTCTTTCTTGCTGGCACTGTTGGTACCCTTTTTGAAGTTTGAGAACTTCCTCTTGTTCTCACTCGATGATTCAACGTGTCTCTCCTTCTTTTTCGGGTCAGAGATTGAAAACTTGTTTAACCGAATAGCTTCTTTAGTCAGTGACACGCTCAGATCGATAGCTTCAGTAATTGTCGGCGGCTTTGACGTTGTTACCATGCTCATAATCTGAGGTGCCAACCCCCAAATGAAACGCTCAACGCGCTTGAATTCTGGTGTAACCATGTATGGTACCACGTGAGATAGATCGTGGAATCTCTACACATATTCGGTGATCTTCGGGCCGTCCATCTTAAGGTTCCAAAACTCTGTTTCCAATTTTTGAATTTCGGCCCTGGAGCAATACTTTTTACGCATGAGTTCCTTTAACTCATTCCAAGTCAAAGCATATGCTACTGCCTCTCCCGGAGTTTGGACTTGGAGATTCCACCACGAAAGTGCTCCGTCTATGAACAATCCAGAGATGTAGGTAACTTGCTGATCTGGTGCGCATTTGCTCATCCTTAACACCGAATCGGTCTTCTCTGCCCATCTAACGAAAGCCACCGCACCCCCGGTGCCGTCAAAATTCAGCGGTTTACAGTCTAAAAATTGTTTAAAGGTACAGCCTGTACATGTAACGTTATTCACAGAAAGCATTAGCAACCGCACATGGAATATCCAATTGTAACGTAATGTGTCTTAAGCGACTTAAACATTACCATGTGGTGGGTTGTTCCTCGAGGTACCCCCGCTAGTTTCTGCGCGTGAGGCCTCATGCTCTGCTATTGCTCGGGAGATCCTTTCTTGCAATTCGGCCTCAGTAGTGGGTAAGCGAGTATCTCTTCGTGGAGGCATCTTCTATAAGAAGATTGTATAGGTCAGGTCGTATGCATATAAGTATGTAGTACGCGTATATAATAACATTCATCAATCACACATAACATCCAATGTTATAACACAAACAAGTAAATCAACAATGCATGTAATGAGAATGTTGAGATTGAGCTTTTCATATATCAAGACCACAAGTACAGTTTTACAATTGTATCATACATCAAAATGGGACTATAGGGTCACATCACCCCTGTCCAAAACGTCTACCAACTATAATAATCAAAAGTCAAAAGTGTGGTCTTCAAAAGTCTTCACAATCATGGCTCAATAGCTGTATTCTCACCAAAAGTAGCCTATCTGCAGGAGACCAAAAACCTCTAAGCTGATGGCGGAGGAGGAGGAGGTGGAGGAATGAAAAGCAGACGGCGCATATGCACTAACTCCTCCTCTAGAGTATGAACGAGCTGCAACAAACAGTTAATCTGCTGCTCCATCGTAAGAAATCGAATACCGAAATTTGGGTAAGGAAATAGTGGAGCAGTAAACTGTGATGGATCAGTACCAGGTGGAGGATGCGGGATCCTCTCTAGCTCCGTGACTCGACGACTCAACATAGCCTGCTGGAGCTGTAGCGACACAAGTATATCATCCGTCGTGTATCCAACGTGAAAGGGATGGTATGGATCAGTGACAGGCATCGTATAGGGCGGAAACCAGATCGGTGGCTCGCCCGTGGGTGCAGAAGAAGAAGCAGCGTGTGAAAACTGTGGCATGAAATGATCGGCTACTGACACAAAAGGTACGTGACCGGCCTGCTGACTCGAAGGTCCTTCCCCTGGACGGGGAGGAGGGATATCCTGAAGAAATGTGATGGGTAAATCTGCACGATGAACATCTGATATGTGTGGGTGAAACTGTGTGGCATCAACGGGTGCCTGAAAAGGTGCAGAAGGGGGAGTAACCGGTCTGATAAAAGGAGGATAGTCGTCGTCATCCTCAATCCACCCATTGTGGGTGAATGCGTATCGGGGGTCAACCTGGGCTGCAAAAGGAGCAGGGTCAGGCAATGGAGGTGCAACAACAGGTACATCAACAAGGATAGGGTTGTGCACAGGTGGAAAGTCGTGAGCAAGAATAGGCTCAGGTGCAATCTCCGACTCTGGGTCAGCTGGAGCAAGCTCATGATCAGTGGGTACATCAAGGAGCTGATCATCAGGAAAAACAGGTGCATCAATGGGCTGCTCAGCAGGAATAAAATCAATCTCCTGCTCAGGATGGAAGTCAGGATCAACAGGTGCCTCCAAAGGCTGCTCATCAGGAACAAACTCAATCTCGTGATCGGGGTCGAAATCATGAGGAAAGACAAGATCCATCTCATCATCAAAATCAAAATCATGATCATCGTCATGTGGAATATTGGGTGCAACCGACATGGCTGTGTCAGAATCGGTATCCTCGACTGGAGCCTCAATAAGTGGAACGACAACGGCATCCTCGACTGGAGCCCCACCATCCTGGGCATCCTCAGGGGGACCCTCAATCAAAAGATCAATGTCATCGTCAACCATAGCGTCTAGGGGCTGATCCTCAAAAGGAACTGCAGCAAGTGGAAGAGGGGCAGGGATCTGGATAAGAGGTAGATCCTCGCCCGGAAGACAATCAGCTATCAGTATGTCGTCTCCAAAATCTGGCAAGGCGAAAGGCTGAAAATCATCAGTATCATCTGAAAGCATCTCTGGATCACTGGCCATCTCGTCATCGGGAACTATAGCCATGGGATCAATGGCGTCGGATGATCCGCTCTCTGAAGAGGACATGGTGTCTGTAACAAATCAATCACAAGTATGCACATATATCAACAATTGTTAAGTAAGCATGTAAGTAATAACAATGTAATCATGTATGCATCCTAGTCTTCCCAAGACTATCCCACCCAGCCTCTCAGACTGACCACTTAGTCTCTCAGACAAAACCTCCCAGTTTCCCAAACTGAACTACCCTGCCTCTCAGGCAAAACCTCCCAGTTTCCCAAACTAAACTACCCTGCCTCTCAGGCAAAACCTCCCAGTTTCCCAAACTGAACTACCAAGTTAGTCTCTCAGACTAACTCCCCAGTCTCTCAGACTGAATTACCCAGCTAGTCTCTCAGACTAACTCCCCAGTCTCTCAGACTGACTCCCCAGTCTCTTAGACTGAAATATAAATGAATTCTTTAAAATGTGTTTTGTGTATTTTATTTGTAAAAATGTTTGTTTCCTGGATCTGGACATTTTGTGTATGCAATGTAAACATGTTTGAAAACATTTTCATGAGAGCCCTAATGATCGTAGTCTAGACTCGAGAAGAATCCTAGTTCGCTACGATCGAAGCTCTGATACCAAGCTGTCACACCCTGACTTTTGCGGAAACGTGGTTATTTGGTGTGACTTCTTAATACCATAGCATTCAATCATAACAATGCTAAGTGATAAAACTAAAAAGACATTCATCCATTAATTACGTCTAGAAAATAACACAACAACTTGTCTTGAAAACATCGATACCAAATTACGTTACAAACCATGACTTATTCAACTGAGTACATAAAGACTCCATAAACGACTTTAAATAAACCTGAGTTTGGAAACATGTATCCCGTCCAGGAATGGGATACACCCCCTAAACTCCAACTATGGATAACATCTTTTATTAAAACGCAGCTTGAAGACACATGCATACCCTTGCCAGATCCACTAGTTCCCTGAAATACATGTAGTTTAAAATATCAACAAAAAGTTAAGCGAGTTCATGTGTTCGTGAGTATGTATAAAACCTTTGTATTCAATGTACATATGAAAGTCCCTGGTATGTAGCAATAAGGAAAAAGAGATCACCAATGGGTAGCAAAGCCAATGGTATGTGTGAAATGGTGCAGAAAAACTCAAACCTAGCAAATTTGTACCGGGCTTCCTGCTGGAAGACATAGTCACCACTATGGGCCACCCTGACCTCATGGGTGTGGGCTCGCTACACCCAAATAGATCTATCAGTCATGTCCCTCAGTCCTACGACGAGGATTAATGGCCTTAAGTGTTGTACCCACCCTTCACATGATCTAGTAGTAAACCCTCCTTAGGCTAACCATACCATGTATAAAAATGTCTGTAAAAATTGTAACATGTATTCCACCCCCGAAGTACAAAACTGAAAACAGTTAAAAGAAAAGGGGGATATGAACTCACAGAATTGCGTCCTCAGCTCGTAACTCAAACTCTGTCAGCAAACACGACTACCTACAGTGTACTAACGTCTATTAGACGAACGGGCCATGCCTTTGCTTAGTATTAATGTTGTTGAGTTACGTTTCTTATATTATTCCGAGTTATAATTATTTGTCAAAATAATTAATATTTCAACTTAAGTTATATTTGGTTTTGGAATAATTGGTTTAAACAATATTTCTGTATTAATACTTCTCAAGTATTTAACTTCGTATTTCCTTCCCAAGGATGGGGTATCTTATACATGTATATTTGTATTATTGTATTTGAAATTTCTCCAAAATAATATATTCCCAAGTCTCACTTTAGAAAATATATTTATAAACTCATTTTGTCCCAAAATAATGTATTGTCCAGAAAATATATATTTTTCCCAAAAATCATATATCTTCTAAATATACTAGGAAAATATATTTTTATTACTCTAAAATAATATATTTTCACCTTGTTCAAAAATATGATGCAACTTTGTAATATTTACAAAAGTCATATTTTTATTTCTTGTAACAAAAATAGTATTTACCAAAAATATATAAGTAACGGTATTGCCTTGGATAATAAATTTCACGGTACTTGGTTAAGTTATATAATATAACCATTTCACCGAGTATGCAAATAATCACACAAGTGTCTTAATATGTATATATATTCTAAATATATATGTTTACCCATTTTTATTTATAAAAACCAACCTCAAATATTTATATTTTTGTTACAAAAATTATGGCAAAGTTTATATGGAAGACTTATGATCAAAATATACTTGTAAATACTTGTTAGAAAATATTTTTCTAAGTGTTTATATTTTTAGAAAATTTTGCCATAGTTTCCCCTAAAAATGGAGGTGTCCATGCTATATAAGCATATCATTTTCTTTTCAAAAATCATCACAACAATCAATAATCAAACTACACTTCCCAAGTGCAAAAATTATACAATATATATAACATCATGAACATGAACTTTCACAAAAACTCGTAGTAATTTGGTAACATGTTTAGTAGACTTAGTTACCCCTTAAAGTGTGTTTACCTCTTTAAAAATCCCATTCTTAAAGAAACTAGGTGTTTACAACTTGTAAACATTTTCTACAAAAATTATTCTTTTGAACTCTTCTAGTAAATAAAGTGTTCTTACACTTATTTTATCACCAAAAACAATGTACATTTATGTAAGAATCAAGTTCTACTAAAAATCATATTTTGAACTTGATTTTCTTGGAAAATTATTCATAAATCTTAGATTCACAAAATTACTAGCTCACTTTATTTACTATTTTTCAAGAAATCATTTTATTTTCAAGTTCATGTTTATAAGTGAGGATGATCTTATTGGGTTAACACATAACCATCCTCTAACTTGCTAAATCATGTGTTTAATCACAATTTAGCAAGCTCCTTATGATGATCAACATCATAATTTCAAGTAAATAACAATCAAGTGCCATGCATGTACTTAAACAACATTATTTCAACAAGATTTCATCATTTTTAAGCTTCATGTTCATGATTCTTGTTTAAGTCTTTTAGGGTTCTTGTGATTCATAACAATGTACATCTTTTTAACCAACAAAATGAGAAGTAAAAATTAGTAGTAAGAAGCTTACAACTAGCTCAAAGGCTAGGGAAGATCACTAGAGAAAAGATGATGAAAATGGTGTGTGAAAGCAATGGATGAAGGTTCTTCAAGTTCTTCAAGCACCAAGCTCCATGAATCACCTTCTTACACTTGAATTGAGCTTGAAATTAGATGGATGAAGGTTGCAAGGTGGTGGTGGTGGCGGCACAAGCTAGGGCCGAGAGGGAGAGAGAGAGTATGAGGGAGTGGAGTGAGTTTGTGAGATATGAAATGATCTTATAAGGGATTCACACCATACTTATATCTTTCCTACTTAATATCATGTTCACTTAAGGAAGCAATGTAACAACCCGCACTTCCGTGCCTTGCTACTACTCGCTTCACTCGTTACGCCTAGTACCAGAGATTCGGATCATAAGTAACTATATCGCATACATCGCTATTTCGCAGTATAATCGCATATTTTCGCATATTTTAACGCTATATCACATCGCAAATACTAACTCTCACGACGACATTGAGTGAGGACCTATTCTACCCTCCTCGATGGCCGTAATGTGTCGCAACTTAAGCAATTAACGGTAACAAGGACTTTCGGGTGAGTACTATAGCTCCAGCCATCGAGACGATGATGGCAATACGAGCAGTTAGTACCCTGTCAGTCATTGTGGCACGACAAAACATCACATCGAAAGCACACCCGCGATCACGTGCAACTCGATTTCCGCACCGAATATTGAAAGTATGGATACGCATATACGACATTTTGTGATTAATTATAATAAATATACATATATATGGGTATGAAAATGTGTAACCAAACTATCGCAACACTTAACGATCGAAACGGAACGCCAAAACTCAGCTCGTCGGACCATAACAGCCATCCGGTCGGACAGCCATCCGATCCGGACCACATCACCTCCTCTCCTCCCTATAAATAGCCTTGCCACTTCACTTAAACAGTGAAGTGACAGCTCTCACCCGACCAGAACGCTCTTGGCCCTATTTCTCTCAATTTCTCGCGATTTCGTTAAGATCTCAACCTAAATCTTATACTTCTATGATCTACACTCAATTCTACACCTTTCTATCTTTTAAAAATCAACTTTTAACCGTGAAATCTACTGATTTGAGGTGTTCTAAGATGATGTCATCAAGAGTTCATATGAACTTCAAAGTGTGACCTCATTTTAACCATGAACAGCTCAGACCTGAGTGATTTCCACATGTTTTTACAAACAATCCCATCTAAATCTATGGTTAAACATGGAAAAACCGTCAAGAACGGCCAGATCTGATGGAACGGGGTGGTTCCCAGCCGTTAGAACGGGTCAGATTTGATGGAATTTCAGTTGTTTAGCACAATGTCACAACGTCTCGGTCAAATCATCTGTATTCTTACTAAAAACCACCAAGTGTGACTTAATCAAAAAGTTGGAACGGATTGCCGTCCAATCGGACTGCTGTCCGATCGAACAGCAAATCAACTCCAATTGTCCGACCGGACTACTGTCCGATCGGACAATCCATTCAAGCACCAAAGCTGTTCGAACAGACATGCCATCCGACCGGACAAGCATGCCATCCGACCGGACAGACATGCCATCCGACCGGACAAGCATCAAAGTATTGTTGTTCGACCGGACTGCTGTCCGATCGAACTGTCTAACCGAACCAAGCCATCCGATCGGATTACCACTAGATCTATTATTCAACTTTTCACCGTTTATCGCACCGCGCCTCGCTTACGCTACCATTCCATGTTTAGGCTAACTCAGGCACACTCTCAATCAATCCAATCAAGTCGTATTTCTTGCTAAATACGCACTGTGAGTATACTTGAACCCTTTTCGCTTATCGCACTTTTGGGTGTAACATACGTTCTATCAAAATCACATCAAATGCTAAAACTATTGATCACTTGCGAATAACTTATATGCATATTTATACGTTATGCTAGTTGCGTATGTGCTAGGACTTATACTCGCGACGTCCCACCAAAGACTAGTATAGTACTATTGCGCCCGACGGGGTCTAGTTATGCCACCGCACATTCGAGTATCGAGGACTTAGTTGGTAGTATCAGTTTTGTGAGTATATATGTCATGTATTACGTTTATGCATGTGGAAGTTCGCAGCACTTTTTAATCTATTACGCTATACATATCAAACCTGTATACTCACCAATACATTTTGTATTGACATTATTTTAACGTATGTTGTAGGTTAAATCGCAGACTATCTCAATCAAGCTAGGAAGTCTAGAAACTCAACTAAAATCTAGGTTGTCGGATTTGTATTGTTCGAGAGGATAAGAAATATGTGACGACTTATGTGATTGTAATTGTTTATTAGTATGGGATAATGAACGCATTAATTATTGTCGCAAAATAGTTGTTATGGATTCTCCTGAGCAATCTGATTCGCCTAGTGCCGCGCCCCGATGATTCCGCCATCGGTTGGGGTGTGACAGATTGGTATCAGAGCCATAACTATAGGGAATTAGGTGAGACATTCGACCTAGTCCAGGTTGAAGTCTTAGCAATGACCTAGTCTATAGTCTTAGTACCAACGAGCTGACTTCATACAAACCTAGTGGGGTTTGTACGGTCCTACTTGATACCCTCATTTGAACTCGCTAAAAGCCACATCTTTGTGTGAACACCGCATACTACAGTTTCGCACGAGGAAAGTCTTTCCTAAGACTTAAATACTATTTGCCTTTCCTAAGACTAACACAATGCACACGATTTACGATACTCGCATAACAGCAACAAGTGATCATGTCGAGATGAGGTGTGAAAACCGGTAACTCTCGATAGGTCGCTCACTCAGCGCATTATTCTAGCACGAGAACCTTCCGTCGAGTCAGGAGTGACATCCAAACCTCGACGGAAATCTCCAATTCAATCTAGTGGAACTCTCGAATTTATTTTGAGGAGCACAACTACAATCGGGAATGAAGTTGTTAAGTCAGGGATGAAACCTATACCTTAATAACCCGTTCCATTCCCTAAAATGGTTTTCGAAAAGCTCTCACCAAAGACCCGACTATACCAAATGACTCGAGCCGCGTGATGAATAAAAGGATGAATGCCGAAAGCTGCATCCCAGTGGAAGCATAGTCTACTAGGTCAACGCGCATGCACGAACTCATAGAGTATAGTTGGATGACTTTGGTTAGTCGACGCCTAAACACCCAGGGCATTCTATCGAAATTTTATAGCCTATAAATCTCCGGTTTTACGATTAATTACGCATATGTATTTATGCTTATGTGTTTTGATTTTACGCTTTAACGAATTTTCGATTTATCGATGTTCGCTCCCCACTTTACAAATGCACAACTCGCACAGCCATCGCAATCTAAAACGAAAACCGAATGATCGCAACAAAACTAATGTCTAAATTTTCGCCCTCGCTTCTTTCCTTCAACATGTCCTCATGCAATCTACACCGCCATGTATGTGTATAAATACAAATTACAATACATATATATATATATATACACGGAACACTTGTGTGAGAAATTAGGAAACTTGTGTCTCCTATGTGGCTCCTATGTGTATACGTAATACTATACAACCTACAATAAGTTTTAATTGCGCTCAATCGCATTTCATCGCAAAACTCAAAAATCATTATGATCGAATCTCACTCCAAGTCTCTCTCTGTCTAGATGCCTTCCAACAACTCTGCTTCGAGAATGTCAGCAAGGAGGCGAGCAAAACGAAGGGGCGAAAAGAGGCTTGCTTCACTTGTGGTCAAGGGAATGGCCAAAATGATTCCTCAGATCGTCACTCAAGTGCACTCTCTCAGCAACTCTCGAACTTCGGAAGAAGTCAAGACAGAAGCGCCGCAATCGACTTTTCTCTACAAACACTTCAGAGCCTGTGATCCAATGGTGTTCACGGGTGAAGGAGGTGTTTCTCAACTACTCCAGTGGTTCGATTCTGTCGAGGTGACCCTTCGTCAGAGTGGGTGCCCCGAACATTTCCAAACCACTTGCGCAACCGGAGTATTTCAATCGCGAGCACTCGACTGGTGGACCGCCGAATGCAACAAACGTGGGATTCACGCAGCCTATGCTCTCTCCTGGAATGAGTTGAAAGAGCTCATGAAGGAAGAGTACTGCCCTCCCCACGAAGCCCAGAAGTTGGAAAACGAATTTTGTGAAATCAAGCAAGACGAGGGAGACAATGTTGGCTACACCGCAAGGTTCAAACAGCTTAGCATAATCTGCCCAAATCAAGTCAACACTTCGGAAAAAGCCATCACGAAGTACATTCGCGGCTTGCCTGAATGTGTGGGCGATTTTGTCAAAGCTGCAAGACCTACTACCATCGAAGAAGCCTACCGCTTAGCCGCAAAGATTAACAACAAACGACTCATGGAAGGATTTTTCTCCAAGAATCCTGTCAAGCAATCGTCATAAATTCTTCAGACGAATCCGTCGACGATTCTTCTAACGAATCTGCTGACGATTCTTCTGACGAATCCGCCGATGATTCTTTTAACGAGTCTGCTGACGGTTCTTCCGACGACTTGGCCGAAGATTCTGCAAGTGAGTCCTCAGACGAATCCTCCAACGACGACATCTCATCTCATGACACCGATAAACCCAACCGCAAACGAAAGACTTTAAGCCGTTCCGGTGTTTCCAAAACGAGCTTACACTGGAGCTCATCCCCAGTGTTACTCATGTACCTACCATCACCAGGTCAGAGCTGACTGTCACTATTACAATAACTGCAACCGTTACAGTCACTTCACCCGCAACTGCCGCAACGGATCAAGAACTTGAGTACAACAACCGCAGCTCCAGCAAAAGTTTTCGACATCAGACGGATGTAGGTAGTGTTGTAATGAAACAATTTTCTACGTAACTTCATGTGTGAAACTATCCCTACTAATTGATGCTGTCGTTATGCGCAACATTGATTCGCACTCTCTCTCGCATTCGCACTTTGTCTAGAATCACACACATACTATATACTATATCACGATATAATGTGTTTTACCCTCACTACACTCTTAGGATGAGGTACGATAAACGTGCAAGGAACGAGTAATCACGGGTGCACACGGGATTATTTTGCTCAGTGCACGGAGATCGTAGTGAATTCTAATGGTGCCATAACGATAAAAGCATGGTCGAGCGTGGTGGATATGCCGCTGGTGCACCCTATATATAAGCGTCTTGACCATGTCGACAAAGGGTGACACCTATTCACGAGATGTAAGTAGTAGGGGTCAAGCAAGGTGTGCTTCATCATACTACCGAAGTTTCGTGAAGAAAGTGCCATGTGGAATCGAACGTTACTAGACCTATTATACTATGGTGATTATTTTCAACACACTACTCTCAATCATAAGGCGTAACAATTAAATCGCATCATTGCGAGACTTGTCGTAAGTCTGCAAACGCAGTGCAATCGCCACATCAATGGACTCTGGAGAGTCTACCCCGCAGGACAATTGCATCAACGCAAGACTGGTCGTAAGTCTGTATCGCAACTCAAAGCGTGTCATCGCAAGACTCTTCGTAAGTCAACATGCTTGCAATCGCATTATCGCTTAAATCTATCTCGCAATCTCTATCGCTTATCATGAGGATCTCTACCGCTTATTGTGTGAATCGCTATATCGCTTGATGTGTGTCACTCTATCGCTATCGCCATCGCTATCACCTACTATTATCTGTGATATTTGTGTTAAGTTAGCACACATGACCTCGCTTCACGAGATGAAACTTATATGGTTAAAGCAAGGTGTGTTTTAGTCATATCAGCGGGCTTTCGTGGAAAAAGGCCATGTAAACTCTGTGGTGTTAATCAATCGAATCGAATCGCATAAATCACGCTTACCTCCATCGCTTGCAACGCAACAACCGTTGCTTATCGCTTGTCGGTTGTCGCTATCGCTCATCGCTTATCGCAAATCGTTTATCACCACCGTCATCGGTGGTGTCGTGTTTGTGTTATCGCTTATCGCGTACCATATATCGTTAATCGCTCAACGCTGGATATTCATCGCAATCTGTGCAGAACACATGACATCGCTTTACGAGATAAAACTAACCTGGTCAAACGTGGTGTTTCGCCAAGTTAGCAAACTCTCGTGAAAACGTGCCATGTGAGTTTCAATGTGAAATCTAATCAAATCGCGTAAATTCGCTTATGCACTTATCGCTCATCGCTTATTCGCCTATTCGCTTATCGCTTATCGCTCGACGCCTACCCAGACACGACACATAAATGTTTCGTGTCATCAGGCTACTCGCGCACGCTGTTATAGCTACGTTCTCAATTCAGCTCGCCGGTTTAACCTATTCGATTATATCTTCAACTCGGTCCGACTTCTTATCGATTGGACCGAGGGAGCGCAATACTATCTGTGTCCTATCGGCACGCATGACACTGCCTTACGAAACGGAAGTAATATGGGCAAAATATGGTGGATACGCCGCTAGTACTTCCTATATATAAGCGTTTTAACCATATTAACAAACTTTCGTGGGAAAGTGCCAAGCGGGGCTCGATGTTAATTACCTTTTTAAACTGTTAAAAACTGATTTTTATAAAAAAAAATTACTAAAACCGTTGGACAAGTGAAATTTCCTCACAATGTGGAGGTAACATCGAATCAGCTTAACTCCATACCCAAGGGAAGTCTCATAAGTCCAGTTTTCTTTTAAAAACCTTGACAACAACAAAACGATATCTTTCCTAAGACGTTGGTTCGACATCGAGTTCAGCTTGAACCCATGTCATAGGAGAGTGTTCGTAAGTCCAGCTTTTTCTAAAAACTTTTGCAATATCAAAACGAAATTCCTCTTAAGACGTTGGTTCGACATCGAGTTCAGCTTGAACCTGTCACACCCCGACCACGTGTAACATACAAAACGTGGCGGAAAACGTCGGGGAGTGTTGTAACAGAATTAATTGTTTCATAACCATGGAATACAAAGTTGTATTTTATTTAACAACACAAGAGTTTCATTGTTTTAAACAGAAATACAGAGTTTATAACATAATTAAACATAGTCTATCTTCTTTTAAAGTCTCTAAGGCACAGGTCCGCCCTAGTATCATGATCAACATTCTATGGAAAAGCACCTGAAAACACATGTGAAAATAGGTACGTCAGCATAAAAATGCCTGTGAGATACATAGGTTTGTGAAAATAGGATTCATGACTTGTATTTGAGAAAATGTTTAGTCATGAACCTTGTAATTTGCTTTGTCTTGTAAATCATTTGAAAAACGATAAGATCAGATGATATGTATAAGTAAATGTAAGTTTAAATGATTAACCATGTAAAATGAGTTTGTATGAAGTAAGATGTTTGTTAACAATGTCTTGTAAAAAGTATGTTATTTGTATAAAATGTTATATGTATCAAACTGTAATGATTCAAATAACGCTACGACATGTAATACCATACAACCACTTATATATAGGAAGTACCAGCGGCGTATCCACCATGCTTGTATCATATTACACACGCATCGTTACTTAATCACTTAATCAAACCAAACCAACCAATGTAAGATGTCTATGTCTAAACCAATTGTCAAACATGTTATATGTCAAATGTAAATCATGTCAACTGTCTATGTCAAATATCCATGTCAAATGTCTATGTCAAATATCCATGTCAAATGTCTATGTCAAATATCCATGTCAAATGTCTATGTCAAATATCCATGTCAAATGTCTATGTCAAAATGTCATGTATGGCAAGTGAAATGTCTCAACTAAACCATATGCACGAAAACAAAATATTGAAGTAAAACATGGTTTAAATCAATCTTATGTCTTTGTGTAAAATGCATGCAAATATTTAATATGAACATTTATGCGGTATTGTGAAAATGCATACATCCAATCCTTGTGACTGTGGTGATAAACCCTTAAACAAATTAAAGGTTTATCTGTCTAAATATCATTGAATTCGGTCATTCCTTTCTGTCCCCTTTCCCTGGGATGTCCGGAACGGGAGTTGTCAATTCCTATGGTACCACTACCTACTAACGAACGGCGTGATCATTGTTAATGAATGTATTGTCCCATGTAAACAAACCAAATGTCATACCAAAATGTAAGCATGTGAAAACAATGCACTAAGTATGTAATCAAATGAACATACATAGCGTGAAATGTCATGTAAAACGATGTACTAAGTAATGCACACAATGGGCATACATAGCATGAAATGTCATGTAAAACGATGTACTAAGTAGGCACACAATGGGCATACATAGCATGAAATGTCATGTAAAACGATGTACTAAGTAGGCACACAATGGGCATACATAGCATGAAATGTCATGTAAAACGATGTACTAAGTAGGCACACAATGGGCATACATAGCATGAAATGTCATGTAAAACAATGTACTATAATGTACTATCAAACATAGCCGGTATATGATGTGAAAACAATAAAGCATGAAAGTAACAAGTAGGCACATGTGTTCCACCCCAAAACAGTTTAGAAAACAGTAAAAGAGGGGTCTATGTACTCACCTGAGATTGCTCAGATGTATAAAGATAACCACCAAGTAATGCTATAGATCTCGGAATCAAACGGCACCTAATATAGGTAACTATGTTAATAAACCGGACCTATCTCGGAAGACTGGGTAGCATTAGGGTTTGTAAACCAAATGAGTGTAGGAACTTACGTGATATGGTTTAACTAATCCTACATGCTAAATGAAACTTAACCTAAGTCTTATCGACCCATTACGATCCGTTTAGGTAGCTTATGCTACTTTAACGCATCGTGCGCGTAAAACGCGTTCGGAACGCCTAACCAGCCCTATGACAAGTGTTATATGCCTAAACATGTTACATAATCAGTTATGTGGCAAAAGTTTAGGTTACATATGCTAAATTACCAATTATGCATAAAAAGGGTATTCTGGTAATTTACCTAAGGCATATAAACAACCTATCATACAACTACTCAAACGATGTGACCATAGGGTATAACCTCGGAAGGTTATTCCCTACCTACTATGGTCACCTAATGTATTTGGTCCGATCCTAATGATCGACCAAATGGGTCGAGTTCGAAGGTATAGGCGATTTATCAGATCGCCTACCCTACGACTCTAGACAACGTGGTAATCAGTGGGCATAGTCCCAAGGGACTATGACCAACGTGATTACACTCACGTTGCGAAGTTCAAACGAACTTCGCATTGACCATTACTGGTCAACGCTGAAAGTCAAACAAAGTTTGACTTTCTGACTCGAAAAGCAGTAAAAATAAGGAAAAGAACGAAAGAATACTAACCCAGGGTCCCCGAATGCTAATCTAGATTAAAATAGCTCAGGTATGAAACAACGGTTTCAACTTAGAGCCTTTTCAATCAGATTCTAGTGAGTTTTTATGCAATGGGGGGTGGGGTATTTATAGTATTCGGTCCACCGTTGAGATCGTTTCTTGGAAAAGGGGAAACGATCAAGTCCGTACACTTGTCCAATTGTTGTGGTAACTAAAAATGGGTCCAAATGAGCTTAATGTGCGGATTGGGAGCTTGTGGTTAGGGATTAAACAGCTGGATCATGCTGACTGTTAAGTCTGATCTGTTCTGCAGAACCCCTAGCGCACCGTTACAATATAAGGGTAGCGGTGCGCTACCCCTAGTTTGGCAGAATTGCATTTTCAGTCCCTGCACCTTGTTTCAGCCATTTCCGACACGTTTAAGGCCCGTTAACCCCATTTCAAAGCTCTAAAATGAAGTTAAAGTATAGGGAACTTAAAACATGTTCAAAAATATCTCGGATGTCGGTTCGTTTGGCCGTACGGTCGCGATGTTCGGTTAATTACGACGGAATGCGCACAAGCGCGAAAAACGATCCAAATGACGCGACGAATGGATTTTTCTTATGGCGAACACTAAAATATAATATAGTCATGCTTACATAAATTTTTGGGTGTCCAGATGTATTCAGAACGTAAATTATGCGCGAAAATGCAAACTTGTGCACTTTTTGACACTTTTAGTCCCTGAATGTCCCAAAAGTTTATTTTAGCACACCGAACCCCTCAAAACTTATTTCTAAGTTATGTAAAGGTTATTTAAGGTAGGTTGAGTATATGTTGATGTTCCAGAGTATTTCTCGCATTAAACTGAGTACGTTTACGCACTAGTTTGCGTATAACTCTCCAGAAAGTGATGTAGAGTTTGGAATTACATAAAAGTCAAAACATGAAAAATGTAAAACATAACAAAACAAACATTGTGATCAAATAACATTGTTTTATTGATAACAGAACTGTTCATAGTGATTACAAGCACAGTTGTTACAGTCTCCCCTACTTGTGGAAATTTCGTCCCGAAATTTATTTAGAGGAAACTCGTGGAAAAAGATGTGGATATTTCGCCTTCATTTGGTCTTCGCGTTCCCAAGTAAACTCAGGTCCACGTTTTGCTTCCCAGCGAACTTTGACCAAAGGAATGCGCTTGCGTTTAAGCCACTTGACTTCACGTTCCATGATTTCCACTGGCTTCTCAACAAATTTCAGTGTTGTGCCAACACGAATTTCGTCAAGCGGTATGGAGAAATTCTCATCAGCTGTACACTTCTTGAGATTGGACACGTGAAAAGTTGGATGAACATTTCCCAGTTCAGGAGGTAACTCAAGTCTGTAGGCTACCTTTCCGATTCTTTCGACGATCTTGAATGGTCCAACGTATCTAGGTGCAAGTTTTCCTTTCTTTCCAAATCTGATCACACCTTTCCAAGGTGAGACCTTAAGTAATACTCGATCACCGACTTGAAATTCCAAGGGTTTGCGTTTTGGATCCGCGTAAATCTTCTGACGACTTCTAGCTGCCTGAAGGTTATCACGAACTTTCTTGACCTTGTCAGTTGTCTCTAAAATGAGGGCAGGTCCAGTAAGTTGGGCCTCGCCAATCTCATTCCAGCAGACTGGTGAACGACATTTTCGACCATAGAGAGCCTCGAAAGGAGCCATTTTGATGCTAGTGTGATAACTGTTGTTGTAGGAGAATTCAATCAATTTAAGATGTGAATCCCAGCTACCACCAAAATCGATCACACAAGCTCTAAGCATATCCTCCAGAGTCTGGATTGTTCTCTCAGATTGACCATCCGTTTGCGGATGATAAGCTGTGCTCAGATTAAGTTGGGTCCCCATAGCAGATTGCATGGTTCTCCAAAAATGAGAAGTGAAACGAGCATCTCTGTCAGAAATGATGTTCAAAGGAACACCATGTCGAGCTACAATTTCATCCACATAGATTTGAGCAAGTCTGTCAGCAGAAAAATCCTCACGGATTGGCAAGAAATGCGCTGACTTTGTAAGACGATCAACGACTACCCAGATGGCATCATGACCTTTCTTTGTGCGTGGAAGTTTGGTAACAAGATCCATAGTAATGTTTTCCCATTTCCAAACTGGGATCTCTGGTTGCTCCAATAAACCAGAAGGACGCTGATGTTCAGCCTTAACCTTAAGACAAGTAAGGCATTTGGATACGTATAAGGCAATGTCTTTCTTCATACCAGGCCACCAATAGTGAGTACGAAGGTCCTTATACATTTTATCTGAGCCCGGATGAATAGAATAGCGAGACTTATGGGCTTCATCCATAAGCAAGGTACGAAGATCATCCTGGCTTGGGACCCACAAACGGTCCACGAAGTAATATGATCCATTGTCCTTCAGTTCAAGAGCAGGCGTTATGTGATAAGGAAATTCCTTATCCATCAATCCTTGTGAAACACAAGATTGTTGAGCTTGAGAAATGCGTGCTTGAATATCGGTTCGAGCTTGAATAACAGACTGAACACGTACACAATGAAGTTTAGTACGTTCCTTACGACTCAATGCGTCAGCTACGACATTCGCCTTACCAGGATGGTAGCGAATTTCGCAGTCATAGTCATTTAAAAGCTCAACCCAACGTCGCTGTCTCATGTTGAGTTCTTTCTGGTTGAAGATATGCTGAAGACTTTTGTGGTCTGTGAAAACCACACACTTTGTACCGTACAAATAGTGTCTCCAGATCTTGAGAGCAAAGACAACTGCACCCAACTCAAGATCATGAGTGGTGTAGTTCTTCTCATGTATCTTTAACTGCCTCGATGCATAAGCTATGACTTTGTTCCTTTGCATAAGAACACAGCCAAGACCCAATTTCGATGCATCACAAAACACAACAAAATCATCATCACCCTCAGGCAATGATAGAACAGGCGCATCGCAAAGCTTCTGCTTCAGGTGTTGGAAAGCTTCCTCTTGTTTGTATCCCCAATAAAAGGGCATTTTCTTCTGAGTTAGAGCAGTTAGAGGAACTGCAATCTTCGAGAAGTTTTCTATGAAGCGGCGATAATAACCCGCTAGACCAAGAAAAGAACGAACTTCAGTAGGAGTAGTAGGCGTATCCCAATCCTTGATCGCACTGATCTTGGAGGGATCTACATGAATACCTCGTTCGTTGATAACATGCCCCAAAAATTGAACTTCTTTAAGCCAAAATTCGCACTTGGAGAATTTGGCGAAAAGTTGTTCTTTCTTTAGGAGTTCTAGGGTAAGACGAAGATGTTGCTCGTGGTCAGCTTGCGTCTTAGAGTAAATTAAGATGTCGTCAATAAAAACAATGACGAACTGATCCAAATAAGGTTTGCAGACCCTATTCATTAAGTCCATGAAAACAGCAGGAGCATTAGTCAAACCGAATGGCATGACTGTGAATTCATAATGCCCATACCGAGTACGGAACGCTGTCTTCGGAATGTCTTCTTCTTGCACCCGAAGTTGATGATATCCAGATCGCAGATCAATCTTCGAAAAATAAGAAGCGCCTTGTAACTGATCAAAGAGGTCGTCGATGCGAGGTAAGGGATATCGATTCTTGATGGTAAGCTTGTTAAGCTCACGATAATCGATACACATCCTAAAGGATCCATCCTTCTTCTTGACAAAAAGAACGGGAGCACCCCAAGGTGAAAAACTAGGACGTATAAAACCTTTGTCAGAGAGCTCCTGAAGCTGTTTAGACAACTCTTGCATCTCAGACGGTGCAAGACGATATGGAGCTCTGGCAATGGGATTTGCACCAGGTACGAGATCAATGCGGAACTCGACTTGGCGTGCTGGAGGTAGACCAGGTAAATCTTCAGGGAACACTTCAGAATAATCCCGAACGACAGGAATATCTGAAATAGACTTACCCTTGCCTTTATCTTCTGTAACATGTGCTAAGAAAGCCACATAGTTCTTCCGTAAATACTTCCGAGCTTTAAAACAAGACATGAGTTTGAGACCACCGATAGGCTTCTCACCTTGAACTTGCAGAATCTCGCCTGACGAAAGCGGCACACGTACAATCTTCTCAGAACAAACTATCTCTGCGTGATGCTTGGATAACCAATCCATTCCCACAATAACGTCGAAGCTTCCAAGTTGCATAGGCGCGAGGTCAATAGGAAAAAGATGGTCGTTAAGATTCAACTGGCAGTTGTGAAGAACAGAATCAAGAATAATGGGTTCACCACTAGCAACCTCTACTGTCAAAGATTTGCCTAGTTTCGTTCTAGACACGCGAAGCATTTCCTCAAAAGACAAAGACACGAAACTCTTATCGGCACCGGAATCGAAAAGAACAGATGCAGGCTGATTATTAATAAAGAACGTACCGTTCACCACATTATCGTCAGCCTGTGCCTCTTGGGCATTCATGTTAAAGACTCGGCCTCGAGCCGGAGCCGGATTCTGGTTCTGGTTCTGGTTCTGGTTCTGGTTGGCTAGCCTTGGGCACCGGTTTCTATAGTGGGTCAGATCCCCACAATTATAACAAGCACCCGGTGGGTATTGCGGTCTTGCAGCTTGACCCTGTTGCTGAGCAACTTGTTGAGCCGGGTTCTGAACCGCGGGATTCTGAGCAGACCGACAAAAATTTGCAAGATGGCCTGACTTCCCACAGTTAGTACAGAAACGGCATGGAAGTTGCGGCTGGTGGTGACTGTTGCATCTATTGCACAAAGGTGCATTCCCTGTATAGGGTTTCTTTGCTGGCGGCTGTGCGGGTTGGTTGGGAGCTGCCTGGTTAGCTTGGGCAGTGATAGCATAGTTTTGGGAAGCCTTACGCTTCTTTGCCCTTTTTGAAGAACCAGAGTTCTTTCCATTCCCGTTTTGACCTTTCTGGCTATCCACTTTGTCAGCCAATTGTTTCTTGCCCTTGTCACCCTTCCGGTGTAACTTGTTCTTCCGGATCTGCGACTCAGTCAATGTCGCAGATAACTCGATCGCCTGACGAAGTGTGGCAGGTTCACTACCAGTAAGAATGTCTTGTACCGAGTCAGGTAGGCCGTCGATGTATCTCTCGATAGCCTTGTCAAGTGGGGTAACCATAGTCGGGCAAAGCAAACTCAATTCTTCAAACCGATCCGTATATGCCCTGTGCTCACCACTATCTTGCTTCAGCTCATCAAATTCCTTTTCCAACGCTCGCTGCTCATGACGAGGACAGAATTCCCTCATCATAAGGGCTCTAAGTTCAGCCCAGGTCTGTGCAAGAGCAACTTCTGCACCCCTATCTCTCATAACCCCGTTCCACCATGTCAAAGCCCTCTTCTGAAATACGCTTGAAGCAAACTCAACTTTGCGATTATCCGGACACTGCACGTGGCGGAAAGTATTCTCACTGCTCTCGAACCACTGAAGAAGCCCAGTCGCTCCTTCAGAACCACTAAACTTGAGTGGTTTAGCCTGATTGAAATCCTTGTACTTGCATGGAACATTGTTGTTGTTGTTGGCTTGATTCCATTGAGCAAAGAGATTTGGAAATTGAGCAGCCATCTGCTGCGCAATAATTTCTGCCAGTTCGGCAGTTGCTATCTGGTTGTCGCGTCGAGGAGGCATTCTAAAAGAGGAAAACATGAAAGGAAACGAGTGAGATGATTGGATGAAAAGAATGAGATGAAACAAAATCAACAAAAGCAAAGATGGTGGTCATTCGTCCGTATCACAAAGCAAACAAACGACACACAGTGACTAATCAAAGTAAATGGATCAAAAATAATGTATAATGAAGACATGCTCGCCTATAAGTGAACACTCACTCCAAGAATTCCCAGGTAAGCACAACTGGTCTCGCGTCTGGTTGAGATGTATACGAAGTGCTTGCCTAGACAGAAAACTCAGAATACAGGCATTCACCCTTCCAGTTTGCACATGTTCACATTATTTAAAACCCAAAACTTTTGACGAGATTTTTGAAAATTTGAAGGCACAAGGCCAAAAACCAATACTGAAAAGGGTTCAAAACCATATAAAAGAGAGTTCAAAACCTTACAATTGAGGGTTCAAAACCTTGTAATAAATCATTCAAAAACAGATGATTGTTTTTCAAAAATCGTTTCGGAAAAATTTTTGGTTCCTTGTTTTGTTAATCACCTAAGGATAGGTGATGTATATGTTTTAAGATCTAAACACAAGATAACTTGTGTTAGGGTCCTAGAAAAGTTATAGTCTAGGTCAAAGCATTACTAATAACCTAATTCCCTATAACCATTGGCTCTGATACCAACTCTTCTGTCACACCCCGACCACGTGTAACATACAAAACGTGGCGGAAAACGTCGGGGAGTGTTGTAACAGAATTAATTGTTTCATAACCATGGAATACAAAGTTGTATTTTATTTAACAACACAAGAGTTTCATTGTTTTAAACAGAAATACAGAGTTTATAACATAATTAAACATAGTCTATCTTCTTTTAAAGTCTCTAAGGCACAGGTCCGCCCTAGTATCATGATCAACATGCTATGGAAAAGCACCTGAAAACACATGTGAAAATAGGTACGTCAGCATAAAAATGCCTGTGAGATACATAGGTTTGTGAAAATAGGATTCATGACTTGTATTTGAGAAAATGTTTAGTCATGAACCTTGTAATTTGCTTTGTCTTGTAAATCATTTGAAAAACGATAAGATCAGATGATATGTATAAGTAAATGTAAGTTTAAATGATTAACCATGTAAAATGAGTTTGTATGAAGTAAGATGTTTGTTAACAATGTCTTGTAAAAAGTATGTTATTTGTATAAAATGTCATATGTATCAAACTGTAATGATTCAAATAACGCTACGACATGTAATACCATACAACCACTTATATATAGGAAGTACCAGCGGCGTATCCACCATGCTTGTATCATATTACACACGCATCGTTACTTAATCACTTAATCAAACCAAACCAACCAATGTAAGATGTCTATGTCTAAACCAATTGTCAAACATGTTATATGTCAAATGTAAATCATGTCAACTGTCTATGTCAAATATCCATGTCAAATGTCTATGTCAAATATCCATGTCAAATGTCTATGTCAAATATCCATGTCAAATGTCTATGTCAAATATCCATGTCAAATGTCTATGTCAAATATCCATGTCAAATGTCTATGTCAAAATGTCATGTATGGCAAGTGAAATGTCTCAACTAAACCATATGCACGAAAACAAAATATTGAAGTAAAACATGGTTTAAATCAATCTTATGTCTTTGTGTAAAATGCATGCAAATATTTAATATGAACATTTATGCGGTATTGTGAAAATGCATACATCCAAGCCTTGTGACTGTGGTGATAAACCCTTAAACAAATTAAAGGTTTATCTGTCTAAATATCATCGAATTCGGTCATTCCTTTCTGTCCCCTTTCCCTGGGATGTCCGGAACGGGAGTTGTCAATTCCTATGGTACCACTACCTACTAACGAACGGCGTGATCATTGTTAATGAATGTATTGTCCCATGTAAACAAACCAAATGTCATACCAAAATGTAAGCATGTGAAAACAATGCACTAAGTATGTAATCAAATGAACATACATAGCGTGAAATGTCATGTAAAACGATGTACTAAGTAATGCACACAATGGGCATACATAGCATGAAATGTCATGTAAAACGATGTACTAAGTAGGCACACAATGGGCATACATAGCATGAAATGTCATGTAAAACGATGTACTAAGTAGGCACACAATGGGCATACATAGCATGAAATGTCATGTAAAACAATGTACTATAATGTACTATCAAACATAGCCGGTATATGATGTGAAAACAATAAAGCATGAAAGTAACAAGTAGGCACATGTGTTCCACCCCAAAACAGTTTAGAAAACAGTAAAAGAGGGGTCTATGTACTCACCTGAGATTGCTCAGATGTATAAAGATAACCACCAAGTAATGCTATAGATCTCGGAATCAAACGGCACCTAATATAGGTAACTATGTTAATAAACCGGACCTATCTCGGAAGACTGGGTAGCATTAGGGTTTGTAAACCAAATGAGTGTAGGAACTCACGTGATATGGTTTAACTAAGCCTACATGCTAAATGAAACTTAACCTAAGTCTTATCGACCCATTACGATCCGTTTAGGTAGCTTATGCTACTTTAACGCATCGTGCGCGTAAAACGCGTTCGGAACGCCTAACCAGCCCTATGACAAGTGTTATATGCCTAAACATGTTACATAATCAGTTATGTGGCAAAAGTTTAGGTTACATATGCTAAATTACCAATTATGCATAAAAAGGGTATTCTGGTAATTTACCTAAGGCATATAAACAACCTATCATACAACTACTCAAACGATGTGACCATAGGGTATAACCTCGGAAGGTTATTCCCTACCTACTATGGTCACCTAATGTATTTGGTCCGATCCTAATGATCGACCAAATGGGTCGAGTTCGAAGGTATAGGCGATTTATCAGATCGCCTACCCTACGACTCTAGACAACGTGGTAATCAGTGGGCATAGTCCCAAGGGACTATGACCAACGTGATTACACTCACGTTGCGAAGTTCAAACGAACTTCGCATTGACCATTACTGGTCAACGCTGAAAGTCAAACAAAGTTTGACTTTCTGACTCGAAAAGCAGTAAAAATAAGGAAAAGAACGAAAGAATACTAACCCAGGGTCCCCGAATGCTAATCTAGATTAAAATAGCTCAGGTATGAAACAACGGTTTCAACTTAGAGCCTTTTCAATCAGATTCTAGTGAGTTTTTATGCAATGGGGGGTGGGGTATTTATAGTATTCGGTCCACCGTTGAGATCGTTTCTTGGAAAAGGGGAAACGATCAAGTCCGTACACTTGTCCAATTGTTGTGGTAACTAAAAATGGGTCCAAATGAGCTTAATGTGCGGATTGGGAGCTTGTGGTTAGGGATTAAACAGCTGGATCATGCTGACTGTTAAGTCTGATCTGTTCTGCAGAACCCCTAGCGCACCGTTACAATATAAGGGTAGCGGTGCGCTACCCCTAGTTTGGCAGAATTGCATTTTCAGTCCCTGCACCTTGTTTCAGCCATTTCCGACACGTTTAAGGCCCGTTAACCCCATTTCAAAGCTCTAAAATGAAGTTAAAGTATAGGGAACTTAAAACATGTTCAAAAATATCTCGGATGTCGGTTCGTTTGGCCGTACGGTCGCGATGTTCGGTTAATTACGACGGAATGCGCACAAGCGCGAAAAACGATCCAAATGACGCGACGAATGGATTTTTCTTATGGCGAACACTAAAATATAATATAGTCATGCTTACATAAATTTTTGGGTGTCCAGATGTATTCAGAACGTAAATTATGCGCGAAAATGCAAACTTGTGCACTTTTTGACACTTTTAGTCCCTGAATGTCCCAAAAGTTTATTTTAGCACACCGAACCCCTCAAAACTTATTTCTAAGTTATGTAAAGGTTATTTAAGGTAGGTTGAGTATATGTTGATGTTCCAGAGTATTTCTCGCATTAAACTGAGTACGTTTACGCACTAGTTTGCGTATAACTCTCCAGAAAGTGATGTAGAGTTTGGAATTACATAAAAGTCAAAACATGAAAAATGTAAAACATAACAAAACAAACATTGTGATCAAATAACATTGTTTTATTGATAACAGAACTGTTCATAGTGATTACAAGCACAGTTGTTACAGAACCCATGTCATAGGAGAATTTATGTAACCCCAGTTTTCATTTCCGAATTCCTTAAAATGTTTAAACCTAAACTTTCTTGCAACGTTGGTTGACATCGACTCAGTTAACTCTACGTTACAAGAAAATTTTTCAAGATTTCCTTCCGAATTACTTTTAAATGTCTAAAAACGAACGGTTCTTGCAACGTTGGTTAACATCGATTCAGTTAACCCTACGTTATGAGAAACCTTTCAAATTCTTTAAAAATTTCGATCGCATCGAACTTGCAAATTCTTCGGTACTCGTGGTACTGTTGAAACGTCAACTCGGGGGATGCTACTTTTGTCATTACGTCGTATTCTCGCTATCGCAATCGATCTCTCTTACTCGAAATGCGTTCGCTTGTCAACTCTCAGTCAATTAACTCGCTGTATCGCTAATTATACGAGATCAACTCTCAAAAGTCTACCTGTTGGATTAATTTTGGGACAAAATTTCCTAAAGTAGGGGAGACTATAACAACCCGCACTTCCGTGCCTTGTTACTACTCGCTTCACTCGTTACGCCTAGCACCAGAGATTTGGATCATAATGTAATTATATCGCATACATCGCTATTTCGCAGTATAATCGCATATTTTCGCATATTTTAACGCTATATCACATCGCAAATACTAACACTCACGACGACATTGAGTGAGGACCTATTCTACCCTCCTCGATGGCCGTAATGTGTCGCAACGCAAGCAATTAACGCTAACAAGGACTTTCGGGTGAGTACTATAGCTCCAGCCGTCGTGACAATGATGGCAATACGAGCAGTTAGTACCCTATCAGTCATTGTGGCACGACAAAACATCACATCGAAAGCACACCCGCGATCACGCGCAACTCGATTTCCGCACCGAATATTGAAAGTATGGATACATATATACGACCTTTTGTGATTAATTATAATAAATATACATATATATGGGTATGAAAATGTGTAACCAAACTATCGCAACGCTTAACGATCGAAACGGAACGCCAAAACTCAGCTCGTCGGAGGTGTTTGATCGAATGACACTTCGATCGGATAGCCATCCGGTCGGTCGGACAGCCATCCGATCCGGACCATATCACCTCCTCTCCTCCTCTCTTGCCTATAAATAGCCTTGCCACTTCACTTAAACAGTGAAGTGACAGCTCTCACCCGACCAGAACGCTCTTGGCCCTATTTCTCTTGATTTCTCGCGATTCCGGTAAGATCTCAACCTAAATCTTGTACTTCTATGATCTACACTCAATTCTACACCTTTCTATCTTTTAAAAATCAACTTTTAACCGTGAAATCTACTGATTTGAGGTGTTCTAAGATGATGTCATCAAGAGTTCATATGAACTTCAAAGTGTGACCTCATTTTCAACATGAACAGCTCAGACCTGAGTGATTTCCACATGTTTTTACAAACAATCCCATCTAAATCTATGGTTAAACATGGAAAACCGTCAAGAACGGCCAAATCTGATGGAACGGGGTGGTTCCCGGCCATTAGAACGGGTCAGATTTGATTGAATTTCAGTTGTTTAGCACAATGTCACAACGTCTCGGTCAAATCATCTGTATTCTTACTAAAAACCACCAAGTGTGACTTAATCAAAAAGTTGGAACGGATTGCCGTCAAATCAGACTGCTGTCCGATCGAACAGTAAATTAACTCCAACTGTCCGACCGGACTACTGTCCGATCGGACAATCCATTCAAGCACCAAAGCTGTTCGAACAGACATGCCATCCGACCAGACAAGCATGCCATCCGACCGGACAGACATGCCATCCGACCGGACAAGCATCAAAGTGTTGTTGTTCGACTGGACTGCTGTCCGATCGACCTGTCTAACCGAACCAAGCCATCTGACCGGATAGCCATCCGATCGGATTACCACTAGATCTATTATTCAACTTTTCACCGTTTATCGCACTGCGCCTTGCTTACGCTACCATTCCATGTTTAGGCTAACTCAGGCACACTCTCAATCAATCCAATCAAGTCGTATTTCTTGCTAAATACGCACTGTGAATATACTTGAACCCTTTTCGCTTATCGCACTTTTGGGTGTAACATACGTTCTATCAAAATCACATCAAATGCTAAAACTATTGATCACTTGCGAATGACTTATGTGCATATTTATACGTTATGCTAGTTGCATATGTGCTAGGACTTATACTCGCGACGTCCCACCAAATACTAGTATAGTACTATTGCGCCCGACGGGGTCTAGTTTTGCCATCCCAAATTCGAGCATCGAGGACTTAGTTGGTAGTATCAGTTTTGTGAGTATATATGTCATGTATTACGTTTATGCATGTGGAAGTTCGCAGCACTTTTTAATCTATTACGTTATACATATCAAACCTGTATACTCGCCAATATATTTTGTATTGACATTATTTTAACGTATGTTGCAGGTTAAATCACAGACTATCTCAATCAAGCTAGGAAGTCTAGAAACTCAACTAAAATCTAGGTTGTCGGATTTGTATTGTTCGAGAGGATAAGAAATCTGTGACGACTTATGTGATTGTAGTTGTTTATTAGTATAGGATAATGAACGCAGTAATTATTGTCGCAAAATAGTTGTTATGGATTCTCCTGAGCAATCTGATTCGCCTAGTGCCGCGCCCCGATGATTCCGCCATCGGTTGGGGTGTGACAAGCAAGATCAAATAAAATATATAGAATGAAATATAGTGGGATATGGTGGTGGGGTCCTCCCCTTTGGGCCGTAAATTATGATGGGGGGGGGGGGGTAATTTGTAATTTTTGATGGTAAGTAGGTAAATAGTTGGAGGTTAAGTGTAATATCTAGTGTATTATGTGTATGACATATTATATAGTGTGTTGGGGTATTCGGGGACCATAACTAGCCAAGAAATAATTAAACAATGTATCTGGCAAAATTTTGGTGTTCCGGGTAATGTCTGGTTGTTCGGTTTGATACCGGTTCGTTAAAGTGTCAAGCTATTCCGTATGGTGTCTTTTATGTAATTTTTTGTGACACTTTTAATTCTCAACACTTAGGAAAGCATTCAGGACAATTTAGTCAATTTTCTGCATAATACTAGTATGTTAAAAAGCTGAATTTTGCTGAAAAATGCAGAATTCTGCACTTAAAGTGAGTTTTAGGCACTTTCCGGCACTCAAACTATCACCTAGTGACGCAGTTTTATGGTCCTCACTTCCCTACACACCATACTAGTGTAGTACCTTGTCCCTGGCCCATACTGGGTCTCAAAACACTGTCTGTCTATTTACTGAACCTCGTCAGCATTTTCCTGCTTTATCCGTTAACTGTGCTAACTGTGCTTTGTGCATCGGGTATGTCAATAAAGTTTGTATGTGATAATGATGTGACATTATGTAATATGTGATGCACATGTAAGTATGACGCAGTAATCAGAAAGCAGTTAAGTAATCCAGCACAGTCATTAAGCACTTAATTATAATTAATTAATCATACGGATACCTGGTTTTATGAGGGTTGTCACAGGGGGCTGCGACAAAAGGTGGTATCAGAGCTACAACCACTAGTTTAAGCCAATGAAGTGTTCTGCTAACACTTAAATTCTGTGTTAGGAAATAAATTATGTGATTATGTGTTTTGTGTTATTTGACTATTTGTTAGTTTACAATATGAGTGAGCAAGGTACGTCAGACGCTTATCGTCATATAGCTAGTTCACCAAAAGATGAAGGAACATCATCTCAACCAAATCCTTTAGGATATTCAGCCGATACTGAGGAAGGAATATTTATATTTAAGGCACAATCTGAGGAACCTTTTACTTCTAAGAAAAGAGGATGGTTTAATAGGGGAGCACATGAGAGAAGAAAAAGAATGAAGAAGTTACAACAACAAAGAGCGATAGTAAGAGCCAATAGGGAAGTAAATGCACAAACTGAGGAAACAGTCCATAGGCCACCTTGGGAAGAGGAATTAGATAGACAGTTGGCAGATTTCCATATGCTAGCCACTACAGCAGTAGACTCTAACCTAAACCAAATAGCTGAACCGCCACTGTTACCCTTATCCCCAGACCAACAAATGCTAGAACCAAACCAGGAAAACCAATTTCCAATACCTGCATTCGATCCTAATGAATTTCCTAGGATCCCAACCCCAATCTCTTCAGAATATGATCCATGGTTAGACGACAATAGGTCGTATTCGGCACTATATACTCCCGAAGAACCAGTGCCAGAACCACCGTTAGATCCACCTATGAGTTGAAAATGTGTGCAAGAACTCCGTCAGTACGGTGAAAACTTAGTGGACGAAGGGAATAGAATTCGACAAATAGGAGAGAAGCTAGTTTGGAAGTATGATGAGAATGAAATGAAATACTGGATGAATTATACCTAGAATAATACCTAGATATATGCGTAATTTTGTATTTTGAGAATATATATATATATATATATAGACTGAAATAGATACCGATGCTTAACTACTAGTATGTTTAATTTTCCAGTTGTAGTTTATAATCGACGCATATATATGAAAAGAGTAAAAGTCGCAATGTTCGACATTTTTTATTAATCTGATTGTTTGATGTATATAAATATTTGTACTAAATTTTATTCTGTGATAATTAATACCTGATAAATATTCACAATTCAGATGGACAATGAAGTAAATCAGGAAAACCAGAATAATGAGAATAACGAAAACCAAATAGATAACAGTGCCATCCAACACATAGTAGCACAAGGAATTATAGATGTTATGCCTTATATTATCAAGACTGTTAAAGAAGCAGAAAATAATAAATCTGCAAATGGAAGTAAATGCCAACACACTGAACCAAGTCAAAGTGTGAACGATAATAACAGACCTTTAATCCAAGCTCAATTTCCTAAAAGAAGATGAACCATCTCTTACAGTTGTTCTTATAAAAAATTCTTGGCCTGCAAACCAATAGAATTCTCAGGCAATGAAGGAGCCATTTCAGCCTTGCGCTGGATAGAAAAGACAGAAGCAGTCATAAAAATAAGTAAATGTGCAAATGAAGATAAGATTATGTTTGATTCTAATCTTTTAAAAAATGCATCCTTAGAATGGTGGAATACTATTCTCCAGTCTAGGGGAAGTGACAGAGTTTATAGAATGGAATGGACAAATTTTAAAGAAATAGTCGAAAGAAAATTCTGACCTCCTCATGAAAAGGAACAAATCGCCAATAAGTTCCTAAATCATAAAATGATTGGAATAGACTACAAAGGTTACACTACCATATTCTTCGAATATGCTAGAATATTGCCAACCTTAGCCTCACCTGAGCCAATATTAATCTCCTGTTACGTTTGGGGATTAATTACTGAGATTAGACACGTAGTCAAGGCAGCTAGGCCGCAAACCATAGAAAAAGCAGTAGAATTAGCCAACACCCTAACTGATGAGTTGGTACGCACTCAAGAAGAAAACCAGAGAAAGAACCTATCTCAGAAGCTTACCCAAGAATTTCAATACCGTGGAAAAGGTACAGGTTCTTCCTCTACACCCTACTGTAAGTATTGCAAAAGGAAGCACTCTGGAAGATGCTCCCTATATTGCAACTTTTGCAAAATGTCTGGACACAAGGAAGAAAACTGTAGGAAGAAACCTAGCAATAGGATATGCTACAATTGTGGAGAAACTGGGCACATCAGACCGAACTGTCCGAAACTAGCTCTAGCAGCAACCAACAAAGCTAAGACAGCTGAAGGACCCAAGAAGAATGCCAGAGCATTCGTTCTGACAGCTGAAGAAGCCAAGATGATTCCAGATGTGATTGCCGGTACGTTTCTAGTTAACGATATTTTTTCCAAAGTATTATTGGACTCTTGTGCAAACCAAAGTTTTATTAATACTTCCTTCTACAAACTTCTCGATCAACCCTTAACCAAACTTCCACAAGATTGTCTGGTAGAAATAGAAAATGGAGAATCCGTTAAGATTAGTGAAATCTTGCAGGGAGCAAGAATAGAAATCCTGAACCATCATTTCTTTGTTATCCTTTACCCAATGAATCTAGCCGGATTCGATGTTGTATTAGGAATGGATTGGTTGATAGCCAATCGTGCCAGTATTTTATGTGATCAAAAGTCAGTGCAAGTAAGTACACTAAGTGGTGAAAAGATCACAATCAAAGGAGATAAGCCAACCAGGTCGACAAAATTCATCTCTGTGATGAAAGTTGCAAGTTATGAAAGGAAAGGAGGAATAGTATATATGATTTCTGTAATCATTAATACTAAAGGAAAAGAATTAAAAGATATTCCCATAATATCTAAATTCTTAGACGTTTTTCCAGGAGAGTTACCTGGATTACCGCCTGATAAAGAGGTTGAATTTAGAATTCATCTAATACCAGGGACGACACCGATTGCCAAAGCACCATATCGATTAGCACCAACGGAGATGCAGGAACTGAACAAACAATTGGACGGACTTCTTGACAAAGGTTTTATACAACCTAGTTCCTCGCCATGGGGAGCGCCGGTTTTGTTTGTTAAGAAGAAAGACGAATCAATGCGTATGTGCATTGATTACCGAGAATTGAACAAGGTTACGATTAAGAATTGGTACCCACTACCGAGAATCGATGATCTGTTCGATCAACTTCAAGGCGCTCAATTCTTTTCTAAGATCGATTTACACTCAGGATATCATCAACTGAAAGTACAGAAAGAGGACATTCTTAAAACTGCTTTCAGAACAAGGTACGGTCATTATGAATTTACCGTCATGCCATTCGGTTTAACCAATGCCCCAGCTGCATTTATGGACATGATGAACAAGATATGTAAACCATACCTGGATAAATTCATAATTGTCTTTATAGATGATATTCTCATTTACTCTAAGAGTAAAGAGGAACATGCAATGCATCTGCATACACTTCTGACATTATTGAGAAAAGAGAACCTTTATGCTAAATTCTCAAAATGTGAATTATGGTTACAAGAGGTGCAATTCTTTGGACATCTAGTTAATCATGAAGGAATTCATGTGGATCCCACAAAAATCGAGGCGACTACTAAATGGAAAGTCCCTGAATCGCCAACGGAAATAAGAAGTTTTCTTGGACTGGCAGGATATTATAGACGTTTTATCCAAGATTTCTCTAGGATAGCGATTCCATTAACCAAACTGACTTGCAAATCAATTAAGTTTGAATGGGGACCAAAACAGGAAGAAGCCTTTAAGATTCTTAAGCAAAGGTTGACTAACGCACCCATACTCGCTGAATGGAAATTCTTAGTGATTATGATTGTGATATCCCGTATCATGCTGGAAGAGCTAACGTCATAGCTGATGCTTTAAGTCGAAAGTATCATGAAAAGCCAAAACGAGTACGCTCTCTTAAATTAAATTTGCAGATAGATTTAAATGAGCAAATTAAAGAGGTACAGGAAACAACATTCAAGGACGATGCTGAAGATTTAAAAGGAATGATTAAGGAATTAGAAAAAGGATCCGATGGAATTTGGAAGTTCCATAAGAAAAGAATGTGCATACCTAAACAAGGAAACCTACGCCACAGAATTCTAGAAGAGGCCCATAAGTCTAAATATACGATACATCCCGGAAGTGATAAAATGTATCAAGATCTAAGAAAGAATTTCTGGTGGATAGGAATGAAAAAGGATATAGCAAACTATGTTGCTAAATGTCTAACCCGTTTACAAGTTAAAGCTGAACATCAGAAACCTTCAGGGTTATTACAGCAACTAGAAATGCTAATATGGAAATGGGAATTGATAAAAATGGACTTTGTTACCAAATTACCCAAGACTCGAAAAGGAAATGATACAATCTGGGTGATTGTTGACAGATTGACTAAATCTGGTTATTTCTTACCAATGAAGGAAACTTTCAGTATGGAACAGTTAGCTAAGTTATATGTAAATGAAATTGTTTCATTACATGGAATTCCTATATCTATTGTATCCGATAGAGATAGCTGTTTTACTTCTTATTTTTGGACAAGTTTCCAAAAAGCAATGGGAACCAAGTTAAATCTAAGCACAGCTTATCATCCACAAATGGATGGACAAAGCGAAAGGACAATTCAGACTATGGAAGATATGCTTAGAGCCTGTGTAATTGATTTCGGAGGAAATTGGGACAACCATTTACCATTAATAGAATTTTCCTACAATAACAGCTATCATACAAGCATTAATGTTGCACCTTTTGAAGCACTTTATGGACGAAAGTGCCGAACTCCCGTCTGTTGGGCAGAAATTGGAGAAAAGCAACTATCTGGACCTGAGATAGTGCAAGAAACAACGGACAAGATTATTCAAGTCAAGGAAAGACTAAAAGCAGCACGAGATCGTCAAAAGAGTTATGCGGATAACAGACGAAAACCTTTAGATTTTCAAGTAGGAGATAAGGTATTGTTAAAGGTTTCTCCATGGAAAGGAGTAGTCAGATTCGTTAAAAGAGGAAAGCTAAGCCTTAGGTATGTTGGACCTTTTGTGATTATTAGAAGGATAGGACCTGTAGCTTATCAGCTACAACTGCCAGAGGAAATGGCAGGAATACATGATGTGTTTCATGTATGTAATCTCAAAAAGTGCTTAGTAGACAAATCATTACTAATACCTTTTAAGGACATTGAGGTAAACGAGAAACTTAAGTTTGTAGAAAAACCTATTCAGATTGAAGATAGAAAGATCAAGAATCTTAAACACAAGAGACTAGTTCTGGTCAAAGTGAAATGGGATTCCAAGAGAGGACCAGAATACACTTAGGAGCTCGAGTCAGAGATGAAGAAGAAATACACACACCTATTCCAGTAGACCTCGAGGACGAGATCTTAAACAAGGTGGGGAGGATATAACAACCCCCTAGAACCCTTCACGTGACCCTAAAACGTTCCTTATATACCCCGTATACGAGAAACGGACCCGAAATACCCTTATATTTATAAAAATCAAAGAAAACAAGGAAAAAGAGTCGGTTGCAGGCCGCGACCCAATCCTTCGGGTCCCTCGCGGGGCGCGACTGGCCTTATGTGACGGACAAGGCATTGCGCCACGTGTCCAGTGACTCAGCATAGCTAGGCCAATGACTGGCCAAAGCTATAATCGACACATGTTCTCTCGCGGGCCGCGAAGGCCGAAGCCAAATTGGGCGCGGGCCGCGACTCGCTGCCGATCAGGCCTATAAATAGGGTGGTCGAGCTCATTTGCAATCCGTTCAAAATTTAAATTCTCTCTCAAACTTTCTGTTAGTTATTATACTCTGGAATAATACCCTATAAAGCGGAGCTCTGTCTCGTTGTAAGTATTATAACCCTATTTGTTACCCTACACGATCGATGTAGGGCTCCGTAACGCATGTCAAGGGTCTGCCTAACTCAGTCGTTGGAGTTCTGTCTCGTGTTACACCTGATTGATCTAGGACTCCGTAATGCATGCCAAGGCTCTGCCAGACTCAGTCATTGGAGTTCTGTCTCGAGTTGTATGGTTAATGTAATTTGGGTTATTTTACTAACACCTGTGCATTGTTTAAATTTAATAGATAATAACCAGGAGATACAATAGGAAGCCTTAGTATTACCTAAGTAAACAATGTGAGTACATTCTCTTTTTGTCACCTTTTGTAAATTACTTTCGTGAGTGAAAATACTTTACCAAAACCTCAAATGTTTTAAATTACACTTAACAGTAATTGAGTGTATGTGATTCTATAATTGCTTCCGGTATGTTGGGGTTTTGTAAACATGTGAAAGACGTTACCATTGGACAATGAGATAGCCAATGAGTAATATGACCCACAAGTCAGGTGTTGACAGTATTGAATGAGTAATTGGGTAGATATAAACAAATGTAATTGCGAATGCCCTCAAATACTGTAAAGTTGTAAAACCGTTTTGATTAAACTAGGATGCACTCGCTAGTATTTCTTGCTGATAAAATTTTTAAACGCGTTTCAGGTAACAAAATGTGAAAGCCAATAGAAGCCAGCTGGAGAGCACTGAAGGCTTGGAAAAGTGGCTATAAAAGTTACCTAAATAAAAAGGAGTTTTTGTTTTCAATAATTAGGGTTTATCCCTACAAATGTATTGTCAAATGAACTTGGGTTTTATCCCAATGATTTATTATTATAAAAGTTTGGTGTTTAACTCTGATAAAAATATTTCCTAACTACGGTCCTGATGTATTCCGTTGCCAAATTAATAAACACCGATACCATCAATCTGATCTCGCGGCACCCACTCACGGGCAGGGGTCGGGGGCTGCGACAGTATGGGTCTTTTAGAGAGCTGTGGGAAGCTTTGGAAAAATGTTATCAGATCTTTTCAAGATTTAATATATGTGATCAAGCATTGGTAGCTAACTTTGCAGCTGTGAAGATTGGAGAAGTAGCTGCTGAGGTAGATGAAAAGACGGAAGGTGATAAGGAAACTGCTGCAAAGAAGGACGTAGAAGTTTCAAAGGGCTTGAATGATGTGAATGGAGTTACAGCAGAGGTGAAGGTATCATCAGAATCTGTAAGTCATACATGTCTTAATTGCACTGAACTACAGAGTAAAGTTAACAGACTATCGGAGCAAAACAAAACTATGTTAGCTTTTTTAGAAAAGTTAAAAGACTTAAATGTTCTTTTGATTAACAGATAGTCAAATTGCTTTAATAAACTCAAATCAAATGAGCAGGAAATTAGATGTTTAACAAGCAAAGTCAATGAACAGTAACAGATCATTGATTTGGCTCGTGAAACTGTGAAAGAAAAGACTAACGAGCTTTCGGAAAAGTGCACAAAATTGGCTGATGCGCAAGCCAGAATTGTAGCACTTCAGGGTAAGTTAGACAAATTTGGAAAATCCTCGTTAGTCAGGACTCATATTCAAGAAAATTTGAAAAAGAGTATGATAAAACAGGAGTGGTTTCACACCCCCAAAATCCACCATGCGGAGTATCACCGCTTGGAGGCGTGACATGACCAGGATCAAGCCACCAATCATGTTGAACAATGTATTTAAGATGGATAAAATCCAACCACACAATATAATTGGTGATCAAAAGCTAGTTAACCAAGTTCGAATCAAACAGCGGAAGCATTAAAGGTAAAACCCAAAACATAAGTAATAAGTTCTTAAGTTTAAATGTTTAACATGGGACTCAACAGTCCATGTCCCACAACGACCACGCCTCCCTATGCAAGCTCCATAGATACCTAACGACCTGCAAGGCATGTAACAAGGAGTCAACAACAAAGTTGAGTGAGTTCACAGTTGGGTGTTCGTTTTAAGTTGTTTCAAAAACATGGTTTTCGTTTAGTTGGCTTACTTGCCGTGGGGGTTACCCCATAGTAGAAAATATGATTAACCAATTCCTTCTTTACCAAACCATGACCCGTGGGGGTTTCCCCATGTGAACCACTAGACCGTTACCATATCGACTACTGACGAAAGTAAGTTGTGCCCTACATCAATGTCTATCATCATTGACAGTTTGCCATGATCCCTTAGTACACGCCCGTCCGAATGGCACGGTGTGAGGTTTGTCAAAGCTAATAGCGCTATTAACTAATGACCCGCTCGCCATCGGCCTCGGCGATTAAGTCGATATAAAATGAGGGACTTAGGTGATAGAGTTTTGGCTAGTAGTTTAAGGTTGTTGTCCTACCCAAGGAGGACGAACGTACGTATTCTACCCAAGGAGAATACGCAGGATTAATATTGGCATCCTACCTATGGAGGATGGCGGTACATATCCTACCCAAGGAGGATATGCAGGTTCCGTTTTAGTTCTTTAACCCATTCCCAACCACCGGGAATCCCATGCCTTAGAAAGAGTGTGAACTCACCTTTGGTTGCTCGGTTTGACTCTATAAAATAGCTAACAATCGGTGTTGGTCAATCACGTCCTAGTATGATTACCACTTAGTTTATTAGTGACTTCAAATAAACACGAAGTTCCTACACACATCTACCACATAACATGCACTTACTTTAATAGTTCACGCCCATATAAACATTCCACTTATAGCTACTCAAGAGCAAGCATACGATATTGCACATAACACTTTCATTGACATATAACACGTTAGATCATTATCGGATAACATAACCGACATTTAGACATGCAAATCACTAGTTATATTGTTTCAGCTTGAACATCCAAAACTGGACTGTTTTCGGGTATTTTAATAAAATAGTTAACTTACTCCAAAAATTACCAAACTTTTACAGAATGTTTTAAACAATCCAAATATTACTGTGTAAAAATATCTAGATCAAATTCAATACCAATATTTTATAAAAAAATCATTTACCGGACTGCAATCAGATTCATCACTTTCTGACTGCAGTCCACGGAATAATTCATTTAAAATTCATCGTAAGTCCGATTTATGAAATTCCAGTTGGAGCATTACAACAACATCAGTGGTCATCTACAGTACAAATTTCATGAAATTCAAGTTATGAAGAAAAATATAACACACATTTTCAGCAGCAAAATGCAGCTTTTGCTGCTGTGAAAAATGACCCTTTAAAAATAGCAAACGAAGTCCAAAAATTATGATTCCAGTGCCATTAGAACCATATTTTGAAATAACACGTTATAGACTCAAGAAAATCAATTTTTGTTAAGTTACGACCTGGTTACAGCCGACTGAAGGCGGCTGTAATAGTTTAACAGCTTCCTGTTTTCAGCTTATAGCGCTCTAACGCAAGTTCTATTTGTTCCGTTATCATGTTTAGTGATCAACAACGACATTTAACATCACTTGCAGCAGGTTATTGTTTATTTAACTCAGATTTATCATGTCAAGTACCATTGTTCATAACAGATTTCAAGAGTACAAGTTTTCATCAAGTAACCATTAGCAACATAAACAAGACAACATCATACTAGCATTATTTCATCCTATTATATCTTTTAACCATTAAAGTAGGAGTAAACAAGGTTAATCAAGAACTTATAACTAGCTCAAAGGCTAGGGAAGATCTCTAGTGAAAAAGATGATGAAAAGTGGATGATGAAAGCAAATGAGAAGGATTCTCCAAGACCTTCAAGCTCCAAACTCCATGTATCACCTTCTAGACTTGAATGAGGCTTGAGAATGGATTAATATGGTGGTGATAAGGTTGTGGTGGTGGCGGTTATAGTGAGCCGAGAGGGAGAGGAGAGAGTGAGGGAGTGATGGTGTAAAGATTTAGAGAAGATATGAAATGATATGGATATCCAAGGCCATACTTATAATCTCTCTTTCAATATTTTGTTCAACATAGCAAGCAAGGATCCAATAAAATAATCAACAAATCTTGGAAGTATGGTGTAGAAGTATGGTGGTGATGGTGGCGGCCTAGGCTAGGGGAGGGGGTCTAGATGTAACTTGGTGACTAGTCGGTTACATACTAGTTAAAAATCAAGTATATGGTTACATATGTTAGTTACTAGAGAATTTAGTGGGTGTTGTGGTGTACGGGGATCATAACTAGCCAAGAAATAATTGAACAATGTTTCTTGCAATATTTTGGTGTCCCGGGTAATGTCCGATTGTTCGGTTAGATACTGTTCCGTTAAAGTGTCAAGTTATTCCATATAGTGTCTTTTATGTAACTTTTCATAATACTTTTAATTCTCAACACTTAGGAAAGCATTCAGGACCATTTAGTCAATTTTTCTGCACAAGACTAGTATGTTAAAAAGCACATGTAAGTATGATGCAGTAATCAGAAAGCAGTTAAGTAATTCAGCACAGTCATTAAGCACAATCTAATATTAATTAAATCGTACGGATACATGTAATCATGAGGGTTGTCACATTCTCCCCCTGTTAAGAAAATTCCATCCCGAAATTTAGCACGTGGTTACTGAGGAAGCTAGTTAAGTTGCGTGGTTTTCCTGGGGTGTCACATCATCCCCCCGTTGGTTTGGAATTTCGTCCCGAAATTCCGCAGTAGCTTCAGCCTCAGTAGTGGTTGCACTTTTCTTAAACAACTAGGGATACTTGTGTTTCATTTGGTCTTCTCGTTCTCAGGTATACTCTGGGCCATGACGGGAGTTCCAACGAACTCGAACAAGAGGTATTCTGGTACGGTTGAGAGCCTTAACATCTCGATCAGTAATCTCTACTGGTTCCTCGACGAATCGCAGCTGGTCGTCGATTGTAAGCTCCTTTAAGGGAACTATGAGGGTCTCATCTGACAGACACTTTTTCAGATTTGACACGTGGAATACGTTGTGAACTCCGCTGATTTCTTCAGATAGATTCAACTTGTAAGCGACTTTGCCAATTTTCTCAATGATTTCGAACGGTCCGACATAACGCGGACTGAGTTTGCCTCATTTGCCAAAATGAACTACACCTTTACAAGGTGAGACTTTGAGTAGCACTCGATCCCCAACCTGGAACATGAGTGGTTTCCTTCGCTTATCAGCATAGCTTTTTTGACGGTCACGAGCTGCCGCCATTCGTTGTCGTATCTGAGCAATCTTCTCGGTTGTGTCTACTACAAGTTATGGGCCAGTGATTTGACTGTTGCCAACCTCTGCCCAACAAAGAGGTGATCGGCACTTCCGTCTGTACAATGCCTCGAACGGAGCGGCCTGGATACTGGTGTGGTAACTGTTGTTATACGAAAATTCCACTAACGGGAGATGTTTTTCCCAGCCATTACCAAAGTCGATTACACATGCCCTAAGCATGTCTTCAAGGGTTTGGATGGTGCGTTCAGATTGCCCATCCGTCTGTGGATGATATGCCGTGCTCATGTCTAATCGAGAGCCAAAGGACTTGTGCATAGCTTGCCACAATTCAGATGTAAAACGTGAGTCACGATCAGAAATGATGGAGGTTGGCACTCCGTGCCTTGATACTACTTCCTTTAGGTAGATGTCTGCTAGAGTAGAAAACTTATCCGTTTCCTTGATAGCCAGAAAATGTGCAGACTTGGTCAATCGATCCACTATCACCCAAATAGTGTCATTTCCACATTGAGATCTAGGCAAGCCAGTAACGAAATCCATGGAAATTTGATCCCATTTCCATGTCAGGATATCTGGTTGTTGGAGTAGGCCTGATGGTTTCTGATATTCAATATTGACTCTCGCACAAGTCAAACATTTACTGACGTAGGTTGCTATGTTGGCTTTCATACTAGGCCACCAATACGTAGTCTTGAGATCGTGGTACATCTTATCCGAACCAGGATGTACTGAATAACGAGACTTGTGTGCCTCATCCATCACAAGCTCACGTAGATTACCATAGAGTGGAACCCAGATGCGCCCGTTTACATAGTAGGCGCCGACTTCCTTTTGTTCTAACCGTTTTCTTGATCCTCATAGGGACTCCGCCCTGATGTTCTCTGCTTTCAATGCTTCAACCTGAGCATCTCGTATCTGAGTAGGAAGACTAGATTGGATGGTAAGTTGTAACGCACGCACACGCTTAGGTGTAGTATCCTTTCGACTGAGGGCGTCGGCCACCACATTGGCTTTGCCCGGATGGTACTTGATCGCACATTCGTAATCATTCAAGAGCTCGACCCATCGACGTTGTCGCATGTTTAACTCCTTTTGCTTGAAGATATGTTCGAGACTCCTGTGATCGGTGTAAATGGTGCACTTGGTACCGTACAGGTAATGTCTCCATATCTTAAGTGCGAAAACAACTGCTCCCAGCTCTAAGTCGTGCGTAGTGTAGTTCCTTTCATGAACTTTAAGTTGGCGCGATGCGTAGGCAATGACCTTGTCACGTTGCATCAACACGTAACCAAGCCCTTGGATAGAAGCATCACAATAAACCACAAAATCATCTGTGCCTTCAGGCAATGAGAGGATAGGCGCGCTACAAAGTCTATCTTTTAAGTGCTAAAAAGCAGATTCATGTGCATCACCCCAACGATAGGTGACACCTTTCTGAGTCAGTGAAGTGAGAGGTTGTGCAATCTTTGAGAAATCCCTGATAAACCTTCTGTAATAACCTGCCAAACCCAAGAATTGGCGGATTTCTGTTGGTGTACGGGGTGCAGGCCAGTTCTTGATCGAGTCTACCTTGGATGGATCCACATGAATCCCATCCTTGTTTACCACGTGGCCTAGAAAGTGGACTTCGCGAAGCCAGAAGTCACATTTCAAAAATTTGGCATACAACTGCTCTGTTCGAAGGAGTTCCAAAATAAGTCTCAGGTGTTGCTCGTGTTCTTCCTGACTCTTCGAATAGATCAGGATATCGTCGATGAAAACGATAACGAACTTATCCAGGTAAGGTTTGCACACTCGGTTCATGAGATCCATAAAGGCCGCAGGTGCATTCGTCAATCCGAAAGGCATAACCAGAAACTCGTAATGCCCATAACGAGTTCTGAATGCTGTCTTGGAGATGTCCTCATCTCGGACTCTCAGCTGATGGTACCCTGACCTCAGGTCAATCTTTGAGTAGAAACTCGACCCTTGCAACTGGTCGAATAAGTCATCAATGCGTGGAAGAGGATAACGATTCTTTACGGTCACCTTGTTGAGTTCGCGGTAGTCAATACACATTCTGAAGGTACCGTCTTTCTTCTTCACAAATAACACTGGAGCTCCCCCAGGCGAAGAGGTAGGACGTATGAAACCCTTTTCCAAGAGTTCTTGTAGTTGCGTGGACAGTTCTTCAAGTTCTGATGGAGCTAGATGATAAGGTGCTCGAGCTATGGGCACTGCTCCAGGAGCTAGCTCGATTCAAAACTCGACTTGTCGATGAGGCGGAAGACCAGGTAATTCCTCAGGAAATACTTCAGGGAAGTCGCGCACAATAGGAATGTCTTCTATCTTCTTTTCCTTCGAAGATGTATCAGAAACGAGGGCTAGAATAGCAGTGTGGCCCATTCGCAACCACTTCTGGGCCTTAAGGAAAGAGATGTTTCCCACAACAGCACCACTCTTGTCTCCACGAATCATGAGGGGTTCTTCACCAGAACGAGGGATGCGAACAATCTTCTCGTTGCAAAGAATTTCCGCTTGCTTATGAGATAACCAATCCATCCCAATAACAACGTCGAAACTACCCAGAACGATAGGAATAAGATCGATAGAGAAGGTCTGACCAGCTAAGATGAGGTTACAGCCCTTAACTATGTGTGTGGCTTCAAGACTTTTACCGTTTGCTAGTTCTATCGTGTGTTTGGTGTTCAAAAGTGTTGGAGTGTGCTTAAGCATTTGGCTAACTTTTAAGGACACATAACTAGTATCGGCACCCGAATCAAATAAAACAGTAACAAAGAAGTCATCCAGAAGAAACTTACCCATCACAACGTTGGGATCGTTCCTTGCATCACCCTGACCAATCACGAAGGCACGACCTCAGGCGCCATTGCCATTATTATTAGCCCCGTTGTTGCCTCCATTGTTGTTCCCGTTTCCTTGGTTGTTGTTGTTCTGATTCTGGTTCACCTGAGGACAGTTCCTCTTAAAGTGGCCTTCAGCGCCACACTGAAAGCATCCTTTATTGCCCTGCTGTTGCTGCTGCTGGTGGTTTTGTGGAGCTTGTTGTTGTTGTTGGCGATTCTGATTTGCAGGTCGTGCTCCCCTGCAATCCTTTGCTTCATGACCAAACTTGTTACACCTCAGACAACGACCCTTGTGGCACTGCCCGCTATTATGCTTGTTGCACCGGTTGCACTTGGGGTGGTTCCCTCGGTATCCACCCTGTCCTTGACTACCAGAAGATTGCTGACCAGGACTCTGGTAGTCATCAGTCTTTCGTTGCTGGGATTGAGACTGAACTGAAGTAGAACCCTTGCCCGAATTTCCATCCCACTTACGCTTGTTATCACTGGGAGCATCAGAAGTAGTAGTAGCGCTAATACGCTTGGGCAGCTTGTTCTGCTCAACTGCCTGATCAGTGAGACGATGAGCCAACCGGATGATTTGCTGAATGGTGCCAAGATTAGCTGAGGTCACGTGGCTCTGAATTTCTAGCACTAAACCCTTAAGGTACAGCTTGATACGCTTGATAGGAGGATCCACCATAGTGGGACACAAGATAGCTAATTCGTTCGATCTCTTTGTGTATGCCTCGATTTCAGATACCGTCATCTTAAAATTGAAAAATTCCACCTCTAGCTTGTGGATGTCATCACGACTACAGTACTCTTCTTTGATTAATTCCTTGAAGTCGTTCCATGGGGTGGCATTAGCAACCGCCAGCCCTAGCAGTTGAACCTGTGCTTTCCACCAGGTTAACGCAGCACCTTCAAGTGTTCTAGTAGCAAATTTCACCCTACGATATACAGGGCATTCACACATCTCAAAAACAGACTCAATCTTCTCAAACCAGTGAAGAAGACCTACAGCTCCTTCTGTGCCGCTGAAGGTACTAGGTCGGTAATCCATGAACGTTTTGAACGTACATACGGGAGGTTGAGCATGCTGACCTGTCACGCGGGAATGAAAAGACAAGATTAAACACGAGAGTTGGTTCGATGGAGTAGGATCTAAACATCCTAGGATAGATCGAAATAGCAGGTTATACCTCCTGCTGGAGCTGCTGCGAGTGCCTCAGCAACTCGTTCATTGATCAAAGCCGTCAACTGGGCTTGAGTCAGGTTGATACTACCACGTCCTCCGCGTCCGTTCATGATCTTCACAACGAAGTAACGTAAGTGAGAAAAGTGTCGCGAAAGTGCGTAAGCATGGGACGACAGAAGAGAGTAAGCACACAAGATTCAAATAGCAGTTATCACATTAACTAATGCACTCTGTTAACTATCTAACCGACAATATAAACATAATTCATACCACCTATTGTGTCGAGTCTTGCACGTGGAGTGAAGCGTCGTTGTGGATCGTTGAGCACTAAACAGGTTATAGTCTGGTTTTTATCAAAAAGCTTTTTCCCTTTTTTAAAACCAAGTTCACTATAACCAATGGCTCTGATACCAATCTGTCACACCCCCAAAATCCACCATGCGGAGTATCACCGCTTGGAGGCGTGACATGACCAGGATCAAGCCACCAATCATGTTGAACAATGTATTTAAGATGGATAAAATCCAACCACACAATATAACTGGTGATCAAAAGCTAGTTAACCAAGTTCGAATCAAACAGCGGAAGCATTAAAGGTAAAACCCAAAACATAAGTAATAAGTTCTTAAGTTTAAATGTTTAACATGGGACTCGACAGTCCATGTCCCACAATGACCACGCCTCCCTATGCAAGCTCCATAGATACCTAACGACCTGCAAGGCATGTAACAAGGAGTCAACAACAAAGTTGAGTGAGTTCACAGTTGGGTGTTTGTTTTAAGTTGTTTCAAAAACATGGTTTTCGTTTAGTTGGCTTACTTTCCATGGGGGTTACCCCATAGTTGAAAATATGATTAACCAATTCCTTCTTTCCCAAACCATGACCCGTGGGGGTTTCCCCATGTGAACCACTAGACCGTTACCATATCGACTACTGGCGAAAGTAAGTTGTGCCCTACGTCAATGTCTATCATCATTGACAGTTTGCCATGATCCCTTAGTACACGCCCGTCCGAACGGCACGGTGTGAGGTTTGTCAAAGCTAATAGCGCTATTAACTAATGACCCGCTCGCCATCGGCCTCGGCGATTAAGTCGATATAAAATGAGGGACTTAGGTGATAGAGTTTTGGCTAGTAGTTTAAGGTTGTTGTCCTACCCAAGGAGGACGAACGTACGTATTCTACCCAAGGAGAATACGCAGGATTAATATTGGCATCCTACCTATGGAGGATGGCGGTACATATCCTACCCAAGGAGGATATGCAGGTTCCGTTTTAGTTCTTTAACCCATTCCCAACCACCGGGAATCCCATGCCTTAGAAAGAGTGTGAACTCACCTTTGGTTGCTCCGTTTGACTCTATAAAATAGCTAACAATCGGTGTTGGTCAATCACGTCCTAGTATGATTACCACTTAGTTTATTAGTGACTTCAAATAAGCACAAAGTTCCTACACACATCTACCACATAACATGCACTTACTTTAATAGTTCACGCCCATATAAACATTCCACTTATAGCTACTCAAGAGCAAGCATACGATATTGCACATAACACTTTCATTGACATATAACACGTTAGATCATTATCGGATAACATAACCGACATTTAGACATGCAAATCACTAGTTATATTGTTTCAGCTTGAACATCCAAAACTGGACTGTTTTCGGGTATTTTAATAAAATAGTTAACTTACTCCAAAAATTACCAAACTTTTACAGAATGTTTTAAACAATCCAAATATTACTGTGTAAAAATATCGGGATCCAATTCATTACCAATATTTTATAAAAAATCATTTACCGGCCTGCAATTAGATTCGTCACTTTCTGACTGCAGTCCACGGAATAATTCATTTTAAATTCATCGTAAGTCCGATTTATGAAATTTCAGTTGGAGCATTACAAAAACATCAGTGGTCATCTACAGTACAAATTTCATGAGCTAATTCTACACAGACTTCAAGTTATGACGAAAAACATAACACATATTTTCAGCAGTAAAAACGCAGCTTTTGCTGCTGTGAAAAACGACCCTTTGAAAATAGCAACCGTATTTCGAAATAAAACGTTATAGACTCAAGAAAATCAATTTTTGTTAAGTTACGACCTGGTTACAGCCGACTGAAGGCGGTTGTAACAGTTTGACAGCTTCCTGTTTTCAGCTTATAGCGCTCTAACGCAAGTTCTATTTGTTCCGTTAACATGTTTAGGGATCAACAACGACATTTAACATCACTTGCAACAGGTTATTGTTTATTTAACTCAGATTTATCATGTCAAGTACCATTGTTCATAACAGATTTCAAGAGTACAAGTTTTCATCAAGTAACCATTATCAACATAAACAAGACAACATCATACTAGCATTATTTCATCCTATTATATCTTTTAACCATTAAAGTAGGAGTAAACAAGGTTAATCAAGAACTTACAACTAGCTCAAAGGCTAGGGAAGATCTCTAGTGAAAAAGATGATGAAAAGTGGATGATGAAAGCAAATGAGAAGGATTCTCCAAGACCTTCAAGCTCCAAACTCCATGTATCACCTTCTAGACTTGAATGAGGCTTGAGAATGGATTAATATGGTGGTGATAAGGTGGTGGTGGTGGCGGTTATAGTGAGCCGAGAGGGAGAGGAGAGAGTAAGGGAGTGATGGTGTGAAGATTTAGAGAAGATATGAAATGATATGGATATCCAAGGCCATACTTATAATCTCTCTTTCAATATTTTGTTCAACATAGCAAGCAAGGATCCAATAAAATAATCAACAAATGTTGGAAGTATGGTGTAGAAGTATGGTGGTGATGGTGGCGGCCTAGGCTAGGGGGAGGGGGTCTAGATGTAACTTGGTGACTAGTCGGTTACATACTAGTTAAAAATCAAGTATATGGTTACATATGTTAGTTACTAGAGAATTTAGTGGGTGTTATGGTGTACGGGGATCATAACTAGCCAAGAAATAATTAAACAATGTTTCTTGCAATATTTTGGTGTCCCGGGTAATGTCCGGTTGTTAGGTTAGATACTGTTCCATTAAAGTGTCAAGTTATTCCATATAGTGTCTTTTATGTAACTTTTCGTAATACTTTTAATTCTCAACACTTAGGAAAGCATTCAGGACCATTTAGTCAATTTTTCTGCACAAGACTAGTATGTTAAAAAGCACATGTAAGTATGACGCAGTAATCAAAAAGCAGTTAAGTAATTCAGCACAGTCATTAAGCACAATCTAATATTAATTAAATCTTACGGATACATGTAATCATGAGGGTTGTCACAAGTGGGGTTTAGTAAAGCTTCATCTTCTAAAAATCAAGACTACTCCTTTTACCAAATGAAGATGAGCTACCTGATTTTGTACCCACTACACAAGAAGTAGTGGATCCGATAGCTGTGGACTAGCCAAATAGTCCAATTTCTTTGAAAGAATCTGTTGGGTCTAACAGTACACATCATAAAGTGGATAAGGATACTGAAGACAAAAAGGTCAAATCATTTAAAAATGGATCAAATAAGAAAACATCATGTTTTAAATGTCACAACAAAGGGCATGTGACGAGTTGTTGTCCTTGAAGAAAGGTAAGCAAAAAGTTGTTGAGGTTAAGGATGGGAATCAGGTTGGGTCAAACAATAATGTAAAATCAAGTTGTCAAACAAATCAATCTAGATTTCAATCTAAACCGTCAACATCGGGAAGATTTGATAGGCCAAGAAGCAATTCTACAAAAACAAATCATGTTAAAAGTCAATCAAATCAGTCTCAAAATAGAAATTTTGGATATCTAAATCGATACCAAACTTCTGGTAATCAAAATTTTCAACAAAGAAATGGATATAGGAGTTTTGGTAACTCAAATATTCAACATAATCCAAAATTTTTTCAAAGTTCAAGTTTTGGTAATGGGAGAAGAAGGTATCAAGATAATAATTTTCAAAGGTCGGAAAATCTGAGAGTTTATTGGAACTCTTACAATCAAAGAGCTAGTGAAAATTATAAATCTTATTCAACAACAGGGAAGACATTCAAGATACCTGTAGGGTGTGATGGATATTGGATAGAAGCATCTTATGTGGATGTTTATGGTCGACCCAAAACCGGTAAGGTTTGGGTTCTCAAGTCTAACTGAGTTGTTAAGAATGTGTAGGATGGCTAAGAAGGATTGTTTGATGTGTTCAATAGTGGTCATTCCTGTAAAGCATCTGAGGTGAATAGTAGGTTAAAATTGGTAAAGAACTATTTACTTTAGTGATTGTTATGATTTTTCTAAACTTCAAAAGTGAAAAACTTTTGTCATATTTAAAGTGGGAGTCTGTTTGTGTTTAAATTTGTGTTTTTTAAGACTTACACCATAAAAACAAAAATTTAGGGGGAGAAATTCCTCTAAGCCAAAACAAGTTTAGATAGTGCGTGTGTTTAGGGGGAGTAAGTTATAAAAATTTTAAAATCCAAAAACATTGAAAAATGAAAAAAATAAAAAAGATTAAAAAAAAGATTTCATTGTGTGAAAGAGAAGAAATGATAGTACATCAGCAAGTTAGACTGTCACACTCAAACTGAATTAAATTGCTTAAGTGTGATAGCAGCTTCATCATATGATGTACCAGTAGGCAAAAAGCATGAAATAATCAACTTACCAATGTGATATAAACCTAACGAACTGAGTATGAGTGGGTAACACATCAGTGGTGTATGGTTTAATGACCTTAAATCTTGTGTTGATAGATTGCCAAAATCTGAGGTTTTGGGGTTTTATACTATTATTTCATCCGGGGATATCAGGGTTGTCCTTTTGCTGCATCCATATACATGCTGACCTAGGCACAACCAGGATATCTTAAAAGAGCTAAAAATGCCAAAACCCTAAAAATGAAGAAGCTCTCTTAGAGAGTCATTCAAATGTGCAAAATGCATAAATCGTACCAAAAAATTGGTATTTGTCTTAGCCCTCGTTAGATTTGGTCTCTTTGCTGTACGAAAGTACTGACCTAATCACCAATTATCTATTGTTGTAAATACAAAATGGATGAATTCGGTATACTCACCTACTACGAGGAATCTTTGTGCATACCTTGACCACGGGGTATGTCCTGAAGTGGGACACGCTAGTATTTTAGTATAATAATACATTAACGTATCATACAGTATGGAACTTGAAATGTTCATGTATTTTGTATAAGTAGATAAACATACTGGTAATCATCTTGGACTGCTTTTCATGAAAATTATATAAAGAATTATCTAATAGTGGGAAAACAGTTTGATTTTACTGATATGATCTTCTTGCACACGATTCTCACAAAAAGATGTGTTGTATATATTTTTCAGTATGTTTAGTTTTGTTTTGAAACATATCAAAAAATACCAAAAATATTTCCTTTTATAAGGTCTCCTATTTTGAACTAACATGTAGTTGTTTTTGCATATCTAGATAAAATAATGGTTTATCTTTAGTGTGAAAAAGGCTAATGGTTTTTCGAGATAATTGCTTGTGTTTCTAAATAGATTGATGCAGTTATCAAAATGAAGTGCAAAATACAAGTAAAGTGCAGATTGAGAGCGAAGTGAAGAACCTGTGAAGATGCATGGTAGGATCCTTCTACTACACTGCAGAGATAGATATGAAGAATTAGAGATACTTGCTTAACCAAAAGATTGCAAGATGTTTGAAGACAAAGTTACACTACGAAGCTATTGTCAAGGGGGAGTCTGTTGGTGCATATTCTGTGACAACAACTTAATAGTTTAATTATTTAGTCTTTGGATATTTTGTATTAGGCTTAGCATTATTGGCTAGGGAGTTTATTATTGTAATGGGCCTGGAGAATGGCCAAGCCCAGTCCAAAGCCCAATATGCAAACATGGAGTATATAAGCATGTTGTGCATTAGGGTTTAGAAGAGGATGATGAGAGAGTTTTAGAGAGAGATCTACAGAGAGTGGCTGAGGGATCTCGTGGGTCTTGAATTGATTGTAAACATTCGTGTTGGATAATCAATAGAAGACCGGATTAAAAGTATTTTTGTATTGATTTCTTCTTCTACTGATTTATGTGTAAATCTGATCTAGAGGATTCGGTACTCTAGGTTGGATCGACGATTCTGTGAAGATCCATATGGATTAATGGACCTACAGTTTCCGTCCTCCAAAAAGTCGAAATAGAGTGTGATGTACCCTGGTGGTGCATCAGCGGCCGTCTGCCCCTAATTTGGGTACCTAGCATCCCACTCCTCTGCAAATTTGTGGCCCCTGACCACCTGTTTGAATAAGCCCTGATCCCACTTCAATGGTGGCAAACCATCGCAGGTGTCTTCCACCGTCACCACCTCTTTTGCCATTGACATCTCAAGATGAAAACTTGAAGAAATTGAAAGAAGAATTTGCAGAAACCCTAAGAACAAGTTTGAAGATCTGCTGAAAAATCTTGAAGATATGAAGATAAGAAGAGAGAAAAGAAAGAAATTCGAAGGAAAGGTGTTTCCCAACGTTTCCTCTTCAGGAATTTATACCCATCGCATTTAATGCGATGGGTGACTGTGCCAACGCAGTCGCGCACGTGTCCAACTAGGGGTTGGCACGTTAGGAGGGAAATACAGAGCAATAGTTATCACGCGCGTGTGAGTCTCACTCTCCTGACACCAGACGAAAAGGTGCGCCTGACACAGTGACAACATGATCGTCACTATGTCAGCGGTCAACTCAAACGTCGCTGTTATCACCAACTTGCACCAACCTATCAGTTCGTGCTTTTTTCAAATTTAAAGATTTTTCCTTCGCAACTACACAGGTTACTTCAGCAACAAGCTAGATAGTCGCACTGCGTGAGTGGCAACATTTACACGTGCGCCAGCTTTTCTAGCAAATAAGACTCTTTTTGAGTATCAGAGAAGCGCATAATTTGCTCTTTTAAAAGTAACAAGGCACTTCAGCAGCAAGCTAGATTGCAGCGCCGCGTGAATTGCAACACTCTACACGCTCCAGCTCTTCTAGCTTAGAAGATGCTTTCTCAGTAACAGAGCAAGCGCAGACTTCGCTCTTTAAAAATTCAAGAATTTTCTTGCACGAAGTAGCATGTCACTTCAATAATAAGCTTGATAGCTACGCCGCGTGAATTACAACACACTACTCGCGCGCCAACTAGACTGCTGCGCCGCGGGAATCGCGGCACATTCCACACGCCAGCTCATCTAGCTTAGAAGTTACTTTCTAAGAACCCGAACGGGAGCATGCCTAACTTCTTACTTTTTCTAGTCCAGAGCTCCAACCACTTGCCTCGCGTATGGAAGCAATACTGGATTGGGGGGACTTGAAGGGGTATGGTCCCAAAACCTGCGCTGACCAAACAGGTCGCGCACGGGACCATACTCTTATCTGACTAATTTGGTAGCTTTCCCAGCCTCGCGCCGGCTAACCAGGTGCAACCTAGGTCGCAACGCGAGGTCAGGGCCAATACAAGACTAGATTTTACACTTAGCTCCTTGGATGAAAACCTTTACTTCCTGGATCTTGCGCCGGCTACACAGGATAACCCCGATGGCTGTGCGGAGAACAGAAGTGCAGGTAATCCTAGAACAAGTACCAAAGGTACAAGTGGCAGAGCAGTGGACCAATGAGTGTCCAACAAGCTGTATCCGATCATGCCCCGCGATTAACAATCGTACAGGAGAAAAAGGGTACATAAGGATGCATATGTGGCACCAATCAGCATGCGCCGACAACTGCTCCACGATCTCCACTTGGCCGCTGATGACAGATCAGATAACAAGGACAACTATCAGGTTTAAGGAACGCTTCCTTGTTTTCTCACTCTTAATCACACACTTTTATCCTCAAAGCATATACTTATTCTCACGCTGGAGGGTGGTTACGAAGAGAACCCCCGTATTCCCCTCCTTGTAACGAGTTTAACGGTGTGTTTAGTGTTGTGCAGGATCATCACATCACATCTTGGGCGAGATAAAGAAGATTAACCTTATTTGTCGAGGCATAAACCACAAACTAATCACCAGATTAGTTTGGTGTTTCTTCATCAACTATGAATCATAAATCCCCAAAAACACTCATCAACATGAACCTAGCCTCTATTGCAAGTAAACCATTATATTGATCATTGTTAACAACACCCACTTTAGATCTAAGCATATCATATTACATGAATTCATCATTTTACTAACATCAGTACTAACATCATATTGCACGAAATCATCAATACATAGAGTAACCATAGCATCAGATCTAGAAATTTAGCCAAGGAAATATCAAATCCCAATTTCTAGCATGAACCCTAAATCTTGGACAAATCCCCAAGCATGATACCACCAAACATATAATCAGATTTACGAATCATCATATCAAATTTATAACACACTAACATCAAGAAAATCATCTTTTATACATTACTACAACCAAGAACAATAACTTCTACCAAGAACACCAATCGATAACTCATTTTTCATACAAGTCATTTTAGTGAAAATCAAGTGAAAGAACACAATTAATAAGCAATATAATCATCCAACAAGCATACACTAACCTGGAAATGTGAAGCAAGGAATGTGTAAGAATAAGAGGGAAATCTTCAAAAGAAAAGGGAAACTTCTACAGAAATGTCGTCGTGAAACTTCAATGAACAGAAGCGAATGTTTGTTGAAAGGGAAGGGAATGTTTCTGAAACAGAGGATTATTCTGAAAAGGGAAAGGCTGCCGTCAATTCAAGGAAAGGTTTCTTAGGGTTTTTGGACAACATATCTATTTATACTAATAGGATAGAGGGGTTGTATTTGTGAGTGTGAGGTCCAAATCACATTCTTTTGGACTGTGCTGGCCCAATCATTGAAGAGGTGTACGGCTCAGAGATCGTACAATGGTGTGCTAGTTGAGATGGTGTGCGGTTGGTATTTTGTGGGTGTGTACAAGAGTGTGCGGCTGCACATTATATCTGTAATGTGCGGCTCGTTGAGTTTTATCACAAACATGTCCACTAATTTTAATATACTAATTAAAAATACTAACTTTCATAACCAATCGAATATATTAACTTTCAAAATATTAACTTTATTAATTACACAATTACAACGTAAATGCAAAAGAAAATGATATGGAGTCAAGGGTACGAGTTGTTACAAATTATATGTGAAATGGATGAAAAGGCAGTTGGTATGTGTTCCGAGCTAATATGTACATACATGCATTTAATTCACCTACATCGTACATGCCTTTAATATGTCCATGTTGGCATAGTCTTTGTCAGTTCATTTTATTGTATACGGGTCGTATAAGGTTATACAACCCGTATACACCATTTTAAAATAAGATTTTACCATGTATTATTATTAGGAAAGAGTAAATTACAAGTTTTGTCCTTTATGTATGTACCAAATTGCAGGCGGTGTCCTTTAACTTCAAAATTGACGGGTTTTGTCCTTAATGTTTCAAAATCTTGCACGTTATGTCCTTTAGGCCAAACCCAGTTAGATTTTTTTGTTAAAATTAGTCATGTGCCTTGCACATGAGGGCACTTTGTCATTTTGACTCCCAAGGGACTATTGAGTAAATAAGTAGTAACAAGGGGCTAACTATGTAAATGTAAAAAAAATTAAAGGTATAAAATAGAATTTATCATTTCATCTGCACTTTCTTTCTCTCTCTAACTCTCTCCCTCCCTCTCTCTTCTTTCTCTCCCTCTCTCTTCTTTCTCTCTCTCTCTACAAAACCCATGTAATCTGTTAAGATCAAACTCTAATTAAGGTGTGGTTAGTGATATAGAAGGTGCAAAAATACAGTTAAATCATCTTCGATTGCTGTTAGTGCATTACGTTTATTGACTTCGTCTTGTATCATGTATTAGGATAGGATAGGGTATCTAGTGCTCAAGGTGCGAGAAACTGAGATTAGAAAGTTTAGTAGTGAGTTCCCTTGAAATGAACAAGAAACAAGTTCAAGCGAAACCAACAGAGTTGAGTTCGCTTAAACATGCCTGGTTACCCTCAAGCGAACCTACATCACTATAAATAGGGCACTTGTTGATTTCATTTGACACAGCTTCTGAATTTGTAACGAAGTGCTGCCAAAGTTTGTCCAGGTTGTAATCAGTGTTATTATCAATATAAGTGACAGATTAAATAGTATCAAGTTGTTTCCATGTCCGTTTCACTGATTCCGCCTTTGAATCGGATATAAAGCTCTTCTGAACGACTCAGTCGGGTCCAACAACGATCCTACAAGTGGTATCAGAGCTCAGGAAGAAGAGTTTAGCTTGATATCATCTATGTTCTGACTTCTACACCTTCTTTTTCAATCTGAACAAGATTTCACGGTCAAAATGACATGAATTTTTCACCGAACATGCAAAACAGTGTTTTAACAAAGCCTTGAAAGTTTCAGACTAAAAATGACAAAAACAGGCCTAATACTTGTGTTCGCTTGAACGGATATCGACAGTTCGCTTGAAATTAGTATCTGAGTTCGCTTCAACTTGACAGTTCGCTTGAAATTAGTAACTGCTTGCCATTTCGCTTGAAAAACCTTGTTGAGTTCGCTTCAAATTGAGTTCGCTTGAAATTAGACTTGTTCTCGCTTGAACTTAGTGTTTCGCTTGAAGATTCTGTTTGAAAGTCTAATTCGCTTGAAGTGATTTCGCTTGAAGTGTCATTCAAAGAGATTTCGCTTGAAACTATTAGTTCGCTTGAAAGAGGATTTTTGTGTCAAGATTATTTCGCGACAACTGAGTGTCAGTCTGTTTCAGATATTTGATATTGTTTGTACTAATTATGTTTGTTTGATTGTATTTGTCCAGGATTACATCATGGCTGAAGAATTCTACAACACGTTTTTCAACGCGTTCACATCTGATTCTTCCGAAACATCAACGGTCACACCAAAAACCATCACGAGAGCAATCAATGAGAACATCAAGCATGATAATTTCTACGGAACACACTCAAAGCCACCAACTCTGGAAAGCATTGAGGATTATACATGGTGGAAGGAACGATTTCTTAACTGGGCGAAAGCGTATGCGCATGAAAGCTGGTTCTGTTTAGAATTTGGATACGAACGACCAAAAGATGATAAAGGCGAAGAACTTTCATTCAATAAATTAACCAGAGAGGATAAATCTGAATTTGCCGCCGAACAGAGGATGATTGCTTTGATTCAAACTGCTATTAGAAATGATATTTTTGCATTACTTAATCATGATGGATCATCGAAATCGGTTTGGGAAGCTTTACGAGTTAAAGCTGAGGGGGGTAAACAGATAAAAAAAAAAACAAAATTGCGTTGCTTAAAAAAGAATTCGATCTATTTGATAGCTTAAAAGGAGAGACAGTGAGGCAAATGATTGAGAGATTTTGTCATTTAAAAATTGAACTTGAGAGGTTTGAGATTATAAAAACAAGAGAGGAAATTATTGACAAAGTGATTGAAGCGTTACCACGAGCTGATCAGTGGCAAACGTTTGTTTTTATTTTGAAAAATGATGATTTATATGATACGATTTCTCTTGATGCATTGTTTGAAAAGATAGAGAGTCATGATCTGGAGCTACAAAAGCAAAGCAAGATGACTGGTTCTTCACATCAACAGAATGTTGGCTTGTACTACAAAGGCAGTGTACCTTCAGAGAAAGGTGTTAGTTCACCAAAGACAGCATTCAGTGGTGAGAAGATGAAAGAACCTCAAACAACCTCATCAAGTTACCATTCTGGATATCATTCATCTTCAAAATCAAGTTCTGATGAAACTGAGGAAATTCTGTGCAACATTGCTTTGAAACTAAAGAATTCTCCGTCGATGAGCATTAATGCAGCTAAGCAGCAAATGAGTTTCCTTGCATCTGTTCTGGAGTCATATGAAGGTCTTGTAGCTGGAAAAATTGGAAACTCAGAGTTGACCAAAGAAGACTACGACCAGATTGATCCGGAAGAAATGGAGCTCATAGATATTCGTTGGTGTTTAGCAAGCTGCATCCGAAGAGCTCAGAGATACATGGAGATTACCGGGAAGCAATCTTTGGGTGGTCCGTCAATGAAGCTTGGATTTGACAAATCCAAAGTGACTTGCTTCAGATGCAAGCAAAAGGGTCATTTCAAAAGAGAATGCAGAAATTCTGTAGTTGCTGAAGGAAATGAACGTCCTTTCAACGATGATTATTATCGAAAAACGATCTATCACCGAAGCAAAGAAGAGCCGAAACTGATTGAAGATAAAACCAAATCAAGAGCTTGTTTTGTAATTCAAGATGATGAAGGTTTTGACTGGAGCTCAATTTGTCCAGAAGAAGATCGTTTGGAGAATGTTCGAAAAACAGCTCATGGCAAAGCTATAACAGAGGAAAGAAAGTTTGTTTTTGTTGCTGAGATTCAATATGAAAACAAAGACAAAGATACAGCTGAGATCAAAGTGAAAACCAGAGAAGAGATTCTGGAAGAAAAGACCTACAGAGAAAGAAACATTGTGTTGAACAGAATGGATGAAATGCAGGAAGAGTATGAAATTGCTGTCAGCAGCAAAAGATGGGACAAAAAGAGAGAATGTTACTTCAACAGAGAAGGAGAACCAGTTGTTCCAAAGAAAGACATAATCTTTGATGATGTTCTTCTCATAATTCCTTTGAGAGCCGAATACTATAGAAATGTGATGAAAGATGACAGATATGCTAAAAGGCATGAAAAGGAGATTAGATATGCCATGACATCATGTCTGAGAAAAAGGGATGAAGAGAGAATGAAGAAGAATGTTGAAGAAATGGTGAACAATTTGAAGAAAACTGCTGAAGAGGTTAAACCTGAAGTGGTTGAAGTTGAAGTTGTGAAAGAGGAAGTTTTGAAAGTTGGTGAGACAGAAAAGATTGAAGAAAAAGTTGTTGTGAATGAAGAGGTTAAGAAAGTTGTTACTGAAGAACAGTAGAGTGGAGAAGAGGTGAGGAAAGAAGAAAAAGAAGTAAAGAATGAAAATTTAAAAGTTGGTAATGTTGGTGATGAAGTTGGTGTTGAAGAAAAGCAAGATGATGCTGATCAGAAGCAAACTGAGGCAATTGCATCAAACACCGAAGTGCCAATCACTGAGGTACATTCTGATTCTGAAATCTTAAAAATGATTGATCAGTGCAAGAAATGCATGGAACAGTGCAGAGCTAGTACTGAAAAAGATGAGCAATTCAGAACAAGAGATCTTGAATTCACTAAAATTGAAAACATTTTTAAAGAAAAATGCAAAGAAATGCTAGAAAAAGAAAAGGTTTTAAAAGAAAATGATGAAAAACTTTTAGAAAAATGTAAAAAGTTAGAAACAGAAAATGAAGTTTTGAAAGAAAATGTTTCTAAAATGACAGAAGAATGTTCACAAAAAGAAATTGCTTGTCAAGAAATGAAGAAAGAATATGACTCAATGAAATTAGCATATCATATTACGAAAGAGTCATACGAAAAAGTGAAAGATGAAATGAAATATGCTCAATCAAGAATGAATTATCTTTCTGAAACAACTAAAGAACTTAAACGAATGTATTCCATAAAACAAGATGTTGTTAATTCCTATATTGAGGATGTTGCTAAGCTAAAGCGACAAATTGCTGATCTAGAACAGGATAACAACAAGTTAAAGAGTTATCACGTGTCGTCATATGTGCTTGAACGAATTTTCAATATAAAACCGGGAGATGGTGAGTCTGAGCAAAACAAGAAAGGCATTGGCTCAGAGTTTCATCAAGTTCCACCACCGGGAAAATTTGCATTTTATGATGATGAAAAGGTCGAAAAAGGTTTCAACATGGTAGACCAATTGCCAGACAACATTGATATAACCTATTCCAAATCTGATGATTCTCATGATTCAGAGGTGGTAGGTAAAGTTGTTGAAAGTGTGTTGAAAGAAGAGTCGATTGATACAGGTAAATCTGAATCACAGGATGAAGATGAAGGAAATCTTCATGATGGTTATCTGAAAAACACAAAATCCGAGAAAAGTTTGAATGATGATTCAAAAGGATTGGTTTATACCATGATTGGATCGGACAAATTGTTTTTAGATGTTGTATTCCCGATTCAGAATGTGATTTCAGAAAAGGTTGATAAAGTTTTCAAAATGGTTGAGATTGAGAAGTCTGAGATTTCAAAGTTTGCTGGTAAGAGTCATAGAGGTTCGTATAACAAACCTGGTTACAAGAAGAAAAACATGAAGGCTGGTTTGGGTTATAAGAAGAAACAGAATTGGAAGAAAAATGAAGTGCCAACTTATCAAGAAAAAATGAGTTTTGTTCAAGGAGTCAGTTTAGCAGAAGAAAAAGAACTCAAAATGAGACAGTCCAATGATGAGTTCTTTGCTAAAAAGAAAAAGCAACAACCACAGGTCAAAGATGTGTCCATGAGAACATGTTTCAAATGTAATCAAAAAGGACATCTTGCACGCAAGTGTCCAAATCTAAAACCTGTGGATGTTGACAAAAAAAAGAATGATGCTGAGAAACAAAAATGTGAGAATGTGAGACAAAGGTCAACTAGATTTGATTCAAAACAAACTTGGAGGTACAACATAAACAAGTTTGCTTCGAATTAAAATTGGAATTCAAATCCATATAGGTTTGATTCAAGACAGACCTGGAATTATCACACACCAACAGTCAGAACAACTCAAAGTTAGAAAACAACTGTTGATATGACAAAACCACAACAATTCTGGAAACCGAATGTTGTTCAAAAACAAAGTGTTCAAAAAGATTCACATTTTTACAAACGTGGTATTCCTAAAGGTCAAACATGGAGTGTAAAGAAACAGATGATTCTTGAAAAAGATGAAAAAGTTGAAGTAAAAGTTGAAAAGATTTTTGTGAAAGATGACAAAGAGTTTCCAGCATTGAATGAAAATTATTGTGTTGATATGCCTAAGGTTCAACAGACCTGGGCTAAATTGTTCAAGTAATCAAGTAGTTTGAATGTGCAGGTGCTCAACAAAATCGAAGATTGTGAGATTAGAAGTTGGAGTAGCCTGGCACAACAAGAGGAGAAGGCTGCTGCTGGACCCTGGTTTGGTTGAAACAGGGAGTTTATTTGTTTTCTGTATATAAATAAACAATATTTTCAAAAACCTTAAAAATTTGAAAATTTAAAAACAAAAAATATGTTTGTTTTTAATTTTTGTCAAAAATATTCAAAAATACAAAAATATGTGTTGTCAAAAATATTTTTTGTATTCAAAAAATACAAAAAATAGTTTGAATGTGCAGGTGCTCAACAAAATCGAAGATTGTGAGATTAGAAGTTGGAGCAGCCTGGCACAACAAGAGGAGAAGGCTGCTGCTGGACCCTGGTTGGTTGAAACAGGGAGTTTATTTGTTTTCTGTATATAAATAAACAATATTTTCAAAAACCTTAAAAATTTGAAAATTTAAAAACAAAAAATATGTTTGTTTTTAATTTTTGTCAAAAATATTCAAAAATACAAAAATATGTGTTTATTGAATACGCCGAAACCCTCACGGCTGAACAAACATGATTAATTTCACAAGATTGAAAAACGGTTTTCAAACTGTAAAATATCAATGTGTTGTAAATCATGGGGGTACGTTATATTTTCTGCAAATCAGTGCATGAGAAGCAGAAAATGGATGGCGAGACAAAGCTATCAGTGTTGGTTGTCAAATTTTCTTTAAATGATTTTGCATTTTAGGGGGAGTAATTTTGTTAGAAAATACAAAAACATTTAAAAATTTGAAAAAGTCAAAAACATGATAAAATGAAAATTGAGTTTTTGTGTAAAAAGAGGAAATGATAGTACATCAGTAGTAGACTGTCATAGTACGCTAAAGAATTAGAAAGTTTAAATGTGTTAAACGATCTCACCGTGGATGTGTCGGTAGATTTTTATACATTTAGTAAACTTTTTCGGGATATAAACCTAAATTCAAACTTGCTTATTTCGTGGGGAACACTACTTGGATATATAGGTAACCCCTGAAATCTCGTTTGAAGGGTCCCTCTTTCTGAGATACTAGGTCTTTATACTTAGTGATATCTGGGGTATTATTCCGGGACTTCTGCTGAATGGAAGTTCTGACCTAGTCTCCGAATAATACTTTCTGCATTGCTTGAAACATAGCATCGCCCTCAGCAAAAATGATGAAACAATAAAATTGATAGTCATTGCTGTTGAAGAAAAGATCCTCTAAAGGGGACACACCGAAAAGACGAAGCCGTCATCTCTCTGCGTATACGGAAGTATCGACCTGAGCTCTCACGGTTCCTCGCATATAACCCCTTACAGATATCATCTAGGTATACTCACCTGTAAGACTGAATATTGGGATCTGGATACAGGAGTATATTCAAGAGGTGGGACACATGAATGAGTTTAAGTTCTTAATACACCTAATTCATATCCTGAATCAGTTGAAATTTGTGTGAAAATTTTAGTGGATCAGTATATCGACAATCTAAGTGAATTGTTTAATTCTTAATGTGTAACTAAGCTCAATGGTACTTGTGAATTGTCAAAAACTGATATGATCCTCTGACGCATACTCAAACAAAAATATTGTTTGTAAATATGTTTGTACATATTTCTTTACTGCTTTATATTTTCAGAAAATACAAAAAGATTTTGATTTCTACTTTATTTTCGACAACCGATGTCTGAAATGCTGAGTTTCAAAATCTAAGTAAGCTGATTGTGTTTCTGAAAATAAAACAAGTTCATTAATTTGAAACTTGAATTAAAAATCAAAATTTCAAAAACAGTTTGTGATATTTCCAAGGTCATTAGTTTGGACTTGGATGATTAACTGTGAGGGAGTTGGATTCTTAAACTTTGCCATATCAATTAAGTTTGTTGATAGGGGGAGTACAGTTTATGATTTCTGGGTAATTGAATTTGAAAACATTGTATTTATAGATGTTTGAGTGTTTGCTGATAGTCCAGATTACGATCCCGAGAGCAGAGTCTAAGGGGGAGTCTGAAGACAAGCTTGAAGCAAGAGGGAGCTTGTAGATAGATAGCTAGGTATCGATCCCAAAGCCCGGAAGCTTGACGAAAGGGGGAGCCTGAAGCTGATGAAAAAAAAGAAGGATTGATGGATGCTTATAATGTTACAATTTGGATGAGAAGGCAGAATGATCAAGACTGAAGATGTGTCATGCTGAAGACTAGACACTGAAGACTTCGTCAATATCCGAGGGGGAGTCTGTTAGTGCATTACGTTTATTGACTTCGTCTTGTATCATGTATTAGGATAGGATAGGGTATCTAGTGCTCAAGGTGCGAGAAACTGAGATTAGAAAGTTTAGTAGTGAGTTCGCTTGAAATGAACAAGAAACAAGTTCAAGCGAAACCAACAGAGTTGAGTTCGCTTGAACATGCCTGGTCACCCTCAAGCGAACCTACATCACTATAAATAGGGCATTGTTGATTTCATTTGACACAGCTTCTGAATTTGTAACGAAGTGCTGCCAAAGTTTGTCCAGGTTGTAATCAGTGTTATTATCAATATAAGTGACAGATTAAATAGTATCAAGTTGTTTCCACGTCCGTTTCACTGATTCCGCCTTTGAATCGGATATAAAGCTCTTCTGAACGACTCAGTCGGGTCCAACAACGATCCTACAATTGCAACAAAAAGATATTAGGTTTAGCGGTGATGGAGGATTACGGTGGTGGGTGTGATGCTGATGGTGGGTGAAGGGGTGGGTGCGGCGGTGGTCCGGTGGAGGTGTAGTTGGGTGATATTTGCCAGAGTTCACTTTCTCATCGTCCTCAGAACTGTGTGGTGGGTGGTTGATTGTGGTGGGTTAGAGGCGACGGTGGGTGAAGGGGTGGGTGCGGCGGCGGTCCGGTGGAGGTGGAGTTGGGTGAATCGCCGGAGTTCACCTTCTCATCGCTCTAATCAATATCATCACAACGTCTACTTTTAACCTTTTGTATGGTCATCAATACAAGCAGAGTAGTTCTTGCCAAGCTTGATGCTTTTCCAGCAGCCTCTATGGTTATAATCATCACCAACAAACTTCAAACCATGTGCAATTTTGCTTCCCTTTACCTTGAGCAGACATTAAATTTTCTTTTGGTATTTATGCATTTATTTTTTCTTTGCAAAAACATAGTTCTGTAGAGAGAGAGAAAGAAGAGAGAGGGAGAGAGAGTTAGAGATAGAAAGAAAGTGCAGATGAAACTGAGAAATTCTATTTTATATCTTTAACTTTTTTTACATTTACATAGTTAGCCCCTTGTTACTAGTCATTTACTAAATAATCCCTTGAGAGTTAAAATGACAAAAGTGCCCTCATGTGCAAGGCACATGACCAATTTTAACAAAAAAATCTAACTGAGTTTGGCCTAAAGGACATAACGTGCAAGATTTTGAAACGTTAAGGACAAAACCCGTCAATTTTGAAGTTAAAGGACACCGCCTGCAATTTTGTACATACATAAAGGACAAAACTTGTAATTTACTCATTAGGAAATAAATAAATGCCGAATACTTTTCTATAGTGAATTACAAATTATACCCTAGGGTCTTTTGTTAATCTTGAATCCACTCTATCTCAACCATTATAAAAAAAGGAAAGATTTCAGAAACTGAGAAAAGATCAAATAGGAAGTTTATTTTGGCTAGAAAGTGTAGGAAGCAATAGGATTAGGACATGTGGCAACATTTAAAATAAAGAAAAAGGGTATTTTAGTCAATTCAACCCTTTTTTCTTCTTTTTCAAAACCCAGTAACTTCAAAACCCACCATTTTCAAATCCCACCATCTTCAACCATTTCTTCACTTTCTATCTCAATAATCACTACATTATAGTGCGATTTTCATCACCAATCAATGATTCAAACACCCAATCAACGTGTTCTTCAGCTTTTTTAAAGAAAACCCAGTTTAATTTCATACAAAATCTTGTTTTTTCGGGTGATTTTGAAGATAATCACTCGATCCGTTCGATTCGAGCGCTGATAAGTGTTTCAATCATTCAAAATTCGTCAATTGTTGAAGAAATCACTTCGATCCATGTAAGAAATTCTTTAATTTCATTTTTATGATCTGGGTTTTTGATTTAGTCATTGCGTTTTACGATCTTGGCGGGGGTCCGGGGGCAGCGCCCCTGGTAGCGGGGTCCCAGGGGCGGCAGCCCCTGGCTGTAATAAAAATGCATCAGAAAAATTAATTTTCAGTAAATTGCCTCTGGAAACTGCATTCGTAAACTGCATTGGTTCAGACAGTTCAGAGCACAGACAATTCACAGCACAGACAAAACTATTGTCATGGTTCAATGCGTTTTAGAGAGAACACTTTCTTTGGTGTTTTTAGGCAATTGCGTTTTAGAACTAAAGCATTTTTATGTGTTTTCTGGCGATTGCGTTTTAGAAAAATACATTCTTGAAGTGTTTTTGGTGCATTGCGTTTTACGTAAAACACTTTTTAGGTGTTTTCAGTCCATTGCGTTTTACAGAGAACAATTTCTTTTGTTTTTTAGTCAATTGCGTTTTAGAATGCGTCATTTTTTAAGTGTTTTCTGGCCATTGCGTTTTACAAATAAGACATTTCTTTATGTTTTTTGTGCATTGCGTTTTAGGTAAAACACTTTTTTATGTGTTTTCAGTCCATTGCGTTTTAGAAAACAGACATTTTAAGTGTTTTCTGGCCATTGCGTTTTAGAAATAAGAAATTTGTTTGTGTTTTTGGTGCATTGCGTTTTAGGTAAAACATATTTTTATGTTTTTTAGTCCATTGCGTTTTAGAAAGTACATTTTCTTTTGAGTTTTTAGGCTATTGCGTTATAGAAATAAGACATTTCTTTGTGTTTTCTGGCCATTGCGTTTTACAAAAAAAGACATTTCTTTGTGTTTTTTCTGCATTGCGTTTTAGAAAAATGTCATTTTTAGGTTTTTTTTCCATTGCGTTTTACGTAACTGGAGGTTTTTCTATTGCGTTTTACGCAACTGGGTTTTTAATTTTTTTTTTTAAAATATAGCAATAGTATACTCGTTTTAAAGATAAAAAAACGCTCGTTTTTTTGGTGCAATTTTTATAAAAAAAAATAATGTCGTATGAAAGAGTTATTAACGTTTAAAAAATGGGGGGGAATTGGAGGAGTGAGAAACTATTGGCTTGGATTGACTAGAATGCCCCTAAACAAACTCACGCGCCTCTTTTCTTCCCTTCAATTTCCATCATTTAATCTTAGCCCTTGATTAACTAAATGGATGGTTAAGATCACTTCCTAGCCTTTCTAGCCAAATAAACTTCCTATTGTATCTCTACCCTTGAGAAACTCACAATAAATAAATACCAAAGACTTTTCTGTAGGAAATTACAAATTATTCCCCATGGTCTTTGTTAATCTAAAATTCAGTCCATAAATCATTTTCGTTGCATTGTTGATCTAAGACTATGAAAGTAAAATCAAAAAACCAAAACCAAAGAAAAAAATAGTGTTAAGGTGTATTTCTTTCATGTCACTTTATCGACCAATATTGATATAAAATAAATATGGAAACATGCTTAACTTTTTTTTTTTTGAACGGCCAACAAACTCAATCCCGAATACTCTCGGGGCACCCACTGGACAAACGGAGTACTCCGAGAGTAACCCGAGTCCACCACCAATTCCGGGGAAAACCCGGTAACCCACCCGCCTGTAGGCACGACAGTGAAATTACCGGTAAAACCCGTTTGGCTCAAGGATCCAACCCAGGTTTCCCTGGATCTCCTATCATTGCCCACCAGTGTCTCACTCTGCACCAAGCGGGAGTCGAACCTGCATCTCTCAAGAGAAATGCAAGCCCTCCACCACTTGATCTAGAGATCATTGGCTCAAGGAAACATGCTTAACTAAGGATAGAAATGAGATGGGTTTGGGACATTTATTGGTAATCGCAATCCTAAATGGTAGTAAAATTATGTCAAATATATGTCAGATAGTTAGTTACATGTTGAATATCGTATATACCCGCGAGTATCAGGTTTACTCCTTAATTTGTTAAAATGGATTTTTAAATACATTTTTCTTTTACCAAGAAAACTAAAACATAAAACTAAAAGTTAGTGAATTAGTAGATTATTCTATTGCTAAAGACAAAATAAAATAAAATGCTTATATGTATGATTCTGGTGAACGAATATAAATGTTTAGGGCAATTAAACATGGTATCACCTCATTCTATATTCCTTTTATGCTTGTAAAAAAAATTAGAGTAAAATGTTAAAATCGTCTCTAAGGTTTAGTCATTTTTGCTTGTTTCGTCCAAAATGATTTTTTTGTGCATTCAAATTTGCATTTTATTGTCATTTTCATCCTTAAGTTTGACAATTTATTACGATTTCGTCCCTCTAAATTTTGACATTCAGGGATGAAAATGGCGAGATTTCAAACTTTTTGAATGAAAATGACACCTTAAGGACAAAAGTGTCAAACCTACGAAAATGCCATCCTTTCCTTAATGTAGGGGCAGATGTACCTCTTAATAAGGGGTAACCTACGTTGCCCCTTGACGCTCCGACGATAGTGTAAATTTAATGTAAATTTTAAAAAAAATTGACGTTTTTTGATTTCGTTACCCCTTTTCCTTGAAATGTTGCCCCTATAAGGGTTTTCTAGATCCGTCACTGGCTATTTGGCAGCTTCTGAATGGTTAAGTGCTGAACCAATAAGTCTAAATCATTAAGTACTGAATCGGTAAGAGGTCTGAACTAGACCTGACAATTATGGCCCATACGCCTAACTTTGGGTTAATTTGGGCTCTTTTAATGTCATGGGTTGATTTGGGTGAGCAAATATTCTCCACGGGTCAGGATGGATAATCTTATAAAATATAAAAAGGGCATTGCGGGTCAGAATGGGCTGAATCAAAAGAAGGAGCGGGTTGTTATTGGTCAATTTCTGTTCTGGTTGTCTTCTACTCTTCCTCACATCTGGTTGTCTTCCTCCCATCAAAAACTGTTCTCTTAATAAAAAACTCACGCCTACACCACTCAAATAGAAGACCTACACTGTTATTGTATCATCTTATATGTCGATTCTAGTGTCTTACATCGATTTCAGGTATTGTTGTACAAATCATGATCATAAAACGTGTTTTTACATACAAAAATCCCTAACTTTAAGCCATTAAGAGCCAGTATAATGATTAGAGTTTTGAGGCAAATGTCTAAACAATTCAGATTAGAGGTCTTAACCATTCAGACTTAGTATATTGCTTAACCATTCAGCGGCAAATGTCTTAACCATTCAGGCAACTGCTCGGAAAGCAAACAGTCTGAACCATTAAGTGCTGAAGCAGTAAGAAATGTAAACCATTAAGAGCTTTATTAAGAGATATTGTAGGGTTCGGGTTCGTTCTCCCAAGTATTTGAAAAAGGGTCATGCTATTTACACACGGTCCTCATTATTTTCACACCCCAAAGCGCCCCGCTATGGCCAAAGAGGGGCGCTTTGGTGTAAAGTCAACAGACAAGGACTGAACCGGTCAGACCTTGTCTGTTGCTTTACATCAAAGCGCCCCGCTATGGCCAAAGAGGGGCGCTTTGAGGGTTTTTTTTTTTTTACATTTTAAAATTTTCGGGCAAAACGCCCCTCTTAGGTCAAAGCGCAGCGCTTAGGGCCTTTTTTAAATTTTTTAATATTGTTTTTAATTCACAAACGTGTCGATAATAGTCTAAATTTTACGCTTTTTCCATTATACATCATTTTTTAATATATATGGACTATACTGCAAGTTCCGGATCAAATCGGTTACGTGTGATGTCGTATTCCATTATATCGTATCATTTTGGTTTGAAAGCACAAGTACTCCTATGAGTAGTGTTATGTGTATCAGCCGCCTACCGTACATGTACATGACGTATTTTTTCATTAATTGTAGTATTATGATGTATATTGTCATAACACTGAAAAAAACCTGTCGGTTCCTACCCGGTTCCACATTTTATAAATAAAATCGGTTCCAACCCGAAACCGATTCCTCCGTAACCATTTCAGAACCGGTGTATTAAAGTCTTGATTATGTTACCGTTGGAATCGATTTCTTGCCGTTGCACGCCATTTGATCTTTGAAAATAATCAAATATGGATTTAAAGAGATTTATGGACTTATTTTTACATAATAAAGTTTCAAAATCGTATTACAACAGAATAAAGTATCAAGTTTCATATTTACATAACTCAATAAACAAGTCAACAACTCATCTGTTCTGTCTATCACCTTTTCAGTATACAGTGTGCTTTAAAATTTATTTACCACGAGGTCCCTATTAGTCTAGAACTTGGTCACTTGAAATAGTCATCATCTTCTTTTATATACCTTTTTTTTTTTTTGAGAAAGTTGCTCACTCATATCCTTCTTTCAAACCGACCGCACTTTCATCACGTTAAATACACCCAAAAGTCAAACCTTTTTTACTTTTACCCACAAGTCAAGCAATTTCAGTCAACTTTTTAACTTTTTTTCTAAACCAACTTTAAAATAATTACAACTAAAGTGCGTATTGAATATATGCGTTACATCACGTTAAAAACCGAATGTCACCGAGACGACCCAATAATGTATGCCAGGCTGCTGCGCGCTCTGTTCTGTTCGCTGTCCAGAGTAGGTTTGGGGGAGGCATTGGATAACATCCTCCAAGCTCTACATGTATGAAATGCCCACCGTCGACGAACACAACCGCAACCACCAGTTAAATATTGAGATGGGACTTCACCTTAAGATATATGTGCACAAACAAATTAAATATTGTAAAATTTGGACCAAAAATGTAAAATTTGAACTTAAACGTAGACCAGTCACCAGTCAAAACATAGATCAGACTTCATCTATTAAATTAAATACGCCCAAAATGTAAAAAAAAAAAAAAAAACCTCAAAGCGCCCCTCTTTGGCCATAGTGGGGCGCTTTGATGTAAAGCAACAGACAAGGTCTGACCGGTTCAGTCCTTGTCTGTTGACTTTACACCAAAGCGCCCCACTTTGGCCTAAGCGCGGCGCTTTGGGGTGTTTAAATAGACCAAGGGCGTGTGCGAATAGATCAGGCCTTGGAAAAAAGAAAAGTCAAACTTGAAGGTACGTTGCGTAACTTTTCAAGAAACAAAAGAAAAGTGTATAATTGGCCCGCCTGCAAATCACAACAACATTCATTCATTCATTCATTCATCAATGGCTGACGACAGAGAAACTGAAACACTCGTGACAATCAGCAATGGAAAGTCAAAGTCAAACTACTGGATCATCAACACACTCGAATCAACAAGCTTCTCATGGATATTAATCGATCAATCAAACCCTTGGAAATCTGCCCTGTCATGGCTAATCTTCTTCATCTTCTCCATCTGCGTTCCGATTCTCGCACACATCGTCTACCAGTGCAACACATGCGATTACAGTCACCGTAGACCTTTCGATTTGATCGTCCAGTTGTCGCTATCCATCTGTTCTACTCTTTCCTTCATCAGTTTATCGGCCTTTGCTCGCAAATACGGCCTCCGCCGCTTCCTCTTTCTCGATAAGTTGTCGGATGTTAGCCTCAAAGTTCGTGATGCATATTCTCATCAGCTTCATGTACGTGTTTGTGCTTGCTTTTAGCTTGAATTTTAGTTATTAGAAGCATCATCTGGCTTAATCTTATCATTTTAATGCTTTTATTAACGATTATTAGTAAATTTGACCTAATGATTTTGCATTTGAGTTCAATTTAGGTCAAGTTATTTCAGCTAATTTCATCGTTTGAATGTTTTCAAAACGTTTTATTAAGTTGGATGTTTTTATCAACGTTGATTACTGAATTTGACCTAATGATTCTGATAAAAAAATATAAAAACAGAACACAATTTCACCTAATCTCAGCATTATACTCTTTATATTGTTTATTTCGTGTGATTTGTAATTTTTATTATTAATAAGTTGGATCATTTTATCAACGATGGAGTAATTTTGACCTAATAGTTTTGCTTCCAAAGTTGGCGATATGTTTTAGTTTTTTCAAAACTGAATATACGTGTAGTACAATAATAGATTCATGATTATGAAAGCAGGTTGTGAATTGATTGATTTGAAGTTTGGTCCATAATTTCTATGATTTTTTGGATTGCGTGATGAACATGTATTTGTTTTGGGACGAAGGCATCGTTTTCGTAGGGTCCAGATGTTGCCTTTCCTAATTTGCTACTTTTGTTGATCAAAATACTTTTTTGAATCAAAATTAAATTTATAACTGGAATGATTTCTGTTCAAAGTGATTAATTTCATATATTTGGACAACAAATGGCCTATTAGATTTTATCACCCCTAACTATTAGCTATTGGCCGCTGCCACCCCCAACTTAACACTATTGTGTTCTGTCACCAAGTTGTTAACTGATTACTAACTTTTGATCTCGTTACTATACTTTGGGGTGTCCTAAGATCCCTAAAACCTTCCTAAGATCCTTATGACACCCTCAAAAGTATAGTAACATGATAAAAAGTTAGTGGTTAGTTAACGACTTGGTGACAGAACACACTAGGTGTTAAGTTGGGGGTGACGGATGTCAAAGTGATATTTGAGGGTTGTAGACTTGTAGCGGCCAATAGCCAATAATTGGGTGTGATAAAATCTAATAACCCTTATTTTAATTCTGGTTCTGTTCAGATTCAAATTTAAAGCAGTCTTTGATGGGATTCATTGATGATAAATATGGTAATGGGTTACATTTTTTATCAGACATGTGAAAGTGGGTTAGGGTCTTGTTGAATTTGACCCATGACTCATGAGATTGAGACGTCTGTATTTCTCTATTTTTGAATCTTCTAGATAACCCGTGCTGTAAAAGCAAACAAAATGACACTAAAGTTTATAAAATATAAAACATAACTTTATGTAACCAGACAACAAGAATTTGATTAGAGAGATAAACCCATGATTATTGTTTTAATGCTGGTCAAACTAACACGTTGACTACATGACTTGTTATCACTATGCAGAGATCAATGAAGCTACTGTGTTCATTCATCATTCCATGCTTTCTCGCCGACAGTGCATACAAGATATGGTGGTTCAGTTCTGGTGGAAACCAAATACCATACATTTATAACATTTACATAAGCCACACGTTGGCGTGTACTCTGCTTTTGTCTTCTTGGTTATACAGAACATCACTCTTCTATCTTGTGTGTGTTTTGTTCAAACTCACCTGTTCTCTGCAAATACTTAGGTTAGATGATTTTGCTAAAGTGTTTGAAAGAAAAGCAGATGTCGGTTTGATATTGATGGAACACCTTGCTATTAGAAGAACTCTTCGTATTATTAGCCATAGGTTTCGTGCTTTTATTTTGTCTACTTTGATTCTGGTTACGGTCAGTCAGTTTGCGTCTCTGCTTGTTACAACGGAGACGGGCTCACTTGTCAATCTTTCCACTGCGGGAGAACTTGCGGTAATCTTACTTTAGTATTTGCATTTGGTGTTGATACTTGGAACGAGTGGTGGTAACTTCGACCCGTTTGTGGGTAAACAGGTTGACTTGTGTATGGATCATACTTTTAAAAATTTGGTAAAACTGGGGGGTTATGAACGGGTCGAATGCCATACGTGTTATATACAAAACGTCTAATTCCTCGTAAAATTGTTTTGTTTAGAAGCAAATATTTCTACTACTGGAAAACTTGCGATAATCTTACCATAATATTTGCATTTGGTGTTGATACTTAGAACTAGAAGTTGCCACTTTGACCCGTTTGTGGGTTAAACGGATCGATTCGTGTATTACTTTATGTCCAATGAATCAGATTGTAAAACAATGGTTATTTATAATTCCATGTAAAATGGTTACTTTAAAAATATATATACAATCATTGTAACTTTATACTTAAAAAAGAATGAAAAAAACTGGTTCTTATTGTGACAGAACTTTATGATTATCTTGCAGCTGTGCTCCGTGACACTCGTGAGTGGTCTATTCATATGCTTACGTAGCGCTGCAAAGATCACTCATAAAGCTCAATCTGTGACAAGTTTAGCAGCCAAATGGCATACATGTGCCACCATTGACTCATTCGATGATGTGGGTCCCACTGAAGACACCCCAGTGGCTAACATCTCCGATCGGGCTAATTACAACTTCAATGCGCATATGGATTCAGACATGGATGAAGGAGAAGAAGACGAAATAGATAATACAAAAATGGTTCCAATTTATAGGGATACAATCTCATACCAGAAGAGACAAGCCTTAGGTAAGTTGCAAATTGCAATAATAACTTCAAACTGAAGTTGGGAATTTTGACTCATTTACCTATATATGGGTTGATTTGATTTATGTTACGGTCAAATGCGTCAAAAGTCATTTGAAGTGTTTTGAATTGCAACTGCTTAAAACACTTTCTTAGAAAATAAATTGATTATTGTTATATAAATCTGGTTTTTTTATCAAAGTAAATTTCAGAAATTGGGAAAAGTTTTGCAGGTGGGCATGACCCAACGCGATCCATATTGACCGAACCCTATTAAGAATCTTATCTTTTGGTTTCTTGCAGTGAGTTATTTTGAGAACAACCGAGCCGGGATCACTGTCTTTGGATTCATGTTGGATAGAACATCACTGCACACCATCTTTGCAATCGAAATGTCACTCACGCTTTGGTTGCTTAACAAAACAATCGGTTTCTCATGAACACGATCCATTTCAGCCCAATACAAATTAGTTTGTTGATCAAGATCGGCTCGAGAAAAATGCCTAATTTCAAAATGTGAGTGTGGTGTGTTTCTCTACTTGTGTAATGTTAGCTTGATAGAGATCAACTTGTAAAATCATCGCCGTAGCGCCACTTGGAGTCGTGTTGTTGGTCACTCAGTAATCAAGATTCTGCTGTCTTTATTGCCACGTGGCTTATCTGGTGCATTCTATGATTGGTGGAGTGATCTGACGTGTCATTAGTAATAAAGATATCTCGTATACTGTTGTGAGCGGTCGTATTTTATTAATTGTTTTGTGCATATGTCTGTATACCTGCTTGGATGTATAAGAAGTGTTAGAAAATTTAGTTGAAATTTTGATATCTTACCACCTATATGATAAATATTATAATAAATTGATGACTTGTTTCCTATGTTATGAGTTTGGCTACAAGTTAAAGATGTGTTCAAACTAGAGTTAATGAGTGAATTAGATATGACAATATGTATTTTTATCTATTTTGTACCGACTATACGGTAAGTTTCCACACTGTAAATTATATAGGAAGGTATGACAACTTTCCCTACAATAAAGCCATGATTTTCAATAAAATAATAATATCATTATTATGACTGAAACTGCATTATATAACATATTACTAAATTTCAAAATTCAAACAAACTACTTCATAAGGAGTCGCAGTCAACCGAGGGACTAATGGGGATGTCCAGATTAAGATGACACAATGGAGTGATTCGGGCCGCATTAGACAAGTTAACGGGGAATGTCTGAACCGCGTTCTGGAGACACCGACACGTAGCCTTTAGGACATCTTTTGAAGCATTAGCCGCTTGCACCAAGTCTTGTGCACTAGCACAGCACTGCGGACTAGGCTGGTTCGAGTATCCAAACAAGAAAGACTCGCAATTGATCAACTTTACTATCACATTACCACAGTCCACTTGCGCGCTTACATGATGTTTGGACAACAAAACCATGACGATCAAAATCAAACTAAGCCGGATCATGCTTAGAGCCATTTTTTTTCAAAATCAGAAATTAAGAAAAGGGAAAATTTGTGTGTAATGTAATTTTTGATGTGTTGTAAGGTTTATGGTGAAGGGTTTTTATAAGGGGGATTAAAGGTGGTTAAATGGTAAGAAATAAAATGCATTTAATGTATGGCAATCTCTTAAGGCGTTACAAAAGGTCTCATTGAGCAAATTTGAATATTTTTAAAGTGATATTGGAAACCTTTTTTAATTGGAAAATTTATTAAGAAGGTAACTGAATATCTAAAATCTGATTTTGTGAGAAAATTTGAAAATTTACACCCGGGGGTCGGAAGTCACCGGACTTAAAAATTCTTTATAAGTAATATTTTTTATAAAACTGGGGGGTCGAAAACGTATATACCTAAAAAATTCTATACGAAACGTACATACATAACACTACTGAGCGAAAAGTTCGGGGGGGGGGGGGGGTCATGACCACACCCTTAGAGTAGTGGTTTTGAATGGTGGATTAGAGGTGACTGACATGACACTGACGTAGATGATCATGGTGATTATGAGGGTTAGGACCAGACCCTATAGCCTTTTTTTTTTGAACGGCCAACAAACTCAATCCCGAGCACTCTCGGGGCACCCACTGGACAAACGGAGTACTCCGAGAGTAACCCGAGTCCACCACCAATTCCGGGGAAAACCCGGTAACCCACCCGCCCGTAGGCACGACGGTGAAATTACCGGTAAAACCCGTTTGGCTCAAGGATCCAACCCAGGTTTCCCTGGGTCTCCTATCATTGCCCACCAGTGCCTCACTCTGCACCAAGTGAGAGTCGAACTTGCATCTCTCAAGAGAAATGCAAGCCCTCCACCACTTGATCTAGAGATCATTGGCGACCCTATAGCCTTAATACATTTATTTTCGCATACATATATTTGGAACATGTGAGATCTAAAGAATCTTCTACTTATAAATATTTAGATTTATTTGGAATTATATATACACATTTATTTTCGTCATATTTAAGTACATGGAATAAATTCAGTTACTTTTTCCAGTGGAAAAAAAAATAGTTTCTAACAAAAGTTATAAAAAATTTGTGTATAATTAACTATGTAATAAAAGAGACAAAATGTTAAACTATCTATAAATTAAAGAAATTACATAGCAACTTATTTACAATTGCGATGGAAGCGTTGCATGTACTAATGAGGAGGGCAGAAGATTCCGGTGTATTTAAAGGATTAAAGTTACCAAACAACGGCCCACGCCTATCACACTTATTCTTTGCTGACGATTCTATCTTCTTGGGAACCTGGGATATCGAAAATATGATGGCACTACGAAGAATTATGAGATTATTTTACATGATGTCTGGTTTGAAAGTGAATCACAACAAGAGCTGTCTCTACGGGATTGGGATTAGTGAAGAAGATATTGAGAACATGGCTAGTACGTTGAAATGTAAAAGGGGACGTTTTCCATTCACATACCTGGGGTTGAAGGTTGGTGCAAATATGAATAGGGTAGGCAACTGGAAGGAGGTAATAGACAAGTTCAACAAAAGGTTGTCAACATGGAAAGCAAAATTATTATCCTTCGCGGGGAGGTTGACGCTTGTGAAGTCGGTATTGGGAGCCCTACCGAACTACTTTTTATCATTGTATAAGGCACCAAAAAAAGTAATAAAGATTCTAGAAGGGATCCGAAGAAGGTTCTTGTGGGGAGGATGTGGGGGTGTGGGGAAAATTCGATGGATGAAGTGGGAAAAAATAGTGGCATCAAAAAGCATGGGCGGGCTCGGGATTGGGGGAATAAGGGAAATGAATATGGCACTCCTAATGAAGTGGAGATGGAGATTTAAAGCTGAACCAGAGCAGTTTTGGGTAAAGATCATAGAGGCTATTCACCATAACAAGAGGGTAACTAAGAGTATTCCGTTAAAGAAATCAAACTCGGGAACATGGAAAGCAATAATGGGCATGGAAGAGGAGTTCAGGAAGGTGGGGATTGAACCGGATAATTGCTTAAAATGCACTGTGGGTAGTGGAAATAAAACATTATTCTGGCTGGATTCTTAGGCGTCCAACAGGCCTTTCAAGGAGGAATTTCCCAGCGTGTTTGCTTTGGCAAAATATAAAAGAAACAAGAGTAAATTACAAGTTTTGTCCTTTATGTATGTCCCAAATTGCAGGCGTTGTCCTTTAAACCAAAACTTGACAGGCGGTGTCCTTTGTGTTTTCAAAATCTTGCACGTTTTGTCCTTTAGGCCAAACTTAGTTAGATTTGTTAGTTAAATCTGGTATCAAGGGGTTATTTTGTAAAAAAAATTTATTCAGGGACTAAATTGTACAAAACTTAATATTATTATTAATATTATTATTAATATTATTGAGTAAATTACTAACCACCATCACCACCACCCTTCATCACCATCACCACCACCCTCCACCGCCGCCACCGCCACCACCACCACTACCGCCACCACCACCATCATCACCAAAACATATCCGGCATCGATTCTCCAAACATATCCACCTGCAATAAAAAACAAATCATTGAACTTCCTGACAGCTTCGTCAACTTCTTCAACTGATGACATTGTTACAAAGCCGAAACCTCTGCTTCTTCCAGTAACTTTGTCATATATAACCTGCCAATAACACACACAACATATAAAGATAGATACAGAAACCTCTGTTTCACATACTATTAAGCAGTTATAACTCAATTGTGTTGGTGTTTATCTACTACAAACAGCTGCCCAATTCACAATTTGAATCCAAATTATGTCAAAAACAGTTAAAATTCTCAACAAATTCAGACCCAATTTAGGTTTAAAACAAGAGATTAACAGCCATACCTCAACCATCTCAACATTTCCAGCAGTCTCAAACAATCCAGCAAGAGCAGCACTGTCAACACTAAAGGGCAACAGCACCTCGATGGCGTTTCTTGACCTTCAGATCTATTAAGATCTGACCTCAGCAACAATACCACCGTCTCGAACCAAAACAACGTACTAGGTTTCGAAGAAAATAGCCTCGTACTAGGTCTCGAACCAGAACGGCCGTACCAGGCCTCGTAGAAGTCTTTGTACAGACTTCAACAACAGCACCACAGTTACATACTCTGTTCTATAAAACCCTAGCCTCAGTGGACACGGTCAACGCAATATATGATTTGGGGGTTCTTCATCAGATCTGGTTTGGGGTTCTTCATCGCCAGCAGTGCTCATGCTCGTCGTCGGCCTCGTAATCACTGCATCTTTCTTTATCTATGAAGCGACCTCTTCAAGGAAAAACCATAGTCTTGCTAAAGAACTTGCAATAGGGGCAGTCGCATCTGTCTTTTTGGGCTTTGGATCCTTGTTCTTGTTCCTTTCTTCAGGTGTTTATGTTGTTTATGTCTGATTAATGTAAAGATAATAGTTTTGGAAGTTCATGATTTCTTGAATATTACAACTTCTGTTACACATTATAGATATTTGATCTAACATCTTTGAATATAATAATAATAATAATATTAAGTTTTGTACAATTTAGTCCCTGAATAAATTTTTTTTACAAAATAGCCCCTTGATACCTGATTTAACTAACAAATCTAACTAAGTTTGGCCTAAAGGACAAAACGTGCAAGATTTTGAAAACACAAAGGACACCGCCTGTCAAGTTTTGGTTTAAAGGACAGCGCCTACAATTTGGGACATACATAAAGGACAAAACTTGTAATTTACTCAAGAAACAAAGTGCAGCAAAATTACAAAAGAATCGAAGGAGGTACGATGTGGGACTGGAGTTGGAATAGGCTCCCTAATTGCAATGAAGAAAAGAATGAATGGGAAACACTAAAGACATTACTGCTACAACAGAATTTGAAAAAGAATGAGGACGAATGGAGATGGAAGGATAAAGACTCGAAAGGTTACTCGGTGAAGGAAATCAGGAATACATTAACTGGGATTGTCGACGTTAACCTTAATCCAAACAGTTTTGAATGGAGTAAGATAGCGACGGCAAAAGTTAACCTGTTCGTATGGAGAGCGATGGAAGAAAGAATTCTGACAAAGGTGGCGTTAAAGAAGAGATGTTCGTTTGCTGGACCAGACCTGTGTAACGTATGTGGGCTGGGCCCAGAAACGGCTAGACATATAATAATTCATTGCCTGTTAGCAAAGGAAGTGTGGGTTCAGTTATGGAGTTGGATGAAAATCCCCGTTCGTGACCACAATGAAAGTATGACAGCAAGATTCCAAGAAAAAACAAACTGGCCAAGGAGAAAGGAAAAAATAATTTATGCTATCCACCTGCTGGCGGCATGGTCTCTGTGGAAGAATAGAAACGATGCAATCTTTAATGACAAAGTTAAGGTACCATCCAGACTTGTGGAAGAGATTAAAGAAGAATCCTTGGATTGGGTGAACCTAAGATCGAAGAGACTAGGGATATCATGGAACGAATGGCTGAAATTTTGTCCAAGGGAAGAATGATCATAAAAAGTATGAACCAGTAGTAGTCTCGATGATACTTGATGTATTTGTGTGCTTGAATTTGTGCTTGATTGTTCTTGAGAATGTCGGGTGGCGATATCTAGCATCTTGCTATGTCACACCCCGACCACGTAAAACAACAAAACGTGGCGGAAACATCGAGGCGTGTTGTAACAGAATTAATGTTTCATAACCATGGATATCAAAAGTGTTTCGTTTTATTAAACATTGAGTAATTACATCGTCTGGAAATCTAATTACACTATTTAAACATAGTCTATCATTGTTATTGAGTCACTAAGGCCTTGTCCAGTCCTATGTGAGCATGCATCTTATCAATCGATATCATCCAACAATACCTGAAACATATGTGAAAACGAGGTCAGCAAAGAAATGCTGGCGAGTACATAGGTTTTGTGAAAATAAGATTCATGACTTCTGTTTAAGAAAATGTTTAGTCATGAACCTTGTAATTTGCTTTGTCTTTGTAAATCATTTGAAAAATAATAAGTCCGGATGATAAGTATAAATAAGAGAATAATGCATGATTAAATGAATAACCATGTAAAATGAGTTTGCATAAGATAAGTTGTTTATAAATCAATGTCTTGTGAAAAGTATGTTATTTGTATAAAATGTTCTATGTCTCAAACTGAAATGATTCAAATAACGCTATGATATGTAATACCATACAAACACTTATATATAGGAAGTACCAGCGGCGTATCCACCATGCTTGTATCATATTACACACGCATCGTTACATAATCACTTAATCAATCCAAACCAACCAATGTAAGAAGTCTATGTTTAAATCAATTGTCAAATGTATTGGGTAATATGTCAAAGTATTCATGTCAAGATGTAAATCATGTCAAAATGTCTATGTCAAATATCCATGTCAAATGTCTATGTCAAATATCCATGTCAAATGTCTATGTCAAATATCCATGTCAAATGTCTATGTCAAAATGTCATGTATGGCAAGTGAAATGTCTCAACTAAACCATATGCACAAAAACAAAGTATTGAAGTAAAACTTGGTTTAAATCAAAGTTATGTTTTGTGGGAAATGCATGATCAAATGTCAATCATGTACAAATGTTTACCCAAATATTAAAACTTGTTCTTGTTCTTAACAAACCCTTACCAAAGGGTAAGTTAATATTTTAATTGTGAAACTACTTTATGGTCGATTCTCTAATAACATTCAAACCTTCTTGACGCGTTCCTCGCTCCATCTCGCTCTCGTTCTCGTTCTTAACAAACCCTTACCAAAGGATAAGTTAATGATTACAGATTCAGTCGCTACCCACAACCCCCACACATAACAATGGGTGCAGTAAATAACGGGATTTGTCAGATCCTATGGTACCATAACCTAATACTGGTCGGCTTGATCATTGCTAATGACTGTCATCGGTCATGTAAACTACAACCAACAAGTTTGTTCACTTTTTGAAATTGTTATTAGTTTTTGAAATCATTGTATTCGTTCTTGAAATCATTGTTAGCGTTCTTGAAATAATTGTTATTGTTCTTGAAACTACATTGTAATTGTTCTCGAAACCATTGATAAAACATTTAGCACATATGAGTCACCCCAAAACAGTTGAAAACAGTAAAAGAGGGGAAAAATGTACTCGCCTGAGAATGCTTGGAGGTCTTGAACAACAACCAAACAAAGCTAGAGGGAGCACGGAATCAGTCGGCAAATCCAATACTATATAAATAAACCGGACTCAAATCGAAAGATTGGATAGGATGAGGCTTGGTAAACCAAATGAGTATTGGAACTCATATGATATGGTTTAACAAGGCCTACATACTACAATGAAACCAAACCTAAGTGCTTTCGACCCATCGCGACCCATTAAGGTAGCTTATGCTACTTTAACGCGTCGTGCGCGTGAAACGCGTTCGGACCGTCTAACTAGTCCTATGACAAGTGTTATATGCCTATACATGTTACATAATCAGTTATGTGACAAAAGTTTAGGTTACATATGCTTAATTACCAATTATACAAGAAAAGGGTATTCTGGTAATTTACCTAAGGCATATAAACTACCTATCATACAACTACTTAAACGATGTGACCATAGGGTATAACCTTGGAAGGTTATGCCCTATACTAGGGTCACCTAATGTATTTGGTCGGATCCTAATGATCGACCAAACTGGGTCGGGCTCGAAGGTATAGGCGATTTATTAGATCGCCTACCCTACGACCCTAGACAAAGTGGTAATCAGTAGGCATAGTCCCTAAGGACTATAACCATCGTGATTACAATCACGTTGCGAAGTTCAAACGAACTTCGCATTGACCATTACTGGTCAACACTGAAAGTCAAACAAAGTTTGACTTTCTGACTCGAAAAGCAATAAAATAAGGAAAAGAACGAAAGAATACTTACGAAGGGTCCCCGAATGCTAATCCCGAGTCAAGAATCTCAGGTATGAAACAATGGTTTCAACTTAGAGGTTCTCAATTCAGAATTCTAGTGATTTTAGCAATGGGGGTGTTGGGGTATTTATAGGAATACCCGAACCGTTAAGATCGCTTGTCGAATATCGTGCCTTAATCCCATCCGTACATGTGTTGCAAAGTTATGGTGCTTAGGTGCTTAAATTCCATCCATACATGTGTTGCAAAGTTATGGTGCTTAGGTGCTTAAATTCCTTCCATACATGTGTTGCAAGGTTATGGTGCCTAAGTTCCATCCTTATCCGCTGACTAAGCAAGTTCAGAATGTGTGGTTGTGAATTAAACAACGGCTAATACATCGAATCTGGTCCCGAATGCGAAAAACTGAGTTTCTGCATGTTTTCTGCCCAGAATAGGCAGTCGCGTAGCGCGACTGGTAAAGCCTATAGGGCTCGCGCTACGCTAGCATGCACCAGCTTCAGAAAAGTTTCAAAATTGACAGTTTTGGTCCCTGTGGTGTTTTAAGGCCTTTTTCGATGCGTTTGAACCCCGTTAACCTCATTTCAAGGCTCTAAAATGAAGTTAAAGTATAGGGAACTCAAAACATGCTCAAAAATATGCCGGATGATGGTTCGTTTGGTCGTACGAACGCGATGTTCGCTTAATTACGACGGAATGCGCACAAGCGCGAAAAACGATCCAAATGACGTGACGAATGGATTTTTCTTATGGCGAACACTAAAATATAATATAGTCATGCTTACATAAATTTTTGGATGTCCGGATGTATTCAGAACGTAAGTTATGCGCGAAAATGCAAACTTGTGCACTTTTTGACACTTTTAGTCCCTGAATGACCCAAAAGTTTATTTTAGCCCACCGAACCCCTCAAAGCCTATTTCTAAGCTATGTAAAGGATATTTATGGTATGTTTAACTTATGGCCATGTTCCGGAATGTCTGTTACAGTTCAAATTGGCATACTTTCGCAGTTTGTCAAGTTTAGTCCCTGTAAGCGAATTAACTAGATTTTGCCATACCAAAGCCTTCAAAACTTATTTCTAAGTTATGTAAAGGTTATTTAAGGTATGTTAAGCCTATGTCACTATTCCGGAGTGTTTGTTGCATTAAACTGGTTATATTTACGCATCGGTGCGCGTATAACCTTCCAGAAAGCGATTTAGAGTTTGGAATTTGAACAAGAATTGATATGTGCAAATGATACACATATTTTTACAAATCCCAAGTATGAAATATAATATTTCATTGGTTTGGTATTTGTTTGATGGCCGTGAAGGCACAGGTGTTACAGTCTCCCCTACTTTAGGAAATTTCGTCCCGAAATTTATTTAGAGGAAACTTGTGAGAGCTTGAAAGCATGAAGTTGAAAAGATCAAACAACATTGGTTAGGGTTCTGAACTTCTAGTGACTTTAATAACATCATGTTTGCAATGTAAGAGGGATACTTATATACAAGTATATAAAGCGTCATTGGTGCGTCCACCGTACCTCTATTACATCGTTCTCATTTCGTTATTGTTGTCACTATCGGTTCTTACACATAATAAATCTTACTGGGTTTCTGTGCACTAAATTTCATAATTATGTACGCGTCCATAATCAGACAATTCCTTGCATAGTTCACTCAGTCCATTTTATAATGTGCAGGGGAAAACCAAATGAACAATCCTGTGATGAGTGTGACTAGACCGCCATAGAGTCCTTTTAATTAAATCAATAAATGATCTAAATAGACTATCAAGGAGTCTGTCCAGCTACATCACTAGATGTCGTTCTTTAACCAAATTGTGAATCAATCTTTTTGATTAGACCACTAAAGGGTTTCTTATGAATAATGGAGCAGTACTATATAATCCAAGGGTCTTAACTATTACATAGAAGCCCATTAAGGATTTAAGGTAGTACTTTTTTTTAATATCCTGCTACGAATCCCTCATATGAAGATATGAAAGATTCTGCGAGGATTTGGATAACGAATATCCAGAGTATTAAAACACAAAAATGCATAAAAGAAAACATAAGATGAATAAACACATAGTCACATAATTGCGTACTCGTTCAATCGCATAATCGTTCAATTTGACCTTTAATTTGTTATCTTTGGACACGGGTATTTAAAGCATACCAAAAACCCAATCCGTGGATTTCCTTTGGCACTTTAAATATTTTCAGGAATCTAACTATGAAGATAGGAAGATCTTAAAAGGAATTTGGTTTGTCCTAATTGAGTTGTTTTGTACTTTTAAAGTGTACAAGGAATTCAATCAGGGCTCCGATGTCAACGAAGGTGTTGATCGTGATCGGCTCAGGACATGAATAGATCAAGATGTCATCAATAATAACAATGACGATCTGATCCAAATAAGGCTTGCAGACTCTATTTATTAAGTCCTTGAAGATGGCTGGAGTAATTGTCAACCTAAATGGCATGACTGTAAACTCGTAATGGCCATACTTCGTGCAGAAAACCGTTTTGGGAATATCTTCTTTGAGAATACAAAGTTGATGATACCCAAAACGCAAATCGATCTTGGAAAAGCATGAAACGCTATGCAGTTGATCGGAGAAATCGTTGATTTAAGGTAGGGGGATATCGATTCTTGATGGTAAGCTTACTAGGCTTACGTTAATCGATATACATTCGAAAAGATCCATTTTTCTTTTCACAAGGAGAACAGGAGTTTCTCCAAGGTGAAAAGTTTGGACGGATGAATCCTTTATCAGACAACTCTTGAAGCTGTTTTGATAATTCTTGCATCTCGAACGGTGCAAGACGATAAGATACTTTAGATTTAAAAGAAACAAGTGTTTGAGGTTCTTAGGGAGATCACAAGTGATCATAAAAATGACAGAACCACACAAGTAGTTTTGTCTTTGTGTTGACATCATAAGGTTGAATCAAACATTCATACAATTGCATTAGTTAAAAATAAAACCACAAATTTTATTTATATAACAACCGCATTGTCTTTAAATGTTACAAGATACCAACCAGAGGAAAAACAAAATACTAATTGTTCACTCCTTCATCATTGAGTGCCTCATTGATGTTAAACACTCGACCGCGTGCTGGATTTACATTGACGTTGACGTTCGCATTCGGGTTTGCGTTAGCATTTACATTCATCAGTCTCGGGCAGTTGTGACAGAAATGACCAATCTCTCCGCAGTTGAAACATGAACCCAGTGGAAATCTCACAGCATTCCCTTGAACCGGAGCTTGAACCTGAGCAGCCTGATTTTGTCCCAAACGACAAACCTTGGCCAAATGCCCAAGTTTACCACACGTCGTGCATTGCCAGCAAGCTTGTTGTACTGCGTGATGACCGTTGCAGCGTGCACAATAAGGTGCGGTACCGGCATATGCTTTCTTTGCAGGTGGCTGAGCTGGTTGGTTCCGCGGGTTCTGAGCAGTCTGTGCTGTAACAGCAAAATTTTGGGCACCCTTTCGCTTCTTTGATTTCTTTGACGTCTCACCTTCCTTACCCTTCTTGTTTTGGCCTTTCTTGCTATCCTCCTTGTCAGCTGACTGTTTCTTGCCCTTGTCACCCTTCCTGTGTAACTTGTTCTTCCGAATCTGCGACTCAGTCAATGTCGCTGATAACTCGATCGCCTGACGGAGTGTGGCAGGGTTACTACCAGTAAGGATGTCTTGTACCGAGTCAGGTAGGCCGTCGATGTACCTTTCGATAGCTATGTCAAGTGGGGTAACCATTGTCGGGCAAAGCAGACTCAACTCCTCAAACCTATCAGTATACGCCCTGTGCTCACCACTATCTTGCTTCAATTCATCAAATTCCTTCTCCAAAGCTCGCTGCTCATGACGAGGACATAATTCCCTCATCATCAGGGCCCTAAGTTCAGCCCATGTCTGTGCCAGAGCAACTTCTGCACCACGATCCCTCATAACCCCGTTCCACCATGTGAGAGCCCTCTTCTGAAACACACTCGAAGAAAACTCGACCTTGCGATTGTTAGGACACTGCACGTGGCGGAAAGTATTCTCAATGCTCTCGAACCATTGAAGAAGCCCAGTCGCTCCTTCAGAACCACTAAACTTGAGTGGTTTAGCCTGGTTAAAATCCTTGTATTTGCATAGTACATTGTTGTTGTTGTTGGCTTGGTTCCATTGAGCAAATAGGTTTGGGAATTGAGCAGCCATTTGCTGCGCAATGATTTCTGCCAGCTCGGCAGTCTCTATCTGGTTTTCGCGTCGAGGAGGCATTGTCTAAAAGAGGAAACATGAAAGGAAACGAGTGAGAGAATTTAGACGAAAATAATGAGATGAAACAAATCTGATGAAAGCAAGGATAGTGGTTATTTGTTTGTTACTACAAAGCAACAAACGGCACACAGTGACTGATCAAAGTAAATGGGTCAAAAATAATGTATCGCGAAGACATGCTCGCCTATAAGTGAACACTCATCCCAAGAATTCCCAGGTAAGCACAACTGGTCTCGCGTCTGATGAGATATATACGAAGTGCTTGCCTAGACAGAAAACCCAGAATACAGGCATTCACCCTTCCAGTTTGCACGTGTTCACATTATTTAAGACTCAAAACCTTGTCGAGATTTTGAAAATTCGAAGGGGTTCAAAACCATATAACAGAGGGTTCAAAACCTTACAATAGAGGGTTCAAAACCTTGTAATCAATCATCCTAGAACAGATGATTAGTTTTCAAAGCGGTTTTGAAATTTATGTTCTTGTTGTGGTCGTCGCCTAAGGATAGGTGACGGTATTGTTTTATGACTAAACGCAAGTAAACTCGCGTTAGGGTCCTAAGAAGGTTATAGACTAGGTCAAAGCATTACTAATAACCTAATTCCCTATAACCATGGGCTCTGATACCATCTTTTCTGTCACACCCCGACCACGTAAAACAACAAAACGTGGCGGAAACATCGAGGCGTGTTGTAACAGAATTAATGTTTCATAACCATGGATATCAAAAGTGTTTCGTTTTATTAAACATTGAGTAATTACATCGTCTGGAAATCTAATTACACTATTTAAACATAGTCTATCATTGTTATTGAGTCACTAAGGCCTTGTCCAGTCCTATGTGAGCATGCATCTTATCAATCGATATCATCCAACAATACCTGAAACATATGTGAAAACGAGGTCAGCAAAGAAATGCTGGCGAGTACATAGGTTTTGTGAAAATAAGATTCATGACTTCTGTTTAAGAAAATGTTTAGTCATGAACCTTGTAATTTGCTTTGTCTTTGTAAATCATTTGAAAAATAATAAGTTCGGATGATAAGTATAAATAAGAGAATAATGCATGATTAAATGAATAACCATGTAAAATGAGTTTGCATAAGATAAGTTGTTTATAAATCAATGTCTTGTGAAAAGTATGTTATTTGTATAAAATGTTCTATGTCTCAAACTGAAATGATTCAAATAACGCTATGATATGTAATACCATACAAACACTTATATATAGGAAGTACCAGCGGCGTATCCACCATGCTTGTATCATATTACACACGCATCGTTACATAATCACTTAATCAATCCAAACCAACCAATGTAAGAAGTCTATGTTTAAATCAATTGTCAAATGTATTGGGTAATATGTCAAAGTATTCATGTCAAGATGTAAATCATGTCAAAATGTCTATGTCAAATATCCATGTCAAATGTCTATGTCAAATATCCATGTCAAATGTCTATGTCAAATATCCATGTCAAATGTCTATGTCAAAATGTCATGTATGGCAAGTGAAATGTCTCAACTAAACCATATGCACAAAAACAAAGTATTGAAGTAAAACTTGGTTTAAATCAAAGTTATGTTTTGTGGGAAATGCATGATCAAATGTCAATCATGTACAAATGTTTACCCAAATATTAAAACTTGTTCTTGTTCTTAACAAACCCTTACCAAAGGGTAAGTTAATATTTTAATTGTGAAACTACTTTATGGTCGATTCTCTAATAACATTCAAACCTTCTTGACGCGTTCCTCGCTCCATCTCGCTCTCGTTCTCGTTCTTAACAAACCCTTACCAAAGGATAAGTTAATGATTACAGATTCAGTCGCTACCCACAACCCCCACACATAACAATGGGTGCAGTAAATAACGGGATTTGTCAGATCCTATGGTACCATAACCTAATACTGGTCGGCTTGATCATTGCTAATGACTGTCATCGGTCATGTAAACTACAACCAACAAGTTTGTTCACTTTTTGAAATTGTTATTAGTTTTTGAAATCATTGTATTCGTTCTTGAAATCATTGTTAGCGTTCTTGAAATAATTGTTATTGTTCTTGAAACTACATTGTAATTGTTCTCGAAACCATTGATAAAACATTTAGCACATATGAGTCACCCCAAAACAGTTGAAAACAGTAAAAGAGGGGAAAAATGTACTCGCCTGAGAATGCTTGGAGGTCTTGAACAACAACCAAACAAAGCTAGAGGGAGCACGGAATCAGTCGGCAAATCCAATACTATATAAATAAACCGGACTCAAATCGAAAGATTGGATAGGATGAGGCTTGGTAAACCAAATGAGTATTGGAACTCATATGATATAGTTTAACAAGGCCTACATACTACAATGAAACCAAACCTAAGTGCTTTCGACCCATCGCGACCCATTAAGGTAGCTTATGCTACTTTAACGCGTCGTGCGCGTGAAACGCGTTCGGACCGTCTAACTAGTCCTATGACAAGTGTTATATGCCTATACATGTTACATAATCAGTTATGTGACAAAAGTTTAGGTTACATATGCTTAATTACCAATTATACAAGAAAAGGGTATTCTGGTAATTTACCTAAGGCATATAAACTACCTATCATACAACTACTTAAACGATGTGACCATAGGGTATAACCTTGGAAGGTTATGCCCTATACTAGGGTCACCTAATGTATTTGGTTGGATCCTAATGATCGACCAAACTGGGTCGGGCTCGAAGGTATAGGCGATTTATTAGATCGCCTACCCTACGACCCTAGACAACGTGGTAACCAGTAGGCATAGTCCCTAAGGACTATAACCATCGTGATTACAATCACGTTGCGAAGTTCAAACGAACTTCGCATTGACCATTACTGGTCAACGCTGAAAGTCAAACAAAGTTTGACTTTCTGACTCGAAAAGCAATAAAATAAGGAAAAGAACGAAAGAATACTTACGAAGGGTCCCCGAATGCTAATCCCGAGTCAAGAATCTCAGGTATGAAACAATGGTTTCAACTTAGAGGTTCTCAATTCAGAATTCTAGTGATTTTAGCAATGGGGGTGTTGGGGTATTTATAGGAATACCCGAACCGTTAAGATCGCTTGTCGAATATCGTGCCTTAATCCCATCCGTACAAGTGTTGCAAAGTTATGGTGCTTAGGTGCTTAAATTCCATCCATACATGTGTTGCAAAGTTATGGTGCTTAGGTGCTTAAATTCCTTCCATACATGTGTTGCAAGGTTATGGTGCCTAAGTTCCATCCTTATCCGCTGACTAAGCAAGTTCAGAATGTGTGGTTGTGAATTAAACAACGGCTAATACATCGAATCTGGTCCCGAATGCGAAAAACTGAGTTTCTGCATGTTTTCTGCCCAGAATAGGCAGTCGCGTAGCGCGACTGGTAAAGCCTATAGGGCTCGCGCTACGCTAGCATGCACCAGCTTCAGAAAAGTTTCAAAATTGACAGTTTTGGTCCCTGTGGTGTTTTAAGGCCTTTTTCGATGCGTTTGAACCCCGTTAACCTCATTTCAAGGCTCTAAAATGAAGTTAAAGTATAGGGAACTCAAAACATGCTCAAAAATATGCCGGATGATGGTTCGTTTGGTCGTACGAACGCGATGTTCGCTTAATTACGACGGAATGCGCACAAGCGCGAAAAACGATCCAAATGACGTGACGAATGGATTTTTCTTATGGCGAACACTAAAATATAATATAGTCATGCTTACATAAATTTTTGGATGTCCGGATGTATTCAGAACGTAAGTTATGCGCGAAAATGCAAACTTGTGCACTTTTTGACACTTTTAGTCCCTGAATGACCCAAAAGTTTATTTTAGCCCACCGAACCCCTCAAAGCCTATTTCTAAGCTATGTAAAGGATATTTATGGTATGTTTAACTTATGGCCATGTTCCGGAATGTCTGTTACAGTTCAAATTGGCATACTTTCGCAGTTTGTCAAGTTTAGTCCCTGTAAGCGAATTAACTAGATTTTGCCATACCAAAGCCTTCAAAACTTATTTCTAAGTTATGTAAAGGTTATTTAAGGTATGTTAAGCCTATGTCACTATTCCGGAGTGTTTGTTGCATTAAACTGGTTATATTTACGCATCGGTGCGCGTATAACCTTCCAGAAAGCGATTTAGAGTTTGGAATTTGAACAAGAATTGATATGTGCAAATGATACACATATTTTTACAAATCCCAAGTATGAAATATAATATTTCATTGGTTTGGTATTTGTTTGATGGCCGTGAAGGCACAGGTGTTACATGCTATATGTCGTTTTTAACCTTTCGACATGGCGGAAATAAAAGTGTTTTGTTGCTGTTCAAAAAAAAAAAAACATAGCAACTTATGAAACTAAGTTAATATTTCCCAAAACGCACCTTTTTAGGTGCTTCAACTGTGGTAAAGATAGAAGGTCGTACGGAAAAAATTCTATATAATGTTCGAAATGATGAATTGAGGTAAAGTAAATAATCCTGTAGTCATTTGAGCGGCTATTAAAAGAAAAAACTTGCATCTGCCCCCTATCATAGGAAATTTAGTTAATATTTCCCAAAATACACCCTTTCAAAAAAAAATTCCCTAAACACATAGCAAGGGATTACTTAGGTGCTGTTTGTTTTTTCTTCTTGAAAACCTCTTCTGCTGCAGGCCACATCTGCTGACATCTGCAGGAGAAGAGGTGGACCAAATGTCTTCAGTCTGCAAGGAGAAGAGGGTTTGTTTTTTCTTTTATATAAAACCTCTTCTTCTTCTAGGTTTAACACACACCACACAGACAATCTGCACCTCCACTCTCTCTCTACTCTCTCTCTACAATCTGCACCACCGCCATCATCACCACCGCCACCACTTCACCACCGCCATCATCACAACCACCGTCACCACCTCCACCGCCATCATCACAACCACCGAGCCTGCAACGAATCGAACAAAACGACCGTCACCACCTCCGCCTTCACACCTGGCCGGAGTCGCTGAACATGAGGTCGACCGGACTCGCTGAACTTTGATCGATTTGGGGTGTTCGTTTCCGATCGATTTAGGGTTTTCGATTTTAGGGTTTTCGTTTTGGGGGTTTTGATTTGGGGGTTTTGTTTGTGATGTTGATGATGATGTCGGAGGTGGTGGCGGAGTGGAGGTGGAGCAGAGGTGATGGCGGAGTGGAGGCTGGAGCAGCGGAGGTGGTGATGATGATGATGATGGCGGAGCAGTGGTGGTGGTGGCGGAGCAGCGGAGGTGGTGGCGGAGTGGAGGTGGTGGTGGCGGTGGCGGAGCAGGGGTGGTGATGATGATGATGATGGTGGCGGAGCAGTGGTGGTGGTGGCGGAGCAGGGGCGGAGCATGGGTGGAGGTGGTGCCAAGAAGAGGTAAAGCTCTTCTTGGAGAAGCTTTGGTTTTATCACTTCCTCATGAAGAGGCTGGGGAGAGACAGGAAGCACTTCTAAAAAAAAAAACACAAACACTCTTTTGAGGCTGAACATCTTCCCGCGTCTGCACGGTGCAGACAGAAGAGGCAGGAAGCTCTTTTTGAAAAAAAACAAACACCACCTTAGACCGTGGGGTATGGTGGGCTTGGGTTGGGGCATGGGTTGGGGCATTTGTTGACACGTGGAATGGGAAAAATACCCACACCCATGGGGTATGGTGGGGCTTGGGTTGGGGGCATGAGTTGACACATGGGGGCATGTGAAATGGCTAGTTTGGTTTGACCATTGAGAGTCCGCCATGTCACCTTGCTAGCCCGCCCCACGCCCGGCTTCAAACCCACACCAAAGGGACCATGCCCAAACCCAAGCCCCAACCCAAGCCCCCGGGGTGGTGGCTTGGGCGTTTTCAGCCAACCCACGCCCCAACCCAAGCCCCATACCCCATATCCTTATGAAATTTAGTTAATATTTACCTAAAATAAAACGGTTGTATATTATGACTGCTATAATTTAGAGAACATAATTTTAAATTTACTTTATACATCCGAAAACTGGTCGTTAACATTGTGTTATTTTCTTGCATTTTTTTCCCTATATGCAATAAGATGGATAAAAAGTAAAATTTCAAAATTAATAGCATTTGTAATTAAAGGTGCACACTTGGATAAAAATAAAATTTCAAAATTAATAGCATTTGTAATTAAAGGTGCACACTGATATATGGGATAACTGTAACATATTTCTTAAACTTAAAAAGAACCGTTTCGAAAACAAGGTTTAAATAAGAAAAAGAGTAAAATGCACGGATAGTCCCTGTGGTTTTGCAAAGTTTCAGCTATAGTCCCTAGATTTTGGAAATTACACTCATAGTCCCTGTGGTTTGACAGTTTGTTACGCTGATAGTCCCTGGAGTGGATGTGGGTTAGTTTTCTCAGTTAAGTCCATGTGAAATTACAAAATTACCCTTGCTTTTATTATAGTATTCATCAACATCATCATCATTCAACACTCATTCATCAGTTCTCTCTCTCTCTCTCTCTCACTAAAAACCACCACCAACGTCACCTCCCCTGCCGCCATCACCACTCCCCACCACCGCCATCCCCTTCCACCACCATACCTCCGCCTCCTAAACCACTCCCCTGAAGAAAGTGATTACTCAATTGCTTTAGAAAGCTCATAAGAGACATCAGGGCCCACTCCCCACATGCGTTTAGTGAGAGAAACTCAACAACGACACACACCCATTCTGATTTCATACTCTGTTTCTTGATCTTGTTTGTGTGCAGACACACAAACTCTCAAAATTCATCGAAATCAACCTCTGATTTCACCCAATTCACGCACAAAGGTATCATTCTCACTAGTTTACCCTGTAATTCGTTTGATTCTTGCATCAATTTATTCAAATATTATGGTCTGATTTCACACTCTGTTTCTTTAATTTGTGTCCATACTCAGAAACCTTCAAAATTCGTCCAAATCAGCCTCTGATTTCACCCAATTCAAGCACAAAGGTACGATGCTTACTAGTTTCTTCGGTTTTTCGTTTGATTTTTATTCAAATTTTATGTCTGATTTCACTTGATTGACGTTCAAATGTACAATTCACTCTGTTTTTCATTTGATGTTTGTTTCCCCTGTTTTTTGTCCAATGTTTATATCTATTCATTCAAATGTTATGTTATATACTTATATCTGTGAGTTTTCATCAAATTTGCAGAAGGGTTTTTGAAAAAAAGATCAAGAAGATGAATGACCTCATGACGAAATCGTTTCTAAGTTATGTGGATTTGAAGAAACAAGCGCAAACAGACTTTAATAAAAGAGAGAGAGAGAGTAGAACTGATGGCGGCAAACAGACTACCGTATCGATGGCGGCAGGGGAGGTGACGGTGGTGGTGGTTTTTAGTGAGAGAGAGAGAGAGAGAGAGTAGAACTGATGAATGAGTGTTGAATGATGATGATGTTGATGAATATAATAAAAGCAAGGGTAATTTTGTAATTTCACATGGACTTAACTGAGAAAACTAACCCACATCCACTCCAGGGACTATCAGCGTAACAAACTGTCAAACCACAGGGACTATGAGTGTAATTTCCAAAATCTGAGGACTATAGCTGAAACTTTGCAAAACCACAGGGACTATCCGTGCATTTTACTCTAAGAAAATTATGAAACAATATTCTAATAATGCGTTGTGTCCTATATATATTTACTACATTGAGTAGGAGTTGGGTGGAAAGCCTATTTTTCCTAGAAAGTCTAGGAAGGAATAAGAATTGGACATGTGTCATTGAGGGATTTTAAGTAGAAGGGCTATCATGTAATTTCACATTTTAATTTTATTTTTGGAATGTATCTTCATTAACTAAAATTCCATGATTTTCGGAATTTTTATTATTTTCGAATTCAAATCTGGAAGTCAATGTGTTCATTAACTAAAATTCCATGTCACATTACATCGCATATTCCATTGTTCAGAAGATTACTGGAATTTATCAGCATGTTCTTGGTGCTGTGTTTTAACAGTTTACAGGGCTAAAGTCAATTTTTTTTTATAGATCCCATAATATAAAGATGGTAAAACACAGTGTATGAATCTGATTGCTATTAAAACACAACTGTATGAATCTGAATGCTAAAACACAAGTGTATGAATCTGCTTGCTATTAAAACACAACTGTATGAATCTGTTTGCTGTTAAAACACAACTGTATGAATCTGAATGCTAAAACACAGCTGTATGAATCTGCTTCCTGTTAAAACACATCTGTATGAATCTGGATGTTAAAACACATCTGTATGAATCTGCTTGCTGTTAAAACACATCTGTATGAATCTGTTTGCTGTTAAAACACATCTGTATGAATCTGGATGTTAAAACACATCTGTATGAATCTGCTTGCTGTTAAAATACAACTGTATGAATCTGCTTGCTGTTAAAACACATCTGTATGAATCTGGATGTTAAAACACATCTGTATGAATCTGCTTGCTGTTAAAACACATCTGTATGAATCTGCTTGCTGTTAAAACACATCTGTATGAATCTGTTTGCTGTTAAAACACATCTGTATGAATCTGAATGCTAAAACACAACTGTATGAATCTGCTTGCTGTTAAAACACATATGTATGAATCTGGATGCTAAACCACAACTATATGAATCTGCTTGCTGGTAAAACACAACTGTATTAATTTGCTTGCTGTTAAAACACATCGTCAAGAAAACGGAGATGATAAGAACAATATTTGAATGGTGATGATGAACTCGGAGATGGTGGAGATGGAGAAGTGTTTTAATTTGATCCGGTGCTCTCCATCGTTTCTAAAATTATCTTCTTCCATGATTGTAGTTATTTTTGGTAGGGATTGGGGTTTCCAAGATGGGTTTGGAGAGAGAGAGAGGGAAAATCGCTTGAATTTAGGAACTGGGCGGTTATCTAATTGATTTAAAACACGGCCATTGACAAAATTGCCCCTACTCATTTAAAACAATCAATTAATTAAACTCAAATATTACAAGATTGCCATTGATTTAATCTCAACCCTTAAACACACCAATCGGATGGACCAGATCGCTTCCTAGACTTTCTAGGAAAAACACACTTTCCGTGCGAACCCTACTCTTACTACATTTGTGGTTCATGATAACCAAAATCATATTTCCTTATTTCAAGAAATTAGTTTCCTAATGGGAACTTCCATCAAGATTGTGCTAATTCTCTTGTTTCTTTTGCAACAAACAAGACCACTCTTTTATACAAGCATCGACACCACAAATAACACATTCTTTAGCCCTGTCAAGCCCAAGTTTAGGTGTGCATGAACATGGGACCTATTTCTATCGTGAACCGTATGTTCAGTCGTTACAAGAAGTATGAGATGGACAATTTTAGACCAACAAATCCAAGACCAAGCCCAGGAGCCGGCCATGGAATTCCACTTGTCCCATGCTTACAAAAAGAGCCCAATATTCATTTTACAGACGCTTCCATGTTACAAATTCATAAGAAGGAAGAACCAAGCCCGATTGTTAGGTCTGGAAGCTTGCCTAGTTTAAAATTTTAAAGTATGCATCACAAAGCTGAACCTTCACATTACGTGTTTAATCGTTACAAGAAGTATGAGACGGACCCAGGTCCAAGCCCAGGAGTCGGACATGGAATTCCACCTATCCCAAGCTTACAAAATGAGCCCGATATACATTCTACAGATGCTTTCATGTTCTAAAGTCATAAGTGGGAAGGACCAAGCCCGATTGTTAAGTAGGAAGCTGACCTAGTTCAAAATTTCAAAATATACATCACAAAGTTGAACCTTCACATAACGCGTTCAATTGTTACAAGGAGTATGAGACGGACCCAGGTCTAAGCCAAAGAGCCAGCCACGGAATTCCACATGTCCCAAGCTTACAAAATGAGCCCAATATTCATTCTACAAATGTTTCCATGTTCCAAATTCATAAGAAGGACCAAACCCGATTGTTAGGCCTGGAATCTTGCTTAGTTTAAAATTCAAAATATACATCACGAAGTGGAACCTTCACATAACGCGTTCAATCGTTACAAGAAGTATGAGACGGACCCAGGTCCAAGCCCATGAGCCGGACATGGAATTCCACCTATCCCAAGCTTACAAAATAAGCCTGATATTCATTCTATAGATGCTTCCATGTTCCAAAGTCATAAGAAGGATGGACCAGCAGTGACGGATCTAGGATTCCGACCAAGCGGTAACGTTTTATAAATAAGCGGTAACGAAATCGAAAAAAGGTCCAATTTTTCCAAAATTTACACTAAAAACGTCAAAAATTTTCCGACCAAGCGGTAGCGGAGGCTACCCCTTGTTCCATAATACATCCGCCCCTGTGGACCAAGCCCGATTATTAGGTATGGAAGCTGGGCTAGTTCAAAATTTCAAAATATACATCACCAAGTTGAACCTACATAACGCATTCAATCGTCACAAGAAATATGAGGTGGACCCAGGTCCAAGCCAATAAGCCGGCATGGAATTCCACTTGTTCCAAACTTACAAAATAAGCCCAACATTCATTCTACAAATGATTCCGTGTTCTAAATTCATAAGAGGGAAGGACCAAGCCTGATTGTTAGATCTAGAAGCTTGCCTAGTTTAAAATTTCAAAATATACATCTGACGTCTCGGAGTGTGTATGGATTTTTAATGTGTTTTTAGTACCTTTTTACCCTTTAGTCAAGCTTTAAATTTATAAAACACGATATAAAACTATCACTCTCTACAACACACTAGGGCAAGTGCACCCATCGTTGGCGTAGTATAGTGATGGTAAGATACCGAGGTCGTCCAAGGACACAAGAGCTTTTAATACCGGAATATCGTCGACGTCTAATCTAACCAAATACAGAGAAAATTTTGTTTTTGCTTTTAAATAAATACAAATGAAGAAATAAAATAAAATAGAGAAAAATGCCCGAATAGTCCCTGTGGTTTGCTTTGTTTTCACCTTTAGTCCCGAACTTTCTAAAATTACAGCTATAGTCCCAGACTTTTGCAATTTCGTTCTCGGATAGTCCCTAGGCCTAACATCAGTTAGTTTTCACAGTTAAGTGGGTGTCAAATGACAAAAATACCCTTACTTCAAAACAAAATATATATTTATTTATGGGACCCACAAGTGAAAAACATTTATAAAGTTAAAAAGGTGGGGTCTACGTTCGTTTTTTTAACCTAAAACTGCCCAGCACCTCTTCTTCATAAGTAAGGGTATCCGGGGCACTCCCCTCTTAGGGGAGTCCCCTCTCTTACGCACACCCAATCAGGTTATGCCACGTCAACTCCCCTCTTAAACTCCCCTCACACCCCAATTTGATGGCGGCACTCCCCTCTTAGGGGAATTGTTTTTTTATTCAAAAAAAAAAAAAAAAAACAATTTGATTGGTGGGAAACATGGACCTGACACCCTCTCTCTTCATTCTTCATCGGTGAACAACCCCCGATTCCCCTCCCCGATTTGCCTCACCGCCTTGATGGCGCCGGTGTTCCCGAGCGGGGACTTCGGTCACCGAAAGGGGTCACCGAGAGTGCCCCGGATACCCTAACCAAACCACCGCCTCCACCCACTGACTCCAACCTCCACCTAATACATGCCATACTAAAACCAAAAATTGAATGGCATTTTCTTCACAATTTGAACAAGAATCACAACATCATCATCCTCATCGTGAAGCGATTTACATTCCGCTTGATATCTTCTACTCTGCAACCTCTCCCTGTACGGGATACTCGAATGTCATGTAAGAAGGTGAAAGCTAAGGTGGAACCGGTTCAATGATTAGTGACAGGGGTGGTTATGTTGTTGAAGAATAATGATTGTTTGTTAATTGAATTGGGTGTTTTGTGAACTGTTGAACTCATTTTACAGCCTTCGATCGATGAAGAAGACTTTTTCTGTTTTTATAAAGGTTTTTAACTTGTTCTGTTTTTAAAAAGGTTTTGAATTTGATTTTTCGATGTGACTTTTTCTGTTTTTATAAAGATTTTTAACTTGTCTTAAACTGTGGTTCGATGATGGTGAAAGGCGTTGGTGGTTGGTCATTGTTCAGAGAGAAAAATGGAAAAAGGGCGGCGGTGGGGTGGTCGCCGGAACAATGTGGTGGTGGTGAAAGGTGGAGATGGTGGTAGGAGTGGGGAAGAAGAAGTGGGTGGGGTCGGGTAGGGTAGGGGTGGGGTTGATGGTGGGTCCCATATAAATTCTAAAATATTAAATATATATTTTTTAAATTTTTAGTTATCAATTTGACACTAAGGGTATTTAAGTCATTTCACACTCACTTAACATCGAAAACTAACCTTCATCTATGCTAGGGACTATCCGGGAACGAAATTGCAAAAGTTGGGGACTATAGCTGTAATTTTAAAAAGTTAGGGACTAAAGGTGAAAATGAAGCAAACCACAGGGACTATCAGGTCATTTTTCTCAATAAAATAAAACAAAACAGATAGACAAGATAAAATCACTTGGATCCGACTTATCATTTATGTATCCTTTGATGATTTCCTCGTTTTGGTTTTTTAAAATAAAACAAAACAAAACAGATAGACAAGATAAAATCACTTGGATCCGACTTATCATTTATGTATCCTTTGACACTAAGGGTATTTAAGTCATTTCACACTCACTTAACATCGAAAACTAACCTTCATCTATGCTAGGGACTATCCGGGAACGAAATTGCAAAAGTTGGGGACAATAGTTGTAATTTTAAAAAGTTAGGGACTAAAGGTGAAAATGAAGCAAACCACAGGGACTATCAGGTCATTTTTCTCAATAAAATAAAACAAAACAGATAGACAAGATAAAATCACTTGGATCCGACTTATCATTTATGTATCCTTTGATGATTTCCTCGCTTTGGTTTTTTAAAAGATTATCTTAGTTATTGTGGCATGTCCCTCTTTTGGAGGCAGCGCTACCCTTGGCTATATTGGCCTGAGTAAGAAGGGATACAGTCCCGCAAGGCCGGTTTAAAGTTTTAAAAGTAGTTAATTTATAAGGGATTACAAGCCATTCTTACTTCCCCCGATTTGATGTTATCTGCCTCAAGGGAAGTCCTAATAAGCTTGAATCAGGTCCTCGCAGGATCTATACACTGAACTAGGCAATAACTTTACCCAACCACCCTTCTAACCCCCTTCCAGACAGTTAACGCGCTTTATATGAATGAGTGAATCAACAAATCATGAAGAAATGATTAAATAAAGTTCACATTCAGTATAAAAAACAAGTTATTAAAGTCATTAATACAACCCCAAATAAAAAGTTACCAAAGGTAGGAAATCGAAAGTAATACATAAATGACTTTGCCTTCACCAAGTGATGTAAGAGATTAGCCAAGCATGACCTTTGTTTGACAAAAACTCTTACTATCAATCTTGGATTCCGAGACTACACACACACACTCTAAGGATGGAACTCTAAGGATGGACGATGGATGAAAGTGATGGATGATGGGGGTATTGTGGTGGTGGAGTGGTGGCAGGTGTGAGAGAAGTGGTTTGCCAAGGGATGGTTTGCAAATGAGCCAAGAACCTCCTTTTATAGCTGAAAACAGTAGCTACACATTGTCACACCCTGACTTTTGCGGAAGCGTGTACGTGTGACTCGATCAGTTTCATTGCATTCAATTATAATAAACAACTATATGATTAAAATGATGTTCATCCATTTATAAGTTTTAGAAATATTACAAACATAAGTTGTTAAGTTTCAACCAACATAACTTCAAGTTAAGTTACAAACCATTAAAAGATAATAAGTTATATAAATGGATTTTTTAACAAAAGCTTAGTTTAACCAAGGTCTTGCTTCATATATCTTATCCATGATAAGATATACAAATCAAACCCTTCAAAAGAGGATGCCATCTAATCTTTGAAATTTACTTCTTGAAAACCATTTCCAATGCCGATGATCCATCTAGTTTCCTGAAATACATGTAATTTGAAAACAAATCAACAAACGTTGAGCGAGTTCATGTGATGCAGTACCGCCTGACCCGGTTACGGGTCCAGCTAGTAATTCAGTACATGGAGCAGAACTGATTGAAGGCCCAGGCTAAGGCCCACCTTGCGCAACACACAACTGGAATCTTGCTGGGACTTATTGTTTTAATATGATTTCTTTTAATTTTATGTTTGATTGTGTTTCTATTTCTTAGTTCGTTTCCTCATTTACGGGATACGGTTTGTCTTTAAATAGTTTTCTTTTCCTGTTGAAAACTCAGTTTTTGGTTTTGATTTGAATAAAAGTCCGATTCCAGCTTGTTCTTATTTATCCAATTCGATTGCAAAGAAAATTGCATCAGTTGGTATCAGAGCACAGCTATGGCGGAACGTGGAAGATGTGCTCATCGACAAGCTCGTAGAAACGCCGACCGAGGCAATGAAGACTATCGACGCGACCCACGTGACATCGATGAGATTGCTCATCCACAACAACGGATCCGGGATCTCGAGTTGCAGCACGGGGATCGCTACGATGAAGAGACGGAAACCGACCCCGCCATCTGGGATGACAGGGTCGGACCAGACAACCCGTTTGCAAGGGAAGACCATTGGAATACCTTTGAACGTCGGGAACCACAACCCGACCCCCTGCGAAATCTGGGAATCAAGATTGAAATTCCTGACTTCGACGGCAGGGCCCAACCGGATGAGTTTCTTGACTGGCTTCACACAGTAGAAAGAATTTTTGACCTCCGCAACATCCCCGATAGGTACAAGGTAAAACTCGTAGCCATCAAACTTCGCAAATATGCTTCTTTATGGTGGGAACATGTGAAAAAAAAGAGGGTTCAAGAAGGGCGGTACTGCATCATCATGTGTTTTTATGTGAGCTCCAATAAACTTGTAAACATTTGAGAGATACTTTTGATAACCAGTATGTAAAGCGTCTATGAACAGATCATTAATGTTTTGCAAGGACATTAATATGTGGCGACGGCGTAGGAAGACTCAAACCTAGCGAATATCCTCCGGTCCACCTGGCTAGAACGACATAGTCACTACATGCGGCCACACAAGGACCCATGAGTGGGGCTCGCTACACCCGATAGATCTACCACCCTGCCCCTCGGTCTTAAACAAGATTAATGGCCTTAAGTGTACGCCTACCCATCCACATGATCTAACAGTTCATTCCTTAGCTAAACCATACCATTGAAACATGTATTTCGCCTCCGAAAGTTATAAATCCGAAAACAGTTAAAAGAAAAGGGGGACATGAACTCACAAATTTGCGTCCGAGCCTCGTATACTCAAAGTGGATGTCCTCAAGTCGTACTACTACCTACACACGTGCTAAGTTTTATTAGACACTTAGGTCGTGTAATAACTCTTATACTTAGTTATTTATTATGACTTATTTTGGAATTTTGGTATACTTTGAGTTACACCCTCGGTGTATGTTGTATATGTAATTGTATAATTCCAAATTTTCATACATTAGTTAAAATAAGGATATTTTAACTTAAATTATTTTCGTACAATTATTCGGGTGTTGTTAAAAATAATATATTTTTAACTCGTTTATCATACGGTTCATATATATGTATTTTCAAGTATAGGTATACTTGTATTATATGTATGTTATTTTGTATTTTCGTATTGGTGCATAATACTCGTATATGCGTATTTTACCAAGTGTTGGTAGTGTATGTCGGTATGTATTTATACGTATAGGAATACGTATTTTCTTGTATTTATCAAGTATTCTATACATAATTTATGTATAATTTTCCGGAATATTTTTTTTGCATAATTTAAAAATTACCAACTTTATATTCTTAAAATATATATATATATATATATTTTAAGAGAATTTTATAGGGAAATATCTACAATTTTATTTGATAAAAATATGTATACATTCACATATATCTTAAAAATAATATATTTTTAAGATCAAAGTTAGAAAATTATATATTTTTAGTTTTCACCAAAATAATATATTTTTGAGTTGTTTACGAAAATATATATTTTCTTCCATTCTAAAAATAATATATTTTCAAATTGCCAAAATATGAAATATTCTTATAACAATGGTAAAAATCCATACTTTGTCGTTTGTTCGGTTTCGAAAATACCGTTTACCAAATTTGTCAAGATACAAATTATATTTATGGAATATATATATATATATATATATATATAGGGTAAGGTTCATGCGAGAACTGCGAGAACCAATGTGAACACAACCTAAAATAGCTAAAAAAACTTAAAAAAAAACTAACCCCCACCCCCCCCCCCAAAAAAAAAAAAAAAACCTAAACCCCCTCCCCTACCCCCCATAAACCTAACCCCCCCCAAGCTAAAATGCTAAAAACTAAACCCCCAAAAAACCTAAATAAATCTAAAAAAAATCTAATTTTTTTTATGTTAAAATCGCTACTTTTAGTAGCCAAAAAAAAAAAATTTTTGCTACTAAAAGTAGCGATTTTTTTTATAAAAAATATTAAAGAATTTTTTTGTGTGTTTTTTTAGCTATTTTTATGCATTTTTGGTTGTGTTCACATTGGTTCTCGCGGTTCTCGTAATAAAGGTTGGTTCCTAACGGATCTTTGTCATATATATATATATAGTTCAAAGTTTCCATTGTCCGAATTGTCCAATATTTGTGTGTAAGTCATATATTTATTTTCTTGCGATTTTTGTAATATTTCAAATTACAATTTTTAGTATTTTGGTGTGGTATATTATTTTTCAAGTTCCTAATTTTTAGTATAACTAATACAAGTAATATACATGTAACACATAATTTTGTGACATCTAAATATATATTTTCCTAAATATATACTTAGTCATTGCTATTCTTGAAAATCAACCTCCAATACTTGTAATTTTATAACATGAATATAGGCAAATTTTTATATTTAAAAATGATCTAAAATAACTTGTGAACACTTGTTTAAAATATTTTTCTAAGTGTTGAATTTTTACAAAAATTTTGTCATGGTTTCCTTTGAAAATTGAGGTTTCCATGCTTATTAGCATATCATTTTCTTTTTCAAAATTTCACCAACAATCATCAACAACATGCTACAACTTACCATGAGCCATAAACATATTTCTACGTGAAGGTATGAACTTGAAGTTTTGTAAAATCTTGTAGTATTTTAACACGATGTTTATCATGATTTACTAACACTAAAAACATGGTTTTTATTTCATAAAACTCATTTTTACAAAATTTCCATCTTCACAACTTGTAACTCATTTTTACAAAAATTCATATTCTTGAGTTTTTCATGTCTTCTATACATCAAGGGTTCCATTTTACACTTAAAACATGTTTACTTTCCTTTAAAAACCAAATCATGTAAATCTTGAAGTCAACTTGTTTTTCTTGAAACTTTTATCTTTGAAATCTTTCACTTTTACAACTTACAACTTGTAAGAATCATCATTCTTCACAAAATCAAGTTTATATTCAAGTTCATACTAAACATAAATGATGATCATCATGGATCTTTCAAGACTTATCCTCATACTTGCTAGATGATGTTTTAAATCATCATCTAGCAAGCTTTTATGTGGTGATCTACACCATACACTCAAGAAATCAACAAACAAGTTCATCACACATCTTAAACAACTTAGATCTGTATGATTTTGAGCTTTATTTTTATATTCATCTTCTTGTTTTAGTGTGATCTTTAGATTTTTAGTTACTTATATACTTTAACCACTAAAATAAGGTGTAAAATCAAGATCAAGAAGACTTGCTACTAGCACAAAGGCTAGGGATGAACAAGATGTAAGATGAAGAAGAAAAGAGATGGTTAATAGCTCCTCAAGATGATCCTTCAAGTTTCCTTTCTTGCAACCTTCTTAACTATGCTTGATTCACCTTAGAATGTGCTTAGATTATGTTGAAATGGGTTGAAAAATGGAGATGAAGAGAGGGGTGTTTGGGCCGTAGGTTATGGAGAGGGAGAAGAGAGTTTGTTGTTTGAATTTTGAGAAGTGAAAAGTGTGTGCAATCTAAAGGATTATGGTTCTTTTATCCACCAACGTAATATTACACAAAGGATTCAAAGTTTAATATCTTTACAACAATCCTAATATAATATTCAAGAAAATGGTGCGGCGATGGGACCCCTTGTTGACCGTCCACTAGGGGGGGGGTCATGGTTTGGTTTTAATTGTTAGTTTGGTTACTTAGTTAGATCTTAAGTGTTCTAGTTAGAGGTTTAATGTGTTTAGATGTTTTGATGTGTAATATGGTGTTCATTGCTAATAACTAGTCTTGTAACATTAAAAAAATGCTTCTAGTTGTCACACCCCAACCGATGGCGGAATCATCGGGGCGTGGCACTGAGCGAAACAGATTGTCCAGAAGTTTCCATAACAACTATCATTACCAGTTAATTAAATATCACGTCCCATACCGTAACTTAAACAGTTAAATAGTTATTACAGGCAAAGCATCAAGACAAATATTCTGTTCCGACAACTCAGATTTAAACATAACAAATTTATTCGTTGGTTTCTAGGACTCCAGTTCCTAGCTTCAATTTCATCACAGCCCGAGAAGCATATAAGCAACCTAAACACCTGTCACATACGTTAAAATAAAGTCAATACATAAAATGTAAAGGTGAGCATACAAGTTTGATAATAGTATAATAGAGTTCGAATTCGTTTACGCATAACCAGCACGTACACATAGTGAAATGAAGCACGTTAGTTATCGACATAGATCCATCGATACCAATGACTGCGGGTTGACTGCCCAAGGCAGTTCGCAATACATGATTACCACCGTAATCCATGCAAGTAAAAGATCCTTAACAACCCCCGTGTGAACGGGTGCTGAGTCCAAACTATAGTACTATCGTTGCTAAGGCAGGTAGACAGCATTCCATGTGTAAACATAACAAACAAGCATTCATAAGCCACGTATAACATGCGTAAATGGTTTAGCGTTAAAATAGCTTGAGTAGTGTGATAGTTGTAGTTTGAATATTCGTAACGTATGTAACACCCAAAAGTGCTAAAAGCAAAAAGGGTTCGAGTATACTCACAGCGATTATGGATTGAAGGGAGCGCTTTACAGCGAGTACGGTTAGCCTGAATAGATTCGATAACGTAAGGATAAGTGGCACACAAAACAGTACAAAGTGCGAGGGGTTAGGATGGCTGATCGTGCGGATCAACTATCCGTGAGAGGAAGTCATCCGTGCGGGTGAACTATCCGTGCGGATGGTAATCCGTGCGGATGGTGACCCATCCGGATAAGCTATCCGTGCGCATGGGCTGTACGTGCGGATGGTAATCCGTGCGGACTAGTCGCGCGTGCGGATTGCTTATCCGTACGGACAAGTTGTTCATGCGGATAAACGTTCAAGTGGATTGTTTCTTCCTAAGTTAAGGATGTGTTTGTGTATGATGGCTTGTGCTTTGAAGTTTTCGTTGTAGGATTTAGAAAACATCTAAGTGTTTCTACCTTTCAAGCCGGTCGCGCGGACAACAATCCGTCCGGATGGTAGTCCGTGCGGACGACCTGGCCGTGCAGATGAACACTGTTTGAATTCATTTTAAGGCCTTAGTATCTCATGATCCGAAGAGTAATCCATTCAGAGGTCGTCCGTACGGATTGCTCATTCGTCGATACTCAAACCTTGTTTGGAAAGTGGGTCCCAAGGGTAGCTCGTCCGGGTGACAACCCGTCTGTATGGCCTGTCCGTGCGCACAGCTTGTCCGTGCGGACAGTCCCTGGTCTGATTGTTCCGTTCGTCTACTCTTGGTTTCTGTTGTCGTTTATCGAGACGTTCTGATTACGTGGCAACCACTTGGAGTTGTATTCTCACCCGCACGACTAGACCGGTCAGGAACCACCCTAACTTGGCCTGTCGGCGACTCAGAACGGTCATTCCGGTTGATCCCGAAATCAGGTGTCTTGCGGTAGAACTCCAGATCTGAACTAGTGCATCACTATTATCGAGTAGAGACTAGAACCGATCAGATTCGTACCGATCTTAAGGGTAAAAGAAGGAGAGAACTTAGGTTTGTTTCTCTCAACTCTTTTATCCTTAGAAAAGTTTAGATTTAGGTGAAGTTGTTGTAAAATCTTGTGGAAACTGTTCAGATCTGAGTTATTCTTGGTGGAATGAGGTCAAGCTTGAAGTTCATAAGAACTTCATGATGACGTCACCCAAGAATACCTCAAATCTTGATGGTTTCACGGTTGGAAGTTGAGATTTGAAAGATAGAAAGGTGTAGAATAGTGTAGTGATCAAGAATGTACAAGAATTAGTGCAAGATCTTACCTGGATTGAGAGAAATCTGAGAAAAAGTGAAGAATGCGTGCGGTTCGGACGTCACTTGCCAAAACTGGAAAAGTTGGAGAGTGACCCGTGTATTTATAGGATGCTAAAAGAGGAAAGGGTGAGCTATGCGGATGGCACGTAACCCGGATAGGCTGTCCGCGCGGACTGGTCATCCGTGCGGATTGGCAATCCGTGCGGATTGGCAATCCGTGCGGATTGACCATCCGTGCGGATGTCGCCTGTCTTGGTGCGTTCGGTGCGACGACGCTTCGGTTTCGATTTTCGAGCGATTCGACAGGGTTTCCTAGTCAAATTACATTCAGTCCCAACTACTTCTTATATGGTTCGACTTGGAATTCGGGTTCGGGTTCGTTTATATTCGAGTTAGACTTCGAGTTCGATTGAGTTCGCTTGATTATCACAACATAACATAAAATAAACATGCACAGGTAACACGTATGGCACACACACACGTATAAATGACAAATAAAATACATAGTTCGAGTTACGGTTCGATGTTGATTTGATTAGCATAGCTTGATTAACTTTATCGCATTGTTACTTCCTATCATTCACAGTCGTAGGTCGATTGAAATACGATTAATATGATTCGATTATTGTAATGAACGACACTTACTCCACATAATATAAATAAAATAAAGACATTTCAACGAGTCAAGTCGCGCGAAATCGGTCGTTGACTTTGACCTTGACTTTGACTTTCACTCGTGAAAACACGGGGTGTTACAGCCTCCCCTTGTTTAGGGAATTTCGTCCCGAAATTAAGCTGAAAGCCGTAACTAACCGTGGATCACATGTGAGAGTTCTTCGTTTGGACCACTGAAAATCGTTGAGTTAATCGACTTTTTACAGATGAAAATCGCTGACTTTTGGATATGTTATGCGAAATTGTCTGATCTAAAAGCCTATAAAGTTTCAGATCTTAATTCGAAGTCATTTGTGAGAAAATTTGGGTTCGTTAAAAAAAATGTTGCTGTTGATGTTCACCGTACGGATGGCAATCCGTGCGGATAACATATTCGTATTGACTTTGTTGACTAGCTTATTCGCATGGGTAATTGTTGGCTCGGAGACGTGCGGAATCCGTGAACGTGTGTGACTAAACATAATCGTAACGGAGTCAAAACCGATCCTACAAGTGGTATCTGAGCAGGTGATCGATTGCGATGATCAAACGCACTCAGATTCGATCAATTTCTTCATCTTTCATATTCATCACGTTTTTCTCTGAAAATTGCCAAATTAAACAACTTTTTACGAATAAGATTGCTAAAACTTGAATATGTTGTGCGAAAACACTTGATCTACAAGCCTACAAATTTTCTTAATTAAACAACTGTGGGTACTTTGCCTTCATGTCGCTTTCGAGTTCCCAAGTGAACTCCGCGCCTCGTTTGCCTTCCTATCGGACTTTCACAATAGGAATGCATGAGCGCCTGAGTTCTTTGGTTTGGCGATCCATGATTTCGACAGGTTTCTCCACGAAGTGTAATGTTTTGTTCACTTGTAGATCGTCTAGAGGAACATGTAAGTCGTGGTCGGCGATGCACTTTCGGAGGTTTGACACGTAGAAAGTTGGGTGGACATTGCTAAGTTTCTCCGGTAATTCGAGTCTGTAGGCGACTTTTCCGATCCTTTCCAGAATCTTAAAAGGTCCAACATATCGAGGCGCGAGTTTCCCCTTCTTGCCGAATCGGACTACACCCTTCCAAGGTGATACCTTTAGGAGTACGTAGTCACCAACGCCATATTCACGGGGTTTGCGCTTTTTATCGGCGTAAACTTTCTGTCGATCCCGAGCTTTCGCTAGGTTGTCTCGAATTTGGAAAATTTTGTCTGTCGTTTCTTGTAGCAGCTCCGGACCGGTTAGTTGCGAGTGACCGATCTCGTGCCACACAATCGGCGATCGACATCTTCTTCCGTATAAGGCCTCGAAAGGTGCCATCTGGATGCTAGCCTGGTAGCTGTTGTTATACGAGAATTCGACCAACGGAAGGTGTCTATCCCAATTACCACCGAAGTCTAGAACACACGAACGGAGCATGTCTTCAAGAGTACGAATCGTTCTTTCAGTCTGACCGTCGGTTTGTGGGTGGAACGCAGTACTTAGATTAAGCGTTGTACCGAGTGCCGCTTGGAATGTTTCCCACAATCGTGAAGTAAACCGAGCATCACGATCAGAGATGATGTCACGAGGCGTCCCATGTCGACAAATGATCTCGTCGGTGTAGATTCGGGCTAATCGTTCTACCTTGTAGTCTTCTCGTATTGGCAGAAAGTGAGCTGATTTAGTCAAACGGTCAATAACAACCCAAATGCTGTCGTGACCTGATGACGTGGTTGGAAGCTTGGTTACGAAATCCATAGCTACGCTCTCCCACTTCCACATGGGAATTGGTGGTTGTTCGGGCAAGCCAGAGGGTCTTTGATGTTCAGCCTTGATTCTAGCACATGTTAGGCATTTTCCGACATAGAGGGCGATATCCCGTTTCATACCCGGCCACCAGTACCTGTAGCGAAGATCATGGTACATTTTGTCAGCACCGGGATGGATAGAGTATCGGGATTTGTGGGCTTCATCCATGATAATCTGTCGCAAGTCGTTTCGCTTGGGATCCAAATTCGGTCTAAGAAGTGGAATATCCCATTTGATTTGCTCACAAGCTGGGCTCCATCGTGGTAGATTCTTTCTTTCTTCAAGGTGCGTTCGTTGAAACATGCATGCTGGGCGTCGCGGATGAGAGCTTCGAGGTTGTGCTGGGCTTGAACATTACGAGTGCTAAGCAGATAGCTCCGTCTGCTAAGTGCGTCGGCAACAACATTTGCTTTGCCTGGGTGATAACGAATCTCACAGTCGTAATCGTTGAGAAGTTCTACCCATCGGCGTTGACGCATATTTAGTTCCCTCTGATTAAAGATATGTTGTAGGCTCTTATGATCGGTGAAGATCGTACACCTTGTACCATATAGGTAGTGTCGCCAAATCTTTAATGCTAAAACAACTGCGCCTAGCTCGAGATCGTGGGTTGTATGGTTCTTCTCATGGACTTTGAGCTGTCGAGATGCGTAAGCTATAACCTTGTCTCGTTGCATCAGAACACACCCGAGACCAAGGTTGGAAGCATCACAGTAGACAATGAAATCATTGTTTCCGTCGGGTAGTGTGAGAACAGGAGCATTGCAAAGCATGTGTTTGAGGGTTCGAAAGGCAGACTCTTGTTTGGTTCCCCAGACAAAAGGCTAGTCCTTGTGCGTGAGAGAGGTAAGTGGTACAACAATCTTCGAGAATCCTTCGATAAATTGTCGATAATAGCCTGCTAGTCCGAGAAAAGAACGGACTTCAGACGGATTCTTAGGCGTAACCCAGCTCTTGACAGCTTCAATCTTCGCAGGATCGACGTGAATACCTTGACTATTTACAATGTGACCCAGAAACTGAACTTCCCCCAACCAAAATTCGCACTTGGAGAATTTGGCGTAGAGTTGGTTCCCCTGGAGTAACTCGAGAACCAAACGTAGATGTTGCGCGTGTTCGGCTCTCGTCTTGGAATAGATCAAGACATCGTCGATGAACACGATGACGAAACGGTCGAGATATGGTTTACACACTCGATTCATCAGATCCATGAAAACTGCTGGTGCGTTTGTGAGGCCAAAGGGCATGACAACGAATTCATAATGGCCGTAACGAGTACGAAACGCGGTTTTGGGTATATCCTCCTCTTGTATACGCAGCTGATGGTATCCTGAACGTAGATCGATCTTCGAGAAACACGTAGCGCCTTGTAGTTGGTCAAACAAATCGTCGATTCGAGGCAGAGGATAGCGGTTCTTGATAGTCAACTTATTCAACTCCCGGTAGTCGATGCACATCCGGAACGTCCCGTCCTTCTTTTTGACGAAAAGGACTGGCGCGCCCCAAGGAGAGGTGCTCGGGCGAATGAAGCCTTTTTCAAGTAGTTCCTGGAGTTGGGTTGCGAGTTCGTGCATTTCGGACGGCGCGAGTCGATAAGGAGCTCTGGCGGTAGGGTTAGCTCCAGGAATGAGATCAATACGAAAATCAATATCGTGTTTTGGAGGTAGTCCGGGAAGGTCCTCTGGAAAAACTTGAGGGAATTCCCGAACCACGAGAACGTCTTTTACTTCCTTCTTCTCTTTCTTTTCCTTCTCCGCTGCTACAATGTGAGCCAAGAAAGCCCTGTATTCCTTGCGGAGATACTTACTAGCTTGTAGGCATGACATAAGCTTGAGCCCTTTTGAAGTAGTATCACCATAAACACATAACGAGTCACCATTTGCGAGCGAAAAACGAATCATCTTGTCGAAGCACACCACTTCGGCATGGTTCTCTCGAAGAAAGTCCATGCCTACTATGACGTCGAAGCTTCCGAGTTGCATCGGAATAAGGTCGATCGAGAAGATGTGATTGTTGAGTTCAAGAGTACAATCACGGATAACAGAATTAACAGCGACGGTTCTTCCAGTAGCGACTTCAACTTCGAATGCCGAGGAGAGTTTGGAACGTCTACGACTAAGGAGTTTCTCAAATTCGAACGACACAAAGCAATTATCCGCTCCAGTATCAAACAAACATGAAGCATAAATACCATTCACAAGGAACGTACCGTTGACCACGTTTTTGTCGGCCTGGGCTTGACGCACATTGAGATTGAAAGTTCTGGCGCGTGCGGCCTGTTATTGCTGCTGCTGTTGTTGCTGTGGTTGCTGCTGTTGCGGTTCTTGTTTCACTACCCTGTTCGGGCACATGTTGGCGAAATGATTAGGGTCGCCACACGTGAAGCAGGCTCTGGCTTTGACTGCGGGTGCCGGAGGAGCTTGTTGACCCTGTGGGGCGGTGAGTAGAGCTTGATTGGCAGGAGCTTGACGAATACGGCAGTTGGCGGTAAAGTGGCCGTACACGTTGCAGTGAGCACAAAAGCGGCATTGAATAGCTGTCGGGTGATGATAGGTACAAGTAGGGCAGAGTGGGTGTGGTCCAGTATATGCACGCTTCGCAGGCGGTGCATTGGCCACAGGCGCCGCTACTTAACGCTGTTGGGCAGGTACAACTTGGATCGGTGCAGCAGTAATCGCACAGTTCTTGTTGGTGGAGTTGCTTTTCCTCTTGTTCTTTCTCTTGTTGCTTGATGAGGTAGGTTCAGCAGTTGGTGCAGTAGCGGTAGCTTGATGCAGATGCTTGGAGGTTTTATCCCACACCCCAGCCTTAACCCTTTTGTCATTGATTTCAGTGGCTAGCAGATAGGTTTCCTCGATCGTGGTAGTCTTAGCCGCTTGCACGAAATCAGCAACGCAATCGGGCAAAGCTCGGATATACTTCTTGATGGTCATATCGGGAGTCTTGACCTGATCGGTACAGATAATGCTGAGCTGTTTGAAACGTGCAGTGAGACCAGCATTGTCTCCATCCTTCTGATGTATGTGCCAGAATTCATCTTCAAGCTTTTGACGTTCGTGAGGAGGGCAGAATTCCTCTAGCATGACTTCCTTGAGCTCATCCCACGACAGACCGTAGGCTGCATCATTCCCTCGCTTGTTCCTCTCGGCCGTCCACCAGTCTAGAGCACGGGACTGAAAGACGCCGGTAGCGTTCAGAGTTCGAAGGTCATCAGGGCAACCACTTTGTCGCAGAGTAACCTCGATAGAGTCAAACCAGTGGAATAGTGCAGTAGGACCTCCTTCGCCTGTGAATTCTTTCGGCCCACATGACTTGAATTGTTTGAAACTGAAAGGTCTTGCGGCAGCTTTAGGACCTTCAGTTCTCGACTCCTCGGATGATTTGCTGGCATTCTCATAGGCGTCGCTCACAGCTTTTGCCACACTTTTTGCGATAATAGAGGCAAGACGTCTGTCCCTCTTTTCCTAATGAGTGAGTGTATGACGAGATCCAGACGACATTGTCTGCAATAGACATCGCCACGGAACTCAACACATGTATTCGAATCTCACCTCACACGTCTATTACTACTAAAGCTCAGTAACACGTACCGTGTAGTCACAAAATCACAGAATTGCACAAAATCACATAAACACATAGAGCACATAATCACAGTATTCCTGAACATGTAAGCACAATAGCAAAACACACATGTACGCTCCTAGTCACTAAGGTATATACGAGCATACAAAGCATTCTGAATGCCTCTATTGTCGATTTGTTGGCGATGTGTGGTGTGGGTTTTGTGTTTTAGCAGAAGCAATAGTGTTGGGTCGAAACCAATAGTACCTCAAAACGTAAACAAATAAGCAGAAAATACATAAAATCTTCATAAAGGTCGATAAATCAAGGGTAGATTGTCTGCGGCTAATAGACTTCGACTAACCAAAGTGGCTCGACTATTCGCAAGGATCCTGTGTGCACAATTACCTCCAGGACTATGCCTTTGCCTCGATTCTTGGGCGTTGGCGCAATTCCCATTGGTTATATTGTGTCTCTAGATCGTTGGAGTCCATCGAAACTTTGGTGGGAGTTTTTGTATAAAAGCAGGACGAGTCGTCAAGGTTAGGGTGTCACCCCTATCTTACCACTTCGTCCTTGCTCTTACTAGAAATTGAGGAGATTATTCATCAAAATATGGATTCCACTCCTAATTTGGTATGATTCTCCTCGTTTGTAGCTAAAACGCAAGCTGATTAGGCAACTTTAGTCGAGAGTTTGCGGTTTTCACACCTATTCTCGACCTCGTTACCCGTTCATAACTTGAAAATTCGAGTGCAATGGTAGAAAAGAGTGAGTGATAGTGGCGAGTTTATGCATACGCGTGATTTGGTCTGTTGGTTCTTAACTATAGACTAGGTCTCTAAGACTTCGACCCGGACTAGGTCGAGTCTTGCCTAATTTCCTATAGTTATGGCTCTGATACCAATCTGTCACACCCCAACCGATGGCGGAATCATCGGGGCGTGGCACTGAGCGAAACAGATTGTCCAGAAGTTTCCATAACAACTATCATTACCATTTAATTAAATATCACGTCCCATACCGTAACTTAAACAGTTAAATAGTTATTACAGGCAAAGCATCAAGACAAATATTCTGTTCCGACAACTCAGATTTAAACATAACAAATTTATTCGTTGGTTTCTAGGACTCCAGTTCCTAGCTTCAATTTCATCACAGCCCGAGAAGCATATAAGCAACCTAAACACCTGTCACATACGTTAAAATAAAGTCAATACATAAAATGTAAAGGTGAGCATACAAGTTTGATAATAGTATAATAGAGTTCGAATTCGTTTACGCATAACCAGCACGTACACATAGTGAAATGAAGCACGTTAGTTATCGACATAGATCCATCGATACCAATGACTGCGGGTTGACTGCCCAAGGCAGTTCGCAATACATGATTACCACCGTAATCCATGCAAGTAAAAGATCCTTAACAACCCCCGTGTGAACGGGTGCTGAGTCCAAACTATAGTACTATCGTTGCTAAGGCAGGTAGACAGCATTCCATGTGTAAACATACCAAACAAGCATTCATAAGCCACGTATAACATGCGTAAATGGTTTAGCGTTAAAATAGCTTGAGTAGTGTGATAGTTGTAGTTTGAATATTCGTAACGTATGTAACACCCAAAAGTGCTAAAAGCAAAAAGGGTTCGAGTATACTCACAGCGATTATGGATTGAAGGGAGCGCTTTACAGCGAGTACGGTTAGCCTGAATAGATTCGATAACGTAAGGATAAGTGGCACGCAAAACAGTACAAAGTGCGAGGGGTTAGGATGGCTGATCGTGCGGATCAACTATCCGTGAGAGGAAGTCATCCGTGCGGGTGAACTATCCGTGCGGATGGTAATCCGTGCGGATGGTGACCCATACGGATAAGCTATCCGTGCGCGTGGGCTGTACGTGCGGATGGTAATCCGTGCGGACTAGTCGCGCGTGCGGATTGCTTATCCGTACGGACAAGTTGTTCGTGCGGATAAACGTTCAAGTGGATTGTTTCTTCCTAAGTTAAGGATGTGTTTGTGTATGATGGCTTGTGCTTTGAAGTTTTCGTTATAGCATTTAGAAAACATCTAAGTGTTTCTACCTTTCAAGCTGGTCGCGCGGACAACAATCCGTCCGGATGGTAGTCCGTGCGGACAATGGTAATCCGTGCGGACAGTCTGTGCGCGCGGGCAGAGACAATCCGTCCGGATAGCCTGTCCGTGCGGATGACCTGGCCGTGCGGATGAACACTGTTTGAATTCATTTTAAGGCCTTAGTATCTCATGATCCGAAGAGTAATCCATTCAGAGGTCGTCCGTACGGATTGCTCATTCGTCGATACTCAAACCTTGTTTGGAAAGTGGGTCCCAAGGGTAGCTCGTCCGGGTGACAACCCGTCCGTATGGCCTGTCCGTGCGCACAGCTTGTCCGTGCGGACAACCGGTCCGTGCGGACAGTCCCTGGTCTGGTTGTTCCGTTCGTCTACTCTTGGTTTTTGTTGTCGTTTATCGAGACGTTCTGATTACGTGGCAACCACTTGGAGTTGTATTCTCACCCGCACGACTAGACCGGTCAGGAACCACCCTAACTTGGCCTGTCGGCGACTCAGAACGGTCATTCCGGTTGATCCCGAAATCAGGTGTCTTGCGGTAGAACTCCAGATCTGAACTAGTGCATCACTATTATCGAGTAGAGACTAGAACCGATCAGATTCGTACCGATCTTAAGGGTAAAAGAAGGAGAGAACTTAGGTTTATTTCTCTCAACTCTTTTATCCTTAGAAAAGTTTAGATTTAGGTGAAGTTGTTGTAAAATCTTGTGGAAACCGTTCAGATCTGAGTTATTCTTGGTGGAATGAGGTCAAGCTTGAAGTTCATAAGAACTTCATGATGACGTCACCCGAGAATACCTCAAATCTTGATGGTTTCACGGTTGGAAGTTGAGATTTGAAAGATAAAAAGGTGTAGAATCGTGTAGTGATCAAGAATGTACAAGAATTAGTGCAAGATCTTACCTGGATTGAGAGAAATCTGAGAAAAAGTGAAGAATGCGTGCGGTTCGGACGTCACTTGCCAAAAGTGGAAAAGTTGGAGAGTGACCCGTGTATTTATAGGATGCTAAAAGAGGAAAGGGTGAGCTGTGCGGATGGCACGTAGCCCGGATAGGCTGTCCGCGCGGACTGGTCCTCCGTGCGGATTGGCAATCCGTGCGGATTGGCAATCCGTGCGGATTGGCCATCCGTGTGGATTGACCATCCGTGCGGATGTCGCCTGTCTTGGTGCGTTCGGTGCGACGACGCTTCGGTTTCGATTTTCGAGCGATTCGACAGGGTTTCCTAGTCAAATTACTTTCAGTCCCAACTACTTCTTATATGGTTCGACTTGGAATTCGGGTTCGGGTTCGTTTATATTCGAGTTAGACTTCGAGTTCGATTGAGTTCGCTTGATTATCACAACATAACATAAAATAAACATGCACAGGTAACACGTATGGCACACACACACGTATAAATGACAAATAAAATACATAGTTCGAGTTACGGTTCGATGTTGATTTGATTAGCATAGCTTGATTAACTTTATCGCATTGTTACTTCCTATCATTCACAGTCGTAGGTCGATTGAAATACGATTAATATGATTCGATTATTGTAATGAACGACACTTACTCCACATAATATAAATAAAATAAAGACATTTCTACGAGTCAAGTCGCGCGAAATCGGTCGTTGACTTTGACCTTGACTTTGACTTTCACTCGTGAAAACACGGGGTGTTACAGCCTCCCCTTGTTTAGGGAATTTCGTCCCGAAATTAAGCTGAAAGCCGTAACTAACCGTGGATCACATGTGAGAGTTCTTCGTTTGGACCACTGAAAATCGTTGAGTTAATCGACTTTTTACAGATGAAAATCGCTGACTTTTGGATATGTTATGCGAAATTGTCTGATCTAAAAGCCTATAAAGTTTCAGATCTTAATTCGAAGTCATTTGTGAGAAAATTTGGGTTCGTTAAAAAAAATGTTGCTGTTGATGTTCACCGTACGGATGGCAATCCGTGCGGATAACATATTCGTATTGACTTTGTTGACTAGCTTATTCGCATGGGTAATTGTTGGCTCGGAGACGTGCGGAATCCGTGAACGTGTGTGACTAAACATAATCGTAACGGAGTCAAAACCGATCCTACAAGTGGTATCTGAGCAGGTGATCGATTGCGATGATCAAACGCACTCAGATTCGATCAATTTCTTCATCTTTCATATTCATCACGTTTTTCTCTGAAAATTGCCAAATTAAACAACTTTTTACGAATAAGATTGCTAAAACTTGAATATGTTGTGCGAAAACACTTGATCTACAAGCCTACAAATTTTCTTAATTAAACAACTGTGGGTACTTTTCCTTCATGTCGCTTTCGAGTTCCCAAGTGAACTCCGCGCCTCGTTTGCCTTCCCATCGGACTTTCACAAAAGGAATGCGTGAGCGCCTGAGTTCTTTGGTTTGGCGATCCATGATTTCGACAGGTTTCTCCACGAAGTGTAATGTTTTGTTCACTTGTAGATCGTCTAGAGGAACATGTAAGTCGTGGTCGGCGATGCACTTTCGGAGGTTTGACACGTAGAAAGTTGGGTGGACATTGCTAAGTTTCTCCGGTAATTCGAGTCTGTAGGCGACTTTTCCGATCCTTTCCAGAATCTTAAAAGGTCCAACATATCGAGGCGCGAGTTTCCCCTTCTTGCCGAATCGGACTACACCCTTTCAAGGTGATACCTTTAGGAGTACGTAGTCACCAACGCCATATTCACGGGGTTTGCGCTTTTTATCGGCGTAAACTTTCTGTCGATCCCGAGCTTTCGCTAGGTTGTCTCGAATTTGGAAAATTTTGTCTGTCGTTTCTTGTAGCAGCTCCGGACCGGTTAGTTGCGAGTGACCGATCTCGTGCCACACAATCGGCGATCGACATCTTCTTCCGTATAAGGCCTCGAAAGGTGCCATCTGGATGCTAGCCTGGTAGCTGTTGTTATACGAGAATTCGACCAACGGAAGGTGTCTATCCCAATTACCACCGAAGTCTAGAACACACGAACGGAGCATGTCTTCAAGAGTACGAATCGTTCTTTCAGTCTGACCGTCGGTTTGTGGGTGGAACGCAGTACTTAGATTAAGCGTTGTACCGAGTGCCGCTTGGAATGTTTCCCATAATCGTGAAGTAAACCGAGCATCACGATCAGAGATGATGTCACGAGGCGTCCCATGTCGACAAATGATCTCGTCGGTGTAGATTCGGGCTAATCGTTCTACCTTGTAGTCTTCTCGTATTGGCAGAAAGTGAGCTGATTTAGTCAAACGGTCAATAACAACCCAAATGCTGTCGTGACCTGATGACGTGGTTGGAAGCTTGGTTACGAAATCCATAGCTACGCTCTCCCACTTCCACATGGGAATTGGTGGTTGTTCGGGCAAGCCAGAGGGTCTTTGATGTTCAGCCTTGATTCTAGCACATGTTAGGCATTTTCCGACATAGAGGGCGATATCCCGTTTCATACCCGGCCACCAGTACCTGTAGCGAAGATCATGGTACATTTTGTCAGCACCGGGATGGATAGAGTATCGGGATTTGTGGGCTTCATCCATGATAATCTGTCGCAAGTCGTTTCGCTTGGGATCCAAATTCGGTCTAAGAAGTGGAATATCCCATTTGATTTGCTCACAAGCTGGGCTCCATCGTGGTAGATTCTTTCTTTCTTCAAGGTGCGTTCGTTGAAACATGCATGCTGGGCGTCGCGGATGAGAGCTTCGAGGTTGTGCTGGGCTTGAACATTACGAGTGCTAAGCAGATAGCTCCGTCTGCTAAGTGCGTCGGCAACAACATTTGCTTTGCCTGGGTGATAACGAATCTCACAGTCGTAATCGTTGAGAAGTTCTACCCATCGGCGTTGACGCATATTTAGTTCCCTCTGATTAAAGATATGTTGTAGGCTCTTATGATCGGTGAAGATCGTACACCTTGTACCATATAGGTAGTGTCGCCAAATCTTTAATGCAAAAACAATTGCGCCTAGCTCGAGATCGTGGGTTGTATGGTTCTTCTCGTGGACTTTGAGCTGTCGAGATGCGTAAGCTATAACCTTGTCTCGTTGCATCAGAACACACCCGAGACCAAGGTTGGAAGCATCACAGTAGACAATGAAATCATTGTTTCCGTCGGGTAGTGTGAGAACAGGAGCATTGCAAAGCATGTGTTTGAGGGTTCGAAAGGCAGACTCTTGTTTGGTTCCCCAGACAAAAGGCTGGTCCTTGTGCGTGAGAGAGGTAAGTGGTACAGCAATCTTCGAGAATCCTTCGATAAATCATCGATAATATCCTGCTAGTCCGAGAAAAGAACGGACTTCAGACGGATTCTTAGGCGTAACCCAGCTCTTGACAGCTTCAATCTTCGCAGGATCGACGTGAATACCTTGACTATTTACAATGTGACCCAGAAACTAAACTTCCCCCAACCAAAATTCGCACTTGGAGAATTTGGCGTAGAGTTGGTTCCCCTGGAGTAACTCGAGAACCAAACGTAGATGTTGCGTGTGTTCGGCTCTCGTCTTGGAATAGATCAAGACATCATCGATGAACACGATGACGAAACGGTCGAGATATGGTTTACACACTCGATTCATCAGATCCATGAAAACTGCTGGTGCGTTTGTGAGGCCAAAGGGCATGACAACGAATTCATAATTGAAGTCAAAGGAAGAAAAGATTGCTAATTGCGATCTGTCACTCCTTGCTCAACTACTATTTTGACTTCTTTAACTTGTAATCCAATCTATTATTTAATCGCTTTAGTGTTATTATGTGGAGTATCTATTAATAATCGAGGTTTAATCGCTATTTAATCGCATGCTTATCGCTAATCGTTATCGCATTCGCAACTCGAATTATGTGTTTTGGATATTGTTTTATTTGTGTGCCTTTATGTGTTGCTTGTGCATGTTATGTTTATGTTAAGGTGTTTAATCCCAATCGCAATTCTTTCGCAATCGCAATCTAATCGCAAACGCTAAACGCAAGTTATTTATAGTGATTGTATGTTAGATATAGTAGCTAGGTTATTTGTGTGACTATTGGGTAATACTATCGCATCGCTCGCTCGAATCGCACCGCAATGCTCAACACGTGAACCAAAACGACAAAACCCAACACACCGGACACCTAGATTGAGTGGCCAACCGATCGAGTGGCAACCCGATCGGATTGCCATCCGATCAGGTTGCCATCCGATCGGACTGCCATCCGATCGGACTACCATCCGATCAGTGACCAATCCGACACTTCAGCACTTTCCCTTTATGGAAACCCTATAAATACCCTCCTGTCACATCATTTGTGATGTGACATCTCTCCCATTCGACCAGCCGCTCTCAAGCCTCTTCTCTCTCGATTTCTCGCGATTCTTGTAAGTTTTCAACTCAAATCTTGTACTTCTATGATCTACACGCACTCCTTCATCTTTTTCACGTTTGAATCTTAACTTTTAACAATGAAATCACCGGATTCGACGTGTTCTATGGTGATGTTATCATGGAGTTCTTATGAACTTCAAGGTTTGGCTTCATTCCACCAAGAACAACTTAGATATGAAGGATTTCCACTAGATTAAACAATGTTTTCGCATAGATCTACACGTATTCATGGTTAAAAAGATTGAAAGATGGTTTTCTAACTTTCTTTCAACTCTTTTACACTCAATGCACTCAAAATTGATAGAATCGGAGCTCGTTCTGATCTTCTACTCTTTCTTAGTGATGTGTTAGTTCAAGATCTAAATTCTATCTGAGAGACAATTGATTTCGGGTTAAACATGAACCACCATCTCGAATAGTTAACTGATCGGACTGGGGTGATTCCTGTTCGATCGGATCACTTGGGTCAAGATGGGGTTTCTGTTGTTTAGCACGTTGTCAAACCATCTCGAACAAACCGTAAACTTTTAAAATAATCAAGTTTAAAATAATTGGAATCGTTAGGACAGATTGTCGTCCGATCGGATTGCCATCCGATCGAACTGCAATTTGATTGGATTGCACTTGAGCTTCCAATCATTTAATCATTTCTAAGTTTTCAAAGGACTGAACGTCGAACGGATTGCCATCCGATTGGATTGCCATCCAATCGAACGACCATCCGATCATGTGACATTTGGAACATTGGTACTGAATCATTTTCAAAGGGGCAACGGTTTCCAAAGGATTGCTCTCCGATCGGATTGCCATCCGATCGAGTAACCATCCTGCTGTGAACTTGTTCTCACTAAGTTTCCTGCCAATCGGATCGCTATCCGATCGAGCGACCGTTCGATCAATTGACCTGAAGGGTAGAGATACTTCTCTGTTTTCAAAATGCTACAACGAAAACTTCAAAGTCATCATACACAAACACATCCTTACCAACGAATGTCAATCCAATCGAATGGCCATCCGATCGGATGACCTTCAGAACGGATTGACATCCGATCGACTGGCCATCCGATCAAATTGCCATCCAATCGGATTACCATTCGACACTTGGTCACTTCTCTCCGTTTTACGCACCGCTCTTCGCTTATGTTATCTTCGACTGTTCAGGCTTATCACTCTAGCGCTCCCTTCAATCCATTTTCATCGCTGTGAGTATACTCGATCCCTTTTTGCTTTATGCACTTTTGGGTGTTACATACGTTACTTATTCTAAATCACATCGATCACACAACGCAAACACTATTTATACGCTGACCGTTACTGCATGATACGTGTTACTCGATGAATGCTTGTACGTTATGTTAACACAGTGATTGTTGCCTGACGCCTTAGCAATGATAATACTATTTGTTTGGACTCAGCACCTGTCGTGGACGGGGGTTGTTAAGATTACCTCTTCACGTGTCACAGTGGTGATATGTGTTGCGCATTCTACAACTCGCAGTCTTGTCTGTGCATATTTCATTATGGATAACTTACTAGCTTCACATTATACATGTTACATGCTGGTTATGCGTAAACGATTTCGAACTCTACTATTACTATTAAACTTGTATGCTCACCTTTACACTATGTGTATTGACTTTATTTTAGCATATGTGACAGGTGCTTAAGGTGCTAGGAATTGTTGTGCTTTGGTGAATCAAGCTAGGGGTCTAGTTATGTCACGCTTAAATCTGAGTCGTCGGAACATTATTTGTTTTTGAGACAATTATTTGTAATAACTGTTTTTATTTGGATATGTTGTGGTATGGGACATGACGTTTAATTATCTGGTAATGAATAGTTGTTATGGATACTCATGAACAATCTGTTTCGCTCAGTGCCATGCCCCGCTGTTTCCGCCATCGGTTGGGGTGTGACAGATTGGTATCAGAGCCATAACTATAGGGAATTAGGTGAGACTCGACCTAGTCCGGGTCGATGTCTTAGAAATGACCTAGTCTATAGTCTAAGTACCAACATACCGACTTGTGCATACCCAGTGTGGGTTTTGTACGAGCCTATTCGCTATTTCTCTCTTACACTCGTTGTACACTACAAACTTGCACGAACATCGCATGCTACAGTTCTTCGCAAGATCAGCCTTTCCTAAGGCTGTTTACACACACAAACGGATGATTTGGTTAAGATTAGGTGTGAAAACCACAAACTCTTGACCAGATCACTCGTTCGAATTGCTATTTTTATGTTAAACAAGAGAAATTGCGTGGAAATAGGAGTGAAATCCATACTTCGACGCATATCTCCTTATCTAACTCGTGATTTCATCACACAAACAGGAATGTAGTCGCTAAGTTAGGGGTAAACCCCGAACCTTGATGACTCGTTCTACTCTCTAATGTGGTTTTACAAAACTCTCACCAAAGTCTTGACGGACTCCAATGGCTAGTGGTCACACTGTGACTGGAAGGATGCTTACCAATCGCTCGAATTGAAGCGAGAGCGCAGTTCTGAACGCTAAAGTGCGCACTTAAAGTCCTTGTGAATAGTCAAACCACTTTGGGTTGTCAAAGTCTATCTAGCCAGGACAATCTGTCCCCGATTATATGTGTTTCGATTCTGGAATCCGCAGCAGCTAACTCTGTGATTTATCGATTTTATGTGGATTTTATATGTTTTATGTGATTACGTGTTTCGATTTTGGTGATTTACACGCTTTTCGCGATCCTCTTTGATCAACTCGCACCACTCGCACTGCACATCTATTTCAACACACTAATAAATCGCTGGCCATTATTCGCAATCGCAGCTCGCTATTTGCAATCGCTATACTTAATCGCTATACGTGCTATGAAGGATAGGTGAATACGTGCAACATATGTGTTTAGGTTAGCCCATGTGTGCTTATGTGCTTATGTGTCTTATGTGCTTATGTGATTCTGTGGTTTTGTGCTTATGTGAATTTTGTGAATGACTGTGTTCCTGAGCTTTATGGTGAATCGCTAGTCTACATTAAAATCGTATAGCGTTTTGAATCCTATGGCGCTGTCTGTTGCAGACAATGTCGTCATTCGGATCATTCCATTCCCGTTCAGCTCGTCGCAATCATGATGACAAACGCATCGCCGCCCTCGTCGCTAAATAAATGGCGAAAGTTATTCCTCAGATTGTTAGTGAGCTGAATGAAAACGCTAGAAAGTCTTCTAAATAGTCCAGGACTGATGCTCCTAAAGCGGCTTTTAGCTTCAAGCAGTTCAAAGCATGCGGCCCGAAAGAGTTTACCGGTGAAGATGGGCCTACGGCCATGTTCCAATGGTTTGATTCTATCGAAGTCACCCTGCACCAAAGTGGCTATCCTAATAATCACCGTACTCTTAACGCCACTGGCGTCTTCCAATCCCGAGCTCTGGATTGATGAACGACCGAGATAAACAAACTCGGAAATGATGCAGCTTACGGGCTGACATGGGATGAGTTAAAGGACGTCATGATGCAAGAGTTCTGCCCTCCCCACGAGCGCCAAAAGCTGGAGGACGAGTTCTGGCATATCAAGCAGAAAGATGGAGACAACGCTGATTTGACTGCTCGCTTCAAGTAGCTAAGCATAATCTGTCCTAGCCAAGTTACCACGCCTGAAATCACCATCAAAAAGTATATCCGTGCTCTTCCGGATTGCGTGACTGATTTCGTTCAAGCTGCAAAGACGACAACAATCGAGGAAACCTTTTTACTCGCTGCTGAGATCAACGACAAACGAGTCAAGTCTCGTTACTGGGATAAAGCTTCCAAGAATAAGTGCCCGACCGAGTGGTCAAGCAAGAGCCACAACAGCAGCAGCCTCAGCAACAACAGCAACAACCAGCAGCCTGCGAACGTGCATTCAACATTAACGCCCATCATGCTCAAGCAGAAAACAATGTGGTCAATGGTATGTTCCTTGTGAATGGTATATATGCTACGTGTTTATTTGATACTGGAGCCGATAACTGTTTTGTATCGTTTGAATTCGAAAAGCTCCTTAATCGTAAGCGCGCTCATCTACCCTCGACGTTTGATGTTGAAGTTTCCACCGGAAGAACCATCGCCGTCAATTCTATTCTACATGATTGTACACTTGAACTCAAAAATCACGTCTTCTCTATCGACCTTATTCCAATGCAGCTCGGTAGTGTTGACATCATAGTAGGCATGGATTTTCTGCGCGAAAATCGTGCTGAAGTTGTTTGCTTCGACAAGATGATTCGTTTCTCGCTCGCTAATGGTGATCTACTTTGTGTGTATGGCGAAACCCATTCGAAAGGTCTGAAACTCATGTCGTATGTCCAGGCTAGCAAGTATCTCCGCAAGGAATACCAAGCTTTCTTGGCACACATAGTAGTAGCGGAGAAAAAGAAAGTTAAGGAGGTAGACCAGGTGCCTGTTGTTTGTGAATTTCCCAACGTTTTCCCCTATAATTTACCCAGCATACCGCCCGCTCGTGATATCGACTTCCGAATCGACCTCATTCCTGGAGCAAACCCTGTTGCTAAAGCGCCTTATCGTCTCGTTCCTTCTGAAATGCGCGAACTCTCGAGTCAGCTCCAGGAACTACTTGATAAAGGCTTTATTCACCCTAGCACCTCTTCATGGGGCGCGCCTGTCCTTTTCGTCAAAAAGAAGGATGGATCATTTCGGATGTGCATCGACTATAGGGAGTTAAATAAGCTGACAATCAAGAATCGTTATCCGTTGCCTCGAATCGATGATTTGTTTAATCAGTTACAAGGTGCTACGTGTTTCTCGAAGATCAATCTACGCTCAGGCTATCACCAGTTACGCATTCAAGAGGATGATATACCCAAAACCGCTTTTCGAACCCGCTATGGTCACTATGAGTTCGTTGTCATGCCTTTTGGTTTGACCAACGCCCCTGCAGTTTTCATGGATTTAATGAATTGAGTGTGCAAACCCTTTCTTGATCGCTTCGTAATCATGTTCATCGATGATATCCTGATCTATTCTAAGTCAAGACCGAACACTCGCAGCATCTACGTTTGGTTCTTGAGTTACTCTAGGGAAATCGTCTCTATGCCAAATTCTCCAAGTGTGAATTTTGGCTGGAGGAGGTCCAATTCCTGGGTCACATTATCAATAGTCAAGGTATCCACGCCGATCCCGCGAATATTGAAGTTGATAAGAGTTGGGTTACACCCAAAACCCCGTTTGAAGTCCGTTCCTTCCTCGGACTGGCAGACTATTATCGTCGATTTATCGAAGGTTTCTCTAAGATCGCTGTGTCGCTTACTTCTCTTACGCATAAGGACAAACCTTTTGTTTGGGGAACTAAACAAGAGGAAGCCTTTCAAACTCTCAAAACTATGCTTTACAATGCTCCCGTGCTCTCACTACCTGACGGAAACGAAGATTTCGTAGTTTACTGCGATGCCTCGAACCTTGGTCTTGGTTGTGTTCTTATGCAACGAGACAAGGTTATCGCGTACGCTTCTCGACAGCTCAAGATCCACGAGAAGAACTACACCACACACGACCTCGAGCTTGGCGCAGTTGTTTTTGCATTAAAGATTTGGCGACACTACCTTTACGGTACCAAGTGTACGATCTTCACCGATCATAGGAGCCTACAACATATCTTTGACTAGAAGGAACTGAATATGCGTCAACGCCGGTGGGTTCTACTCAACGATTACGACTGTGAGATTCGTTACCATTCCAGCAAAGCAAATGTCATTGCCGATGCTCTCAGTCGACGAAGCTATTTGCATAGCGTTCGTAATTCGCAAGCCCAGTTTAATCTCGATGCTCTCATCCGTGATGCGCAGCATGCTTGTTTTACCGAGCGAACTTTGAAGAAGGAAATGATTCTAAACGATGGCGCTCAACTCGAAAATAAATCGAATAGTATCTTTCATTGTTTGGACCGAATTTGGATACCCAAGCGTACGTACTTACGACAACTTCTGATGGACGAAGCCCACAAATCTCGGTATTCTATTCATCCTGGTGCCGACAAGATGTACAGGACATGCGCTACAAGTACTGGTGGCCGGGCATGAAGAAGGATATCGGTATCTATGTTTCAAAGTGACTGACCTGTTCCAAGGTCAAGGCTGAGCATCAAAGACCCTCTGGCTTCCTCGTTCAACCCGAGATCCCAATGTGGAAATGGGAGAGTATAGCTATGGATTTTATAACGAAACTTTCGCGTACTCAATCAGGTCATGATAGCATTTGGGTTGTAGTTAACCGTCTGACCAAGTCAGCTCACTTCCTGCCAATACGAGAAGACTTCAAGGTAGAAAAATTAGCCCGAATCTACACCGATGAGATCATTTGTCGACACGGGATGCCTCGTGACATCATCTCTGACCGCGATGGTCGGTTTACCTCGCGTCTTTGTGAAACGTTTCAATCTGCTCTCGGTACTACTCTTAATCTAAGTACCGCTTTCCATCCCCAAACCGACGGTCAGACTGAAAGAATGATTCATACCCTTGAAGACATGCTTCGCTCGTTTGTCATAGATTTCGGTGGTAATTGGGACGCGCACTTACCTTTAGTTGAATTCTCGTACAATAACAGTTATCATTCTAGCATACAAATGGCACCATTTGAGGCATTATACGAATGTCGATCGCCTATTGTATGGCACGAGATCGGAGACGCGCAAATTACCGGTCCTGAGCTGTTGCAAGAAACGACAGACAAAATCCTCTAAATTCGAGACAATCTATTGAAAGCTCGGAGCCGACAGAAAAGTTACGCCGATAGACGCCGCAAGACCCTTTAATTTGACGTTGGTGATCACGTACTCCTAAAGGTTGCACCTTGGAAGGGGGTGATCAGATTCGGCAAGAAAGGAAAGCTCGCGCCTTGATATGTTGGACCCTTTAAAATCCTGGAAAGGATTGGGAACGTGGCCTACAGACTCAAACTACCGGAGGAACTTAGTAACGTCCACCCGACTTTCCACGTTTCGAACCTTAGAAAGTGCTTGGCCGACCAGGAATTACATGTCCCTCTTGAGGATTTACAAGTGGACGAAACATTACACTTCGTGGAAAAGCCTGTCGAGATTGTGGGACGAGAAACCAAGGTACTCAGACGCTCATGCATTCCCATTGTGACGGTTCACTGGGAAGGCAAACGAGGCGCCGAGTTCACCTGGGAACTCAAAAGCATCATGAAGGCGCAGTTGTTTGTTACGGCTAATGCCTAATTTCGGGACGAAATTCCCTTAAGTAGGGGAGGCTGTAACACCCCGTGTTTCGAAGTCAAAGTCAAAGTCAAAGTCAAGATTGAAGTCAAAGGAAGAAAAGATTGCTAATTGCGATCTGTCACTCCTTGCTCAACTACTGTTTTGACTTATAACCGAATCTATAATTTAATCGCTTTAGTTGTATTATGTGGAGTATCTATTAATAATCGAGGTTTAATAGCTATTTAATCGCATGCTTATCGTTAATCGCTATCGCATTCACAACTCGAATTATGTGTTTTGGATCTTGTTTTATGTGTGTGCCTTTAAGTGTTGCTTGTGCATGTTATGTTTATGTTAAGGTGTTTAATCGCAATCGCAATCTAATTGCAAACGCTAAACGCAAGTTATTTATAGTGATTGTATGTTAGATATAGTAGTTAGGTTATTTGTGTGACTATTGGGTAATACTATCGCATCGCTCGCTCGAATCGCACCGCAACGCTCAACACGCGAATCGAAATGACAAAACCCAATGCGCCGGACACCTAGATCGAGCGGCCAACCGATCGAGTGGCCCCCCGATCGGATTGCCATCCGATCGGTCACCAATCCGACACTTCAGCACTTTCCCTATATGGAAACCCTATAAATACCCTCCTGTCACACACCATTTGTGATGTGACAGCTCTCCCATTCGACCAGCTGCTCTCAAGCCTCTTCTCTCTCGATTTCTTGCGATTCTTGTAAGTCTTCAACTTAAATCTTATACTTCTATGATCTACACGCACTCCTTCATGTTTTTCACCTTTGAATCTTAACTTTTAACCATGAAATCACCGGATTCGAGGTGTTCTAGGGTGATGTCATCATGGAGTTCTTATGAACTTCAAGGTTTAGCTTCATTCCACCAAGAACAACTTAGATCTGAAGGATTTCCATAAGATTAAACAATGTTTTCACATAGATCTACACATATTCATGGTTAAAAAGATTGAAAGATGGTTTTCTAACTTCCTTTCAACTCTTTTACACTCAATGCACTCAAAACCGATAGAATCGGAGCTCGTTCTGATCTTCTACTCTTTCTTAGTGATGTGTTAGTTCAAGATCTGAATTCTATCCGAGAGACAACTGATTTCGGGTTAAACATGAACCACCATCTCGAACAGTTAACTAATCGGACTGGGTGATTCCTGTTCGATCGGATCACTTGGGTCAAGATGGGGTTTCTATCGTTTAGCACATTGTCAAACCGTCTCGAACAAACCGCAAACTTTCAAAATAATCAAGTTCAAAACGATTGGAATCGTTAGGATGGATTGCCGTCCGAGCGAATTGCCGTCCGATCGGATTGCCATCCGATCGAACTGCAATCCGATCGGATTGCACTTGAGCTTCCAAACACTTAATCATTTCTAGGTTTTCAAAGGACTGAACGTCGAACGAATTGTCGTCCGATCGGATTGCCATCCGATTGAACGACCATCCGATCATGTGACATTTAGAACTTTGGTATTGAATCATTTTCAAAGGGGCAACAGTTTCCAACGGATTGCTATCCGATCGGACTGCCATCCGATCGAGTAACCATCCTGCTGTGAACTTGTTCTCACTAAGTGTCCTGCCAATCAGATCGCTATCCGATCGAGTGACCATTCGATCGATCGACCTGAAGGGTAGAGATACTTCTTTGTTTTCAAAATGCTACAATGAAAACTTCAAAGCCATCATACACAAACACATCCTTACCAACGAATGTCAATCCAATCGAATGGCCATCCGATCGGGTGACCATCCGAACAGATTGACATCCGATCGACTGGCCATCCGATCGGATTACCATTCAACACTTGGTCACTTCTCACCGTTTTACGCACTGCTCTTCGCTTATGTTATCTTTGACTGTTCAGGCTAATCACTCTAGCGCTCCCTTCAATCCATTTTCATCGCTGTGAGTATACTCGAATCCCTTTTTGCTTTATGCACTTTTGGGTGTTACATACGTTACTTATTCTAAATCACATCGATCACACAATGCAAAAACTATTTATACGCTGACCGTTACTGCATGATACGTGTTACTCGATGAATGCTTGTATGTTATGTTAACACAGTGATTGTTGCCTGACGCCTTAGCAATGATAGTACTATTTTTTTGGACTCAGCACCTATCATGGACGGGGGTTGTTAGGGTTACCTCTTCACGTGTCATAGTGGTGATATGTGTTGCGCATTCTACAACTCGCAGTCTAGTCTGTGTATATTTCATTGTCGATAACTGACTAGCTTCGCATAATACATGTTACATGCTGGTTATGCGTAAACGATTTCGAACTCTACTATTACTATTAAACTTGTATGCTCACCTTTACACTATGTGTATTGACTTTATTTTAACGTATGTGACAGGTGCTTAAGGTGCTAGGAATTGCTGTGCTTTGGTGAATCAAGCTAGGGGTCTAGTTATGTCACGCTTAAATCTGAGTCGTCGGAACAGTATTTGTTTTTGAGACAATTATTTGTAATAACTGTTTTTATTTGGATATGTTGTGGTATGGACATGACGTTTAATTATCTGGTAATGAATAGTTGTTATGGATACTCATTCCGCCATCGGTTGGGGTGTGACAATAAGTAGCATGCATCATGCAATGTATTTGTGAGCCTTTTGATAGTAAATCATGAAATCACTCATATCATAAGTTTAACATGCACAACCATATATTACAAATTGCCGTTCATATCATACGGAATTACATGAAAAAGTGCTAGTTGTCACATTCTCCCCCTGTTAAAAGAATTTTGTCCCGATATTCAAGCTTCGTTATCAGTTGCAGGGGAGTTGTGAAACAAATGTGGATACTTAGACTTGATTTGGTCTTCACGTTCCCATGTAAACTCTGGGCCATGACGTGAATGCCAACGGACCATGACGAGTTTAATACGACTTCTCCGTGTTTTGTGGACCTTCCAGTCCGTAACCTCAACAGGTTCTTCCGTAAATTGGAGTTTATCGTTGATGTGAATCTCGTATGCGGGAATGACGACTGTTTCCTGGGTAGAACTTTTCTTGAGATTAGACACGTGAAACGTGTCGGGGACACTGCTAAGTTCTTCTGGAAGCTTCAGCTTGTATGCAACGATTCGATCCTTTCCAGAATCTCGAAAGGCCCAATGTAACGCGGGTTCAACTTTCCACCATTACCAAACCTCACTACGCCTTTCCAAGGCGAGACTTTCAGCAAGACCATATCTCCAACTTCAAATTCCAATGGTTTTCGTCGCTTGTCGGCGTAGCTCTTCTGTCTATCATGAGCTGACTTGATATGATCATGTATCTGAGAAATCTTGTCTGTAGTTTCCTGAACCAACTCTGGACCAATAAGTTGTTTATCTTTGGTCTCCGCCCAACACAATGGGGACCAATGTCACACCCCGACCGCGTAAAACAACAAACCGCGGCGAAATCGTCGGGGAGTGTCGTAACAGAATTATTGTTTCACAACACATGGTAATTGAAATTTTGCTTTAATAAATTTCAAGAGGTTACATTGTCTTAAAAACAAAGAAACATAACATAATTAACTAGTCTTGCATCTTTTATTGTCACTAAGGCCCTCGTCCAATCCTATGTTTGCATCATAATCATCTAACAACAGCACCTGAAACACATGTGAAAATAGGTACGTCAGCATAAAAATGCCTGTGAGATACATAGGTTTTATTAAAATAGGATTCATGACTTGTAGGTTTAAAGAAAATGTTTAACAAAAGTTAGTCATGAACTTTGTAAAATTTTTTCTTTTATAAATCATACAAAAGTTGATAAGAAAACAGATGATATAAAATAATGCATGGTTGAATAAATAACCAAGTAAAAATGAGTTTGTATAAAATATGTTGTTTGTAAAACAATGTTTTGTAAAGATATGTTATTTGTGTTAAATGTAATATGTCTAAATTGAATTGGTTTAAATAACGCTACGATATGTAATATCATAAAAGCAATTATATATATGAAGTACCAGCGGCGTATCCACCATGCTTTTATCATATTACACACGCCTCGTTATTTAAATCACTTACCCAAACAAACCAACAATGTAAAAATGTTCATGTATAATCAAATGTTATGTATGGCAAAATAAATAAAAATATCTACTCAAACCATATGCAAAATGTACAAAACAATGTATTTGATAAATCATAATTTAAATCAAAAGTTATGTTTTGTAAAATTTATGCTTTATTGATACAAACATCTACGCGGTAATGTTAAACGTATACATCCAAGCCTTGAGACCGTAGGATAAACCCTAGAACAAGTCAGAGGTCTACCAAAAATGAATTCGGATTCGCTCATTCCTTCCACCCAAACAAACCTAGGATTTCAGAAATGGGAGTTGTCAAGTCCTATGGTACCACTACCTACTACCGAGCGGCATGATCGGTGTTAATGAACGTATTTTTGAGCCGTTAAACAAACCAAATTTTATACCAAATGTAAACATGTTATATGAAAATAATGTACTAAATATGCTAAATGAATATACAAAGTAGAAATGTAAAACAATGTGTCCATATACTGGGTGAGCATATGCAACAAAAGGATTTATGAAAATCAATGTGCTAGCATGCTCAGTGAACATATATAGTAAAACATAATGAAATCATGTATTATATGTGTACGAATGAACATAGCAAGTATATATTATGAAAGCATGAAAAGCATGAAAGTAACAAGTAGGCACATGTGTCTCACCCCAAAATATTTGAAAACAGTAAAAGAGGGGTCTATGTACTTACTTGAGAATGCTTATAAGTCTTGAATAACAACCAAGCAAAGCTAGAGGGATCACGGAATCAATCAGCACCTAATATAGGTAACAACGTTAATAAACCGGACCTAAATTGGAAGATCGGATAGAATGAGGTTTCGTAAACCAAATGAGTGTTGGAACTCATATGATATGGTTTAACAAAGCCTACATTCTAAATCGAAACCTATCCTAAGTGCTTACGACCCATCACGACCCGTTTAGGTAGCTTACGCTACTTTAACGCGTTGTTCACGTAAAACGCGTTCGGACCGCCTAACTAGTCCTATGACAAGTATTATATGCCTTAACATGTCTAATAATGTTACTTAATTAGCTTAGATGTCCAAATTTAGGTTACATATGCTTAAAATGAATTTATGCGTAAAAAGGGCATTTTGGTCATTTTTCTAAGGCATATAAATTACCTATCATACAACTAACTAAACGAGGTGACCATAAGGTATAACATCGGAACGTTATTCCCTATACAACTATGGTCACAAAATATGTTTGGTCGGATCCTAACGATCGACCAAACGGGTCGGGTTCGAAAGTCTAAGCGGTTGTTTAGACCGGTTATCTTACGACCCTATATAAGCACTAAACTAAAAGTGACGAGTTAAACATGTTAAAACATGTTTAACGAAGCCAGAAAACAAGTTTGATATCAAAACAAAGGGTTTTGATACCCAAGAATAGTTTGGTTGCAAAATACGCATAAACGCGTATTTTGACCGAAACTATGACTCGTCACTATGCCTAATCAACGTGGTAATCAGTAGGTATAGTCACAAAGGACTATGACCATCGTGATTACGCTTACGTTGCGAAGTTCAACCGAACTTCGTGTTGACCATTGACTGGTCAAAGCAGAAAGTCAAACACTGTTTGACTTTCGTGCTTAAAAATGCATAAGAGATGAAAGAATACTTACAAAAGGTCCAAGCTTGAAGATTTGAACTCAAATTGCTCAGGTATGAAGCTTGAGAGCTTCAACTTAGAGCAAAAATGAGAAAAAATGTGAAGAACCAAATGAATCAAGGTGGGTAATTATAGAGTTTGGACAACCGTTAGGATCATTTCTCGAACTTTGAGCTTCAATCTTGGCCCTCCATGTGTGCCCACTGATTTTACAAACCTATGGGTGCCTAAAACAACCTCATTGTATGAAGAAACCATGTCCAAAACCAGAAACCAACTGCTGAAATCAGAAAACTGAGTTTCTGATCTGGGCAGCTATTGCGCCCCGCGTAAGAGGAGGCTTCCTCTTACGCGCCCCGTGAGAGTCCACTTTGGCAGATCGACAGTTTAGGTCCCTGAATGTCCAAAACTTGCTTTTCGATGCATTTTTTACACGTTTAAGCCCCGTTAACCTCATTTTAAGGCTCTATAATGAAGTTAAAGTATAGGGAACAAGAAACATGGTCAAAAACATCTCGGATGTCGGTTCGTTTGGCCGTACGACTGCGTTGTTCGGTTAATTACGACGAAACACGAACGGACGCGAAAAACGATCCAAATTACGCGACGAATGGAATTTTAGCATGCCAATCACTAAAATAAAATATTTTAATGATTACATAAATTTTTGGATGTCCAGATATATTCAGAACGTAAGATATGCGCGTAAATGCAAACTTGTTAACTTTTTGACGTTTTTAGTCCCTGTTTGACCAAAAAGTTTATTTTTGCACACCAAACCCCTCAAAGCCTATTTCTAAGCTATGTAAAGGAAATTTATGGTATGTTTAACTTATGGTCAAGTTCCGGAATGTTCGATACCATACGAATCAACAGACATTTTTGCAGTTTGACGCAAATAGTCACTACGATCGAATAAACTTGATTTCGACACACCAAACCCTCCAAAACTTATTTCTAAGTTATGTAAAGGTTATTTAAGGTATGTTAAGATCATGTCACTGTTCCGGAGTGTTTGTCGCATTAAACTGATTACGTTTATGCATCAGTTCATGTATAACTTCCAGAAAGCGATTTAGAGCTCGAAATCGAACAAGAATTGATATGTGCAAATGATACACATATTTATAAAAATCCCAAGTATGAAACACAATATTTAATTGATTTGGTATTTGTTTGTTGGTCGTAGAGACACAGATGTCACAACCAACACTTTCGTCCATATAAAACTTCAAACGGGGCGGCCTGAATGCTGGTGTGATAGCTATTATTGTAGGAAAACTCCACTAAAGGAAAGTGAGTATCCCAACTCCCACCAAAGTCCATCACACAAGCTTGTAGCATGTCTTCCAAAGTCTGTACCGTTCGTTCACTTTGGCCGTCCATCTGGGGGTGAAAGGTAGTGCTAAGATTCAACTGTGATCCAAAAGCCTTCTGAAACGTTTGCCAAATCCTTGACACAAAATGACCATCTCGGTCGAATATGATAGAAACAGGCACTCCATGACGTGCCACAATCTCCTTGAGATATATTTCTGCTAACTTCTTCGTGCTATCCTTCTCGCTGATCGGTAGGAAATGCGCGGACTTCGTGAGTCGATCAACAATTACCCAAATCATATCATGACCTCTTTGGGTTCTCAGTAGCTTGGTAATGAAATCCATCGATATCTGATCCCACTTCCATACGGGAATCTCGGGTTGTTGCAGCAACCATGATGGTTTCTGGTACTCCGCCTTAACTTTGGCGCAAGAAAGACAGTTACCCACATATGTAGCGATGTCGGCTTTCATCTTGGGCCACCAATAATAGTCCTTCAAGTCTTGGTACATATTGTCGGATCTGGGACGTATAGAGTACCTTGACTTATGAGCTTCATACAAAATAAGTGCGCGCAGATCACCGAAAAATGGAACCCAAATCCGCTCCATGAAGTACAATGTTCCATCTTCCTTTGGAAATAATTGCGCTTCCATTCCAGCCAATGATTCAGCTTGTAGATTATCCGGCTTAAGCGCTTCCTGTTGAGCTTCACGAATCAGAGTAGTGACATCTGTTTGTATGGTCATCTCTAAGGCTCGCACCCTTAGGGGTTTTGCACGCTCCTTACGGCTCAAGGCATCCGCTACAACGTTTGCCTTGCCCGGGTGATATTTTATCTCACAGTCATAATCATTCAACAGCTTGACCCATCTTCGCTGCCTCATGTTTAAATCCTTCTGATTGAAAATGTGTTGCAAACTCTTATGGTCTATAAAGATCGTGCAATGATTACCATACAGGTAGTGACGCCAAATCTTCATTGCGAATATCACCTCTCCAAGCACAAGGTCGTGCGTTGTATAGTTCTTCTCATGCACCTTCAACTGTCGGGATGCGTATGCAATGACTTTGTCCCGTTGTATCAACACACAACCAAGGCCTTGTCGAGACGCTTCACAGTAGACCACGAAACCGTCAGTACTGTCAGGTCAAGACAAGATAGGAGCATCACAGAGTTTATCCTTCAACAATTGAAAAGTTGTTTCCTGTTCTTCGCCCCAATCAAATCTCTTATCCTTCTGGGTTAAGGTCGTTAACGGTTGAGCAATCTTCAAAAAGTTCTCTATGAATCGCATGTAGTAACCCGCTAACCCAAGAAATTGTCGTATCTCAGTTGGGGTTTTTGGCGCTTCCCAATTCTTGATCACCTCAATCTTGGCAGGGTCGACATGAATTCCATTCTCGTTCACCACATGACCTAGGAATTGCAGCTTGCGAATCCAAAATTCGCACTTCGACAGCTTTGTATATAACTGTTCCTTCTTTAACAGTTCCAAGATAGCTCATAGATGTTGCTTGTGTTCTTCCTTGGTCCGCGAGTATATGAAGATGTCATCGATAAACACAATCACGAACTTATCCAGGTACGGCTTACACACCCGATTCATGAGGTCCATGAATACTGCCGGTGCGTTCGTTAAGCCAAACGACATGACAAGGAACTCGTAATGTCCATAGCGAGTCCTAAAGGCCGTTTTAGGGATGATTTCTTCTTGTATCCTCAATTGATGATATCCCGACCTCAAGTCGATCTTGGAGTAGTAGCTAGAACCTTGCAATTGGTCAAACAAGTCATCAATTCTCAGCAAGGAATACCCATTCTTGATGGTTAGCTTATTCAACTCCCTGTAGTCAATGCACATACGAAGAATGCCTTCCTTCTTCTTAACAAACAATACTGGAGCTCCCCAAGGTGAGAAGCTTGGCCTGATAAATCCCTTGTCTAGCAGCTCTTGCAGTTGTGTCGAAAGCTCTTGCATCTCTGATGGAGCTAGTCGGTATGGCGCCTTTGCCACTGGTGCCGCTCCTGGCACTAGGTCTATCTGAAACTCTACTTGTCATTACGGAGGTAGCCCAGGCAAGTCTTCGGGAAAGACTTCTGGGAATTCCTTCACACCAGGAATGTCTTCTAGCTTTGGCTCCTGGGTTTCCTTATCAATGACGTGTGCAGGGAAAGCTAAGCAGCCTTTTCAGAGATACTTCTGCGCCTTCATACAATTAATGACTCGTAAGGGCGTCTCACATTTCTCCCCATGGACTACAAGTGTTTCTCCATTGGGCAACAGGATGCGAATGGCCTTCTCATGACAAACTACTTCCGCTCAGTTGTCGGACAACCAATCCATTCCGGTAACCACATCAAAGCTGCCTAAACCAACTGGCAGAAGATCGATAGAAAATTCCGCTCTCCAAGTTCAAGTTTGCAACCCTTAATAACTTCATTTACTTCGACTAATTTCCCATTTGCCAACTCTATAGAATAGGGGGTGTCTAGCTTACTTGTTTCTAGACCAAGTAGGTTCTTAAATTCTATAGATATAAAGCTAAAGTCAGCGCCAATATCAATCAAAATGGATGCATAGTGTTGGTTAATAGGGAACGTACCTGTCACAACATTCGGGTCCTGGCGCGCTTCACGAGCTCCAATCGTGAAGACTCTTCTTCGTGCTTTATTCTCCTTAGGGCAATCCTTTCTAAAGTGGCCCATGTCACCACAGTTGAAGCAACCTTGGCCTCGACTATAACCGTTTCCGCCTTGGTTGTTGTTGTTGTTATTGTTTTTGTTGTTATTCCCTCCCTGATTGTTGCGATTTCCACCCTGATTTTTGTTACTACCTTGGTGGTAGTTACCATTCCCTCCTCGGTTGGGATATCTTGCCCAACAGGTATCCTTGTTATGTCCCGCTTTTCCACATCTGTCACACTTAGGTCTCGGGCATCGACCTTCATGGTGAAACTTGCGTCTGTCACATTTCGGCTTAGTCCCCAAATAACCCTTACCACTGGCCTCATTGGTGGCTCCATAAGCTTTCGTGCCACAAGGAAGGTTTGCTTCTCTTCGTTTGTTTGCATTTGACTTGTCCTGACTTGCTTGGGTGCCTTTCTTCAGGTTTGAAAACTTTCTTTTGTTGTCGCCCGAAGACTCCACGTGAGTCTCTTTCTTGTTTGTCTCAGATTTTGAAAACTTTCCCATACGAAGAGCTTCTTCAGTACGCGCGACACTCAAGTCAATAGCCTCTGCAATGGTCAGAGGTTGTGAGGCAGTAACCATGCTCCAGATCTGAGGTGCAAGACCCCAAATGAATCTTTCGATCCTCTTAAACTCAGGCTTAACCAAGAAGGGAACAACCCTAGATAAGTCATGAAAGCGTTGGATATACTCAACAATCTTTGGCCCATCCATTTTCAAATTCCAGAACTCAGTTTCAAGCTTTTGGATTTCTGCCCTAGAACTGTACTTCTTCCGCATCAACTCTTTGAGCTCGTCCCAGCTCTGTGCATAAGCAACAACTTCACCTAAGGTTTGAACCTGAAGGTTCCACCAAGAGAGTGCACCGTCCATGAACAACCCTAATATGTAGGTGACTCTCTGCTCGGGCGAACATTTACTCATTCTCAAAACGGAGTCTGTCTTTTCAACCCATCGGACGAAAGCAACGACACCTCCTATGCCATTAATGTTCAAAGGCTTACAGTCTAGGAACTGTTTATAGGTGCAGCCTGAAACACATACAGTAACAATTCACGAGTGAGCATTGACAAAGCACAATTGGAAATATCCAAAAGAGTTAAATGCCATCTTAGTCCCTGTGGTTTGGGCCATTTTGCTAGTTTAGTCCAAAGGTTTCATTTTTAACCTGTGGGTCCAAAAAGGTTTCACAGTTGCCATTTTAGTCCACTGGGTTAACTTCATCCATTTTTTCTGTTAACGAGAAGGCCAATTCGGTCATTTTATATGTAATTCTGTTAACTAAAAGGACAATTCAGCCATATAAAATGACCAAATTGGCCTTCTCGTTAACAGAAAAAATGGATGAAGTTAACCCAGTGGACTAAAATGGCAACTGTGAAACCTTTTTGGACCCACAGGTTAAAAATGAAACCTTTGGACTAAACTGGCAAAATGGCCCAAACCACAGGGACTAAAATGGCATTTAACTCTATCCAAAAGATTCGTAATGTGTCTTGGGTGACTTAACATTACCAGTGGGAGGATTGTTTCCTGAAGTGCCACCGCTGTGTTCAGAGCGGAGGGCTTCATGCTGCGCTATAGCCTGGGATATGCACTCATTGAGTTCAGCCTCAGTTCTTGGTAACGTATTGGTGTTTGTGTTACGTCTGGGCGGCATTTTCTTCTAGCAAGAAGTATCGGGTAGTTAGACAACATTCACAAAATAGTGTATATGTGGTACATACGTATATATATATATATATATATATATATAATGATCATCACAACAAGTAAACATGTAATCACATAAACATCACATGCACATATAATCAACAATGTATAAATAAGAAAACAACCATTGAGCTTTCATATGTGTTCGACAACTTGATACATTATTTTTAAAAGAAGAAAAAAAATGGACTCGAGGTTACATCACCTCGGTCATACAAGTTTTTAACAATATAAAAGTAGTAACTATTTTCTTCTACACTGGTCTTCTTAGGTCTTCAAGTGTCTTGGGCTCAGTCCTGGTCTTCATGTCAAAAGGGTACCTGCAAAACAAAAGGCCTAGAGTGCTGGAGGTGGTGGAGGAGTAGGAAAGATCAAGCTGCGAAGATGTGCAAGGTCATCCTCGAGCTCGTGAACGCGTCGAACCAAGAAACTGATCTACTGCTCTACAGTCAGAAATCGAGCAGCGTGACCCTCAACAGAAACAGGAGCAAATGATGGAGTCACTGGAGGAGGGGATAATGGTGGTGGTGGAATGACTGGTGGGGGATACGAAGGTGGTGGAGGTCGTCTGGCATCCGCCTCACTCTCTAACTCATATACTCTATGACAAAGAATCTCAAACTGAAGCTGGAGCGAAAGAAGGAGGTCATGTCTAGTGTATCCAGCATGATGGGAAGGATGGTACGGATCGGATAATGGCATAGAGTACGAAGGGAACAATCTAGGAGACTGAATGTATGGATCCGTCTCAAATGGAGAGAAGTGAGGTGTAGACAGGAAGTTAGCATGTGCTAGGGGGTCAAAGCTGGGAGGCTGCCTGGACGTACCCTCCCCAGGACGGGGAGCGGGTATCTCATGAGGGAAGATAGTGGGTAAGTCAAACCGGTGTACATCAATAGTAGGTGGTGGAAGTGAACTCCCTGAGACAGGAGTGACAAGAGTGGTAGGTGGTGTCTGTGTGCAACTGGAAGTGAATCGACAGGTGCTGAAACATGTGCGAGTATGTGATCAGGTGTGTGAGGAGGTGTAGGAACGTGAATAGGAGAGGATGGTGCAACGGACATAGCGTCATCATCATTGTCGGTGGGATAAGCCCTAACTCCAGCAGCTAGTAGGGCTGAAGAGGTCACAGACTCGAAAGATTCAGCAACAAATCAGGGTCCGAATCGGAAGAAATGTCAACGACAGATACAACAGGTGATGGTATGTCTAAGATGGCGATGTCATATACCTCACCATCACCTAGGTTGTCATCAATGTGCTCCACCTCTATCACAGGTACATCGATATCATCATCCAGCTCGACAACAAAAGGCCAATCCTCAGCAGGAATGGCAGCGAGAGGAACAACATCAATCAGAATGAGCTCGACTAGGTGCTCGCCATCGGGGTGCCCAATGATGAGCTGGTCGTGGATATGTAAGGGAAAAGCTAGAACATCATCGACGATGGGAATGTCATCACCGAAGTCAGGTAAGGCAAAAGGCTGAAAGTCATCGGGGTCGTCGTCATCTGACATGAGCTTGGGGTCAGTCTCCGAGTCAGAAGTAAAGATCTCGGGAATAGGTGCTATCTCGTCATCGGAAATGATCGCCATCGGATCGTGCTCATCGGATAGTCCGCTGCTCTCTGATGAAGACATGAGTACCTCTAACATAAAATCATAGTATATGTACATATATTAATTATTATTACTTAATATATGTAATTACACACAATGATGCAAGTAGTTCGTATATCTATTCATACCATCCTAATTGTATCATGTGTTAATCTTAGGGCACCTCCCAAAGGTCTTCTAATCTACTCTAGTGTGAGATCTAATGTCTCGTAATGTCCTTGCTTGACTTTCTCTCCTTTGAAAAAAATGTTTGTTCCATGGATCTTGGCGTTTTCGTAAATGCAATGAAAAATATTTTGTTGGTTGTAAAAATGTTTTCGTGAGAGAATCCCATTGATTGTAGTCTAGACTCGAGAAGGAATCCTAGTTCACTACAATCGAAGCTCTAATACCAACCAGTCACACCCTGACTTTTGTGGAAGCGTGTACGTGTGACTCGATCAGTTTCATTGCATTCAATTATAATAAACAACTATATGACTAAAATGATTTTCATCCATTTATAAGTTTTAGAAATATTACAAACATAAGTTGTTAAGTTTCAACCAACATAAATTCAAGTTAAGTTACAAACCATTAAAAGATAATAAGTTCCATAAATGGACTTTTTAACAAAAGCTTAGTTTAACCAAGGCTTTGCTTCATATATCTTATCATGCATAAGATATACAAATCAAACCCTTCAAAAGAGGATGGCATCTAATCTTTGAAATTCACTTCTTGAAAACCATTTCCAATGCCGATGATCCATCTAGTTTCCTGAAATACATGTAATTTGAAAACAAATCAACAAACGTTGAACGAGTTCATGTGTTTTTATGTGAGCTCCAATAAACTTGTAAACTTTTGAGAGATACTTTTGACAACCGATATGTAAAGCGTCTATGAACAGATCATTAATGTTTTGTAAGGACATTAATATGTGTGCGATGGCGTAGGAAGACTCAAACCTAGCGAATTTCCTCCGGACCACCCGGCTGGAATGACATAGTCAGTACATGCGGCCACACAAGGACTCATGAGTGGGGCTCGCTACACCCGATAGATCTACCACTCCTGCCCCTCGATCTTAAACAAGATTAATGGCCTTAAGTGTGCACCTACCCATCCACATGATCTAACAGTTCATTCCTAAGCTAAACCATACCATTGAAACATGTATTTCACCCCCGAAAGTTATAAATCCGAAAACAGTTAAAAGAAAAGGGGGACACGTCGTACTACTACCTACACACGTGCTAAGGTTTATTAGACACTTAGGTCGTGTAACGACTCTTATCCTTAGTTATTTATTATGACTTATTTTGGAATTTTGGTATACTTTGAGTTACATCCTCGGTGTATGTTGTATATGTAATTGTATAATTCCAAATTTTTATACATTAGTTAAAATAAGGATATTTTAACTTAAATTATTTTCGTACAATTATTCGATTGTTGTTAAAAACAATATATTTTTAACTTGTTTGTCATACGGTTCATATATATGTATTTTCAAGTATATGTATACTTGTATTATATGTATGTTATTTTGTATTTTCGTGTTGGTGCATAATACTCGTATATGCGTATTTTTACCAAGTGTTGGTAGTGTATGTCGGTATGTATTTATACGTATAGGAATACGTATTTTCTTGTATTTATCAAGTATTCTATACATAATTTATGTATAATTTTCCGGAATATTGTTTTTGCATAATTTAAAAATTACCAACTTTATGTTCTTAAAATATATATATTTTAAGAGAATTTTATAGGAAAATGTCTACAATTTTATTTGATAAAAATATGTATACATTCACATATATGTTAAAAGTAATATATTTTTAAGATCAAAGTTAGAAAATTATATATTTTTAGTTTTCACCAAAATAATATATTTTTGAGTTGTTTACGAAAATATATATTTTTTTCCATTCTAAAAATAATATATTTTCAAATTGCCAAAATATGATATATTCTTATAACAATGGTAAAATACCGTTTACCAAATTTGTCAAGATACAAATTATATTTCCGGAATATATATATAGTCCAAAGTGTCCATTGTCCGAATCGTCCAATATTTGTGTGTAAGTCATATATTAATTTTCTTGTGATTTTTGTAATATTTCAAATTACAATTTTTAGTATTTTGGTATGGTATATTATTTTTCAAGATCCTAATTTTTAGTATAACTAATACAAGTAATATACATGTAGCACATAATGTTGTGACTTCTAAATATATATTTTCCTAAATATATATTTAGTCATTTTTATTCTTGAAAATCAACCTCCAATACTTGTAATTTTATAACAAGAATATTGGCAAATTTTTATATTTTTCCAAGTGTTGAATTTTTACAAAAAATTTGCCATAGTTTCCTTTGAAAATGGAGGTTTCCATGCTTATTAGCATATGATTTTCTTTTTCAAAATTTTACCAACAATCATCAACAACATTCTACAACTTACCATGAGCCATAAACATATTTCTACCTGATGGTATGAACTTGAAGTTTTGTAAAATCTTGTAGTATTTTAACATGATATTTATCATGATTTAATAACACTAAAAATATGGTTCTTATTTCATAAAACTCATTTTTTTACAAAATTTTCATCTTCACAACTTGTAACTCATTTTTACAAAAATTCATATTCTTGAGTTTTTCATGTCTTCTATACATCAACGGTTCGATTTTACACTTAAAACATGTTTACTTTTCTTTAAAAACCAAATCATGTAAATCTTGAAGTAAACTTTGTTTTTCTTGAAACTTTTATCTTTGAAATCTTTCACTTTTACAACTTACAACTTGTAAGAATCATCATTCTTCACTAAATCAAGTTTATATTCAAGTTCATACTTAACATAAAGGATGATCATCATGGATCTTTCAAGACTCATGCTCATACTTGCTAGATAATGTTTTAAATCATCATCTAGCAAGCTTTTATGTGGTGATCTACACCATACACTCAAGAAATCAACAAACAAGTTCATCACACATCTTAAACAACTTAGATCTTTATGATTTTGAGCTTTATTTTTATATTCATCTTCTTGTTTTGGTGTGATCTTCAGATTTTTAGTTACTTATATACTTTAACCACTAAAATAAGTTGTAAAATCAAGATCAAGAAGACTTACTACTAGCACAAAGGCTAGGGATGAACAAGATGTAAGATGAAGAAGAAAAGAGATGGTTAATAGCTCCTCAAGATGGTCCTTCAAGTTTCCTTGCTTGCAACCTTCTTAACTATGCTTGATTCACCTTAGAATGTGCTTAGATTATGTTGAAATGGATTGAAAAATGGAGATGAAGAGAGGGGTGTTTGGGCCGTAGGTTATGGAGAGGGAGAAGAGAGTTTGTTGTTTGAATTTTGAGAAGTGAAAAGTGTGTGCAATCTAAAGGATTATGGTTCTTTTATCCACCAACATAATATTACATAAAGGATTCAATGTTTAATATCTTTGCAACAATCTTAATATAATATTCAAGAAAATGGTGGGGTGGTGGGACCCCTTGTTGACCGTCCACCAATGGGGAGGGGGGGTCATGGTTTGGTTTTAATTGTTAGTTTGGTTACTTAGTTAGATCTTAAGTGTTCTAGTTAAAGGTTTAATGTGTTTAGATGTTTTGATGTGTAATATGGTGTTCATTGCTAATAACTAGTCTTGTAACATTAAAACAATTCTTCTAGTTTAATTTTTGTGTTTCGGGTAGTGTCCGGTTATTCGTTTGGTTACCGGTTCGTTAAGGTGCTAAATTGCGCAGTTTAGTGAGTTATGAGATACCTTTTATGACAATTTTCATTCCCGACACTTTACAAGTTATTCTGAACATCTAAACCTTATTTCTGCACAATATTTTGATGTTCAATTGCTGATTTTTGCTGAATTCTACAGAATTCTGCATTTAGGGTGTGTTTTGGGTACTTTTTGGTGTTTATTCGTCACTCGGAAGGCAGTTTCATAACCCTTACTTTCCTACATAGAGTTCTAGTGTAAACCTTGGTTCTGAGACTCAATCTGTGTTCTAACATGATGTCTGTCTGAGTACTAAACTCCTGTCAGTACTACTAGTTTATGTGATAATTGTGCTAGCTTTGTTCTGTGCACTAATTGAACTGTTTCGGGTTGCATTTAACAATGATAAGTAGCATGCATCATGCAATATATTTGTGAGCCTTTTGAAAGTAAATCATGAAATCATTCATATCATAAGTTCAACATGCACAACCACATATTACAAATTACCGTTCATATCGTACGAAATTACATGAAAAAGTGCAAGTCGTCACACACACCGCCCCGTGCGCACCAAGCATGGTCCCGTGTCCTTCCCTTCTTCGTCTTCATTTAATGCTCCTGTTAGCTCTTCTTCACATACACTTGTTGTACGAACCCAGATTTGCGAATCTGAGAGTTGACTACGACCCGTTCTTAGGGAACACGACCCCGTGTCCCTTGTCATTTTCTGTTTGTCTTTATTCTCTGGAAATCTTGAATGGGGACACGGCCCATGCCCGGATGGCACAGCCCCGTGCTTGGGTTCTGGTCTTGCTATTTTATCTTTGGGGTGAAGCTTGGAGGGTCAGTATAGTGTACCAACTTCTTTTCTTCGTATTTATGTTGGTTTTCGCCATTAATTTGTTCCTTTCGTCCGTTTAATCTATTTTAATCCTGAAATTCAAAAGTAAACAAAGAAACACACTTTTTTCAACATTAGTACTAAAAAAAGGTTGTTTTTATACCTCATTTGATATGATTTATATGTTGTATTTTGTGCATATCAAATACCCCCACACTTGAATCTTTGCTTGTCCTCAAGCAAAACTCTTATATATTTGCTCACACTCCCAAATAGAATGGGTAGAAGAGAAGTTTTTGAGTCTTGTGTATAGAGTGTCGGGAATCCAAGTTCACTATTTATTCTTGTTTTTTATTTTATTTACAATCCTTTTCGACATGATTTTTTAGAACTTTTTAAGAAAAATAAATATTTTAAGCATAACATATATGTAAAATTTCATTAAGCTATATATACATTCACATTCTTCACAAGTGGTCGGCCGAAATGTATAAGTGAAACGCTTGGTCCCGGTACGGAACTTACTCCTACCATAAGCTTGACAATCAATCAAACCTCCTCCTTTTTAACTTAATCTTTGCAAATATCAAGAGGACTTTGAAATGATAGGTTTTTGGTTAGGGGTAGGGTATGTTTTATTTAAAAGTGGCTACAAGCGTAAAAAGTCGGTTTCTTCTGAAAATTTTATTTGTGACTTTATGAACTAAGCAAGTGCTTTTTAAGCAATAGATTTGCTTATTTATTTCAAACACTTTAAAGAATAGTTGTGTTTTTTTTTTTTTTTGATAACCTTAGTCACATATTTTTTTTTTGCGTTTTTCCAAAAGAACCAATTTTTACTAAAATAAAGGGTGTAAAGATAAAAATATGGTTTTTGGGTGATGGTGTCTTGTTGGTTTTGAAATGAAAGAGTTTAGGCTCAAAGTGCTTAACTAGGGAGATTTTTTTATTGTATTTTTTGTGAGATAAAAATAAAAATAAGGTTGAAATGAAAAAGGGTTTAGAATCCTAATGCCTCAATCATATACTTACTTGCATTAGTCGGTAAGGACCAGTAATGTATTGTTTTGTCAAGTTCTAGATTTGTAGGAACCGTACGGGATATTCACACAAGAAATGAAGAATGGGCATCTAGTGTAGATGTGATAGTGGATGCTTGTTAAAGGCTCAAACTCACAAGTTTGTGAGAAAGGGTAAAAATGTGAAAATATATATACAATCAAATTTTAAAAATTTTGTCAAGCCCTTTTTATAAACTTTTCTTGTATGGTTCCTTTTTTATCACGGCGCTATCTGTCACACCACAAAAACGTCGCAGCGAAAATACAAATGTGGCGGTGACGGAGGTTGGTACCCATAAATGTCTTAGTGGTCGATGCGATATTTATTATGGACATTTAGATTATTTAAAACTTAACGTTTAGAGTTTCACACATACACCACAACCACATCATAGTTGTTTGACCCTTATGGGTCTTAGTACACACGGTCCCAAAAGAAGTTTTAAAAGTGTCCAAACATTATTTATTTAACAATTGCATCAAACAACCACATGACCACATAAGCCAAAATTCCCGTTGTTGGATTCCTAATTTGAAACTTATGTCTTAAAACTATTAATGGATTTTGTAATTTATGCTTCCGCTAAATACTTAAACTTTATTTTTTTAGACTTTTAAATATGGTGTCACTAATCGTATTCATAGTGTTGATTTTTCTTTAATTAACTTAATTGTTCAATATGATTGGTGGCATGATTCGGTCAGTCGCACGCCTCGCGGTGACACTCCGCATAGTGAAAAATGAGGGTGTGACAGTTCTAGATTGAAGGAGAACAGAAGACATTACAGTTGCAGAGTGGGGCAGCTCATGTGATGTTTATAGGTTATGTATATTTAGTAAATTGCAGAGAGAGAAAGGAAATTATATAGAGACAGAGGAAGAGATAACGGGTGAGAAGGAATTAGGGTTGGGGACTTGCGAGTGGAGCTAAATGGGGAAGAAGGGTGGTGGGTCCCACATTTAGTTTTAATATATCTACTTCTTAATGTTTTAATTTAATAACATGGGTATTTTAGTAATTTTATATGGAGTTAATTGAGAAAACTAACAGGCATCCACTCTGGGGACTATCCAAGTAACAACCTGTCAAACCACAGGGAACATTGGTGTAATTTTCAAAAGTGGGGACTAAAGGTGTTATTTTGATAAACTACAGGGACTATCCATGCATTTTACTTGATAATAGCCAATTATATTGTTTTCAGCTACCGATCCACAACCGACTTGCTATAACCTTCAAAACCACATAACTGAAACCGCCATAACACTATAACAGATTGATTATGATTATGGTTATGATTTTAAGCCAAAAGCAACCCAAATGAACCATACACTCCTAAGGATACCTCAACTTATATAACAAAAATTGAAAGCGTTAAAATTGTAGGTACAGTTTTTAATATGTTATTTTTTTCTGAAATTAACCTCTTCGCCCCTTACATGCATTTTTACTTTACCCATGACTTGAGTCGACTAGCTTTTGAGCGAGCTTAAATTTGTATTAGTTAATTTGTATTAGTTATGATTATTTTTCTATAAACTTTATATATAACATAATACACATTATATACTATAGTTGTTTTTATTAGAATTCTATAACTAATAAACTCGTCTAAGCTTTTGAGCGAGCTTAAATTTAACAAGTGTCATCTACTAAACAAACTTATTTTTAAATTTCACCCAGGGCTATGACTAAAGTAAAAAAAAACATCGATTAAGGGCATGTTTGGATGAGATTTTCCATTTCTCCTTATTGACTTTTTAACCTCCTTATTTCCTTTTTGGAAAAAGCACAACCAATGTAGCGTTTGCTATGCAGGAATGAAAGGTGGAATATAATAGACCATTGTGAGGGAATGGAGAAAATAGTGTTTGGTTGGTCGATGGAATGTAATCGTACATTCCAAAATGCATTTCATTCCTTTAAAATCATTCCATCCGCCCCCCCTGTTTTTTTCCATTCTATTCCCTCTCCCCCTTTCATTAACAACACCACAACCCACCACCATTGCTACCACACACACCACCACCACCGCCGCCGCCCACCTTCGTCCTCGCCATCGCCGTCGCTGTCACCGCCACCCACCGGTGCCACTACCACCACCCACCTTCGATCATCGCCACCACCATTTCACTGCCACCTCCGATCACCACCACCACCCATCGCTGCCACCGTTATCAACCGCCACCACCCACCGCTGCCACCGCTACCACCTCCGACCACCGTCGCCGCTGCTACCACCTCCGACCACCCTTGCCACATCATCGCCATCGCCGCCACCTACCTCCACCATCATCCACCACCACCACCACCGCTGTCACCACCCACCGTCGTCTCCACTCACCACCGCCGCTACAACTGACACCTAACACCACCCACCATCATCGCCCATCACTGACCACCGCCATCTGATTTTATTGCTTCGTCTTTTTTCGCATACCAAACAACAAAAAGTATTTGTTCATTCCATTCACACATGGTTACCAAACAAGACATAGAAATGTAATGATCAATTTATTACCTTTTCCATTCCATTACCTCGTTCATTCCATTCACTCGTCAATTCCATTACCCCATACCAAATAGGCCCCAAATAACTTTTTCATTTCTCCTTTTTCAATTTCTTTTTTTAATGCCTAAAAAGCTTGTTTTGACGTTATTACCCAAATATTATTTCACAAAAACTTATTTTTCAAAAGTCAATAAGTTATAACAGAAAGAATAAGCTCATCCTCCAATCATGGCCGTTGGAAAAATCATTGCATTCAGCATCTTCGAAGATTGAACCATTAAAGATCCTATGTGGGGAAAAATCCGAAAATCATAGTAGTTCAGTGGCATATGCTCTCATCATGCTGACGGTGACCTTTCAATATCCAAATTGGGGAATGGTTTCTGTTGCATCCATAAATTCACGATCGAAAAGTCAACCAGTGATCCATTAATAAAAATGGAGAAATCAAAGTTTGGAAGACGATTTGAAGGAAAAGTTGCAATTGTTACAGCTTCAACTCAAGGCATAGGGTTCAGTATCGCTCAACGGCTTGGGTTTGAAGGTGCCTCTGTCGTCATCTCTTCTCGCAAACAGGTTTTTCAATGACTGATTATGATCTCGATATCTCTGATGATTATTCTGAGTCAAAAGCATAGAGTTTTATGGTTTACTTAATTCATATATGGATTATTTTAAGTTCAATAATCACAAATTATTCAACTTATCTCATTATGTCTGCACTTTCTTTGGTTTCTTTTGATTGGATATCAATTGAAGAAGGTATGCTGAATTTTTGATGTTAAGTGGTTACATTTTGTTTTCTTTAACTTGCTCAGTTATAACTGCTTATCTTTAAATCATTATACGATTATTTGTTGAGTTGAAACCGGTTCAAAAAGAAAAAAAAAGTGAATTGGTTGAGGTGGTGTTTGGTTAAAATCAATGCTTGAGCCTTTGAGAATGTGATTCAAGACTTGCTTATGAATGTTTGGGTCAAATTGATGGTCATTTGGTCTTGTTTCTGCTCCAAACGCGCAAGTTTAAGGTTATGTTTGTTTTTGGTAACCATGAGAACCCGTTAAGGGAAAGTTACGGGCCCACCAATACCCTGCTAACCAGTGGGAACAGGTAAAATGCAGCTTATGCTGGGTATGAGGCCTTTAAGGGGTCAAGGAAAAAACCAGTGGAAGTTGGATTTGAACTAAGAGTGGAATCAGACGCTTACCACTGTGCCAGCCCCGTCCTTGACGGTTAACTTAAAGCTTACATGTGCCGTTAACATTTTGATTCTTTGCCTAAATTGGATGTAAATTCGATCTATTTCTTTTTTCCATTGATTGAAATATGTATGAATTGAAATATCAAATCGTGTTTAAAGATGAAACATTTATGTATAGAAAAACGTTGATGAGGCGGTTGGAAAGCTCAAAGCACAAGGAATTGAAGCGTTGGGGTCGGTATGCCATGTTTCTAATGCGCAACAGAGAAAGAATCTCATTGAGCAGACAGTTCAGGTGAGGATGAACGTGGACCCATATTCTTATATTCCACTTGCGAGTTCAAAAAATTGAAATTTCAATTTTGGGATGAAACATATGTTCTTTCCAACTTTCTAAGAGGGCGCGTGTGCATTCAAGTTGGTTATGTAGTTATTTTGATCTCTTTTTCTTTGTTATGTATGCAGAAATATGGGAAAATAGATGTAGTAGTGTTAAATGCTGCGGTTAATCCGTCTGTTAATCCCATTCTCCAAACTAAAGAATCAACCCTTGACAAACTTTGGGAAGTCAATATTAAAACCTCCATACTACTTCTTCAGGTAAACGTTATATGTAATAGTTAACCATCTCTTTTGACCAAAACGTTAAACTTTTGGAAGAGAGATATATTTTGTGGGTTCAGCTGAGCAGTGTTTTCTTCTTTGAACAGGATGCATCCCCTCACTTATCCAAAGGTTCATCGATTGTTTTCATTTCGTCTATCAGTGCTTTCCAACCGCCACCTGGCATGGCTATGTACGGTGTCACAAAGACTGCTCTTCTCGGTCTTACCAAGGTTTCAACGCCCCCTTCTTTTGCGTTTGTTATTGTCCTGATCGGGCTCAATATTCGGGCTTAGGCCTAGATCTGGCCAGATATAGGAAAGGGTGCGGGCCCCGTTTGGCCAGATCTCATCCGGGCCAAAGCCTAGATCTGGACATACGTCATTTTTTATAATAAAGTCATAATTTTTCTTTCTTTATGGTATTTGTTCAGGCTCTTGCAACTGAGTTAGCCCCACATACGCGTGTTAACTGTGTGGCCCCTGGGTTTGTGCCTACACACTTTGCTTCATACATTACCAGCAGTGAAACCATGGTAAGCATTTTCTACTTCAATAGTGTCTCTGCGTCTTTGACTGTACTCGTATGTTTGACCTTTGACAAAATGTCTAAAATACCCTTCAGAGAAGGGAGAAGGAAAACATGACGTCTCTCAAAAGGCTTGGGACCACACAAGACATGGCTGCAGCCACCGCTTTCTTGGCTTCTGATGATGCTTCGTATATAACCGGTGAGACTATTGTGGTTTCGGGAGGAACTCCATCAAGGTTATAAACGTCTTTTGTTAGTTGTTTCATTTTGCAAACGTGTTCGCTTGTGACTTCTGATAAGCTTTGGTGTAAGTGTAACCTAATAGATCATTTCTCAGGTTAAGGTCACTGTTCACTTTATCTATTTTTAATCTTTTTGAAAACTATGTTTTGTTGATTTTCCTTTTTGATAAAATGACTATTTTACCTTTACAAAATAAATAACTTGAAAACACCCTAACACCTCCTCCACCCCACCGTCACTCCAGCCCGGCGAGGGCCAGCAGCCGCCCAAACACGATAGGAATCAAACACGATACAAACCCTATGCCTGGTTCATTTAACAAATGAGCTTAAGCCTTAGTAGTGAGATTTGTATGCTTGTTTTCAAAAGTACATTTAATAGTGGAAACAAAGGACATGTTAATGATTTTGGAAATCTCACACGATGGAACTAATTGCAATACACAAAACAGCTAGTGGATGAAGGAACCGAGTGTCTCGCTCTAAACACATAGGTAGCGTTTGGTATGCAGGAATGAGAGGTGGAATGGAATGGACCATTGTGAGGGAATGAAAAAAAGAGTGTTTGGCTGGTCGATGGAATGAAATCGCCCATTCCAAAATGCATTTCATTCTCTCGAAATCATTCCATCCGTCTCTATGTTCTACACAAAAGCAGCTAGGCATAATGAAGTGGAAAAAATAGTTTTCTAACAAAAACTTATTGGAAATTGGTCGAAGATTTTAAAATTGTAATAAAAGAGATAAAATGGAATAATGTATTGAACGTTTTATCAATTTGAAAAAGGTTCAACTAACTATGAAATTTATTTAGTGAATACTATAATCTAAAAAACATAACGTTAAATTTACTTTAGTCAATATTATTTCTTGCGGAGGGTATAAATTGACATTTCTTTATTGATACCATTTGTAACTAAACATGCACACTAACGTTATAAACTAATATCTAATTATATGGTAAAAACGTAATTAAGATAACTAATATTTAAAAATTGGGAGCAACTAAGAAGATTTATAAAAGAATAACTCACGAGTAGCCGCTGAACATTTACCTTTCAACTTTTTAACATTAATGCTTACAACCACTCAACTTTTTTAACACTTTGTAATCAAGTTTTACGTACGTATTGTTATGTGCATGTCTGTATAAATTTAAGTCGATTTATGTTTCGACGTAAGTTTTTTTTTTTAGGAAATCAGTCAGGTCAAATATAATACTCTTTCATGTCGTACTGTTCTTCAACTTAATAAAACATTATAAATTAAAATGACTCAGGTCAAATGTGGTACGTTTTCATTAGACGGTAACAATTTAAGTTACTTTACGTTTCAACGCCCCCACAACGTGCCGTACCATTCTTTAAATTAATAAAACGTTATATTCTTATGTGCTTATTTTTATGTACGTGTCAGTATAAATTTAAGTTGGTTTACGTTTCAACGTAAGTTTCTTCCAAAATATACGTTAGGTCAAATATAATACGTTTTTGTACTTATTTTTATATACGTTTTCAGTTGATCTACGTTTTATTGTAAACTTTGTTCGGAAACAGGTCGGTTCAGATATAATATGTTTTCATTAAACGCTATAAAATCGAGTTACTTTACGTGTAGACCTTGCCGCAACGCGCGAGGAAATTTACTAGTTCACTACATTTGTGGTCATATTATATTGTGAATCAGGCTGGCCCATTAAATATTGGTCAAGCCCAACCCAGAAGGGGAAACCGGACCTGGAACACATCAAGAGCATGAAAGGATTTTGTTATGAATACCACATCAACAAGCTAGAGAGCATGAGTATTGCACCTTATAGTGGGATAGGATAACATGAGTTCATTATGAAAATTGTTGTAAAAATTGAGTCTTTCTCTCTCATCTCATTAATTCTCATTCACCCGGTGTCTAACCTGCTGGTATTACCAGTTATATTGATGTCATCGGTATAAGAGAGCCTGATTTATTTTTCGATCTTTCGAAAATCCGGTATTACCGGTACATACCGATCAACTAGTTTATACCAATGTTCAATTTTGAGTTTAAACTCTACATTGAATTTTTTTCTCATTGCATCAAAATCTACCTTTTAAGTGTCATTTTTGGGTTAATGTTTCTCTAGACTCAAATATGCTAAGAGATCCTATGATCCGGTTGATTATGAAAGTGTTAATCATTCAGAATTTTGGGTGGTTAAAGAAGAGCCAGAAGGAAAACTTCATATTGATGATATAGATAACATGTTTGGTGAGGAAGACATGAAACGCCTTCTCAAACATAAAGTTAGTTGTTATATATTTTAGTTATATGACAAGTACCCTTGTGTTTTAACACTCCAATGCCATAATATTTCTTATTTTATACTGTAGAAAACAAAAGTAATTATGTTCTTGATGATAAGAATGATGATGATAATGAATTTCGTCTTTTAAGTGATCGTGAACTTGATGGATTCAACACTACAATGCCATAAACCTATTGTAGAGTTTTATTTAAGAAAACTTTTGTGAAAAATCGTTTTTTCATTATGGAATTATGTAGCTTTGGATAATTTTTTGAGTTAAAGTTGTATTCTTATTGATTATAAGGATGACTAGTCACCCGGTTAAACCGCTCGGTACAACAGTTAAACCGTTTCTTAGCCCTAGCCCAATACGTTGTAAAAACCGGTTTCTAAATCATTGCATCCACCTTCTAATTTTGAGTAAGAATCTAATTAAAATCCAAGCAAAATTAGTATAATTTATTTCATAAAATCAATGATGCAAGTAATCTTAACCATTTATGAATCCAAAACAATACTAACGTAAGCAACACAATTGTTCAAATACGCAAATGTTAAATAAACAATCCACAACTCATTTAGTGTATCAAGATCCCTAAATAGCTTACAAAGTCTACAAACGGGGTGAAGCTCAACGGATTAGCCGCTCATGATTGAAGGAACTAGGAATCAAGAAGTAAAATCTTGAAATCTTTATTTGGATCTTCGTTTTCTGTGTGAGGACAAATTTGAAAGTTTAGAGAGATGAGATATTGATGAAATAGGCTCCAAAACCCTATTATAACTCCCCCCATTTGAAAATAGTCATACGATAGCATTAAACCCAAAATTTATAGCAAAAGACCATACTTCGCACGCTATAACAAGGCGTCGACGACTGGGGTAATGGTCATTGGCGATGCGGGTGACATCCGAACACCTCTGTTTTCTTTGTTTCCTTGGCCCGGGTCCTTTTAGCTTCGTTCTAAAGCTCCATTAAGCTCCCTAAATGCATTTTAAACCCATCAAAGCATGCAAAACATAAACCCTATCAAAGTAGTACATTCAAGAACTTAAATTCACATAATTTCGTGAATTTAGACACAAAATACTAAGGACTTGACCTATCACTTACTCCCTTAATAAACTATTGGTTTGCTGCTAAACGCATCCTTCGATAGTTAAAAGCCCAATTGATCGTGAATTACTTTTTCGCCCCACCTTCGTGATCCATAGGTGATTTGTCATATATATGGATTCCTTCCTCATTTCCTGGATCAGATGAAAACAAAAGACAACACCTTAGTCATCAACAAAATCAAAATACATATCCCTAGCTGATAGCGTTGTTGAATTAACCTGGTTATATGCTCTTCTAAAAGAATATGGGCCAGACACAACATTTGCCACAACTCTCTAGTGTAACAACATTGATGCAACCTATCTTACCGCTAATCTAGTATTTCATGTGAAAACAAAACATGTTGAACTTGACATTCACTTTGTAAGAGAAATTGTTGCTCTAGGAAAGATACGCGTACACTTTGTAACGCCCTGCTTCTTCGTACTTTCCATAATTAGAAAGCGTTGTTTGTATTTCTATTTTTGTAAACCTTGTATTCTTGTAATCAACTTTTCATTGTAATCGTTGTAAAATCTGAGACTTGGATCATAAATAAAAATTTGTATTTCTTTAAATTCATGTTATACATATTCATACATGTTCATACGCTCGGATTAATCATACATGTGACACTTTATCCATGACTCATGCAAAACGTGTTAAACTTGTCATACATGCTCAATTTATGAAAATACGACACATATTCTCGACATCCATACTTATTCACACTTGTTTTATATTTATTTTTATGTCTCAATTACTTTACATACCCTTACACATTGTTCTTTATCCATAAAATGCCCTAAAACAACTTAAAACATTAATATATGGAAGTACAAGGACTAAAGGTGTCAAATATAAAAGAAATCACCAATCTGGGGTGGCTCGCGGCCCGCGACCCCCTCCCCCATCTCGGTCGCGCCCCGCGAGGACGTCTGATCCGCAGTTTTGTATTACAGCCGTGATTATTGGTCGACTTTGACCTAGTTTGGTGTGTTGTGTGTGTCGGGTGTATTATATTTTTCTTTATATTTTAAGCCCTTTTTAACACATTAGTCAAGTTTTAATTTTATAAAACACGATATTCTACTAACACTAAACACACACATGGGCAAGTGCACCCATCGCGAGCGTAGTATAGCGTTGGTTAGATACCGAGGTCATCCAAGGACACAAGAGCTTTTAATACCGGTTTATCCCCAACGTCTAATCAAATAAAAAGTTTTAGAAAAGGTTTTAAACATGAAAAATAAAAACTAAAATGCTGAAAAATAAAAATAAAATAAAAACAGATAGACAAGATGAATCACTTGGATCCGACACGCCTTTAATGTAACCTGTGATGATTTCCGCACTTTTGCACTTTTTAAGAGATTATATTAGTTATAGTAGTAGGCCCCTCTTTTGAAGGTGACGTTACCCTCAACCCAGTGGTTTGAGTCAGCAAAGATACAATCCCAAAGGGTCGAAATATTGAAAGATAATTAATTAAGTTATTAATGCGTAATGTGGTATGCCCCTCTTTTGAAGGTGACGTTACCCTCGGCTAAGTGGTTTAAGTCAGGAGGGATACAATCCCAAGTAGCCGGGTTAATGTATTAATAGTAGTTTACATATGAGGGGATCAAGCCATTCGCACCCCCGCCATCCAATGCCAGTGAGTATTGAAGGAGGTCCTAGTAAGCTTGACCCAGGTCCTTGCAGGGTCTATACACTGAACAAGGCAAAAACCTTACCAAACCATTCCCTTAACCCCCGACCAGGTAGCCAACATATCACTATATAGACCGTAGAGATATGAATGGTGAAAGTCTCTTATTTTATATAGACACTAAAATGATGCCAAGACACCACGAATAAATGATAAGGAAGTTTCACCTTCAACATAAGAAAATAGTTATTAAAGTCATTAATACAAAACCAAATAAAAAGTGCGAAAATATTAAAAATCAAAAGTATTACATTAAATGCTTGTCTTTACCAAGTGATGTAAGAGACTTAGGCAAACATGACCTTTGATTGTCAAGAACTCTTACGATCAATCTTGGATCCCGAGACTACTACACACACTCTAGGTGGATGATGGATGATGGTGGTGGTGGTGGTGGTGGTGGATGTGGGTGTTGTGATGATGGTGGAGTATGAGTGAAGTGGGAGAGAGGTGGTTTGCCAAGGGATGCCTTTGAAGTGAACCAAGCACCCCTAATTATAGCCTGCACAGAAGCCCGGGCATAGCCCCATGTCCCCTGGACATGGCCCCGTGGCCATCCTTTTTCTTTTTCTTCATTAATTGCAATTTGTCTGCATTAGCTCCACACGCCCCCGTGTTAGCTGGGCACGGCCCCGTGTGCAGAAGTGTATCTGTACTATCAAGATTTGCAAGATTTTGCGAATCTTAGCGTTGACCACGGCCCGTGTTGAGCTGGGCACGCCCCCGTGCTGGGAATAGAAGCTTCTATAGCTTTGTCTTTTCTGCAGGCTTCTAGCCACGCCCCAGTGTCCGCTGGGCACGGGGTCGTGGTCAGCCTTCTATTTCTTTGTTTTTGCTTGGGAAGATGCTGTCGAGGGGTCGGGCATGCCACGTTTATTCCTTTTCTTATATTTATGCTAGATTTTTCTGCATATTTGTTCCTTTTGTTGAATTAAGCTCATTTGATCCTGAAAATACAAAAGGAAGACAAAAGCACACTTTTTCTAACATTAGTACTAAAAAAAAGCTTAGTTTTATGCCTTATTTGATGTAATTTATATGTTGCATTTTACACACATCAAATACCCACACACTTGAATCTTTGCTTGTCCTCAAGCAAAACTCTTTATTATGTGGCTTACACAACCAAATGGAATGGGTAGAAGAGAAGTTTTGGGCTTGTATTGAGTGTCGGGAATCCAAGATCTTTATTAGTTTTATTTTTATGCTATTTACAATCCAATTCGTTATGATTTATTTAGAACGTTTCATAAGAGAAATTACTTATTTAGGCATAACATGCCTCTTTAAAATTCCATTTATATACAAGTTCATATAACTCACGGGAGATCACTCAACACTCGGCCGAAGATGAATTTTTGTGAAACACTCGAGACCGGCATGGAACTTATTTCTACCATATGCTTGCCAAGCAATCAGTCCTCCTCCTTTTTAACTATAAACCTTTGTAAATATCAAGAGGACTTTGGGGAAGGGTTAGGCTTGGGTTAAAGGTAGGTAGTTTTGGGTTAGTGGTTAGTAAAAAATGGCTAAAAGCGTAAAAAGCGTCGGTTGTCGTAAAACTTTTTTGTTTTTGTGACTTTTATTCAAACTAAGCATTTTCAAAAGAAGTTTCTTTGAGGAACTTGTTTGTTTATTGCTATACTTCATTTTTTTAATAAGGAACGTCACAAGAAAACCGAGCTTTTTACTAAAATAAGGTGTTTAAAAGAAAAAAGGGTTTTGGTGGGTAAAGGGTGTTTGTTTAGCGGGTTTATAAATGAAAAGGTTTAGGCTGAAAAGGGGTTAACTAGGGGGATTTTGGGTAGGTTAAAAGAAAAAGAAAAATAATGGTGTTGAAAAGAAAAGAGGTTAGTCCTAATGCCTCCATCATTTACTTACTTGGGTTTAAGTTAGTAAGGACCGGGAATATATCGTCATGGCAAGTTCTAGAGTCGTAAGAAACCAAGCGGCTATTCACACAAGAAACGAAAAATGAGCATTTAGTTTAAAGATGTATTCTTGTATGCTCAATAAAGGCTCAAAACTCACTTTTTGTCGGAATGCGTTTATAATGTGATCAAGTATATCAAATTTTAACTAGATTTGTCATGTCGTTTTATAATTTTCTTATGTTGGTTCTTTTTATCACGACGCTATCGGTTGTAAATTTGTAAAAATATAACTTTTTTAGAACTTGTTACTCCCAAATTAAATCAAGACAGGTAAAAAAATGAAAAGTTTTTGAAAAAATTTGGGGTGATTAGCGGTCCCAATAGAATTTTGTGTAAGGCTTGTTATTAGGACTTGCACAATTCAAGGTTTTAGCATCCCCCACACTTAAATTACACATTGTCCTCAATGTGTCCCAAAAATAAGTTTTTAGGTTGATTGAATGTGTAAAAAGGTATTTAAAAACAAATTTTTATGTTACTGGGCGTCTGGACACGGGTTCGTGTTCGTCCGGGTACGGCCCCGTGTTCAGATTGCCAGTATCATAATTAACAGAAGGCTGGGCACGGGGGCGTGTTTAATGAACACGGACCCGTGTCCAGTTCTTGAACTGGGCGTTTTCTGCAGATCCTTGGGCACGGGGCATGTTGGGCTGAGCACGGCCCCGTGCTGAACTTGCTGTAATGAAGAAAAATTATCGGGAGGCTCTGTTTTTGTGCATGGGGTGTGGGTTCAAGTTACCCTTAGTAACCTCCACCATTTCGAGTGTGTTTTATTCCTGAAAAGTAAAGCTAAACTAGAAAACTTAAAAGTTAATCTAAACTAAAACTAAGGATAGTTCCGCGGAATGCCTCCGTGGTGCGCCACGTTTATAAGGGTCCTTGGCTAGACCCAAAGTCAGTCATATGTCACCCAAGTGGGATGTTTTGCATCCCATGTTGCACCGTCAGAGACCATCATCCAAGCTTGAGTCTATGACTTTCATGTAATTGATCGGGTTGTCGTCTTCTACTCTTTTCCCAACCCCAAACTCCATCTCTTTGTCCCCAACCCTCAATGTTAATTTCCCACCATTCATGTCCACCATTGCATGAGCGGTGGCTAGGAATGGTCTTCCTAGGATAAGTAGTACTTCGGTATCCTCCTACATATCTAGTATGACAAAGTCGGCCAGGAAGACAAAGTCTCCGATCTTTACCAATAGATTTTCGGCGGCACCTTGTAGATATTTGATGGACCTATCGGCCGAGTTGTATGCTCATCTTTGTGGGGCTTGTTTTACCTAGTCCGAGTCGGTCAAACATTGATGCAGGCATGAGGTTGATGCTAGCCCCAAAATCGGCTAGCGCATTGCGTATGGGTGATCCCCCAATGGAGCAAGGGATGGTGAAGCTTCCGGGGTCGATTTTCTTTTGTGGGAGTTTGTTAAGCAGCAAAGCGGAGCATTCTTCATTTAAATTAACTAATTGCAATGATTCAATTTTTCTTTTGTAAGTGAGAAAGTCTCTCATAAATTTTGAATACTTAGGCATTTGAGTGAGGACTTCCACAAATGGAATATTAACATGCAATTGTTTTAGTAAGTTTACGAATTTTGTGAATTGCTCATCGGTCTTTTGGCGAGGTAACCATCTGGGGTAGGGTACCGGGGGGGGGGGGGGTTCTTGGTAGGCTTGTGATTTGGTGTTGGAGTCATTTCCTTTTGGGGTGTTAGCGGAGTTGTGGATAGATTGGATGGACTCTTGTCGATTGGGGGTAGCGGAGCCTCCTTGGGACCTACGGTACGGTTTCTCAATGTGATGAGATGTACCTGCCCTTTTGGGTTGGTTTCGGTATTGCTGGGTAACGTGCCTTGTGGTCTCTCGGAGAAATTTTGAGCTAGTTAGTTTAGTTGTTTTTCAATGTTTTGAATACTAGCTTGTTGATTTCTATAGTTCGAGTCCAATTGTTGGAATCGATCGGAGTTTTTCTTTTCGGTGTCCGAGATGAGGCGTGAGATAGTATCTTCAAGCCTCTCTCGTCCCCCTTGTTGTTGTTAAGTGAAATTTTGTTACTCATTTCTTGGTTGTTGAAAGTTTGTTTGTTGGTTTTGGTTTTGTTGGTTACTACTATTACCGGGCTCTCTCCAACCAAGGTTAGGGTGGTTACGCCATCCTTGGTTGTAGGCACCCATTGGAGGACCTGATGGCCTAGGTCTATTATCAATGTAGTTTACCATTTCTGTTTGATTATCCATTTCTTTCATACAACTCCAATTTTCATGTGGCCAACCACACCCTTCGCAAGTTATAACCGAGGCCGTTTTTGCCATTTCTAATTTTTTTATTTTTGAAGAGAGGGCCTCGATTTGGGCTTGTAAAGAAGTGCTTTCATCAACCTTATGGGCGCCCGTGGAAATAGATTTTGTCCCTCGGGGTGTGTGCAATTGGAAATTGTTTTGAGCAATTTCCTCAATTTGATTATAAATTTCATTTGGGCGACGATTACCTAGAAGTCCCCTGGAGCTAGAGTCGAGTGTTTGTCTTGTGTGTGGCAACAACCCATTATAGAAAGTGGATACTTGTTGCCATACCACAAGACCATGATGAGGGCATTTTATCAATAGCTCTTTGAATCTCTCCCAAGTTTCATATAAGGATTCCACGTCCTCTTGCGAGTATGTATTAATTTCAGTCATTGGTTTAGCCGTTTTAGAAGGAGGGAAATACTTATATAGAAAATTTTGGGCGAGTTCATCCCAAGTGTTTACCGAACCATTTGGGAGGGTGTTAAGCCAAGCCTTAGCTCGGTCTTTTAGCGAAAATGGGAACATTCGAAGGTGGATGGCGTCGTTTGATGCTCCATTGATCCGAAAAATATCACATATTTCGAAGAAGTTGGTAATATGTAGATGGGGATCTTCGTCCGCAAGCCCATGGAAAGTTGTGGAGTTTTGGAGCATTTGTATCAAATGCGGTCGAAGCTCGAAGTTGTTGGCATCGACATTCGGTGCATTGATAGCGGCACCGAGATTACCTACCGTGGGCCGTAGGTAATCCATTAGGGTACGTTGGTCCGCCATTGGAAGTAGGTCTCCCGAAACTTTCTCTTGGATTTTAGCTTTAAGTCTTTTTCTTAGAAAGCGTTCGGGTTCGTCTAGAGGTTCTTTTATGTCTTTATTGGAACTGGAGCTCATGCACTGCGTAGGAAGTTTGGGTGTTGCGCCTGGGTCCCAAGTCCTGCAATAAAAACAGAAAAGATTGGTGGTCAGAAGTCTCACCACGGCCCCGTGTCGGCTGAACACGGCCCCGTGGTCGTGGTTACAGTATCTGTTTTCTGGATCCCTATTACTGGAAAGTTCTGCACGGCCCCGTGTTGCACCGACACGGCCCCGTGGTCACCTTTCTGTAACTCAGAAAATAAAAACTGCCAGTAAGGAGACTGAGCACGGCCCGTGTCCGACCAGGCACGGCCCCGTGCTGAGCTCTGTAGAAGCTGAAAAATTTAGAAAAATCCTAAAAAAACAGAAAAAATAAGAAAAACGATTAGGCTGTTGATTCCTAACTTTCTTAAAATCCTTGTGTCCCCGGCAACGGCGCCAAAAACTTGCTGTGTGTTGGGTGTATTATATTTTTCTTTATATTTTAAGGTCTTTTTAACACATTAGTCAAGTTTTAAATTTATAAAACACGATATTTTACTAACACTAAACACACACATGGGCAAGTGCACCCATCGCGAGCGTAGTATAGCGTTGGTAAGATACCGAGGTCGTCCAAGGACACAAGAGCTTTTAATACCGGCTTATCCTCAACGTCTAATCAAATCAAAAGTTTTAGAAAAGGTTTTAAACATGAAAAATAAAAGCTAAAATTCTTAAAAATAAAAATAAAATAAAAACAGATAGACAAGATGAATCACTTGGATCCGAGTCGCCTTTAATGTAACCTTTAATGATTTCCGCACGTTTGCACTTTTTAAGAGATTATCTTAGTTATAGTAGTAGCCCCTCTTTTGAAGGTGACGTTACCCTCAACCCAGTGGTTTGAGTCAGCAAAGATACAATCCCAAAGGGTCGGAATATTGAATGATAATTAATTAAGTTATTAATGCGTAATGTGGTAGGCCCCTCTTTTGAAGGTGACGTTACCCTCGGCTAAGTGGTTTGAGTCAGCAGGGATACAATCCCAAGTAGCCGGGTTAATGTGTTAATATTATGGGTTAATGGATTTAAACACCCTCAACTATGGCCATTTGGCCGATGGCACTCTCAACTTTGACTTTGGCTCACACCACTCCCAACTTAACACATGGGTTGTCATGGCACCCCCTCGTTAAATAAACACTAACCTGGTTAGTTTTGTTGTCCTACGTGGCTAATTTTAGATGATGTGGCCTTTTTTATGCACTAAAATAAACACTTATATTATATATATATATAAATCAGTTTATATTCACTTAACACCACCACTTTGACCGCTCCATCTCATCTCACCATTAGGGTTTCATCATCCCCACTCCATCTCATCTCATCCGCCACCTAATCGGAACCACCGTTCGCCGTTTTTTCGATCTCCGATGGACGCGGCCGCTAGTAACATGAGATTGAGCCGTTTTTCCGATCTCCGACGAACACACGCATCTGCCCTGCCCCCTCTCTCCGGTGAACACACGCCTCTGCCCTGCCCCTTCATTGCCGTTGATTTGGTTGTTGGGTGGCGGCGGTAGAGTAGAGGTGACGGTGGTGGTGGTTTTTTTGGTCCGGAGGATGATGGTGGTTGTTGATTTAGGGAGGGTTGGTTGATGGTGGCGGCGGCGGTGGTGGGGTGATGATGGCGGCTGTGGAATGGAGGTGACGGTGGTGGTTTTTAGTGAGAGAGCAGAAAGATAAATATAGATAGAGCAGAGAGATATTTGGGGTTGAAGATGATGGTTGTTAATGGACGACTGTGAAAATCCCTGATGTTGCGTTGACCTCCGATGCTGCTGTTATGGCCCTCAATCAGCCGATTTCGAGTCCTCAAGAGCAGGTTACACCTTCAAAATCCCCGTGTACTTTGAATGCAGCCCTGGTAAGTGTTCCGACTCCCACCAGGTGTATTGATTTTGACATGGTTGATAGCAATTTGGAGGTCAACGCTCAGACTGTTGTTACCGCAGTTGAAGGAAATAGTGGGGTTAGGGCTGATGGTGAAGGTGGGTGGGTGTGGTGGTGAAGGTGGAGCTTGTTTTGAGTGTTTTGCCTGATTTGGGGTTCAATTTAATGATTTGGGGATTGATTTAGGTTTTATAGGTGGGTGGGTGTGGTGGTGAAGGTGGAGCTGTGGTGGTGACGGTGGGTGCAACGGTTGTGGTGATGAAGGTGGTGATGGTGGGTTCAAATTTGAAGTTGAAGTTGAAGGTGGAGCCTGATTTCTTTAAAACCTGGTGGAGCCTGATTTCGTTAAATATATATTCAATTTTTGGATCAGATTTGAAGTTGAAGGTGGATTAAAAATAAATAACAATACACATCATGTTATCTCATAAAAACAGGCCATGTCAGCATGCCACATCAGATAAAATTGCCACATAGGCTAAATTTACTAACCTGGTTAGTGAATATTTAACGAGGGGGTGCCATGACAACCCATGTGTTAAGTTGGGAGTGGTGTGAGCCAAAGTCAAAGTTGAGAGTGCCATCGGCCAAATGGCCATAGTTGAGGGTGTTTAAATCCATTAACCCTAATATTATTTTACATATGAGGGGATCAAGTCATTCGCACCCCCGCCATCCAATGCCAGTGGGTATTGAAGGAGGTCCTAGTAAGCTTAACCCAGGTCCTTGCAGGATCTATACACTGAACAAGGCAAGAACCTTATCAAACCATTCCCTTAACCCCCGACCAGGTAGCCAACATATCTCTATATAGACCATAGAGATATGAATGTTGAAAATCTTTTATTTTATATAGACAGTAAAATAATGCCAAGACACCACGGACAAATGATAAGGAAGTTTCACCTTCAACATAAGAAACTAGTTATTAAAGTCATTAATACAAAACCAAATAAAAAGTGCGAAAAGATTAAAAATCAAAAGTATTACATTAAATGCTTGTCTTCACCAAGTGATGTAAGAGACTTAGGCAAACATGAACTTTGATTGTCAAGAACTCTTACGATCAATCTTGGATCCCGAGACTACTACACACACTCTAGGTGGATGATGGATGATGGTGGTGGATGTGGGTGTTGTGATGGTGGTGGAGTGTGGGTGAAGTGGGAGAGAGGTGGTTTGCCAAGGGATGCCTTTGAAGTAAACCAAGCATCCCTATTTATAGCCTGCACAGAAGCCCGGACACGTCCCGATAGCCATCCTTTTTCTCTTTCTTCATTAATTGTAATTTGTCTGCATTAGCTCCACACGCCCCCGTGTTGGCTGGGCACAGCCCCGTGTGCAGAAGCGTATCTGTACTATCAAGATTTGCAAGATTTTGTGAATCTTAGCGTTGACCACGACCCGTGTTGAGCTGGGCACGCCCCCGTGCTGGGAATAGAAGCTTTTATAGCTTTGTCTTTTCTGCAGGCTTCTGGCTACACCCCCGTGTCCGCTGGGCACGGGGCCGTGGTCAGCCTTCTGTTTCTTTGTTTTTGCTTGGAAAGATGCTGTCGAGGGGTCGGACATGCCACATTTATTCATTTTCTTGTATTTATGCTAGATTTTGCTGCATATTTGTTCCTTTTGTTCAATTAAGCTAATTTGATCCTGAAAATACAAAAGGAAGACAAAAGCACACTTTTTCTAACATTAGTACTAAAAAAGGGTTAGTTTTATGCCTTATTTGATGTAATTTATTTGTTGCATTTTACACACATCAGTGTGTTTCTTGCATTGATTACACCTAACCACTTAACCTAATCATTCCCTATATAAGCCAACCCATTCCCACACATTTTGCACTTTGCAAACTCTTCTTTTCTACTCTCAAGCACTCTAAATCCAGCTGATAAATCAGTAGCAAGACAGATTCACTACAAGTTGCAAAAGTGAGCATAACTTCACTTATACTTCATTTTTTTCATTCATTCTTTCTTCTTAGAACTTGGAACAACCTTAGGTATGTTTCCACATGTTTTCATGGAAAACCAAGGCTGGAAGATCAACCAAATAAGGTTAAAAGTGCAATAAAGTTTCTGTTTTGCACGAACACTTCGATAAACATGTTAAAACTTGTGATTTCCTCATACATTCCTATGTCCTTATGCCACTAATCAAGACTATGATTATGTGTACTTAAAAACAAGGTTGTAACATATAAATCCATAGGTTTTAAGCCTTAAAACTTTCTGTTTTAAAAGGGTTTTAACCCACAAGTGATGAACAGTCTTGAACTTGAAAATGTGTGATTATTGGATAGCTTGGGCTATCCTACTTACAAATCCACACACCACTTGATGTTTTGCTTATTAGCTAGTGTGTATTTCATTTCCATAATAATAATCCATTCATGACCATCCTTGTTGTCTCATGACAACTTATGCATTGGTGAATACAAAAGAGGTTCCAAAATGAAAGATTTATCTTCCTACCTCATGCATGACTTCTATGATAATATTGTTATACTTAATGGACTAAAACACATAATATATACTATATAGAATATATAAACCCATAGTAACCGAACCTTTGATGATGACCTAATGGTTATTTGTCAAAGTACTAAGTTACACCATCTAAGAACTTGATACTCGTTACGATTCTAATGGGTACTTTAACCCATGAAAACATTCAAACCCCTATGGGTTTCATTAGTGTCAAAAAACGAGTATTTTGTGCTAGATGGTTACTTTCTTCATATGTTACTTTCCATATACTTTAAATCCCAAATTCCTACTTGTAACAATTCTCATCAAAAGTCTTAATTATTATTTTAATTTGGCCAATAGGAAACCCTAATTGAGAAACCCAAGTGATTCTGAACAAACCCTAAAATTCTCAGAATTTTCAGAATCAGGATTAGGGCCCCTAAAACTCAGGGGGGGATAAACCCTAGTTAACGATTATCAACAATTACTCGCTGTCAAAATGTTAAAATAAGAAACTGTCAACTCAGCAAAGCTAGTCCCAACCGTGGCTACCCTATAACCTACTTTCAAACCATACGCATCGTAGGGGTTTAAAGCCTACGATGCGCAAGCCTGTTAAAGTCCCCTACGCATCGTAAGGGTTCTAGGCCTACGATGCGCAGGGCTGACCAAAATTTGGGTATAAATAGAAGGCCTCGGGACTTGAATTCTGTCTTTAAAACGACGTAAATTCGGTTTACGTAGGCCAAGTTATAACAGAAACTGTCCACAAAACACACACTAATCACGAAGTGCTGCCGCAATTAGGGTAATAACTCGATCGCTGATACGATACAACGTCCGATCGATTATAACTATCCAACGATTGTCTAAGTGCCGCTCAAATTGAGTTTATACTTTGTTATTCATCGTGATTTCGACTTGAATGTTTGAGTGCTGTTCGAATTCAGACTATACTCTGTCATTCGTTGTGAATCCGCTGAATTGATAAGTATTGCACTTGTAAATCGTTGTGAGGGTTTAATCTCGTGAATTGTCGTAACTGTTGTATTAGTTACTAACCTGTTGTGTGTGCATTGTTATTTAAATTAGGTTAATCAAAGCTAATCAGTAGGCTTATACTCTGCTCGTTAAATCTACAATGTGAGTCATTCTCTTTTTATCAAATTTGATTTCAAAATCATGTTTATTTTCAAAGGTTATAATTACAGTGATTAAGTTTATGTAATCACCAAGTTACAGCCGGTATGTGGGGTATTGTGCACATTACTACAGTTGTTATCACTTTAGGTGGGCGAACCTAAATTTTGTGATATTCGTCATTCATTGGGGCAGCCAATGGTGATATGACCACAGTCACCGAAAAGAGTCGAGTGACAAATACTGTGGGTAGTTGGTTTGATATCAGAAACATTGTAATCTCTCTTAATACTGTAAATTATAACAAACGAGTCGTTTTAGTAAAACTGAATGATTCACTCAGTATTTCCCCGCTGACAAAACCTTTTTCAAACATGTTTCAGGTGATCTGTTGTGAGCAAAGGAAAAGTGCCGTGGAGCACTACAAGCTTAGAAAAGTGGCTCAATGTAAATAAATAAATAAAGAAACATGTTTTGAGAAATAAAGATTTCCCAGTGAAATCACTTTATTGTAAATTATGGGATTTATCCCTATATTATATATATAAACGAGCAGTTTTAATATTACTCGATCCTGTTTAAAAAGACTTCCGCTGTCACATAATTAGATACCATTGGATTTCCTGCCTCGCGGCTCTGGACCGGGTCAAACCGGGGCCGAGGGCCGTGACACTACTCATCCATTATCAACCAATACTCATACACCTATGTTTCCTCGTGTAGGAGGACTCGGTGTTCCATCCTAAATCAATCAACAAACTCTTCATGGATTAACAAGTGGAAGCTTGCAAAACCGTGAGTATACTCGATCCCATTTTACTTTTAACACTTTGGGTGCAACATGTATACAAAAACACACAACACCTGAAACGTATTTTAATCACACTCTATCCACGTTTAAACATGAAACAATTTGATGCTAGTTAATCTCATATGCTATGTAAACTTTTGTGTCTTTATATGCTCATTAACTTTGCTAGCCTACCTTAACAATTATAGCGCTATAGGATTAACGCACCGCCCATTAGTCTCGGGGTATTGTTAAGTCAAACATATTAACCTCCCATTAGTCTCAGGGAAAGGCAATTTGCGTTGTAAACTCGGGTTTGAACATATAACTTACACCGTTTCAGCATATTTGTAACTTGTATCTATGTTATTCATGTTAGATATGAGCACGTTAAACATTTTATCCTATTTATGCTACGTATCAAACTTGTATACTCGCCAACTTTTTGTTAATCATATTTTAATACATGTTGCAGGTTGATAGACGAGATGATGCTAGTGAAGAAACGAGATTTAGGTGGACTTAGAAACACACCTAGAATAAACGATTATTTGATGTTATGTTTGAAACAATTTTGTTCATGTTTGAATCCTGTATGATATTTTAGCATTATAATGAAATTGAATTTAAATTATATTGTCACAATAGTGTTATGACGCTTTGAGCGATTTGTTCGTCTCATCCCGATGTTTCCGCCATCTGTTAGGGTGTGACACACTTTGTTTTCATTTATGATCAAATTGGAGACATCTTTACAAAACCTCTACAGACTCATAGATTAGTGTTTTTACGTTAAAACATGTAGGTCACTCTCTGTCCTAAACTGACGAGGAAATAATAATTCTATATGAAAATCACTACGTCAAAAATAGGCTACGACCACAATTTTTGCAAAACCGCCCTACCACACTTTTGAGAAAAATTTCTGGATAAAGGTTATTCATAACATTTTAAAACACCTTAAGTCACACATTTATTATTAGTTTGACAATTGTATAACAGTTCAAATGTGACATTTATTAGCCACAATTTGAAAAGTGTGACCAAATGTAATCTATTGCCATGGTATTTGTTTTATTTTTGATTCATGTGACGAAAACACACTGTTTCGAAACCTTTAGCAACAAATTAAATAAAGAAATGTGACAATCACTAGCCACAGTAGAAAAGTCTGGCCAAATGTGATTAACTGCCACAATAGGTTTGTGATGTTGTGGCTAAAAGATAATACATATGGCCACTTACGAATTTGTGTGACCAAAGAGTAGTGTTTATTAGCCACCTAGAAAAAGAAAGAACACTTTAAACAAGTATTTTATGGTCACGTTTAAAATTGTTATGTGTGGTTAAAAGTTATCAATGGTGATGACAAATCAAAAAACATATGACTATGAATAATCTATAGTCACACTTTAATTGGTTCATGTGACAATCCTTAGTTACCCAAAAACCTATAAGAAGCGTTTCAACTTATAAAGAAAACATATCGTATCTACAAATATGTAGGGAAGATATCTGTAGAGATGAAATATGTCTCCTCCATACTTGAACCTCCTTTTGAACTATACCAAATGTAAAAAAAAGTGGGTCTAAATGTGACCAACTGTCACAATAGTTATTTTATGTGTCACTAAAATTTATCCGTCATGATTGCAAATTAAAAACATGTGACTATTAGTAGTATATAATCACACTTTATTGATTCATGTGACCAACTTTACTTACCCACAAAATACGCCGAAGAATCTTTTCATCGTGTAGAGACAACTCTATAGGGACGACATATTTTTACTCTATAGATCAACCTATAGGGATGATGTCGTCCCTATAGCGTTTTCCAGCATTATGAACTAGGCCAGATGTAGAAAAGTGTGGCCAAATGTGACAAATTGTCACATTAGTTTTTTTTATGTGTGGCTAAAGGTTATCAAAATCTAATAGATTAGGTGATTATGTATTGGGTATACATACCTTTCCTTGTAGCCTTAATCATTTCAACACACAAAAATCATTAGAAACAACATTCTCTAAACATTCTTTGTGCCTTAGTTACCTAAAATCACTTGTTCAAATAAAATTTAAAGTTAACAAAAAAATAAAAATCACTAGGAAGGTAAGCTAGGAAATTCAACATGTCTATAGTTGGGTTTATGATTGCAACCATTCCGTGGTCTAACATTTGGTGTTTTCTACTTTAAAGTAACTACCATGCGTTTGGATGATTTCATAATAATGTTGTTTTAAATGGGTCGTGCTTAACAGGACACGTTTAACACGACTGATGTGTTGGATATGACGTTCAATTGTCGATTATAATTCAACGTCGTCGTCAAGGTACGACCCAAAGAGTTACACTTTGGGCAACGAACATTTAACAGTGTTTTAATCGTTAATCACCGGATCACGAAATAATAAGCGTAATAAAAGAAACGGTTAATTATTTAGAATAATTACGGAGAGCCGGATTAATATTATAATTAATTTGTTAATTATAATTAATATCAGATAATTAAATATGTATATCCATATTGTTAGTTATTAGATAATTAATAATAATAGAGAGAGATAATTGTTTTAATTATGAGATAATTATGAAGGAGTTGTATTTAGAATACAATTGGTTTAAAATAAAAGATATATATGTATATCTTTTATATATTAACTTCCTTATCAATCTCAAAATACAACTCTCCATCAAAATAGGATACGTAACTTTAGTTTGTTGAGAGTGAGTATATGAAACATTAATTGGTTGAAGGTAGGTGGCTTTCAAAAAGTCTGAAAGAAAGAGTAAAACAAAATATTGAGATTTTTGCTGTTTTCTTTCTTGGCCGTCAAAAGCAAAAAGGAAGAGAAGGAGCAATTGCTAGTGAAGTTTAATGGCTAGTAAAACGAACCCTCTTGTTCCTTCGATTACGCATAAGGTAAAGTTTTGAACTTTATTTTCTTTAGATTAAGGTTTCGTTTGAAATCGTTTCAAACGAACAAATATGATTTCGTGGTCAACGATCATCTAGCGAGATCGTTCGTTGAACCAAGGTGTCTTTCTTGGATGTCATGATTCTTTATTTTATTTTAACCTATTTTGATTGTAATGAGATCACTGGTGGAAAAGGTTTAGAACCGAACCTCATGTACATGTTTTCCGCTGCGTTCAGTTTGTTTGACAAATTGTCTAAAAATTATTTTAAAAAGTTACACGAAAATCCAACAGTGGTATCAGAGCCGCCTTACAAATCAAAGTAGGTTTATTTTATAAAATAGTTTATAGGATTGCATGCTTAAAATCAAGTAGATTTGGCATAGGAACCTGTCACATATAATAGTTATAGGCAAGTTTGTATTAAGGCCAAAACTAACACTTGTCAAAGTCCTCTTTGAAATAATTTTTGGCCTTAACCTATTTCGTTTAGCTTAATGATCGTGCTATGCGAATCCGGGTCTAAAATCGGTTTTTAATATAGCACGCGTACTAAATAAGTTTTTGGAGCTACGCGCGTTACACACAAAAATAAAACCGAAAATATTAAAATAATGATTTTAATATGAAAACGGGTATTATTATTTTTTGTTTTTAAATTACCAATAATATTTAGATTGATTTTTTAAAAAGGAAATTTGAAATAAAACTTTATTAAAAGGGAATCTAAACAAACAAAAAGGAATTTTTTTAGGATTGGATCCATGATTAAGTGGGAGCATAAACGGGTTTGTGCTACACTTAATAGGCTCGGTTCATGTTCTTGGGCTCGAATGAACCGAACATAATCTGAACCCGGAATTGCATATTTATTTATTTTATTATGCGTTTTGCCATGAGATGTTTGTTACGTACATAAAATTAATAATTAATACACGATCATTAAAACGACAATTTTAATAAAAGGTTTATTAAGTATTGGATAGGTAATTAAAATAAACAGTTTATTTTAAAATACAAAACTCAAAATTGGTTTTTCAAAAAATTAAAAGTTAATTTGAAAACCATAATTAGTAAAAGTTATTAATTAAAATAAATTTGCGACACGACCAACTTAGATTAAATAGGGTATTTAAAATTAATCGGTCGAGTGATTGAAAGGTGTTTCAAGTCGTCACAAATTAAAACGTAAAATTGAATTTTACAAAGGAATTGTATAGCCTATGTTCATGCCATAGGCCGTACAAGTATTTTAAAACGACCCGAACCGATAATTTTAAAATATAACCCAAACTAAAATCGATATTCTATGCCACCCTAAATTAAGAACACCCGAACTGATCTATCTGAACCCCTGATGCTAGTGTTTACCCTGCATCCAGGCCTACGGTTTGGTTAGGGGTAGTTCCACGATTTTCATGCTTACATGGGCCAGGCTACAGTTTTGATTTGAGGACAAATATCACTTTTTGCGACACGAGAGCGAATGTTAGTGTTTACCCTGCATTTGTTTTCTACGGTTGTGAAAGTGGGCGTAGTTGGGGTTAACGTACCAATGCTTGACAACACTCGTCATGCGACCCCAAACCGAGAATTGTGTAGCTGACACAATTGGTGATCGTCACCTACCCTTCAATCTATGCCAGTGAAGAGTGCTAAGTCCATTAACTGAGTTATGGGGAGATGGGATCTCATCCTAATTCCTAAAATTTTGTAAATCTTGGGTCAAAATTGAATTAGGTTAATGCATGAAAATTACTAATAAAATTTTCTTCTAACTTCTACAGATGTTTACAGACAATTCTGATAACACCAAATTCTCGCTTAAGTCCATCCTTGAAAATGCTAAACTTGATAATTCTAACTTCATGGATTGGTACCGCAACCTGAAAATTGTTCTCACAATGGTGTCTATGAAATAGATACTTCTAACAATAGATCGAATAATATGGTATGCTCTCTTTCCTCTAAACGTGTTAAAACTAGCTTTAATCAAACATATCGTTGGCATTGTCATCTTGGCCATATTAACATCAATCGCATGAGGAAGCTCCAGACCGCAGGGATTCTAGAATCCATGGGTCAAGAGACTTATGATTTATGCGAATGTCGTGTAAGTGGCAAGATGACTAAGGCCCCTTTTATCAGAACTAGTGAAAGGGCCAAAGACCTGTTAGGACTCATACATACTGATGTATGTGGTCCATTCAGGACTATGTCAAGGAACGGGGAAAGATACTTCGTTACATTTACTGATGATTATAGTAGATATGGATATGTTTATCTTATGAAGTTTAAACATGAAACCTTTGAAAAGTTCAAAGAATTCCAAAATGAAGCACAAAATCAACTAGGGAAAACGATTAAGGCACTTCAATCCGATCGGGGTGGTGAATACATTAATCAAGAGTTTGATGAACATCTCAAGAAGTGTGGGATTATATCCCAACTAACTCCACCCGGAACACCACAACTCAATGGTGTGTCTGAGAGGAGAAATCAAACCTTATTAGATATGGTTCGATCAATGATGTGTCGTACAAACTTACCACACTCCTTTTGGAGTTATGCTCTTGAAACTGCTACACGTCTTGTGAATATTGCTCCTACTAAAAAGGTAGAAAAGACACCATATGAGATGTGGCATGGTAAACGACCTAAAGTCTCTTACCTTCGCATATGGGGATGTAACTCTTATGTTACCAGTGAGTCTTCGGACAAACTTGATCCTCGCGGTGAAAAAGTTGTTTTCATTGGATATGCATATCCGGTTGGTTATTATTTCTATAATCCTGCTGAACATAGAGTTTTCACTAAGCGTCGAGGAACATTCCTAGAGGATGAGCTTATGGCGCGAGGAATTGGAGATAATCTTATGGATCTTGAGGAATTCGAGAACCACAAATTGATCAACCAATAGTCGAATCTGCCTCTCAACAAAATATTGTTGGACCTGAACCTGATAGGATTCAGGAATCTGATGTAACCCTAGGCGTCCGCAGAAGTACGAGGGATCGTCATGAACCTAATCGGTATTCACCTGATATGTACGTCTTGATAATTGATCAAGAAGAGCCCTCAACCTACATAGCTACGATTTCAGGTAACGAATCTGAAAAATGGCTCGAAGCCATGGGCGTCGAGATGCAATCCATGTATGACAACCAAGTATGGGATTTGGTTGAACTTCCTCCCGAATGTCGGACTGTAGGAAGTAAATGGGTTCTCAAGTTGAAAACTGACATGGATGGAAATGTGCAAACCTATAAGGCTCGGTTGGTTGCTAAAGGTTTTACTCAGACTCAAGGAGTTGATTATGAGGAAACCTTCTCGCAAGTAGCCATGCTTAAGTCTATTAGGATTCTACTTTCCATAGCCGCGTATTATGACTATGAGATATGGCAAATGGATGTTAAAACCGCGTTCCTAAATGGACATCTTATAGAAGATGTCTATATGGAGCAGCCTGAAGGTTTTGTAGATCCTAAGAATCCTAAGAAAGTTTGCAAGTTGAATAAATCCATTTATGGATTGAAACAAGCATCTCGAAGCTGGAATCTTCGTTTTGATCAGAAAATCAAACAGTTTGGTTTCATTAACGAAGATGAGCCGTGTGTTTACAAGAAGGCAAGTGGGAGTTCTATTACTTTTGTAATCCTGTACGTAGATGACATACTTCTCATTGGAAACAATATCCCGATGCTGCAGGATGTTAAATCCTGGCTTGGTAAATGTTTCTCAATGAAGGATCTTGGAGAAGCTGCTTATATTCTAGGAATAAAGATTTATAGAGATAGATCTAAGCGGCTACTTGGACTTAGTCAAAGTACATATATTGATAAGGTCATTCGACGCTTTTCGATGCAAGATTCCAAGAAGGGTCTCTTGCCAATGGCAAGTGGAACCGTACTGAATAGTCATCAATGTCCCAAGTTGGACAAAGATAAAGAGGATATGAAAAAGGTTCCATATGCCTCTGCTATAGGTTCCATCATGTATGCCATGTTATGTACAAGACCGGACGTATCGTACGCTCTAAGCTTGACTAGCAGATATCAACAGAATCCTGGTAAAAGTCACTGGATTGCTGTGAAAAATATTCTAAAGTACTTAAAAAGAACTAAGGATATGTTTCTGATATTTGGCGGTTTGGAAGAAAAGATGAAAGTAAAGTGTTACACTGACGCAAGCTTCCAAACGGATCATGACGATTCACGATCTCAAACAGGCTATGTTTTTACTTTAAATGGTGGTGCTATAACTTGGAAGAGTTCTAAGCAAAGCGTGGTGGCCCAATCGTCCACTGAATCAGAATATATAGCGGCTTCAGAAGCTACTAAGGAGGCTGTTTGGATGAAAAAGTTCATTGCTAATCTCGGAGTTATACCAAGCATACAGAAGCCTGTCGAGATATTTTGCGACAATACAGGTGCAATTGCTCAGGCAAAGGAACCAAGGTCGCATCACAACACGAGGCATATTCTCAGAAAATTCCACTACATACGGGAAGTTTTGGAAAGGGGAGACATCGTAGTAGAGAAAATTCATACTGATCAGAATCTAGCGGACCCGTTTACTAAGCCTATGCCTCAAGTGAAACATGAGAAGCATACAGATAGTATAGGTCTTAGATATGCTAGACAATGGATCTGATTTTGTAATTTAGTAATTTGGTGCATTTTGAATTGTAAACAATATTTTATGTTTATTGAATTTAATGGTTGAATGTCTTTTAAACTATTATATCTGTGTTCAAATATTAGTATGTTAAGTATCTATGAATATTGTATTCTAAAATGTCCGTAGTCTATCAGATTCGTGAGAACCAATCTGGTAAAAGACTATTGTGAATTAGATGGTTGATCCATAAAATGGATACTCAAAGTGTTGAGAACCATATTCACTGATATGATTAGTTGAATCATATTGGGCGTAACTCGTTTCAAAATGATCTTCATGGATCTTAGTCATAAGACATTTTGAATAGGTACGATCATTGTATCCTTAGACCTGCGGTACATACTAGAACTAACTTAAATGAATGGTTGCTCTTTGATTCTATCTAACGCTGTACGTAACTGGCAGTAATAAGGATAGTTTTGGGAATGATCTGAAGTTTAGTGGTTCTATTCTTAGGAGATGAACACTCTGGTGCCTTTCGTTGGTTTGAACTGGTGTTAAACGCGTGGCCACGCTCGAACTAGTAATAGTTTGATAAACCACTTCAAATCAGGAACGAAATTAGAAATGGTTGAATAATATATGAGAATGAATTGGATCCATGTCTCATGTTCAACAAGTGTTCAATACAGAGGGATAAATGAGTCGATAACCAGGGCTATATTATTTGCATAACCAAAGGACATATTAGTGCAAAGAATTAGTTGACATAAATATGTCATAAGTTGCCGGGGGCAATATGATGCAGCTAGGCACTCACTATTGTCTACATTGAAACTTAATCGGCCAATCGACCAAATGGGAGATTGTTGGATATGATGTTCAATCGTCGATTATAATTCAATGTTGCCGTCAAGGTACGACCCAAAGAGTTACACTTTGGGCAACGAACATTTAACGGTGTTTTAATCGTTAATCACCGGATCACGAAATAATAAGCGTAATAAAAGAAACGGGTAATTATTTAGAATAATTACGGAGAGCCGGATTAATATTATAATTAATTTGTTAATTATAATTAATTTGTTAATTATAATTAATATCAGATAATTAAATATGTATATCCATATTGTTAGTTATTAGATAATAATAATAAAGAGAGATAATTGTTTTAATTATGAGATAATTATGAAGGAGTTGTATTTAGAATACAATTGGTTTAAAATAAAAGATATATATGTATATCTTTTATATATTAACTTCCTTATCAATCCCAAAATATAACTCTCCATCAAAATAGGATACGTAACTTTAGTTTGTTGAGAGTGAATATATGAAACATTAATTGGTTGAAGGTAGGTGGTGATGTGTGTAAAATGCAACATATAAATTACATCAAATGAGGCATAAAACTAACCCTTTTTAAGTACTAATGTTGGAAAAAGAGTGTTTTTGTCTTCCTTTTGTATTTTCAGGATTAAATGAGCTCAAATTCACAAAAGAAGCAAAAAGACAGCTAAATCCAACATAAATACAAGGAAAGGAACATAAGTGGACTGCCCGACCCCTCAACGGCATCTTCCCAAGCAAAATAGAGAAGGCAGAAGACTGAACACGCCCCGTGCTCAGCCAGCACGGGGCCGTGCCCAAGAAGCAGCAGAAAAGACAAACCTATAGAAGCTTCTATTGCCCACCACGGGGCCGTGTCCAGTGAACACGGGGGCGTGGCGAAAGTTCAGCAGGCGCATTAATTGTAATTGCGAATTACAATTAATGAAGAGAGAGAGTGTCAGACAGGCACGGGGGCGTGTCCAGCGGACACGGGGCCGTGCCCAGCCTTCTGTTCAGCCTATAAATAGGAGTGCTTGGTTTCATTTCAACTCATCCCTTGGCACACCACCTCTCTCACACTTCATCCACCACCCACCACCATCACAACACCATCATCCACCACCATCATCCATTGTCCATCGTAGAGTGTGTGAGTCGTCTCGGGATCCAAGATTGATCGTAAGAGTTCTTGACAATCAAGGCCATGTTTGCCTAAGTCTCTTACATCACTTGGTGAAGACAAAGTGTCTAGTATAATACTTTTTATTTCTAATCTTTTGCACTTTTTATTTGGTTTTGTATTAATGACTTTAATAACTAGTTACTTATGTTGAAGGTGATCTTTCCTTATCGTTTGTCCGTTGTGTCTTGGCATTATTTTACTGTCTATATAAAATAAAAGATTTTCACCATTCATATCTCCACGGTCTATATGGAGGTATGTTGGCTACCTGGTCGGGGGTTAAGGGAACGGTTTGGTAAAGGTCTTGCCATTGTTCAGCTTTTAGAGGTCCTGCAATGGACCTGGGTCAAATTTAGTAGGACCTCCTTCAATGCTTCACGGTATTGGATGGCGGGGGTCCAAACTCTTTGACCCCCTCATAAGTTAACTACTATTAATACTATAACCCGGCTATTTAGGACTGTATCCCTGCTGACTCAGACTACTTAGTCGAGGGTAACGTCACCTCCAAAAGAGGGGCCTACCATAATTTGCATTAATAACTTAATTAATTATCTTCCAATAATCCACCCTTTTAGGATTGTATCCTTGCTGACTCAAACTACTGGGGTGAGGGTAACGTCATCTTCAAAAGAGGGGCCTACTACAATAACTAAGATAATCTCTTAAATATGTGCAAAAGTGCGGAAATAATCAAAGGTTATACTAGATACGAGTCGGAACCAAGTGATTCATCTTGTCTATCTGTTTTTCTTTTTATTTTTATTTTCAGCATTTTAGTTAGTTTTTATTTATTTCTTAGTTTAAAACATTTTTCTAAACTTTTTATTTTGATTAGACGTTGAGGATAAACCGGTACTAAAAGCTCTTGTGTCCTTGGACGACCTCGGTATCTTACCAACACTATACTACGCTCACGATGGGTGCACTTGCCCATATGTGTGTCTAGTGTTAGTAAATATCGTGTTTTATAAATTTAAAACTTGGCTAAAAAAGTGTTAAAGGGGCTTAAAATATACACCTAATATATATAACACTTCACACGCATCAAGTTTTTGGCGCCGTTGCCGGGGACACAAGGATTTTAAGAAAGTTAGGAATCAACGGCCTAATCATATTTTTATTTTTCTTTTTAATTTTTTTTAGGATTTTCTTAGTTTTTCAGCTTCTGCAGAGCTCAGCACGGGCCGTGCCCGCTGAACACGCCCCCGTGCTAAATCATTGGAACTGGCAATCCTGTTTTAAGTCAGACAGTAAGCTGAACACGGGGCCGTGCTCACTCAACACGCCCCCGTGCCCAAGTTTCACTTACTGAAAACAGAACCGTTAGATCCCGGCGGTTGGTAATTTCTGACATAAACATGAGTGATAGTAATTGTTTTTACTTTCGGCACTCTTATGGTACGTGGTGTCAATTATGTGGAGGCGAACATAGAGAATTAGAATGTTACTTTCTAAATTATAGGCTCCACTACATGGACCCACCGATTTCTTATAACCTTAAGAGGGGCGAAAGTAAAAATAAGCCCTATCTCTCCCTCGAATGCGCCCAGCCAGATATTCTAGGGGAAATGCTCCTTGACGAGTTATTTCAACTAGAAAAGTTAATTCTAAATTGGTCAAAAGAGCTTAGGAAGGACTTTATTGATCCACCCCAAGACGATGACCATGACGAAATGTTGGAACCGCATTCCGACAACCTCGTTGCTCCCAAAAATACCTTCATACCTAGCAAAGACTTGGACGATAGTCGTCCCTGTGCCGATTGTGCCGTGAAGGACTCTCCATCGACTTCGTTCGGTGCATACATAGACCTGAGCGATTCGGCATACACCTTCTTTAACGAGAGCCCGGGAAAGGGTTGGACTTGTCCACCAAGAATGAAAATAGGAATTACCCTCACCGACAACCTCTTGCGTTCTCGCCTTAGTTTAGGACAATTAAGGTATCTTAGGCACTTTGGGGTTGTTCCAACCAACCAGGAGCCACCCGATACTAGTGAGTTCCTTAAAAAACTAGACAACTTCATAAAACAGTCCCTCGACACGGGGCCGTGTCCAGCCAACACACCCTCGTGTTCACCAAAAGATTCCCTTCTGATCAGTACGTCAGAATACGGACAAACTGTGTCAGAACTCCACCTGCACACGAGGCCGTGTCCAATGGACACGGGGCCGTGTCCAGGATGCTGTCGTTTTCTATAAATGCAGCCAAGAATTCTGCACAGTTGGACCAACTTGGGACAGAGATTTGAAGGAATCTTCTCTCAACTATCCTAGGTAAGTCTAAAAGAAGGTTCCAACAACCCATCTTGTCCTTTCTTCTTTTAACCATTTCCTTCTTCTCCATCTTTCTCCAAGAACTACCATTAAATGTTTGAATTCTTCCAACTTTGTGGTAGGGATTAATGAGTTTTGTTCAAGGAATCTTGGTAAAAATATGTTATGTAACATTGTCTTAAGTTATTAATGTCTAAAAAGACCCCACAAGTTCAGAAAATAACTTAAAATTTCAAGTTTCCTTGCTCCAAAATTCTGCAGAAAGATGAACACGGGGCCGTGCTCATTGAGCACGGGGCCGTGTCCGGTCACTGTTTCATCAAATAAACTATTTTTCAGTGTATTTTTCGTAGAATGACGAGTGAAAACAGCGAAACATCTTCCGTGCATTCATCAAACAGCCGAAGAGGAAGGAGGCCCTCCGTTGAAGCTACACTTGTGCACTATGTGATAGCATTAAGGGAGGCTCTCGACGAAATGACATCAGTAGAGGAGGTCCTAATCGACCGTATTAACGATCTTACGGTGGGACTCGAAAGCAGCTTCCAAGAAATTAACCTCTTGCACCAGAGGTTAAATATTCTTGTAGCACCCCCGATGGAACCAGTCCTCCCTCAACAGGATTGGAACCTGGCACTCGGAATTAACAACCCTACCGGGTGGGAAGACTTTCCGGAGGAACCTCCCGTGGAACACCAACAAGAGATCCCGGTGGAAATCGAAACTCCTCAAACTAATGCCAATGAGCCTTCTTTTCTCCTTCCAAGGGAGGTGGAAGAGTGGCTCGCCGACATGTGAGGAAAGCCGCACCCGGAAGAAGGAGTTCTAAAAGGCCTTGTCTAACCAAGATTAGTAGCTTTTTGGAAATTTTGCTAAAGTAGAGGCTAGAACTCCATGGTTTAATATTTCTTTGTTTTCATATCTAGTTTAATATAAATTTAGGACTATGTAAGGTCTCTCTATGAGTACAATGAAATGATGGTTTTTAAAGTTTGGATGGTTCTTAATAAATAAAACACACTCATGGTGGTAAGGGATGAAAAGGGGAACGAGAAAAATGACCCCATGCACAAGAACAAGGCAACCCGGCATCAATCTCTCCATTACAGTAAGCTCGGCACGGGCCGTGTCCAACCAACACGGCCCCGTACTGAACCCCCTGCAGAAAAATGCCCAGTTCAGGTAACTGGACACGGGTCGTGTTCACTAGACACGCCCCCGTGTCCAGGCTTCTGTTTCTTTTCTTTAATTTCTGTTACTGGCACCTGAACACGGGGCCGTGTCCGGTCCCCACGGGGCCGTGTCCAGACTACCAGTAACATAAATCTTTGCTTTTAACACCATTTTACACATCCAATCAACCTAAAAATTTATTTTTGGGACACATTGAGGACAATGTGTAATTTAAGTGTGGGGGGGGGGGGGGATGCTAAAACCTTGAATCTTGCAAGTCCTAAATACAAGCCTTACACAAAACTCTATCGGAACCGCTAATCACCCCAATTTTTTTTTCAAAAATTTCATTTTTTTTTTTACTTGTCTAGGTTTAACTCGGGAAATTCAAGTTCTCAAAAATGTTATATTTTTACGAATTTACAACCGATAGCGTAGTGATAAAAAGAACCAACATAAGAAAATTATGAAAAGGCATGACAAACTTAGTTAAAATTTGATTTTATATACTTGATCACATAAAAACCCATTCCCACAAAAGTGAGTTTTGAGCCTTTATTGAGCATACAATTACATATCATCAAACTAAATGCTCATTTTTCGTTTCTTGTGTGAATAGCCGTTTGGTTCTTACGACTCTAGAACTTGCCATGACGATACATTCCCGGTCCTTATCAACTTAAACCCGAGTAAGTAAATGATGGAGGCATTAGGACTAACCCTTTTTTATTTCTACACCATTATTTTTCTTTTTCTTTTACCACCTACCCAAAAATCCCCCTAGTTAGCCCCTTTGAGCCTAAACCTTTTCATTTCATAACCCAAATCAAACACCCTTTTACCCACCAAAACCTTTTTCATTTTTAACCCTTTGTTTTAGTAACAAGTTCGGTTTTTCGTATGATCGTTCAAAAAAAAAATGTGTTGATGATGAAGCAAAAGATAAACAAACAAGTTCATCAAAAATAACTTTGTTTGAATAATAGCTTCATCAAAATAAAAGTTACAAAAATAGAAAGTCCTACGAAAACCGACACTTGTTACGCTTTTCATCTTTTTTTCTACTAACCACTAACCAATATCCCAACCACCTACCTTTAACCCAAGCCTAACCCTTCGCCCACAAAGTCCTCTTGATATTTACAAAAGGTATAAAAGTTAAAAAGGAGGAGGATTGATTGCTTGGCAAGCCTATGGTAGGAGTAAGTTCCATGCCGCTCTCGAGTGATTCACTAAAAATACACCTTCGGCCGAGTGTGAGTGATTTCTCCCGTAAGGTATGTGAACTTGTATATAAATGGAATTTTAAAAAGGCATGTTATGCCCAAATAAGTAATTTCTCCTATGAAACGTTCTAAACAAATCATAACGAATAGGATTGTAAATAGATAAAAATAAAACCCAAAAAGATCTTGGATTCCCAACACTCTATGACAAGCCAAAACCTTCTCTTCTACCCATTCCATTTGGGAGTGTAAGCCACATATTAAAGAGTTTTGCTTGAGGACAAGCAAAAGTTCAAGTGTGGGGGTATTTGATGTGTGTAAAATGCAACATATAAATTACATCAAATGAGGCATAAAACTAACCCTTTTTAAGTACTAATGTTGGAAAAAGAGTGTTTTTGTCTTCCTTTTGTATTTTCAGGATTAAATGAGCTCAAATTCACAAAAGAAGCAAAAAGACAGCTAAATCCAACATAAATACAAGGAAAGGAACATAAGTGGACTGCCCGACCCCTCAACGGCATCTTCCCAAGCAAAATAGAGAAGGCAGAAGACTGAACACGCCCCGTGCTCAGCCAGCACGGGGCCGTGCCCAAGAAGCAGCAGAAAAGACAAACCTATAGAAGCTTCTATTGCCCACCACGGGGCCGTGTCCAGTGAACACGGGGGCGTGGTGAAAGTACAGCAGGCGCATTAATTGTAATTGCGAATTACAATTAATGAAGAGAGAGAGTGTCAGACAGGCACGGGGGCGTGTCCAGCGGACACGGGGCCGTGCCCAGCCTTCTGTTCAGCCTATAAATAGGAGTGCTTGGTTTCATTTCAACTCATCCCTTAGCACACCACCTCTCTCACACTTCATCCACCACCCACCACCATCACAACACCATCATCCACCACCATCATCCATTGTCCATCGTAGAGTGTGTGAGTCGTCTCGGGATCCAAGATTGATCGTAAGAGTTCTTGACAATCAAGGCCATGTTTGCCTAAGTCTCTTACATCACTTGGTGAAGACAAAGTGTCTAGTATAATACTTTTTATTTCTAATCTTTTGCACTTTTTATTTGGTTTTGTATTAATGACTTTAATAACTAGTTACTTATGTTGAAGGTGATCTTTCCTTATCGTTTGTCCGTAGTGTCTTGGCATTATTTTACTGTCTATATAAAATAAAAGATTTTCACCATTCATATCTCCACGGTCTATATGGAGGTATGTTGGCTACCTGATCGGGGGTTAAGGGAACGGTTAGGTAAAGGTCTTGCCATTGTTCAGCGTTTAGAGGTCCTGCAATGGACCTGGGTCAAATTTAGTAGGACCTCCTTCAATGCTTCACGGTATTGGATGGCGGGGGTCCAAACTCTTTGATCCCCTCATAAGTTAACTACTATTAATACTATAACCCGGCTATTTAGGACTGTATCCCTGCTGACTCAGACTACTTAGTCGAGGGTAACGTCACCTCCAAAAGAGGGGCCTACCATAATTTGCATTAATAACTTAATTAATTATCTTCCAATAATCCACCCTTTTAGGATTGTATCCTTGCTGACTCAAACTACTGGGGTGAGGGTAACGTCACCTTCAAAAGAGGGGCCTACTACAATAACTAAGATAATCTCTTAAATATGTGCAAAAGTGCGGAAATAATCAAAGGTTATACTAGATACGAGTCGGAACCAAGTGATTCATCTTGTCTATCTGTTTTTCTTTTTATTTTCAGCATTTTAGTTAGTTTTTATTTATTTCTTAGTTTATAACATTTTTCTAAACTTTTTATTTTGATTAGACGTTGAGGATAAACCGGTACTAAAAGCTCTTGTGTCCTTGGACGACCTCGGTATCTTACCAACACTATACTACGCTCACGATGGGTGCACTTGCCCATATGTGTGTCTAGTGTTGGTAAATATCGTGTTTTATAAATTTAAAACTTGGCTAAAAAAGTGTTAAAGGGGCTTAAAATATATACCTAATATATATAACACTTCACACGCATCAGTGGCTTTCAAAAAGTCTGAAAGAAACAGAGTAAAACAAAATATTGAGATTTTTGTTGTTTTCTTTCCTGGCCGTCAAAAGCAAAAAGGAAGAGAAGGAGCAATTGCTAGTGAAGTTTAATTGGCTAGTAAAACGAACCCTCTTGTTCCTTTGATTACGCATAAGGTAAAGTTTTGAACTTTATTTTCTTTAGATTAAGGTTTCGTTTGAAATCGTTTCAAACGAACAAATATTTTTTTGTGGTCAACGATCATCTAGCGAGATCGTTCGTTAAACCAAGGTGTCTTTCTTGGATGTCACGATTCTTTATTTTATTTTAACCTATTTTGATTGTAATGAGATCACAGGTGGAAACGGTTTAGAACCGAACCTCGTGTACATGTTTTCCGCTGCGTTCAGTTTGTTTGACAAATTGTCTAAAAATTATTTTAAAAAGTTACACGAAAATCAAACATGATGAACCCGAAACGACCCGTTTAACTTTATGTATCATTTTGAAACACTAAAACAAACATATTTAATAAATGGGTTATACAACACAACTTGTTTAACATGCTTAAATTTAACTCGTTCAATAACATGAGTGACACCACATATTAAAATGTAAGATATAACGTAGTTCAATAACATGAATGACACATCAGTGACAAGAATTAGTAAACATGTATGTTTAAGAAAAAATAAGACATAATTTATACCATAAATTAAAATTAATTATCTAAATTTATAATCCATATTTAATTAGCATCAACCACTATATACTTTTGAGTTTTGATAAATGGATCCTAAACATGTGGTTGACCTATTAGTTGTTATGTGAATTGTGTCAACATGTGTTGAACTGTACATTTACAACTTGAACATGTTTACTCTAAACGCTAACGGATCATGTCATAAATTGACAGCTGAGTACAACATTAAAACATTAAGTTAGGATGATTTGTCCCTGTAATAAGACGATCTTTGGTCTAATTCTGCTACTTTGAACTTTGTGAATTTTCCGGTTGAAAGTGATTAATACACAATTTACAAGGGTTACCCAGGCCTATACAAAATTTTATAAAACCTACATTTTATTTATAGAGTAAACTGTCATTTTGGTCCCTGTGGTTTGGTCACTTTTGCCACTTTAGTCCAAAACTCAAACCTTTTACATCTGGGTCCCTGTGGTTTCAGTTTTATTGCCATTTTGGTCCAAAAAAGAAATCAGGTCATATTCGTCTTATAAAATCCGGCTATTTTGTCCTTTTCCTCAGAGGCAAAATGGTTATTTCTTTTCTTTTTTATGAATAAATACCATATTTTATAAGACAACTATGACCTGATTTGCCCCTGAGAAAAATGACAAAATTGCAGGATTTTATAAGACAAATATGACATGATTCCATTTTTGGACCAAAATGGCAATAAAACTGAAACCACAGGGACCCCGATGCAAAAAGTTTGAGTTTTGAACTAAAGTGGCAAAAGTGACTAAACCTCAGGGACCAAAATGGCAGTTTACTCTTATTTATAAGTACTGAATTTAATATAAAAAAATCATAAGAATGCAGTAGAAAAGTTCGTTCTTATAATCATTTGTTAAATGGAAAATTGGTTTTTAATAAACCAACCTTTGCCCCATTGGTAAATAATAATCCTACCTACGTAATTGGTATACAATAATCCTACCTATCAAAATGTTGGTACTCAATGAACTTCCGTTAATTTTTTTAACTGAATTTAGTTTTTAAGTTTTATTTATTACACAAACAGTCCCTGTAGTTATAATTTACTAGTTTTAACTATTTTGTAAAACAAAAAAAAACGTCAAGGGCCATGTAATTAAATTTTATAAAATAGTTAAAACTAGTAAATTACAACTACAGGGACTGTTTGTGTAATAAATAAAACTTAAAAACTAACTTCAGTTAAAAAAATTAATGAAAGTTCATTGAGTACCAACATGTTGATAGGTAGGATTATTGTATGCCAATTACGTAGGTAGGATTATTATTTACCAATGGGGCAAAGATTGGTTTATTAAAAACCAATTTTCCTTTGTTAAATAAACGTTCTCTATTTTATTTCTTTACGTAATAGTGTCAACAGAAAGCATATTTTTCTCTATATTTTGAAGTGTACCCAAATTTTTTTTTATTAGTGGTTAGTTTTACGCAATTTACAGTTGTTAGAGTATTTTAATATATGGTTTAACATATTAAAAGGCAAGGTTTCTGTTAACTAAATCGAGTAGAAGTTAAAGGACTTAATCACATACACTAATTAACATATGTTTAACCCAAAGAAGCAAACATGGACTTAATAATATTCTTGTAATGACCTTGAAAACTATGGCACAGGATATGTTTGCAGCAGGATCTGATACTTCTTCGGTGGCAGTTGAATGGGCTATGTCAGAGCTAATGAAGAATCCAAGGGTGATGAAGAAAGCACAAGATGAACTCAGGAATGTACTTAAAGGAAAGACAAAAATCCAAGAGTCAGATATGCAAGAACTAGACTACCTTAAACAAGTTATTAAGGAAACCTTAAGGTTGCACCCTCCTCTTCCATTTTTATTACCTAGAGAGTGTCGTGAGGATTGTGAGATTGGAGGATTCCATATACCAATCAAAACAAAAGTTATAATCAATGCGTGGATGATTGGGCGCGACCCAGATTACTGGATTGACCCTGAAAGTTTCGTACCGGAGCGATTTAGTGAGAGCACTCTTAACATCATGGGAACAAATTTTGAATATCTCCCTTTTGGGGCCGGAAGAAGAATGTGCCCGGGCATCCTCTTGGGGTTGGCTAACATGGAGCTTCCTCTCGCGATGCTACTCTATCACTTCGATTGGGAACTTCCAAGTGGACCAACATCTAAAAATTTTGATATGTTCGAGTCTTTTGGAGCTACTCTAAAGCGAAAGAATGACTTGCTTTTAGTTCCGCATCCTTACAACACCAACTATTAATGCATTTTGTATTGAAATGTTTGTTTTTGATTGAGTTTAAGCTCTTTAAATATAACAATGTTGTGACTCAAGAAATAATTTAAATTTATAATATCTTTTTAAACAAAAAAAATATATCTTTTTAAACAAACCAATCGACAATATGTAAAAATAATTTGAAGGATAAGAATCCGTCTCTGTTATCATCACCATTCACCACAATCCCTAAAACATCGTTAATTTCCTGCACTGGAATCTTAAATACTAAAAACTAACTCTCAAGATCCATTATTTTGGGACATTATATCTTTAACAATTAAACAAGCCAAGATCTGGATTCGTGTAAAAGATTCTAAAATTAATACGATTTCTTTAAGCTAAAGATCAAGTCACATGTAACTAAAATGTTAATCATAAATGTAACACCTTTTACCATATCAATTCAAATCACAACTATTTCATACTCAATTTTCCCTCCAACACTAAACCACTTCAAACCTCCAACTCATTACCCATCTCATCTAAGGCTATACACGAACCGAACGTTCAGCAAACAGTTCGTGAACCGTTCGGCGGGAAGTTTGTTTATGTTTATGTTCGTTCGTTTAGTTAATGAACGAACACGAACAAGATATTATGTTCGATTAATTAAACGAATGAATACGAACAAAGGTCTTGTCGTTCTACTGCGTTTGTGAGCGTTCGATAATGTGTTCGTTTACATTCGTTTGTTTATGTTTATTTGTTAAAAGTTTTTTTGTTACTTTTTTAATATTTTACTTTCTTAAGTTTTACTTTCCCCCCTAAACATTAATTAATAATTATATTATATGAAAATAATAAAATACAAACCCTTATCTAACCATATGAAGAAGTTGGGACTAACGACATTTTTTTGGGATATGTATAAGTAACTTTAGATAATTATGTTTTAAGTTAGCTAAACTTGTTTTATCGTATGGTTCTTGTAGTGTGCTTCTTGTGTCTTGAATTATTCATTCATTATTTAATGGTTGTATTTAACTATTTTTGTCGGATGTTTAAGATTATGGTGTTTTTTTATTTCAAGTTTAATGTTCGTTTGTGTTGATTTGCGGTCTTTTATGTTCATGACCAGTGTTCATGAGTTGTTCGTGAACAACTGAAATTCTTTAACAAACGAACACGAACATAAACTTGTTTGTGTTCGTTCGGTTCGTCCACAACAAAAACAATAGACACAAAGCGAGTAACATGTAGATATGTGTATATGCAACAATAGATACTAAAAACAATAGAAATATGAGTACGAAACATGTAACAACACATTGATTTTGTATGTTATTGATTTTAATAGAAAACAATAAAAACAAGACACATGATACACCCCAAAAATATTTAATGACAAAAAGAGGATTGCAGGTTGAACTTTGGACTCAATCTGAAAGTGATGAGGAAATCCCAAATGGAAGCTTAGGGTACTCATCTGAAGAAGAAACCAACTTTGATCCATGATGCTGATGTTGCTTTCCAGTGGTTGTGGTTTGTTATGGTAGTAATTTTTATTTGATGTTTTTAGGGTACTAGAACAAAAATGATAGAAGTAATTTTGTGGTTTGTAAACAAGTGATGATAGTGTTTTATTCATCATCTTTGTTTTTAACTTTTATCATCTATATAATGTAACACCCCGAAAACAGGTTTGGTAATCAAACCACGTTAATATTTATGAACGGGTAAAATACCGTTAGTGGTAAAATTAACCCGGTAAATATTAGGATTTAAATAATTAAAACTAATATTAAATAAAAAGAGAATAAAAGTTTTGAGAAAAACAAAGCTTATGACAGGCCGACTTAGCGGGACTTAAATAAGTGTAACACCCCAAAAATATAAAACTATATATATATATATATATATATATATATATTGAAATTGTGAAGCATTAAATAAACGAGAACGAACTAACTAGGATTAGATAACCCAGTTAGTTACGGGTCTTGTGATATCAAATAAATGGATGGAAACTCCTAAATTATAAATAAAACAATAGTTGAGGGACCTAAGTTGTAAAGTGGGGAAACTTGAAAGATTAAAACAAAAATAAACTCCACCAAACACACACTTAGGTGTGTTTGGTCGATTAAAAACGCAGGGAGCGAACAGGAGCTCCTCACAAACCCTAGCTCTCACTAAATCGATCAATTGAAGGCTCTAATCTGGTCTAAATCGATTTTCAAGCACGAATTAGTGACCACCTTGTTGAGGGGATCATAAGCTATGCAAAATCTTGATGTTTTGATTCATCTTGAATTTTAGGTTAATTGTGAAAAACGAAATTTAGCTTGATTATGTGTTGTATAGATGAAATTAGAAGTGATATGATGTCTAGGGATAAACCCTAGATGATTTCTTGTTAAAATCTTGCATGATACTTGTGGGGTTTATAATCACCATTGTAGGTGATTAATAGGTTTGTAGAAACTTGATAAACACTAGGATTTTGATAGTTATTATCGTGTAATTTGAGTTCCATGAATTAAAGTCAGATTTGTTGATGCTAAATTCGTGCATGTGCTGTTTTTAGGGTTTTGATTGCTAAAAATAGTGTTATAATGTCATAAACATGTTTAAATTGAAAGCTGAATTCAAACAGCTTCTGATCAGAATTTACAGCCGACTTGTATTGGCTGTAACGTGGACAAAACGTGACAAAAACATGAGTTTCTTGAGTCTAAAATGTAATTCCAGGAAATATATCTTTAAAACCCCACTGGAATTGCATTTTTTTTTTGACGAAAATTGAATGTTTTATGAATTTTTCGGTATCGAAGGTTCAGGCTGCGTTTTCTGGCAGAATTTGCAGCCCATTCCGAATGTCATAACTCAATTTAAGAATTGATTTATGATCTCAAATTTTTACTGTAGGTAGCTTCAGATAATTCCAAAAACCTCCAATTGGAATTTCATCAATCGGATAAACGAGGAATTTTAAATGAAATTTTTCGTAAGCTGCAGTCAGAAGTGACGAATCTGATTGCAGCTTAGTAAATGAATTTTTACGAATTTTTGGTAAAGAGTTAGATCTTGAAATTTTAACACAAGTCATAACCCTCCGAGAGGTACGTCACATAAAAAACTCATAATTTTTGAAGACTTGTAAACAGGTCACCAAAAACAGCCTATTTTTCAGTGATATGAACTTGCCTAATTGATGTTAATCTTGGCTACATGACAAGTTATAAACTAGCTGTTGAATATATGGCATGCTTTGATTGATAAGTGTGTAAAAAAAAGGGTCCATAGGGTGATGGTCATTGTATAAAATGACCAATCTAACCATCTTATGGATGTTATGTTATAGTTTGACTCTAAACAAGCTAGGTGGGGGCTTGGAGAGGAACGGGTCAAACGGATCATGGATGTGAAGAATGTTTGCGTGGACGCGAGGTAAGTAAAAGCTTACACCCTTTTTATGAGACATGCATTTATTCATAGATTGTAAATATGATAAAAGCTATATCCGAAATACGTGTCTGATACGAAATAATACGGATCAGAACATATAATATGATGAAAATCCTTGGTTAATGGAAAAAGGGATCTAATGGTAAAATCAGAAATGGGTCGGATGGGCGAATTGGTAGCTAAAAAAACATGTTTTGTTATGTATGTAAATGTTTGGTCATATAGGCCAAACGAGCCAAAGGGTGATGATAACACCATTTGGCAATATCGACTAACATTTGGTTGTCAAGTTATATGTTCACAGGATTGAACAGAAATTGAATAATTGCGTCACTTTGGAGTAGCGGCTAATAAAAGCAAGGTATAAAAATGAAACGGGTCTATATGTTGACCGAGCCAGGTATGCATAAATAAGATATTAGTTATATGCGCAATTTTGGGTCAAATATTTAGTGGAAGCCCAACATCGTAAATGAGGGGCTAAAGTTGACCAAAACGCCCTTGATGGGTAAAACGGGTAAACGACCCATATTGATTGTTTAGGAACTTGTGTTATGTTTATGGAATATAGGTAGATACCTTGAAGGTGGAATTTTGAAGTGTGAAAAGAAAAGAGCGGATTATAGACTAAATTGCTTAAAATTCCCTAAACGGGTCAAAAGTTTTAGTAAAATAATTTCAGGTCGAAGGCTTGAAATTCTATATTTTGAGAAGTTAAATATCAGGTTTTAACTCCATATGATGGAGAATCAAATTACGAACGCGTAGAAAAAAGAATCATACAAAACGGATGTCTAGTTTAAAAGTTATTATTAGAAACATAGCTGGGAAAAATGCAGCTCAAACCAGCAACCAGTCTGTCGAAAAGGAGCTGTTGCGTCGCGCGACGACAATAGAGATCTTCCGTCACGGCACGCGACCATCGTCGCGCCACGCAACAAACAATGGTTGAACCCGTCGCGGCACGCGATGGGTATAAAGGCTGCAGAATTGTTGTTTGATTAATGATTGGCCTAAAGAACTTGTTTTGTTACAGTATAAAACCATTGAACTAATGTTTATGCTGGTTGTTTCAAATCGTAGGTATATTTTGGGATGCCGGGTAAAGATCAAGCCCATCGAAGAACCGAACACGATCAAGATACAAGCTTCCGCATGGCGTTTTGTCGTAACTTTTAAACGACAAACTCAACTACATTATGTTGTATTGTTTTCAAGTTGTAAAAGTTTTAATAAACCTGCATTTATATGTATGTGTATTCTTAAATAACACATTTAATGGTCATCTTTGTACAAAAACCGTTATATAATTTTAAGGGTGTTACAAGTTGGTAATCAGAGCTCATGGTTAAAGAGTAAAGTGTGTTCGGTTCGAGGCTTGATCGCAAATCCGGTAAGTACATGTATATCAATGGTTTAGTATGATTAAAGTGTTGAGAACAACACATATGGTTATCGTGTAATACACGTTACACCAATAAAATCGATATAGGGTAGATATAGTCAATGAAATTACATATGTTGACACGTATAGTAGAAAAGCCTTGTATTATAATACGGGCGTTTATTAATGTCGAAATTACTAACTTTTGTAAATGTTTAGTTGAAGGATACTCGCATCTGAAGATGGCGAGAGCGTAACAAGTGACAGATATGATAGAGGAACGGTCCGGAGTACGACAAGTTGAGTATACTCACCAAGGACCTAAATCGCGTAACGATCGCGAACAAGGTGAATGGCAAGGAAAGCCCGTCGGGGCAAGCGTTATCAGGTGCATGTTTTAAATTTAATCGCACAAATAGCAATATGCAGCAAACATGTAGAGAATGATTGTTGCATATGTAAATTAGAAACTTGGAAAACCTGAATAGAATACCTCCCAGGATATTATTTCCAAGAAAACTAAATAGAGGCGTTACTTACATAGGGCGTGATGTGAAAACTTTAAAAAGGTCATGCGTGTCATGTGTTAATCGCTTACTCTGGCCAAGTAAGTAGTGGCATATGATACCATAAACTTCTTATAGCAGACACATTTACATCCGATGTAGTAAGGACGGGATTAACGGGACAAATTAAAAAGGTACCCAAATGAGTCAAATAAGTAAAATGTTGATAGTAAACGTAAACGCAAGTCGGACGACGGAATCGTATTACGTTAGAATAACGAGCCCAAGAGAAGGGACAAAGATTAAAGTAAATGAAAATACGAACCAACTAATGTGAATGCTAAGACATAGGGGATAAAGTTTGACTGTCATAAGTGATGAAATTCACACAGACAAGTCAAAGGGGGTAGAATAAAGAATAAAGGACTCGACTGAATAAAAACGATGAATTTCGCTAAGACGACCAAATAAATCAAAGTGACGTCTAAAACCATATAAGAATGGTTACTTGATGATAACTTCGGTAAAGATACCCGATAGATGGGTAGGATTTTGAAAGTATGCGTAAACCAAGAGACGGGAACGCGAAATAGAAAGTCAAAGGACTCGGATTAAGAGTCATGACTAAAAGACGATGAGAAGTTGCAAACAGAAATTTTGATAACTACGTCCAACTATTTTAAGGTTGAACAGGTCGAATGAAGAATGAAGTTTGACGTTCATGAGTAATGAAATCTCACACGAATAAGTCAAACGAGATAAATAAAGTGTAAAAGCTTGGTAGTGCAAGTAAGCGCAAACCTAATAATGGAAGCACGAAATATTAATGAACCTATGTGACGGGTTGTAAAGGAATGTAGACAGGAAAAACGCAAACTAGCGAATCAAGAAAGTTAAAAACACTAAGATAAAGAAACCGGATAACTGTAGGTGTAGGGCAAACCGACGTGTAAATGACGATAAAAGTCATAAGGTCGGAAAGATAATTCGAAAGAAAACAAATGTAGCCTTAGACTACGGTCAAGGTTAAATGAAATCCAAAAATCAAAAGTAAAAAATTCCAAACATAAAAAGAGGTGCCTTGATGCTATATGTACACATACAGTTGAATAAAGACCCGAATAAAAGATGATCTACGGAATCATCATGACCTACGGGATTATAATTAATGTTAAATCTACGGGACCAAAAGACCCTCGGGTCACGAGTAGAAAGAAATGAACTGATGGGGTTTTACCTTAGAGAGTGGAAATCTAAGGAAAAAGCCTGTGAGGCTAAGTGAAAGAACCTATGGGTCAATAGCGTAAAGCGAGAGAACTGGTTACGATTCCCTGTGTAAAACGAGAATGAACAAAGAATAAATTATGGGTTGTCAATTTCCTTGACATGAGAAATTGACATAGTTAAGGGAAAAACGTTAAACTAAAATTTAGTTTTAGTAAGAAACAATGTTTTAACAAATATGAATATTATGAGATGAATTCGGAAAATGATTAATATCAAAGAATAAAGATCTTGACACCGACAGGTGCAAGGCGATACATTCGAGAGAAAGATTTACGATACTAAAAAGTCGACATAAACGTAAGCAAGACGTGATGTGATCACGGTCACAAAAAAAAGGGGGGGTGATACATAATATAACCACGTCATAATGTGAGTTACGAGATATGAAATCAGAAAACACGCAAAGGGGCGGGTTGGCAATAGAATACCCGGGGTGACGGAGTATGAAGTGACGGCGACTAACAAGTCTAACCGCCAAAATAGATAATTAATAAAGATAACGGACACGAGCTGAAAGTAACAGCCCATGAGGCCATACACATGAAAGACGCACACGTCAATACAAATGATCACTATAGACCGAAAGAAACGGGTGCCTTGAAAATGAAACTTGGTTTGTTTGATTAAACCAATGAACTATGTAAATAAGGTTTCGAGGACGAAACCTCTTTAAGGGGGGTAGATTTGTAACACCCCGAAAACAGGTTTGGTAATCAAACCACGTTAATATTTATGAACGGGTAAAATACCGTTAGTGGTAAAATCAACCCGGTAAATATTAGGATTTAAATAATTAAACCTAATATTAAATAAAAAGAGAATAAAAGTTTTGAGAAAAACAAAGCTTATGACAGGCCTACTTAGCGGGACTTAAATAAGTGTAACATGTAACAACTCCTATCAAAAAGTCTTAATTATTATTTTAATTGTCCAATAGGAAACCCTAATTGAGACACCCAAGTGATTCTGCACAAACCCTAAAATTTTCAGAACAATCGGAATCAGGATCAGGGCCCCTAAAACTCAGGGGGGGTAAACCCTAGTTACGATTATCTATAGAAAATGCTGTCAAAATTGAAATTTACGAAATCATCAAGTCAGCAAGGCTAGTCCCAGTCGTGGCAACCCTATGAAGATTCTGTGACCCTTACGGACCGTAAGGGTTGAGTCTTACGGTCCGTAAGCTAGTCAAATTTCATGTATAAATAGCAGATCGTGGGACTTGATTTCTGGAATTAAAACGACGAACAAATTCGAATTACGCACTGAGTTACGATCAGAATACTACAAAAACACACACGATTCACTAAATTGCTGCCGCAAAACAGGGTAATAACTCGATCGCTATTACGATTCATTTTCCGATCGATCAATAATCCAATGGATGTTTAAGTGCTGCCCACATTAGGGTGATACTTTGTCATTAGTCGTTAATTCGATGGATGTTTAAGTATCGCACTTTGTCATTCGTTGTGAGGGTTTGATCTCGTGAGTTATCGTAAATGCTGTATTGATTACTAACCCAGTTTTGTGTGCATTGTTACTTAAATTAGGTTAACCAGGCTAATCCATAGACTAGACTCTGTCCGTGTTAAATCTGCAATGTGAGTCATTCTCTTTTTATCAAATTGCTTTACAAAACCCTATTTATTTCAAAGTTATAATTACAGGGATTAAGTTTATGTAATCACCATATTACAGCCGGTATGTGGGGTTTTGTATACATTACTTGATAATCTTCACCATTGGGGCAGCCAAGGGGTGATATGACCATAGTCACAGACACCATTGGACGAATGGGCCAATGGGTCGAGTGACAAAATACTGTGGGTATTTGGTTTGATATCAGAAACATTGTAATCTTCCTTAATACTGTAAATTATAACAAATGTGTCGTTTTAATAAATAGAATGATTCACTCAGTATTTCCCGCTGACAAAACCTTTTTCAAACATGTTTCAGGTGATCTGTTGTGATTCAGGAAAGGTGCTGTGGAGCACTACAAGCATAAGAAAGTGGCTCATTATAAAATAAAGAAATATGTTTTGTAAAATAAAGATTTCTCCGTGAAATCATAGTATTGTAAATTACCGGGGTTTTATCCCGAGTTGTGAAATAAAATAATCGGGAAAATTTTAGCTTTACAACGATCTTGATGATAAACTTCCGCTGTTAAACTCAATTAAATAAATACCACGGGATTTCTGTCCCGCGGCTCCTGAAACGGGTCAAACCGGGTAGGGGCAGTGACAGAAAAAGGTGGTATCAGAGCCACTGTGTTAAGCTAATTAAGTATTTAGAAATACTTAATTTTTCCTGATTACTATTATGTGATTATGTGTTTTATTAACTGACTATTTGTTAGTTACAGTATGGGTAAGAAAAAGCTTTCAAGCATCTATCTTAAATTAGATAGGTCATTCAACGAGAAGGGAAGTTCATCCCAAACTAAATCCTCAAAACTCCCTGCAATTCCTGAAGAAGGAATATTTGTGCGAAAGGCGCATTATGAGGAACCACTTTCTCCTAATAAAAGAAGTTTAATTTTAAAGAAAAGTCAGGAGAAAATAAAGAAAGCACGAGAGAAGAAAGTTAAACAGGAAACCCAGGAATTAACCAGTAAAACACCTTGGGATGACAAATTAGATGAAAAATGGGCGGATCTTTTTATGCTAGCCACTGTAGCAGTAAATGCTAATATTTAGAATACCATGACTCCGTAATAGCAACCTTATCACTTACAAGCCCGAAATATCATCTAGTAAATAAATAAAACCTAGCATGTTTAAAGTGTCCCTTTTCCTTTGTATAAATTAGTCACAGGGTATGCAATAAAATTTAAAGGTTATTTCTAAATTTTAACTTAGCATTTTTTTGTATTTTATTTAAACAGCATGAATGAGTTATCGAAAGCCCTAGAGAATCTCAACCTATACCCTGTAAACCTAGAAGTTTCTAAAGAATTTACTGGGTATTTTCCTCATGTGGAACAACCGATAGAATTCAACGCTCCACCTCTGGAAAAACCAAAACCAAAGAAAAAAAGGAGATACGTATGGGGAAGTCGTATACGTAGGAAAAAGCCAGCTAAGAGACTTCCCAAAATAAATAATCCCTTAGAAAAAGGAAAAGAAATTGAAACCAGGAAAAGTTCTAAACAGAAGGAATTGGAGACTGAAGTCAAAGAAGATTCTAGGCAAATGGGAATACAGTTTGAGGAATATTCTAAGGAAATAGAAATGGAGGTTGGAAAAGGTTCTAGACCAACCCAGATGGAAATTGGAGAGAGCTCCAAACAAACCCAGGGAATGACATTTCAGGAGGAAATAGATTTTATATTGGCAAGCTGTGATACAGTTCAGCCTGTCAATAGAAATGTTTTTACTCAGCCTCTTGAAACTCACATTCCAATGAATTTTGAACCAGCGATCCTGGAACCAATAATCCATACCCAACCTTTAGGAATGGATGAATGGTGGACGAATGATTGGCAATTCCAAAACATTGCCAACGATCCTTATTCCTTTCTTCCCCAGTTTGATCCAGAACCTCTACCCAATCCACCAATGAGTAACGAGAATATGGCTGAACTCCGCCATTTTGGTGAAGAGCTGATGGATGCGGGAAATAGAATCCGGGAAATAGGGGGACAAATTGCCTGGAAATATGATGAAAGGGAGCTTCGTTTTTAGAAAAACAAATGATGAAAGATAGGAGGTTTTTGAAACTGTGGTTGTGTAATAGTAATAGAAAAATCAGTATGTAAAATAAATAATAAAACGGTTGTATATAGAAGCATGATATAATCTATAAATGAAATTCTAGAAAATTACAATTTTGTTTGTATATTCGTTTACGTGATTATGTGCAATTAATTATGACATTGAATTGTTTCTTATTTACTAATTATTTATCTATAAATTAATTATCAGATGGCAAACATTGATAATGACCCAGTAAATGAAGTAAATCAATCCGAGCAAATTCAGGAAGAACAATTATTAACTAGGCAAGATATCGAAGATATCGTTGCACAAGGAATAGCCAATGCTATTCCAGCAATCGTTGCTGCTGTTCAAAAACCTGCCGAACCTCAACAAATTATTCCTAGTAAACGTATTTCAGAAGATAACTTCAGTAATAGCGTAAATGGAGGCAATAATCATATTAATCACGATAATGAACCACGGCAAGTTCCGCTCCCTAAGAAAATGAAAGCCGCAACACCTGGTTGCACTTTCAAATAATTTCTTGCCTGTAAACCCATTGAATTTGCAGGCAATGAAGGAGCAACTGCATCACTGCGTTGGTTAGAAAAAACCGAGGCAGTAATTGCAATAAGTAAATGTGATAAAAACGATCAAGTCATGTATGCGTCAAATCTTTTCAAAGAAGGGGCGCTCGAATGGTGGAACACGGTGTTACAAGCTAAAGGAAGAAATAGGGCTTACGCCATGAACTGGGAAGAATTTAAGATTCTTGTAGAAAGAAAATTCTGTCCCGAATACGAAAAAGATCAAATGGAAAATAAATTCCTAAATCATCGGATGACGGGTGTAGATTGTCGTGGTTATACTTCGACATTTTTCGAATATGCTAGAGTGGTACCAACGCTGGCTTCGCCAGAACCGGTACTCATTTCTCGCTATATTTGGGGATTAATTAGCGAAATCCGCAATATCGTTAAAGCTGCGAGACCTCGCACTATTGACGATGCAGTGGAACTAGCCAACACCCTAACTGATGAACTGGTACGCACAAGAGATGAAAACAGGAAAAAAGAACTGGCTCAGAAAATTACCCAAGGATTTCGTGTGGGTAATAGTAATAACTTCAAGAAAAGAGGAGCAGGGCAATCTTCAAATCCACCTTTCTGTAGAAATTGCAAAAGGAAACATTATGGAAGATGTAATGTAACCTGCAACCTTTGCAAAGCTGTAGGACATCGTGAAGAAAACTGCAGAAAGAAAGCCATAATCTGTTTTAACTGTGGAGAAGCGGGGCATTATAAAACAGAATGTCCTAAATTGGCCAAACCAGCAGACAACAAAACCAAGGCGACAGACGGAGCTACTAAGAAGAATGTCAGAGCATTCCAGCTAACCACTCAAGAAGCAGAACTCATCCCAGATGTAATAGCTGGTACGTTCCTAGTTCACAACGTATACGCAAAAGTATTATTTGACTCTGGTGCAAACCAAAGTTTTATAAATACTTTATTCTGTCAAGCTCTTAAGTTACCTTTAACCAACATTAGGCAGATTTTTACAGTTGAAACCGCAGATGGGAATTCAGTTAAAATAGATCAGGTTTTGCAAAAAGTAGAAATAGAACTTTCAGGTCATAAATTTGCTGCAAATCTGTTACCTATGAAATTAGCTGAATTTGATGTTGTGTTAGGAATGGATTGGTTAATAGCCAACCATGCCCAAATCATTTGTGATAAAAACTCTATAGAAATTCAAGCACCTATTTGGAGAAGTAATCATGATTATAGGAGATAAACCACGTAAACCCATGAAGTTCATATCAGTAATGAAAGTTGCTAGTTATGAACGAAAGCAAGGAATAGTATATATGATTTCAGTAATCATTAATACTAAGAATAAAGAACTTAAGGAAATTCCTGTAGTCTCAGAATACCCAGATGTATTCCCAGAAGAGTTACCAGGGTTACCACCAGATAGGGAAGTAGAATTCAGGATTCATCTAATTCCTGGAACTACACCGATAGCCAAGGCACCTTATCGGTTAGCTCCTACCAAAATGTTAGAACTGAAGAAGCAATTAGATGAATTACTAAGTAAATGATTCATACAACCTAGCTCATCCCCTTGGGGAGCGCCAGTGTTGTTTGTAAAGAAAAAGGATGGTTCAATGAGAATGTGTATTGATTATAGAGAATTGAATAAGGTTACAATTAAGAATCGATACCCATTACCTAGGATTGATGATCTGTTTGAGCAACTTCAAGGAGCTAGATATTTTTCTAAGATCGATTTACGTTCCGGATATCATCAATTAAAGGTACAAGAAGAAGACATACCTAAAACTGCTTTCAGAACTAGGTATGGTCATTACGAGTTTACAGTCATGCCCTTTGGGTTAACAAATGCACCTGCAGCATTCATGGACATGATGAATAGGATCTGTAAACCGTATTTGGATAAATTTGTAATTGTCTTCATAGATGATATACTTATTTATTCAAAAAGTCAGGACGAACATTGTCAGCACTTGCATGCACTCTTAACTTTGTTAAGAAAAGAAAAGCTCTATGCCAAATTCTCAAAATGTGAATTTTGGCTACAAGAAGTGCAATTTTTAGGTCACATGGTGAATCACGAAGGGATTCATGTAGACCCTGCTAAGATAGAGGCAATTACCAATTGGAAGGTTCCACAAAACGCAATGGAAATTAGAAGTTTTATAGGTTTAGCTGGGTATTATAGACGGTTTATAAAGGATTTTTCCAAAATAGCTGTACCATTAACTAAGCTAACCTGTAAAGCCATTAAGTTTGAATGGGGACCTAAGCAAGAAGAAGCCTTTAGAATCTTGAAGCAGAAATTAACAAATGCTCCAATCCTAGCTTTACCAGAGGGGACTGAAGATTTTGAAATTTACTGTGATGCTTCAAAACTAGGATTTGGATGCGTGCTGATGCAACGCAAGAAGGTAATTGCATATGCCTCAAGGCAATTGAAAAAGCACGAGGAAAATTATACAACTCATGACTTAGAGTTAGGCTCCATAATTTTTGCCCTTAAGATTTGGAGACATTATCTTTACGGAAGTAAATTTACTGTCTATACAGACCACAAAAGTTTAAAATATATTTTTGGGCAAAAAGAGTTAAACATGAGGCAAAGAAGATGGATGGAAATTTTAAGTGACTACGACTGTGATATTCAATATCACGAGGGAAAGGCAAATGTAGTTGCAGATGCCTTAAGTCGTAAATACTATGAGAAACAACGACGGGTTCGTGCTCTCAGATTAAATCTACAGTTAGATTTAATGGAACAACTGAAGTATTTTCAAGAAATAGCAATAGAAGATGTTGCTGAAGGAATGAAGGGACGAATAAAAGATTTAGAACAAGGAGCTGATGGAATTTGGAGATTCCATAAGAAAAGGATCTGGGTACCAAAACAGGGAGAATTAAGAAATAAGATCTTGGAGGAAGCTCATAAATCTAGGTATACCATACACCCAGGAAACAATAAGATGTACCAAGATTTAAGAAATAATTTCTGGTGGATAGGTATGAAAAAGGATATAGCTAGGTATGTATCAAAGTGTCTTACTTGTTCACAAGTTAAGGCAGAACATCAGAAACCTTCAGGTCTACTACAACAATTAGAAATGCCGGTATGGAAATGGGAACTCATAACAATGGATTTTGTTACTAAGTTGCCCAAAACCAGAAAAGGTAATGATGCGATTTGGGTAATTGTAGATCGATTAACCAAATCAGCCCATTTTCTACCCATGAAGGAAACCTTTAGTATGGAAAGGTTAGCCAAATTATATGTAGACGAAGTAGTATCCTTACATGGAGTTCCACTCTCCATTGTATCGAATTGGGATAGTCGGTTCACTTCTCATTTTTGGACAAGTTTCCAGAAAGCAATGGGAACTCGACTAAACTTAAGCACTGCATATCATCCCCAAACAGACGGGCAAAGTGAAAGAACAATCCAAACTCTGGAAGACATGCTCCGAGCATGTGTGATAGATTTTGGTGGAAATTGGGACGATCACTTACCTTTGATAAAATTCTCCTATAATAATAGTTATCATTCAAGCATTGAAACTGCCCCATTTGAAGCACTGTATGGAAGAAAATGCAGAACTCTAGTTTGTTGGGCAGAAATAGGAGAAAGTCACTTATCAGGTCCGGAGATTGTGCAAGAGACGACTGATAAGATCACACAAATCAAGGAAAGACTGAAGACAGCTAGAGATCGTCAAAAGAGTTATGCCGATAATCGATGCAAGCCACTGGAATTTCAAGTCGAAGATAAAGTACTATTGAAAGTTTCTCCTTGGAAATGAGTAGTTCGATTCAGTAAGAAAGGAAAGCTAAGTCCAAGATACATAGGACCATTCTCGGTGATCCAACGTATAGGACCAGTAGCTTATCGTTTACAACTACCAGAAGAGTTAGCTGGAGTACATGACGTATTTCATGTATCCAATCTCAAGAAATGTCTAGCAGACGAATCTCTGGTATTACCTCTTCAAGACATAGAGGTAAACGAAAAGTTAAAATTTGTTGAGAAACCTCTTCAGATAGAAGACAGAAAAGTGAAGTTTCTCAAGCACAAACGACTAGTGCTAGTTAAAGTAAAGTGGGATTCAAAGAGAGGAGCTGAATACACTTGGGAGCTGGAATCAGAAATGAAGCGAAAGTATCCACACTTATTCCAGTAAATCTCGAGGAAGAGATTTTTATTAAGGTGGGGAGAATGTAACAACTCCTATCAAAAAGTCTTAATAATTATTTTAATTGTCCAATAGGAAACCCTAATTGAGACACCCAAGTGATTCTGCACAAACCCTAAAATTTTCAGAACAATCGGAATCAGGATCAGGGCCCCTAAAACTCAGGGGGGGTAAACCCTAGTTACGATTATCTATAGAAAATGCTGTCAAAATTGAAATTTACGAAATCATCAAGTCAGCAAGGCTAGTCCCAGTCGTGGCAACCCTATGAAGATTCTGTGACCCTTACGGACCGTAAGGGTTGAGTCTTACGGTTCGTAAGCTAGTCAAATTTCATGTATAAATAGCAGATCGTGGGACTTGATTTCTGGAATTAAAACGACGAACAAATTCGAATTACGCACTGAGTTACGATCAGAATACTACAAAAACACACACGATTCACTAAATTGCTGCCGCAAAACAGGGTAATAACTCGATCGCTATTACGATTCATTTTCCGATCTATCAATAATCCAATGGATGTTTAAGTGCTGCCCACATTAGGGTGATACTTTGTCATTAGTCGTTAATTCGATGGATGTTTAAGTATCGCACTTTGTCATTCGTTGTGAGGGTTTGATCTCGTGAGTTATCGTAAATGCTGTATTGATTACTAACCCAGTTTTGTGTGCATTGTTACTTAAATTAGGTTAACCAGGCTAATCCATAGACTAGACTATGTCCGTGTTAAATCTGCAATGTGATTCATTCTCTTTTTATCAAATTGCTTTACAAAACCCTATTTATTTCAAAGTTATAATTACAGGGATTAAGTTTATGTAATCACCATATTACAGCCGGTATGTGGGGTTTTGTATACATTACTTGATAATCTTCACCATTGGGGCAGCCAAGGGGTGATATGACCATAGTCACAGACACCATTGGACGAATGGGCCAATGGGTCGAGTGACAAAATACTGTGGGTATTTGGTTTGATATCAGAAATATTGTAATCTTCCTTAATACTGTAAATTATAACAAATGTGTCGTTTTAATAAATAGAATGATTCACTCAGTATTTCCCGTTGACAAAACCTTTTTCAAACATGTTTTAGGTGATCTGTTGTGATTCAGGAAAGGTGCTGTGGAGCACTACAAGCTTAAGAAAGTGGCTCATTATAAAATAAAGAAATATGTTTTGTAAAATAAAGATTTCTCCGTGAAATCATAGTATTGTAAATTACCGGGGTTTTATCCCGAGTTGAGAAATAAAATAATCGGGAAAATTTTAGCTTTACAACGATCCTGATGATAAACTTCCGCTGTTAAACTCAATTAAATAAATACCACGGGATTTCTGTCCCGCGGCTCCTGAAACGGGTCAAACCGGGTCGGGGCCGTGACATAACACCCCAAAAATATAAAACTATATATATATATATTGAAATTGTGAAGCATTAAATAAACGAGAACGAACTAACTAGGATTAGATAACCTAGTTAGTTACGAGTCTTGTGATATCAAATAAATGGATGGAAACTCCTAAATTATAAATAAAACAATAGTTGAGGGACCTAAGTTGTAAAGTGGGGAAACTTGAAAGATTAAAACAAAAATAAACTCCACCAAACACACACTTAGGTGTGTTTGGTCGATCAAAAACGCAGGGAGTGAACAGGAGCTCCTCACAAACCCTAGCTCTCACTAAATCGATCAATTGAAGGCTCTAATCTGGTCTAAATCGATTTTCAAGCACGAATTAGTTAATTGTGAAATCTTGATGTTTTGATTCATCTTGAATTTTAGGTTAATTATGAAAAAATGAAATTTAGCTTGATTATGTGTTGTATAGATGAAATTAGAAGTGATATGATGTCTAGGGATAAACCCTAGATGATTTCTTGTTAAAATCTTGCATGATACTTGTGGGGTTTATAATCACCATTGTAGGTGATTAATGGGTTTGTAGAAACTTGATAAACACTAGGATTTTGATAGTTATTCTTGTGTAATTTGAGTTCCATGAATTAAAGTCAGATTTTTTGATGCTAAAATCGTGCATGTGATGTTTTTAGGGTTTTGATTGCTAAAAATAGTGTTATAATGTCATAAACATGTTTAAATTGAAAGCTGAATTCAAACAGCTTCTGATCAGAATTTACAGCCGACTTGTATTGGCTGTAACGTGGACAAAACGTGACAAAAACATGAGTTTCTTGAGTCTAAAATGTAATTCCAGGAAATATATCTTTAAAACCCCACTGGAATTGCATTTTTTTGACGAAAATTGAATGTTTTATGAATTTTTCGGTATCGAAGGTTCAGGCTGCGCTTTCTGGCAGAATTTGCAGCCCATTACGAATGTCATAACTCAATTTAAGAATTGATTTATGATCTCAATTTTTTAATGTAGGTAGCTTCAGGTAATTCCAAAAACCTCCAATTGGAATTTCGTCAATCGGATAAACGAGGATTTTTTTTATGAAATTTTTCGTAAGCTGTAGTCAGAAGTGACGAATCTGATTGCAACTTAGTAAATGAATTTTTTTGAATTTTTGGGGAAGAGTTGGATCTTGAAATTTTAACACAAGGCCCAACCCTCTGAGAGGTACGTCACATAAAAACTCATATTTTTTGAAAACTTGTAAACAGGTTAAACAGGTCACCAAAAACAGCTTATTTTTCGGTGATATGAACTTGCCTAATTGATGTTAATCTTGGCTACATGACAAGTTATAAACTAGTTGTTGAATATATGGCATGCTTTGATTGATAAGTGTGTAAAAAAAAGGGGTCCATAGGGTGATGGCCATTGTATAAAATGACCAATCTAACCATCTTATGGATGTTATGTTATAGTTTGACTCTAAACAAGCTAGGTGGGGGCTTGGAGAGGAACGGGTCAAACGGATCATGGATGTGAAGAATGTTTGCGTGGACGCGAGGTAAGTAAAAGCTTACACCCTTTTTATGAGACATGCATTTATTCATAGATTGTAAATATGACAAAAGCTATATCCGAAATACGTGTCTGATACGAAATAATACGGATCGGAACATATAATATGATGAAAATCCTTGGTTAATGGAAAAATGGATCTAATGGTAAAATCCGAAATGGGTCGGATGGGCGAATTGGTAGTTAAAAAAAATATGTTTTGTTATGTATGTAAACGTTTGGTCATATAGGCCAAACGAGCCAAAGGGTGATGATAACACCATTTGGCAATATCGACTAACATTTGGTTGTCAAGTTATATGTTCACAGGATTGAACAGAAATTGAATAATTGTGTCACTTTGGAGTAGCGGCTAATAAAGGCAAGGTATAAAAATGAAACGGGTCTATATGTTGACCAAGCCAGGTACGCATAAATAAGATATTATTTATATGCGCGATTTTGGGTCAAATATTTAGTGGAAGCCCGTCATCGTAAATGAGGGGCTAAAGTTGACCAAAACGCCCTTGATGGGTAAATCGTGTAAACGAACCATATGGATTGTTTAGGAACTTGTGTTATGTTTATGGAATATAGGTAGATACCTTGAAGGTGGAATTTTGAATGTGAAAAGAAAAGAGCGGATTATAGACTAAATTGCTTAAAATTCCCTAAACGGGTCAAAAGTTTTAGTAAAATAATTTCAGGTCGAAGGCTTGAAATTCTATATTTTGAGAAGTTAAATATCATGTTTTAACTCCATATGATGGAGAATCAAATTACGAACGCGTAGGAAAAATAATCATACAAAACGGAGGTCTAGTTTAAAAGTTATGCTAGTTTGAAGTCGATTATTTATTAGAAACATAGCTGGGAAAAATGCAGCTCAAACCAGCAACCAGTCTGTCGAAAAGGAGCCGTCGCGTGTTGCGCGACGACAATAGAGATCTTCCGTCGCGGCACCCGACCATCATCGCGACACGCGACAAACAGTGGTTGAACCCGTCGCGGCACGCGACGGGTATAAAGGCTGCAGAATTGTTGTTTGATTAATGATTGGCCTAAAGAACTTGTTTTGTTACAGTATAAAACCATTGAACTAATGTTTATGCTGGTTGTTTCAAATCGTAGGTATATTTTGGGATGCCGGGTAAAGATCAAGCCCATCGAAGAACCGAACACGATCAAGATACAAGCTTCCGCATGGCGTTTCCTCGTAACTTTTAAACGACAAACTCAACTACATTATGTTGTATTGTTTTCAAGTTGTAAAAGTTTTAACAAACCTGCATTTATATGTATGTGTATTCTTAAATAACACATTTAATGGTCATCTTTGTACAAAAACCGTTATATAATTTTAAGGGTGTTACATATAACCCAATATTTAAGATATCCACTTGCTGTTCATGTTTAATTTGTTCTGTGTTGATAAAGTAATATCAATTCATTGTTATCATAAAACGCAATAAACAAAAAATTCTACTTGCTGTATATTGTTATATGTATAAAACGCAATAATAATTCATTGTTGTTATGATAAAAACGCAATTAAAAAATAGCTGATATTTATGTAGGATATCACAAAACGCAATAACAAAAATAGCTGAAACCTATACATCATAAAACGCAATAACAAAAAAAAAATTGTTTTTATTAATATCAGATTTTTTATACAAACTTACATTGTATTGCTAGACCCTATAGCATTAGAAGAAACCTTCTCTTTACATGTGCGACTGTTATGTCCTTTTCCACCACATACACGGCACGATTTCTAGATCTTTGATGATTTCTGAATTGCAATCTCATGATTAGAGTTAATCCTTTTTTTGTACACCGCATCCTTTTGTCCTTATTTTGATCGGGACACGAATCATAGAATCAGACTTTTCTAAGTTCCCTCCCATATCAGCAAACCTATCTTTGCGACTAGGAGGCGACGCAACAACCATAACCTCATCCACTTTATCAATATAATCTTTAATATGATCTCTGGAACGACACAACTCATCTAAATCCCTAACCAACCTATTAACCACATATTCATTTGCTACAACGATTTCTCTAAAAACTTTATCAATTTCACTACCTACCAATTTCATCAAACCGAATATTGCAATGAATTGAGCCATTCAAAACAACATCTCTCATCCATCTTCTAAGACTATATCTTCTAGGAAACTCAGTTATATCATCATACCGTAGAACATAAAATATATGGCGGCACAATATACCAAATTGTTCAAACCGTTTGCAAGTACAGCTTATACTTAAACCATCTTCTTGTTTGTTGTATTGAACCTGTAATAAAAATTAAAATACTATATAAAATTAGTGAAATGTAATATAAAACGCAATGAATACTAATAAATATAATAAAAAAATTAAGCTTATGATCATATAATATTAAAACGCAATAAATATAATGATAAAACGTAACTAATGATGAAAAACATTAAACGCAATAGATGTTTAAAACAATATTAATTTAAAAAATTACCTTGAATAAAGATGTGCATGGCTGTTTGAAATCCTTTATTTCATAATATTGAACATCAGCCACAGTATCATGAGTCTTTGACATACACTTTGTAATGGCAACATCAATTTCAATCTGAATATCTTTAAAAATTGTTTTGGTATATATTTCTGAAGCTTGTTTCTCCAATACAAAGTCACTCCAGGTCTTAGACTGAGTATACCTTGTATCATGATCATTCCTCCTATGCTCATGCCTTTGAAAATCCTTAGCAGTCTCAAAATGAGTGAAAAATTCAACAAGTGTACATCTTGGATTACAAAATTGACCAAAGAAGTAATTCTCGCTTTCACATCTAGACGTAGTACGCCTATGTGACAACTGGCACCAAACCGGTAATTTCCGTACACTTTAATTATTGTTTAATGACTACAACTATGTGCTTAGATGTCAACATTGTCTGATCACATACTAAACAAGTGAATTCATGCATGTTTTATACTAAAAAATATTGCTTTATGCATTAACAAGAGCGTTGCGTCAGAAATACTAGTAAACTCACCGGTAAGACACATTGTGTCAACAGAACTGCAGAAAGCAGTCAGACATTAGAATTGAGGCCTAGGTGTAGGTCCAACGACAAGAATACATTAAAACCCAAGAGTACATACAAGGGTTTAATATATAGACATTACGGAAGCAAAAATAAGCACTAAAAAGCACCCGAAACGCACTTTAAGTGCAGAATTTTATATAATTCAGCTCAAATCAGCTTTTAACAACATAAATATCATGCAGAAATTTCGTTTTATCATCCAGAATACTTCCCTAAGTGTCGGGAATCGAAAGTGCTACAAAAAGGTACTTAAAAGACACTAAAAAGTGTAATTTAGCACTTTAACGAACCGGTATATAACCGAACAACCGGATATTACCCGGAACACCAAAATAATGCTAGAAGCATTGTTTTTATTTTTCTAAGCTAGTTAGGGTCCCCGAACACCCTAACACACTATATATTTAATAACACACATAACAAACTAGATACTTAATCTTCTAACTAAATTGTTTAACTTCCATTGCAACCCAACTAGAAACCAACCCCCCCCCCCCCCCAAACCGGTTGAGAAGTGGGAAACACCCACTTGATTTTCTTGAATAGTTTATGTTATATGCAATGTACTTAGGGGACATTGTATCTAATGGATAATGAAATGTTGGAGAGATCTCCTTATAATCCTCTAGCTCTTCATTCTTCCTATCATCTTCATCATTCAACACCAACAAAACTCTCTCATCTTTCCCCCTCTAGCTCACGGCCACAAGGGTCCCTCAAGCTACCACCATTTTCAATCCATCTCCATCCATTCTAAGCATATTCTAAGGTGTATGGAGCCTATCTAGGAAGGTTGTAAGCAACGGAATTGGAAGGACCTCCCTCTAGTGCTTTTAACCACTTCATTTACCCTCTTGAACTTCCCTAGCCTTGTGCTAGTAGTAAGTGCTTTAAATCTTCATCTTGTTCTTATTTTTGGTGGTTAATAGTTGAAAGATGATAAAAACTTAAGAAACTCTAAAGAACTTAAACAAGTCTTGAACATAAAGTGATAAATAGTGGATAAAGAGAAGATATATGGGTAAATCATGTGAATCTTGTGTAACTATGATTATTTGATGATGTTTGTTAGTAGAAGTAGGATGGATCATCATCTAGACATACTAGTTCATGTTTAAGAACATGAACTAGCAAGATGTAAATGCTAGAAATATGAAGGATGATGAAACCATCCACCCATGAACTTGAAACTTGAATAAATATAATTTTTCTTGGAAAATAAGGTTACAAGCTTGTAGATCTAAAGATCTACAAGTGGTTTTTCGGAAGAACCAAGTGGAAAATACTAGATTGTTAAAAACCCGGATCTTGTATGAACTAAAATCATTTTTAGTAAGTAAACAAGTGTATAAACATTTGTGTAACAAAAAAATCCCACAAAGAAATATTTTTGGAAAATAAGACTAGAAGATGTGAAAATGCACTTCCTTTAAAAATAAAGTTTTTAAGAAACTAAACTTATTTTTAAAGATAACAAGACCTACTAAACATGTTAGTAACTTACTACATATTTTTACAAACTTTCAAATTCATAAGTTTGTGGTATATGATTGTTTTGACAAGTTTGGTGAATAAAGATTGTGTTATTGATATCGTTGTTGATTTTAAAAGAAAATAAACACATGTTTTGAAAACATGGGAAACCTCCGTTTTTAGGGGAAACTCTGTCAAAATTTTTATAAATTTTGACACTTAGAAAAATATAAGTTTTTGAGAAACTTATTCCCTAAAAATGTATCTAAAAATATTACCAAGGTTTCCCTAATTTTTGGTGATAAGAAATGAGGATTTCTTCAAGAATAAAAATGGATATTAAGTATGTATATATTTTTTTGAGAAAAATATATATATTATTTGATCACCAAACTTTTGTGCTAAGTGTATGTAGTATGTATTATACTTGATAGTGTATTAGAACTTGAAAATACACTAAATACTCATGAGAAGTAAAAACACAAAGATATACATACAACATACAAGATACATAATTCGGGTGCAAAGTGCAAAACACGAGATACTTATATTAATTTTTGAGAAAATAATATAAGTAAGATAGTTAGTTAAAAATATAAAATATTTTTAACACAACAATACAAATACAAAAGATAGTGACTTGTGCTTGTGCGAAACAAGTCTAGTGACTGACGATAAGAAAACACGTATAGGTCACGACGTTAACTAAGCAAATCCGGTGAAGTTTACGACGCAAGGAACGCAAAGTTGTGAGTTCATGCTCCCCCTTTTCTTTAACTGTTTTCAGTTTTATAACTTCGGGGGTGAAATACATGTACAAATGTTACAATGCTTATAAATGGTATGATACAAATACAAGAAGCACACTTGGTGAGAACGAGTACCGAGTGTGATGTGTTTTGAGAAATGATACGAGAAATCGTGTCACGAATAGGGTACCATAAGCACCATTAATCAACAATATACCTAGACCGCAGAACAAAAGGTTAGATCTAACGGGTGCCGGGCAGCCACACTCTTGGTGAGGACGAGTACCGAGTAGTGCTTTTGTGTCTCAGAATATGCCAACTAGAAAATGCCTAAGGTTTGGTGACTTCCTATGTCGTGTCACATGTTAATGGCCTTGCAACCCATTAACAATCCTGATACTTACAGGAATACTTTATTTACATAAGATTCATACCATACTAAAACTTGATTTATACTTGAGTACGTGGGGTACACAAGTAAACTTGAATTATACATGAGTACATGGTGTACACAAGAATACTTGATTTAACTTGAGTACGTGGTGTACTCAAGAATACTAGATTTACACAATATACCAACTATGTTTTTGTACAAAGTATACAAACGTGAAATACAAAAACTGCATGAATTCACACCAACATTATGTTGACGTTTTTCCAAAACTCACATGTATTTCAGGTAACTAGGATGGATGTGCGCGCGGTCTTGCTTATGCTCTTGGATGTCGTCTATGTTTACGTTTAAATAAAGTAGTAAACTTTCAAGACAATGTTTAATGTTATCTCGTGATGTAAACACTAAACTTATGTTTTCAAATTATGGTATTTGATGTTATTTTTACAAGCATGTAGCATGTTTACCTTTCGTATGCAATGAGAACCTTTCATGATCACACCTCATGCTTCCACCGCAGAAATGGGTGTGAAAGATTGGTATCAGAGCTGCAATTGTAGTGAACCAGGATTCCTTCTCGAGTCTAGTCTACAATCCTACAATCTCTAGGATCCTTTCACGAAAACAAATTTTTCAAAAGTTTTCATTGCATAAAACGTTCCGCGACATCCACTACCTGAAACTGTCTACACGAGTCAAGAAAAGACACTACGAGACTTAGGGTGCACAAAGTAGCACTTGTCTTTAACTGAGAAATTACTTGCGATTATGTGTGATAATTGATATTTACACATGCTAGAAGTAGAATGCCACAAGTATACGTGACTTTACCTGAAAGCGATGGCCTATCTGAAGGAAGAAATACGAGGATGAAACGAACTGTGCGGACTGCGCAAGGAGTTACGTAATTATGGATGCATACATAATTATGGAATTCAGTGCACAGAAACCACAGCAAGTCTTGTCACGTGTAGATTCCCTCAGTGCAAGCCTACTAAGTACTCTGCTAGAGTAATAATTGTTTGATGTCACTTGTGTGGTATATACCTGTGAATATATATGCTACTACTGTCTAGTATGACGATATCAAACAAATGTTTAACCCTGTTGTGTTATGTTCTGTCAGAACATGGCACCCAGGAAAGCCGTGAATGCTCGCAATGATGATCAACCTCCTCCTCCCCCACTGCCAAGAACTGCTGAAGAGCTGAACGCTCTACTGGAAGAAAGGATCTCCGCTGCTATCGCCCAATACGAGGCGAACCGTACTCAAGACAGTGGAGGACCAAGCAACGCTAGACGTAACGGGCATGGAGATTCGTCTGGAGGAAACGCAGCTCAAGGCTGCACTTTCAAGCAGTTTCTCGACTGCAAGCCGATGAACTATGACGGCACAGGAGGTGCAGTAGCATTTGTACGCTGGACGGAGAAGACTGAAGCTACTATCCGCATGAGCAAGTGTACCGCGGATCGACAAGTCACCTTTGCTACTGGGTTATTCATCGATGAAGCTCTGACTTGGTGGAACTTGCAAGTCCAAACTTTGGGCGATGATGCCGCCTATGGCCTAACTTGGGAGGAACTGAAGGAAAGAATGAGAGAGAAGTATTGCTCTCGTGCTGAACTCCAAAGACTGGAAACGGAGTTCTGGCACTTGACCATGGAAGGTGCTGACATCAATGGTTATACTCGAAGGTTCCACGATCTGTCTAGAGTGCTTCCCTACATGGTGACTCCCGAATTCAAGCGTGTTGAACGCTACATTTGGGGACTGGCCTCAGAATTCCGTGGCATGGTAAATTCGGCCAAACCTCAAACAATCACCGAGGTTGTAACTCTGGCTGTCAGCCTTACTGAAGATTGTGTTCGTATGAAGAAGCTATCACTGAACCCAACAGAAAAGACCGAGACGCATGCTGAGTCGTCCGGCAACAAGAAAAGAAAACATGCAAACCTGAATCAAGCAACTCGCAACAACAAGGGTTTCAGCAAGAAGCGCGATACTAACCCGCCTCAGGAGACGAAAACCCTTGCAACCAAAGGATACCAACCATGCCTAAATGCCAAAAATGTAAGAATCATCATGAAGGAGCTTGTCGCATTCCAAGGTGCGACAAATGTGGTAAGTTGGGTCATCAAACAGAAGACTGTTGGGGAAAAGGAAAGAACCGGAATGGAAATGGTGCTGGTAACAGGAATGGTAACGGGAATGGAAAGAACCAAGGATGCTTCAGTTGTGGAAGAAATAATCATTTCATGAAGGACTGCCCGAAGGGAAACAATGCTCAGGCTCGAGCATTTGTGATTGGAGCAAAGAACGCACGCGAGGACCCTAATGTGGTCACTGGTACGTTTCTCATTAATAATCACTTTGCATCCATATTATTTGACACTGGCGCCGATTATAGCTTCATGTCTGTGGAATTTAAACGCATGCTTGGAATAGAATCTAGTAGATTAGAAATTCCTTATTCCATAGAACTAGTCAATGGTAAACTTGTTGAATCGGGCGAAGTTGTTAGAGGCTGCACACTAGAACTTGGTAAACGAAGATTTAGCATCGACCTATTACCTATTCAATTGGGTAGCTTCGATGTAGTAGTCGGAATGGACTGGTTGTCCAAGAACAAAGCTCAGGTTATTTGTCATGAGAAAATCATTCGCATCCCTTTAGCGAATGGTGAAACTCTCGTCGTGCATGGAGAAAAGCGAGACGCGCCTCTTCGAATCAACAGTTGCATGAAGGCACAGAAGTGCTTAAGGAAAGGGTGTGTTGCTTTCCTAGCGCACGTTGTAGATAAGAAGGCTGTAGAGCCGAAACTCGAAGGCATTCCTGTGGTGAAGGAATTCCCTGATGTTTTTCCCGAAGATCTGCCAGGACTACCTCCGCAACGACAAGTGGAATTTCATATAGACTTGGTTCCAGGAGCCGCTCCTGTGGCCAAGGCTCCCTATCGACTTGCACCATCCGAGATGCAAGAATTATCTACACAACTCCAGGAGTTGTTGGATAAAGGATTCATAAGGCCAAGCTTCTCACCCTGGGGAGCTCCAGTATTATTCGTGAAGAAGAAGGATGGAACTCTGCGGATGTGTATCGATTACAGGGAACTGAACAAGCTCACTATCAAGAATCGGTACCCGCTACCGAGGATTGATGACTTGTTTGATCAGCTGCAAGGATCAAGCTACTATTCCAAGATCGACCTTCGATCTGGATACCATCAGCTAAGAATCCAAGAAGAAAGCGTGCCAAAGACTTCTTTCAGAACGCGATATGGACATTACGAATTTCTTGTGATGCCATTTGGGCTGACAAATGCACCAGCAGTCTTTATGGATCTGATATGCAAACCATATCTCGATAAATTCGTGATTGTATTTATCGATGATATCCTGATTTACTCGCGAACGAAAGAAGAACATGAGCAACATCTCAGAACTATTCTGGAACTACTGAAGAAAGAGAAGCTTTATGCAAAGTTCTCGAAATGCGAATTCTGGATTCGCGAAGTAAAATTTCTTGGTCACGTGGTGAATGAGAAGGGCATTCATGTAGACCCATCCAAGATAGAAGCAATAAAGAATTGGGAAGCTCCCAAAACCCCAACTGAAGTTCGAAAATTTTTGGGCTTAGCGGGCTATTATCGGCGATTCATCGAGAATTTCTCAAAGATAGCTCAACCGCTAACGACCCTTACTCAGAAAGACAAGAAATACGACTGGGGTTACAAATAGGAAGAAGCCTTCCAGCTACTTAAAAACAAGCTATGCGATGCATCGATACTATCATTACCCGAAGGCACTGATGACTTCGTGGTATACTGCGACGCCTCACGACAGGGTTTAGGTTGCGTGCTTATGCAGCACCAAAAAGTCATCGCTTACGCTTCAAGACAATTGAAGGTACATGAAAGAAACTACACCACTCACGACCTGGAGCTGGGAGCAGTGGTATTCGCCTTGAAGATCTGGCGATACTATCTATATGGTACTCGATGTACAATCTTCACAGATCACAAAAGCCTACAGCACATATTTGATCAGAAAGAATTGAACATGCGCCAGCGACGTTGGGTTGAGCTGCTAAACGATTATGACTGTGAGATTAAGTACCATCCTGGAAAGGCAAACGTTGTAGCAGACGCACTAAGTCGAAAAGAAAGGGTTAAGACCCAAAGGGTTCGAGCATTGGAAATGACCATACGAACGAACCTCACTACACGCATTCGTGATGCACAACAAGAAGCCCTTAAGATGGAAAACCGTAAAGCTGAATACCTTCGGGGTATGCTGAAATACATGGTGCCAAATGAAGAGGGAGCCTTATACTTTAAGAAACGTATTTGGGTTCCGCTCTATGGCGGCATTCGAGAAGTCATCCTTAATGAAGCCCACAAATCGAGATACTCGATCCATCCGGGATTAGACAAAATGTATCAAGACTTGAAAGAATATTACTGGTGGCCGAGACTTAAAAGCGATGTTGTTGTTTATGTTGGAAAATGCCTAAGCTGTGCCAAGGTTAAGGCAGAATATCAGAAACCGTCCAGCCTACTACAACAACCAGAGATACCCATGTGGAAGTGGGAGCAAATCTCAATGGACTTCATAACAAAATTACCCAGGACCCCGAGAGGGTACGATATGATATGGGTGATAGTCTATCAGTTAACGAAGTCTGCGCACTTCCTACCGATCCGAGAGAAAGACAGCACTGGAAAGCTTGCTGAGATATACTTAAAGGAAATCGTGGCACGACATGGAGTGCCAATCTCAATTATTTCAGACAGAGATGGACGCTTTGTCTCAAGAATCTGGCAATCATTTCAGGAAGCCTTTGGATCTCAGTTAGATCTAAGCACGGCATTCCATCCACAAACAGACGGCCAGAGCGAATGGACTATACAAACGTTAGAGGATATGCTTCGCGCATGTGTCATGGATCTAGGCGGCAGCTGGGATACTCACCTACCCTTGGTTGAGTTCTCCTACAATAACAGTTATCATACAAGCATAAAGGCCGCACCGTTCGAAGCTCTGTATGGCCGCAAGTTCCGGTCGCCCTTATGTTGGGCAGACGCTGGAGATAAACGTATGGTTGGTCCTGAACTTGTACAAGAGACAACCGACAAGATCGTACAGATCCGAGAACGCATTAAGGCAGCTCGAGATCGACAAAAGAGCTACGCTGATAAAAAACGAAAACCGTTACAGTTCGAGGTTGGAGACAAAATGTTGTTAAAAGTCTCACCTTGGAAGGGCGTAGTCAGATTCGGAAGACGTGTAAAGCTGAATCCACGATACATCGGACCATTCAGAATTTTGCAAAGAATTGATACCGTGGCATACAAGTTGGAATTACCGGAAGAACTTAATGGAGTACATGATACGTTCCATGTATCCAACCTCAAGAAGAGTCCAACACAAGAAAACGTGATCATCCCTGCGGATGAAGTATATATTGATGACGCCCTCCGATTTACAGAACAACCCGTTGAGGTTACAGACTGGAAAGTCAACAAGACCAGGAGGAGCACTGTTAAACTTGTCAAAGTACGTTGGAACTCTAAGCACGGACCCGAGTACACATGGGAACGTGAAGACCAGTTCAAAGAAAAGTATCCCCAACTATTCAAGAAGACTCCTGCGAGAGTTAGCTCAGCCTGAATTTCGGGACGAAATTCTTTTAACGGGGGGAGACTGTGACAACTGGCACCAAACCGGTCATTTCCGTACACTTTAATTATTGTTTAATGACTACAACTATGTGCTTAGATGTCAACATTGTCTGATCACATACTAAACAAGTGAATTCATGCATGTTTTATACTACAAAATATTGCTTTATGCATTAACAAGAGCGTTGCGTCAGAAATACTAGTAAACTCACCGGTAAGACACATTGTGTCAACAGAACTGCAGAAAGCAGTCAAACATTAGAATTGAGGCCTAGGTGTAGGTCCAACGACAAGAATACATTAAAACCCAAGAGTACATTCAATGGTTTAATATATAGACATTACGGAAGCAAAAATAAGCACTAAAAAGCACCCGAAACGCACTTTAAGTGCAGAATTTTATATAATTCAGCTCAAATCAGCTTTTAACAACATAAATATCATGCAGAAATTTCGTTTTATCATCCAGAATACTTCCCTAAGTGTCGGAAATCGAAAGTGCTACAAAAAGGTACTTAAAAGACACTAAAAAGTGTAATTTAGCACTTTAACGAACCGGTATATAACCGAACAACCGGATATTACCCGAAACACCAAAATAATGCTAGAAGCATTGTTTTTATTTTTCTAAGCTAGTTAGGGTCCCCGAACACCCTAACACACTATATATTTAATAACACACATAAACCACAAACTAGATACTTAATCTTCTAACTAAATTGTTTAACTTCCATTGCAACCCAACTAGAAACCAACCCCCCCCCCCCCCCAAAAAAAAAAACCGGTTGAGAAGTCGGAAACACCTACTTGATTTTCTTGAATAGTTTATGTTATATGCAATGTACTTAGGGGACATTGTATCTAATGGATAATGAAATGTTGGAGAGATCTCCTTATAATCCTCTAGCTCTTCATTCTTCCTATCATCTTCATCATTCAACACCAACAAAACTCTCTCATCTTTCCCCCTCTAGCTCACGGCCACAAGGGTCCCTCAAGCTACCACCATTTTCAATCCATCTCCATCCATTCTAAGCATATTCTAAGGTGTATGGAGCCTATCTAGGAAGGTTGTAAGCAACGGAATTGGAAGGACCTCCCTCTAGTGCTTTTAACCACTTCATTTACCCTCTTGAACTTCCCTAGCCTTGTGCTAGTAGTAAGTGCTTTAAATCTTCATCTTGTTCTTATTTTTGGTGGTTAATAGTTGAAAGAATGATAAAAACTTAAGAAACTCTAAAGAACTTAAACAAGTCTTGAACATAAAGTGATAAATAGTGGATAAAGAGAAGATATATGGGTAAATCATGTGAATCTTGTGTAACTATGATTATTTGATGATGTTTGTTAGTAGAAGTAGGATGGATCATCATCTAGACATACTAGTTCATGTTTAAGAACATGAACTAGCAAGATGTAAATGCTAGAAATATGAAGGATGATGAAACCATCCACCCATGAACTTGAAACTTGAATAAATATAATTTTTCTTGGAAAATAAGGTTACAAGCTTGTAGATCTAAAGATCTACAAGTGGTTTTTCGGAAGAACCAAGTAGAAAATACTATATTGTTAAAAACCCGGATCTTGTATGAACTAAAATCATTTTTAGTAAGTAAACAAGTGTATAAACACTCGTGTAACAAAAAAATCCCACAAAGAAATATTTTTGGAAAATAAGACTAGAAGATGTGAAAATGCACTTCCTTTAAAAATAAAGTTTTTAAGAAACTAAACTTATTTTTAAAGATAACAAGACCTACTAAACATGTTAGTAACTTACTACATATTTTTACAAACTTTTAAATTCATAAGTTTGTGGTATATGCTTGTTTTGACAAGTTTGGTGAATAAAGATTGTGTTGTTGATATCGTTGTTGATTTTAAAAGAAAATAAACACATGTTTTGAAAACATGGGAAACCTCCGTTTTTAGGGGAAACTCTGTCAAAATTTTTATAAATTTTGACACTTAGAAAAATATAAGTTTTTGATAAACTTATTCCCTAAAAATGTATCTAAAAATATTACCAAGGTTTCCCTAATTTTTGGTGATAAGAAATGAGGATTTCTTCAAGAATAAAAATGGATATTAAGTATGTATATATTTTTTTGAGAAAAATATATATATTATTTGATCACCAAACTTTTGTGCTAAGTGTATGTAGTATGTATTATACTTGATAGTGTATTAGAACTTGAAAAATACACTAAATACTCATGAGAAGTAAAAACACAAAGATATATATACAACATACAAGATACATAATTCGGGTGCAAAGTGCAAAACACGAGATACTTATATTAATTTTTGAGAAAATAATATAAGTAAGATACTTAGTTAAAAATATAAAATATTTTTAACACAACAATACAAATACAAAAGATAGTGACTTGTGCTTGTGCGAAACAAGTCTAGTGACTGACGATAAGAAAACACGTATAGGTCACGACGTTAACTAAGCAAATCCGGTGAAGTTTACGACGCAAGGAACGCAAAGTTGTGAGTTCATGCTCCCCCTTTTCTTTAACTGTTTTCAGTTTTATAACTTCGGGGGTGAAATACATGTACAAATGTTACAATGCTTATAAATGGTATGATACAAATACAAGAAGCACACTTGGTGAGAACGAGTACCGAGTGTGATGTGTTTTGAGAAATGATATGAGAAATCGTGTCACGAATAGGGTACCATAAGCACCATTAATCAACAATATACCTAGACCGCAGAACAAAAGGTTAGATCTAACGGGTGCCGGGCAGCCACACTCTTGGTGAGGACGAGTACCGAGTAGTGCTTTTGTGTCTCAGAATATGCCAACTAGAAAATGCCTAAGGTTTGGTGACTTCCTATGTCGTGTCACATGTTAATGGCCTTGCAACCCATTAACAATCCTGATACTTACAGGAATACTTTATTTACATAAGATTCATACCATACTAAAACTTGATTTATACTTGAGTACGTGGGGTACACAAGTAAACTTGAATTATACATGAGTACATGGTGTACACAAGAATACTTGATTTAACTTGAGTACGTGGTGTACTCAAGAATACTAGATTTACACAATATACCAACTATGTTTTTGTACAAAGTATACAAACGTGAAATACAAAAACTGCATGAATTCACACCAACATTATGTTGACGTTTTTCCAAAACTCACATGTATTTCAGGTAACTAGGATGGATGTGCGCGCGGTCTTGCTTATGCTCTTGGATGTCGCCTATGTTTACGTTTAAATAAAGTAGTAAACTTTCAAGACAATGTTTAATGTTATCTCGTGATGTAAACACTAAACTTATGTTTTCAAATTATGGTATTTGATGTTATTTTTACAAGCATGTAGCATGTTTACCTTTCGTATGCAATGAGAACCTTTCATGATCACACCTCGTGCTTCCGCCGCATAAATGGGTGTGACAGCCTAAGACCAACCAAATTATCTCCATGGTAATAAGAGGGTATCCAATCAAATCGAAGATCGTACATATATTTTAACCATTCATGATTTTCCAATCCAAAAGTAGACATTATTGAATGCCACTCAGTTTCAAAATCTTCTGGAATAATACTATCATTCCAAACAACACGAGTCATTCTTGTATTAAACTCAATGTTGGATGACAAAACATGACCAACCTGTATAAAAAGCAATAAAATAATTAAACATAAAACGCAATAATTTAAACTATATAAAAAGTTGCAGTTTATAAGATCATAACATGTTTTCTTTTATTCTTCTAATAAAACGCAATATCATGAAAATGATAAAACTAATACATTATTGGTAAAACGCAATTGTATTGTTATATTAAAACGCAATTATATTGATAAAAATGTTTGGGGATCTTATTGTATAATAGATAAAACGCAACAATAAACCTATATAAAAATTGCAGTTTAATAGATCATAAAACGCAGTTTAATACCTTTGTCTTCAATTTCTCCCATATATGCCACATACATAACCTATGTCTACTTCTTGAAAGAACATCCTTAATAGCTCTCTTCATTGCAGCATCTTGATCAGTAACAACAACCTTAGGCTCATTTTCAAAAGCTTTAACAAAGCACCTTAAAAGCCATCGATAAGAATCTGCAGTCTCAGAACCAAGTAATGCACCACCAAATGTGACATTCCTAAAATGATTATCAATCCCAGTAAATGGTACAAAAACTAAATCATATCTACATAAAACAAACAAATAATGCATTAGAAAAAAAAAAAAAAAAACAGGAATATATAACGCAATAGAATATATAACGCAATAAAAGTAAAAAACTTACTTGTTTGATTTATAAGTAGCATCAAAACCTACTATGTCACTAAATACTGTATAATTTGTTTTTGATTGCTCATCAGCCCAGAAAAGTCCTTTCAATCTTCTATTTTCACCAATAACATAATCACATGTAAAACTAGGATAACATTCTTTCTTCCTAATAAGACGCCTAACTACCATTTCTGCATCATACTCACCTATGTAAAGATTCAAATCCCTTCTATAGTTCTTACAATCAACTTTACTAGCACCAACTTCACCAAAACCACCATACATTGTTTTCATAATATTGAATGCTTTAACAAGTCCAACACTGATTGCAGACAATCCAGATATAAAACTTTCTTTAACATAATCAATACTTCTGGCAGAAGGCAAGAAATGAATATCTTCATCTTCAACAAAGATATGATTATGTTCTTCTTCAAAGTAGTAGATTTTAAACATATTATTGTTCTCTAATATTAATTTCACATGAGCATTGCATCCAACTCTTTTTGAACCTCTATTACGTCTAACAATCTTTTTACTATTTTCATCAACTGAACCAGAATCTATTGCTTTGCTAACATGAAATCCTTCTTTTGAGCAGACAATATATCTTATTTTCACTAAACCACCATTTTCCAAGAAGTATTTTTTCTTGCAGAAAAACCTGCAGCAAGTGCATATCTCTGATAAAATGCAAAAGCCTCATCAAATGATTTAAAAAACATTCCAACAGAAGGTCTAATGGATCCACTGACTTTAGGTTTGTAAAACTTTCTTCCACTGTTTAAGCATACACGTTCCTCCCATTTGGAATTGTGATATGAAACAATTAACAAATAATTATAAAACGCAATACCTCTTATATAATCATGTTTTAGTGTTAAATCTCAAAATATGTTATTCAAAATTGAAAAAATACAAACCTTTAAAGTTTGTATATCATCTAATGTGGTTAAAAGCATAAAACGCAATAAGTTCAGTAAAACGCAACAAACAAACAAAACAATGTGTAAAAGCAACAAAATTGTTAAATTGTACATCAATGACAGTTATGTGCTTTATATTAGAATAATTACGAATTTAAAGTTTGTATGCATATAATGTGAATAAAATCATAAAACGCAACAAGTTCATTAAAACGCAATAACTGATGAACAAACAAAACGAACAAATTATGTTAAATTATACATCAATAACAATTAAACTTATGAAAAATCAAATAATAATAACAGAAAGACGAATTATAAAACGTAAAAGATTGAATTTCGGCAAAATAACCAAAAAAATTACTCAAAATTGAAGCTAACTTACCAACAGAGTCTGCAGAAGACATTGACGTTGTCGAATTGACGAACGAAACAAGATTATTACTTGAAAAAAAGGTGAATTTGCGATCGATTGCGATTTAGGGTTATACAATCTCAATTCTGTTATGAAATTGATGAACTAAGAGAAGAGGTAACAAAATCTAGTATAGTATTAGAAAAAAGATATGATAATGTAAAATGACAAAAAAGCCCACGCGTCCAAAATTTTAAAAATAACAGATGAACGTCTAAGATTGCTTCCTATACTTCCTAGCGAAAATAAACTTTCTATTTGATCCCCACCCTTATATTTATATCATAAAATGTTAAAGAAGCCATATACAGAGTATCAAAACATTAAGATTTTAATACATATAAAATCTCTTATCCCAATTCAATTAGACCCCCCGTAGTGGGGCGTTTTTTTTTAAATTTCAAAAAAAACGCCGAAACACGCCCCATAACCATTACATATGGGCGTTTTCGAGAGTTTTTTTTTTGAAAAAAATTGGGTTGGCGTTTTTAAAACAACGCTGAATTTTGTATTGGGGCTCGAGATGACCGTTGCCAAACGGTCAATTGTTTATTTATTTTTTTTATTCCAATATTCACCTACTATATATATTACCCACTTTTCCATATTTTTTATAAAAAAACTCAAACATTCTCAAACTTTCTCTACTACTTCTTCTATATTTTATAAAAAGATGCATCCATTCCGACCCCCATTTGGTGTCCCCTCAAGACCCATGAACCCGAACATAACCCAACCGCAACACACGTTTAACCTTCAAGACATGGACCCGAGCATGTTAACGTATGCGGCTTACTTGAGTGGCGCCACTCCGTTCGTGCCTCCCACCTTCGGCTTTGGTCAAGCCGGCGGGTCGCAACCTTCACAACAACAAGCCGAACCCGATGTGGATATCGTGCCGGAGATGCAACCCGAACCGGTGCCAGAGAAATCGAAATGCGGCAGAAGGTCGCATAAGAAGAAGGAAGCGAACGAACCTCGACGTAAACATTCTTACCTTAATTGGACGAAGGAGGAGGAATTCACGTTGGCTCGGGCATGGCTCGACGTTTCGGAGGACCACGAAATTGGTAACTTTTATATTTTTTTTTTACTTTTATTTTTACTTTTATTTTTAACATACAACTTATATTTTACTTTTATTTTTTCAATTTGTAGCAAACTTTCAAACGGGCTCAGTTTTTTGGGATAGGGTTCGTGCACTCTTTTATAGCATGTGGGGTAAAGGCGAGCATCGGGACAAAGATTCCATTTCTAGCAAATGGACCGACATCAACAACAAGTGTCACTCCTTCCAAGAAGTGTACCAACGTAACTACGATAATCGCCCGAGCGGAGAAGGTGACGTCGGGGTTTTAACAAAGTCTTTGCAAGAGTACGAGAGAACGAAATGCCCTTTCCCGTACTATAAGTGTTGGGATCTACTACGAAAAAGTCCAAAGTGGGCGGTAGTAGGTACCATGACGTCTAGTAGTAGACGTCGAGCTAAACGGTCAAAAACATCATCCTCCGTTGACCCTGAAACACCGACTTCGGATGCCCGCAATGTCGATCTAAATGATGTTGTGGTGGTTGACGAAGAGCAACTTGAAGAATAGTTGGCCCGACCGCCCGGTAGAAGAAAGGATAAGCGAACCGGGAAAAAAACGGCGGAGTCGTCTTCCGATCTCGAGTTGAAGGAAGATTTCGAGGAGATGAACCGTCGTCTCCAAGACATTCGCGACCTCGGCCACCAACGTTGTGAGATTATGAAAAAACGAGTGGCCGAAACCAAAAAGTTTAACGAGATGCAAGAGGCGAGGCAAATGGAAAAGGACATTGAGTTTTTGTCCAAACCGATCGACCACCTCCAAGGCGACGCGTTGATCCTTGCGCAAATGCATCGCCAAAAAATTCGGGAAAAATATGGACTCTAAAGCATCATCCTTTTTTTTAACTTTATTTTTTTCGGTTTTTTTATATTCTGTTTTTTTTCCGTTTTTTTTTTTTATTTCAATTAGTGTAGTTTTTTTAAATTAATGAAGAATTTTATGGTTTAAATTAAAAAAAATTGTGAAATGATTGCATGGGCGTTATTAGGCATTATTCCCACTACGGCACTTTTGCAATAACCCCTAATAATGCTCCTATGTTGACTGGGCTGTCACATGGCAGAAAACGCTCCATGGTGGGGGCATTATTGATAAAACCACTACACATGGTTTTAGAATATTTGTATCATAAAAATTAACAAAAAACTAAAATATTAACACGTAGAAAATTTTATCGGAAAGATAAGAACAATATCACGAATTCAATATCAATGAATTATTCAGATGAAAAACATCTTACAAAATTTAATGTGTTTAGAAAAATTCAAGATTGTTGGCATACATGCAAAAGGTCAACTATAGTCAAACCTTCAAGATGAACTTTGTAGACATGATTTGATCCATGATTCCAAGTGTTGGGAGTGGTGACTGTTTAACGAATAGGCAAGACACGTATACGCCTGTGATTTAGAACAAGGCATAGTTAAAGTGTTTTTTAGAGCCAACAAAACAGGGCCGGCGGCCATGAGCATGTGTCGGGTGAGCGGCGACTCAGGGCCAAAAACGTAAAAAGACCCGTAATTTTTTTATATAATATATACGTAATATTATATATATAATTACAACCCTATATTTAAAACAAATTAACAACTGCACTTTAGTGGTAGTCAAGATGGTTTTTAAGTGGCTGGTATATATCAATATTTCCTTTATTTTTCCTCCTGTTATCTTTTATCTTTAACTCAAGTTTTCTTTTTCTATTAACTTAAATTTTCTTTTTCTTTTTAACCAATTTCTTTTATTGTTTAATATTTCCATACTATAAATTTCCAACAAATTTATGCATAAAGAGGTTGTACTTATGGCTTAGGGTAGTTTTCAAAAAAAAAATTAATATTACATTTTCACCCAAAACTATTAAATTTTTTACACTTTTAACCCAAAAGTTTTCATCTTTTGCATATTTAACCTAACAACTTTTTTACTTTCAATATTGGTCTCTTACTTTTCATATTTCGCAAATTTTTCGTATTATGTTTCGCTCGAAATTTTGCAAATTAACACGACGCAACGTGCGTATATGGTTCAACATTTTTACGTTTCGTTTTACGTTTTGTTCTAAATTTTGCGAGTTAACGCGGTGTAACGTGCGTGTGTGGTTCAACTTTCTTACATCATCTATTTTTTCCCGTTTGATAGGTTCGTCGCAATGCGCGAGTTCTAAATGGACTTACTTATTATTTTCTATGTTTTACGTTTCGGTCTAATTTCTCTACATTAATATGCCGCAACTTCAATGTTGGTAGTCATTGCCGGTGGTGTAGTATTTGTGCTATTTATCATAGTTACTATAAATAAGCAACAAAAATATGCAATATAACTTGTATATTGTGCTTTGTGACTTTTTCAAAAAAAAAAACTTGATTTTTTACTTTTAATCCAAAGATTTTTATCTTTTGCAATTTTAACCCCACATAATTTGTTTTTTTAACTTTAACCCAAAACTTTTCATTATTTGCAATTTAACTTCACAACTTTTGTCACTTATACTTTTCATCTTTCGTAAATTTTCGTTTTAGATATAGTTCTAAATTTTTCGAGTTAATACGACGCAACGTACGACTGTGGTTCAACTTTTTTATGTTTTGTTACAAATTTTGCAAGTTAACACGGCGCAACGTGCATGTGTGATTCAACATTTTTACCTCTATTTTTCCATGTTTGACAGGTTTATCGTAACACGCAGATCCTAGGTCGAGTCAGTGTTGGTGGTCGATGACGGATGTGTGGCATTAGTACTATTTGACACCATTTTACGCCCCGCCGCAACTCGGGGTGTGCTTTGGGGGGTTTCTCAAAGAAAAATGGTTATGCATATGGTTGTTGTAACCTTGGCTTTGGGGGTTTTCCAAAAAAAAAATTGATTTTTTTTTACATTTCACCCAAAAGTATTTCATAAATTACTTTTAGTGTTAATGGATTTAAACACCTCCAACTATTGCCATTTGGCCGCTGGCACTCTCAACTTTGACTTTGGCTCACACCACTCCCAACTTTACACTTGGGTTGATGCGTCACCCCGTCGTTAAATAAACACTAATTGGGTTAGTTCTTTTTGCTGACGTGGCCAATATTTGCTGATGTGGCATGCTGATGGATCCAGTATACACACATCAGCATTTATATAAGTTCCACGTCCGCTCAACTTCAACTTATCCATTCCCTATCTCTAATTCTTTTTTCTCTGTTTAACTAGACAAACACACGCACCCACACTATATGCTTCTCCTTCATCTCCTTTTGTGAAGAAAACCCTAACATCCCTGCCAACATCCAGCCGACAACCCCCCCCCCCCCCCCCTCCGACAACAACACCCCTTTACTCCTCTCCTTCTCCGTTCCCCCTAAACCAGCGATAGGCTAGAAGTGGCGTCACCGTTCACGGCGGCGGTGGTGGATCTCAACGGCACGACACTCAACGGCGCCCCCCCCCCCCCCCCTTTCTCGTTATTATTAATTATAAACATATTTTGTTTTTTTCCTTAACTTCTAAAATATTTTTTTTACAAATTATTCGAATTGGCCTGAATTTGTTTGGTTTGTTATAGTACTCGTAATAGGGTTTGATCGAATTGTTGAGTGACACAACAACGGCACTGAATTTTTGTTTTACTAGGGCATGTAGGGCCCTTTTTCTTTTGTCTCGCACAGGGCAAAATTTCTTTTAACGTTTTCGGAGACGGCCCTGCAACTAAACCAGTTGGACCAGGAACCAGCAATACAACCAGTTCGGTTAGTGTATTTGAACGGTTCCATATGAACCGTTGATTATATCACTCGGACGGGTGAACTGAAAAGGGGGGTGGGAACCGAATTGCCAAACTTTTTAAGGCTTCATTTTTTATTTACTGTAAAATGTAAATTGTCACCAAAAAAGTAAACCGGTTATAGCTATCATTGTTAAATTATTGATGACGTCATTCGATTTTTTAAAACAGTCGAACCACTGAATTGCTAAGTTGGTTACTTCAATAACCGATTGAGTTAAAAAACATTGATAAGTAGTTTTGAGTAATTATAAAATTCCTAAAATGCCCTTCAACAAGGTCAAAAACAGACTCTTGAAAGAAAAGCCAACATCAACAATTTATTGTAGCAATCAGAAATAGAAAATATAATAAAACTTTCAACTTAAAGTTTTAAGAATCGTTGTGTTTGAACTTGTGTTGATCAGATGTATATAGAAGTAGAAAGAATGGCACACCAATCATTCATTTAACAATTTATACGTCTCGTATAAGTCAATACAAGGTGTATAAGTAGGATCCACATATCAAATTAAATTTCACTTCTTTTTAACCCTATACGCCTCATATAGGTCCATACGAGACGTATAGGTGGGACCCACAAATCACATCCCACTGCTTTTCACAGACCTTAGATCTTGTATTAAATACATCGCATATAGGTCTGTATGCGGGCGTATACGCTCACATGCGACTCCTTTGGCATGAGATGTCTAATATTGGAAAATATGTAACCCTATCTATACGCTCCGTATGTGTCTATACGCAATGCATATATGGTGTCAAAATTGGGATTTGGGGTGTTTCCTTTTTCAAATTTATATGAACCCTATAATATTAATATTTTAAGTGATTTAAGAGCATTCACATCATATTCTTTATTCTTATTTATGTAATTTAACTAAAAATCATTATTCCATAGGTTTAGGTTCCTGTAAAAATAACATTTTTGTGAGAAGTGTGAGAATTCATAGGAATTGACATGTGAGAATCACATTTGAGACTTAAGTATGATGTTTTGGGTTGTTTTGGTAAGAAAAACACTAAACACAACAATCTAAGACACAATGCGATGAATTCTAAGCTTAAAACACCATGTCAAGAACATTAAGTAGTGTGTTTTAAGTGTTAAGCAGTGTGTTTTAGTTGTGTTTTAAATTTCATGCCTATAATACATTACATTGTGTTTTAATTGTTGTGTTTGGTGTTTTTCTTATCAATACAACCCAAAACATCATGACTAAGTTCAAAACATGATGCATACATGTCAATTCATATGCATTCTCACACCTCTCATTTATTATGCCTCTCGTATTTATTCCATATATTTTTCTCATGTTTTTTGAACTCTCTCACATGACATTCATTTTTCATAAAAAATATGAGGTTTTGCTTTAGTTTTTTCAAATATATAAGAATTCACTTTAGAATTTATTTTAAATATATTTATAAGGTATAATAAATAATGGAATGAGCGGTGTTTTTAGATAGTTTTCTTAAATTTTACGGTTTGAATGAGAATAATAAATGGGATGTGAATGCTTCGAGTTTTGTTTTCCGAACGTTAAACCTAAAGTATTTTGTGACCCCTAAACTTTAAACTGCATTTTTTGTTTTAATAAGCTAGCATTAAGCTAAATCCAATTTAATAAAACCCGAATTTACATAAGCTTGTAGAGTTGTTCATGTACACAATTGCCCATATAAGCGAAATTACACAATTTCCTCGTCTAATTATCCGCACCTCATTTGTCATATTTCCTCCAGTTGTTTCTTAAAGCTAATTTGTAAACCATCGGCATCTACCAAGGCAAACGTGAGACGACTAGAACCAATCGACTATCCCCATTCACCACTAGACCTACGAGACCTGACGACCAAACTTAGCTCTCAAGTCCCACTTCTCGGCTTACCAATCAACCATGTAGCTTCCACTGTCCTTCTCCAAGGTAGTTTGATACCTTTTTTTGCATTGAAAAAGGGTATAAAACTTGATTACTTAATTGAGAGTTGACTAAAATTAGTTGTAAAACTTGAACTAATGATTTTAGATTTCTAGTTCTTGATTTTAGTTCCTCTTCGTTGAAATACTAATGATTTTAGTTGATGTTGAATGTGGCTCTTGAAATTTATTAAAATACAATTACATTTAAATTATAAAATCTTATGCCATTCTCTTTTTAAGTTGTATATGACAAAAAATACACGCCCAATTTAATTTATGATAAAAAACATATTCTAAAAAAATATAATATAATATAAATAGGTTAAATGGGTCAACCCAACCAGGTTGACCCGAACCCGACCTGTTTTTGCTAAACGGGTTCGTGGGTTCAACCTGAAACTGACCCGAACTCGTTTAGACTAAACCTAAACCCGTGAATTTCGTGTTAGGTTCGTGTTGTTTCATAAATTCACACCGAGTGTCAAAACATTAAGATTTTAATACATATAAAATCTCTTACTCCAATGCAATGAGAATATTTGTATAATAAGAATTAACAAAAAATAAAATATTAACACGTAGAAATTTTAATCGAAAAGATAAGAATAATATCACGAATTCAATATCAATGAAGTATTCAGATGAAAAACATCTTAAAAAATTTAATGTGTCTCCAAATTCAAGAATGTTGCCATACATGCGAAAGGTCAACTATAGTCAAACCTTCACGAGGAACTTTGTAGACGTGATTTGATCCATGATTCCAAGTGTTGAAGTTCCTGACTGTTTAGCGAATGCGCAAGACCTGGATACGCCTGTGATTGAGAACGAGGCATAGTTAAAGTAAGTGCACTGTTTTTATAGCCGACTGAACCAGCTGGACCGGGAACCAGCTATACAACCAGCCCAGTTAAGTGTATTTGAACCATAGGGTTACCATTCGAACCAGTGAACTGCACAAGGTGGTCGAACTGGATTTCAAAACTTTTTTAAGGCTTCATATTTAGTATAAAATGTAAATTGGCACCAAAAAGGTAAACCAGTTGACGTCATCGGATTTTTGAAACCAATGAACTGCTAAGTTGGTCGGTTCGATATAAAAACACTGAAATTGTTCAAGTCACTATAAATTATAAAATACCTAAAATGCCCTTCAACAAGGTCAAAATTAATCTCTTAAAAGAAAAGTCAACTTTCAATTTCGTGAATCAAGGGTTGAGTAGTACCTTAAATTCGCAGTTCATGCCTACGTGTTGAAGGAATGGTGGGCCCGCTTGGCCGGCTTCAAATAACACTGTTCCGTCAGCTATACCATGTGACCATAATATTGGGGTCTGTAAATACAACAAAACGCTCATCAGAAAATAATAATAACAGTTTAATGGAACTATGTGCCTAGAAAAACATTGCAACTTCCCGGATAGAAGATGATATGTTTGTGTTCAACTCATGCGCAAGTGGGATTGGGTAACGGGTCAAAACAGGCTCGACTTGAAGTGGGTCATTTTTAGTATGGGTCAGAACGGGTTGGGTCGAAACATACCCTTTTCGCCTCTGGTGTGATCTGTTCTATAATAGAACTTGAATTAAACGGTACCCATCCACTAAAGACTGCGCCCCCACCAAGAGTTTTTGGATATAACAGAACACTAGCCAAGGTCAACGCACCTGCAACGTTTGTAAGGTTGTTACTGTTGTTTTGTATTCACACACAAACATGTATGTATTCTTTGTGTGTGTGTGAGAGAGAGAGAGTGAGAGAGACCTCCTTGACTAAATCCACAAAGAAACACATTTTTAGGGTCAATTCCAGCAGCCAATTCCTTGTCGATCATTGAATGCACACTTTGAACTGCTTTAAGCAACGAACTTTCATCCACAGGGGAATTCTGTACATTAAAAAATATTGTAACATTTCCGTTATTGTGCAATAGAAAAGGAAAGCATGGAGTATATCATAAACAGTATACGGGTGCTTTCAAAATTGCTAATGTTAACAAAGTTTAAAAACCTAAAGATCAAAAGATAAACGATAATATAACTTTAGACGGATGTGTTATTGACATTGTCAATGATATGTTTGTATTGCCAACTTTCATAACTTTTTTATGTAACCGTGAGACCCATTCATCAGGACAATGAGATGGCAGCCATCTTAAGGGTTCATGCTACATAGGGATTCGTAAAAGATTAAGGCATTGGAGATTACTATTGAAGAAAATAACTTACAGCTGTTATGGGTATCTCATGAATGTCAAACCATGAAGGCATCAAAGCACCATCTGAAAAGGACAATGAAAATATAACACAATAACTTTCAAAAAGTTTAGAAAAAAGGCAGATTGTTATACAATGCACTTTTTGATGTCCAATGATTAATTTATCAAAATTTTACACACAAGATCTACTAATAAACTGTGTACTGATAATAAATCAGGATTCAGGAAAAGAGCGAAAGATGATAAACCAATGATTACGCCAAACAACATAATTGCTACAGTATCATACTATCACAAATGACCAAACAAAGCATATTATGTTGCCCCATGACACTTCTATAAGAATGATAAGTGGCCCTTAGAGCTTCTCTTAAATCATATAGTCTTTTGTATCTCATTGTTTTACCAAAAGACCTGTTTGCTTTAAAATGCATGTCAATCGGTCATCATCTCTTTTCAGATCCTATTTTGTTTGACCACCTACTTTAATGTTTTCTAACAACCATAGTTGTTAATGGCGAATGGCGACAAATAGCGATAAGGTACATATATGCTACATAGCGAATAGCGATAAATAGCGGGCGGCTATTTAATAAATAACGATACACTAGAAAAAAAAAAGTTAAAATTTTCTATGTATATTATATCAAAATACCTTGGTATATATGCTATTTACATGCATATTTAACAAAAGCCTAAAATCCAGCTATTTTATAGCTATATTAAATTGCTATTTATATTAAAAAAAAACAAAAACAAAAAAATCGTCGCTATTATCGCTATCTATCGCTCCAACCCTAATAGCGAGCCTAGACCTATACGCTACATAGCGCGCTATAGCGATCGCTACGCTCGCTATTGACAACTATGCTAACAACCTTTCTCCATCCAACTCCATGCCTATGCTTTCTTTAAATAAAGTATTTACAACCCCCCCCCCCCCCCCAACCCCCCCCAAAAAAAAAAAAAACAAAAAAACTCCTTTACCACCTCTTCAACTAGTTTAGTTAGCACTGCTGCATCTCGTTTAGAACCATCAAAGAATGTTCGAATCATTATCTTTCCCTCTATGAAAGACCACCTGCACAGCGCAAGCTGTGATTTACCTAATCCCGTTGGTTAGCAAGGTATTGGCGGTGCGGTCGCGTGAGTATTCCCGTAACGCTTTTCATAGTTATCAAATAAAAATCATAATATTTCCCAGAAGCAACAAATATAGAAAAATAAGACCCGAATTTAGTTCACAACAATTATAACTATAAGCAACAAATTGGAGGCTTTAAAGTTTAAACAGTAATAGTTCACTAACATGTGCAAGATCATCACACAGTCAGACTTACAGCTTCAGTTAACATACGAACTATATTAAAAGAGCCATTATCACTTACAAAATGCTGTCACATTAGCACTACCATTTTAATATTAACCATTAGGGCAACAAAACCCTAGAAATAGGCATTACGTCCGCATGTGATCAGTAACCGAAAATACACAAAGTAAATGTAAAATTGGAAATGGGTTTGCTAAGGGACTTACAATTACAGGTAACAGGTTGAGACGGAGCAGAAGGGAAAGACCAGCGAGTGTTGGCGAACTGAGGGGAAGTGAAAAGGGATTTGATTGGTTCATTGGCTGGACCGGAGTCACCTAGACCGTGGAGCCATAAGATGAAGCTTCCAGACGCCATTGAGTGGAACTGCAACTTGATTTAGAAGCAGAGAGATGAGCTTTGTGAAAAATGAAAATGGTGATGAAGATGGAAGACGGGTACAAGTCGTCACGCGCGACAAGTGCCGAAAAGTGCAAGATTAGTTTTACTGTCATATAAGTCATAAAGGTTCATATATTCATCATTATTTAATTAATAATTTTCTAACTTTTTTCATTTAATCTCTAATTTATTTAAAAAACACTGTTATTAATTTAAAAAAAAAACACTGCAATATTTAATAAAAACATTACAATTAAAAAAAAACAATACATTTAATTTCCGTCTTCATCGTCGTTCTCTCCTCCTTCCTCTTCGTTTTCTCCATCATCCAAACCTCCGTCTTCAAAGTTCCAAGCTTCGAATTCTTCTACTTCTTCTTCCTCGTAGTCTTGTTCGACGGCGTCATCGTGTCGAATTGGGCGAATCGCCCAAGCATGTTCGACCAAATCCGTCTTTAACGCGTTATGTATTTCCTTATAATGCAATAGTTGAGCATTTAAGATTCTATCTTCCATTGTTGCTTGTGTTTCTTCAACGACATCTTTTGGAAAATAGTTTTGGCATATTGCTTTTCCATGGTCTTCTATAATCATATTATACATTATGATGCAAGCATACTGTCACACCCCGATTTTCGGTGGGCCCGGGTGGGTCATGACGATTGGATAACAGTATCACAATATAATAATGCAGCGGAATTATTAGAGTAAAAATATTCATTTAATGAAAGTCTGAGTATATAATAAAATCGTACAAACGTTTCAGTATAAGCCCACAGGCGGGATCTAATAAACAGAGCTTTAGACATTATAGGTCTTAAGCTTGAGGAGTTGCAAATTCCTTAGCCTTCATTCTAGCCGACCCAGATTCCCAGCCTAATAGTAAGGTTCGGTACCTGCGGTTCAATCTTTTGAAAATACGTCAGCTTTCGCTGGTAAATACAATTTACTGTCTCGTTTTGAAAACAGTTTTTCAAAAAGAGTTTTATACATATAGAAAACCCGTAGGTAATCATTTAAAATTTCTTGGGATTTTATCTTGTCACCAGATTTACATATTTGTCATACAATGGGAACCAGATATCAAAGCCGGTTATTTTCAGTGTAATAATGATTAAGGTACACACCAAAGTTGAATAACGTGTCTTACAGTCAGTATGCCTACCCCGGCACGTTATTCTGCATGGCCATAATAGTTCATGAGTCGGGACGCCCGGACACGGTACCAATAACCCCCAATTGTTTTAGTTATCAAATATAACGGATTAAACCGAGTTCTTACATTTATGAGCAATCATAGGTGGCTCATTTATGTAATACTCGCTCCAAGTGGCGTATTCGCCATACCCCAAGTTTTAAAAGAAAATAAGTTAAGAGTATTTAGCTTTTGCTAGCTTCCAATCAATAAGATTTAGAGGGTGTTTGGGGTTGAGTTTTGAAGGAGATTTTTAGATTATTGAGTTTTGAAATCGTAAATAATCTGTTTTGAGTGTTTAGGTAAAAAAAAAATAAAAAAAATTGATTATTTGCGTTTAGAAAGTTACAAAACGCAGTTTTCCAAAAGCAGCTCCCCTCCCCCTACTGCAACAAAACGCAGTTTTCCAAAAATTGATTATTTGCGTTTAGAAAAAGGATTTTCACTTGTTTATTTTTTTAGATATATATTTGCCAAACACTCCAATAGTTGATTATCTGATTATTGTGATATCAAACAACATAATCAAATCCAAACACTATCTTTCAACATCACGTTTTGTTACAGTTAATTATCTGATTCTGATTATTCAAAACACATAATCTATTTTCAAAACTCAACCCCAAACACCCTCTTAATTTAGCAAAAGCCGCAAGTAAAAGTATTATTGACCCAAGTCCGATTATATGGGGGGTTCTATAGTCTGGAATGAACAGAATTATTATCTGTTAGAATGTATACGTGTCAAAGCTTAGCCCCTTTAGACATGACATGTTACTTAAGAATAGGTTCGCTAAATTAAGCGTAGATCGAATAGAATGTGGTTTATACATATCCGAGTGCAGTGACTCATTGGATAAAGGTTATTCAACCAAGCATTCTGATTTGAAATGGTTTTGAAGCATCTTGTAACACCCCAACCCTGTTAGGGCGGACGTGTCACTCTTACAGATATCAAAACTAAAAACCAATCCATAACATTAAATAAAAATATCCTAATTACATTTTTTTACATTACTGAAATAAAGAACTTTGGTCGGCAACTTCCTCACACTCCTCACTGAAATCCCAGATTATCCAAGAATACCTGTAAAACAAAATAAGATAAACACAAAAAAACTACGGCTGAGCCAAAAATTGCCCAGTAACGGAGAATCAACAGTACAAGTAACGTCATATCAGCGGAAAACAAAACACAACATAACAGAACTGAGACTGAACTCAAATGATCACTAACACGAGTACTAAAAACAAATGAAGACACAACACTGATACACAAACCGATCTGAAACTGTTATCAAAGATTTAAAAAAAAAACAAAAGTCATTTACACTGAACCCAACACAAAATTGATGTAGAGACGTTAACCATGATGACTAAAAGCATTTTTAATTATAGACGGGCCCATTCTAATTTATCATTTAATAATACTAATATTTTTAAAACGAGATACTTAGCAAAACTATTTTCTTATATTGAACGTTCAAATTATTATCAAGCTATAATAATTTATCATATTTAATAGCAAACCATCATTAGACAAAAATACATAATTTTCTAACTTTGAAAAGTTATATATTTAAGAAAGAATAATTTGATTAACCTAGATTTCTAAACAAAATAATAATAATAATAATAATGATAAATTTCGTAAACCGACATGGGAAACATTTATTCTTCTATAAACAATTGTATCAATTGTATATTAACCATCACTGAATAATTCAACGATTTTGAAAACAGGTTAATTGTCTTTGTTAAATAGAAATCCAAAATAAATAAATAAATATTATCTTGTAATAAACGTTGAGATTTAAACAAGATATAATACTTTATTGAATCTCACAGCAAGTCATCACTTAAGAAAAATAGTAATTTACTAACTTTGGAAATTTAAATGTAATAAATAAAACACTATAGATATCCGGAGATTTAAAATCAAAATAAGTAAATCTTTACGAAGATTTTATAAACTAATATATATAAAAAGACAGTTTAAAAAAAAAATACTAAGACAGACATCAGAACAATTACTGACGGATACAGACTAAACGTATAACACGACATCAGAATATAAGGCGAAACTGAAACTGACAGTAAGACAGATACTGAGACAAAACCATTACAGATGCTCGGTCAAAACAAATATAACTAATACATAACATAATCGGATACTGAATATAAACAGGCCCAAACTGATAATCAGAAACAGAGACGTAATCAGATTATGAACATATCATAATATAATCGAATACACGATCAGAACCATATTCAGAGCATAGTCAGATGCACATATAACTTATCATAACGAAATCAGGAACATAATATATTCACATACTGAAACATATACTAACTTACACGACAGATGTATATGAACGAAATAAGTCATGTAACACAGAAGCACCCAGAGCCAGAAACAGAGGGGTACATAGGTAGCTACTCTATGCACCAATGAGATGGTGAGTGTGGCGTGCACCCATTATTCCATCCCCCAGAAGTCAGAACAGAACTAGGATCAATCCATACGCCTCTAAGGGGCCAAGGTGCTACACAAGCACAAATTAGAGACGCCAGGATTTTGATTACGCACTGTCACAGAAAGTGTTCATGTCGTTGATGCCCAAATGACAAGTCAGAAACGCTCGGGTGACAGAGTACAAAGCTTAGGCCATATAAATAATTTACATGCAACTAAAATTAATTACCTATAGGAGCATGCGACCATGAGTACAAGTCTGAGGTATGACATGCTATAACATACTAATAACCAAAACCGACAATACTAACAAGAACAAAGCTAACAGACAATTTTCAAAAAGACTAAAGGATATCACAATAAAATAATGAAGACTGACCAATGATGACAAAATCCGTACTACAAAGTAACGGAAACTAATTTATACTATGATGAAAAAGAAACAGAATCCGTGATATGTCTAGAATTATACACATTTTACGTATCGAATTCCCTACATTTTGATTGGTTTGTATGTGGTTTTCCCGCGATTTTGATACTGATTTGATTAAATTGTGAATTTGGAGCAGTTGGTGAAGCACTTGTTGATTTTGCGGTGAAAACGAAGTATAGCGGTTGCAGCGAAGGAGCACGGAAAGACGTGTCGGAAAACAAGGATTAAAAGTAAAAAAAATTGTTGTCCAGAAGGCTTTACGGACCGTAAGACCTTGGTCTTTAGTGTCCGTAAGAGGTTGAGGAGCGCAGGAAATTTGTTAGCCTTACGGACCGTAAGCCGTAAGTCCATACGGTCCGTAAGAAGGTCGGTTTTCATGAAAATCTTATAAATTAAAGGCAGCCGACTAGGGTTTCATTCATTCGAGTAGCAGACGGCAAAGGAGCATCTTGGGGCGATTTTGAAGAGTTTTGAGGCTGCTCTGAAGTCTTGGAAGCTTTCGGATCATCCTTGGAGCGTTTTGGGTTCGGTTTGACAATGTTTCTCGCACTTTAAACATCATAAACCATGTTTAGCTTTGTTTTCAGTTGTGATTATGCTTTGTTTATGGATATTATGAGTAGCTAAATCAGTAAACTACTTAGGTTGAGATGAACTAGATGTTTGTGACGTTATTTTGACTCGGTTTGGCTATTTTATGCGATTTACATAACTTTATCTTGAACTTGATCTTGATATTGCATGTTCTAGTGTTTGTGTTGGTTATTGATTGATAAATTTAGCGGTTTAGGCACGTAGAAATACACCCTAGACTTAGAACTTAATTTGAATCGGTTGATCTTAGATTTTTTGGTTTGAATCTTATGTTTAGAAATAAACCAAGTTAATCAATTATCAAAATCAATAAACTAATACTTGCATCCTCATCTAGTGACTCGAGAGATGATTTAGGTATGCTAGGTTATTAGCTAATTGTTGTTGGGTAGATTGGGTGACCGATAGCTCAGGCTCGTTTATTTTATCGCGTTTAAGGTTTCCTAGGATTTCAATTCTCAAGGTTTGGTTTATTTCGCGAATAGAGAGTTTTGGGTACGATAGTTTTCATATACTTGAGATTCGTGGGATTTGGTATCGATAGGTCGAGCCGGTTCATTCTAGCACTTCGCATTTTGTCCTTATCTTTCGGTTGATCATCTCTAGCGGGAGATTATTCGGGTAGACTAGGATATTTAGCCATTATCATAGTCAAGATAGCATTGCATGATTCTAGGGATTCGACACCTAGGTAGTCCTTTCTCATCATATTTGACCTACACTTTGCTTCCAAGTTCGTTTGCATATTGCGTTGCTAGTCTTGTTTACCATTTTTATAACCAAATAGGTTATTAGATAATCATCAAAATCAAACTTAAAATTGACTTTGTATTCGATAACGGTTCAGTATCTAGGGTTTGCATATAGTGTCCACGGATTGATATCCGGTCTTGCCATCTACACTACACTGCAACCGGTGCACTTGCCGATTGTATGTGGTTTAGTTTACGATTCAATTTTAAAACTTGTTCGAATTTAATATATACATTTTCACACATCAAGTTTTTGGCGTCGTTGCCGAATGCGGATTGATATCCTTCGTTTGTGTCCACGGATTGATATCCTTTTTAAAACTTTCATATAGTGTCCACGGATTGATATCCTTTTTAATATATACATTTTCACACATCAAGTTTTTGGTTTAGTTTGCGATTCCATTCTAAAACTTGCATATAGTTTCCACGGATTGATATCCTTCATTTGTTGCTTCGTCTGAGCCCGAGCAAGATTTCCACGAGCGCCTTCGCACCTTCTGAGCTAGTCAAGTACACATTCCATCTTCTGCTTTTACCATAGGTGACGCTGATGCCCCATCTAGGAGAGTCGGCGCAGACTATGCCCGGCCGAATGCGGCCAATGCTCAGTCCAACATTACCCGACCCGCTATCGGAGTTAATAGCTGGCAGATTCCGCCTCAAATCATCACGATGGTTACGAACACCATCCAGTTCCATGGGTTACCTTCTGAGGACCCGAATGTCCATATTTCTCGCCTTTTAGCTATCTGCGATACGTTTTAGGCGCAAGGAGTCAACGAGGACGCCTGCAAGCTGCGCCTATTCCCATTCTCACTCGCCGATCGAGCCCATGCTTGGTTGGAATCTCTTCCTGCGGGATCTTTCACCACCTGGGCTGGGATGCAAGATAAGTTCTTAGGAAAATATTTTCCCCCTGCTAAAACTGCTCGTCTGAGGAGCATGATTCAGGAGTTCCGTCAAAAGGAGGGAGAGTCATTCTACGAGACATGGGAGCGTTTCAAGGAGTTGTTGGTCAAGTGTCCTCATCACGGATTCGAGGATTGGGCTTTAGTTGAGAAGTTTTATCATGGAGTGATGCCAACCACGAGGAATATGCTAAACACTACTGCTGGTGGCAATCTGATGACCGCCAAAACACTAGAGGAGTGCACTGACATGTTTGAGGACATAGCGATGAGTAGTTATGAGTTTCCTGATTCTAGAGATTCGTCCACTACACAGAGAGGCGTGCATAAGGTTGATACTACCACTGTTATGCAAGCTCAGATTGATGCCTTGACAAAACAGATGAAGGAGATGCAGTCGAAGAGGGAACAGGAGTGCGAGATATGCACTGGGAGGAATGACATGGCCGCGTGTCCTATTGCCCCTACGGAGTCGCCAGAGCAGGTAGAGTTTGTGAGTAATCGCAATCAGAACAATTTCGGGGGTGGTTACAATTCTAATTGGAAGAACCACCCGCACTTCAGCTGGAAGAACAGCAACCCATCGGGGTTTTAGCCGCGTCAGAGTTTGTTTCAGGACGCAGGAGCAGGAGCGAGTTCGGGTGCGAATAACCCGATAATAGAGGAGATGCTGAGGCATAACCAGGAGACGTTAGCTAAGTAGACACAGTTCATCACTCGTGAGGATACTCGACATCAAGAGACACAGTCGAGGTTCATGGAGCACGAGACCTTCATGAAGAGCCAAAACACTGCACTGCAGAACCTGGAGAGAACAGTAGGTTCGCTGGCCGAGTAGCTGAACCAAAGACCTTAGGGTGGTCTCACTAGTAGCACTGTTGGAAATCCGAACGCCACGGCAAAGGCGGTTACAACAAAAAGTGGGCGAGGAGCTGTTGAGGTCGACGAGGAGATCGAGATGGAGACCCCTGCTGGCAAAGTGCACGAGAGGCTGCACCCAGCAAGTACAACACAGTCCAGCGGGTCTTCAGGGGAGAATAAAGAAGCAAAAAAGGAGCCGATGAGGGTGTATAAGCCGACACCCCTTACCCATGTCGGTTAGTGAAGGGTAAGGATGTAGAGCAGTACGGTAAGTTCCTCGAGATGTTGAAGAAGCTGCCGAAGTACGCGAAGTTTCTCAAGGACCTGCTCACGAACAAGAAGAAGTTGGAGGATCATGCGACTGTTACATTGAGCGAGGAGTGTTCTGTCGTCTTGCAAAACAAGCTACCGAAGAAGGTATCTGATCCTGGTAGCTTCACGATTCCGTGTCTGATCGGAAATCTCACCGTGAGCAATGCCCTGGCAGACCTAAGGGCTAGCATAAATCTTATTCCATATTCTATCTTTGCTAAGCTCAATCTAGGCGAGCCGTCTCCTACGCGTATGAGTCTGCAGATGGCTGATCGATCAGTGAAGTTTTCGAGAGGCGTTGTAGACAATATGCTGGTGAAGGTCGACAAATTCGTATTTCCAGTTGACTTCGTCATCCTTGACATGGAAGGGACTCTGAGGTCCCGCTGATTTTAGGTCATCCATTCCTTGCCACTGCACACGCACTCATTGACGTGCATGACGGCAAGTTGACTCTCCGAGTTGACAAGGATGAAGTCACACTCGACATTCAGCGTTCTATGAGGCATACCCAACATCATGATGACACTCTATACTTTGTCGATACTCTTATGGCACATGTGGATAGCCTCCTCAGCGAGATTTGTAGGAGAGATGCGTCTGATAAGCAGCTTTCGAGTGTTGATCAGGGGAGTGGGGTCACTGAGTTTGATGTTGAGCAGGACCTTCTACCGCAGGCTACCGAGCCTTCCCTTAGATTCAAGGTGTTTGAGGTCATCGACAAGGAGGAGATTCCAGAGGAGAGACCGTCTGTTGAGGTACCCCCGCCCTTGGAGTTGAAGGAGTTGCCGTCTCATCTAGAGTACGCATTTTTGGGCGAGGGATCTCAGTTACCCATCATCATTTCTGCTGGATTGACGGAGGTGGAGAAGAAGAAGCTGATGAGTGTCCTGAGATGTCATAGGCAGGCGATCGCGTGGAAGCTGATGGATATCAAGGGTATTAATCCTTCGTTTTGCACGCAAAAGATCTTGATGGAAGAAGAGTTCAAGCCGGTGGTTCAGCCTCAGAGAAGGCTAAACCCTAATATGCAGGATGTCGTGAAGAAAGAAGTAATTAAGCTGCTGGATGCAGGGCTGATTTACCCGATTTTGGACTCTGCATGGGTGAGTCTCGTCCAGGTGGTCCCCAAGAAGGGGGGGGGGGTATGACAGTGGTCGTCAACGATAAGAATGAGTTGATACCCACCCGGACCGTCACCGGCTGGCGAGTTTGTATAAATTATCGTAGACTCAATGATACCACGCGCAAGGATCACTTTCCTTTACCATTCATTGATCAGATGCTGGAGCGACTGTCGGGACAGCAATTCTATTGCTTTCTTGATGGATTCTCAGGTTACTTCCAGATCCCCATTGCACCAGAGGATCAGGAAAATACCACGTTTACACGCCCCTTTGGCACCTTTGTGTATCGACGCATGTCGTTTGGGTTATGTAACGCTCCAACCACATTTCAGTGCTGTATGGTGGCTATATTTCATTAGTTGATCGAGGACTCCATGGAGGTGTTCATGGACGATTTTTCTGTGTTTGGGAGTTCCTTCGATCATTGTCTGCGTAATCTTGAGCGTGTGCTTACTCGATGTGAGGAGACGAACCTGATGCTTAACTGGGAGAAGTGTCATTTCATGGTTCGAGAGGGGATTGTGCTAGGGCATAAGATTTCACAGGCGGGGCTTGAGGTTGATCAAGCCAAAGTTGATGTTATCTCGAAGATCCCGCCGCCTACTTCCATGAAATCAATTAGGAGTTTCTTGGGTCACGAGGGATTCTACCGCCATTTCATCCGCGACTTCTCGAAGATTGCTTGCCCGATGACCTAGCTGCTAGAGAAGGATAGGCCGTTCGTGTTTGATGACGAGTGCTTGAAGGCCTTTGAGTTGATTAGGGAGAGGTTAGTGAGTGCTCCCATCCTGATTGCTCCCGATTGGAGCCTCCCGTTCGAGCTTATGTGAAATGCTAGAGACTTCGCCGTTGGGGCCGTTTTAGGACAGTGTAGGGAGAAACATTTTCATCCCATTTACTACGCTAGCAAGACCCTAAACGACGCCCAAGAGAACTACACCACGACAGAGAAGGAGTTGCTAGCAGTCGTATTCGCGTGCGACAAATTTCGGTCTTATCTTGTGCTATCAAAGACCATTATTTTCATGGACCACATAGCCTTTCAGTACCTTTTCGTGAAGAAGGATGCAAAGCCGAGGCTGATTCGGTGGATTCTGCTACTTCAGGAGTTCAATTTAGAGATTCGAGATAAAAAGGGTGCTGAGAACATGGCTGCTGATCATTTGTCGAGGTTGGAGAGCCCCGAGATAGAGAAAACTCGGGAGGATAGGATTGGGGATGAGTTTCCCCATGAGGTGTTGATGTTCTTGAAAGCCCACGAGGAAGGCTTTCCCTGGTTCGCTGATCTAGCGAATTACTTGTCTACAGGTGACCTTGTGGAGGGCATGACGCACCAGCAAAAGAAGAAATTCTTTGCGGACATCAAGCACTACATTTGGGAGGATCCGTACTTGTTCAGCATCGGAGCGGACCAAGTTATTCGGAGATGTGTGTTTGGGTCCGAGTCCCGCAGTATCCTGCGGCATTGTCATGAGGGATCGACTGGTGGCCATTATGGTGCGGCTTACACCGCCAAGCGTTCTATTGGTCGACCATCTTTAGGGATGCACATGAGTTTGTGCGAAGCTGTGATGCCTGTCAGAGGACAGGAAATATCTCATCCCGGAATGAGATGCCCCAGAACCCTATTCAGGTTGTGGAAGTTTTTGATATTTGGGGCATCGATTTCATGGGTCTGTTCCCCATGTCTAGAGGGAACCGATACATTCTAGTCACGGTCGACTATGTTTCTAAGTGGGTGGAGGCAGAGGCCTTGCCTACGAACGACGCTAGGGTTGTTGTGAGATTTTTGAGGAGATTGGTTGCTAGGTTCAGGACACCAAAGTCTTTGATTTCAGATCGAGGTACCCACTTTTGCAATTCACAGATGGAGAAAGTCTTGAAACGTTATGGGGTCACCCATCGGCATTCAACGGCTTATCATCCTCAGACTAGTGGGCAGGTGGAGAACTCGAACAGAGGGATTAAGAGAATCTTGGAGAAGACTGTCGGAAACAGTCGCATCGACTAGTCTGACAAGTTAGATGACGCGTTGTGGGCTTTTCGGACTGCCTATCGGACACCCACTGGGACTACTCCCTTTAGGTTAATTTATGGGAAAGCGTGCCATCTACCGGTCGAGATAGAGCATAGAGCCTATTGGGCGTTGAGGGCAGTCAATCTTGACTTGCCGGCTGCAGGGAAGAAGCGGTTTCTTCAGATTCACGAGTTAGAGGAGTTACGCGATGAGGCGTACGAGAAATCATGGGCGTACAAGGAGCTACATTATAAACACTTGAAGCAGGTGAAAGAGTTCAAGTGTGGGGAAAAGGTGTTGCTGTATAACTCTCGGTTGAATTTGTTCCCTAGAAAGTTGAGATCGCGTTGGTGTGGACCGTATATGGTTACGCAGGTTTTCCCATACGGAACGATAGAGGTTGAGAATGAGGACGGTCAGAGGTTTAAGGTCAATGGTCATCGCTTAGAGCATTTCGTCGAGGGACCGACCAAGGAGAGAGAGGGGGAGGTGATTGACCTCCCGGTTATGAGCACGTGAGAGTTTGTTTCTCACACTCGGGTTTTTCCCGAGTTGTATAGTTTGTACCATAATTTGTTTATTTCATTATTGTAGACTGAGTCTGTTAGTGTCTGGTTTGTGTCGAACGTATGGATCGGTTTGTTGAGATACACAGTTAACAGGTTGAAGTAAGCGAACGGAGGCGATGTAACACCCCGAAAATATAAGTATCCTGTTGAAAACTAAATATCGGTATTAGTCAAGATAAAATAACTAGGAATAAATAACCTAGTTAGCTAGTGCCTTGACATAATAGAACAAATATGGTTAATATACCCCTTAAATAACTTGTGTAAAGTGGAGGGACTAAACATGGGCAAATGAATTAAAGTTTTAATTAAATCAAATATTAAACACAAAACACACACATACGTGGTGTGTGTCCTGCGATTTCAACCAGACCAAAAGGGAGCTCTCAAGCTTCAACCCTAAAACACAAAAATTCACCAAATTGAAGGGGCAAGTCGAGTCCAAATCAAAATCCGAACATAGATTAGTGATCACCTCAGTGAAGGGATCATAAGGTATGCAAAATTTCACTATTTGGTTCCATCTTAAATTTTAGATGAACTCATGAGATTCGAATCTGAGCTTGCATGATCATTGTTTGGATGAAATTAGGAATGAAATTATGTCTAGGAATAAACCCTAGTCATTTACTTGTAAATTGATGTTCATAATTGTGAATTCATGATTATACACCCATGTGACAAGTGGGTTTTGTGGAATTATGTTAAACACTAGGATTATCATTGTTAACCTAGTGTATTTGAGCTCTATGAAGTGAATTCTGACTTGCTGATATGAAAATTTGAGATGAACTTGTGAAAGGATGCTTAAATCTTGACTAAATAGTTAGTTAAGAACTTGATTTTAATTGTATGAAATCATGCTCATTAGGTGTTTGATATAATGCCTAAGAGAAGATAAATGTTGAAAACCGGACTAAAAAAATGCATATTTGACTAGTGTGGAAAATTATGCGTTATATGCTATAAGAGAGTTCTAAACATCTATGATTGAACTCTATAGGCAAGGAAACCGGGATGCCAAGCGGACAAGCTAGTGGCAATACGCGTTTGAAAGGATTGCTCTAAAGGTATGTGACCGTGGTCTCACTACATTATGTTTAGTTATTAAATACTAGCTTGTTGAATTAAAATTAGCGTAAAATGTGAACTCGTTATGTCGCTAAAGTGACGAAGCTCACTAGACAACAAAATGGGTCAAAATATTGGTTAGAGTAAAGTTTGGTAAGTCCTTGAAATGGTGGTTTCCATTAGACAACCAAACGGGTCAAAACAATGTCGAATTGGAAATGTTGAAGTGAATGGATCATCACTCAATGATTGGATATATTGAATGCGTAAGCCATGAAGCGGACACGCTAAAATTGTTGCAAATGAACCCTTGGTATTGGGTCTAAAGTTCAAAAATTTATACTTGTCAAATTGTTAAAAAGAGCATGCTTGAATCTTTAAAAACAAAGCATGACGTTAATGCGTAAGTAACCCTCGATAGGGGAGCGAAACGCTAATGTTTGGTAAACCCGGGAATGGGTAAAATAGTTGAAAACAAGTGATGATAACAAAACAAGTTGTAGGACTTGTAGAAAAATGGGTCGAACAAACAAATGGTGAAATTATAGGCCAACTGTTTATAAACCGGATCTTAATGTGAACAATGTTGTTAAACAGGTCCGTAATTTAATTACGGTCTCGTAGAAAAAAGAATTTCGTAAAACGAACTTGTATAGTAAAAGTTATGCAAGTTTTAAGTTGGTATTTTGGTATTTTTCGTAGCTGGGCATCAGCAGCATAAAACCAGGCAACACTCTGTCAAAAACAGGGCGTCGCGTCACGCGACGCTAAACCAGGATTACCGTCGCGTAACGCGACGATCATCGCGGGCCGCGTAAACTTTGTAACGATCTGTCGCGGGGCGCGACAGACCCATAGTTCAGCATTTTGTTTCATTTTTCATTGTTCGATAGCAGAACTTGCTTATACGTAATGTAACATTGTAAAAACTAACATTTAACGTGGTTTTGACATTAGGTAAATGCTCACAAGATTTCGGATGAAGATCAAGCGACTTTCAAGAACCGAACACACCGAACAAAGCTTCCGCATTGATCTATTTTTGTTTTAGTTAACATGTAAACTCTTGAAATTTCTTTTGGAAGGTTCTAAACTAGTAGGATGATGACTCGAATACTTTGATCATGTATGATCGTTCGCATTTTTGTAACATTTGCGTGTTAAAAGTTATAAATTGTGTTATTTAAGAAGGGTCTTACAAGTTGGTAATCAGAGCCCAAGGTTGTGGGTAAAGTGTGTTCGGTTCAAGCTTGATCAAGCATCCGGTAAGAATTAATTATTTTATGTTAACTTTGACTAAACACTGGAAAAAGGAATTGTGATTTGATACGCATGGGAAGGGTGTGTTAACACACTCAAACCCGGAAAGTGCATTAAACAAAAATGGTAGAAGCAAGTCACGAACTTGGCTAAACCTAAGTGAAATATGCAAATGAAAATGAAATGTTTAACAATCGATGTAAACGTTTCAGATTCAAGATGTCGAGTAGTAGAAATGATCATGATACGGTGCCGACAGTCACCGAACAAATGAGAGAGGTGATTGCCGAAGAGGTTGGAAAGGCAATCGAGAACAGTCTATCTGGTTTCATAGACAGGATCCAAAGTACGGTGCTTTCACTAGTTGAAGAACGGATCTAAAGGTTGGAAGATAATGTCAATCAAGTGAAGGGAAAGTCCGAAGAACGGAAGGCTTGTTCATACAAAGAGTTCATGGCATGCAAACCGCCAGTTTATAATGGGGAGGTTGATCTGATAGTATGCCAACGATGGCTAAGCGACATCGAGGGAGTGTTTGAAAGGACCCACTGTGATGCAAATGACTTCGTAGCCTATGGTACGGGTCAATTAAGAGGTCAAGCGAAAGACTGGTTGGATAACAAGAAGAAGGATATTGGAAGTGAAGCGGCTAAGGCTATGACATGGGATGAATTTAAGGCGCCGTTTCTTAAACATCACAGTCCCAAGGCGGTTATTATCCGAATCAAAGAAGAATTCATGCAACTTAGACACAAGGGCGAGACCATTGACAAAATCACGGGAATCTTCATGGATAAAATGAAGTTTTGTGATGAACTTGTGACAAATGAAGAACAGAAGGTATACTACTACTACAACATGTTGAGCACCGAGTATCAGGAGTTCATAACTCCTTCAAAGTATAAGACCCTTACCGAGATCATAAAAGTTGCTCGGGAACGAGAAATTGAATTGAAAAAGCAAAAAGAGCGGGGCGAAAGAAGGGTGCAAGATGTTAACCCAAGCCCTACAAAGAAAGCACGAACGACTGAATCGGTAAAGAAGCCGGATGCGAAAACAGGGTCGCCAAGTTGCAAAATCTGCGGGAAAGGTCATAAGGGCGAGTGTCGCTTCAAGGTAAACCTTGCCCCATATGTCGGAAAACGGGGCATACGGTTCCAACATGCCCGGATAGAGTGACAGCTTGCTATAAGTGTTATCGACCGGGTCACAAAAAGTCAGAATGCCTGGAGCTAGTGGGAAAGAAAGATGGGCAAGACACGAAAGTTGAAGCCCCGGAAGCAAAGGCTAGATCTTTCCACCTAACCGCAGCAGAAGCAAAGGTGGAACCCGATGTGGTCTCAGGTATATTTGCTGTAAACTCGATTCCTGCACGTGTATTGTTTGATACGGGTGCGAATAAATCCTTTATTTCATATGGATTTATTCGACATCCTTCATTTGTTCTAACAAAGTTACCTATTCCTTTAGAAGTAGAGATAGGTAATAACAAGAGCTTTATTGTTTGTGATGTATGTCAAAATTGCAAATTGAGTATCGATGATGAAGAGTACTCAACAGACTTGATCCCGATGTTGATGGGAGAATTCCAAGTGATTGTGGGGATGGATTGGTCATCCCGATACCACGCGAAGGTTGCATGTTTCCGTAAGGAGATAGAACTGACGTCTCCGAGCGGAAAGCACGTTACCATATACGGCGAAAAAGGGGGTAACCCCGTGGTGTGTTCAATGCTAGAAGCTCGCAGGCTTATAAAACACGGATGCAAAGCATATATGATATACGCAAGCGAATCGGAGAAAGAGTCCCCCGAAAATAAGAGATGTATCGGGAATACCGCCAGAACGGGAAGTAGAGTTTACATATACATGAGTTGTTATGTAAAATTGTAGGAGAAACATTCTTTGAAGGTTTGTTGACTAATGGTTGGTTATTGTAATTAGTTAGTAAATTTTCACTTGAGTATGTTGTTCTTCGAATAATATGTGGTTTAAATATAATTTAATATTTTATTTATCTTACTCAATTTGGATTTATGGAGTTATACTTATCAAAGAAAGTACTGAAGTGCTACAGTTCACTTTTGGTGTGCTATTTTGTTGATGAAGAGTAAGGTATATTTGATAATAATCTGTCAATTTTTTTTTGCGTTTCTTAATTATATGATTGTAACTTTTTTTTTCCACTATTGTCATGGCCTAATCAGGGGGAGTCAACGATTATAAATATTGATTGGCTACCAAGCTATTCACAACTCAGAGGTGCTCTTGAAACTTTCAGTTTCTTATTTCATTCACCTACAAAAGATTCTTCTGACACTGAAATGGTTTTTGGAGGTTATTTCGGTAAGTCTACATTTATGTAGGATTTATTAATCGTTGATTACTCAAAACCTTGGTTTCAATGATAACAAAATTTTGAGGTTTTTTTTTTGTTAGAGGTGTTAAACATATTAATAATTTATAAGGAGTGACAAATTTTAATGGGTCAACTTCATATAATTCTTCAGGTAGAAAAATGGACTGGTCGCTGATGGAACGAGTTTTTTTCATACTTGTGAGCTATGAGTCCAACACTTTCCATCCTTTTTTTTAGTTTTTTTTAAATAATCAACATATTAAAATAACATGACCATCCAAAAGCTTTAGTGGTAAATATAATAAACCTCTTTTCTCTAAATGGTACATTTGGAATGTTGAAGTGTTTTGAGTACACTTTAGGCAATTTTCACATGTTTGACCTGTTAATCCGTTTATGAATTCGTTTTGAGCTATATTCAAAATTCCAACCAAAATCAACCCATTATAAGTTTTATGGGTCTGAATTGCCACTTCTTATCTTTTAATGCTAAGCTCATTCTTTTATTCATTAGCGAGAAAGTGACGATCATCTAGAGAATACTAGAGCCATCATATAGAACATGATGGACGGGTTTGGTAATGGGCTAAAACGCAATTGGTTGAGTTTGTTGACTTTAAGGTTGTAAATTTCTAACACGGAACTCGTGTGTTCGGGTCAGTTTCAGGTCAAACTATGAATACGTTTCGCTAAATGGGTCGCGTTCGTGTCAACCCGGTAGGTTTATGGATTGACCTGTCTAACCTATTTGTTTTTTATTTTTATATTTGTTTTTAGTAAGTTTATTCCGGATGTCGGATATTAAAAGTTACAAAATAAGTTTTCATATTTTAAACTAGAGTTAAATAATATTTTCGTCTTTGTGGTTTGCTCAACAAATCGATTTCAATCCAAAAGAACTTTTTGGCTATTTTTGGTCCATTTGTTTCAGTTGTGTATAAAAAATAAACACCTCATTCACGCCATCCATTGCTGCCGTTTACTTCAGCCCTCATTCCCCTCATTTGATCGGATTTTTAGTCTTTTTCACTCTAAACCCATTTTAACTCTCTTTATTTGAGGCATAAAACAACATATTTTTCAACCGAACACTGCAGAACACTGCATAAAAATGCAGAATATTGAGATATAAAACTGCAAAATTATGACCACTAAAGAGCAGAATTTTGACTATTAAAGTGAAGAATTTCGAGACATAAAAGCGCAGAATTTTGAGTATAAAATAACAAAAAATTTTAACCAAACGCTGCAGAATTTAGATTACGTCAAAAGGTCTAATCTCTTAAAATTGTTTACATATTTCTGCAGTGTTTGGTTGAAAAATCTGTTGTTTTATGCCTCAAAAGTTTGCAGCGTTTGTTTAAAAATTCTGTTGTTTTATGCTCAGAAGTCTGTGCTTTTATGTCTCGAAATTCTGCTCTTTTAATGGTAAAAAATTTGCTCTTTAGGAGGGCATAATTCTGCAGTTTTATGTAGTGTTCTGCAGTGTTCGGTTGAAAAATCTATTGTTTTGTGCCTCAGGTTCATGTGTGTGATAAAACTTTTGGGTTCGTGTCAACTTGCGAGTACCTGTCGTAGTTGACCTAAGCGCATTTTATATCCCTTTTAAAACGTAATATGTAATTAATAGGTCAAATATAGTTACGTAAACAATATTATAACCAAAATAATAAATAGATTTGAAGACTATGCATTTGAAATTTGGATTGCACTGCAGTCAACTTTCAACGTGTGTGGCCCATATGTGTGGTACTCAACCTATAAATAGGTTGAAATTGACATGTTATAAGTTTTTGTAGGTATACCCGTTCCTTTGAAGATGCCGAAGGATGCCAAAGACTTTAAAAGTACATATGGTCGGCCAATTGGTTATGATCACCTAAATGATACGGTCTGACATTAATCTAATAAGTGGGGCTGCACTAGCACAACGAGCTCAAGCGGGATTCTCCCTGTTGATGGTGACGTCGTTTATGCTTTTGCTCACTGGTATAGTGTGGGATAAGCTCTTCTCTTTATGAGGTGAGTTCTTTTTTGTTTTTTCAACTTCATTTGATTTTTTTAGGATGGACTGGTCATTTAATTGTCTAAACCTATATACAGAAAAGGAAAGAACGCCCTACTGATGATTACTCTAAAAGTTATACTTTTGATTCGTAACAGATTTCAAGGACTCATGTAATAAAGTGGAGGAATGCAATCACTAAGGTAACTCATGTAATAAAGTAGGTGTTTTCCTTGATTTTGATTGCCAGTTTTCGTTGGTCCGTTATCTTTTAGATCGTTGCTTGGTCATTTTTGATGTTAGGTAAATTTAGCCTTTTTTTTTCCAAAATTGTTAGCTTTGGTGATACAGTGTTGACCCAGTTAACACAATGTCATTAGTGTTGAAGATGGTTACGGGAGAGAGATTTGTTGCAACGTTTTGAGACTAAACTCTCACAACACGAGGCTCAGGGAGAAAGCATGGAACATGTATTTACAGTGGTTAGCCAACTTTCCTATATCTCAAATGGGTTACAACATGGGTCGGGCAGGGGTTGTCTAAAGTGTTTAACAATCCATAAAAGATTCTTAGTAAGGTAATTAATTTTAGGAGTTATGTCATTTTTTAGGGTTTTTAAATCGTAGAGAGGTTTAAGATATTTGGATTGTGGTTAGGATTTTGTTATAAATTTGTTGTTGAATTGAGTTCGGAGTTAGTTAGAGCTGAAATTTAAGCAAGTTTAAAGTGGGAAAAGTTATATCTTGTGTTGCTAATTAAGCAAAATGAAGACATTTTGATGATAATTTAAGGTAGTTCGTAGGGTTGTGAATTTCTGACACGAACCGAAAACAAGACACGAACCTAACACGAAATTCGTGGGTTTAGGTTTAGTCTAAATGGGTTCGGGTTAGGGTCAACAGCAGTCGTAGCTAAGATATGAAAATTAGCTAGGCTTCTATTTAACATATCTTGAGTATGGGCATCTGTCTCTCTCTTAATAGCTGCTAAAGCCCTTTGCTGTTGCAATTTCCTCATTCTTTTCCTACGAGCAAAAGCTTCTTTACTGAACCATCCTCGTTTCTTAGTAGGAAATGGTTCTTCAGATTGAGCTCTAAAGGCAAATATTCCATCCTCCTGATCAGCAGTATACCCAGAAAGGGCAGGCTGGGATGATATACCTTCACTCCTAGGTGAATCAGATAACTGACGATTCACATCAGATGGTCCTTGATCACTCATACTGAAAACTAACAGATAGTCAAATAACACATAACACATAATTACAGTTATGCATGTATTTCCATAATTTATTTCCTAACACAAAATTTTATAATTTAAGTGTCAGCAGAACACTTCTTTGGCTCAGACCAGTGGCTAGGCTCTGATACCACCTTCTGTCACAACCCCCGATCCCTAATCCCCGGGAACAGGCGGACGTGATCACAGATTGTGGTGGTATCAGTTTGTTTAGTCTCGCAGCGGAATTTACATCAGGACCATAGTTAGGAAATGTTTATCAGAGTAAAACCACCATACTTGATATTAATAAATACATGGGCAAAACCCAAGTTTCTTATTACAATATATTTATAGGGTCAAACCCTATTTTATTGAATTTAAAACATCGGTTATTAGGTAACTTTTATAGCCACATTTTCCCAAGCCTTCAGTGCTCTCCAGCTGGCTTTTCATTAATTGGCTGTTCACATTGTGTTACCTGTAACATGTTTTAAAAACATTTGTCAGTCGGAAATACTGGTGAGTGAATCCCAGTTTAATCAAGAAACATTTTATCAATTAAGACAGTATTGAGAGCGATCACATTGTTTATTTCTACACAATTACTCATTCAGTATTTGCCACTCGACCGGATCTATGGCTATGGTCAAATTACCCATTGGCTAACTCGTCGTCCAATGGTAATGCACTGTCGTTCCCGACTTACTACTACTCGTAGTAAATTTTGTATACAAAACCCCATAATACCAGCAGTAATTGAAGAACTACAAAGACTCAATCACCGCTTAATCACATTTGTAAACAATTAAGGTTTTGTAAAACATTCCAAAAACATTAACAAAAAGAGGATAAACTCACATTGCTGTCTTAGGCTTTTCGTAAGGGTTTCCTGGCTATAATCTATAATTTACACAAATGTACATTGATTAGTACCATAACCCTTTTAAATTATTAATGATACCCTCCCCGAGACGGCATTCCAACAACTACGTCGGGCAGAACCACAACAATTGTTACGGAACCCTAAATCAATCGGGCAGCGTAACTATTATGAAACCGGGGTTATAATACTTACAATGGTGCAGAACCTCGCTAATTAGGGGTATAATACTGGGCTATAATAACTCTCCTACAGAATTTGTGATTCAAGATTTGAGAATGAGCGACGAGAAACGAAGTCTGATGCGTTCTATTTATAGTTGTGAAATTGAGTCCTGACGCGGCCCGCGTGAAAGACAAGGGACCCTTACGCGGCCCGCGTCAACACCAGTCAACGCAGTAGCTTAGCTGGGTCAGCTAGTAGACTCGACACGATGTCGACACGTGTCAGCACCGGATGCATCCGCGTATCACGAGTCCGCGCGGCCCGCGTCAACTTAGACGAGGTCTTATGCGGCCCGCTTGAACTAAAGGATTCAGCGAAGCCCGGTCAACACTCCCATACGGCCCGCGTAAGATGTTGGGGTGGGTCTATGCGGCCCGCCTCAACTCATATTTCAGGTTTTTATTTTATTTTTTATAAACTATAACATATATCGGGCTTGCTTTTCACATACGGGGTATATTATAAGACATATTAGGACATTTTATAATATATTAGAGTGTCGGAAATATTATGAGGGTGTTGGTTTTACCGAGGGTTGTTACATTCTCCCCACCTTGTTTTAGAGCTCGTCCTCGAGATCTACTGAAACAAGTGCGGATATTTCCTTTTCATTTCTGACTCAAGCTCCCATGTGTAATCAGGTCCTCTTTTGGAGTCCCATTTCACTTTGACCAGAACTAATCTTTTATGTTTGAGATTCTTGATTTTCCTGTCTTCAATATGTAGAGGTCTTTCTACAAACTTGAGTTGTTCATTTACCTCTATATCCTTAAGAGGCACTATCAATGATTCATCAGCTAAACACTTTTTAAGATTTGATACATGAAACACATCATGTATTCCTGCCATTTCCTCTGGCAGTTGTAGCTGATAGGCTACAGGTCCTATTCTTCTAATAATCTTAAAAGGTCCAACATACCTGGGACTTAACTTCCCTCGTTTGATGAATCTTACTACTCCTTTCCAAGGAGAGACTTTCAACAACACTTTATCTCCAACTTGAAATTCCAATGGTTTGCATCGGTTATCAGCATAACTCTTTTGTCGATCACGTGCTGCTTTCAGTCGTTCCTTGACTTGAATAATCTTATCAGTTGTTTCCTGCACTATTTCAGGTCCAGATAGTTGCTTTTCCCCAATTTCTACCCAACAGACTGGGGTTCGACACTTCCGTCCATAAAGTGCTTCGAATGGTGCAACATTGATACTTGTGTGATAACTATTATTATAAGAAAATTCTATTAAAGGTAAGTGATCGTCCCAATTACCTCCAAAGTCAATTACACAAGCTCTAAGCATATCTTCCATTGTCTGAATTGTTCTTTCACTTTGTCCATCTGTTTGTGGATGATAAGCCGTGCTTAGCTTTATCTTAGTTCCCATTGCCTTTTGGAAACTTGACAAAAAATGAGATGTAAATCGACTATCTCTGTCAGAAACAATTGATAAAGGAATACCATGTAAAGAAACAATTTCATTTACATACAATTTAGATAATTGTTCCATACTAATTGTTTCTTTCATTGGTAAGAAATGAGCTGACTTGGTTAATCTATCTACAATCACCCAGATTGTATCATTTCCTTTCCTTGTTTTGGGTAATTTAGTAACAAAATCCATTGTTATTAACTCCAATTTCCAAACTGGCATTTCTAATTGCTGTAACAAACCTGAGGGTTTCTGGTGTTCAGCTTTAACTTGTGAACAAGTTAAACATTTAGAAACATAGACTGCTATGTCCTTCTTCATTCCTATCCACCAGAAATTTTTCCTTAAATCCTGGTACATTTTATCACTTCCTGGATGCATCGTATATTTAGACTTATGAGCTTCTTCTAATATACGATATCGAAGATTTCCTAATTTAGGTATCCACATTCTCTTTTCATGGAATCTCCAAATTCCATCTGTTCCTTGTTTCAATTATTTTAGCATACCTTTTAATTTTTCAGCATCATCCTTGATTACTGATTCTTGTGCTTCTCTTATCTGATCATTTAAATCTACTTGCAGATTTAATTTAAGAGAACGTACCCTTTTTGGCTTTTCATGATACTTTCTACTTAAAGCATCTGCCACTACATTTGCTTTTCCTTCATGATACAGGATATTACAATCATAGTCACTAAGAAATTCCATCCAGCGTCTTTGTCTCATATTCAACTCCTTCTGTCCGAAAACATACCTTAAACTCTTATGATCAGTGAATATGGTAAACTTACTACCATAAAGGTAATGTCTCCAAATTTTAAGAGCAAAAATTATAGCTCCTAATTCTAAATCATGGGTTGAATAATTCTCTTCATGATTTTTAAGTTGTCTAGATGCGTAAGCTATAACCTTTTGATGTTGCATTAACACACATCCATAACCTAATCTAGAAGCATCACAATAGACTACAAAATCTTCAGTTCCTTCTGGTAATGCTAGTATAGGTGTATGGGTTAATCTTTGCTTAAGGATTCTAAAGGCTTCTTCTTGTTTTAATCCCCATTCAAACTTAACAGCTTTACAAGTTAACTTAGTTAAGGGAATGGCTATTCTAGAGAAATCTTTAATAAATCTTCTATAATAACCGGCCAATCCTAAGAAACTTCTAACCTCGGTTGGTGACTCAGGGGTTTTCCATTTCGTAATCGCCTCGATTTTTGTTGGATCTACATGAATTCCTTCATGATTGACTAAGTGTCCAAGAAATTGTACATGTTCTAACCAAAACTCACACTTTGAAAACTTAGCATAAAGTTTTTCCTTTCTTAACAAACTTAAAAGTGCGTGCAAATGCCTTGCATGATCCTCTTTATTCTTAGAATAAATTAGAATATCATCTATGAATACAATTATGAATTTATTCAAATATGGCTTACATATTCGGTTCATCATGTCCATAAATGCAGCTGGGGCATTGGTTAAACCAAATGGCATGACAGTAAATTCATAATGACCATACCTTGTTCTAAAAGCAGTTTTAGGAATATCCACTTCCTGTACCTTTAATTGATGATATCCTGACCTTAAATCGATTTTAGAGAAAAATCGAGCTCCTTGCAGTTGATCAAACAAATCATCGATTCTCAGTAATGGGTACCGATTCTTAATCGTGACTTTGTTTAATTCACGGTAATCAATGCACATACGCATTGAGCCATCCTTCTTTTTAACAAACAATATCGGCGCTCCCCACGGCGACGAACTTGGTTGTATAAATCCTTTTTCCAACAATTCATCTAATTGTTTCTTCAATTCTTGCATTTCTGCAGGTGCCAAACGGTAAGGTGCTTTGGCAATTGGTGACGTTCCTGGTATTAAATGAATTCTGAATTCAACTTCTCTATCCGGAGGTAGTCCTGGTAATTCTTCTGGAAAGACATCTGAAAACTGAGATACTACTGGAATATCTTTTAATTCTTTTCCTTTAGTGTTAGTGATTATAGAAATCAAATACACTATAGAACCTTTTCTCATACAACTTGCAGTTTTCATCACAGATATGAATTTTGTGGATCTAGAGAACTTATCTCCTTTAATTGTGATCTTTTTACCTTTTGGTGAATTTATTTGGATTAACTTTTGATCACAAAAAATACTGGCTTTATTGGCTATTAAACAATCCATTCCTAAAACAACATCAAATCCTACCAGATTCATGGGATATAGGTTTGCAATAAATTTCTGATTTAAAATTTCTATGCTTGCTCCCTGCAAGATTTCAGAAATCCTAATGGTTTCTCCATTGGCTGTCTCTACTAAGCATTCATGTGGTAGTTTAGTTAATGACTGATTTAAGATTTTGCAAAACGATGTATTAATAAAACTTTGGTTTGCACCAGAGTCAAATAATACTTTAGCAAAGACATCATTAACTAAAAACGTACCAGCTATGACATCTGGAATCATCTTAGCTTCTTCTGCAGTTAGAACAAATGCTCTAGCATTTTTAGTATTCTTGTTATCTGGAGCTGGAGCTAATTTTGGGCAATTCAGCTTGATATGACCTGTTTCTCCGCAATTGTAACATACCCTGTTGTTAGCTTTCTTCCTGCAGTTTTCTTCCTTGTGTCCCGCCATTTTGCAAAAGTTACAGTATATGGAACATTTCCCAGAATGTTTTCTTTTGCAGTACCTACAGTAAGGTGCAGAGGTAGAACCTAGATTTCTTCCACGGTTAGAATTTCCAGAACGAAATTCTTGAGTTAACTTCTGGGTTAGGCTCCTCCTTTGATACTCTTCTCTGGTACGGACTAATTCATCAGTCAAGGTATTGGCTAGTTCTACAGCTTCCTCTATAGTTTGTGGTCTAGCTGCCTTGACTACATGTCTAATTTCCCCAATTAATCCCCAAATATAACGGGAGATTAACACTGGTTCTGGTGATGCAAGAGTTGGTACTATCCTAGCATATTCGAAGAATAATTTAGTATACCCTTTGCTATCTACACCAGTCATCCTAAGATTTAAGAATTTGTTTGCTATCTGTTCCTTCTCATTGGGTGGGCAGAATTTCCTTTCTACCTTGTCCTTAAATTCTTCCCATTCCATATTGTAGGTTTGATCACTTCCTCTTGTCTGGAGGATAGTGTTCCACCATTCTAGTGCTGCATTCTTAAACAGATTAGAAGCAAACAGTATTCTATCTTCTTCAGCACACTTACTTATCCTTAAGACTGCCTCGGTCTTCTCTATCCAGCGTAAAGTTACAATGGCCCCTTCATTGCCCGAGAATTCCATTGGTTTACAAGACCAGAATTCTTTATAAGAACAACCATAAGGCATGGTTCTTCTTCTTTTGGGAATAGGCATAGGTCCATTGTTTACACTGTTTTCTGGTTCAACAGGTCGCTTACTGCTATGTTTACTCTTATTATCAGCATCTTTAACAGTAAATGGCATAGCATCTATAATTCCATGTGCTACTATGTCTTGGATAGCACTATTATCCACTTGGTTTCCATTGTTATTGTGGTTTGGGTGCTCATTATTCAGATTATCGTCATTCTGAATATTATCATACTGGATTTCCGGGTTATTATCCAAATTGACTTGATTTCCTTGGTCGGCCATCTGAATTTTAAACATTTATCCCATATTAATATCACAAATAATATTTTAATATAATTAATCACACGACACGCAGTTTTTCCAAACGCGTAGATCATTGCTACTATACTCTTTTCATATACTTATGCGTCTATTACACACTAGTACAGAAATAAAATTACAATACCAACAGAAATAAAGTAGTAATATGCATCCGTACACACATATTTTATTTTATTTTATTATATTATTATTACTATCACTTCCTCATTCAAACATTCACGGATATGGATTTATCCAAAAATCCATATTGCGCTCATCGTATTTCCATACGAGACGCTCTCCCACCTGACGCATCCTCTCACTGCTTTCTAAAATTTCTTCCCCAAAAGTCCTAAGTTCTTGAACGTTTTCTGCACTCATTGGGGGTGCAGGTTCTCGGACTGGGTTTGGAATCTGGGGTACAGGTTCCTGATATGGGGGTGACAATTCCTGAAATTGGTAAGGATCCTCTAATATTTCCCTAATATAGTCATCTTGGTAATAGGGATCTAAAGGGTCCATACCTGGGTAAACTTCTATGTTTTGTATGGGTGGATAATCCTGGACAGGGTAACGTTGCACAAAGTCCCTATTATCGTCCCACCAGGGATCGTAATTCGGGTCTAGTGGGTTTGGTGCAGGTACCCGAGGGATTTCTTCTGGGTTAAAGTCATGCATCTCCACCTAGTTTTCCTGATTTTCTATCTCCATGGGGTGTTCTGGGTTTTGTGGTTGTGGGGCTACCAGTTGTTCCAGACTAGGGTCAGCAGCAGTCGTAGCTAAGATATGAAAATTAGCTAGGCTTCTATTTAACATATCTTGAGTATGGGCATCTGTCTCTCTCTTAATAGCTGCTAAAGCCCTTTGCTGTTGCAATTTCCTCATTCTTTTCCTACGAGCAAAAGCTTCTTTACTGAACCATCCTCGTTTCTTAGTAGGAAATGGTTCTTCAGATTGAGCTCTAAAGGCAAATATTCCATCCTCCTGATCAGCAGTATACCCAGAAAGGGCAGGCTGGGATGATGTACCTTCACTCCTAGGTGAATCAGATAACTGACGATTCACATCAGATGGTCCTTGATCACTCATACTGAAAACTAACAGATAGTCAAATAACATATAACACATAATTACAGTTATGCATGTATTTCCATAATTTATTTCCTAACACAAAATTTTATAATTTAAGTGTCAGCAGAACACTTCTTTGGCTCAGACCAGTGGCTAGGCTCTGATACCACCTTCTGTCACAACCCCCGATCCCTAATCCCCGGGAATGGGCGGACGTGATCACAGATTGTGGTGGTATCAGTTTGTTTAGTCTCGCAGCGGAATTTACATCAGGACCGTAGTTAGGAAATGTTTATCAGAGTAAAACCACCATACTTGATATTAATAAATACATGGGCAAAACCCAAGTTTCTTATTACAATATATTTATAGGGTCAAACCCTATTTTATTGAATTTAAAACATCGGTTATTAGGTAACTTTTATAGCCATATTTTCCCAAGCCTTCAGTGCTCTCCAGCTGGCTTTTCATTAATTGGCTGTTCACATTGTGTTACCTGTAACATGTTTTAAAAACATTTGTCAGTCGGAAATACTGGTGAGTGAATCCCAGGTTAATCAAGAAACATTTTATCAATTAAGACAGTATTGAGAGCGATCACATTGTTTATTTCTACACAATTACTCATTCAGTATTTGCCACTCGACCGGATTTATGGCTATGGTCAAATTACCCATTGGCTAACTCGTCGTCCAATGGTAATGCACTGTCGTTCCCGACTTACTACTACTCGTAGTAAATTTTGTATACAAAACCCCATAATACCGGCAGTAATTGAAGAACTACAAAGACTCAATCACCGCTTAATCACATTTGTAAACAATTAAGGTTTTGTAAAACATTCCAAAAACATTAACAAAAAGAGGATAAACTCACATTGCTGTCTTAGGCTTTTCGTAAGGCTTTCCTGGCTATAATCTATAATTTACACAAATGTACATTGATTAGTACCATAACCCTTTTAAATTATTAATGATACCCTCCCCGAGATGGCATTCCAACAACTACGTCGGGCAGAACCACGACCGTTGTTACGGAACCCTAAATCAATCGGGCAGTGTAACTATTATGAAACCGGGTTTATAATACTTACAATGGAGCAGAACCTCGCTAATTAGGGGTATAATACTGGGCTATAATAACTCTCCTACAGAATTTGTGATTCAAGATTTGAGAATGAGCGACGAAAAACGAAGTCTGATGCGTTCTAATTATAGTTGTGAAATTGAGTCCTGACGCGGCCCGCGTGAAAGACAAGGGACCCTTACGCGGCCCGCGTCAACACCAGTTAACGCAGTAGCTTAGCTGGGTCAGCTAGTAGACTCGACACGATGTCGACACGTGTCAGCACCGGATGCATCCGCGTATCACGAGTCCGCGCGGCCCGCGTCAACTTAGACGAGGTCTTATACGGCCCGCTTGAACTAAAGGATTCAGCGAAGTCCGGTCAACACTCCCATACGGCCCGCGTAAGATATTGGGGTGGGTCTATGCGGCCCGCCTCAACTCATATTTCAGGTTTTTATTTTATTTTTTATAAACTATAACATATATCGGGCTTGCTTTTCACATACGGGGTATATTATAAGACATATTAGGACATTTTATAATATATTAGAGTGTCGGAAATATTTTGAGGGTGTTGGTTTTACCGAGGGTTGTTACACTGACAGTGTTCATCCTGACTTTTGGAATAAATAAGTATATCATCGATGAAGACAATTACAAATTTATCCATATACGGTTTACAGATTCTATTCATCATGTCCATAAATGCTGCAGGAGCATTTGTTAATCCAAAGGGCATGACTGTAAACTCGTAATGACCATACCTAGTCCTGAAAGCAGTTTTAGGTATGTCTTCTTCCTGTACCTTTAATTGATGATACCCAGAGCGTAAATCTATCTTAGAAAAATATCTAGCTCCTTGTAATTGATCGAAAAGATCATCAATCCTAGGTAATGGGTATCGATTCTTAATTGTAACCTTATTCAATTCCCTATAATCGATACACATTCGCATCGAACCATCTTTCTTTTTCACAAACAACACTGGGGCTCCCCACGGGGATGAACTAGGTTATATGAATCCTTTGCTTAGTAATTCATCTAATTGCTTTTTCAATTCTAACATTTCGGTGGGTGCTAACCGATAGGGTGCCTTGGCTATCAGTATAGTTCCAGGAATTAGATGAATTCTAAACTCTACTTCCCTATCAGGTGGTAATCCAGGTAATTCTTCTGGGAATACCTCTGGATATTCCGATACTACTGGAATTTCCTTAAATTCCTTACCTTTCGTGTTAATGATTATCGAAACCATATACACTATTCTTTGCTTTCGTTCATAATTAGCAATTTTCATTACTGAAATGAATTTTAGTGGCTTACGTGGCTGATCTCCAGTAATCACCACTAACTCTCCTGTGGGTGTATGAATTTCTATGGAATTCTTATCACAAAGAATTCAAGCATGGTTGGCTACCAACCAATCCATTCCTAACACCACATCGAATCCGGCTAAATTCATAGGTAACAGGTTTGCAGAGAATTTATAGCCTAATAGTTCTATCTTTCCTTCTCGTACAACCTTATCTATTTTAACAGAATTTCCATTTGCCGTTTGGACTGTAAAAATCTGCCTAGGGTTGGTTAAGGGTAAGTTAAGTGCTTGGCAGAATGAAGTATTTATAAAACTTTGGTTTGTACCAGAGTCAAATAATACTTTTGCATAAACATCGTGAACTAGAAACGTACCAGCTATCACATCAGGAATTAGCTCGGCTTCCTGAGTAGTCAGCTGGAAGGCTCTTACGTTCTTCTTGTTAGTTCCTTCTGCAGTTTTGACTTTGTTATCAGCTGGTTTGACCAATTTTGGGCAGTCTAGCCTAATATGTCCAGCTTCTCCACAGTTGTAACAGACTGTGGATTTCTTCTTCCTGCAGTCTTCTTCTTGGTGCCCCGGAATTTTGCAAAAATTGCAATATCCCTTGCATCTTCCAAAATGCTTTCTTTTACAGGCATTGCAAAATGGAACAGTGGAAGATTGCCCAGTTCCTCTTCTCTTGAAATTACTTCTATTACCCATACGGAATCCTTGGGTAATCTTTTGGGCCATTTCCTTTTTCCGGGTTTCTTCTCTTGTGCGTACCAGTTCGTCGGTCAGAGTGTTAGCTAACTCCACCGCATCATCAATCGTGCGGGGTCTCGCAGCCTTGACAATATTACGGATTTCACCAATTAAGCCCCAAATGTAGCGAGATATAAGTACCGGTTCTGGCGAAGCCAGGGTTGGTACTACTCTAGCGTATTCGAAGAATGTCGAAGTATACCCTCGACAATCCACGCCTACCATCTGATGATTTAGGAACTTATTGGTCATTTGTTCCTTTTCGTATTCGGGACAGAATTTTCTTTCTACAAGACTTTTAAATTTTTCCCAGTTCATGGCATAGGCCATATTTCTTCCCTTGGCTTGCAGCACCGTGTTCCACCATTCTAGCGCCCCTTCTTAAAAAAGATGCGACGCGTACATGACCTTGTCGTCATCGCCACATTTACTTATCATAATTACTGCTTCGGTTTTTTCTAACCAACGCAGTGCAGCAGTCGCCCCTTCATTACCTGCAAACTCAGCCGGTTTACAGGAAAGAAACTCCTTATAAGTGCAACCAGGTGTTGCAGCTTTCATTTTCTTAAGGAGTGGAGCTTGGATCCCCTCATTGTCATTATTAATATGGTTGCCGCCTCCATTTATACTATTACTGAAATTGTCACTTTGTGTGCGTTTACTAGGAATAATTTGTTGAGGTTCAACAGGTTTCTGGGCAGCAGCCAGGACTGCGGGGCTATTCCTTGAGCAACGATATTCTCGATATCTTGCTTATTCAGAAATTGATCCTCCTAATGTTGCTCAGATTGATTTACTTCATTAACAGGTTTATTACCAGCGTTTTCCATCTAGTAATTAATTTATATAAGTGATTAGCATAAAATAATTAAGAACTAAACAAAACAATCGCACATAATCATATTAACACGTATAGCCAAAATTGTCGATTTTTTGACTTCCATTTTTATATATTATATTATGCATCCGTACAAACTAATTTTCTTACAAAAGTTTTATTTTTAGGTTATTACATATTCTTATATTTTTATTACTATTATTATTATACAAACACTATTTCACAACCACATTTTCCCTAGTCCGCTAGTCTTTCAGAAATGATGTTCCCTTTCATCGTATTTCCAGGAGATTTGTTCCCCTATCTCCCGAATCTTATTCCCTGCATCCATTAGTTCTTCGCCAAAATGGCGAAGTTCAGCTAAGTTTTCATTACTCATTGGTGGGTTTGGTGCAGGTTCTGGGTCAAACCGAGGGAAAAAGGTATAGGGATTTTTTAGTAGATTTTGGAATTGCGAATCGTTGGTCCACCATTCGTCCATTTCTCCTTGAGGTTGGGTGTGGATTAAAGGTTCTGGGATGGCTGGTTTCAGGTTTATTGGAAGTTGGGTTTCAACAGAATAAGGGAAAAGATTTGTATTGATAGGCCTAAGGATATCACAGCTTGCCAGTATGTGATCCAGTTCTTCCTGCAATGGTAATTCCTCATATTGCCTAGAACTTTTGCCAATTTCTATTCCTGCGGTTCTAGAACTTTCTCCAATTTCTACTCTTGCTTGCTTAGAACTTTCCTCAATTTCTATTCCTTTTCCTTTATCCATAGGATTTTCTATCCTGGTAATTCTCCTAGTCGCTGGTTTCCTTCTGCGTACACGTCTCCAACCCACAAATCTTCTTCTTTTCTTAGGTTTTGATTTCTCCAGAGGTGGAGCTTGAAATTCCATAGGTTCTTCCACATCGGCCAAGTAACCAGTAAAATCTCTGGAAACTTCCACTTTTACAGGATAGAGATTGAGATTTTCTAGAGCTTCAGATAATTCATTCATGCTGTTTAGCATTTATGAAGAAACACACAAAATTTTAGGTTAAAAGTTTGTAAATTAAATTTTCACAGAATTACCAAAAATAGAGTCAGAATTTTTTAATATTAATTACAAATATCTAATAAACCATTTTATTGAAATAAAATATTTATTTTTAGTACAACTAATATTATTTTAAAGTTTCTGGCTAAATATGGGTGCTAATACTGGGTCAATGTGTTGATAGTCTAAAAGTTAGCATTTATTGCTACAGTGGCTAACATATAAAGATTTGCCCATTTTTCATCTAACTCATCTTCCCATGGTGGTTTCTTGCTTATTTCCTGGGCTTCCTGATTAATTATTCCTTCTTTTGATTGTAATTTCCTCATTTTCTCTTGACTTTTTCTAATAATCAAACTTCTTTTATTAGGAGAAAGTGGTTTCTCATACTGTGCCTTACGAACAAATATTCCTTCCTCAGTATCTACTGAATATCTTGAGGAATTTGATTGGGATGAGGATCCCTTATCTTTTGGTACACTATCTAATTGACGATAGATGTCCGAAAGTCTTTGTTTACCCATACTGTAACTAACAAGTAGTCAGTCAATAAAAACACATAATCACGAAATGGTAATCAGGACAATTAAGTATATTTAAATACTTAATTAGGCTTAAATCAGTGGCTCTTTCAGTGCTCTGATACCACCTTTTCCTGTCACGGCCCCAGCCCCGGTTTGACCCGGTCAGGAGCCGCGGGACAGGAACCCGTGGTATCTATGATGCGACAGCGGAAGATTTTACAGGATCTTTTCAAAACTCAAAATGCCCAAATATTTTATTTCATCATTCGGGATAAACCCCGTTATTTTACAATAGAGGAATTTCACAAGTAAATTCCCTGATTTATTAAAACATGTTTATTCATTTTAACTGAGCCACCTCTTCAAGCTTGCTAGTGCTCCGTAGCACATTTTCCTTGATTTACAGCAGGTCGCCTGAAACATGTTTTAAAAATATTTTATCAGCGGGGAAATGCTGGCGAGTCATTCAAATTTGATAAAACGACACATGGTTATAAATTACAGCATAAGAGGGATTACAATGGCTTCTATCTTATTTTTATCTGGCTCCGTGTCACCTGGTGACGATGGTCATACCACTATTGGGTCTTTCCCCAAGTAGTGACGTTTATCACTGTTAGGATTTATTAGCCTAACCCGTGAGAAATTAGTAATGTGCACAATACCCCACTGGCCAGTGATTAAGATAACCACGACTTACTCCCTGTAATTATAACATTTGAAAATGGAGTATTGAAAAATACTTTTGATAAAAGAGAATAACTCACATTGTCGATTTATACGGGCAGAGTTTAGCCTACTGATTAGCCTTGTAACCTAATTTAAATAACATGCACACGAACTAGGTCAGTAACTAATACAGCATTTACGATAACTCACGAGATTAAACCCTCACAACGAATGACAAAGTGCGATACTTAAACATCCATCGAATTTACGATGAATGACAAAGCATAACCCTAATGTGGGCAGCACTTGAACATCCATTGGATAGTTTCAATCGATCGGACATTGAATCGTAGCAGCGATCGAGTTAATACCCTGTATCGTAGCAGCGCCTCGCTATAATAATTGTAATTTCGACTTTGGAGCAGTATACTTTCGTTTTTGTAAAGTGATTTCGACACCAGAGGACTGCTCCTGATCCAACCTATTTATAGGTGAAATTTGAGTCTCACGCGGCCCTCGTGAACCCTTACTCGAACCTTACGCGGCCCGCGTAGCCACCTAGTCTATGTGTAGGTTTGCTGGGTCACGAGTAGGGTCGCCAGGTGGATGCCACGTGGATCCGGAACACTTATCCGGTCAACCCAACTTTGACGCGGCCCGCGTCAACTTAAGCTTGACCCTTACGCGGCCCGCCTGAAGACCATAATTCTTGATTTCTTGATTTTTGATGCACGGCAGGGGTCCGGGTTTTTACTTACGGGTTGATTTGGGATATTTTTGGAGGTCCTTACAGGAACCAAGGGTGAAACCCTTGTTCACCAAATTCAATCAAATTGGGTAGAAATTTAGAAGATAATCAACTGCATGAACTCGAATCTACACCCATCTAAGCTCGATTTTAAGGAGGTAAGTTCAATTTCTTGAAATCACGACTTGTAGGAAGTGGGTTATGACCCAATCTCGAATTTTATACAAGAAAGTGTGTAGATTGGAGTTAGGACTTTTCTATAGAACAGGAATCATGTGTATTTATGCGTGAATTCGATCATTTGAAAAGATAATTGCATAACCCATTTGATGTGAATTATTAGCGGTGTGGAATGGTGGAAAATTAGTAGTGATCATGTGTAAATTTGATATAAGATGATGTTGTAGTACTTGAACCTTAAACAAATTTGAGGGCCATACGGGGAGTTCCAGGAGCCGTATCGCTGAACACAGACCCGGGAAATAGTCGAATCAGCCAAAAATGAGTACAACAGCGTTTCAGCAATCGGGAGGCCGTCGCCGACGGGCTGCCAGCCGTCGTCGACGCCCTAAATTGCTGTTTACGGACAAAGTGGCCGACGCCACATTTCTGGAGCCCGTCGCCGACGGGGTGTGAGGCCGTCGCCGACGGCCAGCGGAAATTAAGTCCGCTGAAAATTTTTGTTTTGTATTATTTTTGCATTTTGAGTTCCGAATTGTCCGAAGGCCTATTAAATGTTTATGTAGGGTCCATATAAGGCCTAATAAGATATATGTAACCACAATTAGTGGTTACGATGGAAAGAAATTTGTAAAAGTCGAAAGTAATGTGTCGAATGACACGAATGAATGATGAAAGTTTAAAAAGCGAGTAGAGTTTAAAATGTAAGAATGCGAATGAAGTAAATACGGACTAATGAACTATGATGTATTGAAAACTTGTGATTTGTATTAAACATAAACATGACAATGTGTAGATGGCCGATGCAAGAAACGTTAATGAGGATGACGATGATACGGCTAGACAAGAAGCATTTAATAGCAAAGTCACAGAAGTGGCGGAAGGGGTTATGCAAGCTAATCTTCCACGATTAGCTCAAGAAGTGGAGAGTCGGGTGTTGGGAGTTGTGGATGCAATGATGACTAGCAAGATAGAAGAATTGAAGGAACTGATTGAGGGTTCTAGAGTTAAAAGCAAGGAACGACGATGCACTTATAAAGATTTCATGGCATGCAATCCTGCAACGTATGATGGTAAAATTGATCCAATCACATGCCAAAGATGGATTTCCAATATAGAGGCAGTATTTATACGAAGTAGGTGTGATAAGGAAGACCAAGTGATGTTCGCTACTGGTCAACTCTCTTTCCAGGCGAAAGATTGGTGGGACGCGTATAGCAAGGAAATAGGTGAGGATAGACTCCAAATGATGACTTGGCAAGAATTTAAGGAACCCTTCATGAGATATCATTGTCCTCAGTCGGCCATTGATAAGATTCAGGAGGATTTCTTACGCCTCCGACAGAAAAACGAGACGATAAACAAGATATCAAACACTTTCTTGGATAAGATGAAGTTTTGTGAAGACTTTGTGAAGACCGAAAGAATGAAGATCAATCGCTTTTATGGCATACTGAAGGCAGAATTTAGGGAGTTTATCACTCCCTCAAAATGTGAAACCCTTGATGAGCTCATCAATTTGGCACGGGATAGAGAAATTGAGATTAAAAGACAGGAGGAACGTGGAGAAATGAGGTCGACAGAAAAGGGGACAAATGCAAGTCCATCTAAAAAGGCGAGGTTCCAAGATCAGGGAAGGAAAGACAAGTCGAAGGGTGGTATTACTCCTTGCAAGACATGTGGAAAACTTCACAATGGGGAATGCCTATTGGGTAAGAAGGGGTGCTATAAGTGCGGTGAAGAAGGGCATACATCCTACAAGTGCCCTATCAACCCGAAGACATGTTTCAACTGTTTCCAGAAAGGGCATGTTAAGTCGGAGTGTCCTAAACTCCAACAAGGATCAAAGAAGGAGGGAAAGAACGAGGAAACCTCAAAGGCGAAAGGGAGGATGTTTCAAATCACATCCGAAGAAGCCAAGTCCCATCCGAATGTAGTTTCAGGAAATAAAGAATTCGATATCAACCTCATACCTATGGTTTTGGGGGAATTTAAAATGATAGTAGGTATGGATTGGATGGCACGACACCGCGTGGAGATTAATTGTAAAAATAAGGTAATGCTTGTCCAATCTCCAAGTGGAAGGCAACTAAGTATTCAAGGGGAGAGAAATGTGGAGACAAAGTTATGTACTCTTGTTCAAGCCGTTAAGTACGTACTTAACGGGAGTAGAGCATGCCTAGCTTATGCAGTTGACGCTCGAAAAAGCCTCCTGAAGCTTGAAGATGTTGAGATCGCGAACGAATTTCCGGATGTATTTCCGGAGGAATTGCCGGGACTCCCTCCCGAACGAGAAATAGAGTTTCGCATCGAATTGAATCCGGGTGCGAAACTGGTAGTGAAGGCTCCCTATAGATTGGCTCCCACCGAGATGCGGGAGTTAATGACACAATTACAAGATCTTCTAGATAAGGGCTTTATACGCCCGAGTGTGTCGCCTTGGGGAGCGCCTGTCTTATTCGTTAAGAAGAAAGATGGGTCGATGTGCATGTGCATCGATTATAGAGAATTAAATAAGCTGACCGTGAAGAACCGCTACCCTTTACCTAGAATTGACGATCTTTTTGATCAATTACAAGGGGCGAGTTGGTTCTCCAAGATAGACTTACGTTCGGGATATCATCAAGTCAGGGTACGAGAAGAAGATATTGCAAAGACCGCATTTAGAACCCGATATGGACATTACGAGTTCCTAGTTATGTCCTTTGGGTTGACGAACGCCCCAACAGCGTTTATGGATCTTATGAACCGGGTATGTTGACCCATGCTAGATAAATCTGTAATCGTGTTCATAGATGATATTCTAGTCTATTCGCAAAGTAAGACTGAACATGCGAGGCATTTGCGGGAAGTACTTGAAACTCTCCGAAAGGAAAAACTTTATGCGAAATTCACAAAGTGTGCCTTCTGGTTCAGAGAGGTGCAGTTTCTGGGTCATGTGATCAATTCGGAAGGTGTCTTAGTAGATCCGTCAATGGTTGAGGCCGTAATGAAATGGGTTTCCCCGAAAAACCCAACTGAAATAAGAAGTTTTCTAGGCCTCGCGGGGTACTACAGAAGTTTCATACATGATTTTTCGAAGATAGAATTACCCTTAACGAAACTGACGAGGAAGAAAGAGAAGTTTGTATGGGGTAAAGAACAGGAGGAAGCCTTTCGAATATTAAAGGAGAAACTGTCGAGTCCCCCGGTCTTGACATTACCGGATGGGACTGAAGACCTGGTTGTCTATTCAGGCGCTTCACATCAGGGTTTAGGATGCGTTTTGATGCAAAGGGGAAGGGTTATCACATATGCTTCACGACAATTGAAACCACATGAGGTAAACTACCCAACACATGATTTGGAATTGGCAGCGGTGGTGTTCGCCTTAAAAATTTGGAGGCATTATCTATATGGTACGAGATGTACAATTTACTCGGACCACAAAAGCCTCAAATATTTCTTCGAACAGAAAGACTTGAATATGAGGCAACGAAGATGGTTGGAACTGATTAAAGATTATGATTGCGATATCCTTTACCATCCGGGAAAGGCGAACATGGTGGCGGACGCGTTAAGCCGAAAAGAGTCTCCACCTCCGATTCAAGTAAAATCCATGAAGATGATAGTTACTCTGCGTTTACTTGATATGATACGAGATTCCCAAGTAAAGTCGCTTGGAGCGGAAGACCCAAAGAAAGAAAGAGTAAAAGGTGTAGCCGATAAATTAGAAGAAAATTCGACCGGACTCAAAACAAGATTCGGTCGAATTTGGATACCGCGATTTTGCGAAGTCAAGACCGCTCTACTCGACGAGGCTCACAAATCACGATACTCAATTCATCCCGGGGCAACCAAGATGTACCGGGGACTTGAAGACCAATTATTGGTGGCCGGGTATGAAACGCGATATTGTTAAGTATGTTGCGAAGTGCTTAACATGCTCCCAAGTAAAGGCGGAACATCAAAAACCATACGGGGAATTACAACCATTGGATATTCCGGTATGGAAATGGGAAGAAATAAAGATGGATTTGGTGACCAAGCTTCCTAGAACGAAAAGGGGGCACGATGCAATATGGGTAATTGTAGACCGACTCACAAAAAGTGCCCACTTTTTACCAATTCGAGAAGCTTACTCTTCTGAGAGAATGGCGGAAATTTATATGAATGAGATCGTATCTCGACACGGGGTGCCCATGTCAATCGTTTCAGATCGGGATACTAGATTTACCTCTCGTTACTGGCAGAAGTTTCATGAGAGTATGGGCACGAAGCTACACATAAGCACAACCTATCACCCCCAGACTGATGGTCAATCAGAACGAACCATCCAAACGCTTGTTGATATGTTAAGAGCTTGTGCCTTAGATTTTGGCGGGAATTGGGATGACCATTTACCACTAGCAGAATTTTCTTATAATAATAGCTATCATAGTGGTATTCAAATGGCTCCCTGTGAATTATTATACGGGAGGAAATGTAGAACTCCTGTGTGTTGGGGGGAAGTTGGACAAAGAGAACTTGCGCCAAGTGATTTAATAGCAGTGACGAATGAAAAGATCGATTTGATTAGAGCTCGACTTAAAGCAGCCCAGGATCGGCAAAAAGCTTATGCGGGCAAGAGAAGGCGTCCTATCGAGTTTCAAGTCGAAGATTATGTTCTGCTGAAAGTATCTCCAAGGAAGGGTATAACCCGTTTCCACAAACGGGGTAAGTTAGGTCCTCGTTATATTGGACCGTTTAAAATCTTGGCTCGAGTTGGAAGAGTTGCATATCAATTAGAATTACCGTCTACACTAGACGGGATTCACAATACCTTCCACGTATCGCAGTTGAGGAAGTGTCTTGCGAATGAGACAGCGTTAGTACCTCTCGACGACATCGAGTTGGACGAGGGGTTAAATTATGTCGAAAGACCAATAGCCATTAAAGACGTCAAGGTGAAAAATCTCCGCAACAAGGCTATTAGACAAGTGTTGGTTCAATGGCAACACCGAAGGGGGTCGGAACTCACATGGGAAGCGGAAGATGAAATGAGGAAGCACTACCCTTTTCTCTTCGGTATGTAAATGTTTAAATTTGTTATGTGCCTAGGTTTCGGGGACGAAACCTCTTTTAAGGGGGGTAGACTTGTAACACCCCAAAATAGAATAACATGAAACTAAGTTCAAATAATTAAAAGAATTAACTTAGTTAGTAAAAATAGTTAAAGGGTGGAAAGTGTTTAATTAAAGAAATGAAATTCTATGGGGGTTAAACATGAGTAATTGTAAAGTATGGGTATTAGAGGGAGGAAAACCCCAAAAACATACATATGTGCGTTATGGGGATCGATCAAAGCAGGGAACCAAGGGTGAAACCCTTGTTCACCAAATTCAATCAAATTGGGTAGAAATTTAGAAGATAATCAACTGCATGAACTCGAATCTACACCCATCTAAGCTCGATTTTAAGGAGGTAAGTTCAATTTCTTGAAATCATGACTTGTAGGAAGTGGGTTATGACCCAATCTCGAATTTTATACAAGAAAGTGTGTAGATTGGAGTTAGGACTTTTCTATAGAACAAGAATCATGTGTATTTATGCGTGAATTCGATCATTTGAAAAGATAATTGCATAACCCATTTGATATGAATTATTAGTGGTGTAGAATGGTGGAAAATTAGTAGTGATCATGTGTAAATTTGATATAAGATGATGTTGTAGTACTTGAATCTTAAACAAATTTGAATAGGACAAGAGAATATTATGAACTTGATTGTTTGTTGATGAATATTGAAATGAACTAGTAGGATTTATGCTTTAAAAGCTTGTACTTAGTGTCCCACAAATACGAAACCCGCCTAGTGTTTGATGAAATGCTTGAAAGGATAAATACGTGTAATTTGCGAGATAATGGAATGAAATAGTGGGATACTAAATAAATGAATGGATGTGTTGATATAGGTGTGAAGGAAGAAGGTTCCAATACTAGGAAATCGGAAGGTTCACAAGATCGAGGTACGTTAGTGTACACCATATTTCTATTTTTATGATGTTGTCTTTTGTATAATAATCTCAATTGTATTGTGTTGTCACGTTAAAGTTGTGAGAATTGAAATATATGGTCGTTTGAAAGTAGAAGTAAGATCCGTCGTAAACGGATTGTGAGGAATGAATAAGTTACGAAAGATAATGCATCATATCCGGTTCTTTCTAGTCGAACCAGGTATGGGAAGTTAAGTATGTAACGAATGAAAGTTTACTCGATCCGTCATCTCAGATTGGAGTGAAGTGTAAGAATGTAAAGAATATGATTGTTCGTCATGAACAAATCGAATGAAAGATATGTTAAAGATGCAAGTATCCGTTATTAGCGGGTATGTTAAGAAAGGAATATTTAGCCTCTATTATGAGGCAAGCAAGTAATGATCCGTTTAACGGTTAGTAATGTAATGTAATGTAATGATGCAAAACTGTAATAGAGACGAATCGGTGTATCAAATTAATTGTGTTAGTGACGAAATACTAACTTATTTGTTTATGTTGAATGTAGGTAAATCCTCAATTTAGGCGACTTGTGTAGGATCGTTGTTGGACCCGAACGAGTCAATCAGAAGAGTCTTTTTTCTGTATCAAAGGAGGAATCAAAGATACAGACGCTCAAACTAATTATAATGCTTCTTTGATTGATTTAACAACGTTTACAACCTGAAAGCAATCTGGCAGCACTTTGTTACAAGTTTCGGAACCGTTACCAAATGAACAAACAATGCACCTATTTATAGTTGGGGAGGTTTAGCTTATATGGACATGTCCATATGAGCGAAACCTCATGCTTGTGGTTTCGCTTTTATGGACAATGTCCATATAAGCGGAACCTCTTGCTTAACCACTAAATTTCGACTCTCGAACCTCGTGCACTGATTATTCTAATCTATCCTATTACATTACATGATACAAGACGAAGTCAATAGACGTAATGCACTAACAGACTCCCCCTCGGATATTGACGAAGTCTTCAGTGTCTAGTCTATGTTATGACACCTCTTCTGTCTTGATCATTTTGCCTCCTTACTCAGATTGTAACATTGTAAGCATCCATCACTCTCTTGATCAACTTCTCTTTTTTACTCTTACACCAGAATCTCATCACTGGTTCTATCATCAACAGCTTTATCATCAGCAGGCTCCCCCTCTCGTCAAGCTTCCGTGCTTTTAGGGATCGACACCTAGCTTTCTTGCTACAAGCTCCTCCTAACTTTCAGCTTGTCTTCAGACCCCCCCCCCCTTAAACTCTGCTCTCGGGATCGTAGTCTGGACTTTTCCTGCAATCACTCATACAACTATAAGTAACAACATTTTAAACTTCCAGATATTGTAATCTAACAATTCAATCTCCTCAAAATCACATCTCATAAATTTGGCAGTTTCATCGAATCGTATCGGAAACTAGCTCTATAACAATATAAGCATCCAAATCCCCCACAGTTAATCATCCAAGTCCAACTTAATGACCTTGGAGATATCACAAACTGTTTTTGAATTTTGATTTTAAAACTTCAAGTTTCAAATTAATGAACTTGTTTTATTTTCAGAAACACAATCAGCTTACTTAGATTTTGAAACTCAGCACTCAGACATCGGTTGTCGAAAATAAAGCAGAAATCAAAATCTTTTTGTATTTTCTGAAAATATAAAGCAATAAAGAAATATGTACAAACATATTTACAGACAATATTTTTGTTTCTGTTTGCGTTAGAGGATCATATCAGTCTATGACAAGTCACAAGTACCGTTGAGCTTAGTTACACAGTAAGTTTTAAACAATTCACTTAGATTGTCGATATACTAATCCACTTAAATTTTCACACAATTTTCAATCTGTTCAGGATACATATTAAGTGTTTTAAAGACTTAAACTTATACATGTGTCCCACCTCTTGAATATACTCCCGTATCCAGATCCCAATATTCAGTCTTACAGGTAATTATAACACAAATGATATCTGTAGGGGTTAATAATTTATGAAGAATCATGAGAGCTCAGGTCAGAACTACCGTTCAGCAGAGAGATCATGACTCAACTTATGGGTGTGTCCCCTTTAGAGGATCTTTTTTTACAACAGCATTGCTAAGCAATTTTATTGTCTTATCAAATATGCTGAGGGTGATGCTATGTTTCAAGCATTGCGGAAAGTATTATTCGAGGACTAGGTCAGAACTTCCATTCAGCAGAAGTCCTGAAATAATACCCCAGATATCACTGAGTATAAAGCCTAGTATATCAGAAAAAGGAATCTTTCAAACGAGATTTCAGGGGTTACCTATATATCCAAGTAGTGTTCCCCACGAAATAAGTAAGTAAAGATTTAGGTTTATATCCCGAACAAACTTACTAAATGTGCAAAAACCTACCAACACATCATCAGTGAGACTGTTTAACACATTTAAACTTTCCAATTCTTTAGCATACTGTAACTGTCTACTGATGTACTATCATTTCCTCTTTTTACACAAAAACTCAATTTTCATTTTTTAATGTTTTTGTCTTTTTGCCAATAGGTTTTTATCATGTTTTTGTCATTTTCAAATTTTTCTCCCCCTAAAATGCAAAACCATTAAAAAATTTGACAACCAACACCAATAGCTTTGTCTCGCCATCCATTTTCTGCTTCTCATGCACTGATTTGCAGAAAATATAACATACCCCCATGATTTACAACACATTGATATTTTACAGTTTGAAAACCGTTTTTCAATCTTGTGAAATTAATCATGTTTGTTCAGCCGTGAGGGTTTCGGCGTATTCAATCAACATACATTCAAACAAAATTAAAAACAAACATATTTTTGGCTTTTTCAAAATTTTCAAGTTTTTAGGGTTTTGAAAATATTGTTTATTTATATACAGAAAACAATCAAACTAAACTCCCTGTTCAACCAAACCAGGGTCCTGCAACCTCTTCCTGTGCCAGGTTGCTCCAACTACCATTCTCACAATCTTCAGCTTCGTTGAGCACCTGCACATTCAAACTTTATCAATCATTTGAACAATTTAGCCCAGGTCTGTTGGACCTTAGGCATTTCAACACAATAATTTTCATTCAATTTTGGAAACTCTTTGTCATTTAAAACTTTTTCAACGTTGACTTCAACTTTCTCATCTTTTTCCGACATCACTTGTTTCTTAGCACTCCACATTTGACCTTCCGGAGTACCTCTTTTGTAAAAATTTGTCTCTTTTTGAACCTTTTGATTTTGAATAACATTTTTAGGTTTCCAAAACTCTTGAGGTTTTGTCATATCAACAGATGTTCTCCAACTCTGTGTTGTTCTGAATCTGGGTGTGTGAGAATTCCAGGTCTGTCTTGAATCGAACCTGTTCAAGTTTGATTTCCAATTTTGATTTGAAGCAAACTTGTTTGTATTGTACCTCCAAGTTTGTTTCGAATCAAATCTGGTTGACCTTTGTTTCACATTCTCAGATTGCTGTTTTTCAACATCAACAGGCTTTGGATTTGGACACTTTCGTGCAACATGTCCAATTTGATCACATTTAAAACACACTTTCTTTGAAACATCCTTGGCCTGTTGTTGTTTCTTTTTCATAGCATCAAACTCCTCATTAGACTGTTGTCCAAATTTGAGTTTTTCCTCTTCTTTCAAGCTTTTCCCTTGAACAAAATTCATCTTTTGTTGCAAATTTGGTTTTTTACTTTGATTCCAATTCCGTTTCTTTTTATAACCCAAACCAGCCTTCATGTTTTTCTTCTTAAAACCAGGTTTGTTATAAAAAGATTTATGACCTTTACCAGCAAACTTAGGAATCTCAGACTTCTCAATCTCAACCATTTTGAAAACTTTATCAACCTTTTCTGAAATCACATTCTGAATCGGGAATACAATATCTAAGAATAATTTGTCTGATCCAATCATGGTATAAACCAATCCTTTTGAATCATCATTCAAATTTTTCTCGGATTTTGTGTTTTTCAGATAACCATCATAAAGATTTCCTTCATCTTCATCTTGTGATTCAGACTTACCTTTTGTAGACTCATCTTTCAAAACACTTTCAACAACCTTACTTACCACCTCTGAATCATTAGCATCATCAGATTTGGAGTAAGTCACATCGATACTTTCAGGTAACTGGTCAGCTATGTTCAAACCCTTTGCCACCTTTTCCTCATCATAAAAAGTGTAATTGTTTCTCAATGGTGGTGGTACCTGATGAAATTCTGAACCAATACCCTTTTTGCAATTTTCAGTATCTTTGTCATCTGGTGTGATGTTGAAAATGCGTTCAAGAATGTACGAAGAGTTATGATAACTTTGAAGTTTTGTAACAATCTTTTCTTTTTCAGCCAAGACTTATTTAAGATTAGCAATTTCATCAACACATTTGTTTAATTCAATTTGCTTTTCTTTAAACCTTCTTTCATACATTTCTTTAGTGACTAAAGTTTCTGACAATCTTTGATCAAAACTTTTAACTTGGCTCTTCAAAGTATCATAAGCTTCTTGTACTCTCTGACTCGACCACTTTAAAGAATCATATTGTTTTTGTAAATCTTGAAATTTTGATTCTTTTTCAACACAAACGACACATTTTGCTGAACACAGTTGTCTATAAACATCATTATCCTTTTCAAGACCTTGACATTTCTGTGTCAATTTTTCAACTTTTAGTTTCAAAATTTCTTCTTTTTCAATCATATCTTTACATTTTGTTGTGAAACCATTTTCAAGTTTAACTATGTCATTGTCTTTTGTTTTTATGATGTCATCTTTTTCAATACAGGCTTTGCACATTTCTATGCAATTCCTGCATTTGTTTTCTTTTTCATCAACCAATTCAACATTCGATAGATCAGAAGATTTTCTAACCTCAGTCTCGTTCAGCACCGATTCTTCTGTTTCAGCTTTCTGATCTTGTTCTTTGTCTTCTTTCTGAGCTTCTTTTATCTTTTGTTCTTCTTCAGCTTTCTGATCTTCTTCAGCAGCAATCTTCACAACATTCTTTACTTCTTCAATCATCTTCTTCAATTCTTCTTCTTTTCTCTTCTTCATTTCTACCACCTTCGGTAGACTTGCTTCACAAACCTCTCTAATTTTCTTCTCCAAATCAGGCAAATATGCTTTATCAGATAACCTTCGTGTATTGAAAGTAGCCTGCTTTGGAATCAAATTTGTTACAGCTTTGAAATCCACTTTTGATGGGTCAACAACTGGATTACCCCGTGGATCCATGTAACATTCCAACTCTTCATTCCATCGTTTTGCTCTCTGGGCTTCTTTGAATGGTTCGTTTAATTTTCCGATTTCCCATCTTGCATAATCTGCTTTCCACCATCTATCTGGATCAGCATCAGCCACAAATGCATATCCGACTGCATCTTCTTCAGGGCAAACCTGACTCCAGTCGTAACCTTCATCGTCATATATAACTGCAAGAGCCCTTGATTTTTCTTCAGGTTGTTTCAACCTTGGTGGTTCAAACTTGTTCTGATGGTAAATCGCTTTCTTGTAATAATCTTCGTTGAACGGGTTTGCAGAATCATCATCAGCATACGCATTTCTACACTCGCGCTTAAAGTGACCTCTTTGTTTGCATTTGAAGCATGTCACCTTAGATTTATCAAATCCCAGTTTGGTAGATGGTCCACCAATTGACTTTCTCCCCGTGATCTCCATGAACCGCTGTGCCCGACGAACCGCACTGGCCATGTACCATCTTATATCCATTAGTTCCATCTCCTCGGGGTCTAATTGATCATAATCTTCTTTCGTCAAGTTGGTATTGCCAATCTTCCCTGCAACGAGGCTTTCATACGATTCAAGTACAGATGCCAAGAAAACCATCTGTTGTTTTGCCGACTCTTCACTGAAATTCTGCCCATTCTTCAGATCCACTGCGATATTACACTGGAATAAATTCTTTGAAGCAGATTGATCAGAAGTTGTTGAAGAAGATCCACTGTGAAGACTTTCATTGTTTACTGATCTTGAACTTTCTGCAGAAAACGCTGTTCTTGGAGACCCAGCCTGTGGTATATTTCCTCTGTAGTAAAGCTCCACATTTTGCTGATAAGCCGGATTGTTGACTTTAGATCTCTTTATATCCAGCTCATGGCTTTCAAGCCTTTCAATCAGCAAATCCACTTTCAAATCTTCAGACTTGATTGTATTTTTCAACATTAAAGCGAAGTATTGCCACTCTTGATCATTTGGCAATGAATCAAACAATTTATCCACCAGCTCCTCTTCAGAATATTTGATTTCATGTCTGTTCAGCTCCATTTTCAGATGTCCAAATCTCTCGATCATTTTACAAACAGATTCATTTTTCATACAACTGAAAAGATCAAACTCTTTACGCAACAATTTCTTTTTGTTTTTAACAATTTCATTACTTCCTACACACTTTCTCTCTAACGCTTCCCACAAACTTTTTGAAGTTTTCTCTTGTTCAAGTAACGAGATAATATCCTCTCTCACTGACTGTTTAATTAATGTGATCATCTTATATTCAGCCACAACATTTTTTATATCTATGTCTGAGAAATCTTTTGCATTTATTAACTCTCCTCCCTCTTTTACTGGTTCAGTGTATCCATCTGTCATTTTTAACCAGCTTTCAGGAGCGAAAGCTTTTACCCAACCCTCAAATCTGTTTTTCCACCAGTGATAATCTTCAACTTTCATTAGCTTTGGTGGCTTCTGTTGGCTTCCGTACATGTTTTCAAACTTCAAATTCTCCGAAATCTCTCTTGAATATTCTTTCATCTCAGATCTTCTATCTGACGATTCGGAAGTGAATGCGTTGTAGAATGTGTTGTAGAATTCTTCACCGTTGCTTGACATCTTCAAACACCTAAAAGCAAACGAGAACAACTAATCAGTTTAAATGAACTGAGAAAATGTGAACGTGTGAAACGGTTGACTCGATCTAGAACTCGTGTCAAAAATTTGTGGACTCGTTTCAATGTCGTTGAAGTGAAATCACTGAATGACAAGACTTGATCGGAACCAAATAGATTTAATTTGGGCTTTAGAATGATTTGAGCCTTGCACTTCTTTATATGGGCTGCAACTATGACACACTTGGGCCAAGACTTGATCCGTTAATGATGATGAAACAATGAAACTTGGGTCAATAACAAACTAATGACTGACGTATTCTTTGATCAATGAATATAACAAGTCGAAAACACACTTCATTTTGCCAACAACATCAGCTTTTAACTAGTTCTGATTTGACCGTTTAATTATAAAGTCACTTAAACCGAACAATTTGAATATCACATGCAGCCTTGAATATCAAAATATGTATTGGGCCGTGTAATATGAGGTGGGCTGACAATAATCAACTTTAATCGATTGCTATAGGACCAATATAAACTCGAGCAGTGTGATCACATGGATATCACAATTTGACTCAATTGAACTTCACTTTTCACTTGCAAACTATTATGAACCGACAAACTATAAAACCAACTGATTGCTGATTGGACCAATAATGTGTGTCAAATGTCTTGGGTCTATACTACTGATCACATGAACTGACACACGCAATAATGATCATGTGAGCGGAATCTCTGATTTGATGACACAAGAGCGAAATATGATGTTCAAATAAGCGAAATCAGATGTTCAAATAAGCGAAATCTGATTTAAAGGCACTATGAGCGAAATCAGAGTTATAATGGTCACAAAAGCGGAACCAGATCTCTTTGGTTGACACAAAAGCGGAACTATGTCTCTTGGGTTGACACAAAAGCGGAACTATATCTCTTGGGTTGACACAAAAGCGGAACTATGTCTCTTGGAGGTGACACATAAGCGGAACCTGTGTTCACAAGAGCGAAACCTGTGGATCTATGAGCGAAACCATACAATGTCCGAATAAGCGAAACTACATCCGAAGGTAATTTGGTCCATTTTTAATCCGAATTTTGATATGAAACTTTCAAGGGTTAGTTATTATCCACTAATACAAATTCTGTGAAAAATTTGACCGATTTTAACCGTGGAAACTTGTTCAAATCGAAAAAGAAGGTGTAGAAGACAGAAATCTGATGCAATTGAGCTAAACTCTTCCTCCTGAGCTCTGATACCACTTGTAGGATCGTTGTTGGACCCGAACGAGTCAATCAGAAGAGTTTTTTTTCTGTATCAAAGGCGGAATCAAAGATACAGACGCTCAAACTAATTATAATGCTTCTTTGATTGATTTAACAACGTTTACAACCTGAAAGCAATCTGGCAGCACTTCGTTACAAGTTTCGGAACCGTTACCAAATGAACAAACAATGCACCTATTTATAGTTGGGGAGGTTTAGCTTATATGGACATGTCCATATGAGCGAAACCTCATGCTTGTGGTTTCGCTTTTATGGACAATGTCCATATAAGCGGAACCTCTTGCTTAACCACTAAATTTCGACTCTCGAACCTCGTGCACTGATTATTCTAATCTATCCTATTACATTACATGATACAAGACGAAGTCAATAGACGTAATGCACTAACAACTTGGTAATTTGGAGCGAGCACATGCACACATTATGACCATCAAGCGCTTCCGCTATTTCGTATTAATGTTTTGGGCCAAAATGCTTGTTTTGTATAACCTTGTTAGTAGTTTCACTTTTTAACACTTGGTGTTATGGTTTTTAGTCGTGTCTAGTCGAACGGGTTGTAGACTTATTCATTTTGATGATGGTTAAAACACGGATACACTCGTCTTATGGACGGGTCATGCCCAAATTTTGTTAAATTTGTACATTAATGATATTGGTATCATTACCTTAATTTGTGAAAAGATTGGGCGCTTCTGAAAGTTCAAATTTATAGTGTCTAACCTCACCCTTTTTATTAGTCATAAATGCGGACCTTACAGAGTGTGATTAAATAAACAAGTATCATAGTGGCGCGTGTTTTTGTATAATGTACATGTTGCACCCAAAGTGTTTAAAACGAAAATGGGATCGAGTATACTCACAGTTTTGTGTAGGGTAACACTAAACCGCGAGTGAAGTGATTAAGAATGAAGCACCGAGAGTACACTGAAATGGTTAAATGAGAGCATAAGTATTCTGTTATGAGAGGGTGTCGGATCAGATTGTTAAAATACGTGAAATGTACGGGACAGGGCGAGTAACATGCCGGTTCGTACGGATGGACATAGTCCATACGTGCGGATCGTTGTTTTGGGTAAAAACGGACCTGACTGTTATGGTTCGATACAAACTGATTTGATTGTAAAACAGCAAGGTAAATAGTTCAAAACAGTAAGTAAAATGGTCGGGTGTAGAAGCTGATGTTAAAATAGAAGGTAAAACAATTCCGTTTAGGGGACAGATCCGTTCGTGCGGAGGGACATAGTCCATCCGTACGAACCGACTATTAATGTTGCGTAAAGTTCTAGTTTTAAAGTAATTTGATTGAATTGGTGGAGTAGTTGTTTAATTCATTTGAATCAGTAGATAAAACGGTCAAACTATGATAAACAGGTGTGTGAGAACAAAAATAAAAATCAAAACAGAATACGGAACATGTCCGTTCGTATGGATGGACATAGTCTGTCCGTGCGAACCAACTGTTCTGTTGAAAACGTGTGTTTGATCCATTTAATTAGATGATTTCTTGATGGAAATTAACCCTAGTACAAACCCTTAACTATGGAACGAGTTGAGGGTCTGATAGGTTCCAGATTCCTTCAAGATCGTGTAATAATCAAAAAGAAAGTTATGATTAAGTTGTAAAACGTTTATAATTTACCAACTTTGATTCAATCTCGTATGTGTGATGCTCCACAGCAGTTTGCCCAAGCAAGACTAGTGGAAACCATCCTTGAGATAAATCGAATCAAGAAGGTTTTTGTGAAAAGTTTAAGAATTTAAGATAACATGCAAGAAAATGAAATGAAATGAAATGTAATTGAAAATGAAGGAATGATCCTTACAGCAGGTTCTCGTCGTCAAGGAAAGCTTGAGAGTGTTTGCAAGAAAATGGGCGAATTATGGAGTGGAGTAGTGTGCCTATTTATAGGCTTCGGGTGAAATTAGGGTTTCCTATAATCTCGCACGGATGCACGTTTGGTGCGGATCAGCAGGTTCGTGCGGATCTACTTGATCCGTGCGAACCGACCCTTTTCCAGTATTTTGCGTTTCAAGTTTGATTATTTTATATGTTTTAATCGGTTTTTTGAGTATCAAGCATCAATGTGTATCGTGAAATCAAGTTTCATGCGTAGCATAGCGTTCAAAATGTGAATTATGAGTAAAAGTTTGCACATAAGTTTAACACGAAATCACGAATGACATGAATATGATTAAAAGACTTGCGTTTTCATTATGATCAATTGCCTCGGATTACAAATTGAAATGATATAGAGTACAACAAGAGTATAAGTTTCTAAAAATAGAAAGTACAACAATACTTGCTAAATCAGAAAAGTACAAATATGCGAAGCGTTACAGTTATTGTTTTCGGTGTCGTGTTCGTGTTCGTGTGTGCACTCGGTCCTAACACCGACAAGCCACAACATTACATTTTTGTACAACACACATGAAGCAAAACATGGCCTTCCGGAGATGCTTGGCATCATTGACCGTACACATATAGTGTGGAGAATGTTCACCCGTCTGCATGGCCAATCCCAGACGATCTTACTTGAAGCTATGACTTCAAATAAGCTATTCTCCAATTGATTTGGTTATTGACGATAATGCACTTTCAAATTTACATTCGTGACTTTGATATGATCTTGTGGAATATCTAGCAACTCTAAACATATCAATGTCATGGGCGGACTTACCCACAATTGTGGGTGGGCGGTCGCACCCCTTGAAAAAAAGTTTTTAGTGCTAATTTTCGTCGAAAATCCCAACCGCACCCCTTGGATTTTTTCAGTTGTACCCCTTGAAAATTTTCAACCGCCTCTCTTAGAAAAAAAAATATCATGAATTTATAAACAAAATAATTTAAACACTCATTATTATGAATATATAAGTATATAACACAATTTATATAATTATTTTTTAACCACTTATTCACTTTGCTTAACCCAATCTACAATCTAATTTATTAACCTAACTACCCAAGCCCAACCCAACCCAAAGATTTTGAGCTAAATAAACCAACCCACCCATGACCCGTTCTAGACTTGTAGTTAATGATTTTGTTGTTTTATTTTAAGCTTTGTTTGTTTAAATGATTACTAATCAACATTTATGTAATGCCCTGCATTTTGCATCTTTTATCATTTGGCGAGTCTAGTCCCTCTAATATTTAGTGTTGCCTATTTGAGGCTTAAACTATGTTAAACTATGTGAAACTTTGCTCGATGTGATACTTTGTGAAACTTGACTCTTGATACTTGACCCTTATGATACTTGAATCTAGTGATGCTTTGAATCTAGACCCTTTTGATACTTTAAAACTTGAATCTTGAAACTTGACACTTGTTATGTTTGATACTTATTAAACATGAGACTTTGATACTTGATACTTTGATGGAACGATAAACTTTGATGCATGAAACTTGATGCTTATTGAACGAGAAACTTGGATTCTTTATGGAACGAGAAACTTGGATTCTTTATTGAACGAGAGACTTGATACTTGATACTTTGATACTCGATACTTCGATACTTGAAACTTACTAGACGTGAACCTAACTTGAACGCAACTTGAAACATGGAAACTTTTGTGTTAACTATATAATTATACCATTGTAATGGTTACTCACAATGATACGTAACGCTTAATCTAGCTCGCAAAACGAACCAAAGTCAGAAAACTAGCAAACGGTCTCGGCTGTCCGAATGGACATCCGATCGGATGACCATTCGACCGACTAGCCATCCAACCCATCTCGCACATGCACCGCCTTAGCTGTCCCTTTCAGCTATAAATAGGCCCCTTGACCCTTCATTTCACACTTTCTGCCTCTGTCATCCGACCACACGCACTCTCAAGCACTTTTCTCGAAGATTCAAGCTCATCCCGTAAGTATTTCTTCTATATTCTTGTACAACTTTAGTCATCTAACACTTCTACACAAGATTCTTCAACAAAATCACACGAACACTTTAACATTTTCATGAAAACCGACTGAAAGGATTGCTCTAAAGGTATGCGACCGTGGTTTCGCTACATTATGTTTAGTTATTAAATACTAGCTTGTTGAATTAAAATTAGCGTAAAATGTGAACTCGTTATGTCGCTAAAGTGACGAAGCTCACTAGACAACAAAACGGGTCAAAATATTGGTTAGAGTAAAGTTTGGTATGTCCTTGAAATGGTGGTTTCCATTAGACAACCAAACGGGTCAAAACAATGTCGAATTGGAAATGTTGAAGTGAATGGATCATCACTCAATGATTGGATATATTGAATGCGTAAGCCATGAAAGGGACACGCTAAAATTGTTGCAAATGAACCCTTGGTATTGGGTCTAAAGTTCAAAAATTTATACTTGTCAAATTGTTAAAAAGAGCATGCTTGAATCTTTAAAAACAAAGCATGACATTAATGCGTAAGTAACCCTCGATAGGGGAGCGAAACGCTAATGTTTGGTAAACCCGGGAATGGGTAAAATAGTTGAAAACAAGTGATGATAACAAAACAAGTTGTAGGACTTGTAGAAAAATGGGTCGAACAAACAAATGGCGAAATTATAGGCCAACTGTTTATAAACAGGATCTTAATGTGAACAATGTTGTTAAACAGGTCCGTAATTTAATTACGGTCTCGTAGAAAAAAGAATTTCGTAAAACGAACTTGTATAGTAAAAGTTATGCAAGTTTTAAGTTGGTATTTTGGTATTTTTCGTAGCTGGGCATCAGCAGCATAAAACCAGGCAACACTCTGTCAAAAACAGGGCATCGCGTCACGCGACGCTAAACCAGGATTACCGTCGCGTAACGCGACGATCATCGCGGGCCGCGTAAACTTTGTAACGATCTGTCGCGGGGCGCGACAGACCCATAGTTCAACATTTTGTTTCATTTTTCATTGTTCGATAGCAGAACTTGCTTATACGTAATGTAACATTGTCAAAACAAACATTTAACGTGGTTTTGACATTAGGTAAATGCTCACAAGATTTCGGATGAAGATCAAGCGACTTTCAAGAACCGAACACACCGAACAAAGCTTCCGCATTGATCTATTTTTGTTTTAGTTAACATGTAAACTCTTGAAATTTCTTTTGGAAGGTTCTAAACTAGTAGGATGATGACTCGAATACTTTGATCATGTATGATCGTAACTCAACAAAGTTTTGCTTTAAAAAGCTCGCATTTTTGTAACATTTGCGTGTTAAAAGTTATAAATTGTGTTATTTAAGAAGGGTCTTACAAGTTGGTAATCAGAGCCCAAGGTTGTGGGTAAAGTGTGTTCGGTTCAAGCTTGATCAAGCATCCGGTAAGAATTAATTATTTTATGTTAACTTTGACTAAACACTGGAAAAAGGAATTGTGATTTGATACGCATGGGAAGGGTGTGTTAACACACTCAAACCCGGAAAGTGCATTAAACACAAATCGTAGAAGTAAGTCACGAACTTGGCTAAACCTAAGTGAAATATGCAAATGAAAATGAAATGAAATGTTTAACAATCGATGTAAACGTTTCAGATTCAAGATGTCGAGTAGTGGAAATGATCATGATACGGTGCCGACAGTCACCGAACAAATGAAAGAGGTGATTGCCGAAGAGGTTGGAAAGGCAATCGAGAACAGTCTATCTGGTTTCATAGACAGGATCCAAAGTACGGTGCTTTCACTAGTTGAAGAACGGATCTAAAGGTTGGAAGATAATGTCAATCAAGTGAAGGGAAAGTCCGAAGAACGGAAGGCTTGTTCATACAAAGAGTTCATGGCATGCAAACCGCCAGTTTATAATAGGGAGGTTGATCTGATAGTATGCCAACGATGGCTAAGCGACATTGAGGGAGTGTTTGAAAGGACCCACTGTGATGCAAATGACTTCGTAGCCTATGGTACGGGTCAATTAAGAGGTCAAGCGAAAGACTGGTTGGATAACAAGAAGAAGGATATTGGAAGTGAAGCGGCTAAGGCTATGACATGGGATGAATTTAAGGCGCCGTTTCTTAAACATCACAATCCCAAGGCGGTCATTATCCAAATCAAAGAAGAATTCATGCAACTTAGACACAAGGGCGAGACCACTGACAAAATCACGGAAATCTTCATGGATAAAATGAAGTTTCGTGATGAACTTGTGACAAATGAAGAACAGAAGGTATACTACTACTACTACAACATGTTGAGCACCGAGTATCAGGAGTTCATAAGTCCTTCAAAGTATGAGACCCTTACCGAGATCATAAAAGTTGCTCGGGAACGAGAAATTGAATTGAAAAAGCAAAAAGAGCGGGGCGAAAGAAGGGTGCAAGATGTTAACCCAAGCCCTACAAAGAAAGCACGAATGACTGAATCGGTAAAGAAGCCGGATGCGAAAACAGGTTCGCCAAGTTGCAAAATCTGCGGGAAAGGTCATAAGGGCGAGTGTCGCTTCAAGGTAAACCTTGCCCCATATGTCGGAAAATGGGGCATACGGTTCCAACATGCCCGGATAGAGTGACAGCTTGCTATAAGTGTTATCGACCGGGTCACAAAAAGTCAGAATGTCTGGAGCTAGTGGGAAAGAAAGATGGGCAAGACACGAAAGTTGAAGCCCCGAAAGCAAATGCTAGATCTTTCCACCTAACCGCAGCAGAAGCAAAGGTGGAACCCGATGTGGTCTCAGGTATATTTGCTGTAAACTCGATTCCTGGACGTGTATTGTTTGATACGGGTGCGAATAAATCCTTTATTTCATATGGATTTATTCGACATCCTTCATTTGTTCTAACAAAGTTACCTATTCCTTTAGAAGTAGAGATAGGTAATAACAAGAGCTTTATTGTTTGTGATGTATGTCAAAATTGCAAATTGAGCATCGATGATGAAGAGTACTCAACAGACTTGATCCCGATGTTAATGGGAGAATTCCAAGTGATTGTGGGGATGGATTGGTTATCCCGATACCACGCGAAGGTTGCATGTTTCCGTAAGGAGATAGAACTGACGTCTCCGAGCGGAAAGCACGTTACCATATACGGCGAAAAAGGGGGTAACCCCATGGTGTGTTCAATGCTAGAAGCTCGCAGGCTTATAAAACACGGATGCAAAGCATATATGATATATGCAAGTTAATCGGAGAAAGAGTCCCCGAAAATAAGAGATGTACCGGTGGTACGTGATTACAAAGATGTGTTTCCGGAAGACTTACCGGGAATACCGCCAGAACGGGAAGTAGAGTTTACATATACATGAGTTGTTATGTAAAATTGTAGGAGAAAAATTCTTTGAAGGTTTGTTGACTAATGGTTGGTTATTGTAATTAGTTAGTAAATTTTCACTTGAGTATG